>CM077664.1:206094841-207460414 GCA_039707655.1 Elymus sibiricus
AGGATGTTCGTTTTTTTTTTGTTACTACCGTGTGCAATTGTGTCTTGCCACAGAAGTCCGGCAAGTCGGATGCAAGATTGTGATGCATTTATAGTTATTATTTTTCTGGCGCCTTGTTTGAATGTGAAGTGTAGTAACTATATCTGGGATAACCTTGTGCAGAGCATGGTAGCTACCCAACTTGGCGTCCAAAAGATCTCTGGAATTACATTGTATGCCGTGCAGGAAAGGAAGCACTACGAACCTTTGCCAGACATAGAGGTAAAGTGTAGCAACTTTGGTGTCAAGTTCGTCTCTTCATTTGCCGAAGTGAATGGCAGCATTTTAGTTTGTTGAACATTGATTGCTTTGCAGATTTTCGTCGATGCGGAATAGAACACTGCATCCACATCGGGAGACTCGTTGGACGTGCTAGATTAGACCTTCAGGGAGAACTATATTCTCGTTGCTGTACTTCTGTTTATTGTACTACTGATATCATGTTGTAATACCTACACTTTTTTATATCAAAAGTAATGCATCCGTGCATGTTCGTTGTGTAATTGTAGCATGAACTGGTTGAGTCAGGCAAGAAAGGATTTTTTTTTGCTCTGTTACCTTTTCTGCATTTTGTTAGTGTGTTTTGGGTCGGGCCGGGCCAGGCTCGGGCTTGAGATTTTGGGTTCCAGCTTTACCAAGCCCGGCTCAAACCCAATACGACATGGAGAATGATCGGGTTTAGTGTCTGGATGGACAAATGGGGGAGTAGTCCATTACCATGGTATCCAAAGGGCGCCCCCATTTGCCCAAAATCTCCTTTTCTCTCCTCGTTTGTACTTCTACTTGTTTGTACTTCTACTTCTGTTTGTGCTCCAATATAGTCTAACATTATTCAAAACAATGATAAATAATACGAAAACAGTTATTACAACACAAACAATTTTTAAACAATTCAAGTAGCCCGGTGCAACCCCTTTAGTTTCAAGTAATCATCATAGCCTTTCACATCCTCCACAATGTGCAAGAACAAATTTCAGTGCATTTGAAAGTGACGGTGAAAGTAGTGAGGATGAAAAGGCCGGCTCAGCTGCAAAGTAGTTCCTGTAGAGTAGGACATGCCCATCTGCCCTAAGCCAATTGAGGACCAGATGCTCCTGTATAAGATATGATTGGCTTTTTATTGGTGATGAGCTCGTATGAGGTTTTCTTGAGGAATCTGTGAAGATAAACTTTGTTGACAATGTGGCATGCAGTGTTGACAACATCAACCCAAAACCGAGTTGGGGTTTTGAATTCAACGAGCATGGTGCGTACCATTTCTATGAGAGTCCTATTCTTGCATTCCACAACTCCATTTTGATGCGGAGTGTAGGTGGCAGATAATTCATGCCTGATGCCATACTCATCGAGGAAATTTCCATATTGGTATTCTTGAATTCCGTGCCATTTTTACTCCTCACATGCTTGATGATCACCTTATAGTCATTTTGAGCTCTTCGTGTGAATCTTTTGAAGCACTGTTGGGTCTTGTCTTTATCTTCAAGAAAATAAGCCCAAGTGAATCGAAAAACTCATCGACAATTAAGAGACCATAGTGATTGCCACTGAAGCTTATGTAGTTTTGTGGTTCGAATAAGTCCATATGAAGACGTTCAAGTGGACAAGTCGTGGACATGATTGTCTTCATAGGATGCTTTGACATCACTTGCTTGCTATCTTCGAAAGCGCTATAGAATTGTGTCTTATTGAAGTTGACATCATCAATTCCTACGATGTGCTTGTGCTTCACCAACTTCTACAAATTCCTCATACCTGCATGACCAAGTCTTCGGTGCTATAGCCAACCCTCTGTTGCTTTTGTAAGCAAATAAGTGGCAACTGATGGACCTTTTGATAAATCTACAAGATACATGTCACCTCTTCTAACATCTGCGAAGACATATGAATAATTGTTTTCCATGATGACTTGGCAACCATACTTAGTGAATAACACAAGCATATCCAGGTCGGTTGGTTTAGTAACAAACATAAGATGGTATCCAAGGGAACCAACAAGCATAACTTTGTCAATATGTTTGTCCCTGCTGATGGCAACCTTACCTAACCCGATTATCTTTCCTTTATTGTTGTCCGCAAACTTGATGTTCTTCTACGAGGAAGAACTAATAGTGGAGTCAACAAACATGCTTTTGTCTCTTGTCATATGATTGGTGCATCCACTATCCATCACCCATTTAGCGCCTCCGAGACATAGTCCCGCGGAAGAATTAGTTCTTCTTAACAACCCACATCTTGATGGGTGCCTTAGAAGCATTTGTATTGCACTAAACATTTGAAGACATAACATATGAAGCATTTGAGTTTTGTTTCAAAGCAGAGTTATAGTGATCAAATGAGCATGCATAGAAGTTCTTCAAAGATTTGTGCACATAGTGGTTCGAAGAATAATGTACATATTCATGAGATGCGGAATTAGCATTGCCCTTAGAGGACTTTGCAGGATACCCATTGTTTGGCTTGCAGCCACATGAGGACTTTTATCCTTGGGCCTGAGAAGATTTTCTCCTGAGATGGTGCTTATCACCCTGTGGAATCAACATGACATTCACAAAAGTGCCGCCAATAAGCTCCTTGGTTACCCAGATTTTCTTCTCTGGTGGTCCATCCGTGCAGTTAGTTCCAATATAACGAGCAAATACTTTGCCATGCTGATTTTTGAACATCTTGTAGTTAGAGTAAATGACACAGTCATAGCAGAGCAATTAGTGCAATCACAACCATATACTTGAGTAGGATCTACACCCTTCTCTTTTGCAAGAACCCAATGAATCTTAGGATATTGCTTAGGAGTCTAATAGGAACCATCATCATTGATGTTCCTCATAAATCCAACCCCTTATTTCCTAGGATTCTTGTTCATGATTTGCTTCTTGAGGATATCACAAAGGTTTTAATGCCCTTTGAGACTTCTGAACATTCTGGTCTTAAGCAAATTCTTTAACCTGGCATTATCATTCATTACATTTGTGGTTTCCTCAGATGAGGGATTAGTAACCACAATATCATTTGAAGAACTAGAGCTAGCAATATTAGAAGCATTTGATGATTTAGGCGATGAATTAGCATTATCACCTTCAATGCACTTTAAGCAAGTAGGAACAAATTCTTCTTGAGAAGCACTGATTTGTCGAGCAAGTAATGAGTCATTCTCAATCCTTACATCATCATGAGACACTTTCTGCTTCTTGAGATCTTGCTTCCTTTTGAGGAATTGAAAAGTTAGTTTCTCACGATCAGATGAAAGAGCCTCATGATGCGTGGAGAGTTCTTCAAACTTTAATTGCAGAAGCTTATGTTCGTTAGTTAGTGACGGAGCTAAATCCGGTAGATCTCGGGTAGGGGGTCCCGAGCAAGTGATCTTGGCACGATGGTAACAGGATGAAGAAGAGACATAGTATTTACCCAGGTTCGGGCCCTCTCTACGAGGTAAAACCCTATGTCCTGCTTGTTTTGTATTGATTGTCGATGGGGTACAGAGTACAGGTTGATCTACCTCGAGATCGTATGTGCGAATGAATCTACCTCTACAGTCTAAACCCCTCGGCTTATATAGACACCGAGGGTACCTAGGGCTACACCTAGGCCGGTTACATCGGGGGATAAACATGTCGAGGATTACATCATGTCTTGGAGTATGCGCCAAGTCTTCGGAAGATTCCACCTTGAGTACGTCGTGGGGCCTGTAAAACATGGCCACTTGGTTGGTAGTTTGGGGGTCCTCAGCCCAACCCATGCTTGGGGAGCGACGTGGTTAGCACCCCCCTATGTAGGACACCATTAGTCAGGGTTTGATTCTTTTCCATTTTCTCGACTAGTAAATCTTCTTGCTTATTGATGACCCACAAGTATAGGGATCAATCGTAGTCCTTTCGATAAGTAAGAGTGTCGAACCCAACGAGGAGCAGAAGGAAATGACAAGCGGTTTTCAGCAAGGTATTTTCTGCAAGCACTGAAATTATCGGTAACGAGTAGTTTGATAGCAAGATAATTTGTAACAAGTGACAAGTAGCAATAGTAACAAAGAGTGCAGCAAGGTGGCCCAATCCTTTTTGTAGCAAAGGACAAGCCGGAATGATCTCTTATAATAAGCAAAGCGTTCTCGAGGACACATGTGAATTTCATCTAGTCACTTTCATCATGTTTGTTTGATTCGCGTTCGCTACTTTGATAATTTGATATGTGGGTGGACCGGTGCTTGGGTGTTGTTCTTACTTGACCAAGCCTCCCACTTATGATTACCCCCTCTCGCAAGCATCCGCAAACACGAAAGAAGAATTAAGATAACTCTAACCATAGCATTAAACATATGGATCCAAATCAGCCCCTTACGGAATAGCGCATAAACTAGGGTTTAAGCTTCTGTCACTCTAGCAACCCATCATCTAATTACTACTCCACAATGCATTCCCTTAGGCCCAAAGATGGTGAAGTGTCATGTAGTCGACGTTCACATGACACCACTAAGAGAATCAACAACATACATATCATCAAAATATCGAACGAATACCAAATTCACATGATTACTTATGACAAGACTTCTCCCATGTCCTCAAGAACAAAAGTAACTACTCACAAACCATATTCATGTTCAAGATCAGAGGGGTATTGAATATCATATTGGATCTTAACATATAATCTTCCACCAAATAAACCAACTAGCATCAACTACAAGATGTAATCAACACTACTAGCAACCCACAGGTACCAATCTGAGGTTTTGAGACAAAGATTGAATACAAGAGATGAACTAAGGTTTGAGATGAGATGGTGCTGGTGAAGATGTTGATGAAGATTGGTCCTCCCATGATGAGAGGATCGTTGGTGATGTCGATGGCTCCGATTTCCCCCTCCCGGAGGGAAGTATCCCCGGCGGAATCGCTCCGCCGGAGAGCAAAAGTGCTCCTGCCCAAGTTCCGCCTCGAGACGGCGGCGCTCCGTCCCAAAAGTCTTCTCCTTATTTTTTCTAGTCAAATGGGCTTATATACCAGAAAAATGGGCACCAAAGGCTGGCCAGGGGCCCCACAAGCCACCAGGGCGCGCCTGGGGGCGGGGGGGGGGGGGGGGGGGGGGTTGGCGCGCCCTGGTGCCTCGTGGGCACCTGGGTGGCCCCCTCTGGTACTTATTTCTTCCAATATTTTTTATTTATTCCAAAATAAATCTCCGTGAAATTTCAGCTCATTTGGAGATGTGCAGAATAGGTATCTCTGACATAGCTTTTTCAGGTCCAGAATTCCAGCTGCCCGCAATCTCCCTCCTTGTGTAAATCTTGCATATTAAGAGAGAAAAGGCATTAGAATTGCTCCACAAAGTGTTATATTGATTAAAAACACTATAAATAATAGTAGTAAAACATGATGCAAAATGGACGTATCAACTCCCCCAAGCTTAGACCTCGCTTGTCCTCAAGCGAAAGCCGATATCAATAATCATGTCCACATGTTTAGAGAGAGAGGTGTCGATAAAAACAAAATACGGACATAGTAGCATCATGATCATTATTATAACAACAATATTTATTATCATAAAACTTCTCATGAGCAAGTAACAATTCATCACAACAACGAAGTATAAGGCATAAACTTTCGTGAAAACTAACAAACTATGTTCTCAGTCAACAATGCAATTGCAATTCATCATATTTTCAGGAAGGGTCTCATGTAGGAGCTTTTTAGCAAGTCCACATACTCAACCATCATATAGTCTTCTATGATTGCTAACACTCACAACATATATATGGAGCAAAGAGTTTCAGCCAGACACAAAGAAATATAGGGGCTTATAATTTCGCCTCCCAACTTATTCACCTCAAGGGTGATGTCAACAATAATAACTCATGATCACTCATATCCAACTGGATATATGTGCCTAGATCTTTCCCCACCACATGATGCTTGCAAAAGAGAAAAATAAAAAGGAATAGAGGAGAACACTATTGACTCTTGCATAAAAAGTAAATACATAAAAGTAAAAGATAGGCCCTTCGCAGAGGGAAGCAGAGGTTGTCATGCGCTTTTTGTTATTGGATGCACAAGCTCTTAATGCAAAGGAACATCACTTTATATTGCCCCTTGTGATAGCAACCTTTATTATGCAGTCTGTCGCTTTTATTTCTTTACCATCACAAGTTCGTACAAAGCTTATTTTCCCTTACAATAAAAGTTTATACACATTTAGAGGCAATTTTTATTGCTTTATGCACCGATGACAACTTACTTGAAGGATCTTATTCAATCCATAGGTAGATATAGTGGACTCTCATGACATGAAACTGGGTTTAAGGGTTTTGGATGCACAAGTAGTATCTCTACTTGGTGCGGATTTTTGGCTAGCAAAGATATTGGGCAAGCACCACATGTTGAAGGATCTATGACAATATAGCTTCTATGTGAATATAAGCAAACATAATTCATTACGTTGTCTTCCTTGTCCAACGTCACCAATTTGACATAAAATACTTAATGGGGGCTCACAATCATAAAAGAGGTCCAAGATAGTGTATTTGCATGTGAATCTTCTCTTCCCTATTAATTTTTTCATGAATTGCATCATTGACTAATGCTATGCTTGTTAACTTCCAATAAATTTTACCACTTATACTTTTCTTTATGTAATGTCATTACTTTTCATCAGATTAGCATATGATCTTTTTCATTATTTTCATTGCTAGAATTGAAACATAAAAGTAAAGAAGCAAAAACTCAAACTACTCTTTATTATATAACTCTCAACTCAATTACATAGATAGATAGATCACGAAACTAGCACTCGAAAATAGATCATACTAAACTTTTATTCAACTAAATCATGAAATCACTAAGGATCAAACTAGAAATAGGTAAAGATAGCAAAAGTGATGGTGATACGATACCGGGGCACCTCCCCCAAGCTTGGCACAAGCCAAGGGGAGTGCCCATACCCATGTACTCAAGTTTCCTTCTTCGGTGATGGTGGTGATGATGAAGTGGTGGGCTTGTCCTTCAGTTTCCGCTTCAGAACATAGTTTTCTTCCTTCAACTTGCTAATTTCTTGCTCAAGCTCCACTATCTTCTCACACAATGCATTCTTGTTTTCCTGTAGAAGACGGAAAGGGATAAATTGGATCTTAGATTTGTTTACTGTGTTTGGGAGGCTCGACTTCTTAAACTCCACATGCATATCTCCCGGTTGAGGTCGAGGGGCATCTTCTTCATCCGAGCTCGCGTCTTCCGTTCCTTTTATGTTGGCATCTCGCTCCTCCTCCGCGGGCCATCCGTAGGGGTCTATATCCCCATAGACCCTTGGATTCAAAACGTAGTTTGATACAGAGCTCTCTCCATCTGAGTCTTGAGACGACATACTTTCGGATCTGTCAGAAAAATAGGACGAAACAAGAACATAGGAGATTCCTGCGATACGGTGGTCAAAACGTCCGGGAGTATATATAAAGAATTTTTATCTTGCAAAACAAGTAATCCAGAAGAAAACGGAGTCGGGAAGGCTCACGAGGGGCCCACGAGCCACCAGGGCGCGCCTGGGGGGGTGGCGCGCCCTGGTGCCTCGTGTGCACCTCGTGGGTCCCCTCGGCTGTTTCTTATTTTTTTTATTTTTTCTAATATTCCAAAACTAACAGAGAGTATTTTTAGGGAATTTTTGGAGTCGGTTTACTTACCGTATCACGTACCTCTTCCTTTTCAGGGTTCTGGAGTATTCTGGAAGGTCTCTCTTATGTATTCCTCCAGTGTAATTGTTTCAATAATATTAGTTTCAACATTAATGGGAGTACCTGAAATATAGTGCTTAATTCTTTGCCCATTCACCACTCTCGGATTAGTGCCTTCGGAGTTGTTTATTTTGATGGCTCCAGAGCGATAAACTTCTTCGATGAGATACAGTCCTTCCCATTTAGAGAGAAGTTTTCCTGCAAAGAATCTCAAACGAGAATTGTACAATAGAACTTGCTCACCCACTTTGAATTCCCGTTTTTGAATCCTTCTATCATGCCATCTTTTAACTTTTTCTTTAAACAATTTGGCATTTTCATAAGCTTGGGTTCTCCATTCATCTAATGAGCTAATATCAAATAACCTCTTTTCACCGGCAAGTTTAAAATCATAATTGAGTTCTTTAATTGCCCAATATGCTTTATGTTCTAACTCAAGAGGTAAATGACATGCTTTTCCATAAACCATTTTATAAGGAGACATACCCATAGAATTTTTATAAGCAGTTCTATAAGCCCATAATGCATCGTCAAGTTTCTTAGACCAATTCTTTCTAGATCTATTGACGTTTTTTTTTCAAAATTAATTTTATTTCTCTATTGCTCAATTCTACTTGACCACTAGATTGAGGGTGATAGGGAGATGCAATTCTATGGTTGACATCATATTTAGCAAGCAGTTTACGGAATGCACCATGAATAAAATGTGAACCACCATCAGTCATTAAATATCTAGGGACTCCGAACCTAGGGAAAATAACTTCTTTAAGCATTTTAATAGAGGTGTTATGATCAGCACTACTAGTTGGAATAGCTTCTACCCACTTAGTAACGTAATCAACAACAACTAAAATATGAGTATACCCATTGGATTTAGGAAAAGGTCCCATATAATCAAATCCCCAAACATCAAATGGTTCAATAACAAGTGAATAATTCATAGGCATTTCCTGACGTCTACCAACATTACCAATTCTTTGACATTCATCACAAGATAATACAAACTTACGAGCATCCTTGAAAAGAGTAGGCCAATAAAAACCAGATTGTAATACCTTATGTGCAGTTCTGTCTCCCGCATGGTGTCCTCCGTAAGCCTCGGAATGACACTTCCGTAGAATTTGTTCCTGTTCATGCTCAGGTATACAACGTCTAATAATACCATCTACTCCTTCTTTATAAAGATGCGGGTCATCCCAGAAGTAATTTCTTAAATCAAAGAAGAAAATTTTCTTTTGTTGGTATGTGAAACTAGGTTGTATAAATTTAGCAACAATATAATTAGCATAGTTGAAAGATCGTGGATGTCGCCTAGAGCGGGGGGGGGGGGGGTGAATAGGCGCTTCAAAATAATTACGGTTTAGGCTTGAACAAATGCGGAATAAAACTAGCGTTTAATTTGTCAGGCACAAAACCTAAATCGACTAGGGTCACCTATGTGCACTAACAACTTAAGCTAAGCAAGATAAACAACTAAGTGATAGCAAGATATATAACAAGAAACAATATGGCTATCACAAAGTAACGTGCATAAGTAAAGGGCTCGGGTAAGAGATAACCGAGGCACGCGGAGACGACGATGTATCCCGAAGTTCACACCCTTGCGGATGCTAATCTCCGTTTGGAGCGGTGTGGAGGCACAATGCTCCCCAAGAAGCCACTAGGGCCACCGTAATCTCCTCACGCCCTCGCACAATGCAAGATGCCGTGATTCCACTAAGGGACCCTTGAGGGCGGTAACCGAACCCGTACAAATGGCAACCCTTGGGGGCGGTCACCGAACCCGTACACTTTGGCAACCCTTGGGGGCGGTCACCGGTACCCGTCAAATTGCTCGGGGCGATCTCCACAACCTAATTGGAGACCCCGACGCTTGCCCGGAGCTTTACACCACAATGATTGAGCTCCGAGGCACCACCAACCGTCTAGGGCACCCAAGCACCCAAGAGGAACAAGCTCTAGGGTACCAAGCACCCAAAAGTAAAAAGCTTCTCAAACTTCACTTCCACGTATCACCGTGGAGAACTCAAACCGATGCACCAAATGCAATGGCAAGGGCACACAGAGTGCCCAAGTCCCTCACTCTCAAATCCCACCAAAGCAACGAAAGCTATGGAGGAATATGAGAGGAAGAACAAGAAGGAGAACACCAAGAACTCCAAGATCTAGATCCAAGGGGTTCCCCTCACATAGAGGAGAAAGTGATTGGTGGAAACGTAGATCTAGATCTCCTCTCTCTTTTCCCTCAAGAACTAGCAAGAATCATTGGAGGGATTGAGAGTTAGCAAGCTCGAAGAAGGTCAACAATGGGGGAAGAACACGAGCTAAAAGGATAAGGTTCAATGGGGAAGAAGACCCCCTTTTATAGGAGGGGAAAAAATCCAACCGTTACCTTGCTCTCAGCCCGCACAGAGCGGTACTACCGCTCCACAGAGCGGTACTACCGCTCGGGCGGTAGTAACCCAAAAGCAGTGCAATGGCACGAAGCCACGAGGCGGTAGTGCAGCCGGAGCGGTACTACCGCTCGCCCCAGCGGTACTACCGCTGGGGTTGCAGCTCGGGGTTACTCAGAAGCAGAGCAGGAACAGGGGAGAAGCAGTAGAACTGCTGCAGCGGTACTACCGCCCACCTGAGCGGTACTACCGCTTATAGGCAGTAGTGCTGCTCTCCACTGCCGCTTCACTTCCGCTGAGAGTGCATCGAGACCTGGAGGGAGCGGTAGTGCAGCGGTAGTAGCGGGCGGTACTACCACTTATAGGCGGTACTACCGCTTCGCACTACCGTTGCACTTCCGCGCAAACCCGACATGAAAGTCGAGTTCCCAGAAGCAGCGGTAGTAGCCGCGGAACTGGACATCGGTACTACCGCTAATAAGCGGTACTACCGCTTACCAGAGCGGTACTACCGCTTGCGGCCTCCAGCTCACAAGCACATCAACAGATGGCTACAAGAAAACCAGAACTGCCATAACTTCTGCAAATGAGCTCCGAAAGGAACAAACTCAAGCTTGTTGGATAGAGGACGATGAGTACTATCCAACAGCGACTGGAAATAATAAGAAGTGGCAGGGGAGATATGCCTATGATATAGAGAAGTGAAACCTCTATCAATGATGATCCGGCATAAACCCCAACATCGAGAACATACTAGGAGAAGCAAATGAAATCCGTTCTCGATGAACTTGAGCTTCTCAAGAAGGTGACCAAAAGCTCAAAAACTCACAAAGAGAAACACCAAAGAAGAACCAAGAAAGATGATGCAAGAATGCAATGGTTTGAGCTCTCTACGAACGATACGATCAAGCTACTTACTTGAGAGCCCCCCTTGATAGTACGGCAATCGATCCTATAACCCGGTCTCCCAACTAACACGATGAGACCGGTAAAATGGAAAACCTATCAAGGGCGAACCTTTGCCTTGCGCATAGTCCACTTGAGCTAGATGATGACGATCTTGACCTCCTCAAGTTGGACCACCTTTCTTGATTGCGTTGGCTCGATGAAGACTAGTAGATTGCTCCCCCATACTCTACTATGGGTGAGCCACTCTTCGGCACATCTTCACAAGTCCATTGTCACCACAATGGACGGCAAGCTTCAAGCATGTGATCTGTTCGTGATGCTCCACTTGAACTTGCAAACCGCAACCTTGATGACGATCACCACTTGATGTCATCCTTCATGGGTTGTATGATATCTTCCTTTTGATGCATGCCCATGGAAACATACCTAACCCACATAGAACTCTCACGTAGACAATGGGTTAGTACACAAAGCGTAATGGACAATGCTTACCATACCATGGGATCACTTGATCCCTCTCGGTACATCTTCTACGCTTTGTGTGTTGATCAACTTGATTCACTCTTTGACTTGGTCCTGATCAACCTTGTATCATTTCTTCTCATCATAAAGATGATGTCTTGAAGGTAAACATGAATGTTTACACAATCTTCTTCTTCAAGACATGCTTGCAATAGGCTCAACTCTCACATGACCAATCTTTGGATAAATCCTTGAATAGCACCTTGGTCATCACATAATCTCCTTGAAACCAACAAATGGACTTCAAGAAATGCCTATGGACAAACCCTTCAATATAACTCATGGCAACCATTAGTCCATAGAGATTGTCATCAATTACCAAAACCAAACATGGGGGCACCACATGTTCTTTCAATAGTCCGCATACCAAGGAGTATTACGAGAAGCATTTATGACAGCTAATTGTTCATCAAGAAAATCATCATTAATTGGTAGTGGGTCATCAAGAACATTTCCATTCTAGACAAATTATCTGCTACGGGATTCTCAGCTCCCTTTCTATCAATAATATGCAAGTCAAATTCTTGTAGCAATAGAACCCACCTAATGAATCTAGGTTTAGCATCTTTCTTTTCCATAAGATATTTAATAGCAACATGATCGGTGTGAACAGTTACCTTAGAATCAACTATGTAAGATCTGAATTTATCACATGCAAGCAGAACTGCTAGAAATTCTTTCTCAATAGTAGCATAATTTCTTTGGGCACTGTCTAGAGTTTTACTAGCATAATGGATAACATTTAATTTCTTATCAACTCTCTGTCCTAGAACAGCACCAACAGCATAGTCACTAGCATCACACATAATTTCAAAAGGCATGTTCCAATCAGGTGGTTGAACAATAGGTGCAGTGGTTAAGGCTTTCTTAAGTGTTTCAAAGGCTTCTACACAATCATCATCAAAAACAAATGGAACATCTTTTTGCAAGAGATTGGTAAGAGGTCTAGAAATTTTAGAGAAGTCTTTTATAAACCTTCTATAGAAACCAGCATGACCTAGGAAACTTCTTATACCTTTAATATCTTTAGGACATGGCATTTTCTCAATAGCATCAACCTTAGCTTTATCAACTTCAATAGCTCTTTCAGAAATTTTATGCCCCAAGACAATACCTTCATTCACCATAAAGTGGCACTTCTCACAATTCAAGACAAGATTTGTTTGTTCACATCTCTGCAAAACTCGATCAAGATTGCTTAAGCAGTCATCAAAATAAGTTCTGTAAACGGAAAAATCATCCATGAAAACCTCAACAATCTTTTCACAAAAGTCAGAGAATATAGCAGCCATACATCTTTGAAAGGTAGCAGGTGCATTGCATAAACCAAAAGGCATACGTCTGTAAGCACAAGTTCCAAAAGGACAAGTAAAGGTGGTTTTCTCTTGGTCGGCTTGTGATACAGGTATTTGAGAAAAACCAGAATAACCATCTAGGAAACAAAAGTGTGTATGCTTAGACAATCTTTCTAACATTTGATCCATAAAAGGTAAGGGGTAATGATCTTTTCTAGTGGCTTTGTTTAATTTTCTAAAATCAATTACCATCCTATAACCAGTTACAATTCTTTGTGGAATGAGTTCATTTTTATCATTAGGAACAACGGTAATACCTCCTTTCTTAGGGACACAATGAACGGGACTTACCCATCTACTATCAGCTATGGGATAGATTATACCTGCTTTCAGAAGCTTTAATATTTCAGTTCTTACCACCTCCTTCATTTTAGGATTTAGTCGTCGTTGGTGGTCGACAACTGGTTTAGCATCAGGCTCCATATTAATTTTGTGCTGACATAGAGTGGGACTAATGCCCTTAAGATCATCAAAAGTATATCCAATAGCAGCTCGGTGCTTCCTTAGAGTTTTCAGTAATCTCTTTTCTTCATGCTCTGAAAGGTTAGCACTAATAATAACATGATATATCTTATTTTCATCTAGATAAGCATATTTAAGAGTATCAGGTAATTGCTTCAATTCAAATACAGGGTCACCCTTAGGTGGAGGAGGGCCTCCAAGAGTTTCAACAGGAAAATTGTGTTTAAGGATAGGTGGTTGATCAAAGAACATCTTATCTATTTCATTTCTTTCATTCATATGCATATCATTTTCACGGTCTAGCAAATATTGTTCTAACGGATCAGTAGGAGGTACGACAATAGAAGCAAGACCAATAATTTCATCTTTACTAGGCAATTCCTTATCATGAGGTTGTCTATGAAACTTGGAGAAATTAAACTCATGAGACATACCACTAAAATTAACACTAACAATTTCTTTAGCGCAATCAATCTTGGCATTAACAATGTTCAAGAAAGGTCTACCAAATATAATGGGACAAAAATTATCTTGTGGAGAACCGAGGACTAGAAAATCAGTAGGGTATTTTATTTTTCCACACAAGACTTCAACATCTCTAACGATCCCAAGCGGCGTAATGGTATCTCTATTTGCAAGCTTAATAGTAACATCAATGTCCTCTATTTCAATAGGTGCAATATCATTCATAATTTCTTGATATAAGGTAAACGGAATAGCACTCACACTAGCACCCAAATCACATAAGCCATGATAACAATGATCTCCTATTTTAACAAAGACAACATGCATGCCTACTACGTGTCTGTTTTTATCTTTAGGGTCTGGTTTAGCAATTCTAGCTGCTTCGTCATAGAAGTAAATAACATGCCCATCTATATTATCGACCAAGAGATCTTTAACCATAGCAACATTAGGTTCAACTTTAATTTGTTCAGAGGGTCTAGGTGCTCTAATATTACTTTTGTTAACCACAGTTGAAACTTTAGCATGTTCCTTAATCCTAATAGGAAAAGGTGGTTTCTCAATATAAGCAGTAGGCACAACTGGATCAATATGGTAGACAATTGTTTTTTCTTTAACACTAACGGGTTCCTCAATGTTTTCTTTAACAGGGGGATGATATTTAAACCACTTCTCCTTAGGGAGATCAACATGAGTAGCAAATGATTCACAAAAGGAGGCTACTATCTCAGAGTCAAGTCCATATTTAGTGCTAAACTTATGAAAAGCATCGGTAGCCATAAAAGATTTAACACAATCGAACTCAAGTATTATACCTGACTCATTACCTTTGTCGAGTTTCCAATCTTCAGAGTTGCATTTAATTCTTTCCAGAAGATCCCATCTGAATTCAATAGTTTTCTTCATAAAGGAGCCAATCGAAGAAGAATCGAGCATGGTTTGATCATCATGAGAAAGCCGAGCATAAAAATTCTGTAAGATAATTTCTCTTGAGAGCTCATGATTGGGGCATGTGTACATCATGTACTTAAGCCTCCCCCAAGCTTGAGCGATGCTTTCTCCTTCATGAGGCCAAAAATTATATATATAATTCCAATCACGATGAACCAAATGCATAGGATAAAATTTCTGATGGAATTCCAATTTCAATCGGTTCCAGTCCCATGTATCAGTATCATCACATAGCCTATACCATGTCAATGCCTTTCCCTCCAAAGATAAAGGGAATACTTTCTTATTAACTCCATCTCCGAATAAACCTGCAAGCTTAAACAATCCAAAAATTTCATCCACATAGATTAAGTGCATATCAGGATGTACCGTTCCATCTCCTGCATAAGGATTAGCCAGCAGTTTCTCTATCATACCCGAAGAAATCTCATAATAAATATTTTCAGTAGGTGCAGCAGGTTGAGGAGCAACACTTGGAGCTTCCGGTCGAGGTGAAGATACCTTGAACAAACCCCTCAAAGGATTACTTTCCATAGTGACAAGTGACAGTAAATTTTAGCACGTAATATAAATGTTTCCTTACCAAATTCCACTCACCAAAGGTGCTTCACTCCCCGGCAACGGCGCCAGAAAGGAGTCTTGATGACCCACAAGTATAGGGGATCAATCATAGTCCTTTCGATAAGTAAGAGTGTCGAACCCAACGAGGAGCAGAAGGAAATGACAAGCGGTTTTCAGCAAGGTATTTTCTGCAAGCACTGAAATGATCGGTAACGAGTAGTTTGATAGCAAGATAATTTGTAACAAGTGACAAGTAGCAATAGTAACAAAGAGTGCAGCAAGGTGGCCCAATCCTTTTTGTAGCAAAGGACAAGCCGGAACGATATCTTATAATAAGCAAAGCGTTCTCGAGGACACATGGGAATTTCATCTAGTCACTTTCATCATGTTTGTTTGACTCGTGTTCGCTACTTTGATAATTTGATATGTGGGTGGACCGGTGCTTGGGTGTTGTTCTTACTTGAACAAGCCTCCCACTTATGATTACCCCCTCTCGCAAGCATCCGCAACTACGAAAGAAGAATTAAGATAACTCTAACCATAGCATTAAACATATGGATCCAAATCAGCCCCTTACGGAATAGCGCATAAACTAGGGTTTAAGCTTCTGTCACTCTAGCAACCCATCATCTAATTACTACTCCACAATGCATTCCCTTAGGCCCAAAGATGGTGAAGTGTCATGTAGTCGACGTTCACATGACACCACTAAGAGAATCAACAACATACATATCATCAAAATATCGAACGAATACCAAATTCACATGATTACTTATGACAAGACTTCTCCCATGTCCTCAAAAACAAAAGTAACTACTCACAAACCATATTCATGTTCAAGATCAGAGGGGTATTGAATAGCATATTGGATCTGAACAAATAATCTTCCACCAAATAAACCAACTAGCATCAACTACAAGATGTAATCAACACTACTAGCAACCCACAGGTACCAATCTGAGGTTTTGAGACAAAGATTGAATACAAGAGATGAACTAGGGTTTGAAATGAGATGGTGCTGGTGAAGATGTTGATGAAGATTGGTCCTCCCACGATGAGAGGATCGTTGGTGATGTCGATGGCTCCGATTTCCCCCTCCCAGAGGGAAGTATCCCCGGCGGAATCGCTCCGCCGGAGAGCAAAAGTGCTCCTGCCCAAGTTTTGCCTCGAGACGGCGGCGCTCCGTCCCAAAAGTCTTCTCCTTATTTTTTCTAGGGCAAATGGGCTTATATACCAGAAAAATGGGCACCGGAGGCTGGCCAGGGGCCCCACAAGCCACCAGGGCGCGCCTGGGGGGGGGGGGGTGGCGCGCCCTGGTGCCTCGTGGGCACCTGGGTGGCCCCCTCTGGTACTTATTTCTTCCAATATTTTTTATTTATTCCAACATAAATCTCTGTGAAATTTCAGCTCATTTGGAGATGTGCAGAATAGGTATCTCTGACATAGCTTTTTCAGGTCCAGAATTCCAGCTGCCGGCAATCTCCCTCCTTGTGTAAATCTTGCATATTAAGAGATAAAAGGCATTAGAATTGCTCCACAAAGTGTTATATTGATTAAAAACGCTATAAATAACAGTAGTAAAACATGATGCAAAATGGACGTATCACTTATCAAGAGTCTTTTGTTGCTTCTTAGCAAGAGAGAAAAGTTTAGAGTAACTTAGTTTCTTAAGATCCTCTAATTCATTAGTAAGTAGATCATCATCACTAGAATCATAAGAGGCATTCCTTGAGGATACCTTAGAGGCCTTGGCCATGAAGTAGAAAAGAGTTGTCTTCATTGCTATCGTCATTTGAGTCGAAGATTGAGCAATGAATTGGCGAGGAAGTATGCATGATCCCAGCCATGTCAAAATCCGATTCCTCGGCAGATGACCCTGCTTCAGAGGCAGATCTAGATATAGAGTCTTCAGCGTCAGAGTCCATTTCCTTGCCAAGGTATGCACGAGCCTTGTGGAGGTTTTTCTTGTATGACGAGGACTTGGACTTGGAACTTGAGGAACTCTCTTACTTCTTCGATTTATGCTTCTTATCTGAACTGTCATGACTTTTGTTCTTCTTAGCTTCTTCTTCCCACAATGGATAGTTGGCAGTGTAGTGACCAAACTTCTTGCACTTGAAGCATGCATGTTTCTTTGGATCACTTGAGTAATTTGAGTTGGATCCTTTCTTGGAGTCATCTTTGTAATTCTTCTTGAAACAACCATTGGTCTTGAAGTGATTGAACTTCTTCACAACCAATGCGAGGTCTTTGCCAAAGGATTCAAGATCAGCAGAGCCACAAGAGGCATTTTCTTTGTGAGAGGAATAATCAGTGATAGCCTTCAAAGTATGAATCTTTCTAGAGCTTGAGTTATATAATTCTCGTTTTTATTCAATAAGCAGTTCATGAGTATTGAGTCTTTCCAGGACATCTATGACATTCATAGTTCTGTAGTCTCACTGATTTTGGATCATCAGAACCATAATATTGGATGATTCATCAAGAGATCTAAGCAACTTCTTCACAACATCATGATTAGTGATATCTCTTGCATCAAGACCTTGGAGTTCATTGGTGATTGTAACCAATATCTTGAACACTTTCATAGTCATTTCTCTTGAAGTGATTAACTTGCTTCGAAGAATATCCATTCTGGTCTCGCACTGAGGGGAAACACCCTCTTTGACCTTTGATAAAACATCCCAAATTTCCTTCGCAGTTTCCAGGTTGTTGATGCGATTGAATTGTTCTTTGGTGATGCAGTCACTGTCGGAGCTAAATCTGGTAGATCCCTTGGTATGGTATCCTAGCTAGACGACTTCGCACGAGGGTAACATGGACAAGGGTTTTACCTAGGTTCGGGCTCTCACTGGGGTGATAATACCCTACATCCTACTCTTTTTTATTGCGTTGGGGTGTGTATAGAGTACAAAGTACCAGGGGATTGTAATTTCTCCAAGTTGTCTTCTATTGACTAGCTCGACCTCGGTTTATATAAGATACCAGGGTCCTAGGATTACAAGAGTCCTAGTCGGCTACGTCGGTGGAGGGCAGTCCTCCATGGATACAAAGTCCTTGTCTTGAACGTCAAGGCTTACAGAGTCTTCTTCGTAGAGCGTCATGGACCACCCAAAGTGGCCCAGGGTGGAACCGACTTAGGGGTCCTCATCCCAGCCCACCAGGCTAGGAACCATCATGGCGAGGCCCCCCTAAACCAGGACACCGATAGTAGCTCCTAAACCAATCTTCAAGCTTGGTTGCACCCCAGGTACTCCGAGTTACACATCGTCTTCGGTCATCGATGTTGAAACTGGTACAACATGACTTTCCCACCAGCATCTGTTCATAGCCGGCCTCCAAGTCAGACTGCTTCCGAAGCGGGTCGAACCACTCCGGTCTTGAATTGTCGATGTAGATGGTCAATCTCTGCGGAATGTATTTTCCGTGAAGTCGGCTCCGCAGGACGATTTCCTGCAGGACACTTGAAAAAATGTCGATGATCGATGCATTGGCTTGCTCTTTAGAGGTCAGCAATGATGTGACGCACTGGGCCTCGAGGCCTAACCAGGATACTGGAGAACCCACACGTGGCATGCGGGGTGACTGTCCTCTTGGACTTGATGTAGATAAAGATAGCCGGCCTCTATGAAAAAGTTTTCTCCTAAGCCAGCTCCCGCAAGTAGATTTCCCGTGGAACACTTATAAATTTTTTGATTGGTGGACTACCGAGTTATATAGCCAACCCTCAGGGTGTGGATTGGAACTAGAATATGGTTTGCGCCATAGGTCCGTAGCTTTAATTCCGCACTTCCGCGTATCCTTGCCTTCGAGTTGTAGTTTGATAACCCACAAGTATAGGGGATCAATTGTAGCTTTTTCGATAAATAAGAGTGTTGAACCCAACGAGGAGCTAAAGGTAGAATTAATATTCCCTTCAAGTTATATCGACCACCGATACAACTCTACGCACACTTAACGTTCGCTTTACCTAGAACAAGTATGAAACTAGAAGTACTTTGTAGGTGTAATGCTAGAACTACTTTGCAAGAATAAAACTAGGAATACTTTGCAAGATAATAAAAGTTAGTTATTTAGACCAGTAATCATTATTGCAATTTTATATGAGGGAGAGGCATGAGCTAACATACTTTCCGTACTTGGATCATATGCACTTATGATTGGAACTCTAGCAAGCATCCGCAACTACCAAAGATCATTAAGGTAAAACCCAACCATAGCATTAAGTAACAAGTCCTCTTTACTCCCATACGCAACAACCCCCTTACTCGGGTGTAAGCTTCTATCACTCTAGCCTCCCACTATAAGAGAATTATGAACGTATTGCAAACCCTACAGCGGGAATCCCTCATGCTTGCACGACACGGAGGGCACCATAGGACAACACCAAAATAAAATATACAACTCAAACCAATCACGATCATCAATCAACCCATAGGACAAAACGAATCTACTCAAACATCATAGGATTGCCACATATCATTGGATAATAATATATAGCCTTAAGCACCATGTTCAAGTAGAGAATTACAGCGGGAATAGAGAGGTTACACCGCTGCATAGAGGGGGAGAGAGTTGGTGTTAACGATGGCGAAGTTGTTGGTGTAGATCGCCGTCATGATGATTGCCCCGGCGGCGTTCCGGCGCCACCGGGAGAGAGGGGGAGAGATCCCCCCTCCTTCTTCTTCTTCCTTGGCCTCCCCCCTAGATGGGAGGGGAGTTTCCCCTCTGGTCCATGGCCGCCATGGCTCCCAGAGGGGAGAAGCCCCTCCGAGATTGGATCTCTCTCTCTGTTTCTCTTCTGTCTCACATTTCTGTTTTCTGGCCGAAAACCGTTTCTTAAATTCCCGGAGATCCGTAACTCCGATCGGGCTAAAATTTTAACACGATTTTTTTCCTGATATTATCTTTCTTGTGGCAAAAGAAGGGTGTCAACCGACTTACAAGGGCCTCACGAGGCACCACGGTGCGCCCTACCCCCCGGGCGCGCCCTGGTGCCTCGTGGGGCCCACGAGCACCGTCTTGCGTTGATCCTTCTTCCAAAAATTCACATATATTCCAAAATAAATCTCCGTAAATTTTTATCATGTTTGGACGTCGTTTGATATGGATATTCTGCGAAACAAAAAACATGCAACAAACAGGAACTGGCACTGGATCTATATGTTAGTCCCAAAAAATAATATAAAATGTTGCCAAAAGTATATAAAAGTTGTAGAATATTGGCATGAAGCAATCAAAAATTATAGATACGACGGAGACGTATCAGCATCCCCAAGCTTAATTCCTGCTCGTCCTTGAGTAGGTAAATGATAAAAAAGATAATTTTTGATGTGGAATGCTACCTAGCATAATCTTGATCATATAATCTAATCATGGCATGAATATTAAGATACGAGTGATTCAAAGCAATAGTCTATAATTTGATATAAAGACATCAATACTCAGGCATCCCAACAAACAATCATGCCTTTCAGAATATCAATGCTAAAGAACGTTATCCCTACAAAATCATATAGTCTTGTCATGCTCCATCTTCTTAACACAAAGTATTTATCATGCACAACTCCAATGACAAGCCGAGCAATTGGTTCATACTTTTTAACGCGCTTCAGCTTTTTCAACCCCCACACAATACATGAGCGCAAGCCATGGATATAACACTATGGGTGGAATAGAATACGGTGGTAGAGATTAATGTGGAGAAGACAAAAAGGAAGAAAGTCTCACATCGACGCGGCTCATCAACGGGCTATGGAGATGCCCATCAATTGATATCAATGCGAGGAGTAGGGATTGCCATGCAACGGATGCACTAAGAGCTATAAGTGTATGAAAGCTCAAACTGAAAACTAAGTGGGTGTGCATCCAACTTGCTTGCTCATGAAGACCTCGGGCATTTGAGGAAGCCCATCATCGGAATATACAAACCAAGTTCTATAATGAAAAATTCCCCTAGTTATATGAAAGTGACAACATAGGAGACTCTCTATATGAAGAACATGGTGCTACTCTGAAGCACAAGTGTGGTAAAAGGATAGTAACATTGCCCCTTCTCTCTTTTTCTCTCTTTTTTTTTGGAACAGTCTCATGGACCTCATCCCCACTTTTTCGAGGACTCATTAGTCTCCACCATTCTTTCCTCACTGGGACAATGCTCTAATAATGATGATCATCACCCTTTTATTTACTTACAACTCGATATTACAACGATGCTAGAACAAATATGACTCTAGAATGCCTCTGGCAGTGTACCAGGATGTGCAATGATCTAGCGTAGCAAAGATATAAAAAAATGGACAAGCCATGAAAATATCATGCTAGCTATCTTACGATCATGCAAAGCAATATGACAATGAATGATCAAGTCATGTATATGATGATGATGGAAGTTGCATGGCAATATATCTCGGAATGGCTATGGAAATGCCATGATAGGTAGGTATGGTGGCTGTTTTGAGGAAGATATAAGGAGGCTTATGTGTGATAGAGCGTATCATATCACGGGGTTTGGATGCACCGGCGAAGTTTGCACCAACTCTCGAGGTGAGAAAGGGCAACGCACGGTACCGAAGAGGCTAGCAAATTGCCGAAGGGTGAGAGTGCGTATAATCCATGGACTCACATTAGTCATAAAGAACTCACATACTTATTGCAAAAGTCTATTAGCCCTCGAAGCAAAGTACTACTACGCATGCCCCTAGGGGGGAGGTTGGTAGGAGTTAACCATCGCGCGCCCCCGACTGCCACACAAAGGAAGACAATCAAGAATAAATCATGCTCCAACTTCTTAGCATAACGACAGACCATACATGCATGCTTCAGGAATTACAAACCTTAACACCAATATTCTTACTAAACCACAATTATTCACTAGTACCTCCCACATATTACCATCTTAATATCGCAAAACTATTGCAAGGAATCAAACATATCATATTCAGTGATCTACAAGTTTTATGTAGGATTTTATGACTAACCATGTGAATGACCAATTCCTGTTGACTCTCTAAATAGATATAAGTGAAGCATGAGAGTTTAATTCTTTCTACAAAAGACCACACTCTAATAAATATAAGTGAAGCAAAAGAGCATTCTACAAATAACGGTTTTCTAGATGAAGAGAAACAGGCATCCAAACTTCAAATGATATAAGTGAAGCACATGAAGCATTCTATAAAGCCATACTCAAAAGATATAAGTGAAGTGCAAAGAGCATTCTATAAATCAACCAAGGACTATCTCATACCAGCATGGTGCATTATTAAAAGAAAAAGAAAAAGCACACGACGCTCCAAGAATTTACGCATATCATGTGAACAAAACAAAAACTGAGACATACCGATAGTTGTTGAAGAAAGATGGGATGCCTTCCGGGGCATCCCCAAGCTTAGATGCTTGATTCTCCTTGAATATTTACTTGGGGTGCCTTGGGCATCCCCAAGCTTGAACTCTTGCCTCTCCTTATTCTCCTTATATCGATACCTCCTCGATCTTCGAACACTTCATCCACACAAAACTTAACCGAACTTTTTTATTAGAGGGGTTAGTACATATAACATCAAATCCCATCATGTCCTGCTGTAACATTATTGTATAATTATAATCAAACATTAACCACTGTATGCTATCACAATTCTATGGCTCCCAAGTCAATGGGGCTCAACAAGATTTCAAACATACGCAAATAAAGAAACTATAACAGCAATCTGTGAAAACAGGACAGTCTGTAAAGATGCAGATGGTACATATACTTATATAACTCAAAAAATTATGAACAATTAGTAAAAAATAAAAAATTTGCATAGAAGTACTTTGTAAAAATTTCAGAATTTTTTCATGTTCCAGTAAATTATAGAAATTCAAACACTACAACAAAAGTTTCTGTTTTTGCACAGCACACACCAAACAAGCAATTTAATCATCCTAAAGGTAAATCTTGGCACATTATTTTTATAATACAATGGATTTGTACAAGGGGATAATTATTTTTGTTGAAACGTTTCTGTAATCAAGATTCACAAAGTTTCCATGGGCATGAACAAAGTTCAAGGACGTCCCCCACTTCAACGGTGTTCGTCTTTCTCACTTTCACTTTTCTTTTTGAAAAAGTTTTAGGTTCCCCTCTATATTTTTTTTATTTTTAAACTTTTTAAAAGAACACAACAGAATAAAATGACTCTCTAAAACTTCCGGGTTGTCTCCCTAGCAGCGCTTTCTTTAAAGCCATTAATCTAGGCATGCAGTGCTCAAGTAATTGATCCACCCGGATCCCAAGGTATATCAAAGCCAATTTTAATTAACAATGATTTGTAATTTAGTAGTGAGCACAAAGAAACATATATCATGCAATGACGAAGTCTAACTCTCTTCCTATGCATCGGCATGTCATAAAAGAACAATTCATGCACATCAAGTAAAGGCCAATGCATAGTATAAACAATTTCTCGCAATTTTATCGTATTGGAAGCATAGAGAGGTAGAGATGTAGTTCCTCTCTCATAATAATTGCAATTAGGAGCAGCAAGCACATGCATATTATATCCATCAAAATCATCATGTGCAACGGTAAAACGCAACCCATCAATATAATCCTTAATAAGCACAAACTTCTCCGATATAGTGTAGTTGGGAGAATCCAAAAAGATAATATGACTATCATGTGTAGGTGCAATAGTAACAATTTCATTCTTAACATAAGGAACTATAGCAAGTTCATCTCCCTAAGCATCATTCAAATTGGCATCATGGCCACAAGCATAGCAAGCATCAATTTCATCAAAAAGGGATATTTCAAACGAATCCAAGGGATCATAGCAATCATCATAGCATTCATCCTTCGGTAAGCACGAAGGGAAATTAAACAATGTATGAGTTGAAGAGTTACTCTCATTAGAAGGTGGGCACGGGTAGCTAATCCGCTCTTCCTCCCTTTGTTCTTCGCTCTCCTCATCATCTTTTTCATCTAATGAGCTCACAGTGTCATCAATTTCTTCTTCCATAGATTCCTGCAAAAATATTAGTCTCTTCTTGGACATCAGAGGTGTCCTCAATATATTCTTTAACATAAGCATTAGAAGCATAGTTTTCATAGCAATATTTAAGTATGGAAAAATTTTCAGATTTGTAAAGAGTAGCATCACACGTTTCAATCAAAGAAGCAATTTCATATGCACCCTTAAAAGCAACAAATTCTTCTATTTGTTTAATATCATAGTAACTATAAACACCCTTGGCATAAGAGGATAAGATTCCATTATCCTTAAACTCACATTGGTACTAAAGGTGTTTTTTAGGGTTTTCAGAACAACAAGTAAAATCATGTATTTCCCATAAATTCCAAGCATAGCAATTCAAAGTATTAATATGATGCCATAAGAGTTTCCCTTTTTGGGACAAGCGGTGTCGCACAAAATAAACATGCTCATCTAATGATTTTCCCTCAACTAATCTAGTTGGGTTTTCAGCACGAGCACAAAGGGATCGAAGATGATCAAAGTAGAAAGCTTCAGCAGTATGATAGATTTTGGGCGGTTCTTCAGCCATTGGTTTAGCAAGTACAACTATTTTTTTTGGTATTTTACATTTCCTACCCATAACTAAAGATAGAAAACAAGAGAACAAAATAAAAACTACTTAGTGATAAAGCAAACAAGCACACACGAGAATATCAACCCCACGCTATTGCTCCCCGGCAACGGCGCCAGAAAAAGGTCTTGATAACCCACAAGTATAGGGGATCAATTGTAGCTTTTTCGATAAATAAGAGTGTCGAACCCAACGAGGAGCTAAAGGTAGAATTAATATTCCCTTCAAGTTCTATCTACCACCGATACAACTCTACGCACACTTAACGTTCGCTTTACCTAGAACAAGTATGAAACTAGAAGTACTTTGTAGGTGTAATGCTAGAACTACTTTGCAAGAATAAAACTAGGAATACTTTGCAAGATAATAAAAGTTAGTTATTTAGTAGAAAGCTTTTGTAACACAAGAGAATGATTTGTCCCTAGGCAATCGATAACTAGACCGGTAATCATTATTGCAATTTTATATGAGGGAGAGGCATGAGCTAACATACTTTCCGTACTTGGATCATATGCACTTATGATTGGAACTCTAGCAAGCATCCGCAACTACCAAAGATCATTAAGGTAAAACCCAACCATAGCATTAAGTAACAAGTCCTCTTTACTCCCATACACAACAACCCCCTTACTCGGGTGTAAGCTTCTATCACTCTAGCCGCCCACTATAAGAGAATTATGAACGTATTGCAAACCCTACAGCGGGAATCCCTCACGCTTGCACGACACGGAGGGTACCATAGGATATCACCAAAATAAAACATACAACTCAAACCAATCACGATCATCAATCAACCCATAGGACAATAAAACATACAACTCAAACCAATCAACCCATAGGACAAAACGAATCTACTCAAACATCATAGGATTGCCACATATCATTGGATAATAATATATAGCGTTAAGCACCATGTTCAAGTAGAGAATTACAGCAGGAATAGAGAGGTTACACCGCTGCATAGAGGGAGGGGGAGAGTTGGTGTTGACGGCGGCGAAGTTGTTGGTGTAGATCATCGTCACGATGATTGCCCCGACGGCGTTCCGGCGCCACCGGGAGAGAGGGGGAGAGAGCCCCCTCCTTCTTCTTCTTCCTTGGCCTCCCCCCTAGATGGGAGGGGAGTTTCCCCTCTGGCCCATGGCCACCATGGCTCCCGGAGGGGAGGAACCCCTCCGAGATTGGATCTCTCTCTGTTTCTCTTCTATTTCACGTTTTTGTTTTCTGGCCGAAAACCGTTTCTTAAATTCCCGGAGATCCGTAACTCTGATCGGGCTGAAATTTTAACATGATTTTTTTCTTGATATTATCTTTCCTGCGGCGAAAGAAGGGCGTCAGCTGACTTACGAGGGCTTCACGAGGCACCACGGCGCGCCCTACCCCCTGGGGGCGCCCTGGTGCCTCGTGGAGCCCACGAGCACCGTCTTGCATTGATTCTTCTTCCAAAAATTCACATATATTCCAAAATAAATCTCTGTAAATTTTTATCGCATTTGGACTTCGTTTGATATGGATATTCTGCGAAACAAAAAACATGCAACAAACAGGAACTGGCACTGGGCACTAGATCAATATGTTAGTCCCAAAAAATAATATAAAATGTTGCCAAAAGTATATAAAAGTTGTAGAATATTGGCATGAAACAATCAAAAATTATAGATACGACGGAGACGTATCATAGTTCGATTTGGCACAAAGTGGGCTGCTGGTCGTGTAATTTAGGACTTTAGGAAAATCTGCTAGTGCAGTAGTCCCCGAGACTCAGGTCATGCAGAATGGATGACCTGAGGATCGAATCCCCTTAGGTTATAACATATTATTTGAAACCGTTGTCTAGTAGCCCCCGAGACTCAGGTCGGTTTGAAAAGTCGCCCTGAGGATCGAAATCCTCCTCGTAGACTTGAACTAGATCAAACAGTTGTGTAGTAGCCCTCGAGACTCAGGTCGGGCAGAATGGCCGACCTGAGGATCGAATCTCCTCGGATTCTTGATTGCACTTAGAATTTTTGACTGAAACGTCAATGAAGTAGCCTCGAGACCCAGGTTGGGCAACATGGCCGACCTAAGGATCAAATTTCCTCGGGAACTACCTCAGCCGAGTAGCGGTGTTTGGGCACAAGTAGCCCCAAAGATCGATTTTGGGGGAACCGTCGATCAACCCGCTAGACGTCGACAGATGGCTCAAGAATTTTAGGCTTTTTATAAGGAGTTTTTAATTGGTTTTCATTGGGCTTTCATTATTTCCTGGTTATTTCTAATGCTTATCCTTCAAGAGAGAAGAAAACTTGTTTTTCCATTGTTTGGCAGGAAAAATCATTTATAGAAGGAAACCAAGGAGAATTATATGAACACAAGTCATTTGGAGCAACTTCCATGTTGGGAAGATATGCACCAGTGGCAACAGAGCGCAAGACGACCAACGGTACGAGTGCAAGCGCTCGTACCAGGCGCCGCTGGTTCCCCCTCGTCTATGGTAACAACCTTTGTGAAGGGCATCCGTGCATCAGAGAGACCTAGCCGCCACCACTCCATTCAGAACAAGGAGAGAAGATATTCGGAGAAGAAGAACCACTGGAGATCTTTCTTGTTTTGTCTTTTGGTGCCAATTAACTTGGTCTTAAAATTAATTTGTTCTTTCGTCGTGCCTTATAATTATTTTGTATTAGATTTTGTTTATTGTGATAGCTAGCGTTCGGCTTCAACCTCGAGGCAACCGACCAGGGAAACTAGAGGTGCAAACAAAGGACTGCTCCCATCTAACCTTAGCTGAACAAGCAGAAACTTAAGGGGCAAACATAGGAGCGAGGCAACCCGACTTGGCGAAAGACATAAGTAAAAAATCAGAGCATCAAAAACCGGCAAAAACAACTAAGGGAGAAATCACATAGGCCGGGAAATAACACGATTTCAAGTAAAGGCTTTAACAGCCCCTAAGCCCGACCAGGGGGAACGAATTCAGACTTCCAGGCAAAAAATGGGCTCGGGTAATTTATTTAAAATGAGAGAAACAAGCAAAGGGAAAACATATTTATTCAACGCATATTTAATTCCTGGCCGAACTGAAACAAAAAGTAAAAACTGAAAAAGTTTAAGCATGAAAGCGATTTAGGTGTGTTTATGCTCTAGGTGTTGATGAGACGGTCTGAGCTCGTTGAAGGATGAGGTCCCAGCCACCTAGCCGGTCCCAATGTGGCAGAGCAAGGAGGTTGGCTCGACGACGTGACGACCATGCACGGTCGACGTGGTCGGCCGATGTGACGAAACAGGTCGGCGCAGCGAGGTGAAGCCCCCGGGCCAGCCGACGCGATGAAACATGTCAGCGTGGTGTACGTTGGCTTGATTAAGTGACGTTACACTGCTTCCAGGTAGACCGGCAATTGACGTGACATGATGATGGCACGACATTATCGATCCAGGTTAGACTCCGCATGACGATGATGTCGGCATGGCGACGTCAGAGCCCTCGAGCCAGCACAAATGAGGTTGGACCGACGAGGTGATGATGTGACGTGGTCGATGTCAGCTTGATGAAGAGACGACACGGTGATGATGGCGCATGTCGGAATCCATGGAGCAACGAGGTCGGCCCGGTGCGATACTGGCGCCTGTAAAAAGTACCTTAGAAAATGCTCAAATTTTGTAGGAACGTGCTTGAGATCATAACACAATACCCTAAAAAAATCTCCTCAATTAGAGGTCGTCTGATAGGCCAGTCATGGACAAAGAAGAACTCGGGTTGGATTTGTTCCACGTAGAAATCAGATATGCAAATTGAGGCACTTCTCGGGCGTTATCCGGAGTTTGAACCATGGGATCGGGCTAAATTTTGGAGGACTTTCAACCATGATAATTACGCATAATCTGAATGGTTGGATCTTCCAAAGGATATCGGAGTTGGCCGTTGTCCTTCTTCTTCCAAATTCGCGTGATTTTTGTCCAGATCCGACAGTGCCTCACCTTTTCGGAGGTAGCCGGACATCCTACTGTTGGATCACGATGAAATTTTACAGGGTTGATGTAGATACAATTTTGGACAATCCACATGAATGGATCGGCAAATGATGCTCGAGGAGGCAGGACCGGCGTAAACGATTCCTTTGTTCATATTATTCTGCACGGTCGTGCGAGAGCAATGTTGATGTCGGGCCTCAGAAATTAGTGGACAAATTTTTTCATTGTCGCGGTCAAGATCAAAGTTGTTGTTTCCTGAATAAGCCTGCCCAATGTCTGGTTCACAATGCGGGTGATCAGTCCCTTTAGTGATCCGGTAAAGGAGCAGAAAGGATTCTCGTCTTTTTCCCCAGAGGTGACCCTGAGTTATCGAACCCACGAGAGGAAGGCACCTTTAAAGACAAGGGTTTCTACCAAGCTTTTGCAAGAGTATTAGTTCCAGCTTTTGATCAGATCGGAATCAAGTTGAAACTGAAAAGACTTATAATAAAAATAGGCATGGGTATGAGGACTTGTTCTTGCAATCATATATTTGCGAACAGGATCATTATGATATTAATTTGTTCCCTGGAAGTCATCTGATACGTCTCCGTCGTATCTACTTTTTCAAACACTTTTGCTCTTGTTTGAACTCTAATTTACATGATTTGAATGAAACTAACCCGGACAAACGCTGCTGTTTTCAGCAGAACTACCATGGTGTTGTTTTTGTGCAGAAATAAAAGTTCTTGGAATTGGATGAAACATTTTGGAGATTTTTTATGGAATAAATAAAAAATACTGGAGCCAAGATCTACTGGAGGGGGGCCACCTACTGCCCACGAGGCACCAGGGCGCGCCACCCCCCTGGCGCGCCCTGGTGGCTTGTGGGGCCCACGTGGCTCCACTGACCCTAATCTCAGGCCTATAAATTCACAATTCCAGAGAAAAAAAATAAGAGAGGAAGTTTTATTGCGTTTCATGATACGGAGCCGCTGTCACCTCCCGTTCTTCATCGGGAGGCCAGATCTGGAGTCTGTTCGGGGCTTCGGAGAGGGGGATCTTCCGGCATCATCATCATCAACCATCATTCATCACCAATTTCATGATGCTCACCGCCGGGAGTGAGTAATTCCTTCGTAGGCTTGCTGGACGGTGATGAGTTGGATGAGATTTATCATGTAATCGAGTTAGTTTTGTTAGGGCTTGATCCCTAGTATCCACTATGTTCTGAGATTGATGTTGCTATGACTTTGCTATGCTTAATGCTTGTCACTAGGGCCCGAGTGCCATGATTTCAGATCTGAACCCTTTATGTTTTCATGAATATATTTGTGTTCTTGATCCGATCTTGCAAGTTATATGCACCTGTTATGTGTTATGATCCGCATACCCCAAGGTGACAATAATTGGGATTCTTTCCGGTGATTGCCCTAGTTTGAGGAGTTCATGTATTCACTAAGTGCTAATGCTTTGTTCCGGTTCTCTATTAAAAGGAGGCCTTAATATCCCTTAGTTTCCTTATGGACCCCGCTACCACGGGAGGGTAGGACAAAAGATGTCATGCAAGTTCTTATCGCAAGCACGTATGACTATATACGGAATACATGCCTACATTACATTGATGAATTGGAGCTAGTTCTGTGTCGCCCTAGGTTATGACTGTTACATGATGAATGTTATCCAACATAATCACCGATCCAATGCCTACGAGTTTTTCACATACTGTTCTTTGCCAAGTTACTACTGTTGCTACTACTATCACAATTGTTACTACTATTGCTGCTACCGTTACCGCTACTGTTACTATTATTGCTACTGCTATCAAACTACCATATTACCGTGCTACTGATCACTCTGTTGCAGATATTTAGTCTCCAGGTGTGGTTGAATTGACAACTCAACTTCTAATACTTGCAAATATTCTTTGGTTCCCCTTGTGTCGAATCAATAAATTTGGGTTGAATACTCTACCCTCGAAAACTGTTGCGATCCCCTATACTTGTGGGTTATGAAGACCTTTTTCTGGCGCCGTTGCCGGGGAGCATAGCTCTATTTGCTGAGTCACTTGGGATTTATATCTGTTCATCACTATGAAGAATCTGAAAGATGCTAAGACCAAGATCGTTCCCTCTAAGATGAGGGGAGGTAAGGAACTGCCATCTAGCTCTGCACTTGATTCACCTTCTGTTTTGAGTAAACTTCCAACACCACCACCTGCTATTAATTCTGATATGTCGCAAGTTATTGATGATACCACTTCTGCTATGAATGATACTTATGATGATGCTAGTACTATGCTTGATAATGCTGTGCCACTTGGTGAATTTCTTAGTGAACAACTTGCTAAAGCTAAAGAAATTGAAAATGTTGAAACTCTTGAGAATTATGATTCACCTATTATGCCTAGCTCTCCTACTAGAGTTGAAACACGTGATGAACATTGCTTTGATAGGGAGACGGCTAGAGCCATCTTTGCTTGTAATGATAGAAACGAAGTTATAAAATTGCTTGCTGAAATGAAAGAAAAATCTATGAGGGAGAGAATGAAATATGATCCTAAGTTTGCTACCTCTCCCATATTTGTTACTGATAAGGATTATGAATTCTCTGTCGATCCTGAGTTGATTACTTTGGTTGAATCTGATCCTTTCCATGGCTATGAAACTGAAACCGTTGTGGCACATCTTACTAAATTAAATGATATAACCACCCTATTTGCTCATGAGGAAAAAATCGCTATTACTATATTCTTAAGCTATTTCCTTTCTCATTAAAGGGTGATGCTAAGGAATGGTATAATACTCTTGCTCCTGGTTGTGTGCGTAGTCCCTAGGATATGATTTATCACTTCTCTGAAAAATATTTTCCTGCTCATAAGAAACAAGCTGCTTTACAAGAAATATTTAACTTTGTGCAAATTAAAGAAGAGAATCTCCCTCAAGCTTGGGGGAGGCTTCTCCAATTACTTAATGTTTTACCTGATCATCCTCTTAAGAAAAATGAAATACTTGATATCTTCTATAATGGACTAACCGATGCTTCTAGGGACTACCTAGATAGTTGTGCTGGTTGTGTTTTTAGGGAACGAACTATTGAACAAGCTGAGGAGCTATTGAATAATATATTGAAGAATGATAATGATTGGACACTTCCTGAACCACCGCCTAAACCCACTCCGAAGAAGAGGGGTATTTTATTTCTCAGTCCTGAAGATATGCAAGAAGCAAAGAAATGTATGAAGGAAAAAGGTATTAAAGCTGAAGATGTTAAGAATTTGCCACCTATTGAAGAAATACATGGTCTTGACACACCGCCACAGGTAGTAGAGGTAAATTCTCTTATAAAGTTTGATGAAAGTGATATTCCTTATAACAAACCTCCTAGTCAATGTTTGTATGAATTTGACAATTATATTATTAAGCAAGATCACTTCAATGCAAATGTTATGAAACAATTGAAACGAAATGCCTACATGATTGATCGCTTGAGTGACTTGTTATTTAGAATTGCTAATGATGTTAAAGGTGTAAGTAAACATGCATCTATGGTTCAAACCCAATTAGAACAAATTGCTAAATCTCAGAGTGAATTGCTCAATGAAATGAATAACAATATGAATGATCATGCTATTAGAGTAATGACTAGAGGAGGTAGAATGACTCAGGAGCCACTTTATCCTGAAGGTCACCCTAAAAGAATTGAACAAGACTCTCAAAGAATTAATGTAGATGCACCTAGTCCATCTAAAAATAAAAAGAAAAAGAAAAAGAAAAAGAAAAATGATAGGACTTTGCATACTTCTAGTGAACCCGAGGTAGAAAAACCCTTGGAGGATAGTAATAATGTTTCTATTTCTGATGCTAAAACACAATCTGGTAATGAACATTCACCTGATGATAATAATAATGATGATGCTCATGTGGATACCCAACCAGATAATGATAAAGAACTTGATAATGATGTTGAAATAGAACCTGCTATTGATCTTGATAACCCACCTCCTAAAAACAAACGTTATGATAAAAGAGACTTCGTTGCTAGAAAACATGATAAAGAAAGAGAACCATGTGTTCAAAAACCCATGCCCTTTCCTCCTAAACCATCTAAGAAAAAAGATGAGGAAGAATTTGAACACTTTGCTGAAATGCTTATGCCAGTCTTTTTGCGTACTCGTTTGACTGATATTTTAAAGATGCCCCCTTATGCTAAATATATGAAAGACATTGTCACAAATAAAAGGAAGATACCTGAAGCTGAAATTTCCACCATGCTTGCAAATTATTCTTTTAAGGATGGAGTACCTAAGAAACTAGGAGATCCAGGAATACCAACTATACCATGCTCCATTAAAAGAAACTATGTCAAAACTGCTTTGTGTGATTTAGGAGCCGGTGTTAGTGTTATGCCTTTCTCTTTATATAAAAGACTTGATTTGAATAAACTCACTCCCACTGAAATATCATTGCAAATGGCTGACAAATCAACTGCCATACCTATCGGTGTTTGTGAGGATGTGCCTGTTGTAGTTGCAAATGTTACTATTCTAACAGACTTTGTTATACTTGATATGCCTGAGGATGACAACATGTCGATTATCCTTGGTAGACCCTTTTTGAATACTGCAGGGGCTGTTATTGATTGCAACAAAAGCAAGGTCACTTTTCATATCAATGGTAATGAACATACGGTGCAGTTTCCGAAGAAACAATTCCAAGTAAATGGTATTCATGTTATTGAAAAGACTTCGACAATTACTATTGAAAGTTTTCAAGTTCCTCTTCCTACTGTTAAAAATAAATATGAAACTCTTATTATTGGGGAGATGCATATCCCTGTTGAGGTAACTTAGTGTTATACGAAAGTTCTTCGGTTTCATGTTACTCGGAAATGGTTTGTTAATAAGACTTGATTAACCTTATTAATGGATTCTTTTTGAGCGGCATGTCGTCGATGAATTTAGTAAGCACAACCTTCTGTACCCACTTTTTGTTTTCTATTATTTTTAGTTAAATGCAATAAAATGCCATGATTACCCTGTTTTCTGAATTATCCGTGCAAAAAAAATGCCCCAAAATGAAAGTGCTCAGAATGCAATAAAATTTTGACATGAATTTTTATAGAATATTTTAAAAAATTTGGCACTAAAAACATACCAGGGGGGTGCCCCAGGTGCCCACGAGGCACCAGGGCACGCCACCCCCTGGCACGCCCTGGTGGCTTGTGGGCCCCACAGGGACCCCCTCACTTACTCCCTCAGCCCACTTCGTCTCTTACCTCTAGCAAAAATTCCTGGTAGCTCTCTCGCGCGTGTTCTTGCTCCCAAACCTGAAATTTTTGATCTCTTTGCTCGGAGCTCCGTTTCCGAAACTGTTTTGGGAGATTGCTACTTGGTATGTGACTCCTCCATTGCTCCAATTAGTTTTTGCTCTAGTGGATTATATTTTGCATAATTAGTTGCTCTTGGTGCTACTGAAAATTAGCTTGCATGTTGAATTCTTTGAGTTCCAAGTAGTTTGAATGCTTGATATAGCCTCTAGACATCCATATGAGTAGTTGCTATCAATTTTGTGAAGTTTTATTGATATCATTTTGTGGCCCAAAAAATTTCAGAAATTTGTTCTTAGGAAAATGAATATCTTCCGGAGGAGTTCTTCGAAGCGGACCGCCAAGGGAGTCCTTGGGGACTCCTCTGACAACGACCTCAACATTCCGCGTAGGACGGAGGTCCGGCCGTGCGAATGTCCGCACAATGCCTTCATGAACGAAGCCGGATTCTACCAAGAGTTCACGCAATTTGTTGCTAATGCCAGACTGACCGACTTCCTCGCAGATGAGTGTGACCAGCACCACATCCTTACAAATTCCTTTGTGCAAAACTTTCATTTTTTGAATAGGCTCGAACCCCCTGAGGTGCGCTTTGATTTATATGCTGAACATCATCAGATACCTCTGGCTGAGTTTTGTGAGATATGCTTGATCCCTTTTGATGGGGAAGTAAGAGAGCCTCGACCGAAGGAGTTTGAGGGCTTCCTCCACACTTTAACTATGGGAGAGACAAGGGGCATGTCGAGAGCCCGAGCCACTAGCTTGCAGTTTCCCTTTGTTCATTACTTTACTTTATTCATAGGGAAATGCTTGACTGCTAGAGAGCAAGGTGGTGCGCTATGTGCACCTGACTTTGCCATTTTATGCCGCGCACTCTATAATGACAACACTTATAACCTGGGAGCTATCATTGCACGCCGCCTGCACACTAATAGGACTAAGGGTAAAATTCATGGTGGTATTTATGCTACTCGCTTAGCGAGACGTTTTAATGTTAACATTCGCCCTCATGATTACTTGTTGCCTAGAGTTTACTTAGATCACCAGTCTATGAGGGACCACCACTTTCTTGATGCTCCTAAGCCTCCTCACCACATTCGTTATAACTTGGTTTTTAGTGAGGATACTCGTGATATTATTCCGTTGCCTGCACCCGCTTTGTTTGATTCTCATGCTAGGAACGAATATATCGTGATGCCACCGGACATCGTTGCTTACCGGAACGCCTTGGCAGCGGCAGAGGAGGAGGCCCAGGATTGGGACGCTCGGGTGCCGCCGCCTCAGCACTTTCACATGGGACCGGATGGCTACTACAGATGGCCGTAGACCAAGCTAGGCCAAAAGCCTAAGCTTGGGGGAGTACGTATCTCTCACCGACATTTCATTCATGTCCACACATTTCATTCCAGTTGTCGGTGTTCATACTTTTTCATTGTATAATCTATGTTAGTTTTATTTTCTCGCTTTCTTCTTGTGTGTTTGAAAAACTGTGAGAAAATCCAAAAATATTTCTCATTTCTTTTTGGTTTCTCTTTCTAGCTTAATTAGTAGTAGTATTAAAAGAAAACCCAAAAATATTTCCCGTTTCTTCTTTTACTTGTTGGGAGCTTTCCCGTGTAAATAGTTTTTCTCATTTTTCGTTTTTCTTCCTTATTTGTTTTCTTCAGAAAAACTAAAAACACCAAAAATATTTCAGTGTGTTTCTCTGAAATTCTTTTCTTTTGTTGAGTCATTGTAAGGAGAAGACCATGATGAAAATGTTGAGTGGCTCTCATATGCATTATTGTTGATCTGACAAAGAGCCCATATTACCTTGTCTTCTCCTTTGAATAAAATGCTTGCAGATTTCAGCTTAGTCCACGGCACACTTGCACTATTTTTATTTTCATATCATTCGGTCGTGCAAGTGAAAGGCAATAATGACGATGATTTGATGAAGTGACTGTGGCAAGGAAAAGCGGGTATGAACTCAACCTATTCTTTGTTTTTGTAAATATGTTTAACTCAGTATCCATGATTCAGCATATTATGATTAAACATGTTTATGTTGACAATTAGAGATTATAGTTGCTCATGCCATGCTTAAGTAGCTAGGAGTGGATAATGATTTATCTTGGGTGTCAACATGCATTAAAATGTTCATGATGTAGTATGATGATATGGTATCCTCCTCTGAATGTTTCGAGTGGCTTGACTTGGCACATGTTCACGCATGTAGTTGATTCAAAACCAACATAGCCCCCACGATATTTATGTTCATGGTGCTTATATCCTACTCATGCTAGTATTCAATGTTGATTATTCATAATGCATGGTTATGACCATTTTCGCTCTCTAGCTGGTCGCTTCTCAACCTATTTGCTAGCCTTCGCCTGTACTAAGCGGGAATACTACTTGTGCATCAAAACCCTTAAACCAAAGTTATTCCAGATGAGTCCACTATATCTACCTATATGCGGTATTACTCTGCCGTTCTAAGTAAATTTGCATGTGCCACCTCTAAATATTCAAATGAACATCTGTTTTGTGTGCCCGTACTGCTCATGGAGCGACAGGGGGCGGTCAGTATCTTCCATGCTAAGCGGGTTATTCTCATGATGAGTGTTTATTCACTCGTCCTTACACGAGAGGGGCTGGTAATCGGGATGCCCAGTCCCATTAATAAAATTGCAAAGTTGTTGGTATGGAGGGCACCCGAGGATTCAGCTAGCCATGGCTTGTGTTTGTTGGTGGAGGGGGAGTAAACTTTACTTTATTGCTTGGGAACCGCCGCTAATGTGTTTAGCATGGAAGATATTGAAAACTCTCGGTCGTGACGTTGACAGGAAAGGCATACCTCCCAAAAATTATATTTATCTCTGATTTAAGCTTCAAGCTCTGGCACCTCTGCAAATCCATGCTTCCCTCTGCGAAGGGCCTATCTATTTACTTTTATGTTATTTTACTTTTATTGTTGAGTCCTCACCTTCTCAAACAAGCACCAGACCTAAGAGCACTATTGTCATTCTCATGCATTGTGTATAGTTAATGTTGTGTGCATCATGACTGGATCTCTTCTACCATGAATTACAATGTTTAGTCACAGCTTGAACTTTGGAGGTGCTCTGCATTTATGTTTTGCGGTCTCAGAAAGGGCTAGCGAGATACCATGTTGTCATATTATATCATGATTGTTTTGACAAAGTGTTGGCATTTGAGATATCTTATTATTGCTCGCTAGTTGATTATGCCATTGATAAGAATGAATATAATTTCTAAGAGTTATCATTTGCATGGTTAGTTCATGATCTTTGCTGAAAACTTGGGTACTATTTAAGCATATATATAGATACAAGAACAAAAGAGTTTGTAAAAGTTTTTCTTTATCACTTTTAGTTTGTCAACTGAATTGCTTGAGGACAAGCAATGAGTTAAGCTTGGGGGAGTTGATACGTCTCCATCGTATCTACTTTTCCAAACACTTTTGCTCTTGTTTTGGACTCTAATTTGCATGATTTGAATGAAACTAACCCGGACTGACGCTGTTTTCAGCAGAACTACCATGGTGTTGTTTTTGTGCAGAAATAAAAGTTCTTGGAATTGGATGAAACTTTTTGGAGATTTTTTATGGAATAAATAAAAAATATTGGAGCCAAGATCTACTAGAGGGGGGCCACCTGCTGCCCATGAGGCACCAGGGCGCGCCACCCCCCTGGCACACCCTGGTGGCTTGTGGGGCCCACGTGGCTCCGCTGACCCTAATCTCAGGCCTATAAATTCACAATTCCAGAGAAAAAAAATCAGAGAGGAAGTTTTATTGCATTTCACGATATGGAGCTGCCGCCACCTCATGTTCTTCATCGGGAGGCCAGATCTGGAGTCCGTTCGGGGCTTCGGAGAGGGGGATCTTCCGGCATCATCATCATCAACCATCATTCATCACCAATTTCATGATGCTCACCGCCGGGAGTGAGTAATTCCTTCGTAGGCTTGCTGGACGGTGATGAGTTGGATGGGATTTATCATGTAATCGAGTTAGTTTTGTTAGGGCTTGATCCCTAGTATCCACTATGTTCTGAGATTGATGTTGCTATGACTTTGCTATGCTTAATGCTTGTCACTAGGGCCCGAGTGCCATGATTTCAGATCCGAACCCTTTATGTTTTCATGAATATATTTGTGTTCTTGATCCGATCTTGCAAGTTATACACACCTGTTTTGTGTTATGATCCGCATACCCCAAGGTGACAATAATTGGGATTCTTTCCGGTGATTGCCATAGTTTGAGGAGTTCATGTATTCACTAAGTGCTAATGCTTTGTTCCAGTTCTCTATTAAAAGGAGGCCTTAATATCCCTTAGTTTCCTTATGGACCCCGCTGCCACGGGAGGGTAGGACAAAAGATGTCATGCAAGTTCTTATCGCAAGCACGTATGACTATATACGAAATACATGCCTACATTACATTGATGAATTGGAGCTAGTTCTATGTCGCCCTAGGTTATGACTGTTACATGATGAATGTTATCCAACATAATCATCGATCCAATGCCTACGAGTTTTTCACATACTGTTCTTTGCCAAGTTACTACTGTTGCTACTACTGTCACAATTGTTACTACTATTGCTGCTACCGTTACCGCTACTGTTACTATTATTGCTACTGCTATCAAACTACCATATTACCGTGCTACTGATCACTCTGCTGCAGATATTTAGTCTCCAGGTGTGGTTGAATTGACAACTCAACTGCTAATACTTGCAAATATTCTTTGGCTCCCCTTGTGTCGAATCAATAAATTTGGGTTGAATACTCTACCCTCGAAAACTGTTGCGATCCCCTATACTTGTGGGTTATCATCATCCATCGAGATGTGCTTGCAACGTATCGAAGTGGGGGATGTGTCCAAATTACGTCTTGACCGGAGCACGTCCTGCATCAAGAGTCAGTTGTCCAACCGAAAGGTCCTATCTTCGCGGGGGGTTGCCTCGGTAATTAAGATAAAATCAGACAAAAGCATTGAGCGTTTAATGACTACATCTCTTGTATCCCCAAGGAGAGGATCCGTGTTGCCGTACTAAACCTTTTTGTCACTAGTGTTCAGAATAACACTTATCGGTCTCCCTACCCTTAGCCTCTCCATGGCTCGCTCTCCATGATTTTGGATACCTGCAGGGACGAAAAACGCAGAAGAGACAAGAGACAACTACAAAGCAATTTTATGTTACACATACGGGATGTTAATTCAAAGTACTTCCATCGACCCCTCCAACAAATACATAGGGTTGTAGGGCTACTCACACATGGCGCTCAGATCACAAGGAGAAACCGTTGAAGAACACATCATGAAGATTGATTGATAATATTTTTTACAATAGTTGCTGGATGTGATACACGATTACAAAGTATGGCTAGTTGGATGAGTGCTATAGTGATGGTGATGGTGGTGGCTATGGACATGGAGATGGGAAATGGTGGCGGCTAGAGTTGTTGTGGACGACAAAGATTGAGGTCTCGATGATGTTCTGTAGCTCTTCTGTTGTGGGGCCCTTAATAAAGTCTGTTCGGTTGGATTAGGAGACGCCATTGGCAATCCATACGAGCGCTCATGCGAGCGTGTGCGCTTGTATGGAATGCCGTCTTGCGCTCGTATGGAACGCTGTCTTGCGCTCTGTTTCTTCTAGTGTGCCTCTGCTACTTGTGAGCTGTGTTGGAATTTTCCCCGAAGAGGAAGGGTGAAGCAGTACAGTAGAGATAAGTATTTCCCTCAGTGAGAACCAAGGTTTATCGAACCAAAAGGAGAATCACGCAAATCCTAGTGAACAGTGCTACTTGTGAACTGCGTTGGGATTTCCCCGAAGAGGAGAGGATGATGCAGTATAGTAGAGATAAGTATTTCCCTCAGTTAAGAACCAAGGTTATCAATCGACTAGGAGAACCACACAGAACCTCATTAGCAGCACCTACACACACAAAAGCAAACACTTGCACCCAACGCAAATAAGAGGGTTGTCAATCCCCTTAGCGGTTACTTGCAAGGATTAATTCTGATAGTGATAGATAGAAAAGTAAATTTTGCAAAAGAAAATAAAAGTAAATAAATTGCAGCAAGGTATTTTTGGATTTTAATATATGATAAAAGTAGACCTGGGGGCCATAGTTTTCACTAGAGGCTTCTCTCTCGAACACATAACATACGGTGGGTAAACAAATTACTGTTGGGCAATTGATAGAAAAGCGCATAGTTATGACGATATTGAAGGCAATGATCATGTATATAGGCATCACGTCCGAGACAAGTAGACCGACTCCTGCCTGCATCTACTACTATTACTCCACCCATCGACCGCTATCCAACATGCATCTAGGGTATTAAGTATAAAACAGAGTAATGCCTTAAGCAAGATGACATGATGTAGACAAAGTAAACTCAAGCAATATGATTAAACCGCATCTTTTTATCCTTAATGGCAACAATACAAATACGTGTCTTGTCCCGTACTTTGTCACTGGGATAGAGCACCGCAAGATTGAACCCATCACAAAGCTCCTCTCCCATTGCAAGATAAATCAATCTAGTTGGCCAAACCAAACGGATAGATCAGAGAGAAATACAAAGCTATAACAATCATGCATAAAAGAGTTCAGAGAAGACTTAAATATTTCTCATGAATAATATGATCATAAACTCACAATTCATCGTATCCCAACAAACACACCGCAGAAGAAGATTTCATCGAATAGAACTCCAAGAACATCGAGGAGAACATGGTATTGAAGATCAAAGAGAGAGAAGAAGCCATCTAGCTACTAGCTATGGACCCGTAGGTCTGTGGTAAACTACTCACACATCATCGGAAGGGCAGCAATGTTGATGTAGAAGCCCTCCGTGATCGATTCCCCCACCGACAGAGTACCGGAAAAGGCCTCCAGATGGGATCGCAGAAGAACAGAGGCTTGCGGCGGCGGAAAGGTTTTCTCTTCTGTCTTTCTGGTATATTGGGAATATTTGGGAATTTATAGTGCTGGAATTAGGTCAAGAGGTGCCACGAGGGGCCCACAAGCCTGGGGGGCGCCTACCCCCCTGGGTGCGCCCTCCGGGCTTGTCGCTCCCTCGTGACTCTTCTGGTATTCTCCCGAAGCTTCTAGGGTCCCTTCTGGTACAGAAAAAATTAATCCAAAGTTTTTTCTTTGTTTGGACTCCTTTTGATAATGATTTTCTGAAAAGGCAAAAATAGGCAAAAAACAGCAACTGGCACTGGGCACTAGGTTAATAGATTAGTCCCAAAAAATGATATATAATTGCATATAAAACATCCAAGATTGATACTATAATAGCATGGAACAATACAAAATTATAGATACGTTGGAGACGTATCAAGCATCCCCAAGCTTAAATCCTGCTCGTCCTCGAGTAGGTAAATGATAAAAATAGAATTTTTGATGTGGAATGCTACCTAACATGTTTCATCATGCAATTCTCTTTTACGGTATGAATATTAAGATCCGAATGATTCAAAGCAATAGTCTATAATTTGATATAAAGACATCAATACTCAGGCATACTAACAAACAATCATGCCTTTCAAAATAAAAATGCTAAAGAAAGTTATCCCTACAAAATCATATAATCCTGTCATGCTCCATCTTCTTAACATAAAGTATTTATCATGCACAACCCCGGAGACAATCAAGCAATTGGTTCATACTTTTTAACGCACTTTAGCTTTTTCAACCCCCACGCAATACATGAGCGCAAGCCATGGATATAGCACTATGGGTGGAATAGAATGATGATAGAGATTAATAAGGGGAAGTCAAAAAGAGAAGATAGTCTCACATCGACGAGGCTAATCAACGGGCTAGGGAGATGCCCATCAATTGATGTCAATGCGAGGAGTAGGGATTGCCATGCAACGGATGCACTAAGAGCTATAAGTGTATGAAAGCTCAAAATAAAAACTAAGTGGGTGTGCATCCAACTTGCTTGCTCATGAAGACCTCGGGCATTTGAGGAAGCTCATCATCGGAATATACAAGCCAAGTTCTATAATGAAATATTCCCACTAGTATATGAAAGTGACAACATAGGAGACTCTCTATATGAAAAGCATGGTGCTACTTTGAAGCACAAGCATGGAAAAAGATAGTAACACTGCGCTTCTCTCTTTTTCTCTCATTTTTTCGCCGTGCTCTTTTTGGCCTCTCTTTTTTTGGATCTCCTCACTGGGACAATGCTCTAATAATGATGATCATCACACTTCTATTTACTTACAACTCAAAAATTACAACTCGATACTAGAACAAATATGACTCTATATGAATGCCTCTGGAAGTGTACCAGGATGTGCAATGATACTAGCGTAACATGTATGAAAATGATGAATGGTGGCCGAGCCATGAATACTATGTCAGCTATATGATAATGCAGAGCAATATGACAATGATGATGTGTGTCATATAAAAAGAACGGTGGAAGTTGCATGGCAATATATCTCGGAATGGCTATGGAAATGCCATAATAGGTAGGTATGGTGGCTGTTTTGAGGAAGATATAAGGAGGCTTATGTGTGATAGAGCGTATCATATCATGGGGTTTGGATGCACCGGCGAAGTTTGCACCGACTCTCGATGTGAGAAAGGGCAATGCACGGTACTGAAGAGGCTAGCAAATTGCGGAAAGGTGAGAGTGCGTATAATCCATGGACTCACATTAGTCATAAAGAACTCACATACTTATTGCGAAAGTTTATTAGCCCTCGAAGTAAAGTACTACTACGCATGCCCCTAGGGGGAGGTTGGTAGGAGTTAACCATCGCACGCCCCTGACCGCCACGCAAAGGAAGACAATCAAGAATAAATCATGCTCCAACTTCTTAGCATAACGACATACCATACGTGCATGCTTCGGAAATCACAAACCTTAACACTAATATTCTTACTAAACCACAATTATCTACTAGCACCTCCCACATATTACCATCTTAATATCACAAAACTATTGCAAGGAATCAAACTTATCATATTCAGTGATCTACATGAAAGTTTTTATTATATCCCTCTTGAATACCTATCATATTAGGACCAAATTCATAACCCGTGCATATTACCATTGCTATTTATTAGACTCTCAAAAAGATATAAGTGAAGCATGAGAGTGCATCTATTTCTTTAAAATATAACCACCGCCATGCTCTAAAAGATATAAGTGAAGCACTAGAGCAACTGCCTAGCTGAAAAAATATAAGTGAAGCACACAGAGTATTCTAACAAATCACGAATAATGTGTGTCCCTCTCAAAAAGGTGTGTTCAGCAAAGATGATTGTGTCAAACTAAAAAGCAAACAAAAGCAAGCAAACTATAGCACAAGACGCTCCAAGTAAAACACATATCATGTGATGAATAAAAATATAGCTCCAAGTGATATACCGATAGATTGTAGACGAAAGAGGGCATGCCATCTGGGGCATCCCCAAGCTTAGACACTTGAGTCTTCCTTGAATATTACCTTGGGGTGCCTTGGGCATCCCCAAGATTAGGCTCTTGCTGCTCCTTATTCCTTTATCCATCGTAGTCTCACCCAAAACTTGAAAACTTCAGCACACAAAACTCAACAGAAACCTCGTGAGATCCGTTAGTATAACAAATAAATCTTAAACTTTAGGTACTGTTGTAAATTGATTCATATTTAATATTGGCATAATGCTACTGTACTCCAACTTCCCCATGGCTCATACCCCCCGATACGATCCATAGATTCATCAAAATAAGCAAACTATGCACCAAAAACAGAATCTGTCTAAAACAGAACAGTCTGTAAAGATCTATTTAAAAGCCATACTTATATAACTCCAAAAATTCTTAAAAATTAGGAAAACGTAAAAAATTCATATACCAATACTTTGTAAAAATTTCATATTTTTATGAAACTCCAGTACAGAATCAAAAATCAAATACTGGATGCAAAACTTTCTGTTTTCCAAACAGCATCAATTATACTATCATCCAAATCATCCCAAAGGCATTACTTGGCACAAACACTAATTAAAAGATAAAAACACAATTATAACAGAGGCTAAAATTGTGTGACACAATAAAATAAAATTTTTCAATAAAAATAAATATTGGGTTGCCTCCCAACAAGCGCTATTGTTTTATGCCCCTAGCTAGGCATAATGCATAGTTTCAAGTGTTGTCATCCTTCATTCCCAAATCCTTTTTAATCAAATCTTCCAAAACTTTTCTCATTAATTTTCTACTTTCATACTCTTATTTTCTAGTAGGGGAGATTAAATACTTTAAGGGACTTTGATTGGTGACTTTAACATTCATAACTGCAAACTCAGAATCATCACCATAAACATCCTCATACAAAACATGTATCTCATCATCAATCGGATCTCTAGCCATACCTTCAAACCATTCCTCACTAAATCCCTCATAAATTCCTTTAGTAATCCATTAAAATTTATCACAAGCATTATGGTACAAAGTTTTAATTATTTCAGCATAGGGAACTCTTCTCCTAATATTTTCTCCATAAGCAAAATAATCCTTAGATTCCAACCTACAGATAGTGTCTTTATCATGAAGAATTTCCTCTATAGGCGGACGCTCAAAATCTATTCTATAGAAAGAAAAGATGTCCCTAGCTTCTTTAATTATATAATCAAATTCATGCATAAGGATAATTGTAGCAATCTTTTTAATTCTAGGATTATGGATATTGGGAAGCTCATAAAATATCTTTTGTAACGCGGGGTGAATGTGCAAAAAATTTCGCTCTAACTTAACCACAAGCATAGCAATAGCATCCACATAGCAATTTGTTTTGTCAAGAATAGACTCTTTAATTATGGGTATGACTCCCACACAGTTGAAAAATTCTTGCACAACATTTTTACCAATAATATTCCCGCTGCCCACATGATTGACTTTAGTTTTAAAAGTGGGTGAAGCTTTGTCCTCACGAGGATCGTGATTAATATCAAAAGACTTAAATTTTTCCTCAAGAGACTCATTAATACTACCCTCACTAGCACTTTCCACAATAACTTTTTTGAACTCAGACATGATGGCAAAGCAAGCAAACAAGAAAATAAAAATATTTTTGTGTTTTTGTAAAATTGTTTTAGAAGTGGGGGAGATGAAAACGAGAGGCAAATGCAAATAAAAGGCAAATGAAAATAAGAGCAAGTAGATGATAGTTTGTGCGAAGGTACTTGATAGGTTTTGGTGATGTTCCCCCGGTAACGGCGCCAGAAATTGGCAAGTTGACGGGAGACTGCTTTGCGTGACTTCTCCCCGGCAACGGCGCCAGAGATTCTTCCTGCTACTTGTGAACTGCGTTGGGATTTCCCCGAAGAGGAGAGGATGATGCAGTACAGTAGAGATAAGTATTTCCCTCAGTTAAGAACCAAGGTTATCAATCCAGTAGGAGAACCACATAGAACCTCGTCAGCAGCACCTACACACACAAAAGCAAACACTTGCACCCAACGCAAATAAGAGGGTTGTCAATCCCCTTAGCGATTACTTGCAAGGATTAATTCTGATAGTGATAGATAGAAAAGTAAATTTTGCAAAAGAAAATAAAATTAAATAAATTACAGAAAGGTATTTTTGGATTTTAATATATGATAAAAGTAGACCTGGGGGCCATAGTTTTCACTAGAGGCTTCTCTCTCGAACACATAACATACGGTGGGTAAACAAATTACTGTTGGGCAATTGATAGAAAAGCGCATAGTTATGACGATATTGAAGGCAATGATCATGTATATAGGCATCATGTCCGAGACAAGTAGACCGAATCCTACCTGCATCTACTACTATTACTCCACCCATCGACCGCTATCCAACATGCATCTAGGGTATTAAGTATAAAACAGAGCAATGCCTTAAGCAAGATGACATGATGTAGACAAAGTAAACTCAAGCAATATGATTAAAACGCATCTTTTTATCCTTAATGGCAACAATACAAATACGTGTCTTGTCCCGTACTTTGTCACTGGGATAGAGCACCGCAAGATTGAACCCATCACAAAGCACCTCTCCCATTGCAAGATAAATCAATCTAGCTGGCCAAACCAAACGGATAGATCAGAGAGAAATACAAAGCTATAAAAATCATGCATAAAAGAGTTCAGAGAAGACTTAAATATTTCTCATGAATAATCTGATCATAAACTCACAATTCATTGTATCCCAACAAACACACCGCAGAAGAAGATTACATCGAATAGAACTCCAAGAACATCGAGGAGAACATGGTATTGAAGATCAAAGAGAGAGAAGAATCCATCTAGCTACTAGCTATGGACCCGTAGGTCTGTGGTAAACTACTCACACATCATCGGAAGGGCAGCAAGGTTGATGTAGAAGCCCTCCGTGATCGATTCCCCCTCCGACAGAGTACCGGAAAAGGCCTCCAGATGGGATCACGAAAGAACAGAGGCTTGCGGCGGTGGAAAGGTTTTCTCTTCTGTCTTTCTGGTATATTGGGAATATTTGCGAATTTATAGTGCAGGAATTAGGTCAAGAGGTGCCACGAGGGGCCCACAAGCCTGGGGGGGGGGGGGCGTGCCTACCCCCTGGGCGCGCCCTCCGGGCTTGTCGCTCCCTCGTGACTCTTCTGGTCTTCTCCCGAAGCTTCTAGGGTCCCTTCCGGTCCAGAAAAAATTAATCCAAAGTTTTTTCTTTGTTTGGACTCCGTTTGATAATGATTTTCTGAAAATGCAAAAATAGGCAAAAAAAGAGCAACTAGCACTGGGCACTAGGTTAATAGGTTAGTCCCAAAAAATGATATATAATTGCATATAAAACATCCAAGATTGATACTATAATAGCATGGAACAATCAAAAATTATAGATACGTTGGAGACGTATCAAACAGCACCAGCACACAGAAGCAAATACTTGCACCCAACGCGGGCAAGAGGGTTGTCAATCCCCTTGAACTCGTTACTTGCAAGGATCAAATCTTGTATAGGTAGATATATAAATTGTAAAACAAAATAAAAGTAAATAAATTGCAGCAAGGTATTTTTGGTTTTTATAATATGTTTAAAGTAGACTCGGGGGCCATAGTTTTCACTAGAGGCTTCTCTCTCGAACACATAGCATACGGTGGGTAAACAAATTACTGTTGGGCAATGGATAGAAAATCACATAGTTATGACGTATTCATGGCAATGATCATGTATATAGGCATCACGTCCGTGACAAGTTGACCGACTCCTGCTTGCATCTACTACTATTACTCCACCAATCGACCGCTATCCAGCATGCATCTATGGTATTAAGTTCATAACAAACAGAGTAATGCCTTAAGCAAGATGACATGATGTAGACAAAGTAAACTCAATCAATATGAATAAACCCCATAGTTTTATGCTTAGTAGCAACAGTACTATACGTGCCTTGTCCCCTTCTATCACTGGGTGATGACACCGCAAGATTGAACCCACTACAAAGCACCTCTCCCACTGAAGATAAATCAATCTAGTTGGCCAAACCAAATGGATAGATCGGAGAGAAATACAAATCTATAACAATCATGCATAATAAAGTTAAGAAAAGACTCAATTACTTTCAATGAATAATCTGATCATAAACCCACAATTCATCGGATCCCAACAAAAACACCGCAAAAGAAGATTACATCGGATAGAACTCCAAGAAGATCGAGGAGAACATTGTATTGAAGATCAAAGAGAGAGAAGAAGCCATCTAGCTACTAGCTATGGACCCGTAGGTCTGTGGTGAACTACTCACACATCATCGGTAGGGCAGCAAGGTTGATGTAGAAGCCCTCCGTGATCGATTCCCCCTCCGGCAGATTGCCGGAAAAGGCCTCCAGATGGGATCGCGGAAGAACAGAAGCTTGCGGCGGCGGAAAAGTTATTTTGGGTGGTTCTCTGTTGGTTTGGAAATATTTTGGAATTTATAGAGGCGGAATTAGGTCAAACGGAGTTGCGTGGGGCCCACGAGCTCAGGGGGCGCGCCTACCCCCCTAGGGCGCGCCCTGTGAGCTCGTGGCTCTCTCGTAGCTCTTCTGGCCTCCTCCCAAACCTTCTAGGGTCCCTTCTAGTCCAGAAAAAATCATTTTAAAGATTTCATTCCATTTGGACTTCGTTTGATATTGATTTTCTAAAAAGCCAAAAACAAGCAAAAAACAGGAACTAGCACTGGGCACTGGGTTAATAGGTTAGTCCCAAAAATGATATAAAATAGCATAAAAATTCATATAAAGTATCCAAGATTGATAATATAATAGCATGAAACAATAAAAAAATATAGATACGTTGGAGACGTATCAGCATCCCCAAGCTTAATTCCTGCTCGTCCTCGAGTAGGTAAATGATAAAAACAGAATTTTTGATGTTGAATGCTACCTAACATGTGTATCATGTAATCTCTTTATGGTATAAATATTGAGAAACGATGAAGTAACAACAAAACATAATAATATCCATGAATATAAGAAGCATAATCATTAAACTTTCAAAATATACGATCCTTACAGAATGTTACCCCTACTCATTTTATCAAGTTAGCATGGCATGACTCCGCCTTCACCGCATAAATATAAATCATGAGCACCCCGGTGTTAAACCAGGCAATTGGATCATACTTCTAACGCGCTTCAACATTTTCAACTTCACGCAATACATGAGCGTGAGCCATGGATATAGCACTATAGGTGGAATAGAATGCGGTGGTAGAGATCAATAAGGGAAGTCAAAAGGAAGAAAGTCTCGCATCAACTCGGCGGATCAACGGGCTATGAAGATGCCCATCAATCGATATCAATGCGAGGAGTAGGGATTGCTATGCAACGGATGCACTAAGAGCTATAAGTGTAGGAAAGCTCAACGGAAACTAAGTGGGTGTGCATCCAACTTGCTTCCTCATGAAGACCTCAGGCATTTGAGGAAGCCCATCATCGGAATATACAAGCCAAGTTCTATAATGAAAAATTCCCACTAGTATATGAAAGTGACAACATAGGAGACTCTCTATATGAAGAACATGGTGCTACTCTGAAGTACAAGTGTGGAAAAGGATAGTAACATTGCCCCTTTTCTCTTTATCTTTTTTTTGTTGGGCTCTTTTTGGCTCTCTTTTTTCTCTTTTTTTTATTTCTTTATTTTTTTCGTTCGGAGTCTCATCCCGACTTGTGGGGGAATCATAGTCGCCATCATCCTTTCCTCACTGGGACAGTGCTCTAATAATGATGATCATCACACTTTTATTTACTTACAACTCGATATTACAACTCGATAACTGAAACAATATGACTCTATATGAATGCCTCTGGTAGTGTACCAGGATGTGCAATGATCTTGCGTAACATGTATGATAATGATGAACGGTGGCTATGCCACAAATATCATGTCAGCTCTATATGATCATGCAAAGCAATATGATGATGAACACACAAGTCATGTGACGGAACGGTGGAAGTTGCATGGCAATGTATCTCGGAATGGCTATGGAAATGCCATAATAGGTAGGTATGGTGGCTGTTTTGAGGAAGATATAAGGAGGCTTATGTGTGATAGAGCGTATCATATCACGGGGTTTAGATGCACCGGCGAAGTTTGCACCAACTCTCGAGGTGAGAAAGGGCAATGCACGGTACCGAAGAGGCTAGCAAATTGCGGAAAGGTAGGAGTGCGTATAATCCATGGACTCACATTAGTCATAAAGAACTCATATACTTATTGTGAAAGCCTATTGGCCCTCGAAGCAATGTACTACTCGCATGCCCCTAGGGAGGAGGTTGGTAGGAGTTAACCATCGCGCACCCCCGATTATAACACCACTCAAGGATTTCATTTCAGACATAAAAATGCTCAAACCACCATGCCATGACCAACTCTTAGATGAGAAGTTAATAACAAGCTTTAATACTGATATTTCTACTAACCAATGTTCATGAACCAATATCCTTTCATATTACGACATCAATATTATTAAACCATACGTTTCTTATTTAGTGATCTACATGAAAGTTTTTATTATATCTCCCTTGAATACCTATCCTTTTTGGACTAGTATTTTAACACATGCAAATTGCCATTACTATTTATTAGACTCTCAAAAAGATTTAACTAAAGCATGAGAGTGCAATTATTTCTATAAAATATAACCACCACCGTGCTCTAAAAGATATAAGTGAAGCACTAGAGCAACTGCCTAGCTCAAAAGATATAAGTGAAGCACATAGAGTATTCTAACAAATCATGATAAATGTGTGTCCCTCTCAAAAGGTGGGTCCAGGAAACAATGATTGTGGCAAACTAAAAAGCAAACAAAGCAAAACTATGGCAAGAGACGCTCCAAGTAAAACTCATATCATGTGATGAATAAAAATGTAGGTCCAAGTAAGTTACCAATAGATTGTAGACGAAAGAGGGGATGCCATCCGGGGCATCCCCAAGCTTAGACGCTTGGGTCTTCCTTGAATATTACCTTGGGGTGCCTTGGGCATACCCAAGCTTAGGGTCTTACCACTCCTTATTCCTTTATCCATCATAATCTCACCCAAAACTTGAAAACTTCAGCACACAAAACTCAACAGAAACTTCGTGAGATCCGTTAGTATAATAAATCAATCATCCACTTTAGGCACTGTTATAAACTCATTCATAATTTTTTTGCATAATACCTACTGTATTCTAACTCTTCCATGACTTATACCCCCCGATATAATCCATAGTTTCATTAAAACAAGCACACTATGCAATAAAAACAGAATCTGTTTAAAACAAAACAGTACGCAATGACAGAATATTTATCCATACTCCTGTAACTTCAAAACTTCTGAAAATTAGTACAACATAAAAAATTTGTATTCCAACACTGTGTAAAAATTTCAGATTTTTCTGACGTTCCAGTAATAAATTCAAAATCAACTACTGGGCACAAAACTTTCTGTTTTCAAACAGCATCAATTATACTATCATCAAAATCATCCCAAAGGCATTACTTGGCACAAACACTAATTAAAAGATAAAAACACAATCATTATAGTAGCAATAATTGTGTGAACACACAAAACAGAAAGTAGATAACTATTGGGTTGTCTCCTTGATACGTCTCCAACGTATCTATAATTTATAAAGTATTCATGCCATGTTTATTATAGTTTTGTATGATTTTGGTGCACTTTTATACGGCTTTTATATGATTTTTATGGACTAACATATTGACCTAGTGCCCAGTGCCAGTTGCTATTTTCTGCTTGTTTTTGGTTTTCCAGAAAATCCATATCAAATGAAGTCCAAATGCAGCGAAACTTTTTGACCATTTTTTCTGGAAGGAAACGGACCCAGGAAGCTTCGGGGAAGCAGCAGAAGAGCCACAGGGGCCCCACGAGCCACCTGGGCGTGCCTGCCCCCCCAGGCGTGCCCTGGCGCCTCGTGGGCCCCCTGTGGCACCTCTTCGTGTGATTCCAACGCTAAAAAATCATATATATTCAGAAACCCCCGAAAGTTAACCTAGATGAGTCTTTACGCCGCCGCAAGCCTCTGTACCAAGGAGATCCCATCTGGAGCCCTTTTCCGGCAACCGGCCGGAGGGGGGAAATCATCACCGGAGGCCATCTTCATCATCCCGATGGTCTCCATGACGAAGAGAGAGTAGTTCACCCTCGGGGCTGAGGGTATGTACTACTAGCTATGTGTTTGATCTCTCTCTCTCTCATGTTTTTGATTTGGCACGAACTTGATGTACCGCGAGCTTTGTTAATATAGTTGGATCATATGGTGTTTCCCCTCTCTATCTTGTTGTGATGAATTGAGTTTTTACCTTTGAGGTTTCACTATTATTGGATTGAATACTTTTATGGATTTGAGAACACTTGATGTATGTCTTGCATATGAATACCTGTGGTGACAATGGGGTATTATATTGATTCACTTGATGTATGTTTTGGCACTCAACTCGCGGATTCCCGAGGTGACATTGGGGTAATCTATGCATAGGGGTTGATGCACGTTTTCGTCCTACTTTCTCCGGTAGAAATCTTGGGGCACTTTTTGAAGTTCTTTGTGTGGATTGAATATTATGAATCTGAAGTTGTTTGATGCATATCGAATAATCAACTCACGGATACTTGTGGTGACATTGGAGTATCTAGGTGACATTAGAGTTGGTTGATGCGTATCATATGGTGTTATTTTAGTACGAACTCTAGGGCTGTTCATGACACTTATAGGGATGGCTCAATAGATTGATCGGAAAGAATAACTTTGAGGTGGTTTCGTACCCTACAACAATTTCTATCTTATGTTCTCCGCGAATAGGAACTTTGGAGTGATTCTTTATCGCACGTTGAGGGGTTGTTATATGATCCAATTATGTTAGCATTGTTGAGAGATTGCACTAGTGAAAGTATGATTGCACTAGTGACAGTATGAACCCTAGGCCTTGTTTTTAAGCATTGCAATACCGTTTGTGCTCACTTTTGTTACTTGCTACCTTGCTGTTTTTATATTTTCAGATTACAAAAACCTATATCTACTATCCACACTACACTTTTATCACCATCTCTTCGCCGAACTAGTGCACCTATACAATTTACCATTGTATTGGGTGTGTTGGGGACACAAGAGATTTCTTGTATTTGGTTGCAGGGTTGTTTGAGAGATACCATCTTCAACCTACGCCTCCCACAGATTGATAAACCTTAGGTCATCCACTTGAGGGAAAATTGCTACTGTCCTACAAAACTCTGCGCTTGGAGGCCCAACACGAGTCTACAAGAATAAGTTGTGTAGTAGACATCAAGCTCTTTTCTGGCGCCGTTGCCGGGGAGGTGAGTGCTTGAAGGTATATCTTTAGATCTTGCAATTGAATCTTTTAGTTTCTTGTTTTATCACTAGTTTGGTTTATAAAAGAAAACTACAAAAAAATGGAATTGAGGTTGCCTCATATTATTCGTCTTTATAATGTTTTTCTTGAAAATGATGGAGCGGAAAATTGTGCTCAATTGATAGAAGAAGAATTCAATAAAATGTTTGGCATAAAATCTTTGAATGATGAGCATGATTGCAATGTTGTTAGTATGAATACTATGAATATCCAAAATACTAATGATGATTGCACTAGTCATGACAAAAATGTTTCTTATAAGCATGTCAATTTTTGTGGAGTGCATAAAGTTTGTGAAGACATGCCTTATAGGGATGATAGATTTTGTAAGAAGCATAAACATGATAGAACCATTTTTTTGCTCAAAGTGATAGATAAATTTGCTACAAAATTATGTTCTCTTTATCCTATTACTTGTGAACTTTGCAATAAAGTTGGTCACCTTAATTTTCAATACATACTTTTTCATGATCGAATCATGGCTAAATATTGTAATGACTTGACCGCCCTTGAACTATATAATGAGATTTATCTATTTTTGGGGTGTGAGGAATTGTCACATAAAAATAGTTGGTTTGAAGAATTCATTCTCACGGATGACATTGAAACTAATCTAGAGGAAATCTATATGTTTTGTGTGGTAAATTGCAATGACAATGCTTATATTGCTAACTATAGAAAGATGGGAAAACCAATAGAATATAAAAGGGACACTAATGAAAGGGTAAAGATTTCCACTTTCCCTCCTATTGTCTCTCATGATGAAATAGGTGACGAGGAGGAGCTTCCTATTCAACCAATCTCATCAATAAGAAGCTCAAAAAAATGATTAAACCCACACATGATGTGGTGAAGAAGAAGAAAAGAAGAAAGAGTAGAGGTAAAAAGGTATCCCTCCCAAATAATGTTGCTCCTATTATTGTTGTGCCTCATGAGAGTGAATCAAAAATAATTGTGAAAGATGATATACTTGATGATGATATTGCTTCTTTGTCTTATGGTACAATGTCCGAAGGAACTATTGAGGATGATTTTATTATGCCTATTACTCATTATGATGATTATGATTGGGAGAATAATGATACTTATTATAATCTTGAAAATATTTTTGGCACCAACTTAGAAAATTGTGATGATAATAATTGTTATACTATTGGTGCTATTCATACTATTGATGATAATAGTGATTATGCTAATGACATGCTAAGTCACAAGCTTGGGGATGCTATGTTTGATGAGAATGACATGTTTGAGAATTTATTTGCTGCAATTAATGTTTGTCCCAATCTTGGGGATGCTATGCTTAATGAAGATGATCTTTTTAGTCCCCCTACTTTTGATGAGCAAATTTATTATGATGACTGCATGCCTCCTACTTATGATGATTATTGTGATGATACTTATGTTATAAAAAGAAGTGATGATTATATTTATAAAACTTGTCATAATTATGATTACCCTTTTACTGAACATTACTCTTTTAATGTGGAAACAATTTATAGCATTCGAGTTTCATATGATACTCCCACTTTTATGAATGCGAAGAAAATTGCTTGTGTGGAGAGTAATAAAAATTCTATGCTTATGTATCATGACAAGAATGCTTTGTGTGATGGATATATTGTTGAATTTCTTCATGATGCTACTGAAAATTATTATGAGAGGGGATCATATGCTTGTAGGTGTTGCAATAATATCAAGATTCCTCTCTATGTGTTGAAAGTTTTGAAGTTATGCTTGTTTTGCCTTCCTATGCTAGTTGATTCTTGCTACCATAAATTGTTTGCTCACAAAATCCCAATGCATAGTAAGTGGGTTAGGCTTAAATGTGCTAGTCATATGCTTCATGATGCTCCCATTGTGTTTCAATTCCTTACTTTTATGTGAGCATCATTGAAATCATCATGCCTAGCTAAAAAGGCATTAAAGAAAAGCGCTTGCTGGGAGACAATCCAATATTTGTACCTACTGTTTTTGTGTGTCCACATGATTAAGTTACTGTAGTAATCATGTTTTATATGTTTTCTTTCAATAATGTGCCAAGTAAAGCCTTTGGGATAGTGTGGTTGCTTGTTGATTCAATTCTGTGCAAAAACAGAAACTTTTGCGTCTAGTGCTGGAATTTATATTCTGTACTGGAGAAATAAAAAATTCTGAAATTTTTACACAGTATTGGGTTACAAATTTTTTACGTTTTCCTAATTTTTCATAATTTTTGGAGGTACAGAAGTATGGTTTTTAAATCTCTCACTACACGCTGTTCTGTTTTTGACAGATTCTGTTTTCGGTGCATAGTTTGCTTGTTTTAGTGTTTCCATAGCTTATATTGAGAAATATAAATTGTGGAAATGATAGACTACAGTAGGCATTATTTGAGAACAATTATGAATCTTGTATTGACAGTACCTAAGTGGATGATTTATTTTTATCATACTAACCTATCTCACAAGTTCCGTTAAGTTTTGTGTGATTGAAGTTTTCAAGTTTTGGGTGAGATATCGATATGAGGAGAATAAGGAGTGGCAAGACCCTAAGCTTGGGGATTCCCAAGGCACCCCAGGTTAATATTCAAGGAAGAATCAAGCTTCTAAGCTTGGGGATGCCCCGGAAGGCATCCCCTCTTTCGTCTTCAACATTATCGGTAACCTTACTTGGAGCTATATTTTTATTCGTCACACGATATGAGTTTTGCTTGGAGCGTCATTTTATTTTGTTGATATTTGCTTGCTGCTATCAATAATCATGTTTTGTATCTTTTAGTTCAATAAAATGCCAATTATAGCCTTTACCATGCTCAGTTTGCAAGTTCATGTGTTGCTGTTTGAAAACAGAAAGTTTTCTGTTATGTCCAGAATATTCCTGAATAGTCAGGACATGGTAAAAATCTGAAATTTTTACACAGTAAGATTGCATGAGTTCTCTGTCACGTGGTAAGTTTTCAGAATTTTTTGTGTTAGTGAAGTATGAGTTTTAAATCCCCCTTTACAGACTGTTTTGTTTTGGCAGATTGCTGTTATAGTTGCATTGTTTGCATATGTTTGCTTGTTTAATGTTTCTATTTGTGGATATGACTATTAAATATGCAGAAGCATTTAGTATGCAATGTTTAATTATAATTTTAGTGATTTGTTACAGTAGAGAATGTTAAGGTTTTGAGTTGATTTATACTAACTTATCTCACGAGTTCTTGTTGAGTTTTGTGTGGATGAAGTTTTTAAGATTTAGGAGAAGTCGTGATATGAGAGGAATTAAGAAGACACAAGAGCTCAAGCTTGGGGATGCCCAAGGCATCCCAAGTTAATATTTCAAGAAGTCTCAAGCATCTAAGCTTGGGGATGCCCCGGTAGACATCCCACCTTTCTTCTTCAACAATTATCGGTTTGTCTTGGTTGAGCCTAAGTTTTTGCTTCTTCACATGAGATGTGCTGTTCTTGGAATCCCATTTTATTTTGTTTTCTTTACTATTTGAATAAAATACTTAAGATCTGAAAATTTTAAATGAGAGAGAGTCCTCACATAGCTACTTAATTGTTTGGCTACTCATTTGATCTTCACTTATATCTTTTTGGAGTAGTTTGTCATTTACTCTTGTGCTTCACTTATATCCTATGAGTAAATTGTTGAATGAATTGAATATCATAAAGTTGAAATTTATATGCTTCATATGCTTGTCCCATGGGGAGTAGTGACTTCACATACAAGAAGTATAAGTGGTAAAATTTATTGAAAGTTAACAAACATAGCATTGGTCACTTGAACAATTCATGAAAGAATTTTGAAGGAAGAGAAATTTCACATATAAATATACTATCTTGGACATCTTCTATGATTGTGAGCCCCCATTAATTATTTTCAAGCTTGATCAAGTAGTTGACGTTGGACAAGGAAGACAACGTAATGAGTTATGTTTGTTTATATTCACATAGAAGTTATATTGTCATGGATCCTCTAACATGTGGTGCTTGCTTAGGATCTTTTGCTAGCCAAAAATTAGTACTAAGTAGAAATACTACTTGTGCACCCAAAAACCCTTAAACCTAGTTTCTTGCCATGAGTGTCCACCATATCTACCTATGGATTGAATAAGATCCTTCAAGTAAGTTGTCATCGGTGCAAAAAGCAATAAAAATTGCTCCTAAAATATGTATGATCTTTTATTGCAAGGGAAAATAAGCGTTGTACGAACTTGTGATGGTAAAGAAATAAAAGCGACGGACTGCATAATAAAGGTTGCTATCACAAGGGGCAATATAACGTGATGTTCCTTTGCATTAAGGGCTTGTGCATCCAACAACAAAAAGCTCATGACAACCTCTGCTTCCCTCTGCGAAGGGCCTATCTTTTACTTTTCTGTATTTACTTTTATGCAAGAGTCATTAATGTCCATCCCTATTCCGCTCTATTTATTTTTTAGTTGGCAAGCATTATGTGGTAGGGAAAGATCCAGGCACATATATCCAGTTGAATATAGGTGATCATGAGTTATTATTGTTGACATTATCCTTGAGATAAGTTGGGAGGCGAAACATTAAGCCCCTATCTTCCTATGTGTTTGACTGAAACGGTTTGTTCTAAAAATATGCTTTGAGTGTCAGCAATCATGGAAGACTAAAAGATGGTTGAGTATGTGGAATTTGCTAGATCAAAGCTCTTACATAGACCCTTCCTGAAAATAACATGAATTGCAATTGTTTGATGACTGAGAACATAGTTTGTTAGTTTTCAAGAAAGTTTATGGCCTATACTTTAAACATGTGAATAGCTTGCTACTTGATCATGAGAAGTTTTATGAGAAGAGCTACTGATTATGATATATATTGATGCTAGAAAAGGTGATTGAAATTATTATTGATCAAACTTATGCACTATGCTAGCATTCACACTTCATAAATTATTTCTTTTATCATTTACCTACTCGAGGACGAGCAGGAATTAAGCTTGGGGATGCTGATATGTCTCCAACGTATCTATAATTTATGAAGTATTCATGCCATGTTTATTATAGTTTTGTATGATTTTGGTGCACTTTTATACGGCTTTTATATGATTTTTATGGACTAACATATTGACCTAGTGCCCAGTGCCAGTTGCTGTTTTCTGCTTGTTTTTGGTTTTCCAGAAAATCCATATCAAATGAAGTCCAAATGCAGCGAAACTTTTTGACGATTTTTTCTGGAAGGAAATGAACCCACGAAGCTTCGGGGAAGCAGTAGAAGAGCCACAGGGGCCCCACGAGCCACCTGGGCGCGCCTGCCCCCCCCCCCAGGCGTGCCTTGGTGCCTCGTGGCCCCCCTGTGGCACCTCTTCGCGTGATTCCAACGCTGAAAAATCATATATATATATTCAGAACCCCCGAAAGTTAACCTAGATAAGTTTTTACGCCGCCGCAAGCCTCTGTACCAAGGAGATCCCATCTGGAGCCCTTTTCTGGCACCCTACCGAAGGGGGGAAATCATCACTGGAGGCCATCTTCATCATCCCGGCAGTCTCCATGACGAGGAGGGAGTAGTTCACCCTCGGGGCGGCGGGTATGTACTAGTAGCTATGTGTTTGATCTCTCTCTCTTGTGTTCTTGATTTGGCACGATCTTGATGTACCGCGAGCTTTGTTAATATAGTTGGATCATATGGTGTTTTCCCTCTCTATCTTGTTGTGATGAATTGAGTTTTTACCTTTGAGGTTTCACTATTATTGGATTGAATACTTTTATGGATTTGAGAACACTTGATGTATGTCTTGCATATGAATACCCGTGGTGACAATGGGGTATTATATTGATTCACTTGATGTATGTTTTGGCACTCAACTCACGGATTCCCGAGGTGACATTGGGGTAATCTATGCATAGGGATTGATGCACATTTTCGTCCTACTTTCTCCGGTAGAAATCTTGGGGCACTTTTTGAAGTTCTTTGTGTGGATTGAATATTATGAATCTGAAGTTTTTTGATGCATATCGAATAATCAACTCACGGATACTTGTGGTGACATTGGAGTATCTAGGTGACATTAGAGTTGGTTGATGTGTATCATATGGTGTTATTTTAGTACGAACTCTAGGGCTGTTCGTGACACTTATAGGGATGGCTCAATAGATTGATCGGAAAGAATAACTTTGAGGTGGTTTCGTACCCTACAACAATTTCTATCTTATGTTCTCCGCGAATAGGAACTTTGGAGTGATTCTTTATCGCACGTTGAGGGATTGTTATATGATCCAATTATGTTAGCATTGTTGAGAGATTGCACTAGTGAAAGTATGAACCCTAGGCCTTGTTTTTAAGCATTGCAATACCGTTTGTGCTCACTTTTGTTACTTGCTACCTTGCTGTTTTTATATTTTTAGATTACAAAAACCTATATCTACTATCCATACTACACTTTTATCACCATCTCTTCACCGAACTAGTGCACCTATACAATTTACCATTGTATTGGGTGTGTTGGGGACACAAGAGATTTCTTGTATTTGGTTGCAGGGTTGTTTGAGAGATACCATCTTCAACCTACGCCTCCCACGGATTGATAAACCTTAGGTCATCCACTTGAGGGAAAATTGCTACTGTCCTACAAAACTCTACGCTTGGAGGCCCAACACGAGTCTACAATAATAAGTTGTGTAGTAGACATCACTCCCAACAAGCTCTTTCTTTATAGCCATTAAGATAGGCTTGAGATTTCAATGATGCTCACATGAAAGATAAGAATTGAAGCACAAAGAGAGCATCATAAAACATTTGATAAACACATTTAATTCTAACGTACTTCCTATGCATAGGCATTTTATAGGAAAACAATTTATCAAGACAAGCAACATCTAGTATATGCAAATAGGAAGAATGAAGCATTAATAATTTCAACACGAAGAGGGGTAATTTAGTAACATGAAGATTTCTATAACCAGACTTGCCTCTCTCATAATAATTACATGTAGGATCAAAATCAAATTCAACAATATAGATATCATATAAAATATTCTCTTCATGATCCCTATGCATAAAAGTTTTATAATCTTCCAAGATAGTGGGATTAACATCAACTAAAGTCATGACCTATCCAAACCCACTTTTATCAAAAATTTCATAAGATTGAACACTCTCCGAATATGTGGGGTTCTTTTTACCTACAGTTGACACTCTTCCAAACCCACTTTCAATATTATTGCAAACATTATTATCAATAACATATTCATCATGAGACTTAAATAAATTTTCAAGATCATAAAAAGCATTATCACCCCAATCATGACCATTGTAATAAGTAGTTGACATAAAAAAATTATCACCCCAAGCTTGTAGCTTTGCATATCATTAGCACAATTGACATTAATAGAATTTATAATAACATCATTGCAATCATGCTTTTTATTCAAGGAGCTATCATGAATCACTTTATAAATTTCTTCTTTTAACACTTCATCACAATTTTCAGATTCACGATTTTCAAGCAAAAATTCATAAAGATAATCAAGCGCACTCAATTCACTAGCAATTGGTTCATCATAATTGGATTGTTTGAAAAGATTAGCAAGTGGATGAGGATCCATATCAATAATTTTTAGCAAGCGAAGATGCAAGCAAATAGAAGGCACATGGCAGCACAACAAAGATAGCACACAAAATATTTTTGGTATTTTTGATTTTTTTTTAGAAGTGGAGGGAGATGAAAAAGAGAGGCAAATAAAAAGGAAAATAAAAAGTAGAGCAAGTAGATGATAGTTTGAGTAAAGGTACTTGTAGTGATTTGATGATGTCTCCCCGGCAACGGCGCCAGAAATTCTTTCTGCTACTTGTGAGCTGCGTTGGGATTTTCCCCGAAGAGGAAGGGTGAAGCAGTATAGTAGATATAGTATTTCCCTCAGTGAGAACCAAGGTTTATCGAACCAAAAGGAGAATCACGCAAATCCTAATGAACAACACCTGCACACACAAAAGCAAATACTTGCACCCAACGCGGGCAAGAGGGTTGTCAATCCCCTTGAACTCGTTACTTGCAAGGATAAAATCTTGTATAGGTGGATATATAAATTGTAAAAACAAAATAAAAGTAAATAAAGTGCAGCAAGGTACTCTTGGTTTTTATAATATGTTTAAAATAGACCCGGGGGGCACCGTTTTCACTAGAGGCTTCTCTCTCGAACAGATAGCATACGGTGGGTAAACAAATTACTGTTGGGCAATTCATAGAAAATCGCATAGTTGTGATGTATTCATGGCAATGATCATGTATATAGGCATCACATCCATGACAAGTAGACCGACTCCTACCTGCATCTACTACTATTACTCCACCAATCGACCGCTATCCAGCATGCATCTATGGTATTAAGTTCATAACAAACAGAGTAACGCCTTAAGCAAGATGACATGATGTAGACAAACTAAACTCAATCAATATGAATAAACCCCATCGTTTTATCCTTAGTAGCAATAATGCAATACGTGCCTCGTCCCCTTCTGTCACTGGGTGAGGACACCGCAAGATTGAACCCACTACAAAGCACCTCTCCCACTGAAGATAAATCAATCTAGTTGGCCAAACCAAATGGATAGATCGGAGAGAAATACAAAGCTATAACAATCATGCATAATAAAGTTAAGAAAAGACCCAATTACTTTCAATGAATAATCTGATCATAAACCCACAATTCATCGGATCCCAACAAAAACACCGCAAAAGAAGATTACATCAGATAGAACTCCAAGAAGATCAAGGAGGACATTGTATTGAAGATCAAAAAGAGAGAAGAAGCCATCTAGCTACTAGCTATGGACCCGTAGGTCTATGGTGAACTACTCACACATCATCGGTAGGGCAGCAAGGTTGATGTAGAAGCCCTCCATGATCGATTCCCCCTCCGGCAGATCGCCAGAAAAGGCCTCTAGATGGGATAGCAGAAGAACAGAAGCTTGCAGCAGCGGAAAAGTTATTTCGGGTGTCTCTCTGTTTGTTTGGGAATATTTGGGAATTTATAGAGGTGGAATTAGGTCAAACGGAGTTGCTTGGGGCCCACGAGCTCAGGGGAGTGCCTACCCCCTGGTTTTATTCCATTTGGACTTCGTTTGATATTGATTTTCTGAAAAGCCAAAAACTAGCAAAAAAACAGGAACTGGCATTGGGCACTGGGTTAATATGTTAGTCCCAAAAAATGATATAAAATAGCATAAAATGCATATAAAGTATCCAAGATTGATAATATAATAGCATGAAACAATCAAAAATTATAAATACGTTGGAGACGTATCAACCTCCCACTTGATCTTCTCTATCTCCTCTTTACTCCTTTCCATTTATTGGCTTGATTTAGTCCATATTTAGCCCATTTCCCGTGGAAACAAAATAAAGATAGTATATTTGGAATCCTTTGCATTCATTAGTCATTAGTAGCAATATTAGAGTGGATATCTTGGTTTTTATGAAATAACTCGGTTTAAACTCAGGTTTGATGAGCGTAAAAATAGCACTCATCAACTCCCCCAAGCTTAAACTTGATCGTCCTCGAGCAGCATAGAGAGAAATCAAAAACGTAAGGAACTTAGTTGTTTAAACCGAAATAACGAGAAGGTTTTGGTTCACTTACAATCGGTACGCCTAGATAGCCCTCCGCTTCTTGACCTGAAAACTTAGTATAGTTGTAGCAGTGGCATGGTTATTATGCAAGTATTACTGAAGAAAAGATAATCAACACAAAGCTCTTGCTCAACTAGACAAAATAACAAAGTAACACTTGATTCTATTTCTTCTAGTTAACACTTGCTTGTCGGGAATGCATGGAAGAGATTTTTCTTTCTTGAGCAATGAAAACATATATTAGGGAGTGAGAGGTACGTAAAGACAACATGATTCTAGAGTAACTCGCTAACACACCCACGAGTGTCTCATCATCAAGGCTCTCAAGCACTTTATTTCAATCATTCCTTGCTAAAACTTTTGTTGTATGGTGACGGGATTATGCCAAAGAAGTGGTCATGCATGAGGTTTCACTGTGGCTTAAGTTTGGGTACTATGGACCAATATGTTGTCTCTTTTGAGCTCTTGCGATCAGTACCCGGTTATTACCACATAGACACACATGCAAGAGAAATCTGAATAATATTTGATATAGTGTTGCCAGTGCGTACGGTAACAAACTCATAGCCAAAATCCAAGCCAAAACTCTGGTGGATAGTTCATTGGCCAGCGGGTTATCAGCATAACATCAAGAAAGGTGACGAAGCCACATTTAGACATGTACACATGCATAGAGTAGCAAGGCCATAGCACCAGCGAGAAGCTGGAGAGCCATGTAAAAATACAACAAATATTTTTGGCATAATCTCATTCACCTTTCATCTAAATTCCTCTAGATAATTTTATCCACAAGGGCTATTGAGTCTATTCAAATTAATACTATGGGGTTGAGTATCTCTAACGTCATCTTCTCTACAAGTTTTCTCAACACCCAAGTCTTTCTAGAGACTTTCTCTTATGCATTGTTATTCTTTGTTAACATCACTTTTTTTTAAACAGTCCCATGGCAAGTCTCGGTTATCTAAATTAAACAGAGCAAAGGTTACAAAATTATTTTAGCTACTAGAACAAAACCTTTGTTTTAACTATCAAGACTTACTCCCACTTGAACACATCACACATGCTACTACTACAACCATTCTAAGTAATTCAAGTGCAAAAGATGGGAGTCATAGGACATACCTTCACAATCATGAATTTACACGTCTCTTCCTTAAGATTGCATTCCTCTGTCCGACATAGATCAACTCCTCTGAAACAGGGGCGGCTCCAGCATGGGGTCATGTAGGGGCGACCGCCCCAGGTAAATTTTGGGAACCTGGGGTACCCCCTACTACTTTTGGCCGGCGGCCACCATGGAAGGCGAGCAGGTTTACTTGGAGGTCTCAGAGGTGGTCGAGGGAAGAGGAAAATTATTCACCAGAGCAGGTAACGACTCGGTAGATGGGCCAAATAATTAAGCCCAATAAAAAATTAGATGAGCCGAGCCCATTAGTTATTGTACGAAAGCCATCCTGACCTTGACGTTCCCAATTCCTTTTTTAATTTCCATCGATCGTGGAACTGATTGTCCTGATTCCTGAACTCATGCCTCACGCCATCACACCCTAGCCCTGCCGCCTCACTGGCGCCCAGCCGGCCCTGCCCATGTCTGTCCAGCCGAGCCGATGGTGCTAGATGGAGAAGGAGAGGCGAGTTCACCTGTTCTCGATGCTGTCCGCATGGGAGGCAGAGTTGCCTCCGCGGTGGCCGTCGCCACACGCCCTGCTCAAAACAACAAGCGAGCTGCCAACAGAGGCTGCAAGGAGCAGGTTCTTCACTCTCCCCTAATCTTCTCTTCTGATCTATCATTGTTTAATTTGTTTTCATGTTGGCCTAATGTTCCTGGAAATTGAACACTGAAAATTAATTACAAATTGATGTTACAGGGACCTAAGAAGATGAGGCAGATTGATTCTTTTTTCAGGGCTATCCTAGTAAATCAGTCAGCACCCCGAGTTTGTGAATCTGAAGTAAATGCAACCATTCCAGAAACTAATGTTCCTGAAGTATTAAGTCAAGAGACTGACACAAATAATTTCCAAGATGATAGTATTCCTCAAAGATTTAATCTAGCTGACATTGAAGCTGACCTGGGCCTTCGGAAACAAATTGAAGAGTATGCTACCCTGGAAATCAGAGATGAAGTGAGAAGGGCGTATCTGTCGAAAGGTGCATGTCAGCCTAAAGATCATGATTTTGAACGAAATGAAGATGGCAGGGCATTTAGAGAAGCATGGTATGAGGAATTTGATTGGCTAGAGTTTAGTGTAGCCAAAAAATCTGCTTATTGCTTTCACTATTTTCTTTTCAAGAAACCAACAATCAGTTCAAAGTTTGGGGGTTAAGTCTTCACCAAGACTGGGTATACGAACTGGAAGAAAGCGGTTGAAAACTTCAGGCTCCATGTAGGTTCGACAAAGAGTTCTTGCAACAATTCAAGAAGGCATTGTGAAGATTTTAAAAATCATAAGCAAAGTGTGGCCTATGCAATCACTACTCAAACTGAGAAGGCACATATTGAATATCAGAACAGATTGTTGGCTGTTGTTGGTGTTGTAAGGTTTCTCCTTAGGCAAGGTCTTGCTTTTCATGGTCATGATGAGTCTAAGAATTCAAGAAACAAGGGTAATTTTCTTGAGATGTTAGAGTGGTATGCTCAGAGATGTAAGGATGTAGCTGATGTTCTCTTTGATAATGCTCCTGGAAATCATCAGATGACTTGTCATGAAATTCAGAAGCAATTGGTCCAAGCTTGTGCTGAAAAAACTACTGAAGTCATGATTAATGAGCTTGGGGATGGTCAATTCTCACTTCTTGTTGATGAGTCCCATGATGCATCAATCAAGGAGCAAATGGCCATGATTTTGAGGTTTTTGAATAAACAAGGGGAGACTTTAGAAAGACTACTTTGTGTTGAGCATGTTGTTGACACCACATCTGCTTCTCTCAAACGATCTTTGGACAAAGTGTTTGCTACCAATAATTTGAGCATGTCTAGGCTACGAGGGCAAGGATATGATGGAGCCTCAAATATGTGTGGGTAACTTAATGGCTTAAAGAAACTAGTGCTAGATGATAATCCTCATGCATTTTATGTGCATTGTTTTGCCCATCAGCTTCAACCAGTAGTTGTGGCTGTTGTGAAAGGAGTTCTTGCTGTTAGTGATTTCTTCGGCTATACAAATATCATTGTGACCACAGTAAGTGCATCTTGTAGAAGAAAAGATGCACTGCTGCAAAAACATCATGAGAAGATTGTGCTCCAATTGGAGAATGGGGAGATTATGAAAGGAAGGGGCAAACATCAAGAGACAACTATAGCACGGCCTGGTGATACATGTTGGGGATCACACTGGAGAACTCTAGTTCATATCTATCAAATGTGGGACTCGGTTATCCAAGTGCTAAATGCTATTTGTTTCGATGGAGAAAATGAGGACGACAGAGGCAAAGCATCAGGTTTGATGAAACAAATGGAAGTCTTTGAATTCGTACTCATATTGCACTTGATGATTAAAGTGCTTGGTCTGACTAATGATTTGTCACAAGCATTACAACAAAAGGACCAAAACATAGTCAGTGCAATGAACATGATTGTTTTCGTGAAAAGGTTATTGCAGCATTTGAGGGATGAAGGGTGGGAGCCACTTTTGGAGGCTGTAACTGCATTCTGTGTCCAGAGAGATATACCGGTGCCAAATATGAATGATAATATTTCAGCAAGGGGTTATCCAAGGAGTTCACGTAAGTCAGTTACTTGCTTCCATCACTACAAGGTAGAAATATTCAATGAGGTGATTGATAGAAACATAACTGAGATGAACCATCGATTTAGTGAAACAACAACCCGGTTATTGATTTGCATTCATGTCTAGATCCTAGAGACTCATTGAGCAGCTTCAACCATGAAAATATACTTGAGCTTGCAAGCATTTACTCAGCAGACTTTGATTCAGAAGAACGTCAATTTTTGAGTGGTCAGCTTGACATATACATTGATGTGATGAAACGATCACCTATTTTTTGTGGTTGTGATAGTCTATCAAGTCTGTCTGTCAAGTTAGTTCAAACTAAGGAGTATTTGCGTTTCCCATTAGTTTACCGACTCATCAAACTTGCATTAATATTGCCGGTAGCGACATCATCAGTTGAAAGGGCTTTCTCAGCCATGAATATAATAAAGACTGATTTGAGAAACAACATAGGTGATGAATGGTTGAATGATATGATGGTTTGCTATGTTGAGCGAGATATATTTGTTGGGATTGACGACAAGAAGATTATAGAACATTTTCATGGCCTAAGGAATCGTAGAGGCCATCTTCCAAATCCTCCACGTATAACTACAACTTAGAGGTAAAAATTTGTCTTATCTTTTGTTTGAACAAGTGACATAGTACACAATGATTTAGATCAATTTGATTGTTTTTTCCATGTTTCAGGTACCTAATGGAGTTGGATATTAAATATTTGGGATAAAACATGGAAGATTCAGCCAGCGGGAGTCCAAGTTAGACTTTATGATGTTTTTTGCGTTATATTATTTTTGCCTAGTTCTTGAGAATGAAACTACTTTGAAGTTTGAACAATTGATTATGTTGATCATCTTGCCTGAATGCATACACTTTGCCAAGTAATTTTCTTGTTTGTCTTATTTAGTTGTATTACTGCTTCTATTTTTTGTTTCCTTTAAAAATCCGCCCCTTGTAACTTCAAATGCTGGATCCGCCACTGCTCTGAAATATAAACAAGAATGCAAAAGAAATCCAAGGGCAAAAAGAAAGAGCAAAGCAAAATTTATTCTATTTTTATTTTCTTTTGGTTTTTGAAATCTAACTTTGCAAACGAAAAATTGCAATCGGCGAAAATAAAAATGAAAAACAAAAGCAAATAAAAAACAAAATGTTGGAACAAACCAAATCGAGTGTTTGAAGCTCAACGAGCTGAAGTACAACCTCATTACAACTTATTAAGAATAACACCGCCACATCTTGATTGAGACATGGTAGTGACCTCCCCCAAGCTTAAGCTTTTGCAAGCCCAAACAGGTGAGATCATTGTTGCGGCGGTTGATCCAGAGCCCATCCTTGGCTCCACTTGGAGAAGCTATTGTTCATGTGGGACTTTGCGAGATTGCTCATGTCATTGATGGAGCCATGAAGACTGTAGATGTCCGAGTAGGGGGTGTAGGGAACTTCCTGTTGTGCTTCTTCTTGGGACTACTCCTCTTTTTCATTGGTGGTGAGTTCTGATTCATCAACTTGTTCTAGTTTAGGGGCCTCTGGGCCGAATGTTGCATCTCCTTCCTATGGCACATAATGCAAAATTTCATTCTCTATCGAGAAACGGTTAGGCATAGGAGTGGGTAGCAAATAATCATCTCCAAGAATTCGAATATGATGACGACCACGGCGAACCACTACCATTGCAGCACTAAAAAGAACTCTAATATTGACAAGGTTGTTACCAACAATGGGGCGAAGATGGTTGAAGTTGAGGCCAAGGGAGTTGGACAACATGGTGATAACTCCTGCACACACGATATTTCCTTGTGCACAATTTGCTTGGTGTGCAAGGTGTAAGTAACAAAAGTATTGCCCCTAATTAAGTTGGGCGAATAACCAACGTCAAGGTTTGCTGCTTTCCGAGAATTAGCATATTCTCGTCTTTCATTTGAAACTTCTCCTCGTGCCTGCAATGAGTTAGTGATAACATAATAGAAATATCGAATAATAGGACACTCAATGCAACTAGCCCTTTGCTTGGAGCCATGGTAACTCATTCGGCTGAAAGAATGCCTCGGGTGTGGTGCAAGAAAGTCATATACATAGCGAACGACATCTACGTTGTTTTTGAAGCCAAAGTAATTACACCACTCCATAAGAGTGATGTTGAAGTCTTGGTCCATGAGACGAAAAGTGATCCGTTCTTCTACGTCCACCCTTTGGAGTAAACCAATATTATGCGAGAGAGTACTAAGAAACTCAAGCGTCAATCGTTCATATGTCGTGCATCCCTGGTAAGAAAAATGTTGCAACCCGGCATTAGCGCATAATAAATAGAAATCGTTACCGATGCTTGGCTTAGCTATTGTGGACTCGCAAGCCCACTTGGTGGTCTTGATCTTCCTCTCGTGAAGTGATGACCCACAAGTATACGGGATCAATCGTAGTCCTTTCGATAAGTAAGAGTGTCGAACCCAACGAGGAGCAGAAGAAAATGACAAGCGGTTTTCAGCAAGGTATTCTCTGCAAGTACTGAAAGTAGCGGTAACAGATAGTTTTGATAGCAAGATAATTCGTAACAAGTAACAAGTAGTAACGGTAACAAAAGTGCAGCAAGGTGGCCCAATCCCTTTTGTAGCAAAGGACAAGCCGGAACGAACTCGTATAATAAGCAAAGCGTTCTCGAGGACACATGGGAATTTCATCTAGTCACTTTCATCATGTTTGTTTGATTCGCGTTCGCTACTTTGATAATTTGATATGTGGGTGGACCGGTGCTTGGGTGCTGTTCTTACTTGAACAAGCCTCCCAATTATGATTACCCCCTCTCGCAAGCAACCGCAACTATGAAAGAAGAATTAAGATAACTCTAACCATAGCATGAAACATATGGATCCAAATCAGCCCCTTACGGAATAGCGCATAAACTAGGGTTTAAGCTTCTGTCACTCTAGCAACCCATCGTCTAATTACTACTCCACAATGCCTTCCCTTAGGCCCAAAGATGGTGAAGTGTCATGTAGTCGACGTTCACACGACACCACTAAAGGAAGCACAACATACATATCATCAAAATATCGAACGAATACCAAATTCACATGATTACTTATGACAAGACTTCTGCCATGTCCTCAAGAACAAAAGTAACTAATCACAAATCATATTCATGTTCAAGATCAGAGGGGTATTTAATAGCATTAAGGATCTGAACATATAATCTTCCACCAAATAAACCAACTAGCATCAACTACAAGATGTAATCAACACTACTAGCAACCCACAGGTACCAATCTGAGGTTTTGAGACAAAGATTGAATACAAGAGATGAACTAGGGTTTGAGATCAGATGGTGCTGGTGAAGATGTTGATGAAGATTGGTCCTCCCACGATGAGAGGATCGTTGGTGATGTCGATGACTTCGATTTCCCCATCCCGGAGGGAAGTATCCCCGGCGGAATCGCTCCGCCGGAGAGCAAAATAGCTCCTGCCCAGGTTCCGCCTCGAGACGACGGCGCTTCTTCCTGAAAGTCTTCTTCTGATTTTTTTTCTAGGGCAAATGGCTTCATATATTGGAAGGAGGGGGCCAGAGGCCTGCCAGGGGCCCCACAAGCAAGGGGCGCGCCCAGGGGGTAGGCCGCGCCCCCCAGGCTTGTGGCTTCCTGGTGGCCCCCCTTCTGTTGATTCTTTCGCCAGTATTTTTTATATATTCCAAAATAAATCTCCATAAATTTTTAAGTCATTTGGATTTGTGCGGAATAGCTAGCTCTGTTTCACCCCTTTCAGGTCCAGAATTCTAGCTGCCGGCATTCTCCCTCTTCATGTAAATCTTGCAAAATAAGAGAGAAAAGGCATAAGAATTGTACCATAAAGTGAAATAATGATTAAAAACATAATAATTATTCATAGGAAATCATGATGCAAATTGGACGTATCATGAAGCATCTTGTATTTGCTCTTGGCCTCACGGGTGGTGAAGACGATCCCATGCGTGTAAACTTGCTACCTTTGTGCGGCAATCGCGTATGAACTTGGTGCTTCACCACGAGCTACATGTGTGGACTTCCTCGTAAACATGTGTACAAAATAATTTTTCAGTCCAATAGAATGAGACAGTAGTGATCCTACATCAACTACAACATCATACTCTAAAAACATCAACGAATCCAAACCAAAATCAAAATTTGGATCAAAAGTATGTATACCCTAGGCATGACAATTCTAGGCACATAGAACATGGATTCATGAGAAATAAGTTGGGGATTGGAGGAGAAACATACCGAACATCGATCACGTGAAGGGTTTGAACTGAAATTGAATGAGGGGAGAGATCATGCAAAGTTATGGTAGGGTTTGGAGAGATTTGGGAGGAGGAAGAAGAAGAGATACATGAGGTAGAGAAAACTTACCTCCTGCCTCGGCCTCTTTGTGGCCGCCAGAGCGCCAGATAAGCGTGCATACAAGCGGGTGCACTCGTATGAAATGCCGTCTTGTGCTCTAGAGCCAACATTGTTTCTATGTGTGCCTCATACGACTGCGTATACGAGCGTCTGGAACACTGTCGCATGTTCTGGTCATTTCTTCGTCTGGCTGCAGGTGTCATACGAGCGTGTCTGCTCATACAAAACACCATCTTGGGCTCTGGACATCTTCACTATTTTCGTCAGGGCGTCATATGACCGCTCATACGAGCATGTCCGCTCGTTCAAAACACCATCATGCGCTCTGTTGCTTCTGGTTGGTTCTCATTGGAGCTGCCCACACGCCATACGCCCGGCCAAACGACCACTTCGGTCGTATGCTAGGCCGTCTTGTGTTCTGTCCGAAACTTCATTTTCTTCAGTGATTTCTATGGGGTTAGTTCCAACATAACATATAGGCATATATTCAGGCTTTCAATCTTTAATATGACACATAGCAATTTGCACATGACAATGGCCTCATTAGCACAACTTTCTCTCAACTTTTCCTCCACTACATAAACTTCAACACTCTCTTTATTGAAACAAAAAAGACTGAAAACAAAACTTACTCTTCTACCTTATATGCATGGTTTGCCTCCCACGAAGCGCTTGTTTTTGGTTGGTTAGCTCGGCCGTAGTGATGATCACTTAGGTATAAATACACCAAGCCCGTAGCTTCGAGCATTGACGATGATGCCGTCTCTGGTGTATGTCGTCATTTTATTTTTCCTGGGAAATGTCTCACAAAAGGATCCTTTGCAGGAGGGTCAAATCTCACATTTCCCTCAAAAACATTGATAGTAGCCTTTATGGTCCTAAGAAACGGCCTACCGAGAATTATAGGAGCAATGGGATCTTCAGGCATATCAACTATAACAAGATCAATCATAACATGGCAATCATTAATTTTAATGATAACACCATGCATGCTTAATCCCTACTGCTTGTGTAAAGGTAGAATTGGCCATATTCAATCTGATTTCAGTAGTAACAAAAGGATCAAGATTGAGACTATCATAAACAGACTTAGGGATAGTGGAAACACTAGCACCTAGATCACACAAAGCATTGAACTTATTCAAACCAATCTCAATCTTAACACTAGGCTCAAAGATATCATCTTGTTTAGCAGGTAGCTTACCATATAGCTTCTTCCTTTCATCATCTAACTCACGTACCTTAGCTGCAACATGATCAACGAAGCGAGTATATGCTTCATCATTTGATACTTCAGGTAGTGGGTGCTTCATTGCTATCATCTTCATGAAGTCTGCAACTGTATATGTATACTCTGGCACATGGCTCTTATCAAGTTCTTCTGCATTTTCTTACCTACTTCTCATCATCTTAACATCTTCAACCGGGTTAGGTTCCGGTTTACCTATAAACTTGGCTAGAATCAAAGTTTGACGCTGTGCAATTTTAGTAACTTGTGCCTCCATGCTCTTAGTTCTTCCATCTAGAGTCTGCACATCATTAGTGAGTCCAGTAATCTTACCGGTTAATTGACCAAGTAAGTTATCATGATTCTTCAAAATATTTTTAAACGTTTCATTTTGCTCACTTTGACTAGCAATAATAATTTTTAGAGTTTCCTCCAAAGTATTTCTATTATCATTGCTCGTTCCACTAAAATTATTAGGTGCTCCATTATTATTAGGATAAGGCATAGGAGCATACCCATTATTTTTCCAGTTTGGATTATAACTATTATGAGCAATGAAATTAACATCATTAACCTCTTCTTCAGTAATAGCATTTACATTTACCTCTTCTTTACCTTTCATCATGGAGATGAGTTCATCAAGTTTAGAGGTCAACTCCATATTCTTTTATTCAATAGCATTGACTCTCTTGGTGGTTGATCTCTCAACATGCCATTGGGCATGGTTTTCTTGCATATCATCTAGCAACTTTTTAGCCTCAATGATGGGCTTTCCCATAATTGTGCCTCCTGTAGCAGTGTCAAGCATACTTTTCGACATAGGACATATGAAGAATTAACCATTCTTCCATTCCATGATTAGGACAATTCCTTATATCCTCCTTCATGCGATCCCACGCAAGTGCTAGTGGCTCATGGGCATCCTGCTTAAAACTTGTTATCTGCGAATGCAGTTGCATAATCTTTGCAGGTGGGCAAAACTTAGATAAAAATTTACTGCAGCACTCAGTCCATGAAGTTATACTACCTCTAGGCAAAGCTATAAACCATTATTTAGCTTTTCCTCTCAAAGAGAAAGGAAATAGACACAACTCCAAAGCGTCAGGGTCATAATCCCTTATAAGTGTCATGTTACACAATTCAGAAAAATTATGTAAATGCATGCCAGCATCCTCTGCTCCAAATTGGTCATGTTGAACCATAGAGACTAGGTTCGATTTAATCTCATACTCAGTAGTAGCAACATCAGGTTGTGCGATTGGTTCACGCATGAAACTATTGCTAGGAGTAGTAAAGCTTCCAAGATTATGAGCCATGGTAATCTTTTTGGGTTTTCTAGTGACAACATTTGCAACAAAAAATAAACTAAAACTAAAAAACAAAAACTCTAACACAATGACAAGGCACACAAATCCTCCTTGGCAACGGCGCCAGAAGAAGGTTTGATTAGTCCTTTCAGTGATCCGGTAAAGGAGCATAAACGATTCTCGCCTTTTTCCCCAGAGGTGACCCTGAGTTATCGAACCCACGAGAGGAAGGCACCTTTAAAGACAAGAGTTTCTACCAAGCTTTTGCAAGAGTATTAGTTCCAGCTTTTGACCGGATCAGAATCAAGTTGAAGCTGAAAACACTTATAATAAAAATAGGCATGGGTATGAGTTCTTGTTCTTACAACCATATATTTGCGAACAGGGTCATTATGATATTAATTTGTGCCCTGGAAGTCATCCATCGAGATGTGCTTGCAACGTATCGAAGTGGGGGATGTGTCCAATTTACGTCTTGACCGGAGCGCGTCCTGCATGAAGAGTCAGTCGTCCAACCGAAATGACATATCCGTCGTGCGGGGTTGCCTCGGTAATTATGATAAAATCGGACGAAAGCATTGCGCGTTTAATGACTACACCTCTTGTATCCCCAAGGAGAGGATCTGTGTTGCCGTACTAAACCTTTCTATCATTGGTGTTCAGAATAACACTTGATGGTCTCCCTACCCTTAGCCTCCCCGTGGCTTGTTCTCCATGATCCTGGATACCTGTAGGGACAAAGAACGCAGACGAGACAAGAGACAACTACAAAGCAATTTTATGTTACATATATGGGACGTTAATTCAAAGTACTTCCATCGATCCCTCCAACAAATACATAGGGTTGTAGGGCTATGCCTCAACCCATGAACTTACCGAACTACTCACACATGGCGATCAGATCACAAGTAGAAACCATTAAAGAACACATCATGAAGATTGCTTGATTGATAATATGTATTACAGTAGTTGCCAGATGTGACACATGATTACAAAGTATGGCTACTTGGATGAGTGCTACAATGATGGTGATGGCGGTGGCTATGGAGATGGAGATGGGAAATGGCGTCGGCTAGGGTTGCTGTGGATGACGAAGATGGCGGTCTCGGCAATGTTTTGTAGCTCTTTTGGTGTGGGGCCCTTTATAAAGTCTATTCGGGTTGGATCAGGGGACGTCGTTGGCAGTCCATACGAGCGCGTGCGCATGTATGGAACGTCTTCCTGTGCTCTGTTTCTTCTGGTGCACCTCCCACTTTATCTTTTCTATCTCCTCTTTACTCATTTCCATGTATTAGCTTGATTTAGTCCATATTTAGCCAATTTGCTGTGGAAATAGAATAAAGATAGGATATTTGGAATCTTTTTCATTCGTTAGTCATTAGTAGCAATATCAGAGCAAATATCTTGGTTTTTATGAAATAACTCGGTTTAATGTCAGGTTTGATGGGCATAAAAATAACACTCATCTACAAGACCTGCATGGGCCCACACCATCGGAGCTAAATCCGACAGATCTCTTGGTAGGGTATCCTAGATAGGCGACTTGGCACGAGGGTAACATGGAGGTGATGCCCTATGTACTGTTGGGGAACGTTGCATGGAAAACAAAACAAATTCTACGCACACGCAAGACCATGGAGATGCATAGCTACGAGAGGGGGAGTGTGTCTACGTACCCTCGTAGACCGTAAGCGGAAGCGTTAGAACAACGCGGTTGATGTCGTCGAACAACTTCACGATCCAACCGACCGAGTACCGAACGTACGGCACCTCCGCGTTCAGCACACGTTCAGCTCGGTGACGTCCTCGACTTCTTGATCCAGCAAGATGGCGAGGTAGTGGATGAGTTTCGGCAGCACGACGGCATGGTGACGGTGATGGTGATGCTATTTCCGCAGGGCTTCGCCCAAGCACTGCGAAAATATGACCGAGGGACGGAACTGTGGAGGGGGGCGCCGCACACGGCTAAGACAATGTTGTGTCTCGTTTGGGGCGCCCCCTCTCCTCTATTTATATATGTGTAGGGGCTTGGAGTAGAAGGAATAGTGCCACGTGAACAGTACCATGTGAATAGTACACACGTGGACTTGGACTCCAAAGTCCAATCCTATTCCTACTAGGACTCTCCTTTTTTCCTTCCCTAGCTGCGTGGGCTTTTGAGGACTTGGTGCGCCTGGCCCAATAAGGCCAGGGCGCCTCCCCTTAGCCCATGCCAGCCCTTGGGACGTGGTGGACCCACTTGTGGACTTCCGGACCCCTCCGGAATCCTCCGGAACCTTCTGGAAGCTTCCCGGTACAATACCGAAAAAACTGTACCTTTTTTCGGAACCCAAAATATGACTTCCCATATATAAATCTTTACCTCTCGAACATTCCGAGACTCCTCGTGACGTCCGGGATCTCATCCGGGACTCCGAACAACATTCGGTTACCAATTCACATAACCCATATAACACTATATCGTCAACGAACGTTAAGCGTGTGGACCCTACGGGTTTGGGAATGATGTAGACATGACCGAGACGCCTCTCCGGTCAATAACCAATAGCGGAACCTGGATGCTCATATTGGTTCCTACATATTCCACGAAGATCTTATCGGTCGAACCGCAATGACAACATACGTAATTCCCTTTGTCCGTCGGTATGTTACTTGCCCGAGATTCGATCGTCGGTATCTCCATACCTAGTTCAATCTCGTTACTGGCATGTCTCTTTACTCGTTCCGTAATACATCATCCTGTAACTAACTCCTTAGTCACTTTGCTTGCAAGCTTCTTATGATGTGCATTACCAAGAGGGCCCAGAGATACCTCTCCGAAACACGGAGTGACAAATCCCAGTCTCGATCCATGCCAACTCAACAGACACCTTCGGAGATACCTGTAGAGCATATTTATGATCACCCAGTTACGTTGTGACGTTTGATAGAACACAAGGTATTCCTCCGGTATCCGGGAGTTGCATGATCTCATGGTCGGAGGAACATGTATTTGACATTCAAGAAAGCAGTAGCAATAAACAGAACGATCATATGCTAAGCTAACAGATGGGTCTTGTCCATCACATCATTCTCCTAATGATGTGATCCCGTTATCAAATGACAACTCATGTCTATGGTTAGGAAACCTTAACCATCTTTGATCAACGAGCTAGTCTAGTAGAGGCTCACTAGGGACACGGTATTTGTTTGTGTATTCACGCATGTATTTAAGTATCCGGTCAATACAATTCTAGCATGAATAATAAACCTTTATCATGAAAAAGGAAATATAAAATAATAACAACTTTATTATTGCCTCTAGGGCATATTTCCATCAGTCTCCCACTTGCACTAGAGTCAATAATCTAGTTTACATCGCCATGTGATTAACACCCAAGAGTTCACTAGAGTCAATAATCTAGTTCACATCACCATGTGATTAACACTCAAAGAGTTCTAAGGTGTGATCATGTTTTGCTCGTGAGAGAGAATTTTAGTCAATGGGTCTGCAATACTCAGACCCATGTGTACTTTGCAAATCCTTATGTCATACTGTAGATGCTGCTATCACGCTTTACTTGGAGCTATTCCAAATGACTGCTCCATTATACATATCCGGTTTGCTACTCAGAGATATCCAGATTGGTGTCAAAGCTTGCATCGATGTAACCCTTTACGACGAACTCTTTATCACCTCCATAATCGAGAAACATTTCCTTAGTCCTTTAGTTACTAAGGATAATTTTGACCGATGTCCAGTGATCTACTCCTGGATCACTCTTGTACCCCCTTTGCCAGACACGTGGCAAGGCACACATTAGGTGTGGTACACAGCATGGCATACATTATAGAACCTATGGCTGAGGCATAGGGAATGACTTTCATTCTCTCTCTATCTTCTGCCGTGGTCGAGCTTTGAGTCTTACTCAACTTTACACCTTACAATACAGGCAAGAACTCCTTCTTTGACTGATCCATTTTGAACTCCTTCAAAATCTTGTCAAGGTATGTACTCATTGAAAGTCTTATCAAGCGTCTTGATCTATCTCTATAGATCTTGATGCCCAATATATAAGCAGCTTCACCGAGGTCTTTCATTCAAGTATCCTTTTATGCCATCCAGAAATTCTATATCATTTCCAATCAACAATATGTCAACCACATATAATATTAGAAATGCTACAGAGCTCCCACTCACTTTATTGTAAATACAGGCTTCACCATAAGTCTGTACAAAACCATATGCTTTGATCACCTCATCAAAGCGTATATTCCAACTCCGAGATGCTTGCACCAGTCCATAGATGGATTGCTGGAGCTTGCACACTTTGTTAGCACCCTTAGGATCGACAAAACCTTCTGGTTGCATCATATACAACTCTTCTTTGAGAAAACCATTAAGGAATGCAGTTTTGACATCATTTGCCAGATCATAAAATGCGGCAATTGCTAACATGATTCAGACAGACTTAAGCATCGCTACGGGTGAGAAAGTCTCATCGTAGTCAACCCCTTGAACTTGTCGAAAACCATTCGCGACAAGTCAAGCTTTGTAGACAGTGATATTACCATCAGCATCCGTCTTCCCCTTAAAAATCCATTTATTCTCAATGGCTTGCCGATCATCGGGCAAGTCCACCAAAGTCCACACTTTGTTCTCATACATGGATCCTATCTCAGATTTCATGGCCTCAAGCCATTTGTCGGAATTCGGGCTTATCATAGCTTCTTCATAGTTCGTAGGTTCGCCGTTGTCTAACAACATAACTTCCAAAACAGAATTACCGTACCACTCTAGTGCGGAACATACTCTGGTCGACCTACGAAGTTCAGTAGTAACTTGATCTGAAGTTTCATGATCTTTATCATTATCTTCCTCTCTTATTGGTGTAGGCATCACGGGAACGGTTTTCTTTGATGAGCTACTTTCCAATTCGAGAGAAGGTACAATTACCTCATCAAGTTCTACTTTCCTCCCACTCACTTCTTTCGAGAGAAACTCCTTCTCTAGAAAGGACCCATTCTTGGCAACAAAGACCTTGCCTTCGGATCTGTGGTAGAAGGTGTACCCAATTGTTTCTTTAGGGTATCCTATGAAGACGCACTTCTCCGCTTTGGGTTCGAGCTTATCAGGTTGAAGCTTTTTCACATAAGCATCGCATCCCCAAACTTTAAGAAACGGCAGCTTAGGTTTCTTGCCAAACCATAGTTCATATGGTGTCATCTCAACGGATTTAGACGGTGCCCTATTTAACATGAATGTAGCTGTCTCTAATGCATAACCCCAAAACGATAGTGGCAAATCGGTAAGAGACATCCTAGAACGCACCATATCCAATAAAGTACGGTTACGACGTTCGGACACACCATTACGCTGTGGTGTTCCAGGTGGCGTGAGTTGTGAAACAATTCCACATTTTCTTAAATGAAGGCCAAACTCGTAACTCAAATATTCGCCTCCGCGATCAGATCGTAGAAACTTTATTTTCTTGTTACGATGATTCTCTACTTCACTCTGAAATTCTTTGAACTTTTCAAATGTTTCAGACTTGTGTTTCATCAAGTAGATATACCCATATCTACTCAAATCATCTGTGAAGGTTAGAAAATAACGATACCCGCCGCGTGCTTCAACATTCATCGGACCGCATACATCGGTATGTATTATTTCCAACAAATCAGTAGCTCGCTCCATTGTTCCGGAGAACGGAGTTTTAGTCATCTTGCCCATGAGGCATGGTTCGCAAGTATCAAATGATTCATAATCAAGAGATTCCAAAAGTCCATCCGCATGGAGTTTCTTCATGCGCTTTACACCAATATGACCTAAACGGCAGTGCCACAAGTATGTTGCACTATCATTATCAACTTTGCATCTTTTGGCATCAATATTATGAATATGTGTATCACTACGATCGAGATTCAACAAGAATAAACCATTCACAAGGGTGCATGATCACGAGGGATATTATTCATATAAACAGAATAACCATTATTCTCTGACTTAAATGAATAACCGTCTTGCAATAAACAATATCCAGATATAATGTTTTATGCTCAACGCAAGCACCAAATAACCATTATTTAGGTTTAATACTAATCCCAAAGGTATTACAAGCGTGTCGATATTGATCATATCAATCTTGGAGACACTTCCAACACATATCGTCACCTCGCCCTCAGCTAGTCTCCGTTACTCTGCAGCTCCTGCTTCAAGTTACTAATATTAGCAACTGAATCGGTATCAAATACCCAGACGCTTCTACGAGTACTAGTGAGGTACATATCAATAACATGTATATCAAATATACCTTTGCTCACTTTACCATCCTTCTTATCCGCCAAATACTTGGGGCGGTTCCGCTTCCAGTGACCAGTCCCTTTGCAGTAGAAGCACTCTGTTTCAGGCCTGGGTCCAACTTTGGGTTTCTTCGTGGGAGCGGCAGCTTGCTTGCCATTCTTCTTGAAGTCCCCCTTCTTTCCCTTGCCCTTTTTCTTGAAACTAGTGGTCTTGTTAACCATCAACACTTGATGCTCCTTCTTGATTTCTACCTCCGCCGATTTCAGCATCGCGAAGAGCTCGGGAATTGTCTTCTCCATCCCTTGCATATTATAGTTCATCACGAAGCCTTTATAGCTTGGTGGCAGTGACTGAAGAACTCTATCAATAACACTCTCAACTGGAAGATCAATTCCCAGCTGAGTCAAGTGGTTGTGGTATCCAGACATTCTGAGTATGTGTTCACTGACAGAATTGTTCTCCTCCATCTTACAGCTGAAGAACTTGTTGGAGACTTCATATCTCTCAACCCGGGCACTAGCTTGAAATATCAATTTTAGATCCTGGAACATCTCATATGCTCCATGGCGTTCAAAACGCTTTTGTAGTCCCGGTTCTAAGCCGTAGAGCATGGCACACTGAACTATCGAGTAGTCATCAGATCGAGCCTGCCAGGCGTTCACAACGTCTGCAGCAGCTCCTGCAGCAGGTCCATCACCTAGCGGTGCATCAAGGATATAATCCTTCTGTGCAGCAATGAGGATAATCCTCAAGTTACGGACCCAGTCCGTGTAATTGCTACCATCATCTTTCAACTAAGCTTTCTCTAGGAACGTATCAAAAACAGGGGAGCTACAACGCGAGCTATTGATCTACAAAATAATTTGCAAAGACTATCAGGACTAAGTTCATGATAAATTAAGTTCAATTAATCAAATTACTAATGAACTCCCACTTAAATTAACATCCCTCAAGTTAACTAAGTGATACATGATCCAAATCAACTAGCCCATGTCTGATCATCACGTGAGATGGGATAGTCATCAATGGTGAACATCTCCATGTTGATCATATCTACTATATGACTCATGTTCGACCTTTCGGTCTCCAGTGTTCCGAGACCATGTCTGTACATGCTAGGCTCGTCAAGTTTAACCCAAGTATTCTGCTTGTGTAAAACTGGCTTACACCCGTTGTATGTGAACGTAGAATCTATCACACCCGATCATCACGAGGTGCTTCGAAACGATGAACTTTAGCAACAGTGCATACTCGGGGAGAACACTTTTATCTTGAAATTTAGAGAAGGGATCATCTTATAATGCTACCGTCGTTCTAAGCAAAATAAGATGCATAAAGGATAAACATCACATGCAATCAAAATATGTGACATGATATGGCCATCATCATCTTGTGCTTTTGATCTCCATCTCCAAAGCATCGTCATGATCTCCATCGTCACCGGCTCGACACCTTGATCTCCATCGTTGCGTCGTGGTCGTCTCGCCAACTATTGCTTCTACAACTATTGCTAACGCATAGCGATAAAGTAAAGCAATTACATGGCGCTTGCATTTCATACAATAAAGAGACAACCATAAGGCTCCTGCCGGTTGCCGATAAATTACAAAACATGATCATCTCATACAATAACGTATATCACATCATGTCTTGACCATATCACATCACAGCATACCCTGCAAAAACAAGTTAGAGGTCCTCTACTTTGTTGTTGCAAGTTTTACGTGGCTGCTACGGGCTTCTAGCAAGAACCGTTCTTACCTACGGCACAAAACCACAACGGTGATTTATCAAGTTTGCTGTTTTAACCTTCAACAAGGACCAGCCGCAGTCAAATTTGATTCAACTAAAGTAGGAGAAACAGACACTCGCCAGCCACCTTTATGCAAAACAAGTTGCATGTCTGTCGGTGGAACCGGTCTCATGTACATGGACATGTAAGGTTGGTCCGGGCCGCTTCATCTTACAATACCGCCGAATCAAAATAAGACGTTGGTGGTAAGCAGTATGACGATCACCGCCCACAACTCTTTGTGTTCTACTCATGCATATCATCTACGCATAGACCTGGCTCATGATGCCACTGTTGGGGAACGTTGCATGGAAAACAAAAAAAATTCTACGCACACGCAAGATCTATCCATGGAGATGCATAGCTACGAGAGGGGGAGTGTGTCTACGTACCCTCGTAGACCGTAAGCGGAAGCGTTAGAACAACGCGGTTGATGTCGTCGAACAACTTCACGATCCAACCGACCGAGTACCGAACGTACGGCACCTCCGCGTTCAGCACACGTTCAGCTCGGTGACGTCCTCAACTTCTTGATCCAGCAAGACGGCGAGGTAGTGGATGAGTTCCGGCAGCACGACGGCGTGGTGACGGTGATGGTGATGCTATTTCCGCAGGGCTTCGCCCAAGCACTGCGAAAATATGACCGAGGGACGGAACTGTGGAGGGGGGCGCCGCACACGGCTAAGACAATGTTGTGTCTCGTTTGGGGCGCCCCCGCTCCTCTATTTATATATGTGTAGGGGCTAGGAGTAGAAGGAAGAGTGCCACGTGAACAGTACCACGTGAATAGTACCACGTGAACAGTACCATGTGAATAGTACACACGTGGACTTGGACTCCAAAGTCCAATCCTATTACTACTAGGACTCTCCTTTTTTCCTTCCCTAGCTGCGTGGGCTTTTGAGGACTTGGTGCGCCTGGCCCAATAAGGCCAGGGCGCTCCCCTTAGCCCATGCCAGCCCTTGGGACGTGGTGGACCCACTTGTGGACTTCCGGACCCCTCCGGAATCCTCCGGAACCTTCTGGAAGCTTCCCGGTACAATACCGAAAAAACTGCACCTTTTTCCGGAACCCAAAATATGACTTCCCATATATAAATCTTTACCTCTTGACCATTCCGAGACTCCTCGTGACGTCCGGGATCTCATCCGGGACTCCGAACAATATTCGGTTACCAATTCACATAACTCATATAACACTATATCGTCAACGAACGTTAAGCGTGCGGACCCTACGGGTTCGGGAATGATGTAGACATGACTGAGACGCCTCTCCGGTCAATAACCAATAGCGGAACCTGGATGCTCATATTGGTTCCTACATATTCCACGAAGATCTTATCGGTCGAACCGCAATGACAACATACGTAATTCCCTTTGTCCGTCGGTATGTTACTTGCCCGAGATTCGATCGTCGGTATCTCCATACCTAGTTCAATCTCGTTACCGGCAAGTCTCTTTACTCGTTCCGTAATACATCATCCCGTAACTAACTCCTTAGTCACTTTGCTTGCAAGCTTCTTATGATGTGCATTACCGAGAGGGCCCAGAGATACCTCTCCGAAACACGGAGTGACAAATCCCAGTCTCGATCCATGCCAACTCAACAGACACCTTCGGAGATACCTGTAGAGCATCTTTATGATCACCCAGTTACGTTGTGACGTTTGATAGCACACAAGGTATTCCTCTGGTATCCGGGAGTTGCATGATCTCATGGTCGGAGGAACATGTATTTGACATTCAAGAAAGCAGTAGCAATAAACAGAACGATCATATGCTAAGCAAACAGATGGGTCTTGTCCATCACATCATTCTCCTAATGATGTGATCCCGTTATCAAATGACAACTCATGTCTATGGTAAGGAAACCTTAACCATCTTTGATCAACGAGCTAGTCTAGTAGAGGCTCACTAGGGACACGGTATTTGTTTATGTATCACACATGTATTTAAGTTTCCGGTCAATACAATTCTAGCATGAATAATAAACCTTTATCATGAACAAGGAAATATAAAATAATAACAACTTTATTATTGCCTCTAGGGCATATTTCCATCATGTACTGCTTCTTGTTTCTGTGTTGGGGTGTGTACAGAGTACAAAGTACTAAGGGTTTCTAATCTGTCTAAGTTGTCTTCTATTGGTTAGCCCGGCCCCAGTTTATATAAGATATTGGGGTCCTAGGATTACAAGAGTCCTAGTCAACTATGTGGGTGGAGGGGAGTTCTCCACGGATATAGAGTCCTTGTCTTGAACGTCAAGGCTTCCAGAGTTTTCTTCATAGAGCATCATGGGCCGCCCAAAGTTGCCCAGGGTGGAACCAACTTAGTGGTCCTCTCATCGGCCCACCAGGCCAGGAACCGTCATGGTGAGGGGCCCCAAAACCTGGACACCGACAGTCGCAAAGGATATCTTAAGCTTAAGCATCGAGATTAATATTTCTTTGGTCTTTAGGAGTAAGTAGACCTTCTTCGACGATCATAAATCCTCTAGAGATGACTCTACATAGCTCAAGGTTAACGCCCTTGATGTGACGGTGCATCCGTTGCTTCTAGTACAGATATTAACTTCCACCAAAGATGGGCTTATGAGTAGATCCGCGATAGTTTCCTGTGGTCGACATAACTGAAACTCTAGATGGTTAAACTAAAAGACACGGAGTCAAGGGAGCACCTTGCTCTGATACCAATTCTAGGGTGCATGGGAGAGTCGATATTTTCTTCAAACAATCAAGTTCTTTGAAGAAAAATAGTGTAACAAAAACTAAAACAGAACTGAGGAATAATAAATTAAAGTAACTAAATCAAATACAGTAAAAGGCCAGATAGAGGAATAACTAACTAGCATTAAAGAGAACAAGGCTAAACATAATAACATTCATCGGAATTGATTAGTTCTTAGGAAAGCCTTCGAACCGATCATAGAGATGGTAGACAAGGGAAGATCTTTGAAACACATGCATCATAAAATAAGTAAAGCAGTTCTAACTTCTAAGAGATAGAATGTCGGGGCCGGATTTCCGGGACACAATATCCCAGAAATTAACCCCTCATGTCGTCACCAGCCCCAGGATTACTGTTACTGGTGGACACGTCCTTGTTATAGATTACCAAGCAATTACAAGAATTGGATACAAGACCATAAAGGTCTACTGATACAACAATGATTTCTAGTGACGGGTGACGGAAGCGACTCGTGGTTCTCCAACGTCGATGGGGCTCCATTCCCACAGGAACAGCTGACCCGGATAATTCCTATCCCGCGTGGCTGCTATCCTAGGATCCGCATGGACGTCGTTGTAGTACTCCTCGTTGAAATCCTGACCTGGCCAATTAAATAGCCAGGGACAAGCCAGTGAGTACGTTGGAATGTACTCGCAAACATAATGAACAAAAGATATACCGAATGCATATGCTCATGATGGATTAACTTATATGCATATGCTGACCAAAATTAAAGCATGATATGATAAATATTAATACGGTGCAGAGGAATTAATATGTTACTTAGGAATTAAATCAAGAAAATAAAATGGAACATCGGGCGCTGGACCTCCCGAGGAATTCCAAGAAAAATGCCAAATGGGTGTCTAAATGCGACGCCTCGAGAGGTCTTGAAAAGAAATGCCAAAAGGGTGTCTGAAAGCGACGCCTCGAGAGGTCTTGAAAAGAAATGCCAAACGGGTGTCTAAAAGCGACGCCTCGAGAGGTCTTGAAAAGAAATGAGTATCTCAGGTAGTCTAGCCATCCCAAGAGATATTCAAAAAAATAAAAGTGAATATCTCGGGTAGTCCAGTCATCCCAAGAGATATTCAAAAGAAAATAAAGATGAGTACCTCGGGTAGTCTAGCCATCCCAAGAGATACTCAAGGTTGCACATAAGAAGAAAAGTTAGTCCACAATAATATTCATGTCAACAATAATATTCATAATAGCACCAGTAGTGACAATAATTATCCTGCAAAATGAACCATGCTCAATTTTAATTATTTCCTCCGGAGACCGACACTAAGACCGACACTTGACCAACCCAAACTGTAGTCCTTAACCGCGGACACGGCTATTTGAATAGATATCACTCTGCAGAGGGTGTACTCTTTACCCACATGTAAAGGATTTCTTTAGCCAACACCGAGACGCTGACTAATTCCAATTATGGTCTTTGGGTTGAAAACACACCTGACCAGCACACACCAGATTAACTTTCCTGATGCCAGGAATCACCCAAGGCATCGTTCAAGATAAACTCTAAGACGGGGAGACTACAATCTTGAATAGCATGGGATCACAATCTTATATATAACGTGCGCAAAGATCAGGGGCGCTACCCCTCTCGGCTTCAACCGAATACACCCATGCCCCCTGACCAAGTGACATGCCTACCAGTGATCAATGGTATCTTTCACTATGGCCTCTCTGTATGGTGTTTGCAGGAAAGGGGTTAACAACTTACTGAACCATACCCTACCTGCGGCAGGGACATGTGGTAGCACGGATCAAGTTTGGGGGTTACCGGAACAAGACTCGATCTATGGTCGACTCAGGAGGCTTATGTATTTCCTGCAGTGGTTAGCACAATAAAGTGTTCTTTCAACAGTAACACCAAAACAGGGCCACAGCCCTTGCATGTCCCAACATGCATAACCAACAAGGCATGATCACACTCCGACGTGATCACCCTTCTGCCGGTAACGGTATTTCTCTTATACCTGCTCCTGCAAGTTAGTCATGACAAGCACACGTTGCACGGTACGAGGAAACATACCAACACTACATGCATGCAAATTATATTTGAATTCAACATATGCATGATTCAATTATTCTTGCAAGCATTTAACCATGCAATCACCATATCAAGTGTTCAAGATGCTTGCCTTGAGCATGCAGAAAGATTGGGTGCACTCCAAAACTTTGAAAATTTTATCTTCCCTCCATTTCCTATTTTCAAAAATATTGCAATTACCACATAAAGCAAAAAACTATACTAAAAAGTTGTTTGATTTTTTTTGAAATAAATACTAAGATAAACCAGATGGAAAATAAGGAATATCAGAAAAAGAATCAAATGATTTGGAGTTCATATGATTTTCCTAGAGAGTTTCTAAGCTGGAATAAATAAAGAAATAGACTATTTAATAAATCCTACAGAAACAAAGACTATGAAAAAAATGTTCACCCTAGCTGGATTAATAGAGCATGGATTTAGGAGTATTTAGAAATTTGAATCATCAAATTTGGCCTTGAAAAGACTGCTTTGGGATTATTTGAAATCTGCTGGAAAAGAAAAAGAAGAAAGGGCAGAGGCGCGCTCTGGGCGGAATTTAACCGTCTGGCGCTACTGGGCCGGGCCCAGCCGCTCGGCCGCGTGAGAGATAAGCCGACATCGAAGGCGTACTCGGGGAACACGTTTCCCCCGCGTGAAGACAGCTTCTCGGGAGACCGTCTCCACTTACGGACGGCGCTGGGTCACTGACAGTGGGCTCGCCTGGCCCACTGGTCAGGTTTGACCAGTGCCCGCGCGTGTCTTCTCCCCTGGCCGAACAGAGGTGGTGCTCCGTTGAGGCTCGTCGGCAAACGGTGGCGCCATTTGGAAAACCAAGGCCACCCACGAGCTCAGGAGGACGAGGCGGTCCCGTGGGTACCCTCCTTGGTCGCCGGAGTGGACGGAGTCGCCGATGGCGAGCTTCCTGGCGGATGGCAGTGTCAGGCAGGATGGGGCCTTCGTCTATGGCGGCTCCCGAGACGAATTGAAGATTGGGATGGAGTCGTGGGGCTAAGAGGGAGTGTATGGTGAGGAGAGTAGAGGAGGGGGAGGCTCAGGTGGCGTCGGAAACATCCGGACAGTGGCGGCGGCCGTGGTTGCCGGAGACGAGGAAGACGGCCATTCTCGGCCGGGTGACTGCTCGGGGAGGTGCCTAGGGGAGGGAGAGATTATCTGGTGCAGCGAGACGAGCTCGGGGAGGCTTATATAGGGGAAGACATCGGTGCCCACGGTCTCCAGAAGATCACGGTGGCGGGCGCCATTGATGGTGGCAGTTGACGCCGGTGAGGAGCGGTGGAGTGGTCGGCGGGGTCGGTGAGGACGGTGGCCTCCCGTGGATGAGCTCGGGTTGTTGGCAATTAAGCGGGCAGAGACGTGGCGGACAAGGATTCGTCGGGCGGCGATTTGGACTGCGGTGGTCGGCGGTGGCCGGCGCTAGCGGCCAAGGGGGGTGTCGGTGGGATTCAAGGGGGTCGCGGTGATCCAGTAGAGGATTAAGACGAGAGGGGGAAGCAGCAGAGACGTGCCAGGTCTCGGGCACCGTCGGCCGCAGTGCGGGCGCTCTGGCCACGCTCTGGACACGCACGAAACGTGCTCGATGAATTGCCAGTGCATCCTAGGCTAGTCCAGTTGAGCTGATTTTTGGTAGGGTGGTGCTGACAAGGCTAACAAGTATAATGGACATGCTGGTTTGGCTAGAAGAATAAGTTTCTAATGCAGCTTAGGAAGAGGCCAAATTTCTGTCATGCACACAAATTGCTTGATAAAATGCTATGGCCATTTAAAAAATTCTTATAGAAGTGATACTCAGCAGAATGGTGTCTCCTTGGATGTTAGTGATTGTGGTGGAGTTGGTTTGGCAAAATAAAAACTTGTTAGTGCAAGTTTTGGAGGAATTCAGTTCTGGACCAGATTTTGAGGGAATTATTTGGAGGTCTTCCATGATGCAATTGGAGCTGATCTTCTGGACTTAAGGGTTTGGTTGGAAGGACTATAAGGTGGAATAATTTCAGAATTTTTGGAGCAAGAAAAATGTGGGTTGTAGTTATAACTCAAGAATGGGACAGAATTGAAAAGAGGGTGTTTGGCTCAAAATTTTCAAAAGACCAGGTTGGGTTTTTGCATAAAAGTGATCTATAGGCATCACATGACCCCTCATAATTTTTGTGGAATTTTAAAAGAATTATTTAAAATAGTTGTAGTGCAACAGAAGCATGTTAATTATTGAAAATGCTATTAAAATGATTATCTTGGCCAAAATTTTATTATGAAAATAATTCCTACTGTTATTAAAATATAACTGAAATGATTTTAAGAAAGCTACCAAAGCCCACAACATTTTACAAAAATTTCTATATGGAGGAAAGAATTTTGGAAAACAGAAAATAGAAAAGATTCTGAAATTAATAAAAGACCTAGTATAATTCAAAATTTTATTTCTGGCCAAATTTTACTTAATAAAAATGTGGTTAAATTTTTGGGGTGTTACATAGAACTAGAAAGCTGAATGAAGACAATGCGATTTGTTGACCCAGTTTGAGTTGCTCGCACAACTCTACGTCTGGTTGGAGGGGCTGAGCCTAAACTCAGAGGACACAAGAGTCCTCACCCTATTCTCCTTGAGCTAAGTTCACTTGGAACACGCCCAATCACTCGTGGTATATCTTCAACATGATCTCCAGACCTTCACAGACTTGTTCTTCAGCAGTCCACAATTACTCTTGGATGCTCTTGAATAGAGACCTAGCCATCTAGAGGCTGCGCAGTCCTCACGAGTAACATGTTATGTTTGGCTTCGATCAAGTTCTATAATGATACTCGATCACTTAGCAGTTTTTAGGCTCTGGGTTTTCTCCCCACTTAGGGTTCTCACAATCTATTTGGTAGGATGGATTGGTGATACAACACTTGTAAATTTACTCGGACCAACTAACTGCAAATGGTTGGAGTGTCATTGCTATTTATAGCTGGGAGAAACCCAGAGGGTTGAAATGACCATTGGAGGCTGGGGCCACCCAACGTACACACGACACGTGGTGAAATGGTCGGATTTCAAACACAACCACTAGACTTGCTTGTAGAACAATTCATCCAACTTCTCAGCGAGAACTTTTCACTAAGGTGTCCCGAAGAACTTCTTCTTTGACACCAAAGCTAAACGAACTGCTTCAAAGGAGATTTCCAAGTCTTCACTCAAAGAAATAAGTTGGATTGAGCCTACACACGAAGTCTTAAATACCAGATTTCACTTAGACCCCCCTTAATAGTACGGTTTGCCCTATCGATTCAATAGAAGAAAATGAAACTGCAAAATCAAAGTTCTCGCTACAATTTCATATTCCTCGCATAGAGCATCATCGAGGTGTTCATGGCAGTGAAATGCCTATGAATCGACACTAGGGTTCGGGATTACAACGAGATGAACGGAGAAGTCGGTGTCGAGGATGTGAACGATGATGACGATGGTGATGGTTGATGTCGCAGTCTCTGTGATTGAAGCTATGGCATGGTGGTGCCTTTCTACTAATTCCCCTTCCGGATCCCTTCTGAAGGTGAGGTTTTCTGCCTTCGTTTCCCGCCAGAGATCCGATCACACCGGGTTGAAGTAGTCGACAAGGGGGAGGGGGCACTGTGCAGTACGACTGTTGGTACAAGCGGGTGCCGTTGTATTGTACACAGTCTTCTGGAATGCCAGGTGCGGCCTGGTTTCTTCCCACATACTCATATCTTTGTATGGAAGGCTTTTAGACGTCCAATTAGCATATTTTTACACCCCAAAATAGGTGTTTTCCAATCAATGCTCTATCCTGCCTCTTTGGAACCTGGCGAAACCAGGCAAAAAGGGTGCATGAACGTGGTAAAATATGAAAAACCCTATGACCAAGATGCAAAAACACAAAGTAAAAAGTGATACAAAATGCTGTCATCAAATACATGCCAAATATGGTAAACTGTGCCTCGGTCATGAGATGTTTACCTCTCAAGTCAGCTCGGTAAATTGGCTTTACTTGGTGTGCAATGCGGGTGGTGGGGTGGACGGTGAGCTTGGCCTAGTGTAGTAGAGCTTAGGAGCAAATAGCGAGCTTGGCGACATGGTGGGGAACACATAGAGCTCGGGACAGAGGTGTCGATGAGATCCTACTCTGCAGGAGAGTGTGGTGCGTTAGATTACGCTCGGGCGGCGAGAGGTGGGAGGGACATGTGAAAGGTCACTTACGAGTGGCCCCTAGGTAGGTAGGCACGATCTCGATCCTGTGTGGCACAGATAGGCGGACACAGCGGACACCCCCACCACTTCCCCGCATCTTGGGGTAAAACGAGGGATGTATTTGTCTACTGGTCTAACTTGTTGCCTTTTAGGTATTATAGATCTATCTGGGACACATGTATATCACTTAGTTTATGTTGTGGTTGCTTCCTAACTAAAAGGTCTTGAATTTGATTCTAAAAACGTTGGAATTTGCAGGCATGGTCATATGGATTTTTTTCTCAAACCATGCTTGATACTTTCACGTTAGCAGCTATATCATTGGAAATTACACTTTTAAAAATCTTCCATGATTTTAGATAGCCCAAATGGACATTTACTATGGTTCATTGATTATAATTAAAAAAATTAATAGCTTTATGAGCTATTTGGACAAGAGAAACTGCCATTGACGTTGTTATCCAGCTAGCCGGTGATTGGTACTGAGAATTTATTATACATTGTAATGAGTTTACCATCTATCACTTCCTTGCATGCATAACATATCATTTGTTGTTCTCAAGGTCATCTATAAATCACAAAAGATATACAATTGGATCAAGGATGTAGTTGGTATATGGGGTTCCTTTCTTGGAAAGATTAATTTAGCAATGGTTGTGTTCGGAAGTTTCCCATTGGGGGCTATTTATCTAATATCTTCAACCATGTAGATTCTTGATTGGTTATTGATTGTTCTACCAAGTCCACTATTAAGTATAGTGGTATAGAAAGAGCATGTCTAACATTCTTGACTTTAAAGGGTTATTTTTCTTTTACAAAGTCTCATTTTATGTTCATGAAGAATATCGCCTAAAATCTTGATAACATATAGGAGTACATAGTCTCTTGACTACAAAGTCATGTCGTGCATTAGATGATTTATTCACTAATTTAAGATTTTGGCGTCTCTTGTCTTGGATTTGTCTCAACTCGTAAAATATGTTTACACTTAGAGCCCAACGTGTAACTGTAGTCACAATCTGGAATGAGCTCTGTTTAGGTCATTTCAGGATTGTGTATTTGCACGTGTTGGCTTTCAAATTTTTACTTATCATACATTGTGTTGCATAGATGGTGCTAACACTAATAGTCCAATTAACACATTCAACTTAATGCCATGATTATTCTATGTCAAGTAAGAACAAAACATTAACACGAATTCAGCAGGACCGTAATAATGCTACTGGCGAGAGTGTCAGATATTCCTAGTTGTCGTTGGATGGAGTATATTGGTAGGTGTTTGACCTAAGTGATTTCCTTCCAGATTGCATGCATCTTTCAACCCTATATGCATATATCCTGCATGAACATATTCTGTAGAATCAGATTTGTACTCAAAAATTTTCTTGATACTGTCAAAATCTTGATAACATGTGTTCACACTTGAGCCTGGCTCCATTGCGCTTCCGCCACCTCCTCGTCCATGCATGCCTGCCACTATTGTTTAAGATATAACCACCCCGTCTTCGCCTCATGTACACTTGCCATGGGAGGAGGCGCTGGTGGTTAGGGCAACTCCAATGCGTGACCCCAAATGGTCCGGCCGCGTCCGTTTGGGGGTAAACGGACAGAAACCGTGGCCCAACGCGCGGGAGCGAACGGACCAATGTCCGTTTTCTGTTCGCTTTCTACCCATTCTCGAAACGACGCGCACGGACGGGTGGGACGCGTGCCCTTGTCCTCCTAGCCCGCCCGTCGGTGGCACAGCCCCTTTTCTCCTTCCCTGCCCTCGCTCCGCCCTCCGGCCTTCGCCCCTTGCCATCGCCGCCGCCACCCACGTTCCTGGCCGACCGCACCGCCTTCTATCCAGGCCGTCCGAATCACGACCACGCCACGGCATAGCCGGCCCACGCCCGCATTTCGGAGGAGATTTTTGCCGGCGTTCGTGGTTCCTTGTTGCCGATGTGAGGGAAGCTACGGCCGCCGGCACCGCCCGTCTACTCCAACAACTTCCGGCAGGAGCAGCATTCCCGCAGGATGCCCACCGTCGTCCACCTTGCTTTGCTGCCTATGAGGGGGGCTCGACGTGCTCTTTCCGGTCGAGTCTCCACCACGGCGGCAAGGTGTTCGACGCTTTGCTCGCAAGGTACCATGGATAGCGGGGAGGAGTATTTCTTTCGCAACTTCATTTGTTCATCGGATGATTCGTCCTCGGACGATGAGGAGATAGTGGTGGCTGCATTGGTCGTCCATGACCACATTAGTAGGATGCGGCCTCGGTACAGGGGATCAATCCCCGGCCATGCTCCGGCCTTGAACCGCAACAGGGAGAAAGGCCACGCCCTTCTCTATTCCGATTACTTTGAGAATACCGCACTCTTCAAACCACATCAATTTTGTCACCGATTTCAAATGAGGAGACATGTGTTCAATCGTATTCGGGAGGGAGTGGTAGCATATAACCCATACTTTGAGTGAAAAGAGGATGCCCTTGGCAAGCTTGGCTTCTCTTCTTACCAGAAATGCACTGTGGCTATTCGCATGCTTGCATATGGAATTCCTGGTGATATTGTGGATGAGTATGTGCCTATGAGTGAGTCCACATGTCTCCTCTCAATGTATAGTTTCTGCAAGGCCGTGGTGGCAGTGTTCGGCCCTGAGTACCTGAGAGAGCCAACTGCCGCTGATACAGAGAGGTTGTTGGCGATCAATGCCGATAGGGGCTTTCCGGGCATGCTTGGTAGTATAGATTGTATGCACTGGAAGTGGAAGAACTGTCCATTTGCTTGGCAGGGGCAGTACAAGGGCCATGTGAAAGGTGCCACTATCATACTTGAAGTGGTGGCTTCACAAGATCTGTGGATATGGCATTCTTTCTTTGGCATGCCTGGTTCTCACAATGATATCAACGTGCTTCAGCGATCTCCAGTGTTCGCAAGGCTTGCAGGAGGCCACTCCCCAGATGTGACACCCCCGACTTAATCGTGCGCTAATCATACACGCAAATGCACACGATCAAGCCTAGGGACTCACTTGAAGATATCACAACACAACTCTACACAAAAAAGCCATACAAGCTTTATATTACAAGCCAGGGGCATCGAGGGCTCGAATAGATAAGCTTGATGTCATACAAGCATCAGTGAAAGCATTAGATATCTGAGTACAGATATAAAAGTTAAACAGATAGGCCTTTAGAAGGCGGGGCAAAATAAAAGCACTGGATCGAAAGGCGCAGGCCTCCTGCCTGGGAGCCTTCTATCTACTCCTGGTCGTCGGCGGTCTCCACGTAGTAGTAGGCTCCTCCAGAAGTGTAGTAGTAGTCGTCGACTGGGGCGGCTAGCTCCGGGGCTCCTCCATCTGGTCGCAGCAATCGAGTATGGGGGAAAAGGGAAGCAAAGCAACCGTGAGTACTCATCCAAAGTACTCAGCAAAACTTACATCAAATCTATTCTACTTATGCAACATTATCAAAGGAAGGCTGTATATGTGGACTTGGCTGCAGAAATGCCAGAATAGAGAGGAAGGCCTAGCCTATCGAAGACTAGCATCTTCAACGATCTTGCAGCATAAGAAGAGTGCAGACTAGTAACATAACATAAAGTAACAAGCATGTTGTAACAAGCCTAGAGATCCTTCCTCGAATCCCTGCGAGGAAGCAATCCCGGAGCTTACAATTAATTAACATGTCTCCAGTTCAAGTAGTAGATCGGGATACTTTACTGAGCGTCCTGTTACCGTGGACACGGCTATTCGAATAGATATATCTTCCCTGCAAGGGTGCACTACTGTTACCCAACACGCTCGATTAACTCTGGCCGGAAACACTTTCCTGGGTCATGCCCGGCCTCGGCTGATCGACACACCGCAACCCTACCTAGAGCTCAGCAGACATGATGAGGACATCCCTACTATGGTTCCATCCCTTGAAGATGAACAACCTGTTGCTGCAAAGAAGACGTCCAATGATGAAATCAGGATTGGACCAACTACAAGAGCTCGTGCTAAGTTACTAGAACAACAGGTGAATTCTCTCTTAGTTGATAATGCTATTTCTTTTAATGAGAGCTTTATACTGCCTAAATCCTTGTGTGTATGTGTCATTAGGTACATTGGAGAGGAAGGCATGGCACGAGGGAGCAAGGAGGAGAACAAGGAGGCAATGCAGCTGGGCTGGGAAAAGGATCTTGGAGTTTCCAGGGCGGTAGTACCGCCCTACACCAGCGGTAGTACCGCTTGAGACGGTACTACCGCCCCTACTACCGTGAAAACTACTGGCATCTTTTGACGCTAACCGGTAGTAGAGCGGTACTGAAGCGGTAGTACCGCTTGGAGCGGTAGTACCGCATGACATCAGCGGTACTACCGTGCTGCCTGCGCGCAGAGTTTCGGGCTGACAGCCCATGTACCCCTTCGATCTATCTTAGGATATAAATACTCTTCCTTAGGGTTAGTTAGAGTTAGACCACGTTTAAGATAAACCCTAGTTCATGAGATTGCTTGTAAGCATTCATCTTGAATCCTCATCACCAATTCGTATCGATCTGGTGATTATATACTGCAAGTCAAGTGTGATCTGCTGTTCCATTGGGAATTAGTATATTGCAATTCTAACCGTTCGTGGTCGACGGCTGCGTGCGCAAGTGTGTGACGTTGTGAATATCCAAAGGGTTGAGACCTTTTGCATTGGCATCAGGGATCAAGCGAGGGAGAGTTCATCGGCGACATACAAGTTATCCTACACCATCATCATCACCACCGCCGCTTACTGAGAAGATCGGGACACCCCATATCATCTTGGTATCAGATTTCCAGTGTTGCCTCGGTAAGCATCCACCAAATCATCCGTAGATTAGTTGTTTTTCATCCTATCCAGAAAAAGCCTCACAAAAATATTAGGGTTCTTAGTTGTTTGCCATAGCCTAGATTGCATCGTAGATTGGTTTTAGTTGCTGGTCGTTGTGTCTTTCTTTTTGCGTCGCTTTGCCTTCGAATCGATTGATTTTAGTTTCCAACGTAGCTTGCATCGTAGATTGGCTTTTGTTTCGATCCATTATCCTGTTTTGCAAATTCCAATCCATAGCCACAGCCTGTCTACACAAAGGTGTTAGGAACTTACCCACGAGACTAGTTTCCGCTCTACAGGCTGCTCATATAGGTTTTGGTGCTTTGCAAAAACTCGACGTGATCCAAGAACAGTCGCCGCTGCCTGCGATCTATTGTGGCTGAAAAAAAAAAAAAAAAAACAGAGACAACGAAAAGAAAGAAAGAATCAGTGGCCGGAAGTTGTTGCTATCTATTGCATTGTTGGAGTTTTATCGTGCGATTGTGCACTAGTAGAATTGAGCAATCTTGTGCCTGTTTCCTTTGAGCATTGCTAGTGTCTCTCGAGTGCATTGCACCACATCTTGTTTTATAGTTGCTTTGCCACATTTTTCTCCACCGTGTGTGTTTCCTGGGGTGTTGTCACACGATCAGCACTAGGACTTGTCTTCGGTGTAGATAGGATACCATACCTAGCTCCACCATATAATCCTGCTCTGTCGTGTGATTGCTCTCATACCCGGGTATTCACTTCATCACATCCGTGCATTAGTCATCCATCTGAACGGGTAAGCATTACTATTCACTTTGGAACGGTAAGATTTCCTTTTCTTGTCAGTTTTGAGTGAGTTGTGAGTGTGCCCCCACACAGATTTTGATTTTTGCACTAACCTACTAATCATGTCTTCTAGTGATGTTGATGTGCTGCAGAAAAAGGCTGATGACGAGTGTGTTTCCTGGAAAGACCATGAAGCCCTCCGCGTTCATTTGACGGGGGCTCTTGATAGATCCGCTGAAAAAATTGAGGCTGATATGCAAGTTATACAAATGAAAGTGGATGCCACTGATACTACCGTCAACGCTATGCAAACTCAAGTCAATGCTCTCCAAACAAGTATACAGCAGTTGACAGCTTCAGTCAATGGGCTCCGTGTCGCTCTTGAGCAACGCCAACATGAAGACCATGACGATGCTGATAGTGTGCATGATGACAATGATAACATGGTGGGCAATCATGGCCGTGGGCGTGGTTTTCAAGGGCCTGGTCGTCTACCACCACAGGGTGCTCGGCGTGTACCGCTTCAGGAGGATGATGGTTTGGGCAAGCCCAAGTTCACGATTCCTAGATTTGAAGGCTCCACTGATGTTGAAGAGTATCTCACTTGGGAGCTTAAGATGGAGAAATTATGGCGTTTGCATGATTATACTGAAGATAGGAAGGTCAAGCTTGCTTCTTCTGAATTTGATGGTTATGCATTGCGTTGGTGGGATAGCGTGGTGAGTACTCGCCGCGAGGACAATGAGCTTCCTGTTCGTACATGGCGTGAGATGAAGGCGGTGATGAAAGCTCGTTTTGTTCCCACTAATTACTTGCGGACAGTTTTTGATAAATTGACACAATTGAAGCAAGGTTCCATGACGGTTGATGCATATTATATGGAGATGGAGATGTTGATGCAGCGTGCTCGAGTGCGCGAATCTGTTGAGATGACTATGCAACGTTTTCTCCATGGGCTGAAATATAACATTAAGGGTATTGTTAGACATCACCAGTACACTACAATGAATGAGCTGCTCCATCATGCAAGAGAAGCTGAATCCCAGTTGGCTGAAGAAGCTCAAATCAAAAGCCGTTATACTACAGCAGGGCGGTTCTCTAACAGAACACCGCCGCCCCCTAGTGAGGGCGCTGCCAACCGCCCCTCTTCTTCAGCAACCAAACCAGCCTCCACAGTTCCACATTCCAAGCAACCTGCTGCCCCTGTTGCTAGCTCAGGTTCCAATATGTCTACAGCCCGTAATAGAGATATGCTTTGTCATACATGTGGAGGCAAGGGACACTTCAAGCGAGAGTGCCCCAATAGAAAAGTGATGATTGTAAACGATGACAATGAGTATGAGACTGGAGATGATGCTGATCCATATGCTTCCGATGACGATGAGTACACACGTGATGAGGGCATTGATGCTTTTGCTTCTCCAGCACCTACTATTGTTGTTTCGCAGCGTGCTCTTAGTGTGCAGCCACATGTTGATTCACAGCGCTGCAATTTGTTCCAAACAAAAGCACTAGTTGGCCCCAACAAAGCTTGCAAGGTGATCATTGATGGAGGTAGCTGCCGCAATCTTGCAAGCAAGGAATTATGTGCCAAGTTAAATCTGAAATATTTACCTCACCCCAATCCGTATTATGTACAATGGTTGAGTGACAATGGTGAGATGAAGGTGAGTCATATGGTGCGCGTAAATTTTGAGATAGGACCATACAAGGATTCCATTGAATTTGATGTGGTACCTATGACAGTTTGCCATCTTTTATTGGGTCGGCCATGGCTCTATGACCGTCATGTGCAACACAATGGCCGTGCCAATACTTATCACTTGGAGTACAAGGGCAAGAAGATCAATCTACAGCCTATGTCACCACAGCAAATTGTGCATGAGTCTCGTCAGAAAACAGAAGTGAATATTGAACAGCCACCTGCACGAGAGAACAATGTAAAAGCCGTGAGTGATAATATAACGAAAAGTGCGAGAGAGCCTAGTTTGCTTATATTAGCCACCAAAAAAGACATGAGAGAATTTCGAGAGGATCCTACAGCCCTGCCTCTTGTGCTTATGTACAAAGGCGAGGTTTTAGTTTCTAATGATACACAATCTGTTTCTCTTGGTGTGTCTACTGTTTTGCAGGAATATGGCGATGTGTTTCCGGAGGAGGTACCATCGGGGCTGCCACCATTGCGTGGAATTGAGCACCAAATTGATCTTATACCCGGCGCCACCCTCCCCAACCGAGCGCCATACAGGACCAATCCCGAAGAAACGAAGGAAATACAGAAGCAAGTGCAAGCACTACTAGACAAAGGGTATATTCGTGTTTCTCTTAGTCCTTGTGCTGTTCCTGTTATTTTGGTGCCTAAGAAAGATGGTACATGGCGCATGTGCGTAGATTGTAGAGCTATTAACAACATCACTATTTGATATCGTCATCCTATTCCACGCTTAGAGGATATGTTAGATGAATTGAGTGGTGCTGCTGTTTTCTCTAAGATTGATTTGCGTAGTGGTTACCATCAAATTCGCATGAAGGAAGAGGATGAATGGAAAACTGCTTTCAAAACTAAATTCGGTTTATATGAGTGGTTAGTTATGCCTTTTGGTCTTACTAATGCACCTAGTACCTTCATGAGATTAATGAATCATGTTTTGAGAAAGTTTATTGGTCGTTTTGTGGTTGTATATTTTGATGATATCCTTATTTACAGCCGCAATGAATCTGAACATTGTGATCATATTAGACAGGTTTTGCAAGTGTTGCGTGACAATAAATTGTATGCTAATCTTGAGAAGTGCACATTTGCAAAAGATAAAGTGATATTTCTGGGATACGTTGTATCTAAGCATGGGGTAGAAGTAGATTCATCTAAGATTGAAGCAATTCAAGATTGGCCTACTCCCATGACTGTTAGTCAAGTACGAAGTTTTCACGGTCTTGCTGGTTTCTATCGCCGTTTTGTGAAAGACTTTAGTACTATTGCTGCACCATTGAATGAATTAACGAAGAAAGGTGTGCCTTTTGTGTGGGGCGCAGCCCAAGATCATGCTTTTGATGAGCTGAAACGTTTGCTTACTTCTGCACCATTACTTGCACTACCAGATTTTTCCAAACAATTTGCAGTTGAATGTGATGCTAGTGGTATTGGTATTGGTGGTGTGTTGATGCAAGAAGGTAGACCTATTGCCTATTTCAGCGAGAAACTTTCTGGTGCTAGACTGAATTATCCTGTTTATGATAAAGAATTGTATGCGCTTGTTCGAGTTCTTGAGGTTTGGCAACATTATTTGTGGCCAAAAGAATTTATCATACATTCTGATCATGAAGCATTGAAGTATTTGAAAGCTCAATCCAATTTGCATCGACGCTTAGCTAAATGGGTTGAGTTTATTGAGTCTTTTCCATATATCATTACGCATAAGAAGGGAAAAGATAACATTGTTGCTGATGCTCTCTCTAGGAAGAACATGCTCTTGACACGTCTCGATATTCAAATTCCGGGTTTAGAGAGTTTGTGTGCTTTGTATGCAACTGATCATGATTTTGCTGAACCATATCGTTTATGTTTGCTTCGAAATGCATGGGAGAAATACCACATCCATGATCGCTACTTGTTTCGAGCTAACAAACTTTGTGTTCCAGAATCGTCCGTCCGTTTGCTATTGTTGCAGGAATCACATGCAGGAGGATTGATGGGTCACTTTGGGCGTGAGAAGACGTTGCTCATGCTGGCTGATCACTTTTATTGGCCCAAGATGAGGCGCGATGTGGACAGGTTTGTTCGGCGCTGCATTACATGTCACAAGTCCAAGTCCAAACTGAAGCCTCACGGTTTGTATACGCCACTACCTACACCTACCACACCATGGGAAGATATAAGTATGGATTTTGTGTTAGGTTTGCCACGCACTAAAAGGGGTCATGATTCTATATTTGTGGTAGTGGATAGATTTTCTAAGATGGCACATTTTATTGCATGCCACAAAAGCGACGATGCGTCGCATGTTGCTAACCTATTTTTCAGGGACATCGTACGCTTGCATGGAGTGCCAAAGACAATTGTTTCTGACAGGGACGTGAAGTTTATGAGCTACTTCTGGAAGACTTTGTGGGGAAAGCTAGGAACGAAGTTGCTATTCAGTACAACATGTCACCCACAGACTGATGGTCAAACGGAGGTGGTGAATCGCACATTGTCCCAATTGCTGCGAGTTATGATTAAGAAAAATCTGCGTGAGTGGGAGGAGTGTTTGCCACATGTTGAGTTCGCCTATAACAGGGCTGTGCACACTACCACCCAGCTTTGTCCTTTTGAGGTGGTGTATGGCTTCAAACCAATTACACCACTAGATTTGCTGCCTCTTCCATTACATGAGAGGGTTAATATGGAGGCATCAAACAGAGCAGATTATGTGAAGAAGATTCATGAGAAGACACGAGAGGCTATTGAGAAGCAAGGCAAGAACATTGCTGCTGCACGAAATCAATCAAGAAAGAAAGTTTTGTTCCAGCCTGGTGATATGGTGTGGGTGCATCTTCGCAAGGACAGGTTTCCACAGTTGAGACGTTCTAAACTTCGGCCACGTGGTGCTGGTCCTTACAAGGTGTTAGCCAAGATAAATGACAATGCCTACTCGATTGATATTCCTATTGCTGAATTTGGTGGCGTTAGCAACAGTTTCAACGTTGCTGATTTGTCCCCATGTGACGTCGATGACCTTGGAGCGTCGGGGTCGACGCCTTTTGAAGGGGGGGAGGATGATGAGGACATCCCTACTATGGTTCCATCCCTTGAAGATGAACAACCTGTTGCTGCAAAGAAGACGTCCAATGATGAAATCAGGATTGGACCAACTACAAGAGCTCGTGCTAAGTTACTAGAACAACAGGTGAATTCTCTCTTAGTTGATAATGCTATTTCTTTTAATGAGAGCTTTATACTGCCTAAATCCTTGTGTGTATGTGTCATTAGGTACATTGGAGAGGAAGGCATGGCACGAGGGAGCAAGGAGGAGAACAAGGAGGCAATGCAGCTGGGCTGGGAAAAGGATCTTGGAGTTTCCAGGGCGGTAGTACCGCCCTACACCAGCGGTAGTACCGCTTGAGACGGTACTACCGCCCCTACTACCGTGAAAACTACTGGCATCTTTTGACGCTAACCGGTAGTAGAGCGGTACTGAAGCGGTAGTACCGCTTGGAGCGGTAGTACCGCATGACATCAGCGGTACTACCGTGCTGCCTGCGCGCAGAGTTTCGGGCTGACAGCCCATGTACCCCTTCGATCTATCTTAGGATATAAATACTCTTCCTTAGGGTTAGTTAGAGTTAGACCACGTTTAAGATAAACCCTAGTTCATGAGATTGCTTGTAAGCATTCATCTTGAATCCTCATCACCAATTCGTATCGATCTGGTGATTATATACTGCAAGTCAAGTGTGATCTGCTGTTCCATTGGGAATTAGTATATTGCAATTCTAACCGTTCGTGGTCGACGGCTGCGTGCGCAAGTGTGTGACGTTGTGAATATCCAAAGGGTTGAGACCTTTTGCATTGGCATCAGGGATCAAGCGAGGGAGAGTTCATCGGCGACATACAAGTTATCCTACACCATCATCATCACCACCGCCGCTTACTGAGAAGATCGGGACACCCCATATCAAGACAGGTCCCCTCCGGTCTACATCCTAAGTGCGCAGGGTTCTTGGGCCCATCCCCCTTTACACTCCGGGTCATTGCGTGCAGGGCGAACCAGGCACCACCTCTGTCCTGGATGGCGCCGGCCCAGCCGTGCCGCAATGCTGAACTAGACGTCTGACCGAGCTTTCGGCTGATACATACGATGCAGAGGGCCCCATTAAACCATTATCCCACGTGGTGGTAGTGCGTATAGGCCAGTGGCCAACTCAGATCAAATACCCAAATCCGTTAAGCGCATTGGGAGCTCGCGGAAACGAGCAGAGATCCACGAAACATGTGGCCCCATCGCCCCGTCTCGTGGACGTACGGCAAGGGCTAAGAATGCCCGGCTGTGCCACGTAATTATCTCGCGGGTACCCTCATGGTCAACCCGACTTATCATCTCTCGCGGATACCCCTCAGGGTCAACCCGTCTTTATCAAGTATCTGTAATAAAACCCAGGTAATCATGTGACCATAACATCAAGATGGGATCCGAGGAATCACCCTCATTGGATTCCCACTCGATGTATCCGTCAAGGTGAACCCGGAGGAATCACCCTCGTTGGATTCACACTTGCGGGGTTGCACGACAGCAGCTTCATCGGAGGTGGTGAAAGAGGAATCACCCTCGTTAACCCACGACCGACTAGCTAAACTACAGAGGCAACATCGGGAGTGAGATAAGAGGTCTCACCCTCGACACGCGATATTAACTCTGCAGAGTCGGGCAACTTAGGGGGATGTGTGGTGATGTGCTGGTCTCAGCCCGTCGACCATCTCGATCAGGGCACTGTTAACTAAGCGGGGCAACTAGGACAAGAAAGAGGGGTCACAGATGGATTTCCATCCAACCTATACTAAGCAGTTCGGATAGCAGGCAGGTATCAATAACAGTTACAAAAACAGGCTATGCGTCAGAATAGGATCAATCAAAAACAGTAGCAATTCTAATGCAAGCAGGAGGGAGAAGGAATAGGTGATATAGGCATGCGTCAAGGGAGGTTTGCTTGCCTGGAAGCTCTGCGGCAAAGGAGGGACCGTCAGTGGTGTCGTCGGTCTCCTAAGCTGCGTCGGTCTCGGGGGCTATCGGATAAGAAGAGGGGGGAGAAACAATAAATAAAAGCAAATACAAGCAATACAGATGCATGGCATGACGATGTGCAGTGTTAGTGGTGACCTAATGCATTTGCTACATGTCGCAGACGAATCGGGAAAATACCTGGGGTATTTTCCCGGCGTTTAGGCGGTTTTCGAAATACTGAACCGGAGGGGAAGGTTCCAAGTTCAGATAGATAGGAGTGATGGTCAAGCATTTTGACCACATATTCGGAATCGTCTCATTTTTCGGATCAACTTTCATGTAGAATTTTTTTTGATCCGAGCTACGGTTTATTTTCTATGAATTTTCAAAGGTTTAAACTATTTTCTGAAATTTCTGGAATAATTTTAATTAAATAAATCGTATTATCCAGAATAGTGAAAGATGACATTGGCATGAGGTCAGCACTGCGTCAGCGGTCAACTGACCAGCTGACCAGTCAAACTGGCAGGTGGGGCCCAGCTGTCAGCCACAGAGAGGTTTAAACAGAGTTTAAATTAGACTATAGATTAATTAGTGAGTGGGCCTGGCCTGTCAGTGACCTAATTAACTAACAGAGTTAACTTAATTAACCGCTAACAGTGATTAACCGCGCGGGCCCACATGTCAGTGGCGGTAGATGCCACGTCAGCGCGTTGACCGTGGTCAACGCAGTCAACCGTGGCCAGGGGACCCACTAGCAGTGACCCAGGTGGGCCCCAGGCCACGCCACGTCGGACGCCGGCGCCGGAAAAAAATCCGGCGAGCCCCGGACGCGGCGGAGGGCTCCGGCGAGCTCGGGTTTCATCTGTGGTGGCCCATTTGGACCGCGGCCGGGCGCGTTCGAGAGCCAGCGAGCCCGCGCATCGAGTGGTGCTACCGGTTGGACTCGGGGGTGGCCGAAACGACGTCGGCGATGACGTTTGGCGGCGGTGCTCTTCGGGTGAGTACGGCAGCACGGCTACGGTGCGTTTTCGCGCGCGCTTTCGGTCGCGTTCGAGCGAGTGCGAAGCGCCGCATCCAATGGAGCTAGCGCGAGGCCACGGGGGTGACCAGAGGTGGTCGGACGGCGAGGTCCCGCGGCGGCTGGAGCGCGGCTAGGCAACGAGCTAGCTAGGGGGAAGCACACGGCGCGGGGAGAAGAATGGAGAGAGGGAGGAGCTCACCGAGATGCTAAGGAAAGCCGGCGACAGGTTAGTAGCGCAGAGGGAGGCCGAATCGACGACGGCGGTGCCCGGTGGCCGGAGATGGGGACGAGGACGAAATGGCAGCGGCAGGGCTCCCCGGCTCCAACCAGCGGTCGGGGAGGAAGTAGAGGACGTCGGCGGTGCTGGCGGTCAGCTCGGAGAGGCGAGGGAGGCACGTTGGCCGCCGTGGTGGAGCCGCGCGGCGACGGCGGCGTACTGGAGAGGGAAGGAGAGCGTGGGCGAGCGAGGAAGGAGGGGGAGGAGTGGCCAGGGGAGACGGCTCGGGTCGCGGGGCGATCCTTATCCCCTCCTCTCACCAGCTCCGTCGCCGTGGCGGGCGGTGAACGGCGCCGCGCGCGCCGGACGCGGGCGAGGCGACACGGTGGGCGGGAGCAGGTGGACGAACAGGGGTTGGGCCGGCGCCAGGCCACAGGTGAGTGACAGGTAAGTTTTTCTTTTTCTGTTTTTCTCTTTTATTTAATAAACAGAGAGGGAAAAGAAAATAATTGGGCATCCAAATGGCTTAGGAAAAATATGGGACTTGGCCCATTAATTCCAGTGCATTTTTAGACACTGCCACAAAAAGTTTGGGAATTATTTGAACCCATTTGGAATTTTCATAATTGAATTTGCATTTTAAATTGCTGGAATAGCACTGTTTTAAGTGCTAATGCTCATTTTTGCAACATGGTGATGTTGTTTTTCTTAACAACAAATCGTTTTGAAATATTTGCTAAATGATGAACATTTTTCCAGCAACTTTTGTGCAACTTAAAATTTCACTTACATTTCAAATTTTAAATTGAAATGGAATTTGAAATGAGATATGAAACTAATGATGATCCAACATTGCAAATCAAGGTGACTTGGCAATAACATGGTGGATCACTGTAGCTTAATACTCAGGGGTGTTACAATTCTCCTCCCCTAAAAGAAATTCTCGTCCCGAGAATTTAGGAGGTAGAAGGGGAGATGGGCGGGGTATCCCGGAAAGTTCTTCTGGAAGTACCCCTAGAAATCGCGAACGATTGTGACATTTTAATTCCACAAATTTAATGCCATGCATGTATGCAAAAACTTTTTGCATGAATGAGTACGATGCTCCCGAATAAATTAAAACAGAAGCTAGTACTGAGTTAACAAGAGGAGTACCCTTCACAGTAGCTAGCTGATCTTGAGCTTCACTCAGATCAACATGGTAAGCTTGACCACGACCATAAGAAGGTCTGGCATTGTTGTTGCGGGGCTGATTGTTGCCACGGCCATTACCACGGCCAGCAGAGGGAAGTGCAAGCTGATTCTGATTCTGAGGGCATTCTCTGGAACGGTGACCTGGATGGCCACACTTGAAGCAGAGACCATTGTCGGGACGGGGAGCAGGGGCTCAAAACATTGGAGCTTGATAACTTGGCTGCCCCGGCAATGGAGGAGGTGCCGCTGGATGGTACATGCTGTGAGGAATCCAGATGCGGTTCTTCTAGGAAGACGAGCCCGAAGATGAGCCCGCTTCACGGGTGTGCTTGAGAGCGTCCTTGTGTTCCTTCAGACCAGTCTCAACCTGTATAGCCTTGTTCACCAAGGTGGCGAACGGCAAAGTCCTGGACTAACAGTGCAAGCTTGATATCTGGGTTGAGCCCTTCACGGAACTTTTCCTGTCTGCGGGCATCAGTAGCAATGTCCTCTTCAGCGTAGCGAGAAAGTTCCAGAAATTCTCGCTGATAGGCTTCCACAGTCTTGTTCCCCTGTGTGAGATTGCGGAACTCGCGCTTCTTCCGGTCCATAACTCCCTGAGGTATGTAACGGGCACGGAAAGCAGCTTTGAACTCCACCCAGGTGACGATAGTTCCAGCAGCTAAGGTCTGCCTGTGAGTGTCCCACCATTGGGCTGCGGGTCCCTTCAGAAAGTAGGATGCAAAGGTGACATAGTTGGCAGGGGCCACATCCGCAGACTCCATCTCGAAAGCGATGTCGCGGAGCCAATCATCAGCATCTAGCGGCTGAACTGAGTTGCGGAAGATGGTTGGATTCAGGCGCACAAAATCTTGCAAAGTGATTGTGGCTGGCTGCTGGTTGGCATTGGGGCGAGGAAACTGATCCATAAGCCCTTGCATGAACTGGCGGTGCATTTCAAATTGTTGCATCATAGCAGCCATATAGTCGGGTGGTGGTGGATTGTTGTCACCACGACCACGACCTCGACCTGCTGGTCTAACCATCCTGCTAAAATTCGACAGGGGGTAGTTTAGCAACGACCAATCGCAATTGTATGGAATCATTCATGAAGTAGCTCGCACATCAAAAGGAAGTGCAGTAAATACATCAACACAGTCAAACATGACATACAGATCCATACATAAAGTCGGTTACAAGCCAACATTACAACAGCAAAAGGGTAAGCTAGACAACTAGGCGGCACGCAGGCACGCGATGGAGGGATATAACAACGGGACCAGTGGCGGAGCTTAGTGGAGGCCAACCTGGGCCGTCGCCCCCCCCCCCCCCCCCCCAGCCCATGGAATTTCTTCACACTATTCATCAGTAAATTATGGAGAGAATGAATCAAATCTGGCCCAAGCTTGGTTTGGGTCGCCCCCCCAGCCCATTGCCCCTCCTAAGATGTGGCCCAAGCTCCGCCACTGAACGGGACATAGCGATATGCTACATCAACGTCGGAGAAAACCACTGAAGCCAGGCAGCTGCAGGTGACGATGCAGGGTACCCTCGATAGAAGGATCCTGCGCTCCGTGAACACTCTGGTGCAGAACCTGGTCCCGAACTGGAAGAAGAGGACCACGTGGAGGAGTATAACCTCCAACAGCAGGCCACTCAAGACCTGGTGGCATCTCCGTCCTGCACAGGTAAAGGATATACTCTGGATACATCCTCGCACTGACTGCTAGTAGCAACTATGTCAGAGCGTCGTAAAGACGAGCACGAGTGGCGTACAACTCGACAGCAAGAGCTCGAGCAGTGCGGTCCAGAGCCTGAGTGTGCTGTACCAAAACCTGTGGGTCATAGCGATGCAGCACGTAAGGAGTACATACAACAGTGTAATATCCCGTCTCATCCCCAGCGGGGGCATACGGAATGTATCTGAAAGCAGTCTCCTCCAAGCGACTGTTGTGCTCTCCACGGAGACGTGCAACAGCGGTATAGGCAGCACCATGGACAGCCATGTCGACAATCACTCCAACACCATGAAAGGTGTGCAACTCGGTGATGGAGATGTCCTGCCGATCAAAGATATGAACCACAGCCTGGTACTGCTCCTGGTTGAACTCGCGGTAATCCTCGTAAACAGTGTACTCGGGATACCAGCGATATCCCAGCCTGGTCAAAAGATCGACCAAGATGGCCGGAAACCCAGTCGCATCACGAGCCACGGTCTGACGCACAAGCTGCCTTGCGGGACGCATCTGAAACAAGGAGTGCAGATTGTCAAACGACAGGGTGAGAAGCATACGTTAGCATTGGAAAGGAAAGGTTAAACAGACCAATGGAAAAGAAAAGGTGATTATCAGATTAACCAGACCAAAGGAAAGGTTTAGTTGCAGACAATCCAGCTCTCCGGGTCAATGTGATTATGAGAACCTAATGTCAGAGTTAGCAAAATCATTTAACCCGAAAGGATGAGAGATGAGAGTCCTAGAGTATGGAAGAGGAATAAAAGATCCTAATACCACCCATTGGCGACGTGGGCCCGCAAGCCACACAGCCATGTTAGTAAAATCGTTTTTCAAAGACTAGACTCAACTTCGGCCAAGGAGTTGGACATGGGCTTCCTACAGGCAGTCGGCTCTGATACCAACTTGTGACGCCCCCAACTTAATCGTGCGCTAATCATACACGCAAATGCACACGATCAAGCCTAGGGACTCACTTGAAGATATCACAACACAACTCTACACAAATAAAAGCCATACAAGCTTTATATTACAAGCCAGGGGCCTCGAGGGCTCGAATACATAAGCTTGATGTCATACAAGCATCAGCGAAAGCATTAGATATCTGAGTACAGATATAAAAGTTAAACAGATAGGCCTTTAGAAGGCGGGGCAAAATAAAAACACTGGATCGAAAGGCGCAGGCCTCCTGCCTGGGAGCCTCCTATCTACTCCTGGTCGTCGGCGGTCTCCACGTAGTAGTAGGCTCCTCCAGAAGTGTAGTAGGAGTCATCGACTCGGGCGGCTAGCTCCGGGGCTCCACCATCTGGTCGCAGCAATCGAGTATGGGGGAAAAGGGAAGCAAAGCAACCGTGAGTACTCATCCAAAGTACTCAGCAAAACTTACATCAAATATATTCTACTTATGCAACATTATCAAAGGAAGGCTGTATATGTGGACTTGGCTGCAGAAATGCCAGAATAGAGAGGAAGGCCTAGCCTATCGAAGACTAGCATCTTCAACGATCTTGCAGCATAAGAAGAGTGCAGACTAGTAACATAACATAAAGTAACAAGCATGTTGTAACAAGCCTAGAGATCCTTCCTCGAATCCCTGCGAGGAAGCAATCCCGGAGCTTACAATTAATTAACATGTCTCCAGTTCAAGTAGTAGATCGGGATACTTTACTGAGCGTCCTGTTACCGTGGACACGGCTATTCGAATAGATATATCTTCCCTGCAAGGGTGCACTACTGTTACCCAACACGCTCGATTAACTCTGGCCGGAAACACTTTCCTGGGTCATGCCCGGCCTCGGCTGATCGACACACCGCATCCCTACCTAGAGCTCAGCAGAGAGGTCCCCTCCGGTCTACATCCTAAGTGCGCAGGGTTCTTGGGCCCATCCCCCTTTACACTCCGGGTCGTTGCGTGCAGGGCAAACCAGGCACCACCTCTGTCCTGGATGGCGCCGGCCCAGCCGTGCCGCAATCCTGAACTAGACGTCTGACAGAGCTTTCGGCTGATACATACGATGCAGAGGGCCCCATTAAACCATTATCCCACGTGGTGGTAGTGCGTATAGGCCAGTGGCCAACTCAGATCAAATACCCAAATCCGTTAAGCGCATTGGGAGCTCGCGGAAACGAGCAGAGATCCACGAAACATGTGGCCCCGTCGCCCCGTCTCGTGGACGTACGGCAAGGGCTAAGAATTCCCGGCCGTGCCACGTAATTTCTCGCGGGTACCCTCATGGTCAACCCGACTTATCATCTCTCGCGGATACCCCTCAGGGTCGACCCGTCTTTATCAAGTATCTGTAATAAAACCCAGGTAATCATGTGACCATAACATCAAGATGGGATCCGAGGAATCACCCTCGTTGGATTCCCACTCGATGTATCCGTCAAGGTGAACCCGGAGGAATCACCCTCGTTGGATTCACACTTGCAGGGTTGCATGACAGAAGCTTCATCGGAGGTGGTGAAAGAGGAATCACCCTCGTTAACCCACGACCGACTAGCTAAACTACAGAGGCAACATCGGGAGTGAGATAAGAGGTATCACCCTCGACACGTGATATTAACTCTGCAGAGTCAGGCAACTTAGGGGAATGTGTGGTGATGTGCTAGTCTCAGCCCGTCGACCATCTCGATCAGGGCACTGTTAACTAAGCGGGGCAACTAGGACAAGAAAGAGGGGTCACAGATGGATTTCCATCCAACCTGTAACACCCCATGTAATTAAGCTACAGTAATCACCCTATTGATAATGCCAAGTCAGCATGTTTAACAGTGCCTAATCATCATTTGCATCATATCTCATTTCAAATTGCAAATTAAATTGCAATTCAAATTTAAAGTGCAAAACAAAAGTTGTTCAAATTGAAAACTAAAATGTTCAGTAGATAGCACATAATTCATAGGTAATTATGATCAGAAAAGCAACATCACTAAAAATACCTAAGTGACTCTAACAACCTCAAACAGTAGCTAACAGCAACATTTCGATACATTTTATTTAATCCAATTTAGAAATGAAATTGTATTTTGCCCAAACCAATTTCTGGTGGATGATAATATTGCACTGTAATATTTTCACTAAGTCACACATTTTGCAAAAATCCAGAAGTGGTCAAACATTTGCAAAACAGAAGAGTTTAAAAGAAATCAGAAAAGAAAAGAAAACGGTTAACGACTTACTGTGGCGCTGGGCCTTAGTGGAACAGTAGCGCTCGGCCCAGCCCAACCTGGTCGTCGTCCTCCTCCGTCGCGCTGTCGGCTGGCGCGCGCGACAGAGCCGCCGATCGCCGCGTGTCGCTCATCCCACGGTTCCCTGTCACCGCTAAAGCCTCCCCGAGGCCTCCCGCAACCCTAGCTGGCCCCCAGTCCACCCCGCGCTCTCTCCCTCACCCACCATCCTCCTCCTCGCGCAGCCGCCTGAAAGTCGCCGCCGACCACCGCTCAAATCCGTGGCCACCGCCTCCCGATCGCCTCTCCGACAAGCCCGACCGCTCCGCCTCGCTCGACTGCTTCGGCTACGCCTCGCCATCGAGCTCGGGGACGACCGCACGCCCGGGATCGACCTCGTCCCCGTCTTCTCTGTCGCCAGCGACCGCCGCCGTCTCCGTCGTCCTCTGCTGCTCCAAAGCTTTCACGGGCATTTCGTTGCCGCTAGGTGAGCTCCTCCCCTCCCCCATTGCTCTCCTCGTGCCGCGTAGCTCGCCCTAGCTGCCTCGCCGCCTCGCCGCGTTCTGGCCGCCGCTCGGGCTCGCCGCTGCCGTTGCTTCCGGTCACCGTAGCCCGCGCCGTTGGGTTAGAACGAAGCGGCACTTCTCCCGCGTTCGAATGAGCCCGAAAACGCGCGCAAAGCCGCACCGCAGCCGCGTCCCCGTAGCATCGCCCGAGAGCTCCGCCGCAGCCGTCGTCGCCGGCGAGCATTCCGGCCTCCCCGACTCCGACCACCGCCACCACTGGACGCGCCGTCGAGTGGCCGTTCCAGAGCAACTGACCGCGACCGAAAAGACCCACCGTAGACGAAATGCGGGCTCGCCGGAGTTCGTCGCCGTCGGGCGAGCTCGCCGGCGTGCTCCGGTGCCGGCGCTGACCTGGCGTCCGAGCTGGCACCGCGGGCCCCGCCCCTGTGTGGCTGCAACTGGGACCCACTAGGCCCAGTTGACCGAGTCAGCGCGGCCCCGCCCACTGACATGTGGGGCCCGCTCGATTAAAACGTTTTATATATATATATATATAAACGTTAATTAAATTGTTAATTTAATTAATTAGTTAATCACCCACTGACCAGTAGGCCCCACCCCTAATTAACCTAATTTAGTTAAACTAAACCCAAAATTAAACTACTGTGAGGCTGACCAGTGGGTCCCACTGGACCCACTGTCAGATTTGACTCTGGTCAACCGCACTGTTGATCGATGACGTCAGCATTACATCATGCTGACGTCATCCCACACTGTTTCGGATAATCTTGAATTAAAAAATTAATTTAATTCCAGGAAATATTTAAAACTTTGAAAAATCATATCTTTTAAACCGTAACTCGGATGAAAATAATTTATATATGTAAAACGATCAGAAAACTATGAAGAATCTGAATATGTAATCAAAGTGCCTGTCCAACACTCCTAGCTAGGTGAACATGGAACTTTTTGACTGATTGCTATAAATGAATAGTGCCCAACTTAAATAAAATAAATCCAAGTAAATCCCTAAATTAACTAAATCATTTAAATAGGTAGTAGAACACCTCTGCACATCATTTAGACATGTCTTGCATAGTGATTGCATTTTTGCCGTGGATTTACTGTTTCTCCTCCCCCCCCTTCTTTCCGATAGCCTCCGAGACCGACGCTGCCCAGGAGACCGACTACACCGCTGACGACCCCGCCTTTGCCGCAGAGCAACCAGGCAAGCAAACCCCTTGATCATCCAGATATCACCCATTCCTTCTCTCTTATTCTTGCATTAGAATTGCCCCTACTACTGTTCCGATAGCACCTATTCCGATGCATAGCCTGATTTTGTTGTCTATTATAGATACCCCACATGTTGTCCCACATTGCTTAGTTAGCTGTGCTACTACTTCATCGGTGACCCATCACCCTTGTCCGTATGCCATGCTTGATTACCGGGCCGTGATCACTCTGGGTGAGGATCACGGAAACATTTACATTTCTGCAAATAGTTAAACTGTTAAAGTCGGGCTGGCCCCAAGGGTGCCCGCGAGTGGTTATCAATAAAGACGGGTCGGCTCCAAGAGCACCCGCGCGTTATGTCTTACCAAGTCGGAGCGACAGGAACCCTGTTCGTCTCTGCGAGTTACTAAACATGATTAACGGATTTGGGTATTTGATCTGAGTGGGTCGTTGGCCCTATACGCACTACCACCACGTGGGATAATGGGTATGGGCCCCTCTACGTTGTACGTTTCTCCTGAAAGCTCTGTCAGACGTCCAGTTCAGCATTGTGGGCCTGTCGGGCCAGTGCCATCCAGGATGAGGTGGTGCTCATCCCGGCTTGTCGCATAACGACTCGGAGTGCACAGGGCGATGGCCCAAGACCCCTGAGCGCTTAGGATGTAGACCGGCGGGGACCTCTCTGTTGAGCCTAAGTAGGACGCTGCTTCTTGTCGATTACCCGAGGCCGGGCATGACCCGATGAAAGTGTGTCCGGCCAGATGTAATCGAGTGTGCTGGGTAACAGTAGTGCACCACTGCAGGTAAGTTATCTATTCGAATAGCCGTGTCAACGGTAACAGGACGCTTAGAGTTGTATCCGGATCTATGACAACTACAAAGTGATGGTGATACATATTAACTGTTACTATTGCTCTCTGGATCGTTTTCTCGCGGGATAGTCGAGAAAGGATCTCGGGGAGTTGCTGCTATACAACCACTATTGTATGTTACTATACTCTACTCTCTTCTGATGCTGCAAGATTGCTTGAAGATGCTAGTCTTCGATAGGCTAGGCTTCCCCCCTCTACTCTGGCATTCTGCAGTTCAGTCCAAAGATATAGCCCCATTCCTTTGATACAAATGCATATTAGTATAGTTCTGATGTCAGTCTTGCGAGTACTTTGGATGAGTACTCACGGTTGCTCTGCTATTCTTTTCCCATACCCATTTGATGATACATCAGACGAAGGAGCCCAGGAGCAGGAGATCCCCGGCGTATTTCTGCTACGACGTGGAGATTCCCGACGACCAGGAGTAGTTCGGAGGCCCTAGGCAGGAGGCCTTCGCCTTTTCGATCAGTGTCGCTGTTTTGCTAGCCTTCTTAAGGCATCTTGTTAACTTTGTGTCTGTACTCAGATACTTTTGCTTCCGCTGATGTTTGTATGACTCTCGAGCTTATGTATTTGAGCCCTCGAGGCCCCTGGCTTGTAATATAAAGCTTGTATTTTTTTTTATTTGGTGTCTAGAGTTGTGTTGTGATATCTTCCCGTGAGTCCTTAGGCTTGATCGTGTGCATTTGCGTGTATGATTAGTGCACGATTAAGTCGAAGTCGAGGGCGTCACAAGTTATGGGCCCACGTCGCTAACTGGGTTGTATTAGGATCTTTTACTCCTCTTCTATACTCTGGGACTCTGAATTCTCTTCCTTTCAGGTTAAATGAATTTTACTAACGCCGACATTAGGTTCTCGTGATCACATCCACCCGGAGTTCTGAATATATCCCCCCTTTCTTCGAGATGAGAGCCAGGATTCTGCTGCACAATATTCAAGGACCGCAGGATCCTTTTATCGAGGATCCCATGCGTTGTTCCTTGCAGATTCCTCGCTCCAATAGTTTTCTCCGACGTTGGTGTAGCATTTGGTATGTCTCGTTGTGTATTCCTTACCGCGTGCCTGCGCGCCGCCTAGTATGTCTTTTTATTTAATTTTGCGCAGTTATGCTGTCCACGTGTAACCGACTCTGTGTATGGATCTGTATGTCTTAATTGACTACTTATATGTATCTATTGCACTACTTAAATATTGTCGTGTTACATCATGTTTGTCGCTAAACACTTGTAGCTGTTCTTGCTAAGCTGCCCCTGTTGATTTGGCAGGATGGCTGACGATCCTCCACCTCCACCCTATATGGCTGCAATGGCACAACAGTTTGAGTTGAACCGCCAGCAGTTTGAACTGAACCGACAATTCATGGGGAGTCTAGTGGACCGATTAGCCAGCAGCAATGCTCGTCAGGAGCCTGGTCCGATCTCACTGCAAGAGTTTGTGCGCCTCAACCCGTCTGTTTTCCGCAACTCCACCAATCCTATGGATGCTGATGATTGGCTTCGTGATATTCTGTTTGAGATGGAGTCAGCTAGTGTTGCCCCTGACAGTTACGTCACCTTTGCGGCATTTCACTTGAAGGGTCTAGCTGCTCAATGGTGGGAAAGCCACAGGCGTATGCTGCCTACTGGAACTGTAACCACTTGGCAGGAATTTCAGTCAGCCTTCCATGCACGACACATTCCTCAAGGTCTGATCGACCAGAAGAAGCAGGAATTCTGCAAACTCACTCAGGGCAAAATGACTGTGGATGAATATCAGAGGAAATTCCTTGAATTATCCCGCTATGCTGAAGATGACGTCTGCACTGATGCTCGTAAGCAGGAGAAATTCCGTGAAGGACTGCATCCTGATATCGAGCTCGCACTTGTTGTTCATGAAGCTGCAGACTTTGCAATGCTTGTCAGCCAGTCTTTCCGAATTGAAACTGCTTTGAATAAGTACCAGGAATCGCTCAAGCGCACTCGTGATGTTGGCTCATCCTCGGGTCAGCCTGCTCAGAAGCGCAGAGTGTGGATTCCGCATAATGTCCATCATCGACCTGCCCCTGCACCGAGGCCTTCCTATGTTGCGCCCCGTCTGCCTGCACCGCCAAGACAGCTCAGTGGCCAATGTAGACAGCCCAATACTATGGCTACTCCCCATAATGATGGTTTATGCCGCAAGTGTGGTCAGCCAGGGCACCATGCTGCCAGCTGCCGCCCGACCCAGAAGCAAAGTACAAGAGCTCGTCAGTCCAGAAACCGTAATGCCAGGCCGCCTGCACTCGGCCGTGGTCATGTAAATCATGTAAGGGTTGAAGAAGCTCGACGGGACCCCAGAATTGTGATGGGTACCCTTCTAGTGAATTCAGTCCCAACTACTGTTCTCTTTGATTCAGGAGCATCGCATTCTTTCATTTCTGAAGCGTTTGCACGCAAGCAAGATTTGTCATTTGAAAACTTGTACCCTCCACTGGTGGTTAGCTCTCCGGGATCCAGATGGGATACCTCGATGATAGCTCACAACAACCACATTAAAATTGGAGGATTAGTATTTACTGCTTCACTTATGGCCCTCAAGGTTACTAAATAGATGTCATTCTGGACATGAATTGGTTGGGTCCTCATCAAGCCCTGATTGACTGTGCTGCTGAATCAGTTCACCTTACTCACCCTTCTGGCCAGACAGTCAAATACTCAGCCCGAACAGCTCAAGATGCCGAAAGCCAGATATATGCTCTGAATGCGTTGAATGCTTCACCGCTCGAGGGAATTGAGAACGTTCCAGTCGTTTGCGATTTTCCGGACGTCTTTCCAGAAGAACTTCCAGGAATACCCCCTGTTAGAGCCGTTGAGTTTGTCATCGACTTGAAGCCCGGCACTACTCCTATTGCCAAGCGCCCATACAAGATGCCACCTCATGAACTCCTTGAGCTTAAGGACGAAATTGACAAGTCACTTAAAAAGGGTTTCATTCGCCCCAGTTCTTCTGCTTGGGGAGCACCTTCTCTCTTTGTTAAGAAGAAGGATGGAACAAACCGGTTGGTCCAAGATTACCGACCTATCAACCAAGCTACAATTCAGAACAAGTACCCGCTTCCCAGAATCAACGACCTGTATGATCAACTTGCTGGTTCCTCAGTGTTCTCTAAACTTGATTTGAGACTGGGATACCACCAGATACGAGTTCGTAAAGAGGACATTCTGAAGACAGCCTTCGTTACTCGCTATGGTTCTTACGAGTACACCATCATGTCTTTCGGCTTAACCAATGCTCCAGCAACATTCTCTCGATTGATGAACTACATCTTCATGGATTACCTCGACAAATTCATCGTAGTTTATTTGGATGATATCCTTATATATTCGAAGAATGAAGAAGAACATGTTGAACATCTTCGGCTTGTACTGGAGAAGTTGCGCGAACATCAACTGTATGCCAAATATTCCAAATGTGAGTTCTGGTTGTCTGAAGTGACATATCTCGGCCATGTGATTTCCAAAGATGGCATTGCTGTTAACCCAGAACGAGTTCAGGCTATTCTTGAATGGACTCCTCCGAAGAATGTCAAGCAAGTCAGAAGTTTTCTCGGTCTCACCAGCTATTGCCGCCGTTTCGTCGAGAACTTCTCCAAGATTGCAAAGCCACTGACTGATCTGCTTCACAAAGGCATCAAGTTTGAGTGGACAGAAAAATGTCAGGAAAGTTTCCAAACACTCAAGGACAAGCTGACATCTGCCCCAGTGCTTGCTCCTCCAGATTCTCGCAAAGACTTCATGATTTATTGCGACGCATCCCGTCAAGGATTAGGCTGTGTCCTAATGCAAGAGCGTAAAGTGATTGCTTATGGCTCTCGACAGTTGCGCCCGCATGAAGAGAACTATCCAGTACATGATCTAGAACTAGCTGCTGTCATCTATGCATTGAAGTTGTGGCGACATTACCTCCTTGGTAATCGTTGCGAGATCTACACGGATCATAAAAGTTTGAAGTACTTGTTCACTCAACCATCTCTGAACCTCCATCAGCAAAGATGGATGGAGGCCATTACATACTATGATTTGGGTATTTCTTACAACCCTGGTAAGGCTAATGTAATGGCTGATGCTTTGAGCCGTAAATCCTACTGTTGTGAACTTGAGGTTCAGCTACAGCAACCACTCCTGTATGAAGAGCTTCGAAAGCTGAATATCAAAATAGTTCCTCAAGGGTATCTAAATACCTTGGTTGTTGAACCAGATCTCGAGCACAGAATCAAGACAATGCAGAAGTATGACACGGAAGTCCACAAGATAAAACGCTATCTTGCAAATGGCAAGCCCTCGGCCTTCTCTCTTCATGATGATGGAGCTTTGTTATTTCAAGATCGCCTTGTCGTGCCTAAGTTCAAGGATATGCCAGAGAAGGTTATGAAAGAAGCTCACGATACGCCTCTCTCGATACACCCTGGTAGCACAAAGATGTACCAAGACATTCGTCAGAGATTCTGGTGGTCTAACATGAACAAGACATTGCTCGATATGTTGCTGAGTGTGACATTTGCCGTCGCATCAAAGCAGAACATCAAAGGCCTGCTGGACTTCTGCAACCACTTGATATTCCTGAATGGAAATGGGACAAGGTCGAAATGGATTTCATTACTGGTTTTCCCAGATCCCAGAAAGGTCATGATGCTATTTTTGTCGTCATTGACCGATTCTAGAAGGTTGCTCACTTTCTGCCAGTCAAGGAGACAATCACTGCTAGTCAGTTAGCAGACTTGTATGTTTCCCGAATCGTGTCACTTCACGGTATTCCGCTGGAGATCAGTTCAGATCGTGGCAGCCTCTTTACCTCCAGATTTTGGAAAAGTTTCCAAGAAGCTATGGGAACTCATCTGTCTTTCAGCACCGCTTTTCACCCCCAGTCTCAGGGTCAAGTTGAACGAGTTAATCAAGTGCTTGAAGACATGCTTCGAGCTTGTGTCATCTCATTCGGTAAGAAATGGGAGGAATCTCTCCCATATGCTGAGTTCTCTTACAACAATAGCTATCAGGCTAGTTTGAAGATGGCACCCTTTGAAGTCTTATATGGACATAAGTGTCGAACCCCTCTGAATTGGTCAGAAACTGGGGAACGATCACTCATTGGTCCGGACATTATTCAACAAGCTGAAGATCAAGTCCGCATTATCCGTGAAAATTTGAAGACTGCTCAGTCTCGTCAGAAGAGCAACTATGACCGAAAGCACAAGGTAATGGTCTATCAACCTGGTGAACAGGCATACCTTCGTGTTACTCCGTTCAAGGGCACTCATCGTTTCAGGATCAAGGGCAAGTTAGCTCCTCGCTACATTGGGCCGTTCCGAATTCTCGCAAGACGTGGAGAAGTGGCATATCAACTTGAGTTGCCGCCAAACCTTTCTCAAATGCATGATGTCTTTCATGTATTGCAACTCCGACGCTGCTTCAAGGATCCTATCCGAGCAGTGGATCATGCAGTGCTTGAATTGCGAGAAGATCTGTCTTATCAAGAGTATCCGATCCTCATTCTTGATCAAGCTGAACGTCGGACCCGTCAGAATTCGACCAAGTTCCTTAAAGTTTAGTGGTCGAATCATTCTGAAGATGAAGCCACTTGGGAACGCGAGGATCGTCTTCGCGAAGAATACCCCACTTTCTTTCAGTCATCCTCTTAATTCTCGGGACGAGAATTCTTGTTAGAGGAGGAGAATTGTAACACCCCATGTAATTAAGCTACAGTAATCACCCTATTGATAATGCCAAGTCAGCATGTTTAACAGTGCCTAATCATCATTTGCATCATATCTCATTTCAAATTCCAAATTAAATTGCAATTCAAATTTAAAGTGCAAAACAAAAGTTGTTCAAATTGAAAACTAAAATGTTCAGTAGATAGCACATAATTCATAGGTAATTATGATCAGAAAAGCAACATCACTAAAAATACCTAAGTGACTCTAACAACCTCAAACAGTAGCTAACAACAACATTTCGATACATTTTATTTAATCCAATTTATAAATGAAATTGTATTTTGCCCAAACCAATTTCTGGTGGATGATAATATTGCACTGTAATATTTTCACTAAGTCACACATTTTGCAAAAGTCCAGAAGTGGTCAAACATTTGCAAAACAGAAGAGTTTAAAAGAAATCAGAAAAGAAAAGAAAACGGTTAACGACTTACTGTGGCGCTGGGCCTTAGTGGAACAGTAGCGCTCGGCCTAGCCCAACCTGGTCATCGTCCTCCTCCGTCGCGCTGTCGGCTGGCGCGCGCGACAGAGCCGCCGATCGCCGCGTGTCGCTCATCCCACGGTTCCCCGTCGCCGCTAAAGCCTCCCCGAGGCCTCCCGCAACCCTAGCTGGCCCCCAGTCCTTCCCGCGCTCTCTCCCTCGCCCACCATCCTCCTCCTCGCGCAGCCGCCCGAAAGTCGCCGCCGACCACCGCTCAAATCCGCGGCCATCGCCTCCCGATCGCCTCTCTGACAAGCCCGACCGCTCCGCCTCGCTCGACTGCTTCGGCTAGGCCTCGCCATCGAGCTCGGGGACGACCGCACGCCCGGGATCGACCTCGTCCCCGTCTTCTCTGTCGCCGGCGACCGCCGCCGTCTCCGTCGTCCTCTGCTGCTCCAAAGCCTTCGCGGGCATTTCGTTGCCGCTAGGTGAGCTCCTCCCCTCCCCCATTGCTCTCCTCGCACCGCGTAGCTCGCCCTAGATGCCTCGCCGCCTCGCCGCGTTCTGGCCGCCGCTCGGGCTCGCCGCTGCCGTCGCTTCCGGTCATCGTAGCCCGCGCCGTTGGGTTAGAACGAAGCGGCACTTCTCCCGCGTTCGAATGAGCCCGAAAACGCGCGCAAAGTAGCACCGCAGCCGCATCCCCGTAGCATCGCCCGAGAGCTCTGCTGCCGCCGTCGTCGCCGGCGAGCATTCCGGCCTCCCCGACTCCGACCACCGCCACCACTGGACGCGCCGTCGAGTGGCCGTTCCAGAGCAACTGACCGCGACCGAAAAGACCCACCGTAGACGAAATGCGGGCTCGCCGGAGTTCGTCGCCGTCGGGCGAGCTCGCCGGCATGCTCCGGTGCCGGTGCTGACCTGGCATCCGAGCTGGCACCGCGGGCCCCGCCCTTGTGTGGCTGCAACTGGGACCCACTGGGCCCAGTTGACCGAGTCAGCGCGGCCCCGCCCACTGACATGTGGGGCCCACTCGATTAAAATGTTTTATATATATATATAAACGTTAATTAAATTGTTAATTTATTTAATTAGTTAATCACCCACTGACCAGTAGGCCCCACCCCTAATTAACCTAATTTAGTTAAACTAAACCCCTAATTAAACTACTGTGAGGCTGACCAGTGGGTCCCACTGGACCCACTGTCAGATTTGACTCTGGTCAACCGCACTGTTGATCGATGATGTCAGCATTACATCATGCTGACGTCATCCCACACTGTTTCGGATAATCCTGAATTAAAAAATTAATTTAATTCCAGGAAATATTTAAAACTTTGAAAAATCATATCTTTTAAACCGTAACTCGGATGAAAATAATTTATATATGTAAAACGATCAGAAAAATATGAAGAATCTGAATATGTAATCAAAGTGCCTGTCCAACACTCCTAGCTAGGTGAACATGGAACTTTTTGACTGATTGCTATAAATGAATAGTGCCCAACTTAAATAAAATAAATCCAAGTAAATCCCTAAATTAACTAAATCATTTAAATAGGCAGTAGAACACCTCTGCACATCATTTAGACATGTCTTGCATAGTGATTGCATTTTTGCCGTGGATTTACTGTTTCTCCTCCCCCCTTCTTTCTGATAGCCTCCGAGACCAACGCTGCCCAGGAGACCGACTACACCGCTGACGACCCCGCCTTTGCCGCAGAGCAACCAGGCAAGCAAACCCCTTGATCATCCAGATATCACCCATTCCTTCTCTCTTATTCTTGCATTAGAATTGCCCCTGCTACTGTTCCGATAGCACCTATTCCGATGCATAGCCTGATTTTGTTGTCTGTTATTGATACCCCACCTGTTGTCCCACATTGCTTAGTTAGCTGTGCTACTGCTTCATCGGTGACCCATCACCCTTGTCCGTATGCCATGCTTGATTACCGGGTCGTGATCACTCTGGGTGAGGATCACGGAAACATTTACATTTCTGCAAATACTTAAACTGTTAAAGTCGGGCTGGCCCCAAGGGTGCCCGCGAGTGGTTATCATTAAAGACGGGTCGGCTCCAAGAGCACCCGCGCGTTATGTCTTACCAAGTCAGAGCGATAGGAACCCTGTTCGTCTCTGCGAGTTACTAAACATGATTAACGGATTTGGGTATTTGATCTGAGTGGGTCGTTGGCCCTATACGCACTACCACCACGTGGGATAATGGGTATGGGCCCCTCTACGTTGTACGTTTCTCCCGAAAGCTCTGTCAGACGTCCAGTTCAGCATTGTGGGCCTGTCGGGCCAGTGCCATCCAGGATGAGGTGGTGCTCGTCCCGGCTCGTCGCATAACGACCCGGAGTGCACAGGGCGATGGCCCAAGACCCTTGAGCGCTTAGGATGTAGACCGGCGGGGACCTCTCTGTTGAGCCTAGGTAGGACGCTGCTTCGTGTCGATTACCCGAGGCCGGGCATGACCCGATGAAAGTGTGTCCGGCCAGAGGTAATCGAGTGTGTTGGGTAACAGTAGTGCACCCCTGCAGGGAAGTTATCTATTCGAATAGCCGTGTCCACGGTAACAGGACGCTCAGAGTTGTATCCGGATCTATGACAACTACAAAGTGATGGTGATACATATTAACTGTTACTATTGCTCTCTGGATCGTCTTCTCGCGGATAGTCGAGAAAGGATCTCGGGGAGTTGCTGCTATACAACCACTATTGTATGTTACTATACTCTACTCTCTTCTGATGCTGCAAGATTTCTTGAAGATGCTAGTCTTCGATAGGCTAGGCTTCTCCCCCTCTACTCTGGCATTCTGCAGTTCAGTCCAAAGATATAGCCCCATTCCTTTGATACAAATGCATATTAGTATAGTTCTGATGTCAGTCTTGCGAGTACTTTGGATGAGTACTCATGGTTGCTCTGCTATTCTTTTCCCATACCCATTTGATGATACATCAGACGAAGGAGCCCAGGAGCAGGAGATCCCCGGCGTATTTCTGCTACGACGTGGAGATTCCCGACGACCAGGAGTAGTTCGGAGGCCCTAGGCAGGAGGCCTTCGCCTTTTCGATCAGTGTCGCTGTTTTGCTAGCCTTCTTAAGGCATCTTGTTAACTTTGTGTCTGTACTCAGATACTTTTGCTTCCGCTGATGTTTGTATGACTCTCGAGCTTATGTATTCGAGCCCTCGAGGCCCCTGGCTTGTAATATAAAGCTTGTATTTTTTTTATTTGGTGTCTAGAGTTGTGTTGTGATATCTTCCCGTGAGTCCTTAGGCTTGATCGTGTGCATTTGCGTGTATGATTAGTGCACGATTAAGTCGAGGGCGTCACACAACCTATACTAAGCAGTTCGGATAGCAGGCAGGTATCAATAACAGTTACAAAAATAGGCTATACAGTAGAATAGGATCAATCAAAAGCAGTAGCAATTCTAATGCAAGCAGGAGGGAGAAGGAATAGGTGATATAGGCATGCGTCAAGGGAGGTTTGCTTGCCTGGAAGCTCTGCGGCAAAGGAGGGATCGTCAGTGGTGTCATCGGTCTCCTGAGCTGCGTCGGTCTCGGGGGCTATCGGATAACAAGAGGGGGGAAGAAACAATAAATAAAAGCAAATACAAGCAATACAGATGCATGGCATGACGATGTGCAGTGTTAGTGGTGACCTAATGCATTTGCTACATGTCGCAGACGAATCAGGAAAATATCTGGGGTATTTTCCCGACATTTAGGCGGTTTTCAGAATACTGAACCGGAGGGGAAGGTTCCAAGTTCAGATAGATAGGAGTGATGGTCAAGCATTTTGACCACATATTCGGAATCATCTCATTTTTCTGATCAACTTTCATGTAGAAAGTTTTTTTATCCGAGCTACGGTTTATTTTCTATGAATTTTCAAAGGTTTAAACTATTTTCTGAAATTTTTGGAATTATTTTAATTAAATAAATCATATTATCCAGAATAGTGAAAGATGACATCAGCATGAGGTGAGCACTGCCTCAGCGGTCAACTGACCAGCTAACCAGTCAAACTGGCAGGTGGGGCCCAGCTGTCAGCCACAGAGAGGTTTAAACAGAGTTTAAATTAGACTACAGATTAATTAGTGAGTGGGCCCGGCCTGTCAGTGACCTAATTAACTAATAGAGTTAACTTAATTAACCGCTAACAGTGATTAACCGCGCGGGCCCACATGTCAGTGGCGGTAGATGCCACGTCAGCGCGTTGACCGCGGTCAACGCAGTCAACCGTGGCCAGGGATCCACTGGCAGTGACCCAGGTGGGCCCCAGGCCACGCCACGTCGGACGCCGGCGCCGGAAAACACTCCGGCGAGCCCCAGACGCGGCGAAGGGCTCCGGCGAGCTCGGGTTTCGTCTGTGGTGGCCCATTTGGACCACGGCAGGGCGCGTTCGAGAGCCAGCGAGCCCGCGCGTCGAGTGGTGCTACCGGTTGGACTCGGGGGTGGCCGGAACGACGTCGGCGACGACGTTTGGCGGCGGTGCTCTTCGGGTGAGTACGGCGGCACGACTACGATGCGTTTTCGCGCGCGCTTTCGGTCGCGTTCGAGCGAGTGCGAAGCGCCGCATCCAATGGAGCTAGCGCGAGGCCACGGGGGCGACCAGAGGTGGCCGGACGGCGAGGTCCCGCGGCGGCCGGAGCGCGGCTAGGCAACGAGCTAGCTAGGGGGAAGCACACGGCGCGGGGAGAAGAACGGAGAGAGGGAGGAGCTCACCGAGAGGCTATGGAAAGCCGGCGACAGGTTAGTAGCGCAGAGGAAGGCCGAATCGACGACGGCGGCGTCCCGTGGCCGGAGATGGGGACGAGGACGAAATGGCAGCGGCAGGGCTCCCCGGCTCCAACCAGCGGTCGAGGAGGAAGTAGAGGACGTCGGCGGTGCTGGCGGTCAGCTCGGAGAGGCGAGGGAGGAACGGTGGCCACCGTGGTGGAACCGCGCGGCGACGGCGGCGTACTGGAGAGGGAAGGAGAGCGTGGGCGAGCGAGGAAGGAGGGGGAGGAGTGGCCAGGGGAGACGGCTCGGGTCGCGGGGCGATCCTTATCCCCTCCTCTCACCAGCTCCGTCGCCGTGGCGGGCGGTGAACGGCGCCGCGCGCGCCGGACGCGGGCGAGGCGACACGGCGGGCGGGAGCAGGTGGACGAACAGGGGTTGGGCCGGCTGGGCCGGCGCCAGGCCACAGGTGAGCGACAGGTAAGTTTTCCTTTTTCTGTTTTTCTCTTTTATTTAATAAACAGAGAGGGAAAAGAAAATAATTGGGCATCCAAATGGCTTAGGAAAAATATGGGACTTGGCCCATTAATTCCAGTGCATCTTTAGACACTGCCACAAAAAGTTTGGGAATTATTTGAACCCATTTGGAATTTTCATAATTGAATTTGCATTTTAAATTACTGGAATAGCACTGTTTTAAGTGCTAATGCTCATTTTTGCAACATGGTGATGTTGTTTTTCTTAACAACAAATCGTTTTGAAATATTTGCTAAATGATGAACATTTTTCCAGCAACTTTTGTGCAACTTAAAATTTCACTTACATTTCAAATTTTAAATTGAAATGGAATTTGGAATGAGATATGAAACTAATGATGATCCAACATTGCAAATCAAGGTGACTTGGCAATAACATGGTGGATCACTATAGCTTAATACTCAGAAGTGTTACACCAGAGGTCAACTTTGAGATCAATGGCCACCATTACAACAAGGGATATTACCTAGCTGATGGTATCTATTCTCAGTGGTCAACTCTTGTGAAGACCATACCCAATCCGCAAGGAGAGAAGAGACAGAGATTTGCCCAAATGCAGGAGAGTGCTAGGAAGGATGTGGAGTGTGCTTTTGGTGTGCTTCAATCTCGTTGGGGTATCGTTCGAAACCCTGCATTAACATGGAGCACTCAGAAGCTTTGGGAGGTGATGACTGCTTGTGTGATCATGCACAACATGATCGTGGAGGATGAGCCTGATGACAGCATCTACGACCAAGGCTTTGATTTCCAGGGTGAGAATGTTGAGCCTGAGCACCCACCTCCTGCAACCTTTCAACAGTTCGTCCAATTTCATCGTGAGATGCGTGATTGGCAGACTCATACGCAGCTCCAGGATGACTTGGTTGAGCACATGTGGACTCACATTGTCAACCAGTAGATCTATCAGTTTAATCTCTTTTCATGCACACAAACTTTCAGTGGTTTTGTAAGACTATTTGATATTTTTTAAATTTCGATTGGGTTGTAATAAAAGACTATTTCAGACATGGAACTATTTGCTATGTTTGATTTGAACTATTTGATATGCTTGATTTCATTGTACATGGCCTCTGGCGGACGAGATGCGGCCGAAGATGCGGCCGCGCGTTGGGCGCCCGGCCGGCGCAAACAGAAATCCGGGCGGACACAGCCCCATTGCCACCCCCAAACGGACGAAATCCGAACAAAACGAACGCCCGTTTGGGGTCGTGCGTTGGACTTGGCCTTAGATGGTGGTGGAGATGTTGTCAAAGAGAGGTCAGCATGAGGACAAGAAGGAAGGTGGTGAAAGGAGGTAAGAAGGGTGATAGCGGGGTCAACATGAGGACAAAAAGGGAGGAAGTGAGAGGAGGAAAGGGGGACGATAGTGGGAGAGACCGGTTCGTGGCCAAAAAATATGGATGCGACGATGGCGTCATCACATCCTCCAAGTTGTAGAAAAGGGAAAGAAGTGGCTTGGTGTGCTCCGAAAAGAGAAGTGTATTGTTATTATTGTTTTGTAGTATGCTTGTATTTGCAATTTGTTTAGGGCATCTCCAACGCTGACCCGAAAATTTGCTTCGTCATCCATCCACGGACACTGATGCGAGAGCCAGCCATCCAATGCAGCCCGCATACATTTCAACCACTGTTTAAACTAATCGGACGAAATTCATGCAAACACGGCGGATTTTCATATAAACCGGACGAGATTCATTACATTTCGGACATACTTCAACTAAAAGCGGAGTTGTCCGACTGTGGAGGTATAATTTTGCCTCCGTGGCCTCCGCCTCCGCCATATCTTCCATACGTCCGGTTGCGCCGCTCATCGGAGTGACCATGCTTCCATGAAGCCGAGGCGGGGGTCGACGATGGTCTGCGCTGAACTGGGCAAGACACCGGCTGTGTATGCCGGCGACACGGTGGCGGTGGACATCGTGGAACCCAAGCGGCGGCGGCCTCCCATGGTCTACTTTTCCTCTGTGTCGGCGGCGGTCGCGGACGTGCTGGCCGCCTCCGCCGGCAGGGCGCGGTTACACTAACGTTTGAGGCGAATGGCGCGGCCGTAGGCGTGGGAGGAGCGTGACGACACAACGGCAGCCACGGTGCCCGTGCCACCGTGCTCCCGTGCGTGCCGACGTGGAGCAACTAGCCACTCCTCTGCGAGCTGGGTTGGAGCGGCGAGTTGTTGCACCAGGGGGCAGCTAGGAGCGGCGCCTTGCTCCTCCGCTTGCCCGCCTGCAGCCTCGCCCATGGTACTGACGGCCTGGGGCGGCGAGGGAGGTGGAGCAGCAAGTTGCCTAGCTCGTATCAGGCGGGCTCGGCGGGCCACCCAGCCGGCTTTTACGTCGGAGAACCCCTCTTCCTGCTCGCTGGATGCCATGGAGAGTGTGTAGAATATGGTGCAAGGAGGAGATGGGGAGCGGAGGTGTGGTGCAGTTCTTGATCGGCGTCAGGCCTTGTTTAAATAGCGGGCGGACGCGACGAGCCAACCAGCATTGTGTTTAATGCCGAAAGGCTCGCGGACGGACGTGTGGCCGTAGTAGGTTTCTCGGCACATGCGCGGGTTCAATGGAGGTAGGCGGGGCAGCCTAAAGCCGGTTGAATGCGGCGAGGAGGCGTGTTCAGCCGGGTGGGCAGCGTGCAACGCTCTCTCGGCCAGCGAGCCGCTTCAATGTCGACGCCAGTGAGAGGTCGTGTCCGCTCTGGGCTGGCGTCAATGCGGAGCGGCCGCTCTATAGTGGCATGAATGCAGGCAGCTGGCGCCGGGCGGGAACGCAAGCGAGCGAGGGGGGGGGTTGGTGGGCCAGGGCGGTCAGACGCGGGCGTGGCAGCGGTCCGGGCGCCCGCAAAGGCCTCCTAATTTGTCTCCGGTTTACGGGGAAAAATGCATATGGACCGCCGAGCGAACCGATATAGCGTTGAATGACACAACACGTCCGGACCACGCGGTCCGGACGTATGCGGGCGGTTTCAGGGTTGGCGTTGGCGATGCCCTTAGTGGAATCAATTGTGTAGTAGTCAAGCATGTCGCTAAGCAATGTATAGCTTAATAAGTCATAATTAGCTTTTGCTTTTGCTTTCAAATATGATGTTAAATCATATTTTAAGCTGAAGAGGAATTATAATTTATAAAATATTATATGATGATTTTTTTGGACACACGTGCAATTTTTACGTGAATTTATGTGTGCATTATGTTTATGTGTGCGGCGAGGAAAGAAACTTGACTGGCATGTGATGATTGCCCATGGTTGTAAGTTTATGCGACATTTGTTCCGATATATTCATAAGCACGTGCTCGCGAATTACAATGATATCTTTTTATCAATGTCTCTATATATAAATTTGTTGTTTCGTAGTATGTCCTTCGTTCTAAAATAAGTGCAGTTGATTTAGTACAATTTTATATTAGATTTATATTAAATCAGCCACATTTATTTTGAAACGGATGGGAGTATTAAGTAGGGCATTCAAGTATTCTAACCTATAAGGTTGCTGGGCAACTCGGCCTCCCAGAGGGTCGCCCGGTCTGCTCCTTCGTTGGCCCTTCGATCTGGTCAACTCTCTTCCTTAGCCGTCGATTCTGTGCCTATTCACTGCCTTCTCTTTTTACCGCTCGGTTGTTTGTTTTCGCGTCGATGGCTGGTGGGTTCGGCCAATTTAGCTTCTGCCTGGGTCAAACGCTGGTCGGTGAGAGGTACCCGCGCGCCGCACGTTCGCGTGGCTATTTTTGCGCTGACCGCGCAAAGCGCCGTACGTGCGTTGGGTGAGAAGCGGCCTCTCCTCCCGCTGTAGGCGAACACCCGCTCTCGCTCTCCTGACGCCGCAGCAGATCTCAGCCGGGGCCCCGAGCTAATCCAATCGCGAACAGACGCTGACGCATGGCCACCCGCAGCGACAGCAGGCCAGCACGTCAGCACGCGGTAAATCAGGCACGCTCACGACGCCAGCACGCGGTAAATCAGGCACGGTCAACCACCCTCCACCCTCCGCGCCTTCCCAGGACGAGCGGGCCGCCTGCCCACGCCTCTGTTGCGGCGTCAGGAGAGCGGGAGCGGGTGTCCGCCTGCCCACGCCGCGTCGCGTCCGTCTGCCTGGCGTCTCCGTCTGATTTTAAAACGAGCGGGGTTTGACCACTCGGCCGTTCGTGCGCGCCCTGTTCGGCTGGTTGGCTCGTGTCGGGCAGCTGGCGAGCGTGCACCGCGCAGGGAGGGCGAGGCGTGCGGGGGCCGGTGCTCGGGCGCCCGCGAGGCCTGCGCAGGTTGGGCGCTCGCCCTGTTCGGGTGGTTGGCTCGTGTCGGGCAACAGGGATTGGATTTGCCGGCCGCTGCGGGCAGGGCCTCCTTTTCTCTTCGTTTTCCCCCGTTCCATCTTTCTCTGCCTCTCACTTGTTCCCGCCGCTTCATCCGCTCGCTGTCACCCCCGCTTCAGCACCCACGAACCCTCTCCGAGTTGCCTCGCTTCGTCCCTGCGGTCTGTAGCCATGGCCGTCTTTTCCTTCATGGGTGCTGCTGGTTAAGGTTCTTCCTGTTCGTCTACTTCCATTTTTTCCCTTCCGTTCTTCGTGCGGTTTGCTTATTGAATGTGCCTGCGTTTTGTCCCTCCGTCTACAGCTTGCTTCATTTTGTCGTTGGCTCCTTCGTAGGGGCTTCTGCGGTGATTCCGGCCTTACTATCCAGGTTAGTGGATGCCTCCTCTGCTTCTCCATGGGTGTGTGTCTGTAAGGTGTTTGATGAAATGTGAATGTGCGCCTGCTGCTCGATGAAATGTTTGGGTTAGGCCTTCTGTTGTAGTAATTTTACTTCCCGTTGGTTCCACATCCTGTATGAGCATGATGATGTGTGGCCTCTCTTTGTACAATGATTTGTGCTCCGAATTAAAGTTGTTCGCATATATATTGTTGCATGTATACCTCATGAGCATGAAACTCTGTTCTTTATTATGTTGCTTGCTGCTAATGGCTTGCTCATTTGCTTCTCTGATGAGCAGTGTCTTGTTGTTTTCGTGTGCATCACTACATGCCATGGCTTCGTGCTGATTAGGTCTGCTTTGTTTGTTTTGCAGGTTGTTTGGTTTTGGCTATCAAAGAGTCGAGTTTGTTGGGTCAGCCGTCTCCGTTTTGCTCCTTGCTGTGCCTTCGTTCTGCTTGGCAAGGTTTGCTGCTTGCATCTCTCCTTGCTTTTCTACTATGATGTCTGTGTCTGCTGTCATGTTGTGTGGACTGCTAATCTTTTCGTTGTGTGTGCAGGGTGTTTGGTTTTGGCTATCAAAGAGTCGAGGTTGTTGGGTCAGCCGTCTTCGTTTTGCTCCTTGCTGTGCCTTCGTTCTGCTCGGCAAGGTTTGCTGCTCGCATCTCTCCTTGCTTTTCTACTATGATTTCTGTGTCTGCTGTCATGTTGTGTGGACTGCTAATATTTTCATTGTGTGTGCCGGGAATGGCCGGGTGTCGCGTGCTTTATTGTATTTAGTTCTTGTGTGTTACCAGGATGTGTGCGTTTGTATCTGCCATTATACCTATTTTGGAAGCCGTGGTGACTCAATGCGCTTTGCCGTCCCTGTTATATTTGTGTGAGGTAGCAGAGGATGGTTCTGTCCTTGTTGGGGTAGAGTTGGAGCTTCCCGGGGATGGCTCTGCTACAATGCCACGAAGAGAGTTTTTTTGGAGCCCTGCTTCGTTTGGGTTCGTGGAGGCTTATGAACAGGCTGCTCTGCAAGCTATACGTTTTTTACAGGGTCTATATGGATTTGTAATCCGTGACTATAATTACGACTGTATGATGGCTTATAGGGGATCTACCCGTTCATCCATGGTTATTGCAGTCTCTGCTGTTCGTCACATAATGCGTCTAGAGAGCGAGTTGCTTCGTTTGCAGTCTACTGTCCCTCTTCAGTCTCAGTTTGACTGGGGCCTGTTGTACTCCCGTCTCCTGTCGTCTCTCCGTTCTGTTTAGGTGTCTTTTCAGGCCTCCGTGCTTGGTTTGTACGTGACATTGTTTTATCTCTGATCATGCCCGACCTGCAATAAAAAAAACATTTTTTGCTTCTGCTGGGTTCTCTCTACTTTCATGAAGGGGCAATGTATGCTTCTGATGCCTTTTCCATGGTTTTGTTGTTTGGCTCTTACCTCTTGGTCCTTGTTTACTGATTCTTACATTTTTTTCCCATGCCTTGTTGGACTTGGCTATTCGTTTGGTAGGAAAAAAAATATTTCTTTGTTGCCTCTCCTTTCGTTTTTAAGGATAAAAAAATATAGGGTGCCATGTATGGTCTTTTCACAATGTTGCTGCTTGGGCTTCCTCATGGGATTTAGAGGGTCTCGGTTCTTGGCTCTTGCTTTTCAGTGTGTTGCTTGCCAGTGTTTAGAGGGCCTCTTTTGTTCGGTTATCGCTGTTTTGATTAGGTTTCCTATTTCATTCCTGCTGTTGCGTTCTTATTGCAGTGCTTTGTCATTGATGTTTATGTCGTCCCTCTGAATATCATGCCTCCACGGCACTCCGTTGTTCGGAAGGCCAGTTCAGCAAACCAGCAGCCACCTCCATGCCGCTCTGTTCGTCGGAGGCTATCTTATTCTGGACCACCATTATCTTATATATCCTCAGGCCTGCCCAAAAGAGAATGTATGATAACCTGTTTTAATTTAATTTCTTGTGGTTTGGTGGTGTGCCTTCTGCACTCCACTGATCTCTCTTCGTGCCTGTGACATGGCCTGCATTTTTCTTAGATGATGGTTTCTTCCCGGTTCTTAGTCCAGAGATTACGGCCCGTAATAGGAAGAGGTGCAGGGCGAACGTCGATAGGCTTAGGGGAGACGGGCCTGCTATTCGATCACCCTTAGAGCCTGATTGGGTTGGGTTCACGCCTGAGGAGGCAGATATACTGAAAGGTATGCTCGCTGTTGATTTTCATGGAAGCTATGTTATGCTACATTGCTTCTGTGCTACTGTTACTGAAGCAAGATCAATTTATAGCTGGGTACCGAAAGAGATCTTTCTATGGTGGCCCAGACTATAAATGTCCCAAGTGTGATGCAGTCTTCTGGTTCGAGGAGAGGGTGAAGTCAGAGTCCGCTATCACACTGAGGCAGGTAGTTTACAACAAATGTTGCAAGGCTGGTAAGGTGTTTATTACACCTTTTAAAAAGCCACCATTGTTTCTGTCTGAGTTATTGAGATACAATGGGCCTCCCTGCAGCAAAGAATTTATAAAAAAGATACGTCAATACAACTGCCTCTTTGCATTTACTTCCATGGGAACTAACATTGATCGTTCGGTAAATGATGGTAAGGGCCCAAATATTTTCAAAATAAACGGTCAAGTTTGTCATCGAATAGGGTCTCTTTTGCCTAAGGATGGAAACACCCCCAAGTATGCTGAACTCTATATATATGATGCCCAGAATGAGATCCAAAACAGGATTCGGGCTTTAGACAAGGGTGAAAAGTATAATGGTGCTTTAGATGAATCCATTGTTGAAGGTCTGATGCACATGCTTGACACACACAATTCTTTTGTCAAAACGTTTCGATCTGCTAGGGAAATACTAGAGGTCAATAAACATGCTGACATAGCCATACGTTTGATTGCTCCTGGAGAATCTGATAGTCCTCAGTTTAGTCTTCCCACAACAGACGAGCTAGCAGCTTTAATGGTCGGTGAGTTTACGGTGGAGGCTGCTTGTCGTGACATAATAATACACGGTAGAGATGACAAACTTCAGCAGATATCTTCGTTACAGACTTCGTACATGCCTCTCCAGTATCCTCTCCTCTTTCCCTATGGAGAACGTGGGTTTCAACTTGGCCTTAGATATATTGGTTCAGACCCTCTTGATACAACCAAAAGAACCAGACTTACTATGCAGGATTATTATTCCTATTGCCTCCACTACAGACCAGAGCAACATAATCCATACCTTTGTTGTGGTTTGCTCTCCTCACAGGCTATTGTGGATGCACGCGCTTGCATAGACGAGTGGAGACTGCACTTTATCATGAAGGCTCAGGATGATCGTAGGGCAGAGAACTTGCAAGGGATTGTTGATGCCGTTGGAAAAGGGCAGACAGATGCGGGTTCTGTTGGCAAGAAGAACATACTTCCGTCTTCTTTTACCGGTGGCCGGCGTTATATGATTGAGAACTTCCAGGACGCAGTAGCTATTTCGCGTGTATTTGGCCCACCAGATCTTTTCACCACCTTCACCTGTAATCCCAAATGGGGTGAGATCATTGAGGCCATGTCTTCTGAACCTGGCCAAGTGCCTTCAGATAGGCCCGATCTTCCGGTTAGAGTATACCACATGAAACTGAACGAGTATCTTCATGACATCAAGTCTGGAGAGGCATTTGGCCCCGTCGTGGCTGGTAATGCATGCTTTGCGACTGCTCCGCTTTATTTTCTTTTCTTTCCTGCGCTCTGGACCCGTAGTGAATCCTGGTTTTTCTTTGTTTACAGTGCTGCATACTGTGGAATTCCAGAAAAGAGGACTTCCTCATGCTCATATACTAATTTGGCTTAACAGGAAAGAACGGGAGGTTAGTCCTGCTTTAATTGATTCCTTTATATCAGCAGAAATTCCTGACCCTGTAGCAGATCCTCTTGGATATGCTCTTGTCTCTGAACACATGATGCACGGTCCGTGCGGTGAGAATAATAGTAAGTGCCCTTGCATGAAGGATGGTCTCTGTTCGAAAAAATTCCCTAAGCCATTCCAGAACGAAACCTCAATAGACGATAGTGGGTTCCCTATATATAGTCGTCCAGACAACGGTCGTTTCGTGATGAAAAAAAAAGTAAGGCTTGATAACAGGCATGTTGTTCCTTATAACTTAATTATGCTAAAAAAATACTAGGCACATCTTAATGTTGAGTGGTGCAATAAAACACATGTAATCAAGTACCTTTACAAGTATGTCACCAAGGGCCCCGATTTTTCGAAGACCTTGTTTGAGTCCATTAAAAACAAGGATGGTGCTAAGATTGATGAAATACTGGAATATAAAGAATGTCGCTATATATGTGATAAGGATGGATGTTGGAGAATATATGGCTTTGAAATACACAGTAAAATGCCTTCTGTTGAAAGACTTCCTGTTCATCTATTGAATAAACACACAGTGCTTTTCAATGTAAAGGCAGACCTAAGGTCGGTTGCTGGCAATGCATGGCTGCAGAAAACAATGCTAACAGAATGGTTTGTAGCTAATAGATTTCATCCAAATGCTAGGTCTCTTACTTATTGTGACTTTCCAACCAAATGGACTTGGCTAACAGACAGAAAACAGTGGGTTCCTAAGACCTCGAGCTATAGGATAGGTAGAATTTATTATGTGCATCCTACAACTGGAGAGCTTTACTATTTAAGAATGCTGCTGATGGTTGTTAAAGGTGCAAAGTCTTATGCTGATGTTAGGACCTGCAATGGAACTGTGTATGAGACCTTCAAAGAGGCATGTGCTGCTAGGGGCTTGCTTGGAGATGATCTTGAATGGTATAATGCGTTTGATGAGGCTTTAACCTGGGGTATGGGGGATCAGCTACGTAGGCTTTTTGTTACGATAATTGTCCACTGTGGGGTTAATAATGAAAGTGCTTTTTTTGAAAAATATTGGTTGGATTTGGCTCAGGATATCGAGCACAACATAAAGCGCTCCTATCGTGATGATAAACATGTTGTGCCTCCTGATGAATTGCGAGACATGCTACTTGATAAATTGACTGTTCTGTTTGCTAAAAATGGATCTAATATTCTAGATCACAACCTGCCACTGAAAACTGCATATGATGATGTCTCACATGAGAATGCCATGATAGATGATGAGCTATGTACTGATCCTAAAGGCGAGCTTATAAAAGCAGAGGCAATGTACAAGAAATTAAATTCAGATCAACTTCTAGCTTACAAGAGTATTATTGATAGGGTTATATCTGAGAAGCCAGGATTTTTCTTTGTGTCTGGGTATGGTGGGACTGGGAAAACTTTTCTCTGGAGTGCTATCATTGCTTATCTTAGAGGTAAAGAAAGAGTTGTTCTCACAGTTGCGTCTTCTGGGGTTGCAGCACTTCTTCTTCCTGGAGGTAGGACTGCTCATTCTAGGTTTAAAATACCAATCTGTCTAGATGATAATGCAACATGTGATATAAAAAGATCTAGCAAGCTAGCACAAATGATTGAATCAGCTGCACTAATAATTTGGGATGAAGCATTGATGGCTCATCGTAGGTGCTTTGAGGCCCTGGATCGTAGTTTGCGTGATATTTTATCTGCTGATGATCCTTCATTGGCTGAAATGCCTTTTGGTGGTAAAGTTGTGGTCTTGGGTGGTGATTTAAGGCAAATTTTACCGGTTATAGAAGGTGGTACTCGCTCCCAGATTATTAATGCTTCTATAACAAATTCACCTCTATGGCATTTTATAGAAGTTCTTCACCTTAACATAAACATGCGCCTGGTTGTTCAAACAACAGATCCTATTTTACAGGCTGAAGCGGCTTCTTTTGCTAGCTGGGTATTGAGTGTTGGTGATGGCACAGAGCCTTCTGTGGCTCGGCAAGGGGAGTGTGAGCCAAGTTGGATAACGGTTCCTGATGACATGCTGGTCCATTCTGAGGATGATAGGATAGATGCTATTGTTCGTGCTGTGTATACAGACTTTGCTAAAAACTGCTCTAACCCAAAGTATCTGCGCCAAAGAGCTATCTTAACAACAACGAATGATCTAGCTCAGGAAGTTAATGATCATATGCTGACCTTAATACCTTCTGCTGAGAGGGAATATTTAAGCTATGATTCTATAGGAAATACTGCAGATGCAATGCGTAACATGGATGTATTTTATCCTGTTGAATACTTGAACACAATTAAAATTAACAACTTCCCTCGACATAGCCTGGTTTTGAAAAAGGGTGTGCCCATCATGCTTCTTAGAAATTTAAGTCAGTCGACTGGTCTTTGTAATGGTACTCGTCTGATTGTCTCTAATCTTGGTGAAAAGGTCATAGAGGCTATTATTATGACCGGTTCTAATATCGGTGATGTTGTATACATTCCAAGAATTTGCTTGACCACAAAGGATCCTAAGTGGCCATTTACTTTGCATCGTCGCCAATTTCCGGTCAGGGTTTCTTATGCCATGACCATTAATAAAAGCCAGGGACAAACTCTTTTAGCTGTGGGGTTATACCTGAAGAGCCCTGTTTTCACTCATGGCCAGTTTTATGTCGCAGTCTCTCGTGTAACTTCTAAGAAAAACCTGAAAATACTTATTGAAAATGAAGATGGCACACTTGGATCTCAGACTAGAAACATTGTTTTCTCTGAGATTTTTCACTCATTAAAATAGCATCTACGTTACGTATTATTTTGTGAGCTGCTTTTGGCTGTAAATACTACTTTCCCTATCGTTTACTATTGCGTAGGATGCTATCTATGTTCTACTTGATTTTGCAGACCAATCTTGGTCTCCGCATAATTTGTTCTTTATTACCGCCTATATCTATGTGTTAAGCGCATTTTGAAGGTTTGCTTTGTGTGTTTGTTCGTTTTCCTTCAGTCAGGTATGCTATTATATTACTATGCTTTATGTACTATTGCTATGTTTCTGTCTACATTTGAATATGATGCCATTTGTGTGACCGTGCTCGCTTCAATGCCTATTCTTATCTTTCTAAGCAACTACGTGTTTGTCTTTGCAGATGGCGCATCAACTGCTTTCTGAGATACACAACCAGAGTAGGAAGTGGACTGTTTCTGTCCTTGTTTCTCGCCTGTGGTTTTATCGCGGGGGAACTGACAGTGGGCCCATCAAGCACATGGACCTGGTCGTTCTTGATAGCCAGGTAAGCAATGTACATACCTAGCTAATTGCTATGTGGCCATGTTGAACCTAGAACACATTTATAATTGCTGCTTTGGTTCCCAGGGCAACCATATGTATGTGCAGATACCGCCTCAGGCAGCAGAGCAGCTAAAGCATGAGCTGGAAGAAGGAAAGGTCTACATGATGAGTAGCTTCAACTGCATTGAAGCAAAGACTACTTTTAGGGCTGTTGAGAGTCCCTTCATGATCCAGTTCACCAGGTTCAGCAGGGCTGTGTTGCGCCCAGGCTTGGAGGCAGATTACCCATTCTGCACCTATAATCTGATCCCATTTCAGGACATCCAAAAGCCATCTGGTCCACCTGCTCGTTTCCTTGGTAGGTTGTGCTGTTGAATACCTCCCCCAAAAAAACATATGCTCCTGAAATGTTCAAAATCTAATGCTTATGTGGATTCTTTGAATTTGAAGATGTCATTGGAAGGATTACTGCTATTTCTGATGTGATTCCTGTCCACTCAATGCATCAGCCAGAACCATCAAACACAAGGACGATAGTCCTTGCAGACTTACAGTAAGTGAAATTGCTGTTTTATTACGCGTACACCCCTTTGGCATACCAGTTCCTTCGTTCATTTATTAATCTGTGCATCGTATGAATCCTTCAGGGGCCAGGAGATAAAGCTGGTCCTCTGGGGTGATCGAGCAGTTGAGTTTGAGGGAGAGGCAGTGCGAGCAAGGGATGAAAAACAAGCTGTGATTGCAATTTTTGTAGGAACATTGCCTAAAATGAATCAAGGTAGTTACTTTACGTGTGCTCCGGCTATGGCGCCTTATACGACTTCACAGTAAATAGTTTACAGAATAGAGGCTACTAATACTATAATTGATATGCCCTCTCAGTCCTCTGTGTTGTTTAATAAATATGTAGGTGTTAAAGGGCTTAGTGGTAGTTCTGCTTGCCGCTGGTACATCGATGAGGATCTGCCTGTCATAAATGACTTCCGCAACAGGTGATTTCTATGTGCTTCCTAATTTGCTGCTTCTTATTTTAACCATGTCTGTGAGGGTAATGCTGCTTAGTTAACTGTAGTACTGACTACCTCCTTTGTTCCGTATTGAATTAGACTTGGGACTGATTTCAAGCCTATCGATAACAATGGTGCTTTGGTTGAGGGTGCATTTCCCACCCGTGTCTATGCCGATCCAATTGAAATGACCGTGTCGGACCTCCTTCAGCTCAACCCTTATGAAAACGAGGTATGCTTGCTATCTTTTCTTCCAGACGTTGTTTTCCCTTTTGTCATTCGCTTGCTCAATGGCAGATTGTGTTGTTCCCACAGGAAAAGCGATTCATATGTACCGTTACTGTTGAAAGGCTCAATCCTGATCAGCGCTGGTGGTTCTTCTCATGCTCTACCTGCAACAAGACTTCAACAATGCTTGCGGTGTCACAGTACCGATGCACCAACCCTAACTGCTCAACCAAAGATGCACAGGAAACGTATGTTCCTTCCTAACCCTCTGCATGGTGTTTCTCCCGTTTATTGCCAACTGTTTTCTCAAGCTTCCTAGCATATTTACCTAGACCCGCCTCTTCCGTATTCTGCCAGTCCTTCATCAGAATCTTCATTATATTCATGCCATGTGCAGGTACTGTCTTTCTCTCTTTGCACGTGATGACGTGGCTGAGGCTGAGTTCATTATGTTTGATAAAGTTGGAAAAGCAGCTGTAGGGAAGCCACTTCTCACCTTACTGAAGTTTAGAAACCCAGGACTTTTAACCATCCAAGAGATAGCTCGTGTGCCAATGGTTGACAGGATTGCTCCACCAGAAGTTACACAAGTTGTTGGGCAGAAGTATAAGCTTCTTGTGTCCATTTCAAAGAGAAGCTTTGCAACCACAAGCACGCAGTTGTCGTTCCAGGTTGTGAAAATTATGGAAACCTACAAGCCTGAGTTAAGCTCATCTGCCTTTGACTGTGTCCCCGGGACCTCTGGAGCATCATCTTCTGCCTCACTCATTGACAGTCCAGTGCCTTCTGAGCTATTTACACCCAATACACCAAGCATCCAGCAGGCACAGCCTGCCAGCTCATCAGGGAGCCTTGCCATAGGCTATCAGACACCGACAGGAGGGGTAAGTGCCTGTGTTAGTTTGCCTTCTATTACACTATTTGTTCAATTTCAATGTCAGTAGACTAAATTCTTCTCGCTGCCTTTTGACACTTAGGCACGCACACCGACTTCAAAGCTCAATGCCAGTCTCCTTTCATCTGCATCTCCAGGGTATGCCTTTTTGAAACAGACTGCTACGATATTTTCAATTGCTTGAATGCCCTCATGCTTGTGTTTTCTTTTGTAGCAAATCACCATGCCCAACCGGCAGTGCCAGGCGTGTCTTGTTTCTCGGTGATGAAAAGAAAACTATTCTGCCAGAAGAGACTAAGAAGCCTGCTAAAGCAGATGAGGTAATCTTTTTTATACCCCTCATGCAAATACCTATGAATGCACGTGTTTTACGTCTTAGAAGAAAGCAGTTCGCTTGGGCGCTCATTAATAATTGCTACCTTTTTAGCATGCCTTGCTTACCTGTGCAACTCTAAAACCAGATGCTTATCTTACTCAAAGAAACATACCTGGTATTGTATGTTTTGTTTATGAAGATGACAAATATCGATAAGCATAGAGGAATTCTATTGGAAGATGTCTAGCTAATCGTGTCAGCTCAAACATATTAAGAATAGTTTAATTACCTTTGAATATCGACATATCATGTTCCTCTCTTATCAACCTAATTTATGTGCTGGGTGCACCAGGAGAACTATGATGACAAGGCTGAAGATCCTTCAGCTGCTGCTGAAGGAAAGGATGACAAGGCTCAAGTGCCCAAAAACAAAAGGTACATCTTATTATTCTGTGTATCTATCTCACCGTACTTTGTACGTATATGCCATCCTACCTGTTCATCTTTAACTATAACACCTTTGAATAAAGGAGCTCTGTTGCTGGAAAAGGAACTGCTGGTGGAAAGAAAACAAAGCAGTGACTGCTTTGCGCTAGCCATGCAGAAGTAAACTACCTATAGGTACAACACAAGTCTGTTCTGTAGTATTGTTGTTAGATGCATTTTCCTATTACCATGCCTGGGCTTAATTTCTTAAGACTTTGCATTCCACTGTAGGCTATCTATCCTATGTATATTAACTTCTCCTCAGCGCGAAGGAGAAAGATGATGTTTGTGCGACTAGCTTCGCTATCGATGACGCTCCATCCCAATGCTCTTTGACCAGCTACAAGCAGAGCCCGTTGACGTGTATGCCTCTTGCATAAACTTTACTGTAACTGTATGCTTCTTATCAAGCATGCTTCAAAACTCCCCTATGCTATGTGTGTGTGTCTGAACAAAGTCTTTGGCTGCCCAGATGGCTATGTCAAAGCAAGGCAAAAACAAAACTCCCCTATATTATGAAGCGAACTTGAACTTATTGTGTGTATGCTGTTAAGCTCTTGTTTAAGTCTCTGTGTGTGATATGCTGCTTCATAGCTTAGAAGCTATTTGCTCTTCTTGAGACGAATGTTTTTCATTTTGATTTTGTTTTTTTTCGCTCTCTATTTTTTTTGAAGGCTTTTTGCTCTCTGTTGCTCGTCTTAATATCTCGTGCCATTGAAGCCTCTGGGCTGCCTCTGCTTTGGTCTTGGCCCATTTGGCCCTTTCTGCCTTATCCACACAGCGCGTTTGTGTGGCTGGAAAGGTGTGGTCTGTGTGCTCTGCCCTTTTACTAGCATTGGATACCTTGTCGGAAGCTGCCAGCTGCGCCCCATAACCTGCTCGCTCTCTTCCTTCAGCCACCCACGCCGCCGCCAAAATCCCTAGCACAGCCATTTCTAGGGTTTGTTAGCTCGCCGCATCTTGATGCTCTGGGCTGATGACGTCGCCTTCTTCGACCAACAAAGCTGCAGCCCAAGCCACGGTTCTGACCACAGGCAAGTTCCATTCTAGACTGCTGATCTATGTGCGCCGATGCTCTTACGTTCTTGAATCGATTTGCTTGCTTTTTTTCAACGCTTAAGCTAGCATCTCGATTGACCCTAAACTACTTTATAATCCTGTTAGGAGTTTCATCCTCGCCTGTCTCTTCTAGAAGAAATATAACAAGAGCACTTATTTCATATGGTGAAACAAAATGCCCAGAGATCCGGACCCACTATCATTTTGGAATTATTTTCTCTCCTGATAATAGAGCCGCACGAAACAGGTTTCATGATGCACTAGCTGAAGCTTTTGAGCTAGATGGCGATGTTTTTTCTTTGGATACTCCTGATGAGGAATTTCTGATTAGCATCCCAGACAAGCCACAGTACAGCCAGGCAGTGCAGTTTCTTCAGTCCGAACAGAGGCTTAGCTTGGGTGACATACATTTTACCACCCAATGTGCAGATGAAGAAATAACGTACTGTGGCACTCCCAGTTATGATTCGCATGATAACCATGCAGGGTCCGAAATCTTGGTTGAGATAAGAAACCTGCCGCTGCACCTTTGGACGTTCAAAACAGCAGATTTTATCTTGCATCCATATTGTGTCGTCTCTGAACTTTACCCTGACACAATGGCCAACAAAGATCTTTTAACTTTTCGATCCATTTGCTGGACAGACACACCAGAGAATGTACCATTGCAGATGAAAATCAAGGTTAGACGCAGGTTCCGAGATCCAACAAACAGAGCAGAAGGAATCCACCTTGACGTGTTTACCGTGCTTATTAGGGTGATTAACAACCCATTTAAGAAGAAGCTGAGAGTAGCTGAGTTGTTGCCGCCTATACCAGATGCTCAAAACAACACCATTAGTGCTGCTACACCGCATTGTTTCCTCCAAAACACGGAGGTTGACCCCGATAGATTCCAGGAATTATTACACTCTATAATCCTCAAACAAAGTGATGGTGCTGAACCCATCAGCAGAGGAGAACTGTTTTCTGCGGTAATTCAGCACGTGCCAGCATCTAGATATATTAATGTGGAGCCGATTAGCTTTGATGCTTTCCTCGTGCGCTATCGAGGGGATGTTCAGTTTGCAACGTTTGCAGCATTCAGATCAGATGTTCTTGCTAGGGGACACATCGAACTTGGTGGCCGCATCTTCAGCGCTATTCCTTGGTCTCCTTCTTATGGTGGCGAGCAGACTTCTCTTTCCCGATTTGTTCGCATTGTTATAGGTGAAGCTCCAATTGGACTCCTCCAGTATGAGATAGCAAGCCAACTGCTTAGCCCGTTCATTTTAGTCGAAGGGACTGATATTCCTGGACAAGGCTTGATAGATACAAATAAGTATAGCTGCTTGGGATGGGTTGACAGTGTGATCGATATCCCAGACTACATCACCGTCTACATAACACCTAGAGGATGTCGATCAGACTATATGCATACTGGACATCATTACATGCCCCTGTATACACGGCGTGCAAAGATAACGGTTGAGCCTCCAAACATGCCGAGAGACTAAGGTATAATGCATGCATGAGCAGTTTCATATATCGTGCTAATAGGTTCTTATGATATCATATTAAGATTGTTTTTTAATTGCTAACATGAATCTTACAGCAATGAGGCTACAAAATAAAATCCATGGTGCTTCCCAAGGAAAATACTATAGACTGGACAACGCAGGAATTCACAGTATTTTGCTATCTCTTGGGAATGGCTTGTCATGGCACAACTTTAATGTACCGCAATGTATTATGACTTTTAGACTAATATGCTTATTTAACGCCTTAGGTGTTCACTGTGTAATCCATCTAGAGAATTGTATTACCTGCTTCACCTGAGTTTTATTTAATATCATGAATTAGTGTGCACATTTATCTACTTTTTGCTTATAGAATTCTGGCTACTACAGAAGGCCTTGGGTGTTTTGGTGTATGGGCCCAGAGACAGCAGCCCAGACAAAAGGCCCATAGACTGCCCATATAAATACTACTAAGACAAGCCAGTTGTAACCCTAGATCGACAGAGTGCTCCTTTTTGGAACCCTAGATCGACAGAGCTCTCTTTCTCACATCTTCTGTAGCAATGGCTTCGTCCACGGAAAAGCAAGCAAATTTGTTGAGCTATGCTCCTCTCTCTCTTTCAGCGCCTGATGACCAGGAGCAGTACTCAAGAAAACCACAGGTAACTGCCTCACGATTTGGTGATGAAGCTGCAAATTAGTGTACTCTCTTTTTGATTTTAGTTAGAACTAGAACTATGAACAACAATTGATCCATATCACCACTTTTACAGGAGCTGCCAGTGCATGCAGAGCAGATACATAGCGAGTTTTCTCCAGGTGAAGAGTATTCGACCAACAACCAACCTGAAGAGCAGCAGCCTGAGGTTATTTCCTCTCACCAAAAACAAAAACATTTTTATAAATAGAATAATTTTCTTGGTGTATGCTCTTACTGTTGCAATTGACAGCTGCAAGCTGAGGTAGCACGCCCACGAGAGATCCACAGCCACTTATCCTTGTATGCAGCATGGTACACTCAATATGAGAATTCACAGCATGGTCCAGAGGTTCGGATTACAGCCATTTAATTATCTCTTGCATAGATTTTTTCATGATCTACCTAATGATGAACTTGGCCGATTAATTATGGATATTTGGGTACTACCTCTTATACTGCCGTAAACAGAAGCATAACTCTTAATGTTTCTAGGTCCTGCTTTATAATTATGTACATAGCTGTGAGGCGATGGGTTCTGATAGATACCAGATTCACAACCCACAACTTTAGGCATAGTTTTCCAGTTACTCTGTCTTTTGACTAAAAAACAAATAGCTCATTCTATATTATACAACGAATTCCTTTTCACATCATTACAATTAATAACATGCGTTTAATACCACAGGCCACACCACCTATGGTGAAGATCCCTTACAAGATGATGCTGGATATCCTTTTAGAATCTTTGGCCCTTCCACCAGCAGAATATCGAAGCAAGCAATGTGGTGGCGCTAGAGTATGTGTGACTGCTTTTTTCCACACGCCTACATCGAATGTTGGAGATAATAGCAGTCGTATGGCTATCAAATATGCAATGTCAGAGGACACAGCTGCTATGGAAGCAATAGGATACATAAAATGCATAGCGAAGACAGAGATAAGAGACTACAACTACAGCACCATGAAGATGCTAAAGGAGGAAAATGAGTCCCTGAAGCATGAGCTAGCTATAGCTAAAAAAACAAGCAAAAGATGAAGATGAAAACCAGAACCATCAAGAACAAACTCATGATAGCCAAATACAAGAACAAGAACAATGCGATGGGCTGGTTCGTTCTAGCAAGATACGTGAACGGGCTCTCTGATCATATATCGAACGTGACAACGCTGAATAAATCATCTGGGAAAGAACCCATAGATCAACTTATCAATGGACCTCTTAACAACATTGAGAAGGTGGCAGAAAGGCTCAGACGCAGAGTGATCAAGTCGGAAAAGAAGTTCAGAGCCATAAGAAGAGGTTTTTAGGTTGATGCCATACAAAATGCATCCTAGGCTAAACCTTTCAGAATCACGGTGTATTTTGCTCCTTTTGTGTGTCCTGCCAGCAACAATTAACCGAGTTGTACTTTTCCTTTCTGTTTGAACCAGGTTCAGACTAAGGGTTAACCAGGCCTGTGTGTAAGACCTAATGATCGTTCCATTAGAAGTCTTTATTTATTATCTGTGCCATATATGTTTACATGAACAGCATACCTGATGCTGTTAATGACTTTCCCTGTTGCTTATGTAATCTTGTTCATGGGCTTTTGAGCAGTGTTATATGCAACTTTGAAGGCATATAGAAAACATCCAAAGAAATGGGGTGCAGCCATTGCCATTGGTTCTTTCATCTGACGATGACCTTTCGAACATACCTCTTCTTGAGGTACTAAACATGCTCTAATTTTGTTGAGTATGCCTCTCTGTAAATGCTTCTCTTGCCCAGCTGAAGAACCAAGGAAGAAAAGGGGATAGACAAGCTCGATGGTTGTAGTACACAAAGAGATTTCTTTTTCTCGTGCATATGGAAAATAAAAGTTTGGTGCAAACGGTGTTAAAAATATGTCCTTACTTTCTTTTTTACTCCAAATTCTCATCGAGATAACCATATTTTAGCCTAAAACAATGCTTCCTTAGCTGGTTTGTACATGTTATACAAATACACTTTTATTTCAAACTTGAATTTAACAACGTAATAAACATATTCATTCATTCATTACAGGTTCACCATGTCTCATTATGTCCTTTTGCTTCATATTCAGGGTGAAACTGGGCTATATTTCTTTCAGGCGAGGGTGATTCCAGTAGGTGAGGTGCATTCCCCTGCTCCGCTTAATTAAAATTAATGTGAAATATGTTTCTACCAAAACAAATTACAATTTATTCTTTTTAGTTTCTACTGATTTTCAGTATGAAATATTGGGGCCCGAGTAGTTCAGTCCATTTCCCAGTGGATATGGCACACACATGTATGATCGCTGTTATCGAAATTGATATCAACACCTTGACTGAATCTCATAGAATAGACTGCCCTGCTAATTCTTGCATAGCTGAGCTATCTGTAGAACATAGAATAGACTCTGAGCATGCCCTGGGGACCTGTCTAAATAATTCCTATACACATGGACGCTGGGTATGTTAGTAATTGCCCAAAAAAATAGCGGCCGGAGATTATTTGTTGAAAAATCTAACGGTGTTTCCTTCTTTCCATCGGCTACTATTTAACGGTGTTATAATATGATTTATTAGAATAGAGATCAGGTACTACCAAACTGAAATATGTATGCACATCTCATTGTAGAGAGAAAGACACCATTCCTTTTTATTAAAAGAGATTAAATTTGTTACCATATGTGCTTGTCCACAACGAAATCGACTAAACCATGTTTTTTTTCAAGGCGCATATGGATTAAGATATGACTTTCTACTACCAAACAACAATGAGTATATAAATCGCCTGTCCTTACTAAAGGAAACTATTTTCATCGCGAACATGGGTTTAGCGGGTCTCTGTGCCATTTGGCGCAAACGGGTCAACTAGTATAGTATATAACAGTAAAAACAAAGTAGTACAAGAAAGGACGACAAAATCTGTTCACCACCTTGCCGCTTGTGGTCTGTCTCTCCCTCCCGTGTGCGTGCGGCGTTCCGTCACTCATCCATCCTCACCCCCGCTTACCCATCCTGCTTCTGCCTCGCTCGATTCAGTTCAAGTGACCAGCACCAGCCACCGGGAAGCAGCGGGGAGCGCAGTGGGAAAGAAGGAACGCCGCAAGAGAAGGGCGCTGTTCGCCGCGGCAGAGATCCGGCGGCGGCGGCAGAATCGACGGCCATGATGAGGCACAGAGCTCGCTCTTCCCCCAGCTCCCCGCTCACCCCGTCCACCAGCACGAGGTGACCTATCCATTTCCTCAGCTCTTCTTCTTCCGGGCTTTTCTTCGTCGGTTCTTGTGATGAAATCGCTGCAAGCAAATTTATATGTGACATCGCTGGAAGTTCTCATTAGAGCCGCGGCCATGGAATTTCCTGGTGATGCCTGGACCAGTCTTAGAAGGTTTTTTTTTTTAATTTGTCACCTTGGTTTTCTTTTTTTTTTAAAGCAATGCTTGAAAATACGAACCAGTAGTTAGAACGAGGAATCTTGGAGTTCTTTTTGGCAACAATCTAGGGAAATACTACCTTTTAGAACAAAAAGCACAGACGAATAAGAATGCCAGGTCCACTGAAAGGTGGGCATATAGCTTCGATTTCAGATTCATGGATTGGTAATGTGGGTATTGCAATGTCGATCTTTGGCCAAAATGTAGCTGCAGAATTATCACTGTAATTTGGAGACAATGGGACAAGAACAGATTTGCACAAGTCAGCCTCCGTTCCCCTTCACCTTTTTTTTAAGCACAGCACAAGGGGATCTCCGAGGTCGGGTCCTCACCCTTGGCGTCGTGGAACCTGATGGTATCAACATGGAGCACTAGTGCACTTGGCGTTGACACTTCGCGCAGCACACTATCTTTTCGCTTCTACCACTAGCACAGTTTCGGATAGAAACAATGTGTTCGGCACTTCAACTTGACCATGAGTTAATGATATGCCCAGCGCATCAGCAGGTCATCACGTTTCCATCCCCCCCCCCCCCCAAAAAAAGTAGGATAAAATCGATTGATGCACACAGCCGTATATTATTAATTATTGATAATGCCAAACAAATCAACTTATAAAATAATAAAAAGAAAGAACTCGAGGCCATCCACTAGGACATGCCTCCCGCAACATCCCCAAAACCTACCACCAAAGCTAAAATGATATATTAGCAGACAAAGTGCGCAATGCTCCAAGACAACGCCTTCAAGAAGGAACCGCCGCTCGCATGCCGATGTTGGCTCATCCAACTAGATGTTTGACCAAGGGCTATCACCCCCAACCAGATCTTTGAACCAATACCTTCAACAAGGTAACGACGCACGTGCGTCGACACTGCCTGATCAAGCCCCAAAGGCAAGATGATGAGTTTCACTTGGGAGAATGCATCTGCAATGACTGCCGCTATACTCACCTCCCACCACACTACCGGCTTGCTCACACAGAACTAGCCAGCCAAAGGATAAGTCACCAGAAGGGAAGACGTCATCACGTTGGCATATAATGGGTGTTGAGTAGGTATTCACGTTCTTCTCATCAATTGAGAAGATGGGAACAGTAGTCTTCTGATTTCCATTGCTCCATTTCCACCTATCCAGGACTTGTCAATAGCAAGAATCTCATGGCTCTAGCCATACGAAGGTGTTACATTCCTCAAGAAAGTTGTGATCTTAGTTCGATCTTTTCTTGTATGTAGGTCTGTAACCATCATGTTCATTTCAGGTTGCATAATTGGTTAGTGTCAAGGGGTTAGCATTTTAGCTCACATGGGAGATTATTTCCCATTAACCCCATTATCATTGAATGAGAAATTAAACTGTTGAACAAACATGTTGATTAGCCAGCACATCAGTCATTTGCTAGAAAATCACGATTTGATTTGGCAAGGCGCCGACTAGAGGCTTGTTCTTCATTTGCCACAATAGTGATAATAAATGCCACACAAACATGACTTTGTTGATACTTATAATCGGTTCTAAATTTATTACTGTGCTAATTAGTCAACTCACCGTTAATATTACCCAATTAATGGACTGAAGACCCACCTAGCATGACCCAGTTAATCATCATTAGTTACAACTACTTCAGCTATTTTGGTGAAAGAGTTAGAACAGATTGCTTGATCATTTGTTAAATATTTTAAGTTATATCATGTCAAATGAATTGAACAATGAACATTGAGCAACATACTAATGATTTGGACTAGTTTTCTCTACTAATTTATTTTCAAACTCATCTAGAGCCAGATCAAACCACCAGTTTTCATGACAAACTGGTCCATATGTGTTGGAGATCTCAAACTGTCATGTTATGCCTATGTTTTGCCTTTCTGTGAAGGAATAGAAGCTTGTCATCGACTCCTCCTCTATCTTCAGTTCAAATGCAAAACGGCGTGAGGTTTGGTATGCAGTACAGTTGATCTAAATGAAGTCTGTGAGAAATTTGAGGCGCACAAATATTAAACACTGAAGGAAATTTGAGTTGCGCAGTTATCTCAGAAGACTTCTTTTATTCCTCACATTCCATGATCCCAAAATTTGGAGCTGTAACCAGGCACTACACAATGGGAAAGGATAATAGTAGTAGTATATTAGTTGAAATGAAAGGAAGATTACCAAAAGAGGATTTTTTTTAATTACAATCGTGTTCAACAACTGAGGTGTAATAGTGTATACTTTCATCACATATTAAACACTGCAGAACAAAACTTACAACTCAAATTTAATTCCTGCAAGTAAATAAAAAATTCATGATTCTGCCAGATAAGATGCTATCATGAATTTTTTATTTACTTGCAGGAATTAAATTTGAGTTGTAAGTTTTGTTCTGCAGTGTTTAATATGTGATGGGGCTGATTCTAAAGATGCATATCTCTTGTTTCATTACTTTGTCCCTTTCAGTTTGTCCGCAGATAAAAACCAAAAGATTTCCTTGGTCAGTGAAGCTTGTTAACTTGAAATGTGACTGCATTTGGGGTGCTTTGGTTTACAGGATTGATTTCTTCTTGCTCTAACTAAAGTGTGTAGTAATTGAGCCAAAGCTAGCAAAGAGATGAATGAACATAAACATTGATATCCTCCTCTTTTCGCAGGTTACATCTGTCCAGTAAAGATGTTCTTCCTCCGACCTCTATCTGGATGGATTCTTGGGTGGCAATGAAAAGTGTCATGAAAGTGAAGACATTTCAGATCATTGTGTTGCAGGGGATAATTGGCTCATTGCCCTGGACCGCCATAGTTTTCTTCACCATGTGGTTTGAACTCATTGGTAGGGCAAACAAGCTGATAAACTCCTACAATGAATTCTCCAAAAGAAAATTGAATATTGACGGTCCGTGTTTTAACTCCTCTTAGGTTTTGACAATAGGAGTTCTGCAGCATTGAACAGCCTATTCGCCATTGGGTGCGCCAGTGGAGCTCTCCTTGGTGGCGTACTAGCAGATCGCCTGTCACGGCACTATCCCGATTCCGCACGCATCATGTGCGCTCAGTTTAGCGCCTTCATGGGCATTCCTTTCTCATGGATCCTCCTTACGGTCATTCCCCAGTCAACTGACTACTGGCTTGCCTATGCGGTCACACTCTTCTTCATGGGCATCACCATCAGCTGGTGTGCTACTTCGGCAAACAACCCCATGTTCGCGGAGGTAGTCCCTCCCAAGCACCGCACCATGATCTACGCCTTCGACCGGGCTTTTGAGGGCTCATTCGCCTCACTGGCCGCTCCTGCTGTTGGTTTGGTCACTGAGAAGATATATGGCTACGACGCCAAGACTGTAAACATCGCCAACGGATCAGCTCAAGGGGCGTATGCGCTGTCGAGAGGACTACTAACCATGATGATCCTTCCTTTTGGTATCTGTGTCCTATTCTACAGCCCTTTGTACCTTGTGTTCAAGCATGACAGAGACAATGCCAAGGTAGCCAGGTTCAAGGACCAGGAGCTAATCTGAAGATAAACATATTTCCGCAGTGATATTTCTGATGAGGATTCAAGCTTGTTTGTGAATGTTTTGATTGTAAATCAGAGCACAAGACAATATATGATATCGGGGAAATGTGATGCTAGTTCTAACAAAGTGCCAAACATTAAAAGACAATCTGAGCATATTGTTTACTTGTACACGATAACTTAAACTGATATCTTAAATAAAATAAAAATAAAAAACTTAAACTGATATCTTAAATAACTTCGACAGCTGCATTTCGTGTATAACTCCAAAATAAGTGTTGGTACTAAAGTTAGTACAAAGTTGAGGTACTTATTTTGGGACGGAGGGAATAACTTTAAGATACACAATGTTCCTGGCTAGATGCTACAATGTCTTATATTTTAAGACGGAGGTAGTATGTTTTTAGTATCTGAAAATAGAACTGTCTTCATTTTACTGAACTCAATAACCATCAATGATTCCCACTACCTTTTACTGAACTCAATATCTATCGATGATTCACACTTCTTTCCTTCATACTGATGTGTATTAAAACTCTCAAGGAAATTTGATGCTTCTAAGCAGATATCCTTCATAAGCATCGACCCAACTTCAAAAAATCATAGCCACCCTTTTCCTTCTTCAATAAAAGAATCGCTCAAAAATGCAAAAGTGCTCTAAATTCAAAGAAAACTTACCTTATGGCACTTGTTGAATTTCGAATGATTGTTGCCATTTCTTGTCGATTTTCAATGTGAACTGCTTCAGCGCACGATATGGCAGGTTGCTGGTCGAGCTCGACAATGCAATTGCCACGGCAGCAGAGTAGGACGACTGAGGACAGAGCGGCCTGATCGATCTGCCTGTGCTAACAAAATCAGAGCGCAGAACTTTTCTACTGGGCAGAGCAAGGAACACCAATGACTATTATACATAAAAGAGGCTATTCAATAACATGTTGCAGAAGGCCACAAATGCTGTGGCAGATCGATCACAGTCAAAGGCAAGAAGTTCAACTCCGGCTCCACAAGAGCACACATATTATAACACCAAACAACAAACGAAACAACACAAGATAAACCCACAAGTCATAACCGGCAATGACAACAACTCAGCCCGCACCCTGCAGCAGTTCGGTCCCTCCTTTCTTTCAGGTGAAGCTCATCAACGGTGAGCCGCACAGCTGCACGTCCGAGACGTCGGAGAGCCTCATCCTGGAGCTCGACCCCATCTCGAACTCCTCCAGGTCCGAGATGCTCTTCCTCTTGTGCGCCGCTGCCGCTTCCTGCCTCAAGCTCTCCTCGGAGGACTCCTTCGGGGTGATGCTTGGGGCCTCGGACGCCTCCAGGATGGGGCTCAGCATTGGCTGCTGCTGCATCTGGTTCTGCTGCGCCACCATCTCCGCCTGGGCTTCCGCCACCGTTGAGGGGTCGTCCTCCGAAGCATAGAGTATCTTCTGGATGGCCTTCACAATCTGCACACAGGATAAAGATTTCATCATCAACATTGCCCCGACAAATACATGGATCAAGGTTCAGACACCTGCTGTTGTACTCTACAAGCATGGTGTTTACACTTGTTCAGAAGGCTTTTTTTAACACACTGGTAGCCAATTGTGTGATGCAGTAGTAAGAGAATGGTTAAGCATCTCTGCTACTTACCGGTAAATGCTCAACCTCAGGGCTCTGGCACAGGATCTCAACGTCCCGCAGCTTGGAGAAATAGAAATCTCTCTCTTTCTCAGCGCTATCAACAAGTAGTTTGAGCTCGGTCATCTGCAAAGTATCATTGTCAGAATACAAGACTTGTGCAATGCCGAGAGACAGCAAGAAAGTTATGCTCAGCGTTCATGCCAAGTCACTCTCACCTGTGCATCATAAGCTGGTACTGCAGCTGGAGCTGGCTTTGCGCACCGCTGTGGAGCATTTGAAGGATGCCCGCTGGCCCGCTTAGCACCCTGCGATGAAGCCTGAGCTTTATGGGTGGCTGATGCAGACTTGGCAGGCGCCTGGGAAGTCCCTGACGTCCTTCTGTTGGTGTCTTTCCCACCCTTGCTACTTTCTCTTCTCTCAGAAGCATTGTAGCTGTGTGTTCAGAGGATTTTGATGAGATATGATGAGCACAATTGGTAACACTAAACAGGCTGAGCATTTGAGAGATGGCAGCAATTAAATTGGCCATATATGCTACAGAAAGAAGGGGGTTGACTACCTGGTCATAAATCCCCCATTGACAGAATCACAGTATCTTTTCATCCACTGCATGAACTCCAAGTTGTCCAGGGGCCTTCCTTTGATCAGCTTATTCACTTCGATGTGCTGCGACAGTGACAAAAGATCATAATGTTCAGTTTCATTGATAGTCTCTATGGAATAACAAGAAGTAAGGATATGCTCAATAATAATTCAGATTGCTCATAAGGATTGAATTTCAGTTTTCACACAGTTCTGATGACAAACGGCAATTCTCCACATAGCAAAAAAGACCATTTATGTAGGTTGTACACAGTTTACAAATACTATAGCTAATGCACAAGGGAATCTTCTTTCATTGTACTTGTACTAATTCAGATCTGTATTTTTTATGAAGCTTAGTTACACTAATAATCTCTATGGACGTGACCAGTAAGGATATGCTCAATAAGAAGCCAGACTGCTCATGTCCTTCTAAGTTCAAAAGGATTGAATTTCAGTTTTCACACAGCTCTGATGACAAATGGCAATTCTCCACAGAGCAAAAAACACCATTTATTTTAGGTTGTACACTGTTTAGAAATACTCCCTCCGTCCCATAATGTAGTGTCAAAAAAAGTCTTACATGATGGGACGGAGGGAGTACTATATATCTAATAAGGGAACCTTCTTTTCATTGTACTTATGAACTTGAAATAATTTAGATCCGTATTTTTTTAACATCCTAAAATTTCTATGACTCAACCGTTCGCTCCCACAATGCACAAAACTCTACATATACCCATCAAATTACTAGCCAATTGCCTAATTCATGGCTCAGTGTCGGTATAGAATCTTGGTGACCACAACTCCACAACGAACTGATAACCTACAGATTCTTAGTGTGTCCCAAGTGTTCTATGTCTTAGCATTGTTCAGTATTTGCCGTTGCCTCAACCTTACGACTGCATACATCTCAGGTGGCACCACCGAAATAAAACTCAACTCTAGAAATCCACTGCAATTTTTGGTAACCAAGAGTAGTTGGAACCTTGAGCACACTCCATCTCAATGTAGTAACAGATAACAGTGGATCTAGAATCAGAATTCGGGGCAATTAATCGTTTCTTTCAGAAACTACAGGCTACTGAACTAACACACTACGCCCACACAGAACAAGCCAAATTCTAAATCAGCCTCGTGTACGGAGTAATCTGGCGGCATGAGCAATACAACTAACACCACATAAATTCGCTCACGAGGGGGAAGAAGAAATGGGAGCGCACCTTGGTGATCTTTAACTTGTTGAACACATCCTGCAGGACCTTGTAGTTCTGGATCATGTCGTACTCGTTCTTGGCGTCGAAGTTGACCTTGTGCATGGGCACCGCCCCGGGGTGCGCCGCGTCCATCAGTTGGCACGCCACCGCGCCCGACGCCGCCTGCATACGAAAATTCCGGCCGCGCCATGTCAGCATCCCAAAACGCAACGAATCGAACCCAAATCGCACCCACAGATCAAGCAAAACCCCAACCCCTAGAGGAAAACCCCACGGATCGGGAGACGAACAGCCGATTGGAACACGAGGTGGAGAGGGAGGGGGAGATCCGTACCTCCTCGACCTTGGCGAGGCTGAGCTGCAGCGTGGTGTTGATCCAGGCCAGGATCTCGTTCCGCCCCACGAAGTAGGCGCCGTCCATCATCCCTATGTTGCTGACCGACATCTCCGCCTCCCTTGCTTCTCCGCCGCCGGAGCACCCAGACCAGGGACGAGGGACCAGGAGGTGGGGGGTGGAGGAGCGGGGCTGGGGTTTCGCGAGGAAGGTTTTCGAATGCGGGCGGCGTTGGGGATTCGGCCGAGATATAAGGTGAGAGAGACTTTTGCGTCGGACGGTTCTGCCCTCCTAGGTCTGCGGTGCGGCCAGGGCTGGGAAGGGGTTCAAATTTCGACGGGTATGCCCGGGCGCCGGGCGCGCGTGGACGGCCGGATTCGTCCGACCGTTGGGAGCGGTGCCGGTGGTCAGGGGCTGTCTCGTATTTTCGCAGGGCTGGGGGATTTCAAATTTTGGGTTTCTCGAGGTGTGAACGCGACTCGGGTTGGGCTGGCATAGCTGTGGACAGCGCTGGAGCGTTTTCGGTTTCAGCAAATTCTGTCCGTTGCTTTTGCTACGAGGAGGACTAGTAAGTGTGCACGTGCGTTGATACCATGGTTTTTTTTTTTTTGTAAAATTTGTCTTAATCCCTGCACTTGTAGGGGTAGTTTGACCTGAATCTTGTATATGTAATCCCCAAAATAGGGAAAGAAACTCACTAATTTCAATTATTAGCATCGCAGATCACATTTTCCAAACGGATTGTTAGATTAAAGCCGGGCTCAGGGCACTCTTGGGCAAGTCACTAAGCTCGCTCGAGTCAGTCGCGATCCAAATTGGTGGCAATGTTGAACGAAATCTAAGGATTGAGAGCGGAAGAAAGAGAAGAGAGGAGAGCGGAAACCAATAGGCGATGAAAGGAAGAGAGGCGGCCATTGATATTCGGGAGGCGGGAAAAGGGAAAAGACCATCTCTCGACGTCTGGTGCATTTTTCACAAGTGGTGGCCGATGATGGATTGGATGCAACAGCGGCATTAGTAGATAAGCATTCCCCGCTTAGGGCACCGTGCCAGTACGTCAGCTTTCTCACAATGAGGCTAAAGTTATGGAGCGTGTCATCATGTTCCCGAGCTACATGATCAACAAGTCACATAGCACGTCAGTGTCCGCCTTGCCCTTTGCTCTGCCGGCACGAGATGGGCATTGCTGGACGAGCTAGTTAGTGCAGTTTGTGATCCTCTTTGCTTACGGGATCCTGATGTCTCACGTCAACATGTCTGATCTGCTTGCTACTTTCTCCTAGGATAGATCAAAGCTGATAGTTTGACGAATTAAATACGTTACTCGATATCTCTGATCTGCTTGCTACTTTCTCCTCGGATTAGCTGATCGCAAATCACATGTATCCGTTCACATCTACATATGCAACAGAAACAAATAGATTCACAACGCCCGTACTCATATATGTAATAAGATATCGCTGGGCATTCGAATTCTGCAAAGGATACTTGTACATTTGGCATTATGTTGTAATTTAGCAGTGGTCATATATAAAATCTGGTTAGCAGAGACCACACTGCAACCCAAAAAGGGAAAGATTACATAATGGTGTGGGAAGAAAGTTTGTATAAAAATAGTAATACAAAAATACAATTCTTGTTCTCCTTTATCATTGACCAATTCTCTGCTCAACATAAATCCAATTGCACAAGCTTCAACAGGGGAAACTAATGTTAATATCGATATATTTGATACCATGTATACACTTCAAAGGTTAGTTACTGCGTCTATAAAAAAAGTGGCCAGCAGCACAGCTACATAAATTTTCTAGAGATAACGAAGAACATGACCTAACGTACCGCAGTCAAAATTGTCTACACAATCTACTGATGCTATAAATTATCATTCTTTGTGTTTACAAAGGACAAAAATAATTGGCTATATGATATTTTCTAATTGAAAAATATATAAATTGTGTTACAAACAATAACCTTTCACTGCAAGAATATAATAGTTGCATTACTTTTTAGCAACACTTTGCATGCCAAATGCCATCAGTACGTGCCTTGCCAAAAAGCTAAAATTGAGGATTATTTACTCGGTACTACACTACTATCTCCCTTATGGTGATTCAACAGTTTAGAACAAAGTTAATCAGCATATTGTCTGTCAGAGTTTGCTCACACGTCAAGAAAAACGTTCTATACAGGAGCATATTGAGCAGGAAATATAATATCTGCAGAGAGCTTCAGTTTTACAACATTTTAGCAAATTTAATTAGGAAGTTGACAGTTTTCAGCTTAGTGATAACAGTAGTGTGGCTTGACATGAACATCAAGTAGTGCAAATCTTATGGAGCTTGTCAGCTGCAAACTGTACTGAACCTCTATACGCGATAAAAAATCAACTTTTGAAACAAAGGGCCCAATATAGTATATTTGTATCTAGTGACTATTGACAAACTAATTTCTAACTTGTTTTCATTTGAAGCTAGAACGAGCTGATCACCATAGCTGTATAATTCTCATATGGTGTGAGAAAAAATAAATGGGGATAGTCTGACATACACCATATTTTGGCGAGTGCCATGCCCTTGGCTCTGCTGTGTACCAAACTGAGATTGACCTCAACACACACAACATCACAAACGTCCATGCTCAGCCTACACCAATAGAATTTCTCAAAAAAGAAATGTGACGTTCTGGAAGAAAATATACATAACCAGGCAAGCATAAACTACAAAACAATCTAGCATATCAACATCATCTGCCCTAGAAGCATTTAAAAGCAAGTAAAATTAAATTTGGGTGCATAATCTGATTACCTGAGGTACTCTACAAGCCCGTACCTGGTTTGGCAAATCTTCTATACTTTCTTTGCCATGTTGACCATGCCAACCATGCAACTCTAAATTTCCAACAACAACAACAATCCAAGATTTGTCCTCGAATAGTTTCAGTCATTACTACAGAATTGTCAGATGATGGGGCTTGAGTTTTGTACTGACTATTACAACATAAAGCAAAACAAAGAAAGCCACCCAAAAATAGGTATAGAACAAAATTGCACAGAAACAGTCCGAATCTGATTCAAGAAAGATGTAGTTGTATTGTAAAATAAATTACCGTCCAATATAACCTGAGATATCAGATTGACTTAGTGGCATCTCATGAAGTACCTGTAGGGTGAAGACTATCATTAATCACACAGTTCATTATGAAAGCCTGCTCCTCAAATTGACAAAAAGAGGCCCAATTGTCGTGCATATGGGAGAACATACTGAAGCAAAATTGGAAGATATGGCTGCACGCTTCAGTAAAAAAAATGCTAAAACAGTATATAATACTCCTTATAGTGTACAAGAAATATGACAAGAGAAACCAAGGGAAAGTCCACAATAAATATGAACTTACCGTTATGCAGAAAATGTGGAACGTAGTGTTGAGTATATTGTGTACGTGCATATTGTGTATTGGGCCCACCTCCTGTTTCCTCTGTATAGTCGAGGTTGTGGCCCCCCTCTGTACTCATATATACGTGCCTGGTGCACCGATCAATACATTGTGATTGCACAGCCCATACCTGTCCTTCCACATGGTATCTATCGCAAGTCGATCCTAGCCCTAGCCGCCGCCGCCGCCGCGCCTCCACCGCGCCGCCGCCGCCGCCGCTTCCTCTAACCGCCGCCGCCACCCGCCGCCGCCGCCGCTGTCAGTTCCCCTCCGGTCGCCGCCGCCCTCGTACCCGAAGCTGCCGCCACCCGCCGCCGCTGCTGGCCTCCCTTAGCCGCCGCCGACGCCGGTCGCCGCCGCTACTCTATCGCTTCCGCACGGTCAACCTTTCTTTGATCCTCCTAACCCTAGTCGCCGCCGCGCCGCCGCTCCCTCTTCAGCCGCCGCGCCGCCGCAAATCTCCCGATCCCGAGCGCCGGCGCCAATCCCGCTCGCGCGCTCCTCCCGATCGCCCGTCGCGTCGCTAGCGCTCGCTCGCGATCGGTAACTCCCTCCAGCCGAGACCAGCCAGCTCGCGTCGCTCCGCTAACTCACGCGAGGCTCGCGATCCGCTAGCTGCCGCCCGCGCCTCGCTGTTGTTAGCCAGCTCGCGTCACTCCGCTAGCTGCCGCCCGCGCCTCGCTGTTGCTTCGAAAGTTTCCATCGCTGGTCAAAGATCGATTCGATCCGATCGATAGAGCTAGCTAGCTACAACTGAAGCCAGCCAACGCGTGCGCGCACGTATACTGCTAATCAAGTCAGCAGCTAGTCTGCTTGGTTGTACGTACGTACGTACGTGTGTGCTGTTGGTCTCTGGTAAATTGATCTAGCGATCAAAAAGCCAACAATTGCCACCACGCCTCGCGCCCGCGATCGCTAGCTTTTCCCGCCGCGTCATCTCTCTGTCTTCAACCCGCTCGCCTCCTTCCGCTCCGAGCCGCTCGCCATCTCACGCCGCTATCATGGACTTCCCCATGTCCACCTACTCCGGCGCCTCCAACCCGTTCGCCGGACCCGAGTCCATCCCGAGGGCCCCGGCGCCAGGTCTACTTGGGCCACGACCGGCGGGTCATCAGGTCTACCTCGCCGCGCCGCAGCAGCCGGCCGGTACCGGCTACGCGGCCCTGCCCGCCCCGTCGATGGCCGGAGCCTACGCTCTTCCTTCGGCTCCCTCACCGACTAGCTACCCCGGTGGCGGTGATTGGTATATGGATACGGGTGACTCTGCTCACATGGCAGCTTATCCCTTTAACCCTCACACTTTCCACCCCGTCAACACTTCCACTCGCATCACCGTCGGTGATGGCTCCTCTCTACCTATTACACATGTGGGCCGTACATTCTTTCCCTCGTCATCCATGTCATTGTCTATGTCTAACATACTTGTTTCGCCCAAACTCATTAAGAATCTTGTCTCCGTTCGATCTCTCACTCGTGAAAATCCTATTACTGTTGAGTTTGACGGGTGCGGCTTTTCTGTCAAGGACGCACGTACCCGGATGGTGCTCCACCGATGTGACAGCACCGATGCGCTCTACCCAGTGCACCCATCCTCCTCCACCGTCACCGCTCCGGTTGCCTTCTCCGCTCGTGTGGATCTCTGGCATGCTCGTTTGGGTCATCCTAACCCCGCCACCCTTCGTCACATTCTTAGGAGTTTTTCTTTCACTTGTAATAAGATCGATGATCACTCTTGCCATGCATGTCGCCTCGGCAAACATGCTCGTCTCCCGTTTAGGGCGTCTTCTCATGTTGCATCGTACCCGTTTGAGTTAATCCATAGTGATGTTTGGACCTCTCCTGTCGCAAGTAATACGGGCTATCTTTATTATCTTGTCATACTTGATGATTTTTCGCACTATGTGTGGACCTTCCCATTGCGTCGCAAGTCGGATGTCATATCCACCCTTGCCGCCTTCTACTCTTATGTTCTCACGCAGTTTGGTCATCCCATTCTCGCGTTCCAGACAGATAACGGGAAGGAGTTCGACAACCTAGCTGTTCGTACTCTCCTCACCACACATGGCACGACTTTTCGTCTCACCTGCCCGTACACTTCGCAGCAGAACGGTCGCGCTGAGCGTGTCCTTCGCACTCTTAACGACTGCGTTCGGACTCTCCTCTTTCACGCCAATGTGCCTCCGCGCTTTTGGCCTGACGCTCTCGCCACCGCATCACTCCTCATTAACATCCGTCCATGTCGCACTCGTGGGAACTTCGCACCTCATCACCTCCTCTTCGGTGCACCGCCCTCTTATGATGAGCTTCGCATCTTCGGCTGTCTCTGCTACCCTAGCATCGCCGCCACTGCGCCTCATAAGCTTGCACCCCGCTCCGTCGCCTGCATCTTTCTCGGCTACCCACCTAACACTAAGGGCTACCGCTGCTACGATCCCGTCTCACATCGTGTTTTCACCTCCCGACACGTTTACTTTGATGAGAAGGTGTTTCCGTTTCAGCAGCAGGTACCCCTCGTCGCCCCGTCGCCGCCGGCCACCGGCGGCCCTTCGGCGACTCCGTCAGGTGGACGGCCCCGCTCGGCTCTCGGACCGCCTCCGGGCTTTGGCGGTCCTCGCGCCGTGGGACGAGCTGCGCCTCGCGCCCCCACGTCCGCGCCCGCCTCTTCTGCCCCCTCGGCCGGCCCCGACGCCTCGGCCGGTGCCCCCTCTTCACCCGCCGCCCCTGCCTCGGGCGCCACGGGCTCGGGCGCCGAGGGCTCGACCGCCGCCTTCTTCCCGGCCGTGTCGCCGGCGGCCTCGCCGGCATCCTCGCCGGCCGCCTCGGAGGCTGTCACGCCGGGTGCCTCGCCGGCCGTATCGCCGGCCGCCTCGCCGGCCGCCTCGCCGGCTGCTTCGTCGGCCGCTTCGCCGGCCGCGTCGCCGGCCGCCTCGCAGGCTGCCTCGCCGGCCGTCTCGCCGCCCGCCTCGCCGGACGTCCCGGCGCTGCCGTCTCGCCCCGTCACACGGGCCCGAGCTGGCATTCACCGTCTGAGTCTGCGGTACTCGAGCGACGAGTACCTCCTCGCCGCCTCCACCGCGGAGCCGTCCCCTATTCCTGCGTCCGCTCGCGCAGCCCTTCGTGATCCTCACTGGCTTGCCGCGATGCAGGAAGAGTTCGACGCTCTCCAGCGGAACCGCACCTGGACACTTGTTCCCCGGCCTCCTCGCGCCAATGTCATCAGCGGCAAGTGGGTTTTTCGCCACAAGACCCGCTCGGATGGTACACTTGAGCGCTACAAGGCTCGCTGGGTGGTTCGTGGTTTTCGACAGCGCGCTGGAGTTGACTTCACTGAGACGTTTGCACCGGTTGTCAAACCGGGCACGATCCGCACCGTCCTCCAGCTTGCGGTGTACCGAGGATGGCCAGTTCATCAGATGGATGTCTCCAACGCCTTCCTCCACAGCCATCTTGAGGAGCAGGTTTATTGTGAGCAGCCCACCGGTTTCGTCGACGCATCTCTTCCTGGGCATGTGTGTTTGCTGTCCCGGTCTCTCTACGGGCTCAAGCAAGCACCTCGCGCCTGGTACCAGCGGATCGCCGGGTTTCTTTCGACACTGGGCTTCAGCGTCACTCGCTCGGATGCCTCACTGTTTGTCTATCACCACGGTGACACGACTGCATATTTGCTCCTCTACGTCGACGACATCATCCTGACGGCCTCCTCCGCAGCTCTGCTTCAGCAGATTACTCTCCGGCTACGCGACGAGTTCGCCATCAAGGACTTGGGCGCTCTACATTATTTCTTTGGCATTGAGGTCATTCGGCGACCAGACGGCTTCTTTCTTCATCAGCAGAAGTATGCGCACGAGCTCCTTGAGCGTGCTGGCATGCTCAACTGTCACCCTGTTGACACGAAGGCCAAGGTTTCTGCTCTTGAGGGCTCGCCAGCGTCGGATGCTCCCTTCTACCGGTCCATTGTCGGTGCTCTTCAGTATCTGACTCTCACCCGACCGGATCTACAGTATGCTGTTCAGCAGGTGTGTCTCCACATGCACTCCCCTCGTGACTCCCATTGGACCCTCGTGAAGCGGATCCTCCGTTACATTCGCGGCACGATGGCTCTTGGGCTCACCCTCACGGCGTCCACTTCTCTGGAGATGGTGGCCTACTCCGACGCGGACTGGGCTGGCTGCCCCGACACCCGTCGGTCCACCTCTGGCTACTGCGTTTACCTTGGTTCTTCGCTCGTCTCGTGGTCGTCCAAGCGACAACCTACGGTTTCGCGCTCCAGCGCGGAGGCTGAGTACCGAGCTATGGCTAACGCTGTTGCCGAGTGCACCTGGCTACGACAGTTACTTCAGGAGCTACATCATGATGTCTCCCAGGCTACGGTTGTCTACTGCGACAACGTCTCTACGGTGTACCTCTCCGCCAACCCCGTTCATCATCGCCGGACTAAGCACATTGAGCTGGACATTCACTTTGTGCGCGAGCAGGTGGCCCTTGGACGTATTCGGGTCCTCCATGTTCCGACTGCACAACAGTTCGCCGATGTGATGATGAAGGGACTGCCGACTTCCACCTTCGAGGAGTTTCGTTCCAGTCTCTGCGTCACTGGCGCCGCTTCGACTGCGGGGGGGTGTTGAGTATATTGTGTACGTGCATATTGTGTATTGGGCCCACCTCCTGTTTCCTCTGTATAGTCGAGGTTGTGGCCCCCTCTGTACTCATATATACGTGCCTGGTGCACCGATCAATACATTGTGATTGCACAACCCATACTTGTCCTTCCACACGTAGCATTACATGAGGTATTTTAATGGAGAAAAACAGGTACCCATGAGACAATTCTAATCGAGACAATACTTAAATTTCTGTCATAATATAATTATGTACACGAATTCAAGGCAATTAGGTTAGAAGCTAAGTCAGAAATTTGCTCGTGTGAGCTAGATTGCAGGCAGGAGTTATGGCTTTATGGGATGCATGAAATCTACAAGTTAATTGGAATAGTCTCACTTGCAACATCAGTACATCACATGCACGATACCATGTCACAAAGCGTGCAAGCAATTACCTACAGGTCCGGAGGAACCGTGCGAGGGGAAGGAGGCGTTGCTGACCTGTGCATCTTTCAATTGCTGCATCTTTTGTAGCAGCCGCAGTCCCAGTGCAGGAGCCAGACGGCGAATCGATGCCTCCCGGCGCCCTCCAGCGCCCAAACAGGAAAGGATGTAGGTGTCCTCGTCACCCCGCTTGACACCGAGGGATTTCTTCCAGGAAGAGCGGCGTCGGCCTCCAGAAAGAGCGGCATCGGCCTCGGCAATGAGCGCATCCACGCGCGGCGTCCAGAGCGTGTACCTCGCAGCCGCCTCCTCATCCCGATCCTATCAGATCCCATCCCCACACCAACACCCCGCGGGGGAAGAATGCAGCGAGCCAGTGAGGAACAGATTCCACTCGCCGAAGGCGGCCACCGGAGGAGACGCGTGGGGAGCGGGGGAGAGGCGAGCGGGAAGGCCAGAGGGGTGGAAGGGGAAGGTGGAAGGAGGACCGGTGCTACGCGTGGGAGCGACGGCAAGGTTTTCTTGGAGGGCGGACAGATATTGGGGGAGATTACGGGATATACGGGAGAGATTAGCGGAGCGGTGGCTGTGTGGGACCTGGTCCAGATCGCGCGTGGGAAATTTCGTCCGCTCGGTGGAGCATGGTCAGTCAACGCTAATTGCTACAAGTAATCGTGGCCTCTGATCAGACGTATTTAGGGCGTTAGATCTTATTAGGTGGGACAATCTGACGGCACAAATCAGCCTAGGTACACATGATGGGGTGGCTGTAGAAAAGAAAATGTTTGATTGTTTAATAGTAGTACAGATACAGATGAGGAGCAAGCGCAATTCCAACGCGGCTGAACAAATCAACCCGAAATATTTGGATATGACGATCTAAACACTTTAGTGAATCCAAGTGTGGTTATCAAAATTGTATGGACCGTTTCACACGTTTGAAATCCCACAAATCAGCACCAAATTGAGGGGAGGTTTTGGGCATCCGGACGACCGCCACTCGGACTCCGGCAACACGGACCCACCCAAAACCCATCTTTCGCCGCGTTTGCTATACAACCTCCGGCTTGACTGCATTCACTCCGACTTGACCAACCGTCTGCCTACCTGCGTTCACGATCGACTTGACTGGCGCGGCAGCCGAGAGGCTTACTCTTCACGTCGTGATGGGCAAGAAATCCGACGTCGAGAAGATCCGGGCGTGCTAGCTGATGGGCGGCTATCGCTCGACCAGCTGCCGCCGCTCCAGAACATCGGATCCGAAGGGAGCTCCAGGTCCAGTTCACAGCGTCGCTCACGGCCGTCGGGCGGTGCCTCATTGTCCACGACTCCGAGCGCCTCCGTCAAGGTGGAGATCTGCTCGAACGAGATGGAGGAGCAGAAGCCGCCCCTGCTCGCCTCCGCCGCGCAGAAGGACGACAAGTTCACGACACAGATGGTGGAGGCGTCGCGTCGGTCGATAATCGAACGGGGTATGGCGTTGCCCTCCCCTCCTCGCAACCGCGGTGCCCAGATCGAACGCCACGTGAAGAGCAAACCCCCATCCCCTTCGCGCAACTGCGACGTCCGGATCAAATGCCGCATGAAGGAGGAGCCCCTGTCCCAGCCGTGTCGCCAACCGGGCGGCCAGTGGAACACGATCATCCTCGCCATCAAGGTGGAGGAGCCCACGTCCTTGCCCCGTCACTACTCGCGCCTCCATTACTACCTCAAAAGTGTCAACGCCTTCGCCTCGTTGTCCAGGAGCAAAGCCGAGGTGGAGGCAGCACACCCAAAGTGGCACATGGCAGCGTTTGTGAAGAGCAAGGTTGCCCCACCCTAGGTGCTCGCGGGCTCGACGCTTGCGGAGGCTTGGGCCATGGACCGGTCTAAGACAATTGTTGAGTTGAACGCCCACCGCCCACGCCGACTCAATGACCAACTCCTCAAAGTGGGGGTGGTGGAGTCCGAGCGTGCCGCCTTCATCCAGTCGGCGATGCTACCCAAGAAAGGCGGTGCAAGGAGGCGGGCGATGCGGCAGAGCGACTATGCCGCGATATGGTTGGACAGGGATGCCGCAACGACGATGAGGAGGGCTGTGAGAACGACGGCAAGGATGGCGGCTCGGGCGACGGAGCAGACGGCAATGGACGTGTCGGTGCCCTCGGAGGTCATGCCTAAAAGGTCATTGTCCGGTACCTCGCCGAGTTTAGGTTAGGTTAAATTTAGTTTGAACTTTGTTAAATTATGTCTGTTTGATTGTAATATATCAAACTTTGTTAAAATTTTGTGTGTTTCGCTTCAATTTCGTCCGTGTTGTGCGCGGTCCTTTCAAATGGCCGGGCATTTGGTGACTCCGTTTGGATGGTCGGCGCAAGCCCACTGTTTGCAGACATTTTGTGATGTCTATTTGATGATCTGCATTGCCGTAATTGCATGTGATCGTACATGTGGTTCTGATCTACGAAGCCATCGAATTTACATCACTCACAAAATAAGGGAAATGGTGTGTTTCGCTCGGCCATCACAAGTGTCTGCCACATGCCCGTTTCTAGTGGTGAAAGAAATCCAAGAGATCGATCTTATCGCCTTCGTTCACTTTCTTTCTTTATTCCCCTCTGCTCTATTGATTCACCACACGCAGAACTCACACGCACATTATTGTTCTCCATCCCAATTTGCTACCACACACCGCATCTCAACTCTCTTCCTGTCTTTCACCCAACCTCGTCGGCCCAACCCTCGCCAAGATACCAGTTTGCGAGCGGTAGCCATGGTGCTACAAGATGATCGTTATGGTGCAACAAAGGAGGGGGCATTGGGATTTGCAAGTGGCGTAGTCTGGTGTTGTGAAGTTCACCAGCATGGTGCATAAAGGGGCGGCCAACCGTGCTTCAAAAGTCGCCGCCAGTGTTGCAAGGGGGGCTCCTTGCGAGGTGGCAGGGTCACATCGATGTTACGACCAAAAGACGCCTCATACCCCAAGCATCACCAAATTGATGTGCAAACCGCACCAACAACAAACAAATAGATTGTGTACCATGTACATGGATAGCCGGATAGAAGAAGAAAAAACACACACGAAAAAGGGCACACAGAATATGTGGTGTTTTGCCTTGAAGGAAACTTGAATGGTGAACCAAACAGAAGAAGAAAAACATAAATTCTTATCATAGAGAGAACTGACATGTGGGTCCAGGGGTATTTTTATCATATAACATGGTCAACGGGTTTGACCTGACAATAACGATGTCTAATGGCATTTTTGAGTAAACATCTAATGGAACGATGGCATTTTTGAGATAACTAATGGCATTTTTGAGCAAGCATCTCACGGAATGATGGCATTTTTGAGCAGTTGTAACTTCTAATGGCAAAACTGAGTAGTGGGACACAACTAATGGCATAAATGATAAAAACTCTGAAACATGATGGCCTGCCAGGCGCTTAGGAAGAAGAAATGAAAATGCGAAAATAATTAAAAGGACGATGGTCTGCCAAGAAAATTCCATGGGCCAAAGGGCACAACCAAGCAGTGGCCCGTTATCCTCTCATCGTTGGAAGCGGGCAATAATCACATGGCGCGCCTTTGTATCTCTACTCCTAAAGGAGGAGTCTGCGGTTGTGATGGTACGTTTGTCGTTCCTTCGCATCCCTTTCGTTCGTTCGTCCCACCCTCCTAGCGCCAACCTGGGATAGAAATCAAATCCAAAATCATCTCTACTCCTAAAGGAGGAGTCTGCGGTTGTGATGGTACGTTTGTCGTTCGTTCGCATCCCTTTCGTTCGTTCGTCCCACCCTCCTAGCGCCAACCTGTGATAGAAATCTCTACTTCTAAAGGAGGAGTCTGCGGTTGTGATGGTACATTTGTCGTTCGTTCGCATCCCTTTCGTTCGTTCGTCCGTCCCACCCTCCTAGCGCCAACCTGGGGATAGAAATCAAATCCAAAATCATCTCTACTCCTAAAGGAGGAGTCTGCCGGTTGTGATGGTACGTTTGTCGTTCGTTCGCATCCCTTTTGTTCGTTCGTCCCACCCTCCTAGCGCCAACCTGGGAATAGAAATCAAATCCAAAATCATAACAATAATTAGCCTGATTACATACGAAACATAAGGCACGAGATAAGGAAAAGAATCACCAATTGTGGTAAGTAGTACTCCTACGAAACAAGACCGCCAGTTGTAGGCCATCCCCTTCGCCTCCCTCCCGCTAGCCCCCGCCTCCATTCTCTCTTTCTCTGCTATCTCCGCCGCCCCCGCCTCTGACTCTGGCCGACGCCATCCGGCTCTCGCGTCGGCCGCCACCGGTGCGGCTCCGCCCTTGTCTCCCCCGTTGACCCCGCAGCACCTCCTCGCCGTTCCGCCCCTGCGCGCGCACCTGCGACTAACCCTAGCCGGCTAGCCGCCGACTTGTGCTGCGGGCAGTGAGGAGGGGAGCGGGGCGGCCGCGTCGCAGAGTGGGTGGAGCGGTTGTGGGAGGCCCCCGACTCGTGGGACGATGACGCCGCCGCCATTGCGGAACCCCAGGGCAGGGCGTGGCCGCCTTGCGGGCAGCGAGGAGCGGCGCAAGGCCGTGCCCTGCATCGGGGAGGAACATCGCCTGCCTGTGCCCCGAGCTGGATCCGTCCCCGTCGCTAGATCAATGGAGGGGGGCCTCCACCTTCGTCGTTCTTCTCCCTCCCCGACCTCCCGTAGTCGTGCTCCACGGATCTGGCCGTGGCCACAACCGACGCAGCTTCCCCGGCCACCACCAACGACGCTACGAGGTGGACATGGTTGTCGCTGCCGGATCCATGGAGGAGCTCACCCCGGCCTTCTCCTCGTTTTCCTCCACGGCTGCGTCTCCTGATCCATGGCGGTGCTTTGCTACTGGTAACGGCGGGCAATGGTGAGTTCATCCAATCATCCCCTTCTCCTTCCTCCTCTCTGCTCTGCATTTGATTGGGGTTTTCGTGAGTAGTATACGTGCTGGTTGGCAAAAGTTCAGAGCTGTTTGGTTTGGATGCGCGCATACATCTGGGCTATTGTCTTCTCTGTCAGCGTTGAGCTGTGTCACTTGTTACTGACTTGGGTTGTTCAGCAAGGTGATCGATTGATGGAGTTTTCTGGTAAAAATTAGACATAAGTGCCAATCTGTTGGATCATATTCCTGTGGCCTCGACCAAAATGTAAGTGTTGTAGTCTTGTAGAACAACATTAAGAGGATGTGATATCAGCTAGCTGAATTTTTTTCCAACTCCTGCACTAAAAGGATGTAAGTCGCCATCCAAACGATCGAAACACAAATGAGCCTGTAATATCGTAAGCAATTTGTCTCTCCGGTACATGGTTATCGACGTGTAGATTTTGGTAAGCTTATGATGTCGATCTTCTGGTAAGGTGACCCTGTCAATACTAATGCATGTTCTTGTCATCTCAACTAAATCTGGGTGGCCAAGTTTCCACAGAAAGGTTCAAGATTTTCAGTCATACGCTAGGTGTCACACACCCAGACTTTATGAACATGTGATTTGTTCAGGCAAGCAACGGCAGGCGCAGTTTAAACACTTCCTATAGTTCTGCTTCTCTCAACTGCTCGTTTCTCCTCTGCGGCTCAGAGCATTTAGATGGCCAGTGGTGTTTATGGCGGATTGATGGAGCGTGCCTTTCCTCTGCAGAATTGAGCGCAGGTTCCTGATCATAGTACAGACATTTCGAAAACATTATATTTCCTGCACATACTTGAGGCATAATTATACTGCGTATATTTAGCGGATACTATTGTTTGAGTAATAAAATTTTCGTACTTCAAATTATATATCGGCTTTAGATTGTTTCCTTAAAAACCAAGAGATCTTTATTTTGACGAAAATGCAAGATTGTCTTTTCATTCATGAAGGGTACTACATGGTGTGTCTCAAAAATACGTGAATTGTATGCATGCAACGGCCCACAAGGACCAAAACAACTCTAATCTGGCTCCCTCGGTCTTTGAATCAGCTGGTTAAAAACCAAGAGATCTTTTGGGGTTTGTAGTAGTGTTGTTTACTAGAGTAGCCATGGTCCTTCAGAAATTAGAAGTGTTAGCAAAACAAAGTGGAACATAACTGAAGCTATTTCCCTTAGTATTGTCTACGTCTACTTGACCTTTCATGGAAATCTGATGTAACCATCCCGCAACCTGCGATTGTTCTAGAAACCGGCGATTGTTCCGTAGCAAAGCACGTGAGTTTGTTCTATTATGTTCATCGGAAAGTCTGTACAGAGGAGTTTGGACCGAGAGAATGACATAGATTTGCGTGACTTTATGAATTAGTTTCTGTTGTTACTTGCATCTTACTTGAATTTTTTTCCTTTCATTTCTTCCTGTTTTCCCTATCATCTGCTTTATAGAAGTTGCTACATCAAATTAAGTAAGTACATTCTCCTTTCTTGTCCAAGTTTATCCTATTTCGTTCATCAGAAGTCTGTACAAATGAGATGGGGCTAAGAGAGTGACATATATTTGCTTGAGGTTTTGAATTATTTTCTGCTTTCTGGTTTGCATGCCATACTGTTTGATCACTGAGGAAAATTGTGGTGAACATTTCGTTCAGAAAGCTCATGCATTTACCGTAATACACGGTAGTTTATTGCAATCTGATCTGCACGGTAGAAAACGCTCATATTTGATTTTGTTCTGTGCTTGCCAACAGTAATAACTTGAGATATGCTTTTATCATGACTGTAAAGTTTATTGATGATGCTTTGTTTCAGCATATGTGGAGAGGCTATTTGCAATGCAGTTCAAGGCAGATCATAGATTACATGGCTAAGCACCTCAATTATATTGGTAACTCTTCATTGTTTTATTTAGATTAAAATGGTTTATGTATTCTACCGGAACAGTCAAATGCCATATTAATTTCAGAACAATTTCTAATTTAGGGTTGTGCTTGCATGTATTTATGACTAAAGAGAAAATTTCAAACCAAAACAGAGTCACAGTTTGTATTTACATGTTGGATAATGGATGCTTCAATCGCTAAATTTAAACTAAGGCTTGTGATTAAATTGTGGCCTCTAAGATTGTGTCATGTAATCATAAGTCCAATGAGCAATCAGTTTTATTTAATTTGAATTAAGACGGTGGGATGCACATTATTTATAATCGTTATATATAGGTATTATGTTCTTAGTGTCTTGATTTATCGCATTGCAACGCACGGGCTCTTTATCATGAAATATATGTAGCCTACAATATTGTGAGCGTTATCTCTCCTTCAAGAGATGTAGCCTTCAATACTGTACTAGAGCTTCTGTAGAGAAAGAAGGATAGAGAGGACATGTTCTTTTTAGTTTTGTTAAAGAGAAATGGAAGTGACACACATGGAGAGATAGAACAGCCGTGAGACTTGTGTGTTGCTGCTTGATCTGCTCGGTGAGTGAGGAGGTGAGAAACAGGGACCTGGAGCTACATTGGGTTTGCAATTTAGGGAATAGGAACCATCTAATGTCTATCTTAAAATAAACCGGAATCGTTAGAATGACCAGAAAATTAGAACTACCCTATAGTTTGGGCCCTTTTAGATTATTACTGATACACAACCTTTGAACCAAAATTCTATCTGCAGTTACTATAGTCCTGACCGTGAAGCAGCAACGATGTATCTCAACCTTACAACTTCAGTCCTTTGGACACTCTGGTTATCTGTGTAAGAAGTTCCTGATGTTTCTTTTGTGATGCATGTAGCTTTCAGCTTGCCAGCCTTTCAAATCTTCAAGTGCCCGACGCCCTACGCTACTATGGAAGTTGTGGAGGTTATGTAGTTGTCGGTACTAGCAGTGCTCAGAAATGAAGTATTTCGGTTTTACCGGAGGAGTTTTACATTCTGTATGAATAGGGAGGTCACTTTATTTGTTCTGGGGTCATTTCTGAATATGTTTGTGTTAAGATCACGGGCATGTACAGATTATAAAATTATTTTGTTTCTAAAGTGAAATAATTTTTATCTATTGATAATAAATGTAGGTTGCCTGCTGTGTCTTTTCTAGGTTAACGTTGCTTCAACATGTTGTATCATGTGATGTGAAATTTATACTGTAGTTCAAGTCGCTTTGCAGCAATTGCAACTCTGTATTCATGAATAAAATATTGTATGTTTTAAATTTTACTACAAGAAATTTATGGTTGTAGTTACATTTGTGCAACATAGTGGGTGATCGTGGACGCAAGCAATGGACAAGGAAAATGATGTGGTGGATACTTACAATCCTAGCAACTTGTTTTTCATACATACACTTGTTTTTCTATAGCAGTGTACCTGAATTATGTATGATGAAATTTAGTTATATTATTCTTTCCAATAAAGGGCGTTTTTTCTAAATTTAATCATTTGTTTTCACAGTAGTTGCTTGCATTTAGCAGGTGAAAACAGTGAGTGAAGACGAGTGATTTTGTGTTGCAAAAAAGTTGACTATGTTTCATTAAATTATGTCATCCGTGTGCATGTGGATCCTCAAAAAGATTTATGTTTGACATAATATTTTTGTTTTGTGGTAATACACGACATTTAACTATATGTTACAACGTGACAATGCCTCAGGAGACATCGTATCTGCCTTGTTGGCTCAGGGGACGTCACGAGCAGCGCTTGCCTTGTCCCCTTTGATGGCGGTGGCAGCAACACGAACACGGGAGGAGGGGATTAGGGCGGAGAGCGGGGCAAGTGGCGGCGGTGTGAAGGAGAGAGGGCGCCATGGCGAAGGTGAGGTGGGCATCATTTGGTTTTAAAGGAAAGGGGTCCAGCGAGAAATATCATGCTACGGCGGGAAACCGAGCGGGAAAGGGACGGTCAAGCAGGAAAAGGGAAGGGTGCGTCGTGGGTGGGGTTTTTGTGTTTGGGACCGCGTGTTAGTCCGGACAACAACATTTCTTTCGTTCGCATCTGGTAAGTAGTGGGTGGGGTTTTTGTGTTTGGGACCGCGTGTTAGTCCGGACAACAACATTTCTTTCGTTCGCATCTGGTAAGTAGTGGGTGGGGTTTTTGTGTTTGGCACCGCGTGTTAGTCCGGACAACAACATTTCTCCTTCATATATGGGCTGGATTTGGGGGAGACCCAGACGGTTGAATTTTGGGTCCGAACACGTCTAGATGTATGAGGAAGAAATGAGCTTAAACCTTGAAGACGACATTAATCATTTGTTTGATTAATTTATATGCACTGTAGCCCGTAGCAACGCACGTATATTTTTTTGAAATGCGTAATGTACACTTTGAAAAATACTAAATTATGTTTTTCCTAACTTATGTATTGAGTATTTTTTGAAATATAAAAAAAGAAAATAAAAATAAGTGTGATGTCAGCGTAACCACGTGGTAACTGGGTCGGCCCATAACCGGCTCCCTGAAGGCGATGCTCGCGTATGAATCACTACGAGCAACTTCTAGAAAATGTAATTGCAGTGTAAAAACAATGTGCAGCCAACTTCTAGAAAATGTTCCTACCATTTAAAAAAAGTATGAACATTTCAAAAAAAATCGCGTGTTTCAAAAATGTGTATGTGATAGTTTTTAAACAGAATGTAATACAATGTAAAAATATATATGTCGTGCCATTTAAAAAAAATGTACGTTACATTTAGAAAAATGCTCAAGCTTTTCAAGCAAAATGTTGTATCATTAAAAAAAAGTTTGCATAGTTCAAAAAAATGTTTCGTGTCATACAAAAATTGTTTTAACGTGGATTTAAAAAATAAAAGGTATTTGAAAAAATGTTTAATGCATATTGGAAAAATGAAGAATGTTAAATTATGTATTTTAAAATTTTAAACATTATTTAAAAAAAATTAAACATATATAAAAATGCTTTAGACGTATACAAAACATGAATGATGTATATAAAAATTTAGACAAGAAAACATATATTTTGTTTAAATGTTAATCATCTATTTGAAAAATGTTAAATGAGTGCAACAAAAATGTTCCTGTCGTGTACGAAAACTGTGCTATACTTATGAAGTAGACATGTGTTGAAGAAAAAAATAATGAAAAGCGATGAAAACCGAAGAAAGAAAGAAAGAAATCCAAAAACCAAAGAAAGAAATGAAGAAAAATGAAGAAAAAGGAAAACAAAAAATAAATTAAAAAATTAAAGAAGAAACAAAGGAAAAACCAAAAAACTGGAAGAAAATCGTGCGGAACACTGGAAAAGGAAAACATGCATGCTGCTGTACTGGCCTAACCCATGAGCTAGCACGCCAGAGACGAGGCTAGGTTGCTATATCTCGCAGCCCTCGCAGGTAATCACTATTCTGTGAGGCCTATGGGGCCTTAGCACGACGACTTCCCGACTGTCTACTACAACAAGGTTTGCCCGGCTCCGGTGAGGGAGGGGCGATGACGGCGGCGCGCCTTCGGCTCGCTCCAGTGCTTGTAGTCGTCGCTAGGTGGTCCACGGACATGGTTGTAATTTTTATTACCTCTGTTGTTCTTTGTACTGCCATGATTGAAGATGAATAGATTGGAAGTTTCTCGCAAAAAAAAAAGGTAATCACTGTTCTGTGCGGGCACGGCTATATCTCGCTTTATGTGAGACAATGGCTCGGATTGCCTACGGGGAGCTGGTAGTGGGTCGGCCTAGTAGCCATGTTGTTTTGTCACGCTGGTGCCACCCACGAGTTTTTTTTTCTTTTATTATTAAGTGTCCATCGAACATTTAATAAATGTTCATGCATAAAAAATACCTCAACCATTATAAAATGTTTGTACCATTCAATAAATTTTATTTCAAATTTCAAAAACATTCAAGCGTTTCAAATAAATATATGTGGCCTTTTTTTAGAAAAATATACAATGCAAAGAATTTTTTTGTGTAATAAAGAAAATTATACAATTCAAAAAAAATCATGCATTTCAAAATAGGTTTGTGGCATTAATAGTTTTTTAGACAATGTACCAAAAAATTAATGTGTATTTGAAAAATGTTTCACATGTATTCAAACAAAATGGTTAAAACATGTATTTGAGAAAATGTTAATCATGTATATGTTAATGTTGAACATATATAAAAAAATGTTTTAGAATTATACAAAAAATGGAAATGTGTATGAAAATAAATAGACATCAAAACATATATTTGAAAAAATATTAATCATGTATTTAAAAATTGCTATACGTTTATGAAAAATGTTCCTGATGTATAAAAAAAACTATGCAATGTGTATACAAAATTAGACTTGTGTTGATAAAAAGGATTTTTTTTGAAGAAAACCGATTAAGACCAATGAAATAAAAGGAAACCGAACAAAAAATAAAAAGGAAAGAAGGAAAACTGAAGAAACCCCAAAGAAAAATGATGCAAAACTGTTGGTGCAATATTTGCCCCCTTGTGTTTTGGAGATTGTTGACAGAAACAAGCATGGACTGATTTGTTTGCTAGTGCACACAGAGAGAAATAGTCCATGCAGTACCGAAGAGAATGCTGTCTCCGATGTCCAGTTCGAGGAACTTCATCGAAGAATATCTGCACAGCAGAGAAGAATGTGCTATATCCTTTGAAGTCTTGTAGACGAGAAGAATGATGTGAAGGAGTGGACCCCTCGAAAATTTACTGCTGACGCGAAGCATTTGGTTCGGTGATTCGGTCCGAAGAAAATTGACTGCAGCGATGGAAGACGAAGACGAACTGAAGACGTAGCATTCTTTTCGTTGTTCTTCTTTCATTCATTTGAGTCATAGGACCTCCGTACTATTAAGAGGGGTATAGGTTCTCGAAGCTTAGATCCGCTGTGATGCTTAGCCCAAAACCTATGCGAGACTGAGAGAAATCTCTTTGTGTTTCGAATGATTACCTGCCAAGCAGAAGAAGTTGTTCTTCGGTGCTGCAGGAGATATCTTTCGAACTGAGGAGTTAGCATTACTTGCTCCGCACGTAATGTTACCGTTGTGCTCAATTCCGACCGTTGGACTCGTGTCGTTCGGCCGTTGGCTGCTCCACATGTCCAATTTGGTCTTTTCCCTTCAGGGAAGGCTGCGGCTATAAATAGCCACCCCGCTCCAACGTTGCCCGTTGGCTGCTCCGCTTAAGATTTCTGAGAAGATTGATTGAGCATCCCCTCTCCGAGCGATTTGAGTTTAAGATCCACCGAGAGAAAAATCAAGAGCCCAAACTTAGACAGTGGTTGAGCATCACAGTAGTTCTGAGTTAGAGTTCTTGTACCTATTACTCTTGAGAGCTGCACACTCTCTAGACGGATAGGTGTCGGCTCGAGTGTCGAAGAGTAATTGTCTTCACCGAGCAAGATCTTCAGCAACCAAGAGTCATTGTGGTTTGCAAAGAAGTCTGTCGAAGGTTTGGAGATCGCCGACAAGTATCTACCACGAGTGAAATCAACTGGAGTCTGATCAACTCCGAGTTGAAGGAGAATAGGGCGAAGAGAGTTTATCTTCTGTGTTAAATCACAACCCCTCCAACCAGACGTAGTACTTTGGCAGAAGGGCGAACTGGTCTACCAAATTCTTCTGTCGCCATCGAGCACCACTCGTTCACTCTATTTTACTGCATCTCTTTCAGCAGTTTACCTTCGTGCTCTGTGTCGATAGTTTATCTGATCAATCATAGCTCGTTACTTATCCTTCATATTCTCTTCATGCATTTCCATCGTCCCAGTTAAATTTATCATCGTTCCTTTGTATGTTAGTGTGATTTCATTCTGTTCACCGTGTCACCATTTCCCGAGCATTTCCATCGCAGTTCATATCTAGTTTTTCCTCGTGCCATTGCATCTGTTCATATATTGCTTTACCATCATACCAGTCAATCTTGTGATATTCTTCGCTCGAACAATTACTACTCTCTTCTTCGATGGATTTGCTCCTGTGTTGCATGCTTGTTTAAACATTTGTCTACCGAACCTGAATTCCGCTGCAGTGTTTGGGATCAGTTCAAAACATTCGCAAGAATTTTTGAATCTCCCATTCACCCCCCCTCTGGTCGATATACTCTCGGTCCTAACAATTGGTATCAGAGCAGGTTCTCCCTGTCTCTGTTTATTAAAGGTCTAACAACCTTGGAGTTTTGAGTATGTCGTTTGCAGGTAGATCCTCGCACTCTGAAAGGTTTCCTATCTTCGATGGAAATGACAAAATCTGTGTCTCACAAATGATGACGAAGTTGATTTGCCTGAATCTTCAAGAAGATTACCTCTGAAAGAGATGAAGTGCTTCAAGTGCAAACAACTCGGTCACTACATCGCGCACTGTCCTTGTTGGGAACAAGATGAAAAACCCAGCAACAGATGGATTTATCTTCACTGCTCTGGATTCACTCGAGTGGATCGTCACACTAAGCTCTCGAAGAAAAATGAATCTGCCGCATCCTCTTCGACGAGACCAGTCACTGACGTGCAAACGAGAGCGACCATTGAATCTAATATGAAGAAAATATCGCAGCTGACTAGAATGTGTGCAGAAATGAATATGAAATCTGAAGATGAAACATCCGAATCCAAATCAGAAGACGAAGAGTTTTATAGAAACCTAGGAAGAGGAAATGCATTCGTCGCCTATGAATCATCCGAGAAGTCTCTCGAATCAGACACTGATGATACTGCTTCAAGTGATGATGATTCTATCGCATCCTGTCTCATGGCAAAAACCTCAAAGGACCAGGTATCAGCAAAGTACCAAAAATCTATGACTGAATATTCTTCTGGATACATTGCCTATGCTAAACTTGTTAAGATTGCAAAATCTCAACAAGATGAGCTTGAAAAACTTGAGATGAATCTCAGGAAAACCGAAGGATTACTGGTCGAAGAGATGGAGAAGAATCAAGAGTTGACTGAAAAGCATGATGCTTTTTCTTCAACGATTGATGATCTTTCCAAACGATATGATTCTCTTACAGTCGACTACGAGAGTTTATCAGATGAACTCCTTAGCAGGAATCAAGAACTCGAGTCACTGAAAAAGTCTCATAACGTACTTGCGAAAGAAAATGCTTCTCTCTTCGCCGAGAAATCTAACAACCTTCCTGATGATTTTGTGCCTCCTTGCTCAAAATGCCTAGAATGTGGCAATGCTGATTTAAATGCTGAAATATCCAATACTGCCATCGAGAATATTGCAACAACTACGAATGATATTTCTAACCCCTCTTCCGAGGAATTTGTTGCTATCTCTGATGAAAACTGCAGGCTAAAGAACTTGCTTGAGACAGGAATGCTAAAGAGCCTCAAAGGACATCAAACACTCTGTGATGTGCTCAAGAAGTCAATACTGCACAAAAATCCCCGAAAGGAAGGATTGGGTTTCGAGAAGAAACTCAACGTTGATGGCACTTACTGGACTCCCGAGCAATATCCTCGAATGAGTTGGGTTCTTGCTAAAAGCAAAACTCTCGAACCCGCACTCCTGTCTGGATATGACACTCCCATTCCTGTTATTTCTGACGAGTCTGATGACTCAAACTACAAACTCTTCAAACAGCAGAATGGTAAGATTTTCGCCTGGCATGTTGGGACTAACTGCAGGTCTGGTTCACCCAAGAAGCAAATCTGGGTGAAGAAGTGCACCATTGAAAATTTATCTGTCACTACTAACCTGAATATGCAGAGTAATTCTCTTCGAGGAAATAAAAATTCCTCGCAGTATGGCACTGAAACTTCCAATGGACATCAGCCAAACTTTCGACAAAAGGAGTACATGCGTATCTCCTCGAATCATTATGCTCATGTCTCTGGGAATAATTTCAATGCTTACTCATATGATTACTCTCGAGATGCACAGGTGAACTACGGAAATCAACGAAGGAACGTCCCTGCTCGGTCAAGACAAATGAGGTCTGCGCTGCCCACACAAGTGTGGGTTGCGAGAAAGAACTAACCCATCTTGCAGGAATTCTATCTCATGGACTCTTTTCGGTTATCCTTTGCCCTGAGATCTATATTGTTGGTGCTGGTTCTTTGTGTTTATTTGAGCTATGTTTGTTGTTTGTCTTCGAGTTGCTGTGTTTGTGTTTCGTCCGATGAACAACTCACTCATAGCTCCTCGTTTGGTGTTTCTTCTCGTTTGGCTGAGTGTTTTGTTTCGGACCCATTTATCCCTCTATTCTTTCTCTTCTAAATCTATGCTGTCCATCGTAAGCATGCAATTTGATCTGAAGAAGATCTCTCTCCGACGTCCTTGGTCGCAAAAGGAATCAACTTCGAACTTTTATCCACTTTTGGCGTTCAGCCCTTCAAACCTTTCGACCTCCCGCTCTCTTCCCGAGTTTCTCGCAGAAAACGGTTGCCACATGCCCACGATCTCCACTATCGTGATCGTGTCCGTCGAATGCGGAACGTCCCGCAACTGTGGGCCGTAGATTTCGGAAAGGAGGTTCTGCTCTCCTGCTATATATACCCGTCGTCGCGTCTTCTTCCTCATCTGCACAAACCCTCGTTTCACTTTCACCCGAGCCCGAGCTCGAAGCAACTCCGGCGAGAAGCTCCGCCGTGCAACTCCGGTGAAGTCTCGTCGCAGCTGATCACGCCGGTGCAGTAATCCGTCCTCCCGCATTGCCGTAGTTGATCTAAGTTGCCAAGTTAGGGCATGTAGATTCGGAACTGCTCCTCTCCATCTCTCTGTTCTTAGGGCAGTTCTTACCGATGCAATTTTCTTCGATTTATTTCACTGCGGTAGATCTTTAGGAATCACTAGGATTTGATTGGTACGGTTTGTAGATCTTCCTTGTACTGGTTCTGCTCATCTAGGGTTCATGTGTAATTATCCGAAAGATTAGATAGCTATCAACCTGCCTAGAATTGTCTGTGGCTAGCTTGTAAAATCTATCGATGAAATCTTTCTGTTTTACCATGTGTCCCTTGTTGGACTCCATCAAAATCATTTTTCATTCAAAACCTTTCTGTGCATGCTTATGACCCTACCTTGTTTTTTTTTCTCACATCTTTTCTATTTCACAGGTTGGTCATGTCACAGAATTCGCAAGAGTTTTCAGATTCTGACGAAGAATTGCCTCAGATTCCTTCAAGGTCTGAACGAACAAGAATGACGGGAGGTGGAAAATCTTCGAAGCCACCCAAGTCCCCGAAGAAGAGACAAGAGTCTGAACCAGAAGAAGATTATGAGGATATTCCCTCTGCTCACAGTCAGCCCGAGGATGAATTGGTCACAGACGCTCTAACCATCTTCTCCGATGGAAATCCCAAAAAGGGCGGTCGTGGCAGAGAAAAGAACACCACTGCAGAGATGTCTGATCCTGACAGTTACAGAACTCCACCTGAGGGTGAATCAACGACAGATCGCAACAACAGGCTTCAAAGAATTCGCCGCCACTGGGCTGGCAAATGGTACAGATATGAAAATGTTCGCGAGAAATACCAGATTTTGTTTGCCTTCACACCACCGTGGAATGACTGCATTGCCGAAAACTGCATTGGCCCCGATGACGAAAAAGTCAGACCACCACAACCGTCAAATGCTCACCCCGACTCCCTCAAAACCATCGTTGATTTTCCCGATGAAGTGGCTAAGAGGGCGAAGGCCAAAGCCAAGCGTGAAGCTAGAGAAGCTAAGAAAAACCAAGTTGAAGCGAAAAATGTCGCGCTGACCCAGCAAGACATACAGAAGAAGAAGGAACGTGCATCAGCTTCGAAGGAAAGAAAATCTGAGAAATCTGTTTCCCCTCGTGCACCTCGAAAGAAAACTCTCACCAAGAGAACCAAGAAGGCAGTTCCCGACTCGTCTGATGAGTCGTCCAGAGAAGATACCCCTGATGAAATCCCATTGTATGATCGTCCCGCCATTCTCAACAAGCCATCCATGACTCCCTCGCCCATGAAAGCTTTGCCATTTCCGAGGAAATCACCTAGGCATGCACCCATTCCTTCCACAGATAAACCTTCGGATTCTGCGGCTCCGAGAACTTTGTCAAGCACTGCAGCGAAGAGAAAGCTGCAGTCTGAAGAACAAATTGATGTGGCTGCCAAGAAGACCAGGGTTACTGTTCCTGCTCCCACAGAGGAACAGAAGTATGCTTTCAATTTCATGATCGATGTGATTGACAGTGCTGCATATGATGCAAAAGCTGATGATGTGAGCAGCCTAGGACTGCCTGATGATGTCACCGAAATGGTGACGAAGCATTTCAGCGAGCTGAGGAAAATCTCCAAAAAGCTGAATAAAGTTGTGAAAGACAAGCAAGCCGTCGAGAGAATGAGGAATGAGGCTAAGACTAAAGCCGAAAGGAAAAAGACGAACAAGGAAATTGTTGAACTCACCAAGGCCCTCAGTGTCTTGCGCAATGAGAAAATTGAGTGGCACTCGCGTCTGCACATGGAGGTATCTCAGTTGTGCGACAGGAGAAACGAGGAGATTGACCGCAAGGCAGATCTTGCTCGAAGAAGAATTCAAGAGGAAAGACGTCAGAAGGCTAGGGCAAGAGTGAGCAAACCAAAAGCAAATAAAGATCGCCGCCTTCAGACTGTCGCTGATGAGCTTATTCCTCTACACTCCCATGTACCCTTGCAGCAGGTTCCTCCATCTCCACCTCACATAGATGAACCTATGCAGCAAGCTGGCGCCGAGGAAGTCATCATTCCAGCTCCAGTAGCCCAAGAGCAACATGAAGTTGTGGATATATTCCTGGAAAAGACTGATGAGGAAAATGCACATCCTAAGCAGCAATCCCCTGTTGATGAGGTTGATGAAGAGATTGAAGTTGAGAAAGCAGATCCATCGCCTCCGAGAACATTGCAAGAAGAGCCCTCTGAATCAAATAAGGAGGAGGATGACAAGATCGAGGAGGAGCTAAAAGCTTCCCGAGAGAAAACACCCCCGGTCACATCATCTGGTGCACCTACCCGGATGGATGTTGATCCTGCTCCTCTTATCACTACACCACAGTTGGTAGAGGAAGAAAAGAAATCTGATGAGCCGATGGCTCGAGAAGAAACTGTCTCACCAGCTATGACTCAAGCCACCGAGAAAGAAGTTGTCGTGCCTCCCGCTGAAGAAGGTACAAAGAAAGAAAAGGCCCTTGTGCCCGAAAGACAGAAAGCTGCCAAAGGAGTACCGGCGAGCAAGAACGACAGACAGTCAAGTTCTTCAAAGCCATCTGAACGAGAAAAATCGAGGAAGCCTCATGCTCCTCTCAAGCCTATTGAAGAAGGAGTGCCTGCACTAGATGACATTCGGACCCAATCTATGGCCGATGAAGAACCACTGAGAAATCCTTTGGAAACCTTCCCTCTGTTTCCTGTTGATGATGGCCAGAATGGTCCAGCTTTCAATGAGCAGTTTCATCGTTCGAAACTTGCATTCTTTGGGACCAGCCCATATGAAGGAGAAAGAACTTCCATGTCACCAAGATTCTGGACAAAGGAACAGGCCGTGTATTATGCTCGCATTCTGTATGGCAAGAATTGCATCTTCAAGCATAAGATTCTGGATTTCGCTGAGCTCGAAAGTTTACCTTGCTTCCATCACACTATCGAGCAGATTGAGCAGGTCTTCCTGAAGAGTTTCCTTCGTTTCAATCATGGCTAGAATCGTGAAGTTATCCTTCAGTTCTACGCTACTCTTTATATCTCAGGAGATCTTGCAAACAGCAGTACTTGGATCCTCGAATGGATGACCGAGGAAGAAAAGATCAAATGTTCGGCTGACCAGTTCTTAGCACTATTGAATCTTCCTCTGTGTGAATTCGATGCCTCTCGGGAACACTGACTACACTATTGGGAAGTATCCGAAGCTGAACTTCATATGCTGATGGACCCTAAGCTTGTTGGTGATGAATGTACCGAAGCAAATCCTAAGAAACTGGCCTATGAGAACAAGGTGCTATTCTATATCCTCTGCAACTCACTCACGCCAACGAACCGGCCAGAGTCCATTCAGGGCATCGTGGCTAATGCTCTTCAAGCAATAGCTCATGGCATTCGGTTTGACATTCTGGAACTTTTCATTCGCAACTTGGCCTATGCAGCTAATAGCCCTCAAGTCCTGAAGCCATATGCACCATGGGTCATGTTTGCTATTGAGCAGCTTACTGAGAAAAAGTTCTTCTGCCCACATGTTCCGAAAGTCTTCATTCCACCAGTCCGAGACACTCTCCAGATCGTGAAGGACATTGGCAAAGGGAAGACACCTATAAATGCCACTGCCTCGGCCTCCGCTAAAGCTCCGAAGATCAAGAAAGCAGCAGTAGAAATCCCTCGTGAAGAAAATCCCTCACTATATGAGATTTGTCTTCACACTCAGCAGGCACTGGAAAGTCACATCAAGCTCGATCGCAAAGAGAAGTTGGAAATGATGACTGAGATCAATCTGCTTCACAATTATGCTCGTCAAGCTCTTCTGTATGAGAAGGAACAAAAGAAGCGCTCGTGGACCCTTCTGCGCAAGCATTATTCCCGCACTCAACTGTCTACCAAAGGTATTGAGAAAGATTATGATCATCTGGAATTATTTGAGGTCCCTCGCATCCGAAGGCAAACTCCAGTGCTTCCTCAGCGTTCCGCCTCCACCGACCTGCTGTTTGTTGAACCCGATGATGAACTTGAAGACACAGCAGGCACATTCATATACAAGCCAGATGCACCTCGCGCTGATACCCCCGAAGCTGATCCCGAAGCCCGTGTTTCGTCTCCAACTCCTGCTTCGGCCTCGACCATCGCTCGCTCTGCTTTGCCAAACAGTTCGAGTTCTGGGGATTCTTCGAACGAATAGTTCCTCGCATGCATTCTCTTTCCTTTTTGACACTTGTTGACAAAAAGGGGGAGAAGAACATCGAGAAGATAGAAAAGCGGGTTATTTGCAGGGTGTTTCCATTCGCCATTTGCTTTTTCTTTCGATCAATTTGTCTTTTGGTCGTTAAACTCGTTGAACTTTTGGTCGTGGAACTTGATCTCACCGTCTGTGGTGATGGATATTGCGTCGTCATGTACCGTTAATAACCCCTGCATTGCTATATTTGCTTCCAGTTATCTGTCTGCATGTGCTATCGAATGCTTACTTCCTTGCAATGATTATCCTCGATACTAATCTATCGTGCAAGGTTAATTGAAACCGCATATATCTTACTCCTATGTTTATCTTTCGCTATCTAACGATGCAGGAGAAGAAAGGTTGCCTTTGAGCTTATTGCTCCGGTTCACATGCTGTTTTTCCTCGCATATTTCTATCGTATCATTTTTTGTTGCAGGAAAACCTCAACTGAAACATATCTACTCCGAGCTATATTCTTGTGACTCCCTGGCACCGATCTTCTTCGAATATCTAACTTGCAGGGAACTTATACCTCGTGTGGATTCAAACTGTGTTATGAGAAAATCTTCATAGCTTATCAATTGCCACAACTCACTTCAGTATAACCTCGCTATCTAACAAATCTACTTCAATGGCTGTGTGTCTGGCAGGAAATACCCCAGACCATAAACTTCAATATATCACTCATACGAAGATTCACCTCGCTGCCCTCCATTTTATCTTCTATGATTACACTGAGTCAGAATAATGCATATCTTCAGGGGGAGCATGTTTTATCTTCGTAATTTTCTCTCGTCCTCCATAACCCTTCGCATTCCATTTCATACTTTTTCTATATTTCGATGTGTTCTGTTTTGTCAACAATCGTCCAAAAAGGGGGAGATTGTTGGTGCAATATTTGCCCCCTTGTGTTTTGGAGATTGTTGACAGAAACAGACATGGACTGATTTGTTTGCTAGTGCACACAGAGAGAAATAGTCCATGCAGTACCGAACAGAATGTTGTCTCCGGTGTCCAGTTCGAGGAACTTCACCGAAGAATATCTGCACAGCAGAGAAGAATGTGCTATATCCTTTGAAGTCTTGTAGACGAGAAGAATGATGTGAAGGAGTTGACCCCTCGAAAATTTACTGCTGATGCGAAGCATTTGGTTCGGTGATTCGGTCCAAAGAAAATTGACTGCGGCGCTGGAAGACGAAGACGAACTGAAGACGTAGCATTCTTTTCGTTGTTCTTCTTTCATTCATTTGAGTCATAGGACCTTCGTACTATTAAGAGGGGTATAGGTTCTCGAAGCTTAGATCCGCTGTGATGCTTAGCCCAAAACCTATGCGAGACTGAGAGAAATCTCTTTGTGTTTCGAATGATTACCTGCCAAGCAGAAGAAGTTGTTCTTCGGTGCTGCAGGAGATATCTTTCGAACTGAGGAGTTAGCATTACTTGCTCCGCACGTAATGTTACCGTTGTGCTCAATTCCGACCGTTGGACTCGTGTCGTTCGGCCGTTGGCTGCTCCACATGTCCAATTTGGTCTTTTCCCTTCAGGGAAGGCTGCGGCTATAAATAGCCACCCCGCTCCAACGTTGCTCGTTGGCTGCTCCGCTTAAGATTTCTGAGAAGATTGATTGAGCATCCCCTCTTCGAGCGATTTGAGTTTAAGATCCACCGAGAGAAAAATCAAGAGCCCAAACTTAGACAGTGGTTGAGCATCACAGTAGTTCTGAGTTAGAGTTCTTGTACCTATTACTCTTGAGAGCTGCACACTCTCTAGACGGATAGGTGTCGGCTCGAGTGTCGAAGAGTAATTGTCTTCACCGAGCAAGATCTTCAGCAACCAAGAGTCATTGTGGTTTGCGAAGAAGTCTGTCGAAGGTTTGGAGATCGCCGACAAGTATCTACCACGAGTGAAATCAACTGGAGTCTGGTCAACTCCGAGTTGAAGGAGAATATGGCGAAGAGAGTTTATCTTCTGTGTTAAATCACAACCCCTCCAACCAGACGTAGTCCTTTGGCAGAAGGGCGAACTGGTCTACCAAATTCTTCTGTCGCCATCGAGCACCACTCGTTCACTCTATTTTACTGCATCTCTTTCAGCAGTTTACCTTCGTGCTCTGTGTCGATAGTTTATCTGATCAATCATAGCTCGTTACTTATCCTTCACATTCTCTTCATGCATTTCCATCGTCCTAGTTAAATTTATCATCGTTCCTCTGTATGTTAGTGTGATTTCATTCTGTTCACCGTGTCATCATTTCCCGAGCATTTCCATCGCAGTTCATATCTACTTTTTCCTCGTGCCATTGCATCTGTTCATATATTGCTTTACCATCATACCAGTCAATCTTGTGATATTCTTCGCTCGAACAATTACTACTCTCTTCTTCGATGGATTTGCTCCTGTGTTGCATGCTTGTTTAAACATTTGTCTACCGAACCTGAATTCCGCTGCAGTGTTTGGGATCAGTTCAAAATATTCGCAAGAATTTTTGAATCTCCCATTCACCCCCCCTCTGGTCGATATACTCTCGGTCCTAACAAAAACAATAAAAAAAACTCATGCACAACTACATTTTTTTTGCAGGGAATGCACAACTACATTATTGGGCCGATCTGGTAATGCCGCGGTAAACGAGACCTATTGCGTGTCGGTACGGAATAGACATAGCTCTCCTCGCTCTATGAAGCCAATCACGCATTATCCACCACTAGTAGAATGCCCGTGCATTGCCACGGGCTTCTGAAATATTTTGCTGAAGTTATATAAAGATAATGCATGCTAAATTTCACAGCTAGGACAATATAACACGGTCACAATTGCATAATAATTGAAGTCCACTTCACTTGTAATGTAAACTGATAACAAAATGGCAAATTAACAATGTATACATATAAAGTGATGATCCAACTAAAATTCTATTACAAACTATTAAGATCTACTTGATGCGCTTAAGAAATTCTCGCACAATATCAGGAAAGTTGTCTTTAGTTTCATTCGCACGATGTTTGAGCAAGTATAATAAAAACTGCTTCCTCAACTCATACCCATCCTGCAAAAGTAATATATGTAGTTAGCACAAATACTTCACGTGGAAGGTCTAAACACATGTGTAACAGACAATACTCACCGCGCAAACCGGCTTCGCCAGGTCTTTACCGTTCCACAAGAGCATAAAATGAAAACCAAAATAGCCAGACGAATCCCTATAATTTCCTAAATTGTTATTATATTAAATATGATGATAACAAAAACAAATATTTGTATTCTGAATTTATTACCCGTCTACGCTCGTTGGAATACCATTAGGAAATAAACGGTGCCATTTTGATATATCGGAATGCCATCCTGGTTGCTTTATTTCGAGTGCTTGTTGGAATTCCCTCGCAAAACTTTTTAATTTCACTAAGTGCCTTAGAATTTTCATCTCCGACGGTTGTGTTGTATGAATAGGGTCCAGAATAGATACACGATGTGCCTCTTTGTCGATGACGTACAAGATGTATCGACCGATGGATTCATATGAAAGATAAATCTACAAGTGGTAGCTATTAGGAACAACAATAAACCATGACAAACAATGGACAAAAGACCTTACTTACCATGTTGCACGATGAGATGTTGTTGTCTATCCCAGGCCAGCTATCAAACAAAGTTGCCAACATCTGAATAGTTTCCTTATCGCAGAACTTTTGATCTCGTGTTGAATCCCGCATCATGGACTGAGTAAAAGAAAAACTATTTAGAAACATGTTGATACTAATGATGTTGAATGAAGACTTATGATAACTTACACAAAATTGTAGATCCATGTAGTGTATAGGAGGGTCTGTGAACAATACTCCCTCGTCACATGCCAGTATACGCACGGCGATGTTGAAACAATCATTGTCCATAGACTGCTCCATGTTAAGTATGCCCTAAAGTTTTTTGAGACTTAAGCCCATTGGATGGGGTGTCGACGCAAAGATTAGGCATTGCTCATTTTTTTATAGTGGATCGCACAGATTAAATGTCAATGTAAAATATCCTTTTGACAGGGTTGTCATGTGGTAATCCTCAGATCATATGTACCAACCAATGACTCCACAAGTATCCTAGCTATATATGTGACACTCTTTTTTTTACATTATATATGTGACACTCTTTCTAACACTAACAAACAAACAAGTTTATCATAAAGAACACAGATTGAAAAGTTGGGTACCAAGGACAAGACGGGGTCTCCTGTCAGAGATAGAACCATCAAATAGACCAATAAAAGTCAGATTTTTTTTTTATAAAAAATACATCACTAAACCTTTTTTTATTTTTACAAAGACACCCAAAGAGCATCTTATAACTTACCCGAGAAATATGATTACCTTTGACTGTTCCCATCTTCCATTAACCCGCTTAGCTTTCTACATAGGGAGCTGCAAGAAAAACAAGATTCCAAGATATATCATGCTTTTATTTGGTTCAGCAATAAAGCAGATTGTCTATTTTGTAGAGCATCCCAGAATTTGAAAATTATTGTTTGCACAGCTACCAACCTAGCTTATACGCTCATTTAAGGCTTGCTCTTGCTGATTTCGATTTTCAACTTCTGTATTATACAATATTGATTTTTGATAGAGTTATCATAATATATCTCTGCAAGAATATTCAGGTGCATGTAGGATTAGTATGTCAATTTCAGTAAACAACAAATTTACATAAACAAAACCTTCAAACCTGACAGGCCATGATCTAATTGCACTCCTGATTCATTCAGGCGCCTGTAATTTTATGTAAAAATTAGCTTCATAATACATGAATGTACGTGCTAAATAAATATTGCTAAATGAGGAATACAAGTTCAAGAAAGGAAAAACATACTTCCACCAAATTCTGTTTTTAAGTGTCTTTTCTGTATGACGATTCCTTGGAGGACATTGGTGATGTCATATATGCTTCGATTTTAACCTGACTCTGGTTATAATTCATCGATCGAAATTGTGCGCACTGTACATACTTGAAGCTTTGAAAGAGTAGCCAATACTGTACAAAAATCTACAGCAGAAGTGAAATAATGATACCGTTTTACCTTTGAAAGAGTAGCCAATATGATAATCTAAACTGTAACTTCAGACGCTTACACACACCATGGGTACTGGTCGCCAATAAATTCTCTCCTATCAATAGTCAGTAGTTCAACTCTCCAGAAAGCAATGCATTATTTTTACCATGTATAATGAACATCACCAATAACTTCGTATCTCATTTGCTCACCAATGGCAACTGGAATGCGTGTGTTGGAATAGAACCTGAAATACTGTAAGCCTGAAAAAGAAGCGCCATAAAGTAGTTACTCCCAGGAAACTACATCAATAAGAATGTATATTCTTCAAAGGAGGTAAAGTTCAATTTTCATGTGGTAGGCATGTACAGCTGTGAGTTCACTAAATTGTACATGATGCACACTTGTTGTAGTGGCATAGTTTAGATTATAATCAGTATATAGGCACCAACAAATTAAACTGAACACATACATAAATATTAAATGTAGTAATGTATGATATAAAATGGAGATAGTATTATGCGTAAACCAGACAGGTGGTTTCATTCAGTATCCAGTGGATTAGAGCAAACAAACACGCATTTGTTGATGATACTCGATTATTAGAGGAGTCAGGGCTAGGAAATCAAGTTAGCAGACCTGATCTGCAAGCAGGGACGAAGCTAGGTAAAAAGCTTGATGGGGTCATATCCATGGCAATGGGGTCATCTTCAACAGTGATTAGTACTAAGTTAATGAAGGATTTAGTAATTCCATTGGGGTAAATTGACCCCAATGCCTACATGCCAGCTCCGTCCCTGTCTGCAAGCAAACCCAGAAAGCATGGCTTGTCAAAGAGGTGAGCAGGTGCCAAATGCTTCATATCATCCTGTCCAAGATCGAGAAATAAGCAACTCTGAACTCCATTGAAAACACCCTTTTAAAATATTAAACAGATGACAAATAATCCGTGAATCACCATTGCTGTGAGAGCTGGTACATCATATCATTCCTCCACCCAGTATCCTAGTTGAGCAATGCCAGTGCCTCGCGACACTATATTTCTGAATAACATTCTTCACACGGTCACTATAATTAGCCATCCCCACAAACCGTCGCCAGGGCCTTGGAGTTTCCAGCCAGTACATACTGATCAGGACCAGGACGCCCTTGCATAATCTACAAACCAAAAATCACCAAGGCAGCAAGACAATTTATTATTGAACACCATGCTTGTGATCCTAACAAAAACATTACGGTAGTGCTAGCAATTCAAGTTACACACCAGATAAGACGAAAAATATAATAGGGAAATTAAGAAGATGGAGAACGGAAAGGTGTGCATTTGCAGAGAGGGAAGAAACGATTGGGTAGATGAACATGGGTGTTGCCCCACTTGATGACCTCGAGCATGTGGTGAGTGGTGACGGTGAAGGCCATGGGCGGGCCAAACTTACCTGGTCGCCGTAGTACCCGCCACAAGGCCCACGCCCTGCTGCAACCCGTCGATGATCCCCGACCGCTGTAGAGAAGCCGTCCCGACCGCTGCGCATCGAAGTATGGCTTCGCGTCGGCCACCGCGGCGGCATCGCACCCGCGGCAATCGAGGCACAGTGCCAAGATGGCCGCCTGCTGGAGCACCAATGCGGCGGCGGCGACGACGGGGCTATCAGCAGCCCACCGGACGCGGCCACGGCTCATGCCACGCACGCGCCGACGGCAGCAGTTACCAGCTATCAAGGCCTTTGTTTTAGCCAGGCGTGAATCCGTCCCCGTCCTCCTCATCTCCTCCGTCTCGTCTGTCTTCTTCGGCTCCGGCCATGGTCCACCACGACTCACCCCCTTTTGTTCGACGGAGGGGAGCTCCTTTTGTCCGACGGAGGGGGGCCACGAGGCGGCGGTCGGAGCACGGGCTAGGAAGATGGGGGAGGGGAGGTGGAGACTGGAGACATGCGTGCCAGCCTGCTAGGGTTTGGAAGGGGGAAGGGGAGGCCGGGTTGAGGAGCGGTTTTTTTTCGTCCCATTTTCCATCTTCGTTTGGTTTTTTTCGTCCTCCTCCCACCTTCTGCGGTAAAAAAAAAAAGGGACAACGATGACCTAGCGATTCCCTGTTCGCACGAACAAAAAATCGGACGACGGCCTAGCCTCGGCAGCGGTGAACCGACGGCGACCGGAAGGTCCGCAACGAAGGCGCCTTCGTCTGGGTTTTTTTTTCGTGCGAGGGAGGCTAGGCCGTCGTCCGATTTTTTGTTCGTGCGAACAGGGAATCGCTAGGTCATCGTTGTCCCTTTTTTTTTTTACCGCAGAAGGTGGGAGGAGGACGAAAAAAACCAAACGAAGATGGAAAATGGGACGAAAAAAAACCGAAACGAAGACTACCAACTACTGCTTCGTAGAGATTTTAGGTGCAAGGAAGGACAGAGCTTTCGCCCGAGACCTCCTATAGGACGCCTGCGGGCATCTATTTGAGGAGCCTACGCATAGAGCGCATGCCAACTGGGTCGTTCTGTTTTGGACGCAGCTAAGAGAAATGGCATGGTGGCGACTCAACGATGTAGCACCTGATTCACTGTAGCGGCACACATAGTAACTTCTTGCACTGCAGCATTCAATTCACTATAGTGAACCCGCTTTTTGTTCGGTTTTTATTTCGAACGTTTTTAAATACATATTGAAATTTTTGTAACATATATCGAATATTTTTTAATATACGATGAACATTTTAGTAATCATGCTAAAAAATTGTGATATATGATAAACATTTTTTAAATACAGTGAACTTTTTTTAATATATGTTGAATAATTTTTAAATACACATTAAACAATTTTTTAAAATACGATGAACATTTTTATAATGCACAATGAACTTTTGTAATATAGGATGAATATTTTCTAAATATCCGATGAACATTTTTGTAATATGCGATGAACTTTTTTGTATAATACACAAAAAGAAAGAAAATGAAAAACAAAAACAAACCGAAAGAAAAAATGAACCAATACGAAAAAAAAAGGTAAAAAAAAACACTGAAAACCGGACAAAAAAAAAAATCAGTTACACCACCCAGAAGCTAACAAATGCCAACTTGGGCCACAGCCTAGGAGCGAGTGCCAGCAGGCATCGCCCTTTCGCCCGGAATAGGTGGCCGCAAACACAAGCCACTGGGCCAAAGCACAAGCGCCAAACCAGACATTTGCACCACCTTAATGCCCCACATGGGTCACAAGCAATCTTTCTCAATAAAAAATGAGTCACAAGCAAGGACGTGGATTTTGTGAAGATGGTTTCAAGCGCACCCCTATGAATAGTAAATTAAAAAAAAACTAGAAAAAACAAAAAAAATATTAAAAAATTGTAATGTACATGATCGACTGTTATACTTGCATTGGAAGTTTCACGAGGAAGGTATTCTAGACAAAAATGAAAAAAATCAATGCTATATTTAGAAACACTGTTTGAATGAATAGTAATGTCAGATTGCATTTTCATCACTACGGAATACCCCCAACTGCCATCCCTTCACGAAAGTTCACACTTGAGTAGAATGATCAATCAAGTTTGGTATCCCAAAATTTCAGATTTTTTTTCGTTTTCCCTAGAATTTTATTAAAATTTACTATTCATGTGGATGAGCGTCAAACTATGTTCACCTTTGTATTTTCGTCACAAGTAATCGATGCTTTGCTCAGCGACAAGACTATCGGGGATCACTTCTTTAAGGTGGAGGTGCTACTTGTTAATACTAGAGGTGATACAAAAGAGCGGCAGAAAGGGAGTGCAGAGTGGCAGCTCGAAAGTGCCCTTCTTAGCTCAAGCTCATATGAGCTCGGTATGAACAATAAAATCTAAAAATGACTAACTTCGACAAATGTTTTCAATGCTTACAAAGTTTCATGGATGTCATTCGTGGAAGTCATGAAAAAAACCAAAATCATCACTCCAAGAAATAACTTTTTTGAAGCATTGATTTTTTTCTGCCACGATTCTACTGAAATGCCGTATTACAGTATTTATTCGGTTTATCCGCAAAAAAAGTATTTATTTGGTTGCCATTCAAGCATAGTTTAAAGGGGTTTTATCATTTATGCCACTAGTTGTGTCCCACTACTCATTTTTGCTATTAGAAGTTACAACTGCTCAAAAATGCCATCGCCCCGTGTGATGCTTGCTAAAAAATGTCATTATACACCTCAAGAATGTCATCGTTTCGTTAGATGTTTGCTCAAAAATGTCATTAGATACCGTAACTATCAGGTCAAACCCGTTGACCATGTTATATGACCAAAATACGCCAAGACCCACATGTCAACTCTCTCTATCTCACAATGATAAGTGTGGGCTCCACTTGTTAGGAGTAAACAATCGAATAATTTTAGAGGAAAATAAGAACATTGTTGGGGATCGAGTGGGACTCACACTTTGTCATAGTGAGATAGAGGTAGAGCTGACATGTGGGTCCATGGTTATTTTGGTCATATAGCATGGTAAACGGGCTTTGAGCTGACAGTAATGATGTCTAGTAGCATTTTTTAGCATGCGTCTAGCAGATCGATGGCATTTTTTAGCAGTTGAAACTCTTGGTGGCAAAACTGAGTAGTGGGACACAACTAGTGGCATAAATGATAAATACCGAACCGGACCACCGGTCGGACCAGAAAAAACCGAAACCAGCGGCCTCAGCGATTTTATAAGCTAATTAGACCGTTCTACGAACGGACCGGAAAAAACTGGTTGAACCGACCATTTTTTTTGCTAAAACCGGTTGAACTGGTCGTTTTGTTTGCTTAAACGGGATGAAAAGTCAAAATCGGTTGAACTGGTAGCACGCGCTAGAATTGCTGGGAAAGAGGAAAAATAATTGCGCCTGCTGGGGATCTATACTTGGGCGCTATTAAACAAGCTGCCGTCACCAATTTGGCTCAACAACCAACCGGGCGACGGCATGGCCATAGTGGTGGTATCTTAGCCGGTATCATGCAGTCGGGACTATTAAACATGCTGATGTGGCAGACAATTAAAGAAGAGAGAGTGTTAGAGTACTAACATAGGTAGATACCGTATCGTAATAAATGATATACTACTATGTGTCATGCATGGCAATAAATAAGATCATCTATGATACTATGCACTATAAAGATAGTATCATACACTAGTATCATATGCATGATACTAGTATATGATACTCCCTGCTATGAGAGCATGGCTAATAGTATAGCCAACTGCTGGCTATATGCAGCTGCCATGTCATCTAAAGTCATTATATGTAGTCACTCGTATAATAAGGTTGGCTATTAGACTGCTACTTTTGTTTACCTTCTCTTTTTCTTTTTCATTGTATTTATTACCTTTGCTTAGAAATGCGCATATATAGCTAGGCTCTTACATGAAAAACCCTTCTCATCATTTTTCAATGTCTCTCTTCTTTACATAGACAAATAGACAGGCTGTGTAACTCACATTGTTACTTATTTCATCATCAGAATTTTCACATATGTAACATACATCCATATGAACATGTGGAATTGTTTTTGGAATTTTTTAAAACTTTAAAATATTATTTTGACACTATTTAAAATATAGGGCTCCAATGCACCCGTCCACCAAAGTGACTTTTTGGGCTACTAGTAATCATGTACGTGCAACACACGTATCTACTAATACATATCATATAAGTTAAAACCACATTATATTAATGATACATGTCAAAGAATATATTGCAACTCCTAGAAGCTGTGGATCTGAACTTACAAAAGTTGATACAATATATAATTCATTTAAATCACATCTCTACATGACAGGCTGGTGTGCAGTACAAGATTTGAATGCAAGATGTCAGAGAAAGGCATTCGAGATTTAAGTTGCATCCTAGCAATGTAAAGATGACAGTAACATGATAACACTATTAGTATTTAACTGAAGCATCAAATTACAGATATTTTGTAATTGTTTTTGGCGTTGTCATCATTTCGACCAACAATTCAAATTGAGAAGGACCTTCACCGTCTCGGGGTCTGTCACAAGGGAATACACGATGCACGTTGCAGGACTCTACATATGTCTTGATAGCGTCTCCAGAGCATTCGTCTGTGATCATGTCGTCAGTCGTAGTTCCTGTTATGCGGTAGGTAGTCCCAGCCAGAACGCAACCTACCCTGGGTGGATGGGTGCACAAGTCGCTGCAAGCGTGATCGGGATGGCTCACATTCCAAATACAGGAGGTACTTCAATCTGCAACAATTAGTTTTGCCCACCAATCAGGTGACAACTGGTGTAAAGAACACATCCATAAGCATATACATTACTGAAAAAATACAACAAAAGGGGAAAAAGGGTCATGTACGAAACCTTAGAAATTTCTTCAACATCAGATTATTTAGATACTGATAAGTGACCTTCCTTTGACGTAGGCTCCGTTTAACAATTCCTAATTCAGCAGGACACTTCCTTTTAAAGAACCTGATTGAAGCAAAGATACAAATATATGTTATGCAGCAATACCAAATTAAGCATGGCACTTTCTTTTCCAAGGTCGTCGTTGAAGCAAATATGCATTTGTTTATTATATTTTTTGCAGTGGGTAATCATTCTTTTAGCGAAATGTAACATACAATGATAACCAAAAACCTGAACCAAACATAAACTTCACAGTTTCCTACTTTCGTCTCTCAGGAAGAAGTCACAAAAGGAACTTGGGTGCTATAGCTAGGTAGTTTGATTTTATCTAAGAAAACATATCATCTACTCTCTGTGACACGGGGCAAGTCTTATTGATGGTTTTCTTCGAGTGCATCATGAGGATCCTGTATTTCTTCCGAACAAATAGAGTTCGCCAACAGAGAAAAAAGGCATGTAAAAAACTAAAGATATGAGAGGCGAAAGATGCTGACCTTGTCTACAGAAATCTATGATAGCTCAAATCTAATCAAATAACAACAGCCTTTGCACGCATAGAGAAAATTCAGAACATCATACAATAGGATGGTAGTTCTAAGCAGAGTTTGATTAAATGGCCACCGTTATGAGAATTAACACTGCAAGAAGGTAACATTCCAGCACTACCTAGACATTTCAGTCTACTATAGTAATTGGAATCTAAGACCAACGAAGTTGAATACTTCAAAGAGAAGTTAAGCTGACACATATATCTCAACAAAGCAAGTAAAATAGATCGATATTCAGTGCCAATAGGCCTGCGCTGGCCAGATTATAGTCAAGAACAAAGAAAATGCCTTTGGTATGAATGTTGATGCCTAAAGGTATGTTTTATTTATGAACTTTGGCTATATAGGACATCACTGTAAGAGGAGAAAATTCACAGGCTTAAGAAGGGGCATAAATAACAATGCACGCTGCCTCCGCGGCAGACCATGACACCATCCTTATTATACAAAAATACCACAATCAAAAATCAAACGGGACCAGTACATAATCTGAAATTTTGAACATCGAAAAATCTGAATAATATGTGAACTGACGGAAGTTAAAACTAATACATAGAACAAAAAAAACTGTACAAAGACGTATGCTTATAGGAGTAGTTTCTCAGAAGAATGGCTCATCATGTAAAAGTAGAATAATTTATACAGTTGTATATATGAGTACAGTGCATTGACTATACTTTGTTCTGTCATCACATTCTTTTTTAGGAACAGATAAGAACAAACTTGCTTGCTTAGATCAGACCTGCAGCTTCCTTGGTGGCAAACAGTTAACAGTTTCAACCTTCAGTGTAGAACAACCAACAGTCATCACCTTAAACTCTAAGCTCCCTCGATGGAGAGCCTCCTGGTTGATCGATGCCTTTGGTCAGCGGGGTGGGCCCTCGTTGTAAGTCTGTAAGTTCGCTCGATCGAGAGCCAGGTTGATCGATGCTTTTGGGCTGCGGGGTGGGCTGTCGTTGTAAGTCTGTAAGTTGGCCCATCTCGCTGCGTCGGTTCGCTGCGTTATGCGACTATGCGTGTCGCCTATCTGTTCGTTCGCGTGCACGTGCCCTCTTTTCCTTTCGCCGCTGGGGTCGTCTCCTTTTCTTTTCTCTTTCTGTCTCCTCTGGTGGGTGGCGGCGCTGGTTCATTGCTGAGCGTGGCGGCGCTGCTTCTTTCTGAAGCGTGGCGGCGTTGGTGTTTGTGGTCGGCGGGGTCGAGCGGCGGAGGCGTGCTCTGCGTTTGCCCGGAACGGCAAAAGGAGCAGGTAGATCGGGTCACGCCGTGGAAAATAAACCGGCCCGCTGCTGCCGTTTCTTCTTCCTCTATATCAGATTCTGGGGCTGAGCCTGTGGGGCGCGGTGGCTGCTGCGTTTGTGGTTTCCTTCTGCTCCGAGGTTTCCTTCTGCGTCTGTGGGGCGCGGTTGATTGTTTTTTCTACTATGTTTTTGCTCCCCTAGCTGGTTCATTACTGGATTCTTCTTCAAGCTGGGGTGATGGTGGTTCGGAATATGAGTTTGGTACTTCTTTTGTTGCTGTTAACTCGGTGTTGGGTGGTTCTGGTTATGCTGAGGTGGGAGAGGCGTCTGCTGGCCCTTCAGGTGTTGCTCTGTTGTTGTTCTTTTCCTTTTTTTTTACCCTTTGTGCTGTTTCTTATTAGTAGTGCTTTTGATGTGTTAGGTTCGGATTTGGTGTTTCCTTATGTTCCTTCTGAAGTTGCTCAGCAGAATCGGTTAAAGAGGCGTATGCTACGTCGTCCGTATCTGTTTGGTTAGTTTCCGTCTCTGTGGTCTTGGTATGTCTGCTTCCCTTTTAGGTCTTGTGTTATGTTGTTTTGATGCCTTGGAATGTAGGTTTAGGAGAGGGGGTTGGGCCTGCTGTTTCGAGTTGATCTTTGAAGGACCTTTCTGGTGCTCAAGGTGTGATATTCGATTATTTTGTATTCTTTGAATAGTTGCTTTTGGATTAATTGCTTTCTTATTGGTTGTCTTGGCTAATATGATTGTTTGTTGTTTTTGTGATGCCTTGGCAGGGCGGAGGGGTAAGAAACGCGTTGGCATGTCATGCTCTTATGGTTTCTCCTTTTGGCTTTGTTTTTTTATGTTCGTGATTTCTATTTTGGCTTTGTTTAGTGTGTGTTGATGGTTTCTGGTTTATAGCGGAGTTTGCTGTGGCCGCTCCTCTGCCTTTGGCTGGCTCTGTTCAGGGGTGTGTGCGGTCAGGGTCTCCTAATTTTTCTGATGTTGGTCTGTTATCTCTCTTTGTGCTGCTTTGATTATTCTGTTTGTTTTAGTTTGGGTTTCTTTCTTCATTGTTGTGTTTGCTTGTGGTGTCGCAGTTGGGGAGTTGGTCCTTCCGCATGTGACGTGTGAGATGGCACGTCAAAACAGGCTGAAGAGGCGAAGACTGCGGCGTCCTCGGTTGTTTGGTTAGATGTCTGCTGTTTTTTGAGTCTGTTTGTCGTTGTTGTGATCTCTTTCATTGACTTTTTGTTGGTCTGTGCTGTTTTCAGACGTTGGTATGGGTCCGACGTGTGGTTCTGATGGTGTGAATTCGTTGTCAAAAGAGTTTGTTCAGTATCTCAAAGGTGTGCATTTCAGTTGCTTTGAGATTTGATTTCCTATTTTAATTGTTCCATTTTTTTAGCATAATTTGGGTTGCTCTGTGTTATTTTCATAGGTAGCTACGCTGGTAGGTCATTTCATGGTGGTCTTGATTATGAATGTGTGCATTGTGGTGCTTTATTTTGGTATGCCGAGAGGTGCATTTCTGGTAGCGCTGTTACGAAGAGGCGTGTGGTGTACAATCTTTGTTGTAGAGGCGGGCGAATTGATCTTCCTAAGTACAGGGATTGGCCTTCTCCCCTGCGTGAGTTAGCGGTTTTTGATGGCGGGCCTTCGTCGCGCGAGTTTATGCGGTTGATACGTTCATACAATTCTATGTTTGCGTTCACATCAATTGGAGTGGATGTGGATAAAAGCATAAATACAGGGAATGGTCCATATGTGTTCAGAATTAACGGTGTGGTTTCTCATCGCATTGGGTCGCTGTTGCCACATCGTGGGAAACCTCCGCGGTATGTACAGCTTTATATCCATGATACTGCTTGTGAGCTTGATCATCGGCTTAATATATTTAATCCGGATGGCGAGCGCTCTGCTGGTCCAGATCGCAGTATCGTCGCTCAGTTGCTCGTTATGTTAAATGAGCATAATGAGTTGGTTAAGCAGTTTAGGGTTGCGTCTGAACGATTGGTGTCTCCTGATTGTCCGGAGTTGGCTGTACGTATTATTGGAACCGGTTCTTCTGATCCTAGAGAGTATAGCCCTCCTACCTGTTCTGAGGTGGCGGGTCTTGTTGTTGGTGATTTTACGGCTGATAGGTATAAGTTTGATATTGTTCCTGAGACAAACTCAATCACCCTCACGGCTGGACACATAACAACAACGTGGCAGCCAGTGGCGGAGACAGGGGGGTGCCAGCCAGGGCCCTGGCCCCCCCCTAACATCAGTGATTTAAGCCTAGAATGAATAGTAATAGTGATTTTTTTGGTGCTAAAATGGTGGTTTTTGATGGATTGGCCCTCCCTAACAAGGTTTAACTATACTTGGCCCCCCTTGTCCTAATTTTCTGGCTCCGCCACTGGTGGCAGCTCGCTATAAGAGCCAGAGACCCCCACGTACCTATCTCTAACCGACTAATACAACCGACGAAGACCAGCCCATACCCAGTCACCCACCCACCACAAAGAGAACCAGAAAAACAAACCAAAAACAACAGAAAAAATAGGAAAAAACATCAAAAACAAGACTCGCGCGGCAAGGCGCGCATACCCCACTAGTACTCTTGAATCCAGGTAAGCTAGGTGAGTAAGTAGGTGATTAAGAAACATAAAGTACAAAAGAAATACATTCAGTTTTTCTGTTGCATGAAAAAAAAAAGAATAGAGAAGCAATATAGCTATTCTTGCCTTGCTGGTCTGAAAAGATACAACCCACATTTCTTCAGTGTTTAACATGGAGACAACAACCCTGTGAATTAGCCGTTTTCGCATGTAATCTACGTCGCCCATCCAAAAATTTAGGATTGAATAAATGATGTATACAACTACCACTGGACTAAAAAGGCAAGTGTTATAAAAAATTTTGTGCAGGCAAATGTTCAAGAGCTCAGAAAATAGAACAATATTAGCACTCAAAAGCTCAGAGAAATGAAATATTAGGACTTAAGCATTAAAATGAAAGAGGCTCACCTGGCATAAAATTCACAAACCTCCGCTATGAAGCCTGCATATTGTACCTACTTCCTGTGTAGAAGAAATAAAACAGTTTAATATGAAGGAAACTTTCTATGAAAATATTCACAGGATATGTTTACGAAAATCACGTGGCCACAATAAATCTCAGCTTTCTTACATGACCAAGAATAGTCTTAAATCAACGCTTCAGTAGTAATTCACCGAAAAATAACATATCCAGAAATAACATGAGGGAGAGGAGTTTATCCTTCACTACATCATATAGATTACCTTGATTCACCTCACCTGCAACCAGCTTGAATTTCTTATCAAACACCCTTGTCAACATGACACATAAAAGATCTTCAGAAACAACATGAGAGAGAGAGGTGGTTAAGTAGCAAATGGTAATAAGAAGGGTAAATCATAAATAAAAAATCAATGTAGATGAACTGCAGCAACACCAATCGTTTAGCCAACTCTGTATCCAATTAGGAGCCATATTAAACAATAGAATCAACAAAAACAAAGAAGGAACTCAGGAATCATATTTACCTCCCTATTGGGAGAGTTGAGGGCCAAGCATGAGGGGGAGACCCTGTGATGGCGGGCGGCAGGGCAGCGAGGAGGCGACCGGGGCAGAGGGATCATCACGTCGATGCATCTCTCGTCGCGGCCGTCGCGGAGACGCTCACCGGCAACCATCGGGTAGGCTAGCGAGACGATGAGCGCGTGAGGGCGCATGTCTTCTGGGTCGTTGCGCGCCCCCTGCCAGGCTGCCTTCCGCCGCCCCTCCCGGAGAGTCCTCGGCCGCCACCCGTTTTTTGAAACCCTAGAGGAGGCCATGGGCTGGACAGCGATACGCTCTCCGTCTCACCGCGATCCAGATGGATCCGCATTGGACGTCGTGGAGGAGGCCGAGGCAGCAAGACGGCGGTGACGCAGGTTGGGCACCATCGCGTGAGGGAGGCGGCGGGGCTGGGGCGTTGCGTGGAAAACGATGGGAGAATCAGATCGTGCTAGGCAGTTTTTTTTCCTTCACGGACTGGGCGTGGCGTGGGAAATTTCATCCGCGGCAGAGTATCGTCCGCCAACAGTAATTGCTACGTAGAATTGTGATCTTCCGTCAGATGTATTTAGGGCGTTAGATTTCACTAAGTGCATAATCTGACAGCACTAATCAGCCTGGGTACCCCTAACGGGGTGGTCATAGAAAAGAAAATATTCGCTTGTTTAATAGTAGCATAGATAAGTTGTACTTGCTCTGAGTAGCCTGAGGCGAGCACCGCGCGCATGCGGTGGGTATTGGTGTGGTCGACCTGACAGACACCCACCTGATTAGCCACCACACCAAACTTGGTCTGGTCGCAGCGATCCGAGTGGACAGACGTAAGTACGTTGGACAAACCACAGATGGGTCAAGACCTCGCTGTCGAGTTTTGGGTGCTAGCTTAGCTATTACTTCCTCTGTAAAGTATTGATCTAAACCCTCTTATATTTTTTTATGAAGAAATACAGAGCATAATTAACTAAAACTAACTCCCACGCCTTAGTCGTGGTGACTAAGACGCGCGCACTGATGCATACTCTCTCCGTTCCAAAATATAGTGCGCCTGCGCTTCCCGAGGTTCAACTTTGACCATAAATTTAGCCAACAAGACCGACTGCGGCGGAAGCAAAAATTATATAATTGAAAACTTCTTTCGAATACGAATTCACTGGTATAATTTTTGCTCCCGCCGCGGTCGGTCTCGTTGGTTAAATTTATGATCAAAGTTGAAGCATGGAAACCGAGGACGTACTATATTTTGGAACGGAGGGAGTACCATTCTTCGTACGCACTACGTTCATTCGTCGTGAAAAACAGTCCGTCGTACCAGCACGTATACGCAACCCCAGCCTGTATCTTTTACCAAGTCCTGCCCAGCTACTAACCCCATGTCCATGTGCATGTTACCAAGCCCTCTGTAAATCAATCATCAACGGAGACATGCATACATGCACGCGGCGTGCATGCCCACGTACTACTGTCGAGGACGGACGGGCCACCACCACGGGCCTGCTGCCACCTTTGCCGTGCAATGATACGGCCATGCCTGCCTGTACACACGAGACCATGCGTGACTGCCCTCTGCCATCCTGTCTCTTGGCTTTTACCAAGAAGTAGTAAGCACTAGCACTAGCAGCCAGCGATCGAGTACACCCATTTTATCTTATCTTCCCCGCGCGATCGAGTCCATTCTAAAACAAGGAGCCAAAGCTCACCAACCACACTGCACTCGCTCGCTCGCTCGCTTATCGATGCATGCATGGATCCATCGATCGCCCATGCATGAGATACGTACAGCTGATACGTGCCATCTACCCCGCGCTCCATATCTGGTACGTGGCCTCGCCTTCCCGTCGTCGTCCGTGGCGTCGCATGTGAGTGCTGACCATGGCGGCATGCGCTGCCAACCTAACCTACGGAGGCCGGGACGGGGAGGGAGACCACCACGTGAGCCGAGCCAACCCACGCCGCGATGCGTGCATGCTAGCTGCCAACGGGGTAGCTGACATGGTAATGGCACAGTGCGTCCGGTACCAGTCCAGCCCCATGCCCTGCAACCCCGGAGGACAAGCGGCAGTAGTATATGAATTTTCTGTTCTCTGATCGACAAATTTACAGCAACTCCTAGTCCATAATTTCGTGCAGTATCACAAGTTGGTACTCGACAAGTTATTCGCGAGCGAATCTCTGATCGACAGATTAAACTATACAGATAGGCTAGATTCCGAAGACTTTCTCTAGGGGAGATCCCGAAGACTGACAGTGCGTATGTTGTATGAGGAATGATCAGCGCGGGGGAGGAAGAAGATGATCGCGAGAGCGGCTAGTCGAAGAAGAAAGAGGCGGGAACGGTGTGCATCGTCGGTGACGGTGAGAAAGAGGGGGCGTCACTGTGCGTGTGCGTGAGGAATAAGAAATGAAAAGAAAGGGCGCACGTTTGCTTAGACTACCTTTTTGTTGTTGTGCGAAGTCGTTTTGCCTGGACTACGATGGGGCGTGGCGCTGTATTTCCCTTCTTTTAACAATATCACATCACTGGTGAGTCCAGTGACACTTAACGAAGACAATTTGATGCCGAAGTCAACGGTATCACTAGTGACGCTGAAGTGGACAGCTTGATGGAGTTAAATTCAACAAAAATCATGACTCGTGGGAAAACAAAAGCTTTTGTGACAAGTTGATGGAGTTGAATCGACAAAAATCATGACTCGTGGGAAAACTTGAGACATGGCCGGTCCCGTCGATCATAACAACCCATGAACGGAGTTATCATGTGTGTCCCTTCTGCCTAGGCCATCCATTCACGTGGAGGCCTGAGGGCCAAGCACGTGAGCTTGCTCGTAGCCACAAAAAAAAATCAAGACTAGGTAAAATACAAGAGCGGACGGGAGAAGAAGAAGGAAATCCGCGCATATACAAGCGGCCGGTCAGATATCACGTACGCCCCGGAGAGGACGTACAGGAGCACGGCTGAAGCCTCCGTAGCGCCAACAGCGCTCGACGGCCTGTCGAGACAGCGACCGGTGCATGCTGGGTGGAGACGATCGACCGACGGACCGACCGTGCGATTAAGTACGGCGTTCAGACGTCTCCCAAATCTAAATGCCTCTTATTATTAGCTAATAATAAATAACAGGCAGGGACGGGCTGGCCTGGACTTGTCGTCTCCCCGCAGATGACCAAACAAAAATCGTCGCTCGACTGATCAGTCAGCCGTCGTGTGCGTACCGGCCACAGCTGCTACTACGCGATTATATACGCGCACTAGTGCAGAATCGGCCTATAGTGCCGGTTCAACACGGCCCGGGACTAAAGGCCCACCACGTGCCACGAGCCGGCGCCGGGGGGCTGGGGGACCTTTAGTCCCGGTTTGTAACACCAATCGGGACTAAAAGTATTTCATTTAATTCTGGGTTTATGAATTATGGTTTATTTTTCCTTTTAATTTTGTGTTTTTCATTTAATTCTTTTTCATTTCAAACATATTTTACGCTACTACATACTGTACACGTTATGCATATATATATAAATATAATTTCTCGTAGAACCGATCATATATATATCATCGAATTTCTCATACGATCATTCACATACACATATATATATACAATTTCTCCTACAATTTGCGGATCATTACATGCAGGCATTACAGCTTGTAATGATATTCTCCTTTGGGATCTATGACCTGGTCGAACAAAAATCCCGCTATTTCCTCTTGAATTGCTCGTATGCGATCCGTTGGTAGGAGCTTGCCCCGCATCTCCCACAGCTTTAAAGAAGGAGATCAAGATGAATATATTAGTTGTGTGTATATATATTAGATCATGATAAAAAAAATATGGATAGTGTTCTGGCAAACGTACCCAAAGTTGTCTTTCAGATTTTTCCATTTCGGACGTCATCATGCGAATGGTCTCACAAACGTAGTATGCGCATAAATTATTCCCCGGCGCCTGGCTCAGCCACTTTACGAGAATAAAATTCAATCAGATAATAATTAATCAAGCATGATAATGGTATTGAAACTAGAATTAATCAAGCTAGCTAGTACTCCCTCCGTCCGAAAAAGCTTGTCCCAAGCTTGTGCCTCAAATGGATGTATCTAGCACTAACTTGGTGCTAGATACATCCATTTGAGAGACAAGCTTTTTCGGACGGAGGGAGTACTACTTAATTACCTTGGGTCGCACCCATTTCAGCTGTTGTTTCCATTCGTCGGGGACCTCTTTGATGAACTTTTGCCAAGCCCTGCCCGCCGGCAAAGAAAATGAATAAAGGAGTTATTAATTAGTTGATATCAGGAAATGAACTAAAGAGGCCGACATAGTGCGATAATGATTGAAATTACCTGTTGACCATCCCCCTCACGATTTCGTATTCGGATGGCTCTTTATATAGTGAGTCCAGTACTTGAACTTTTCCCTTGTCAACTTCAATGATTAACAAGATCCAGTGGAAACTGCATGCGCACATGTTTGTATAATTAAGCGGGCATGTGCATAACTCATCAACTACACTTATTAACATCTAGTAAGCAAAAATAGAATTTTTAGTACAATATATAGTAACACTCACCCGAAGTTGTAAGGAAGTAGTATTTCTGGTTGGGTGTTTAGTCGCTTCAAAAACTCTAGCAAGCTGATCTCTGTGTCTTCTCTCGACCATTCAGTTGACCATGTCTTTTGATTAATCGTATTTGGGTCAATGAACCCAATGCCATAGCGTCCAGCTTTTTTCATTTCATACATCTTCATTCTGCATAATACCACAGAAAAGAATATAGTGAGGATAATTACAGGTAATGAACGAGCACAGCTAGCTAGAGACTTAAATTACAGAAAGAAATCACTTACAGACAATAGCAACTGACGATAGATTTGTCGAGTGCGTCTTGATTGAATAACTGAAACATCTCTTCAAACTCAACCCACAAATCTTTTGCATGGAAGTAATGCTCTTCCTTGACTTTCACCATGAGGGACTCTCGATCGGTCTTTGCTGCTTCTATCATGTACCACTTATGCAAATTGTACATTCTCGTTGGTAGAAGCGGGACCTGCTCAGGCTTGACCAGAGGTTGGCCGCGGACATATTTCCATCTTAGTTCCTCCTCTTTAAACACGGGGAGTTCCTCGGTGCCTAGGAGTTGTTCAACAGTGAGACCGGCCTCTTTAGCCTGCCTTCTATGATTGTCGGTTATTACCAGCTGATGGGCGGTACTCACATGTGTTTGTACAATGAGCGGGGAGATCGATTGCACTGCCTGTTCTCCCAGCTGGGGAACAGTTTTCCCGCTTTTTTTGCCAACTGCTTGGCTCGAGCTCGAGCTCGACTCCTTCTTTTGTTGTGCCTGATATAACTTCTTGATACAGCGCTCATAGTCTGAGTCCGTATGCTTGACAGCCGGTTGAGCATTATCAATAAACTGTTGTATGACATCCTCACGTACTTTCTCCTTTGGCGGCGGGGGCGATTTCGGTCCAAAATGGGCCATCAATTGGGCAGCCACTTCGGCTTTGGTTTCCTCCTCAGTCAGGTGGTAAGGCAATTTCGGAAGAGGCTTGAGGCTTGGACCATATTTGTATTTCTTGCCTGTTGTACCGCTAGCCGCCGTAGCTGCGGCGCCTCTCTTCCGCTCTTGCCTAGGCGGCGGAGCCCGCTGAGACGGCGGAGACGGCTGACCCGGTGCCGGACTTGGAGGAGGAGGAGTCGACTGACGCGGTACCGGCGGAGACGGCTGACGCGGTGCCGGGCTTGGAGGAGGAGGAGTCGGCTGACGCGGTGCCGGCGGAGGAGTCGACTGACGCGGCGGTGGACTTGGAGGAGCAGGAGTCGGCTGACGCGGTGGCGGACTTGTTGCAGCAGGAGTCCTTGGAAAGACGATGCAATCCTTTTTCCATAGAATGATACGATGTATGGCCTCTCCCAGTGTGCTCTCCTCGTCACCTCCAGGAATGTCAAGATGTAGCTCGTAATATCCTGACATCACTTCATCAACCCCGACACGAGCATAGCCAGCTGGAATCGGATTGCAATGGAAGGTTGCTTCAGGGGGATTTGTTAAAGCATAGCCGTCCGCCACCTTCATGGATAGGTTCTTCACTTTCATGTGTAGCTCACAAGTAGTCATATCTTTGATATCATCCACAGGGTATCTAGCCAGCAGTGCATCATCGGCCGGGGTGGAACCCACGCTGCTTCTCGGCATAGATGGGACGGTGCTATCCAATGCTGGATCGATCTGCTCCTGCTGCCGCTGAGACGCCCTTTCCTGGCTAAGTGAGTCGATCTGCTCCTGCTGCCGCTTGAAAGCGTGTTCCAACTCCAAGTGACTAGAGTATAGGCCTTGAAGGAGGAGTGCTTCCTCCTTCCTCTTCTCCTCCTCCAGCTTCCTCTTCTGCTCCTCCTGCTGCATCTTTCTCGCACGGCTTCTGTAATCGGCGTTCCAATCCGCAAACCCCTCAAACCACGGAACAACGCCTTTGCCTCGTGTTCTTCCCGGGTGTTCAGGATTCTTCAGGGCGCGCGTAAGCTCGTCGTTCTCTCTGTTGGGCGTGAACACCCCCGTTCGAGCTTCTTCTATTGCAACAAGTAAATCGTCCTGAGCTTTTTTAAGACTTGCCCGCTCCATAATCAGCCTTGTCTCTGGGTCCAACTTCCCCCCATGCGCATAAAACCAAGTCCTGCACCTGGGGGGCCAGTCCAATGTAACTGGAGTGACCCCTGCATCCATCATCTTTTGCTCAGCGAGATCCCACTTAGGCAGGGCCACCTGGCCCCAGAGTATGGTGCCACTTCTTTTTCGCAGCATTAATCTTGTTTTGTCTCGACCGTTCCTGAGCTAGTTCCGATTCCTTGAACTTCACGAAATCGTCCCAGTGATCTTTTGCCTTGTCCAATGTTCCATTGAATTCTGGAGTCCGCTTTCCTGCTCTGACGTACGGGTCCCATATATTTTTCTTGTGGTTGTTGAATGCTATCGCCATCTTCTTAAGAGCACTCTTCCTGACTTTCGCCAGATCTGCATCTGTCAAATGATCTGGTAGGGTGAAATGTGACATGAGCGATTCCCAAAGCAGATCTTTTGCTCTTTCGTCGACAAAAGTAACTCCTGGATCTCCCTTTGCTGCCTTTTTCCATTCTTGAACGGAGATCGGGATTTGGTCCCTGACAATAACTCCGCATTGACGAGTGAACTTGGTCGCATTCTTCTTAGGTTCAAGCGGTTCGCCATTTGATTTGATGGCATCGATGTTGTACTTTACGCCAGCCTGCAACCTTTTGGCCGGGCCTCGAACTGCCCTGCCGCTTGTAGAAGATTTGCTCGATCCGGAGGGCTAAAAGAAGAAAGATCGATTCGTTAATATATACAAATCAATTAATACATGTAATGATCACCGGATGGCTTATATAATAAATATACCTCTAGCTCGCCGGTCTTTGTTATTTGAAGAACATTTCCTTCGTCATCATTGTTGTCGCCTTCATCTATTCGTTCGTCTTCATCAAACATCATACCCTCACCCGAAGGGTTCAGATATTGCGAGCCGTCATCATGATCATCTGGGCTCGGGGAGCGTATGATGTTGAACAGAGCCTCTTCTCCTTCTCTGCCGGTATTGTCCATAGCTTTTATTTAACTAATCCAGAAGAAAGATAAAACAATTTAGTATTCAAATTAGAATGCATGCAATCAATAAGGAAAAACTGAATCATAGTAGATAATATGCATCTCGAATAATCCAGATAATATGCATCATCGAATATAATCTCAAATACATCGTCTCGAATATAATCTCGAATACATCTCGAGTATTATCACTAATACATCTCGAATATTATCATATATATATATATATATATATATATATAACATCACTAGCTAATACAGATCGAATATTATCGAAGAATCTAGTTCACTCGCGGTTCCTGAGGCGCGGGCGGTGGACACCCAAAGAGAAGGAACCATCACAGGATCATAGCTCGGGTGAGATCCCTGAAGAACCTGCCAGGTATTGGAGAACCTGACATCCAACGCATCCATGTAGCGACGGACGTGCTCGTCCTCCTCCCTGACACGGCGACGTACCACCTCCGGCGGGGCCGGCTGCCTCCGCACTGAAAGTGGCCCACGCGAACGCCACCAAAGAAGCTCCGGGTCGACGACGGGACCCGGGGCCGGGTTCCTCACCAAGCTGCGCGCCCCTGAAGGTAGCACCTCCCAGTGCCAGCCCGGCGGAGCCCAGTCCCGAACGTGGCGCCTCTGAAGCAGGACGTCGTCGCGAACGAGTCGACGACAAGGATGCGGGCCGGGCATCGTTGACGTCGAGAACAAATTCTATGCAAGTTTAACATTTTTTAAATGCTTGATTGTGATTTTTGTAATTCTTTTTCACTTGATTTTGCAAATACATAACAAACTTTTGCAAATACAACATTAAAATATGCAACTTTTTTCTATGCAAATTTTTTCTATGCTTGGTCAAAATTCCTCAAATGTTTTCTATACATTGTATACATAGATAGACTAATTGCTATACATTAGATCAAATGTCAAAATTCCTCAACTTTTTTCTATACATTGTATACATACATATATATATACTAATTTCTATACATTGGATCAAAATGTCAAAATTCCTCAAATGTCAAAATTCCTCAAAATTTCTATACATACATTATACTAATTAATTCCTCAAATGTCAAAATTGCTCAACTTTTTTCTATACATCTAATCATCTAGTGGAAAAAAAATGTCAAAATTCTTCTGAAAAATGTCAAAATTGCTATACATATATACTAAAACATACAAAAATACATATAAATCATCTAACTTAAGAAATGTGTGTGTGTGTGTGTTCATGCATGTGTGTGTGTGTGTGTGGGGGCTCTCGGGGAGGGGCGGCCATGGCGGCAGGGGGCGAGGGGAGAGGGGGGAGAGGGAGGAAAGGAGCTCACAGCGGGGCGACGGCGAGGCGGGGCGAGTCGGGGGCGGCGACGGCGTCGGGGCAGGCGGCGCGGCGAGGAGCTCGGGGAGGAGCGGGTGCGAGCGACGTCGGAGCTCGGGGAGGAGGGCGCGTCCGGCGTCGGGGATCGGCGAGGAGGCGCGGGCGGCGACGAGCTCCGGCGTCGGGGGAGGCGAGACGGCGTCGGGGCAGGCGCGTACGGCGGCAGCCTGGCGGCGCAGCGATCTCCTCTGTAATGTGGTTGAAGAAGCAGAGAACTGCACAAAAATTTTAAGTGTTGTATATATATGCGGAGACCATTAGTCCCGGTTGGAGCCACCAACCGGGACTAAAGGGGTGGTTTTGGCCAGGCAGAGCGGCGGGAAGCCAGACCTTTAGTCGCGGTTGGTGGCTCCAACCGCGACTAAAGACCCCCCTTTAGTCGCGGTTGGAGCCACCAACCGCGACTAAAGGTTGTGCTCGCGCAGGCGCGGTGCAGGGCAAAGTTTAGTCCCACCTCGCTTGGTGAGAAGCGCCAGCACCAGTTTATAAGCCCCGCCGCAGCCACTCCATCGAGCTCCTCTCTAAGCTGGCCTTTGTGGGCCTATTGAACCTGTGCTGCCCTGTTGGGCTTACTGGGCCTTGCGGGCCTGCATCCTGGCCCAACTACAGGTTGGGTTTCTAGTCGTATGCAGGCCGTGGGGCCCAGTAGGCGGGCTTTTTTTAATTTTTTTTGTTTTCTGCTTTATTTATTTTCTTTTATTTCTGAGTTGTTTTTTGCTTTATTTAGAGTTTCTTTGTGAATCTTTTTGCTTTAGGTCACAAAAAATTATAAACTTTCTGTTAGTGCCAGTAGTTTTCAAATTTGAATAGTTTAAATTTGAATTATTTGAAATTTGTGTGAATCACTAGTTTCTGAATAACTTTACTTTAAAAATAGATTTTTCAGTGATTCTTTTTTTTGCTGTTTAATATTAGTGTGTTTTATCATTATATTCAATTTGGTAATTCTTAGGTTATTTAAAAAAATGAAATGCCTTTGTAACAGATGGGTTTTCGTCCGAAACGCTGATACTTCGAAAGAGATTGTCCATTTTGTACACGAAGTGCATCCAGTTTTTGCCGTAACCCTCTCAACTTTTTAGCACATGCTATGTGGGTGAAATGATGATACCATGCCAACTTTCAACCTTTTCAAAGTTCATTTGTAGTACTTTTCAATTTCAGGGTCATTTAGCTCAAAAAAAATCAGTAAATGCATGAAAAATAGCAAATGAAGTTAGAAAGGGTTGAAAATTGATGACGTGGCTTTGAATGGTGCATACTGAACGCACAAAAAGTCTGGAGTTGAAATAAGTTTAAAAGAAATGAAATGCCTTTGTAACAGATGAGTTTTCGTCCGAAAGCCTGATACTTCGAATGAGATTGTCCATTTTGTACATGAAGTGCATCCAGTTTTTGCCGTAACCCTCTCAACTTTTTAGCACATGCTATGTGGGTGAAATTATGATACCATGCCAACTTTCAACCTTTTCAGAGTTCATTTGTAGTGTTTTTCAATTTCAGGGTCATTTAGCTAAAAAAAAATCAGTAAATGCATGAAAAATAGCAAATGAAGTCAGAAAGGGTTGAAAATTGATGACGTGGCTTTGAATGGTGCATACTGAACGCACAAAAAGTCTGGAGTTGAAATAAGTTTAAAAAAATGAAATGTCTTTGTAACAGATGAGTTTTCGGCCGAAAGCCTGATACTTCGAAAGAGATTGTCCATTTTGTACACGAAGTGCATCCAGTTCTTCGCGTTTCAAATGCCAAAACACATGAGTACCCTAACTATTACAAAGATTCCCTCCGATTTGTCCGAAGTGGGACTTTCCAGATATATAAGTCCGGAAACTCACTAGAGAAGAAAGTGATGACAGTGAAGCCGGTCACATCCCAGAGTGGGATCTTTGGGTATAAAACTTTTTCTTCGCGTGTGTCCCTTTGCGTCGTAACCATGGACAATCTTCATCGTTTAACTGGATGCTCGGGTCAATATTCATTGTGAAGGGTGCAATTTCATGAAACTTTTCATAATCTTCTGACATGTCTGTCTTGTACTCCACTCCCACGATGTTTCTTTTCCCTGAAAGAACTATGTGGCGCTTTGGCTCATCGTATGATGTATTCGCTTCCTTATCTTTTCTTTTTCTCGGCTTGGTAGACATGTCCTTCACATAGAAAACCTGCGCCACATCATTGGCTAGGACGAATGGTTCGTCTGCGTACCCAAGATTGTTGAGATCCACTGTTGTCATTCCGTACTGCGGGTCTTCCTTTACCCCGCCTCCTGTCAGATTGACCCATTTGCACCGAAACAAAGGGACCTTCAAACCACGTCCATAGTCAAGTTCCCATATCTCCTCTATGTAACCATAATATGTGTCCTTTGGCCTATTGGTGTTTGCTGCATCAAAGCGGACACCACTGTTTTGGTTGGTGCTCTTTTTATCTTGGGCGATCGTGTAAAATGTATTCCCATTTATCTCGTACCCTTTGAAAGTCAATATAGTCGAAGATGGTAACTTGGACAGCAAGTACAACTCATCTGCAACAGTGTCGTCATGCATGAGACGTGTCTGCAACCAATCGGCGAAAGTCCCCGTTTGTTCATGTGTAATACAGTCGTCAGACTGCTCCGGGTGTTTGGAGCGTAGAATATTCTTGTGTTCCTCGATATACGGAGCCACCAAGGCGGAACTTTGTAGAACTGTGTAGTGTGCTTGCGCCCAAGAATGCCCGTCATGGCATATTACTGAATTCTTTCCTAGCGTGCCTTTTCCACCCAGTCTGCCTCATGCCGCGATTCAGGAACACCAATCGGCTTAAGGTCAGGAATAAAGTCAACACAAAACTCAATGACCTCCTCTGTTTCATGGCCCTTGGAGATGCTTCCTTCTGGCCTAGCACGGTTATGAACATATCTCTTTAAGACTCCCATGAACCTCTCAAAGGGGAACATATTGTGTAGAAATACAGGACCCAGAATGGCAATCTCTTCGACTAGGTGAACTAGGATGTGCGTCATGATATTGAAGAAGGATGGTAGGAACACCAACTCGAAACTGACAAGACATTGCACCAAATCATTCTCTAACCTTGGTATGATTTCTAGATCGATTACCTTCTGAGAGATTGCATTGAGGAATGCACATAGCTTCACAATGGCTAATCGAACGTTTTCCGGTAGAAGCCCCCTCAATGCAACCGGAAGCAGTTGCGTCATAATCACGTGGCAGTCATGAGACTTTCGGTTCTGGAACTTTTTCTCTGCCATATTTATTATTCCCTTTATATTCGACGAGAAGCCAGACGGGACCTTCATACTGAGCAGGCATTCGAAGAAGATTTCCTTCTCTTCTTTGGTAAGAGCGTAGCTGGCATGACCCTGATACTGCTTTGGATCCATGCCGTCTTTTCCGTGCATACGTTGCTGGTCCTCCCGTGCCTCCGGTGTATCTTTTGTCTTCCCATACACGCCCAAGAAGCCTAGCAGGTTCACGCAAAGATTCTTCGTCACGTGCATCACGTCGATTGCAGAGCGGACCTCTAGGTCTTTCCAATAGGGTAGGTCCCAAAATATAGATTTCTTCTTCCACATGGGTGCGCGTCCGTCAGCGTCATTCGGAACAGATTGTCCGCCAGGACCCTTTCCAAAGATTACTTTTAAATCCTTGACCATATCAAGTATATCATCACCAGTACGGTGGCGAGGCTTCTTTCGGTGATCTGCCTCACCTTTGAAATGCTTGCCTTTCTTTCTTACGGGATGACTGCTCGGAAGAAATCGACGATGTCCCAGGTACACATTCTTCTTATATTTATCCAAATATATACTGTCGGTATCATCTAAACAGTGCGTGCATGCGTGGTATCCCTTGTTTGTCTGTCCTGAAAGGTTACTGAGAGCAGGCCAATCATTGATGGTTACAAACAGCAACGCTCGCAGGTCAAATTCCTGCTGTTTGTGCTCATCCCATGCACGTACACCTTCTATACTCCACAACTCTAAAAGTTCTTCAACTAATGGCCTTAGGTACACATCAATGTCGTTGCCGGGTTGCTTGGGGCCTTGGATGAGCACTGGCATCATAATGAACTTCCGCTTCATGCACAACCAAGGAGGAAGGTTATAGATACATAGAGTCACAGGCCATGTGCTATGATTGCTGCCCTGCTCCCCAAAAGGATTAATGCCATCTGCACTTAAACCAAACCATACGTTCCTTGCGTCATCTGCAAAGTCCTTCCACTTTCTCTCGATTTTTCTCCACTGCGATCCGTCAGCGGGTACTCTCAACTTCCCGTCTTTCTTACGGTCTTCTTTGTGCCATCGCATCAACTTGGCATGCTCTTTGTTTTGAAACAAACGTTTCAACCGTGGTATTATAGGAGCATACCACATCACCTTGGCAGGAATCTTCTTCCTGGGGCGCTTGCCCTCAACATCACCAGGGTCATCGTGGCTGATCTTATAGCGCAATGCACCGCATACCGGGCATGCATTCAAATCCTCGTACTCACCGCGGTAGAGGATGCAGTCATTAGGGCATGCATGTATCTTCTGCACCTCTAATCCTAGAGGGCAGACAGCCTTCTTTGCTTCGTACGTACTGTCGGGCAATTCGTTGTCCTTTGGAAGCTTCTTCTTTAACATTATCAGCAACTTTTCAAATCCCTTGTCAGATACACCATTCTCTGCCTTTCATTGCAACAATTCCAGTGTGGTACCTAGCTTTTTCTTGTCATCTTCGCAATTTGGGTACAACAATTTCTTGTGATCCTCTAACATGCGCTGCAACTTCAGCTTCTCCTTTTCACTTGCGCAGTTTCTCTTTGCATCGGCAATGGCCCGACCAAGATCATCAGCGGGCTCATCTGATGCCTCTTCTTCAGCTTCTTCCCGCATTGCCGGCTCAGCTTCTTCCCCCATTGTTGTACCATCGTATTCAGGGAACCCATGGCCAGGATAGCTGTCGTCATCCTCTTCTTCTTCATTCTCTTCCATTAGGACCCCTCTTTCTCCGTGCTTGGTCCAACAGTTATAGCCGGACATGAAACCAGACTCAAACAGGTGGACGTGAATGGTTCTTGAGTTAGAGTAATTTCGATCATTCTTACAGCCAGCACATGGACAATACATAAAACCATCCGCCCGCTTGTTTGCCTCAGCCGCAACCAGAAAAGTACGCACGCCATTAGTGAACTGGGGAGAGCATCGGTCATCGTACATCCATTGTCGGCTCATCTTCATTACACAACACCGAAAAGACCAAATTAATACAAGTTCATACATAAAGTTCATACACACTTGTTCTCATAAAACAACATACAAACTCTCTAGCTAAAGCATTTAAATGCAACAACAAATGCGATCAAGATCGCAACTAAGGTAATAATTGATCCAACAGCATAGTGATACCAAGCCTCACTATCAATGGCATATTTTTTAAATTTTCTAATCTTCAAGCGCATTGCATCCATCTTGATCTTGTGATCATCGACGACATCGGCAACATACAACTCCAGTTTCATCTTCTTTTCTTCAATTCTTTTCAATTTTTCTTTCAAATACTTGTTTTCTTTTTCAACTAAATTTAACTTCTCGACAAGAGGGTCGGTTGCAATTTCCGATTCACATACCTCCTAGATAAAAATATCTATGTCAACTTGATGGGCATAATTGTCATAAACACGAAATGCAACAAATAGTTATAAAAGAGAATATACCACATCCGAATCATAAACCGGACGAGGGCCCACGGGGACGGATATCAAAACCATGCCACTATGTATAACAAACAACGTACGGGTAAGAAATTTATACAAATAACTATCTAAATCACACAAACATGATTTTCTTTTTATAAAAAAGATAAGAACAAGAGGCTCACCAAGGTGGTGCCGGCGACGGGACGGTGCGGGCGATCGACGGTGGTTAGGACGGGGACGGGAAGGCACTAAGTAAACCACACCTACACATCCAAACTAAGAAGTTAATTTGAGCTCAAATTGCATATAAATCAAATAAACTACCACATATAAATACTCCCAAACTAAAACCCACAAATCACTATACTTATAGAGCATTGCAAGAGCTAATCTAGCAATGAGAGATGAAAGGACAAAGTTGCTAACCTTTGTGAACACTTGGATGGATGGGGTGCCTCCAAATCTTGACAAATTTTGGCAAAAATGGAGGATGAGCTCGAGGAAGAGGGGAAGAATAGAGAGGAGAGGAAAGGGAAAGAACAGAGAGCTAGGGCTGGACGAAGGGTTTATATAGGAGCATCTTTAGTCCCAGTTCGTTACACAAACCGGGACTAAAGGTGAGCCTCTAGTACCGGTTCGTGACACGAACCGGGACTAAAGGTGATCGTGGGGCCCCAGCCTGACACCAGCCTGCCACCACCCCTTTAGTCCCGGTTCATGTCACGAACCGGTACTAGAGGTTCAACACGAACCGGGACTAATGATGCCCGCCCCCCTAGCCGTTGGAATCGGGACTAATGGTCACATCAGTACCGGTTCGATTCCAAACCGGGACTAATGGGGCTCACATAAAGTCCTTTTTCTACTAGTGGCGGCCCACAACGTACGCTACCGATTGATTACTAATAATTGGTTAGATAGCTGCTAAGGTCTAGCTGGCGCCCAGGATTTGGGATTAGACCGTACGTATTAGTCGATCCTAGTGACAAGTGGCCTTTCACACGCCGAGGAGCTGCTGCCTATGCGTCTGTAGGAACGCGATCACACAAAGGCCGGACATACATGGATGTTATGACGACCCTCGACGAGAAAACACGACTGGGAACTCATGCATGCATGTCTCGTTGATGCTATGCTTTACCTACTACGAGTACTTGATGACAGTTTATTCAGCAAAAAAACAAAAAAAAAACTACTCCCTCTGCAAAGAAATATAAGAGCGTTTAGTACTTGATGACATGATAATTTTTTAGAAATTATTACGAGTGGCTAACAGACATTGTATTTCGACTAATGTCGTGTTTCGAATACGAGAGATTTGCAAACAGTTTGCACCAAAAAGCGGTACACGAATCAACAAATGCCCACCTTAATTAAGCTAGCTAGTGACGGAGTGAAAGTGGCTACACTTCCGCTTCTACTCTACTTGCATGCTGCCACAGGCAGATCCATGAAGCCGCAGAGGATCCAGGGCCACGTAGGTGGACCGAGGCCGTGGCACGGAAAGGGCTACGGGGCCCGCGCGCACAGCGGGAGTGTTTGATGCAGCCACGTGGTGGGTCCCGTCTCCACGTCTCCTCCCACGCGGCCCACGTAGCCTCCAGCCCCGGCTCCAACCGCTCGGCTCGGTTGGCTAAACAACCAAAATCAGGCTCGGCTTAAACCCAAAACGGAAAACAAGCTCAGGTGTACTGCTACGGGAACTGTATTTTCTTTTGAACGCATTACGGGAACAGTAAGGACACGTTTTATCTGTACCGCTAAGAGCAAGTACAATAGTAGGCTATAAGCCCGCCTACATGATATTTTTGTCTATATGAAGGAGGGAGACAAGGAAAAAGTAAGGGAGTGGACTCTCATGCAAGAGCCAACCTCTACACATGCTCCTAGGTAAAATGAGTTAACGAGAGGAAAGAGAAAGAGAGAAAGTGAAATAAATCAGTAAGCTAAGAGTCAACCTTATAGTCGAGCCTATTGTATGAGTAGATGACATTGTTAGCTTTTGATGACATGACAGTTTTATATAACCAGCTGCCGGTTATATTATTAACCATGCTCTAACGCTTGTTTTGAACTTGTCTGTCTTTGTAAAGCGCTGTGAGACGTTATGCGGAACGCAGCCGCCTCTACCCGAATAAATAATTTAGGTACTCCCTCTGTTCACTTTTATAAGATGTTTTAGACAGTTCAGACAGTGTCCAAAACCGTTCAAATCTAGCTGTCTAAAACTTCTTATAAAAACGAACGGAGGAGTATCATTTATTTGGTCACGTGATTGTACTAGTGTAATTCTAGATAGTAACATGAAGCGTTCCATTCGCTCAGCCACATCAAAGCTTAAGCACCTGGTTCATCAATAGAACGAGAGGTAAAAACAATGGGTGTTTGTAGTTATCGTTAGGTGGTCTATGAATTTGGATGTAATTTTTATTATTTTTGGTGTTCGTTGTACTGCCATGATTGAAGATGAATAGATCGGAAGTTTTCTCGCAACAAAAAAAATGGGCGTGGCAAACAGCCAGTCGACTGAAAACAGTTTTGTGACAAGTCGATTCTAACTGAACCTACCAGAAAAAAAAAGTTTCTAACTGAACCGTTGGATCAAGATCCAACGGATCCCAGATCATCTTCTACCCCAGGCGTTTATCCTCTTTCTCTGACCGCCGCCGATCTAGCCCAAGCCAAACCGCCAGCCTCCGCCGCCCGCAGCCGGCGGCGCTCCCGTGCCAGCCTCGCCGCCCCGCCGCCCCCCCAATCGTGACCCACCGTCGTGCTGCCGCTCCCCGGCCATCGCTCTAGCCTCGACGATGACCGGTTTTTTCTCCGGTGAACTTCACCACCGTCGTGCTGCCGTCCCCCCCCCCCCCCCCCCCCCCCCCCCCCGCTAACGATAGATCATGGGGAAGCTTCTCCAGCGAGCCAGCGGTTGCTTCTTCCTTCCCTCCGGCGCCTGTTTCCTTCTAGTGAAAATCGACTAACCCAAATTAGATTTTCAGGTGACTTTACGTTTAGCTATTGTGAAAAACAATACTATGGACGCCCTCACTCCGTCGTGCACGCTCTATTAATAGTCATTTGTTTTACAAGTTGATTAAGCTCAGCTGAACATGACAATGTCATAGAAACTCTAGAGTACTACAGTAATTTTTTTGACGAAACTAACAAAGTTAATAATAAGTGTTATTTTCCTAATAATAAGAAGTGTTATTACATAATAGTACATGTTAGTATTTTTCTTAAGAAATACTCCTACGTACAGTGAGCGGAGTGTACGGCCAGTTATTTTTATACATTTTTTAAAACAAAGCAAAAGATTTATTATTTTTATTTATTAAGAAAAAGAGAGTTGCCTGATTAATTAGAGAAAAACCTAGTAGGCCAGTTGTGCATGGAGTGCTGGGCGCTCGAGCACAAGGTTTAGAGGAGGAATATTCGAGGGGAACATGGATGGCTCTTGCGGCGCTCTTCTGTCACTCAGTTAAGATTAGATTTTCAAACTTAAAGTTCAATTAATGGTTGATCGTGATTTCTACTCATCTGCTATGAGTATGTGTGATCAGCTCGTGCGACACCATTTTTGTCCACAAACAAGGTGATTAATCTCTACTATTAGAGGGGATCGAACGTGTGATGGTTCGACCTCGTTAGATGGTTCGACCAGCACCTCCCCACATCCCTTCGTACGACAACCAACGCCAACTAAGCGCACGCCCGCCAAAAATCCAACGCCAACTCAGCCCACGTACAGATCCAGCACCTTCCCCTCGCGCCATCTCTCTACCTTGGACCCACGATCCCGTCGCAGCACGAAAAGAACCCACCAAAATAAAACAGTTGGGCGCACGTCTCACGATCCCCTACCCACCCCACGCTCTCACGATTCCACCGGATGCCTCGCCAGTCGCGCCTACCCCAGACTCTAGCCATGCGCCCTGCGATGCCGCCGCTACTGCTTCTCCAAGCGCTCGGCGCCTCGCCAGTCGTCCCTCCACCAGCTTCCTATCCATGCGCCCCGCCCGCTATCGCCTCTCCATGTGCTGATATCCGAGGCTCTCGCGGTGATCCGTAGGGCGAAGGAGCATGCGGCGTACAGAGAAGGAGATGGAGGTGCCAATCTTCCTGCCCCTGACGCGGCTTCTCCTGCGACACGGCGCCCTGGCGTCCCCGCGACGACGCTGCACACGATTCTGACCGGAGGCTCGCCATCCGCTGCCTCCTCATCTTCCTCTCCATACGCCCCCACGTCGCGCCGGAGGGGGGCGGCGAGAACATCGACTACACATAGAAGTTGAACGGCACAGAGGACTACTGCCGCAGCAGTACCATGACATCTGCGTGACAACTTGTTCAGGTACGGCGCCTACAGCGTGCAGTCTAAGCGCGACTAGGGGTACTTCACCGTTGTCTGGCTACCCTGGGACACCGCCCACTTTGTGCCTGCTAACATCTTGTCTCCAATTCTCATATTAAATCACTCTTTTGTTTCTAGGATTCACAATGATTGTGTAGGAAAATAACAATCTGGATGCAGTGGTTTCTTTCACCTTAGAGCAAGTATAAGCAGAAATTCATCTTGCACGAGATATTTTGATATCATTTCATTTTTTTTCTACCTATCATCTTGCACGAGATATTTTGATATCATTTCATTTTGTCTACCACTGTTGTGACATTCAGCTGCCGCTGTCCAATGTCTACTGAATCTGTTGGTTATATGTGCAGAGGTATGTGGTCCTGAAGGTGCAGAGGAGGCTACACGCAGCATGCAGATGAGCAATCCGTGCTGGATCCACTTGACGCCGAACCAACCATGGCCATGGCCCCGCACTGCGCCTCGACGACCACTGGCCATTGTCAAAACCGTGCTCACTCCACCGGGAGGGCCACGACGAGGATAAGAGAGGGTGGACGACTACCAAAGCAGGACAGCCCTGCCGGCATTGGCGTTACGCGAGCATTGCCCAGGGACGCCCTCTGGCGAAGGTTCTTCCCAGGCTGCGCGTACAAGCAGTTCACAAGTGATATCTAAACCAGGCAACACAGATGTCCTGAGAGGTGCTTGTATTCTACATGCCGTCCTGTGGTCCTTTTCATGCATATGCTTTGAACTTGCCTCAGGAGATGTGCTCTTCGATTCACATAGTGGAGATAACTGTGACAGGGATGAGGTATATCTATTTACTTCGTCAATCTGGTTTTAGTTGAGAACATACTTTCAACATTAATTTGTACCCCATTTATCACCTGGTAAATCTTGTCCCCATTTTAACTTGAAAAACGATTCCATGGTGTACATTTGCAAGATTCAGAAGTTTCATAAATTGATATTTTTTCCTCTCAATTGTTAAGCTAGCTTTTTGGGGGAGAAAAGGTGAGATTTTCATTCAATCAAGATGCCTATCAATCAGATTGGTGAGCAGGCATATTCTGGTAGTGAAAATGCTATGCAGTCAAATGTTTCACTCTGATTTTCGGATGCACATAAATTTAAATTTTCTAATGTGGTTTGTTTTGCCACAGAGTTATATGGATGATCTTGAGGATCTGAGATTAGTTGCGGAATAAAGAATCGAGGGGGAAAACAGGTCGTCATTGCTGGAAAAGTGGAAATCACTGCAAGGTTTAGTTGAGAGCCTTTCACTTTATATGTTCTTGTGGTGTGGATTACTCATTTGATTTTCAGAAGTGACTATTTAAATGCTTTAGCTATACTAACAATGAATAGGTCTTAATTAGATCTCCAACACATAGGGTGAGTTTCCTTCCTTAAGATATTACTCCCTCTATAAAGTAATATAAGACCTTTTACATCACTGCAAGGAAGTACTTAATTATATTGTATGCATGACACTGATGTGAGCTTTTGTGCTTGTGTACATATTTTGACAACTTTTTGGGTCAATCAATTACAAATACAGTATAACTTATTCACCAGCCAAAAACACATTCTGAAAGTACAATATAAAATCTAAAACTTGAAAATAATGTAAGTTATTTTTGGATAGATACACTGCAAAAATATGAACACTGTTGACCAAAAAACATGGGGCTGCACATTATTGTCATCATATGGACCTAATGAGAATTGTTATACCATGGTGTTTTTATGATGTTAAAAATCCACCAGCAATATGACCTAATGAGAATTGTTATACCACAGTGTTTTTATGCTGTTAAAATTCCACCAGCAATATGGGCTATCTATACACCTCCTAATCTTTAGCTCAATATATTTTGCAAAATTTGTCCTAATCACCCTATTTTTTCCTTGAAATTAAGTGTTGTTTGTTTGTTTGTTTTGTTGAGATGTCCTACTGTTAATATTTGGTTGTCTGGCCTCGGTAGTTTGTTAGCCAAGCTCTACAAGGATTGGCTCAAATTTATATGCTGCTACAATTATATGATGTTGAGAGAAGGGAGTTTTTATGCACACTACGTACTAAACGATACGTCCATGGCTTATTGCAAGTACAAGTATTGGAGCACTTCAGCAAGTTTTTTTTATCAACTCTTCAGCAACTGTGCATTGTTTCTCTATTGTTCCCTTTCCCCCCAAAATATTGCACAAGGCTCCCAACATTCTTGTAACCGATTTTTTACAGCTTATGCTGGTTTGCCAACTATAATTTAGAATTTCCTCTCAGAACATGAGCTTTTGAAATAACAATCATTCTGAGCAACGAGCTACCAAATCGCATGCTAATGAGATGCATAAAATTTGAAGTACGCATGGAAAATGTCAAAATATCTTGGGTGAAAGAAATATTACAAGTAAAAGTATATGGCGCTTAGAAGAACACCTGTTATGTAAATGAGTTAAAAAAAACCTAGATATTGTTTTAATAAGCTTCCTGGGTGATGCAGGGCGACGGCTGTAGGGGAGAGAGAGGTGACGGTGCTGAATGTGTGCGCCCAGCTTCTCCCTCATCTCCGTAGACATGGAAGACCTCGCCAACAAGAATTGCTTGCAGAGAAGTAGTGAGTGAGATGCCCAATGAAGACAATGATTGTGGGTTCGTGCCAACCATGTGCTACAATTAAAATTGTATATAAGGCAAATCATCATGCGGCAATGTGCATAGTACAATAAAATGGGAGAAGTTTAAGAATGTGACATTTTAGTTAATTAGATACTCGTTTTAGTTGATTTTCTCAACTATACACCATATTTGTTGTTCTTTTAAATATGTTTCTTGGTGACACAGAATGTTAACAGATGTTTTTTTTTTCCAGCCATAAACCATATATGGGTTTCTTTACATTTCTTGCAGTCAGAAAGACATTATCCTTGTTGTGGTCAAAGAATAAAGAGAGATAAACAGTGACATCGAACTACATGCATATTTCCTTTACAAATCGAAATTTTATGTGCCATAATTCCTCGCTTGTAGTAAGTGAGATTTGTTAAGGTTGAAGAAGGTCATCAACTCATGTAGTACGTGAGATTTGCTAAAGTTGAGAAATGTCTTAAAGCGAGATGACAGACTTTTGAAGAAAGGGGATTATGAGAACGCTAGGGCAAGGATAAATAAATAGAGTGGACGTTGAGGGGAAAGAGGGGCTGGGAGAAAAAATGTTGATTTGTCTTTTTCCATGGAGGCACAATTGAAGAGTCACACGACTGACGAGAAGAAATAATTGGACGGGAGCATCAATATTTGTTACTATATGCATGAAAATCACATGTCGCCGTGTTCTTGGACACACATATAAAGTTACTAAATTAGTATAATCACTAGGTCAGTGTGGTTTTTTATTCCGTGGCAATGCACGGGCATTCGACTAGTTAGACTAGTAGGAGTATGATCGATCCGCTGTGGCCCCTGTCTATCTCTACGTCTCCAACAGGAAATAGGCAACCCGCAAAAGAAAAGAAAAACTGGAAATAGGTTTCTTTTGTCGAGATCAACTGGAAATAGGTTTCTTTTGTCGAGATCAACTGGAAATAGGTTTCTGGTGCAAAACCACCTGCACACACACACATTGATGATCGATGCGGCCTTTAAACATGCATGGGTGTCGACTGGGATGGAAAAAAGATCACTACGTACCACAGTAATTGTACTCATAACGTTCTTGAAAACAAATTCAGGCAAGTTGTAGTAGTATATCCATCTGATTAGGGTTGCCATGCAGGTCATATTAGCCATTTAGTGAAGCTTTGTTATGATTATAATACTTCCCTCACCTAAAAACCAACCTTGACCCGTGCTTTACGGAAGCGGAGGGAGGCTATTCTTCCCTTCTCGCCGAAGCATATCCCTCCAGGGCATCCGACAACCTGATGAGTGGGCTGTCGGACATGGGGAAGACATGTCGTGGGAGTGGCGATCCGCCGCAGCCAGCAGGAGACTAGTTTTACCGTAGCGCGGTATAGTTTAGTCAAAATATGCCCGAAATGTAAATGTTTTCGTCCGGTTTGTATGAAAATCATCCGGTTTGCATGTAAGTCTGTTTTGTGTAAAGAGTGTTTGAAATGTATGCGGGTAGCGTTGGATGGCCGGCTCCCACATCCGTGTTCGCGGGCTGGTCCCACCCTGTCCACGAACGGATGCGGTGTCCGGTTTACGGGTCAGCATTGAAGATGCCCTAAGGGACGAAAACCCAGCGACACCAACCAACTATCCTAGAGAGAAAAGTTTAAATGGGAGCTCACACAAGATGCAAATTGCATAAGCTCACGCAGGAGCAGCAAAAGAGACGATCAACTCGATGCAAGTGTCCTCAGAGAGATTAAAATATTTGCTAGTTTAAACTTTTTCTTTTTTGAGATTATTTTTTGCCCAAGGGGCTGTAATATTGTACCTGATTCTCTAGCTGCTCACGGTGCACGTATGAGCCATGCATCCTCAGCCTTGTGGCCGGATGGGGCTCCAGACTTTGTTCATGCGTTTATTGCCAGCGATTTGACTGGCCGTTCTGGTTAATGGAATAGGAGAGTATTCCGGCTCAAAAAAAAAAAAAACTCGATGCAAGTGACCATCAACATCTTTTTTTTTTTTGATCGAACTAGTGCACGTGTTGCATTCAAGCCACATGATTACAGCACCACACACGTACACACGCACTCGAAGACACTAGAACACGCCAGAGCCAGAAACTTACACAGAGCCCCCCCATAGAAAGAAAATAACAAACGCACCCTTGGAAGCCCCTGAGAAAACCAGCACGCCTCATGTCTCCGCCGCTGACGAGACGGCCACGGATGAAGCCAGCCGTGAACTGGAGAAGTGCCTCGCAGATTGCTTTGTGGACCTGAAGAAACGCCGCCGGAGACGGCCTGGCTTTGTGGATCATTGGCTGGGGCCAAACCCCACACTCCTCCAGCTCGGGATCCCCTTCACCGAGGACGGGAAGGGCCATCAGATCCCCGCTCCTTCCGGCCACAAACCAAGCTCCTGGTCGATCGGCGCCTGGAAGCCTCCGAAGAACAAACCTTAGGTGGCCAACACCACTGCAGCTCCTGAACAAAACCTCACCAATCCCTCGGCGGCACCGGAGCCGAAGCCACCAAGACGGGAACGGGATGGGAGGACAAAAGGTCCAAGGCGATGCCGCCGCTGCCGCCTCAACAGCACCCACCGGACCACCAGAACCCACAGGCTTCTCGCCGTCACCGGCGAGATGGGGCTGAAGCCGTGGAACGATTATTGGGGACGACGGCACCGCCACCATCCGAGCGCCGCCGGGCCAAAACCTACCTCTACACCTATCTACACGCCGAAAACGAAGCTCCGGGGTTCCCTGGCCCTCCCTCCGCCGGAGCGGCCGACGGAGGGGCGAGGAACCCGCGGGCTCGCCGGCGGGAGAAGGGAGAAGACAAGGGACCTCCCTGAACGCCTCTGTCACACTGTAGCAGTGAAAGGGGAACGGGGAAGAGAACGAACTGAGTCACCATCAACATCTTCAGAGAGGCCACAACGCACCACTCCATCTTAGCTTGCCGCAGAATCATCAGGAACCGCCCTCATCATGTTGACAACATTCTCCTTGAGCATCCTCGCACTTCGCTCCATAGCCCCACGACCATCAGCCTTCGTAAGTCATGCTCAGTAATTAAAAAAACACACATGTGGAGAACACCACTTCAAAAGGTGATCTGGGTAGCTTAAATTCGAAGGTTGCGCGGTTGCGGCAATTGTGCGGACCAGCCAAAAACTGAGATCTCCTTGAGACATTTGCATGACACGGAAGTTAAAATTACCATGACAATGTGAGATGATGCTTTCAGAGTCAATGGAGTACAGATCAGACTAAAGACATTGTCTGTCTCAAAGGAATGACGAGGTTAAGGGTAACCCGACAGATTAAAAAGGCGGCAGTGGCCAGTGCCAGTGAGTCACTGCCAGGCTGGAACTACAAGCACATGCTCTCTTTTTTTTACACTAGTTTATAATCACGCACATGGTAATAATAAAATAATAATAAAATAACGGCGCAAAAAGGCGGACCGGCGGCTGTGGCACATGGTCTCGTGTTAGTCAAAAAAAGCTCCCCGGGTATGACGCTGCACGCCGAGGTAGACCGTACCTGCGGTTCTACTCAGCTCGTAGCGAGATTATGATCCTGCTGATGATGGCGACACGAACACCCGCACGTGTTCTTTGAACCCAACCAGTATCTTTTTTCGTGGAAAGATTTTCGGAAGGATCTCGTACAGTACTACTCTACTTCTTGCGTTCACAAGTATGAGATGTTCTAGGAGTAACTTTTTTTATAAGTCGGAGGTATATAGACACATATTTTTACTATGTTGCGAATCAATCTATGATTGGATGGTTAGGAGGACAATGATATCCCCAGCCCATCAGGGTTCAAGTCCTAAACTTAACATTGATGCTCACATTATTCCTGTATTTATTTCAAGATTCCGCCGATGTTCGTTCAGTGGGAGGACGTCCCCGTCGACTGCGAGGCGCTTATATGGGTAGGGTGTGCGTGCGTGACTTCATAGGGATTGCTATATGCTCGTGTATGTGAGCGACTTTGATTGTACTGTGTTAAAAAAAAGACATGTTTTACTATGTTTGTTCACTCATTTCAGTCCGTATGTAGTCCATATTAAAATATCTAAAACATCTTATATTTACGAACGAAGGAAATACTTTGTAAATTTTATTTTACCAGTGGTCGTTTAGACTTTGGAACAAGGGTGTAGCTCTTTGGCATTCTTATGGATTTTGATCTCCTAGACATTATTCTATAAGTGGAGTTTTTGTTGTGACTCTATAAAGAAAATAGACGTGTTTTATGCGAAGTAAAATTGACGAAATTTACACACAAACACTATATTCCTTTTTCTTGAATTTTCATTTTACATATATTTCGGCTTGCCATGAGCATTACACATGGCGTCATGTTTTCCAAAGAGGGACTAGAGAAGGACCAACTTAGACGACATAATTTATATCGCTAACTCTAAATAACATATTGCATATCGTTGTCTCTAAGAATAGGCATCCAGATTTCTAGATCAGCCACCACATCCCCAAAAAATAGGGGCATGCACTAAATGGTAGAGTCGACAATAGAATTGTGGCATATGGTGCGGCAACCACATCGATATCACATTTCCGTTTTGCCAAGATAAGAGAAATAGGTACAGTCTCATAAATCACATGAACCACTTCTTGGTGGAATTGTGGACTTTTTTTTTTGATAGAAATTGTGGACTTTAGTGATCATTCACACGCCAAACTTCAAAATGAAATGATTGATTACATACGCGACACCCATTTATCTCGTTCAATGGCATGTGCACGGGATCTTGTTGTCCAATTGGCGCTTGTGGGGTTGATGGTGTGTTCATGATCATGTGTATGAGGTGCTCCACATCAGTGAGATTATAGATTTGCGTGCTGTTTGTAATCATCATGTAAAAAACTCTTGATCCAAAATCTCAAATTTCACATACAAACTACACTGTGCATATCCAAAGCATCAGATTCGCATACGCGTTGCGAATTAAAAAGGAGAAATGCCGCAGCGAATAGTATACAGAACTCAATGTTGTATGTATAGCATAGCTCAATACTAGTATACTACTATCACCTATGTTCCAAATTATAAGACATTTTGAATATTTTAATAGAGACTACAAACGGACTAAAAATGAGTGAACAAGCTCTCTAAAACATGTTTATATACACTTGATTCAGAAAAAAAAAGTTAAGGCGTCTTAAAAATAGGAACGGGAAAGTAGTACTCCTTTCTTTACGAAGGGAGTATTCCCTCCGGTGCTTTTTAGTCTGCATATAAGTTTTGTCCGAAGTCAAAGTATCTCTACTTTGACCAAACTTATAGAAAAAAGTATCAACATTCACAATGCCAAATCGATATTGTTAGATTCATTATGAAATGTAGTTTCATAGTATATATATTTGGTATTCTAGATGTTGATATTTTTTAATATAAATTTGGTCAAACTTTATAAAGTTTGACTTGACACAAATCTAATACGCAGAGTAAAAATGACCGGAGGGAGTACTAAATACAGTATTGTTTAGAGGAGATCGTTATGTAGATCGAATCTGAACCAAAGATACTGTAAAAAAGCATCGTATGGTAAAACCCAAGAAAAAACCCAGAAAATCTTGAACTTGTGCTCCTCTGACTCGGAAGGCCGGTAGTAGATTCGCTGGCAACGGGAGCACTACTGCACTGCATATGTTCTGGAATCTGGACAAGGTGCACTACTGCATATCTTCTGGAATCAAGCCCAGGTCTCCTCGGCTCGGCTCAAATTCAAGCTAGATTGTAAGCCAGAGCCGAGTACAGCTCCTCCCCACCATGACACCACCGCATAAACCACGGCTCCAGTCAAACCAACCACGCGCAGCTCCCACCCTTCTCACTTCCCCGTGGGCCCGACATACACCTGACCCCACCCGTCATAGGCGTACAGCTTCCTCAAAACGCGTACCGTCGCCCCCCGCTCCGCCAAAGCCTATATATACTCTCTCCCCACCCGCCGTCCGTTGTTGAAAATCCAGATCCCCCCTCGCCTCTCGTCTTCGTCCCGACCTCTCTCTCCTCGTCTCCCGTCAAAAAATTCCCCTTCCACACCGCGTGAGGGTTTCGTCCTCGAAACCGACCCAGGGTCCGCCCGCGAGTGCATGGCAGTGAGCCTCCTGGCCAATGACGTGTCGGACCTCTGCATCGGCAAGCCGGCCGTGAGGTCGCTCCCGCTCTCCGCGGCCGCCGGCGACCTCGCCGCCACGGTCCGCAAGGGGCCCCGCGCCGCCGCCGCCGCCTGCATCGCCGTCGGCCCGGCGCGCGGCGCCGTGGTGGGACGCGCCGGGCTAGCCGACGTCCTCTGCCTCCTCTGCTCCTCCCCCGACGCGCTCGCGCGCCCCGCCGCCGCGCTCGACAGGCCGGTCTCCGCGCTCCTGCCCAAGGACGGCGCCGGCGAGGTCCGCCGAGTAGATCCCCGCTCCAGGTACTCCTTCGGCCCTTCCCCTCTTGTTGGCCCCGCTCGGTTAATTTACTGTAATTCCGTTACTTTTTTCGTTGAAACGTACTACGCGTCTTTGGTCTTTGCGGACACCTGTTCAAGATTGGAGTTTTGCTAAAGGTCTAGGTGGGGGCAAAGGCAAAATTACAAGACGACGCGGTTCAAGTCAAGATCTGAAACTACTCCCTCCGTTCCAAAATAAGTGTCTCAACTTTGTACTAACTTTAGTACAAAATTATACTAAGCTTGAGACACTTATTTTGGGACGGAGTGATATAATTAACTGATGCAAATATAGTACATTCATGGACAAAAAATTTGTGAGAATTGGTTTGATGCTTGATGCCATGTTCCCTCTCCCCACTGTAGTAATTTTTTTTTTCAGGAGGAAGAACATATAGGTGCGTAATTTGACGATTCTTATCGAATTACGCGGAGAATTTGGCCTAGGATTGGAATATGCGTGGCGATTCGAACGAGTGGCTAGTAGTATCTGATAAAGAAGAAGGGGGCAACTCGTGTCAAATCGTCCGACGCATCTGGGACAATCTTGTGGCGCCGATCCTCGTGTCTTCCTGTGCCGATGGCGACATTCCCCATGTCTCCTTGCGAGATTGTCGACAGGCTCGGTCGCTTCCACGGAGATTTTTCTTGCCGTACATGTGGTTCAGAAATTGCGCTTTCTGATCGAATCCTGGACAAAAAAAACACAGCATCCTTTTTAAGGATCTTTGATGTGTGCGGCATCCTAATATGCTTACCTTTTTGTTTTTTTGCATTAGATCTGAGAAGTTTTTCTTGCCCTTTACTAATGAAATCATGTAATCGATTCTGTTCGTTTTTGCTGATGCGTGTGACTGATCTTTCCTGCAGTGTCTTGGAAGCTCTTGATGAGATCTTGAGCGGCGCGCAGGTGCTCGCCGTCCCGCTGCGCTCGGGCGGCCGCAAGAAGCAGCTCGGCGGCGTCGCTGGCGTCACCGGCGACTTCTGCTGGCTCACGCAGGAGGACCTCGTCCGTTACTTCCTCAACTCCATTTCCCTCTTCTACCATGTCGCCGCCCGCTCTGTCTCCTCCCTTGGCCTCGTGCGCCCCGACTTCCTGTCGGTGCGGCCCGACGAAGCAGCCCTGTCCGCCGTGCCCCTCATCCGCCGGGCCATCGCCGCGGAGACCGCGGTCGCCGTGGTCAGCGCCGACGGCCACCTTGTCGGCGAGATCTCCACCGCGCACCTCGCGGCTTGTGACGAGACGGCGGCCGCGGCCATCGCCACGCTCTCGGCGGCCGACCTCATGGCATACATCGACTACTTCGGCTCGCCGCCGGAGCACATCCTGCGCGCCATCAAGACCGGGCTCAAGGCCAAGGGCCTTGACGCCATGCTTGAGCTGATGGAGGACGAGACGATGACGTCGTTCTCCCTCTCTTCCTCCTCGTCGTCCGACGACGACACCGGCAGGGCTCACCTGAGGCGCCCATCGTCGGGGAGCTTTGGTCGCCGGTCGACCGAGGAGCCCGTGGTGTGCAGCCCCGCGAGCTCGCTTGTGGCCGTCATGGTGCAGGCCCTCGCCCATCGCGTGAGCTACCTGTGGGTTCTCGACGAGGAGGATGATTGTCGTCTCGCCGGGATCGTCACGTTCGCCGACATCCTCAGGGTGTTCCGTGAGCAGTTGCAGTGAGGCAAAGATGAAAAAGGCTTGGAGTTTTTGCAGTGGACCTGAACTCCGGAGAGGATTTGCTGTTGGTAGAGCGCGGATCTGCGCCTGCCTTGTTCGTTTCTTGTGAAATGTGATGAAGATGAACTGTTTTTAATTTGTTCTTTGTTGAGACATGTTCCCAGTTTGCTGTGTTATCGTTGTTTGCTTGGTGGTGATGAACCTGAAGACTTGCTTATGCTTTGATGATAATAAAGCAGCATCGTGCATTTGATGCTGTGGTACAATGCTGTTTCTCAGCTTATGATGACGACGTAGAGATTAGCCATCCATTTTTATTGGTGCATTTTTTTTTGAGATTCTACATAGGAAAACAAACATTACTACTAACGTAAGACGTTTTTTTGACACTAAACTTGGGAGGGAGGGAGTAGCATTTTCTGAAGGTAAACGTTTGTGGCCAGACGACCGGCTAACGACTCGGCCGGTGGTACGCGGCTCGTTCGATTGCCTGCATCGTACGTTTGTTAACGACTCGGCCGGTCGTACGCGGCTTGTTCGATTGCCTGCATCGTACGTTTGTCAACATGTCGATCATCGTACGTTTGTCAACATGTCGATCAATCGGTTGCGCCCCACGTGCCTGTGTGGGACCAAGCACCGCTTAGCGATCTTATCCCCATCCCTCCCGTCGTCTTCAACGCCCGACCACACATGACTGCGTCTTCCACCCTCCTCTCCCCCGCTGCCCCTTGCCTTTTCGCGGCGACAAGCTGGCCGTTGCGCCATGAATCTAATCAACTGCTCGGGCATCTCCTCTCTCTCTTATTTCTCTCCTCACCTCTCCTCCCCCTCCCCTCGCCGCAGCATCAAAGGTGCTGCAGGGGGGCGCCCGTAACGGGACGTGTGCTGCTTGCTGCGGTGGTTGTGCAGCCAGGAAGAGACGCCCGCGACGGGCTGTTGCTTTTCTGCTGCGACGCCGGTTGTAGCTTTTCCACTAGCTGGTTGTATCTTTTTGAATTGTTCTGTCCCAACCCACCAATCGCTTTGCTTTCGATGGAAATCGGCATCATCGTTTTGCTACGACCGGCCAGAACTTTTGCTGGAACCGGCGTCTGCGATTGTTGCAACCGGCAAGGCGACGTGCCAAGTGGTGCTGGAACTGTAGCGCGCCTCACCGGCGACGTGGTTTTTGCTGGAACCAGCGTAAATTTTTGCTGGAACCAGCTACTTACCTAGCTACAATCAGACTTTTGGGGATTTTTGCTGCTATGTTTTTTTGCTGGAACCAGCTAGTTACTTAGCTACAATCAGACTTTGGGGATTTTTGCTGCTATGTTTTTTTGCTGGAACCATTGTCAATTTTTGCTGGAACCGGCCATTCATTTGCTACAAGCGGATCTTTTTGGATTTTTGCTGCTATGGTTGTTTGCTGGAACCAGTGTCAAAATTTGCTGGAACCGGCTTTCTGTTGTGCCTCAACTGGCCACCGGAGATTTTTTGTTCGCTGAGTTTTTGCACTGGAAGTCTGGAACACGACGGTGCTAGTAGATGAGTAGATGACGACGGCGAGCGGGAGCCGATGACTCGAGCAATCCTGCAGCCATGGCCTCCACGCATTGGAACCGACCGGCGTCAGAGCTGCATCGACGGGATTTTTGTTGCAAAATGGCCGGGATTTTGTTACCAGCGGCGATGGTGAGCGTTGGCGGCGAGGCAGTGACCATCGGCGACGAGGCAAGCAAGGGGAGGGGCGGATGGGGAGGTGGCTGACGGGGACATCCGCCATATTTTTTTGCAAAGAAACAGAGGCAAAGCGGCAGTTAGGGGAAAGGATAAGAAGGGGGATCGAGCGGCTAGGAAATCACCAGATCGAATGGCTGGGGGCGGACCGGCCGAAAGTTTGGGCCGGTCCGCCGGCGCCTATCATTGCCCTTTTCTGAACCATGACAAAAACTTAGTATACTCCGATAAACTGAACATCTGGACTGACACACCAGAGTGGCATCTATTTATTGCGCTGCTAGAATATCCCACAAGTGATATTGATTAGATTTTTCAACTGTGGCTGGTGTCGGTAGGATGCCGTGACCTACAGCTGCAGGCAACAGCCAAGCCTCAGAGATGTAAGTGTTGATAGATGAGGACAGGAGTGGCATGTTGCTAGCCGTGGAGACGAATGTATTTGTGCAGTGCCAAACTGTGTTTGTACAGATGTTAAACCTAGCAGTCTCTTTGGATTTTTTTTCAAAACTATGAGTATATTTATAGCAAATTCGGACAATATATGGCTGAATGCAAAAATGGCAAAAATATTACCCTGTCGGCCAGCAGTGGGCCGATAGGTGCCTGTCGGCCTCCGGGCGACCAACAGCTGGCCCGTCGGCCTGCGGGAGGCCGATAGGAGCCCGTCGGCCTGCGGGTGGCCGATAGGTGCCTGTCGGCCTCCGGGCGACCGACAGCCCCTGGATAAGGCCGACCGCCCGGTTTCTTCCTCCTCTGGCTCGCTCATCCTCTCTCTCTCTCGTTTTCTCTACCGAATTTCCTCCCCTTCCGATCTCCTCCATCCTCCACCCATTTTCCTATTGAATCCGCTGAAACAATAGATCATACCCATCTCCACCGGTCTACGGTCTCATTTGGGTAGTTTTTTTTTCGTTTGGAGGAGCCATGGTGGGGTGGTGGAGGTGTAGATGGTGAGGAGATGGTGTGGTTGAGAGGAAGAAGAAGGGGACACACGCGTCGAAGGTATACCGATTTTTTTAGTTTAGGTTAGTTTTTTTATTGTACGTAAAATTAGTTTATGTAGTGTACGTGTACGTGTACATTTTTGTTTAGGTTAGTAGTCATTTTAGTGTACGTGTTGATAGTGTAAGTTTATTTAGTTTACTTAGTGTAGTCATTTTTAGTATACGTTTATTTAGTGTACGTAGGTTTATTTTAGTGTAGGTTTATTTTAGTATAGGTTTATTTAGTGTAGGTTTATTTTAGTGTAGGTTCTTTTTAGTGTAGGTTTATTTAGTGTACGTAGGTTTATTTTAGTGTAGGTTTATTTTAGTATAAATTTGTTCGTTGCGATTAATGAAAGATGGCAATGTGTGACAGGTGAAAATGTCTGAATCAGTAAATTTTACTGTTTACTACGGCCCTGGTAATGTTCGATATAATGAGTTGGGGGTTGATCTTAGCGAGTTTAAGAATGGCGTCATGACACTTTCACACCCAGACATACTGGACATTAGACAGTTGAAGCACTGGTTGACAACTAGTTTTGGGCTAGATCCTGAAGTATGTTCCGTCAGTATTCATGCATTGTGGACAAAATCCTGTAAAAATGTCAAGTGGGAGTTGATGCCGATAGATAGGAGCCAGCATTGGGTGACCCTGTTAAGTCGTTGCCGAGACCGAAGAATCCACCCATATGCCCTAGTGCAACCAGTGGCGAAGGAGGAGAATACGGTACAACTTCGCGTGGGGTATGAACCAGGCCAGGGTAGTCAAGTGGCTAACGAGAATTATTTATCCGGGTCACAGCCACCGGATGTGGATGCTAGCCAAGCCGAGAAAGAGTCAGACTACATGCCACACAATGTTTGTGGTCATGATACTGGGCAGAGTATTAAGTCAAAAATATTGGTTGGTTCTGGTGTTGCTGATGGGGATGAGGAAGGCGATGAAATGCAGAGGGTGATGGAGAAAGAGGACGAGGATGGATTTGCGGAGGATTTGGATTCTGAAAATTCTGAGGATGAAGTGGAGGTACCGATTCCTTCTGCATGGGATCAGGACATATCCACCGGCCTTACTGTCAACGATGGCCATGAGACTCCATGGCAATATAATCTGAACCAAGTCCAGATAGGGGCTATGTTTGATACAAAGAAAAAAATGAAGTATGCGGTGATAAAGTGGGCTATGTCTACGCAGAGGGTTTTCCGGACACACATATCGAGTCCAACAAACTATACCGTGAAGTGTGTTGAAACAGGTTGTCCTGCGAAGGTGCACGGGCACGTGCCGAAGTATAACATCCACTGGGTTGTCAGCAATGTGGTCCCACATAATTGTGTGAGGAAAAACCTGTTGGTTAGTCATCCAAACCTGACTTCAACTCTCATTGCGCAACTCATGTATACTGAGATAGTGGAGAAGAAAGATATGGAAGCAAAACACATCCAGAGAGCAGTGAAGGTCAGATGGAATTATGACATTCCATATGGGAAGGCTTGGAGGGCTAAGCAGAAGGCTATGGAGGAAAGGTTTGGGACGTTCTTCGACTCATATGATAATGTTGTCCGTCTCCTTGACATACTGAAGGAGAGAAATCCCGGCACTTATGTTAACATACAACACACGAGGTTGGACATTATACCAGATCACAAGGTGTTGAAACGAGCATTCTTCTCTTTCGCTATGTGCATCGAAGCTTTCCGGCATTGTCCTCCTGTGATGTTTGTGGATGGTACATTCCTGACTGGTCAGTACAAAGGGAAAATCCTGACTGCTATTGGTGTGGACGGGAACAATCAAATCATCCCACTAGCCATGGCATTTGTGGAGGGTGAGAACTTTCCGAGCTGGGTATGGTTCTTCCGGCAAGTTAAAATTGCGATCGTGAAGGACCGACCAAACGTGTGTGTCATTCATGACAGACACCCTGGTATATTGAAGGCCGTGAAGACACTAAGGAATCCAACTGCTGACGAACCAACACCTTGGAAGGACTTGCAGAGCCGGTGGTGCATGCGCCATCTTGGGGCTAATTTTTTCTCACAGTTCAAGAACAAGCGGTTGATGAACTTGTTTAAAAAATTATGCAAGCAGAACCAGCAGCGTAAATACCATTTTATTTGGTCAAAACTTGATGAGTTCACTAAGAAGCAGGTCCGCGCGAGGAAGAAAATGGAAGCAGATCAGGTTAAATTAGCAACACTCATGGCGGAGCTAGAGGAGCCAGTAGGTCTTTGTGACTTGCCAGCAATTGACCCTCCTAATACCAAGAGAAAAAAGGGCAGGGCAATAAAGGATTTTTCTGAGTGGATAGAGAAAGAGCCTCCAGTGAATTGGTCTTTGCTGCATGACACCCATGGAGCTAGGTATGGCCACATGACAACCAATCTTGCAGAGGTGTATAACTTTGTACTCAGAGAGAATAGAGCATTGCCACTCACAGCTATTGTGGAGGCTGTATTCCATGGCACTTTGAGATATTTTAGAGAAAGGAACGAGTTAGCAAAGAAGCATATTGCAGACAATCAGAACACACCTTATTGTAGCCGTGTCATGGAGTACATGGCAAAGAAGATAGAGAAAGCAAAGAAGCACACTGTCAGACTCATAGGTAATCAGGAAAGGAGGTATGAGGTTCAGCTACCTACTGATGGTTTTGGTTCTGCAAATGAGGTGAAGACGCACGAGGTAAAAATTGGAACGGAATTTTATCCAACTTGTGAGTGTACATGCAACAAACCGAAGTTGTTGCACCTGCCTTGCTCACATGTGTTGGCTGCCTGTGGCCAGATTGAGTTGGACGCTATCTCCTTCGTGTCCCCATACTATTTAAAAGATGCAGTAGTCAATGTCTGGACAGGTGAGATGACAGGGTTTAGAGTCGTCGGCAATTTCAACAAGGTAAAAGATGGGGAGAGAGTATACATCCCGGATCCAGAACTTCGGCGAACAAGCAGGGGCAGACGTAAGGTAAAGCGCATCCGTAACGATATGGACCAATCTGAAGCTGGTGGAGCAACCAGACAATGTTTGCTATGCGCGGCTTACGGGCATAGGATGAAATATTGTCCTGACCTGAACAAAGACGGTGCTTCCACTTCGACGAGTGCTTCCACATCGACAACTGAGACCACAGTAGCAAGAGGCGGACGTGGTCGTGGCAGTCGTGGAAGTCGAGGCCGAAGGGGCAGGCAAGGAAGAAATAACTCAGAAGCTATATAATGTGTAATATGTCTGGACTATGTTTTAATGTGTAATATGACGGACTATGTTTTATTCTGTAATATGTGCGGTCTATGTTTTAATGTGTAATATGACGGACTATGTTTTATTCTGTAATATGTGTGGTCTATGTTTTAATGTGTAATATGACGGACTATGTTTTATTCTGTAATATGTCTGGACGATGTTATAATTTGTAATATGTCTGGACTATGTTTTAATTTGTAATATGTCTGGGCTATGTTTTAATTGCAGATATGGCTTCGTATCCGTTGCTTAATGGGAATATCGATAGAGGGCACCGGGCCGCACTTATGGAAGCGGGCAAGAACGTAGACGTGTTGATCACTCGCACCCCAAATCGTAACTGGATGATACACCCTTTATGGGTTGATAGGTATGTGTCGGTACAGTGACTTACTATGTTTGAAATCCTTTTGATAACCGCTAACTGTATGCTACATTCTCTTTATTTTGTAGGTTAAGTTGGGCAGGACTTCTACCCTTGGCACGGCTGGTTGAGGGTACATTGGATGAGTGGGTTGAACATCCGGACTTGGATGAGGAAGGTGAACCAATGCAGTTACACAAGAGGCAAGTGGCACGTTTCTCTTACGACAGGTCACTGCTTACCTGCTTAGTAGATAGATGGAGACCAGAGACACATACGTTTCACTTTCCCTGGGGAGAGATGGCTCCTACTCTACAGGATGTGTCTTTCTTGTTGGGATTACCTTTGGCCGGTGCTGCCATAGGTCCTTTAGAGAAAGAACCTTTGGCCGGTGCTGCCATAGGTCCTTTAGAGAAAGAACCTGCCTGGCTAGCACTGATGCAGACACGTTTTCTAGCTGCGGTGCCAACTGCTGTGCCCTTAGACAAAGATCCTCACGGGCCTCATTTTAAGTGGTTGAGCCAGTTTCAGGTAACCTTCTCAGTGAGCTGAACATATTTTATTTTCCTAGTTGCCCTTACTAGATAGTTTACACAATTGTATGATTTCTATACAGATTGTCCGGTTAGGGTACCCCGGAGTTGTGTTGTCAGAGGCACAGATTGATCGATCCCTAGAGGCATACATTATGTGGTTGTTCGGCAAGACGATGTTCACGGAGAACCACGTGACCACTGTCGATGCACGACTCATCGGTATTGCACGAGAGATAGCTGACGCACGTTGCCTGGGGGACATTCAGCAGAGGAGTTTTGGTTCTGCTGTGTTAGCGGCTACGTACAGAGGACTGTGCAAAGCTTGCGTGTTGAAGTCTAGAAAATCAGCTCTTGTTGGATGTCCACTATTGTTGCAGCTCTGGTCATACGAGAGATTCCCTATTGGTCGACCCTATGTCTGCGTTGATAAACCTTTTGGTTTGGAGGACATGGCTGGGACTTATGTGCCTTCTATTGGCGACTTGCCTACTATGGGATCTGTGTGGACACGGAGAGAGGTATTTTCATATTAAGTAACAATATGAATTACTAATGTTTATTTCTTGCCATTCAATAGAATTACTAATGCTTATTTGTTGTCATGCACAGAGACAGTTCGCGCATAGCCAGGTGAGGGGCTGCTACCCCTCCTTCACGGCGCAGTTTGATAGTTTGCACGAGGATCAAGTTATCTGGGAGCCATACTCCCATCACGCTATATTATCCAGGTGTCCAGCTGGGATTTCTGGATTGTGCACTAGAGATCGGCACTATTGGATGACCAAGGCCAAGTTGGTGTTCGACGTGACGGTTGAGGAGATGGCTCTTCATAGGGTGATGAGACAGTTCAGTCTATGCCAAGAGCCTGACATTCCAGTTATTCCACACGTACCAGATCACGTGCACAAGTAAGACATACTATTTTACTTCTCATGTCTGCATTCAGAATATAACATTTCAATCTCAGGTACACTCGCTCAGGAGGAAACAAGTCCCAGGATTCTTGGCTTCGTGACATTAGCCCTTACGTGGACGAATGGACTACTGCGCCGACAGATATCTGGGATGAAGTTCGGCCCTTTCACTAGGACAAGTTCGGGTTGTATCTGCAGCGTTACCGGCATAGCACGAGGATCTACTTGGTTCCATCAACAGCTCCTGATCAGATCGAAGCCCCTCTCACCAGCGATCTGTTCCCAACTGCCTCTGTTGTCGGGACCAGACGCCACGCGGTACGTGCTATGTTTCTCACATGTTAAGTTTTTTCTTAACCTGAACATATACAATTGGTTAACTATTCGTGTTGTCTGCCATACAACGATGATCTAATTGGTTAACTCTCCGTGTATAGAGTGATTTGGCATGCGAGGTGCTAGAGGAGGTTTCCTCTTTAATGGAACGCTTTGAGAGAGGAGATAATATCCCACCGCGAGAGCACGTCTCATGGTTGAGGGGTCTTCATGAGAAGGTTCGCGGGATTTACGCAGCTGTTACATGTAGACGATCTTCGGATGTTGCTATTCCTCGTCCAGCACATCGTCCGCCACGCCCCTCTCTGCAGCGTTCAGAACCTCGAACCTCTGTGCACCGTTCGGAACCACGACCTTCACAACGAGGGACCTCTTCCTGGCAGCATACACCTCCTTCACAACCAGGGAGCTCTTCCTGACAGCATACACCTCCTTCACAACCAGGGAGCTCTTCTTGGCATAATCAGATGGACCTAGGTAACACTACTTTGTGCATTCTTTTAAACATTCTAGGTTCGCAAATCAATTTTACATGTTTTACTTTACCGCAGTCGGCAGCCAGTCGCAACCGTTCATGCAGTCTAATGTCCAGTCACCGATGCTTAGTGGTGGTGGTTCGTTCTTTGCCGGCGACGGCGACGACGATGACCGAGCTGCAAACACCTATGAGTTCTCGCAGACAGTTCTTCACACTCCACCACCACCATGGACGCAGGAGACACAGACACTAACAGACGATGTGGTCTATGGTCGTGGTCATCGTGAGACTCGTCCACCGCCTGAGCGCTTATCGCCTTCCGGTCCTCGTCCGAGGAAGACCAAGATTCGTCGCCGTCCCCAGCAGTGATATGGTTATCAGATTCCTCCCAGGGCACCACCTCCTTTCCAGCCCGGTGATACTATTATCTATGCATGAGACATATTTCTATCTATGTTTGTTTCAGACTTTTATCTATGCATCAGACATCCTTCATGTATGTGTTACTATCTATGTATGAGTCATTATCTATGTAAGAGACTGATTTGTTTTCAAGACACTTGTCTGTTGGAAATATGCCCTAGAGGCAATAATAAATTGGTTATTATTATATTTCCTTGTTCATGATAATCGTTTATTATCCATGCTATAATTGTATTGATTGGAAACTCAAATACATGTGTGGGTACATAGACAACACTGTGTCCCTAGTAAGCCTCTAGTTGACTAGCTCGTTGATCAAAGATGGTTAAGGTTTCCTAGCCATTGACATGAGATGTCATTTGATAACGGGATCACATCATTAGGAGAATGATGTAATGGACAAGACCCAAACTGTAAACGTAGCATTTGATCGTGTCAGTTTATTGCTATTGTTTTCTGCATGTCAAGTATCTGTTCCTTTGACCATGAGATCATGCAACTCACTAACACCGGAGGAATACCTTGTGTGTATCAAACGTCGCAACGTAACTGGGTGACTATAAAGGTGCTCTACAGGTATCTCCGAGGGTGTCTGTTGGGTTGGCATGGATCAAGACTGGGATTTGTTACTCTGTGTGACGGAGAGGTATCTCAGGGCCCACTCGGTAATACAACATCACAATGAGCCTTGCAAGCAATGTGACTAAAAGTGTTAGCCACGAGATCTTGTATTACGGAACGAGTAAAGAGACTTGCCGGTAACGAGATTGAACTAGGTATAGTGATACCGACGATCGAATCTCGGGCAAGTAACATACCGAAGAACAAAGGGAACAGCATACGGGATTAACTGAATCCTTGACATAGAGGTTCGACCGATAAAGATCTTCGTAGAATATGTAGGAGCCAATATGGGCATCCAGGTCCCGCTATTGGTTATTGGCCGTAGAGGTGTCTCGGTCATGTCTACATAGTTCTCGAACCCGCAGGGTCTACACACTTAACGTTTGGTGACGATTAGTATAATTGAGTTATTATGTTGGTGACCGAAAGTTGTTCGGAGTCCCGGATAAGATCCCGGACATGACGAGGATCTCCGGAATAGTCCAGAGGTAAAGATTGATATATGTGATAATAGTGTTTTGATCTCTGGAAGGGTTCCGGAATTCACCGGAAGGGGTTCCGGATGTTTACCGAAGTGTTCGGGTGCAGCAACACTTTATATGAGCCAAAGGGATAAAGCCCACAAGGTATTGGAAAGTGCAAAAGTAGTTTTGCTGCCGCGTAAGCGGTACTACCGCTTGGTGAAGCGGTACTACCGCCGGAGCGGTACTACCGCTTGTGTGAAGCGGTACTACCGCCCAAGCGGTACTACCGCTTGTGTGAAGCGGTACTACCGCTTGTGTGCGGCTGTGCACGGTTCGGCAGGGATCCGAGTTGGACTCTTTCCCTGCGGGCCAAACCGACCTTGTGCGGGCAAAACCGACCTGGAGGAGGCTTTTACTCCAAGTTTAGACCCCAAGGCTCAACATATAAATAGAGGGGCAGGGCTAGCACACGGGACACATCAGGATTTCCCAAGCCGTGTGCCGGCAACCCTAGCCCTCTAGTTCCTCCGTCATAATCTCCGTAGCGCTTGGCGAAGCCCTGCAGAGATTGTTCTTCACCACCATCACCACGCCGTCGTGCTGCTGGAACTCAACCACTACTTCACCGTCGCTCGCTGGATCGAGGAGGTGAAGGCGTCATCAAGCCGTACGTGTGTTGAACGCGGAGGTGCCGTCCGTTCGGCACTAGTTCGTGATCGGATCGAGGGACGACGTGCGATTTGGATCGCGGAGACGTTCGACTACATCAACCGCGTTTCTTAAACGCTTCCGCTTAGCGATCTACAAGGGTATGTAGATTCACTCTCCCTCTCGTAGATGCTCATCACCATGGATAGATCTTGCGTGTGCGTAGGAAATTTTTTGTTTCCCATGCAACGTTCCCCAACAGTGGCATCATGAGCTAGGTCTATGCGTAGATGAGATCTCGAGTAGAACACAAACGAGTTGTGGGCGTGGGTGTATACATATTGCTTGCCGTTACTAGTTGATACTTGATTCAGCGGTATTGTGAGATGAAGCGGCCCGGACCGACATTACGCGTACGCTTACGCGAGACTGGTTTTACCGCTGCGTGCACTTGTTGCATAAAGGTGACTGGCGGGTGTCTGTCTCTCTCACTTTAGTTGAATCGGTTCAATGAAGAGGGTTCTTTTAGAAGATCAAAAAGCAATCACTACACCACGTTGTGGTTTTGCGTAGGTAAGAACGGTTCTTGCAAACCCGTAGCAGCCACGTAAAATTTGCAACAACAATTAGAGGACGTCTAACTTGTTTTTGCAGGGTATGTTGTGATGTGATATGGCCAATTACATGATGAGATATATGTGATGTATGAGATGATCATGTTTTGTATAGAATATCACGACTTGCATGTCGATGAGTACGGCAACTGGCAGGAGCCATAGAGTTGTCTTTAATTATTGTATGACCTGCGTGTCAATCATTAAGCGCTATGTAATGCTTTACTTTATCGCTAAACGTTAGCTATAGTCGTGGAAGCAACAGTCAGCACGACAACCTTATGGCGACACATTGATGGAGATCAAGATGATGGAGATCATGGTGTCATGCCGGTGACGATGGAGATCATGCCGGTGCTTTGGAGATGGAGATCAAAAGCACAAGTTCATGGCCATATCATGTCACTTATGATTTGCATGTGATGTTAATCCTTTTATGCATCTTATTTTGCTTAGGACGACGGTAGCATTATAAGGTGATCCCTCACTTAAATTTCAAGATAAATTGTGTTCTCCCCAAGTGTGCACCGTTGCGAAAGTTCGTCGTTTCGAGACACGCCGTGATGATCGGGTGTGATAGACTCTACGTTCGCATACAACGGGTGTAAGCCATGTTACACGTGCGGAACACTCGGGTTAAACTTGACGAGCCTAGCATGTACAGACATGGCCTCGGAACACAAGAGACCGAAAGGTCGAACATGAGTCATATAGTAGATATGATCAACATGAAGATGTTCACCATTGAAACCACCTCAACTCACGTGATGATCGGACTTGAGTTGGTGGATTTGGATCATGTTACACTCGAATGATCGGAGGGATGTCAATTTGAGTGGGAGTTTTTTAAATATGATTAACTAAACTCATTATCTAAGAACAATAGTCTAAGTTGTCTTTGCTATATTTATGTTGTAGATCATGGCTCGCGCAGTAGCACCCCTGAATTTTAATGCGTTCCTAGAGAAAGCTAAGTTGAAAGATGATGGAAGTAACTTTGTGGACTGGGCCCGTAATCTAAGGATAATCCTTGCGGCTTCCCAGAAGGCTTATGTCCTTGATGCACCGCTTGGTGATCCACCCGCTCCAGTTGAGTCTCTAGACGTTGTGAACGCCTGGCAGGCTCGTTCTGATGATTACTCAATAGTTCAATGTGCAATGTTGTATGGCTTAGAACCGGGACTTCAAAGACGTTTTGAACGTCATGGAGCATATGAGATGTTCCAGGAGTTGAAGTTTATCTTTCAGAAGAATGCCCGGATCGAGAGATATGAGATCTCCGATAAATTCTATGCTTGCAAGATGGAGGAGAACGGGTCTATCAGTGATCACGTGCTCAGAATGTCTGGGTACTCTACCCGTCTGGCTGAATTGGGGATGCCCCTTCCGCCAGAGGCTATCACTGACAGAGTTCTTCAATCATTGCCACCTAGCTACAAGAGCTTCGTGTTGAACTATAACATGCACGGGATGAACAAGTCAGTCGCCGAGCTGTTTGCGATGCTGAAAGCCGCTGAGTCTGAAATTCAGAAGGAGCATCAAGTGTTGATGGTCAATAAAACCACTAGTTTCAAGAAAAATGGCAAGGGTAAGAAGGGTAACTCCAAGCAGAGTGGCAAAGCAGTTGCTCCTCTCGTGAAGAAACCCAAGGCTGGACCCAAACCAGAAACTGTGTGTTTTCATTGCAAGGGAACTGGACACTGGAAGCGGAATTGCCCCAAGTATTTGGCTGACAAGAAGGCGGCCAACAACAAACAAGGTATATATGATATACATGTTATTGATGTGTACCTTACCAACTCTCGTTGTAGTGCCTGGGTATTTGATACCGGTGCGGTTGCTCATATTTGCAACTCAAAACAGGAACTGCGGAATAGACGGAGGCTGGCAAAGGACGAAGTGACGATGCGCGTGGGAAATGGTTCCAAGGTTGATGTGATCGCCGTCGGCACGCTCGCTCTTCGATTACCGTCGGGATTAGTGATGAACCTAAATAAGTGTTATTTGGTGCCTGCGTTAAGCATGAACATTATATCTGGATCTTGTTTATTGCGAGACGGTTACTCATTTAAATCAGTGAATAATGGTTGTTCTATTTATATGAGTAATATCTTTTATGGTCATGCACCCAATGTGAGGGGTTTATTCTTGTTGAATCTCGATAGTAACGATACACATGTTCATAACATTGATGCCAAAAGATATAGAATTGATAATGATAATACCACTTTCTTGTGGCACTGCCGTTTAGGTCATATTGGCGTAAAACGCATGAAGAAGCTCCATGCTGATGGACTTTTGGAGTCACTTGATTTTGAATCACTTGACACATGTGAGCCATGCCTCATGGGCAAGATGACTAAAACGCCGTTCTTTGGAACAATGGAACGGGCAAGTGACTTATTGGAAATCATACATACTGATGTGTGCGGTCCGATGAGTATTGAGGCGCGCGGTGGTTATCGTTACTTTCTCACCTTCACTGATGACTTAAGTAGATATGGGTATATTTACTTAATGAAACACAAGTCTGAAACATTTGAAAAGTTCAAACAATTTCAGAGTGAAGTTGAGAATCATCGTAACAAGAAGATTAAATTCCTACGATCTGATCGAGGGGGAGAATATCTGAGTTATGAGTTTGGCAGTCACTTAAGACAGTGTGGAATTGTTTCACAATTGACACCGCCTGGAACACCACAGCGTAATGGTGTGTCCGAACGTCGTAATCGAACCTTATTGGATATGGTGCGATCTATGATGTCTCTTGCCGATTTGCCACTATCGTTTTGGGGTTATGCATTAGAGACAGCTGCATTCACTTTAAATAGGGCACCATCGAAATCCGTTGAGACAACGCCATATGAACTTTGGTTTGACAAGAAGCCAAAGCTGTCGTTTCTTAAAGTTTGGGGATGTGATGCTTATGTCAAAAAGCTTCAGCCTGAAAAGCTGGAACCCAAAGCGGAGAAATGCGTCTTCATAGGATACCCAAAAGAGACAATTGGGTATACCTTCTACCTCAGATCCGAGGGCAAAGTGTTTGTCGCTAAAAACGGAACATTTCTTGAGAAAGAGTTTCTCTCGAAAGAATTGAGTGGGAGGAAGATAGAACTTGATGAGGTTGTTGAACCTTTACTTCAACCTGAGAGTAGCGCAACGCAGAAAGTTGTTTCTGTGGAGCCTACATTAGCTGAAGAGGAAGTTAATGATGATGATCATGAAGCTTTGGATCAAGTTGCTATCGAACCTCGTAGGTCGACAAGGACGCGTACTGCTCCCGAGTGGTACGGCAACCCTGTATTAGACATCATGTTGTTAGACAACGATGAACCTACGAGCTATGGAGAAGCGATGATGAGCCCGGATTCCGAGAAGTGGTTAGAGGCCATGAAATCCGAGATGGGATCCATGTATGAAAACAAAGTCTGGACTTTGGAAGTATTACCTGAAGGGCGTAAGGCCATTCAGAACAAATGGATCTTTAAGAGGAAGACGGACGCGGACGGTAATGTCACCGTCTATAAAGCTCGACTTGTGGCAAAGGGTTTTTCACAAGTTCAAGGAGTTGACTACGATGAGACCTTCTCACCCGTAGCGATGCTTAAGTCCGTCAGAATCATGTTAGCAATAGCTGCCTTTTTCGATTATGAAATTTGGCAGATGGATGTCAAAACAGCGTTCCTTAACGGTTACCTTAAGGAAGAGTTGTATATGATGCAACCAGAAGGTTTTGTCGATCCAGAGAATGCTGACAAAGTTTGCAAACTCCAGCGATCCATTTATGGACTGGTGCAAGCATCTCGGAGTTGGAATCTTCGTTTTGATGAGGTGATCAAAGCGTTCGAGTTTATACAAGTTTACGGAGAAGCTTGTATTTACAAGAAAGTGAGTGGGAGCTCTATAGCGTTTCTAATCTTATATGTGGATGACATATTGCTGATTGGAAACAATATAGAAATGCTGGAAAGCGTAAAGGAATATTTGAACAAGAGTTTTTCAATGAAGGACCTAGGAGAAGCTGCTTTCATATTAGGCATCAAGATCTATAGAGATAGATCAAGACGCTTAATAGGACTTTCACAAAGCACATACCTTGATAAGATTTTGAAGAAGTTCAAAAATGGATCAGTCCAAGAAGGGGTTCTTGCCTGTTTTGCAAGGTGTGAAGTTGAGTAAGACTCAATGCCCAGTGACTGCAGAAGATAGAGAAAAGATGAGTGTCATCCCCTATGCTTCAGCCATAGGCTCTATCATGTATGCAATGCTGTGCACAAGACCCGATGTCAGCCTTGCCATAAGTATGGTCGGAAGGTTTCAAGGTGATCCAGGAATGGAACACTGGACGGCGGTCAAGAATATCCTGAAGTACCTGAAAAGGACTAAGGACATGTTTCTCGTTTATGGAGGTGATCAAGAGCTCGTCGTAAAGGGTTACGTCGATGCAAGCTTTGACACTGATCCGGATGACTCTAAGTCGCAAACCGGATACGTATTTATTCTTAATGGGGGTGCGGTTAGCTGGTGCAGTTCCAAGCAAAGCGTGGTAGCAGATTCTACATGCGAAGCGGAGTACATCGCTGCCTCGGAGGCGGCGAAGGAAGGTGTCTGGATGAAGGAGTTCATGACAGATCTTGGAGTAGTGCCTAGTGCACTTGACCCAATGACTCTGTTTTGTGATAATACTGGTGCCATTGCTCTAGCCAAGGAACCAAGATTTCACAAGAGGACCAGACACATAAAGCGACGTTTCAATTCCATCCGCGATTACATCAAGGAGGACGACATAAATATTTGCAAAGTACACACGGATCTAAATGTTGCAGATCCGTTGACTAAACCTCTTCCAAGGGCTAAACATGAACAACACCAGAACTGCATGGGTGTTCGATTCATTACAATGTAAATCACATAGTGATGTGAACTAGATTATTGACTCTAGTGCAAGTGGGAGACTGTTGGAAATATGCCCTAGAGGCAATAATAAATTGGTTATTATTATATTTCCTTGTTCATGATAATCGTTTATTATCCATGCTATAATTGTATTGATTGGAAACTCAAATACATGTGTGGGTACATAGACAACACTGTGTCCCTAGTAAGCCTCTAGTTGACTAGCTCGTTGATCAAAGATGGTTAAGGTTTCCTAGCCATTGACATGAGATGTCATTTGATAACGGGATCACATCATTAGGAGAATGATGTAATGGACAAGACCCAAACTGTAAACGTAGCATTTGATCGTGTCAGTTTATTGCTATTGTTTTCTGCATGTCAAGTATCTGTTCCTTTGACCATGAGATCATGCAACTCACTAACACCGGAGGAATACCTTGTGTGTATCAAACGTCGCAACGTAACTGGGTGACTATAAAGGTGCTCTACAGGTATCTCCGAGGGTGTCTGTTGGGTTGGCATGGATCAAGACTGGGATTTGTTACTCTGTGTGACGGAGAGGTATCTCAGGGCCCACTCGGTAATACAACATCACAATGAGCCTTGCAAGCAATGTGACTAAAAGTGTTAGCCACGAGATCTTGTATTACGGAACGAGTAAAGAGACTTGCCGGTAACGAGATTGAACTAGGTATAGTGATACCGACGATCGAATCTCGGGCAAGTAACATACCGAAGAACAAAGGGAACAGCATACGGGATTAACTGAATCCTTGACATAGAGGTTCGACCGATAAAGATCTTCGTAGAATATGTAGGAGCCAATATGGGCATCCAGGTCCCGCTATTGGTTATTGGCCGTAGAGGTGTCTCGGTCATGTCTACATAGTTCTCGAACCCGCAGGGTCTACACACTTAACGTTTGGTGACGATTAGTATAATTGAGTTATTATGTTGGTGACCGAAAGTTGTTCGGAGTCCCGGATAAGATCCCGGACATGACGAGGATCTCCGGAATAGTCCGGAGGTAAAGATTGATATATGTGATAATAGTGTTTTGATCTCTGGAAGGGTTCCGGAATTCACCGGAAGGGGTTCCGGATGTTTACCGAAGTGTTCGGGTGCAGCAACACTTTATATGAGCCAAAGGGATAAAGCCCACAAGGTATTGGAAAGTGCAAAAGTAGTTTTGCTGCCGCGTAAGCGGTACTACCGCTTGGTGAAGCGGTACTACCGCCGGAGCGGTACTACCGCTTGTGTGAAGCGGTACTACCGCCCAAGCGGTACTACCGCTTGTGTGAAGCGGTACTACCGCTTGTGTGCGGCTGTGCACGGTTCGGCAGGGATCCGAGTTGGACTCTTTCCCTGCGGGCCAAACCGACCTTGTGCGGGCAAAACCGACCTGGAGGAGGCTTTTACTCCAAGTTTAGACCCCAAGGCTCAACATATAAATAGAGGGGCAGGGCTAGCACACGGGACACATCAGGATTTCCCAAGCCGTGTGCCGGCAACCCTAGCCCTCTAGTTCCTCCGTCATAATCTCCGTAGCGCTTGGCGAAGCCCTGCAGAGATTGTTCTTCACCACCATCACCACGCCGTCGTGCTGCTGGAACTCAACCACTACTTCACCGTCGCTCGCTGGATCGAGGAGGTGAAGGCGTCATCAAGCCGTACGTGTGTTGAACGCGGAGGTGCCGTCCGTTCGGCACTAGTTCGTGATCGGATCGAGGGACGACGTGCGATTTGGATCGCGGAGACGTTCGACTACATCAACCGCGTTTCTTAAACGCTTCCGCTTAGCGATCTACAAGGGTATGTAGATTCACTCTCCCTCTCGTAGATGCTCATCACCATGGATAGATCTTGCGTGTGCGTAGGAAAATTTTTGTTTCCCATGCAACGTTCCCCAACATTGTCTACTTCATATTAGTAGTACATCTGAATTAAACGGTACGACTCAACTAAACGGTACAAGATACATTTCCAAACAGACTACAACAGAAAATTAAGATAGAAGTACATCTAAATTAAACGGTACAAGATACATCTTGCTGCGAATTTTAAGATACAACTTGCTGCAATGCGAACGTTACGATACAATAACATAAATCTACTGAGTCCAACGGGGATATTTTCCTTTTCCATCACCAGCTTCTTCTGCTGCCTTGGCTGCACGAGCCCTTTCTTTCTTTATCTGCCTCTCAGCCTCACGGGCCTCCTGTCGCTGTCGGTAAACCTCCGCCAGTCGAAGTCCCTCTTCTCGGTTTTTCTTCTTCATCTCATCAAGAAAAGCCCTCTGCTTCACACAGTACTCTTGCCATTCTCTCTCCTGCTCTGCTTTCTCCTCTGCTGCCGCCTTCGCGCGGCGCTCTTCCGCGTCCAAACTTGCCCATGCACGACGACCTCTTTCACGAATCTCGGTCACCGCCCAGTCCGGTTTTTTCGTGTCAATCCAACGATAGTACATGCACAGAGGCGGAGGAGACTACAACAAAAATAGAAATAGAAATATCAAATCAACAATAATATCAACAACGTGTTTATTCTTCGTGACTGAAACATACCGGAGGACTGATGTACGGTGAAGTAGCAACGGGTGGATCTTCCTCATAATTGGCGCACATGAAAAGCTTCATGCCCAACCAATCTAAAAAATCCGTCACCTCCTTCACCTTGCAGAGATCGCCACACCAACAACGAAGTACTTCCACCCCTCGAGGCAAAGTCGCACTCTTCATTTTCGTAGGCCTAATGCTTTGATCCGAGCAAGGCAAACTCATACTGACTAGCGCGTTGGTGTTAACTGCGGCTGGACGATGGAGAAGAGAGTGAGAAAGAGCAAGCAGTGTGGGCAGAAGCAAAGAGAAGAGCGTGACAGAGCAGGCAACGGCATCTCGTATATAAAGATGAGGAGCACTGTGTTGTCGGTGCAAGAAAATAAAACACGCGCGTGCGATTCTGCCAATCACTACAGTCTGCCATGGAAAGCAGCGCATTTTGCTACAGTGTGGGCATCGGAATTAGCGTCTGCGCATGGGAAAAGCTAATTTGTATCGTAGAATAAATAAATAAATACTGCATCTGAATTGGAATATTTTGCTCCAGTGGGCATCGGAAAAGCTATTTTGTATCGCAGATAATTAAGATACAAGTACATCTGAATTAAATGGTACGACTGACCTTAAATAATACTGCATACAAACTACATAAAGTCATCATCACTATTCTCACTAACATGTTTCTTCGGCTTTGATTTTTTATTGGCTGTCATAAACTCATCGCTGAAAGAGTAACCATCATCACCAGGCTTTCGTGATGCATTGCTGCATTTCTTCTTCTTCGAGCTTGAGCTATCATGAGTTGCTACATATTTCGGCGGCGGTCTTCCGTTAACAGTCGGAACAGACCCAAATAAAAGCTTGAACCATGCCAACATACTGACATCGTGGTTCATTTCTTTAACGTCCACATTGTATCTCTACAATTCACAAAATGAACAAAAATGAATTAAAACGACAAACATATTAAATATGTAAATAAAATATGAAATTTAAATTACCTTATGAAACGCAATATATTCATCAACTGGCAAATCTATCACATGATTATCTAAATCATCAGATGATCGTATGAATCGCGCTGATTCATATATTAGTTCACAAAGTCTTTCCCACCTTGCACGCAACCGAAAAAGTTCTAGTCGAATGTCCGCTATGTTTCTACTATGACAAGCTGTTTGTCTCAACCTCTGCAAGTTACTCTCACTGCTAACTAATTCATCGAAAGATACACCTGGAGTTCCATGAAGCCCGGACTTCATTCTAACCGCACCTATCAAGACATCACAAGAGTCCTCTCGTGAAAATGGACGAGGATCACCCATCACTGCGGAATTGTTAATGCTACCACAACAAGCAGTGAGGAGAAGAGGCAGTGAGGAGAAGTGCTGTGAGGCAACGACATCTCGTATATAAAGATGAGGAGCACTGTGTTGTCGGTGCAAGAAAATAAAACATGCGCGTGCGATTCTGCCAATCACTACAGTCTGCCGTGCAAATCAGCTGCCAATCACTACAGTCTGACGTGGAAAGCAGTGCATTTTGCTGCACTGTGGGCATCGGAATCAACGTCTGCGCATGGGAAAAAGCGAGCGCATTTTGCTCTGCGTCCGGCCGAAGGAGCAGCCGTCGGTGGCGGCAGGCCTCGCCATGCAAATCAGCTGCCAATCACTACAGTCTCCGTATGGTATGTGGTCTATTTGCACTGTGCAGGAATTATAATGCATTTAAGTGGAAAAAAACTTCAGTACAAAACATAACACCAATACCCGGTTACATGTCACAATGCTGGCCAATCAACAGGATACCTAATTAACACTGTGACCATGCACATGATGTACTTCACAGTCTATAAGTACCATCACTACGACAGATCACTACGGCAGAGGGTTGAAAACAACAGCAAGCTCATGATCACGCTCTTTGAAAGTTATGAGCACCAAATTGTTTACTTCAATAGACGATGCCCGAAGAAAATTACCGAAACCTTCCTTGTTTAACACCATTCTGTTACCCAAGCCAATAAAGTAGGAACAAGGAATGCTCACAGATATATCATCATCTTCAGAATCCAAAGTAATTTCAAGAGTTAAAGAACCAGTCCTAGGAATTGCGCAAAAATCCTTCAAACTCCTCACAACCATGCTCGGAATAACCTGACAAAAAACATCAAGTTATATGATGTTCAGCTTAGAAATTTTGAACAATATACTAGAGCAAAGAACAAATAAATAAACAGTAGCCAAAAACAAAGCTCACCATATGTTGACCATTAACATTCATCGAATCAATCCTATGAACAAAAGGAGTACACAATATGTAGTTGTCATCAAAGAGCTGTCGCGACATGACCCACGTTTGGTGATAATTCAGACTGACACCACGACTATAGAAACAACTGTCAACAAGTTCCCTCTGAGTTTCACTCAGATCCTCAAGAGCTACAAAAAAATAATTTCACAAATTGAGCAGAACAGCATAACGTATGAGCCGAAACAAAACTTAAAATCACTCAAAAAAATTACTTACCAACACAGGGTAAAGGGAACAACGTAACACCATCCCGATGAAAATCAACAGCAATCAAAGTTCCATAGTGCTCAAGCCTAACAGTCATTATGTCACGATGACGGAGACCATAATCATTCACAAGTTCCTCCCAGGAAGGACCATGGAATTTACTGCTCACCCGACCATGTGTAAACAGAACACCATATAAGTTACCCTCACTGTTGTGAAGAGCAAGATCAATATCTGTGTCACCCCTCTGAATAGCTAAAGCTCTGCACTCCTCAATGTACCGAGCAAGATGTGATCTAACACTGCACGGGACATACTACAAAAAGAATGGAAGCAAACATCATAATCATATAAACAAAGGCATTACAATACATTCCAAGGAAAACAACATCAACCATATGCCACAATCAGATAAACAAGATATAGAATCTTACAACACGCCTTGAACAGCGACGATCCAGCACCACGGTGAAGACAGACGCAGAAGAATCAAACGAAGAACAAGGGCCAACTGGAGCTCGGCAAAAGGGGCAAGCCATTACAACCTCGCGGACTCCTTGCACCACCGGAACTCCTCCTCCGCACGCACAGAAAACTACCCCGTAGCAAAAAAAAAATACCATAGGCCGGCGGAGAATGCTACGATCTATTGTTTCTGCGGGTTGGATAAGAAAATGGGTGGACGAGGGAAGAGATCGGCGCGGGGGTGGAAGCACCAGAGAGCAACGGGAGAGAGAAGAGGAGCTAGCGAACAGGGGAGGAAGAAAGGAGTGGCTCGGTCGGGCTGAGCACTAGGAGGGTCGCTGTATGGGCCTATCCAGGGGCTGTCGGTCGCCCGGAGGCCGACAGGCACCTATCGGCCGCCCGCAGGCCGACGGGTACCTATCGGCCGCCCGCAGGCCGACGGGCCAGCTGTTGGTCGCCCGGAGGCCGACAGGCACCTATCGGCCCACTGCTGGCTGACAGGCCCCCCGTCGGCCCACCGCAGGCCGACAGGGTAATATTTTTGCCATTTTTTCATTCAGCCATATATTGTCCGAATTTGCTATAAATATACTCATAGTTTTGAAAAAAAATCGTCTCTTTGTGCTTGTGGCCACTGAATCTCTGAAGTTATGCTTTCTTGTCCATGCTTACAACCGCTGACACTCGGTGATCCTTGCTGTCGGGTAACTCTGGCGATAACAGCCGTAGACCAGTGTGTGTTCCTCTGATTAATGTCTCATAACAAGATTATGACTAGACATAACCATAAAAAGGAGAGAAACGAACATAGAAACTGAGGATTAATTATGTTATTTATCTACAGCGAGGCTCTACCCAGTGCTTCACCTGTTCCTTCTGTACTGTAGCCAAAAATATTTGGCATGCACTATCCAGGTCCTTTGGCAAACAGCCACGCACAGATTATGAATCTACTAGTGCTAACTTCTGGATGTCCAGCAAGAAAGAAACATGCTGCTTTGCGTTCTGTTAGCGCCGCTGGTTTGGAAAATCAGAAACCAAGCAGTGACCAGTCTTTAACAGTTCTTGTTGGTTGGATAATGTAGGGTGGTTAATCCTTATAGGCAGCCGCGTTTGTGGCTTAACCAAACACCGCACTTTTGCTATGATATGAAATATGGCAAATCTTTTGCCATTTGTTTCATTTTCTTTTTATTCTCGTGCGCCTGTGGATTGTGTTCTCCATCTCGTTTTTCAGGCCTGATGAGAAGTGGTGATGTTCTCTTCCTGTTTTTGTCTAATGCACCCCCGCACGACTAAGATGTCGGAGGAGGAAATCATACATGCCAACCACGAACCACGGACCCAGCACATGATCCACCATCTTCGAGATGTCGTCGATGTAGACCACAATCTGTATCCGCTTCTGGACTACATCCCAAGCTCAAACGCCGTCGCAATGGCGGAGCCCGAGGACACAAGTCCACCACGAGGATGCCGTCGCCACACCATCCTTGCTTGAACATACCGGATTCCAAATCCATCCCCAACCATAGGATGGATCGCCTCGTCAGGGAAGGATATGAATAATCTTTATTTAGCGTCACCATCACCGCCGCCGAAGCCAAGATGATGAACAACCTAAAACCCCAAGCTACTACGGCCTAAATGATCCACAAGCGTGGATCCAGCAACCTCCCTCACCACCGACAACCGAGGTCGTCGGGGAGGGGAGCCACCAAAGGACGGCGGCGGAGGCGAGATCGCCTTTTCTCTCTTCGAGAGGAAGAAAGAAAAGCGATACACGATAATCGTGTTTGTTTATCTGCGGAGAAAGTTTTGTATTGTTGTGCGTATTAGACGCTTTATTTCAACTTTCTTTAGATGTTATTTTGACTTTTTGATTACATAATTATTTCTTTTTTTTGCCAGAAAAAACTTTCGAACTATTCTTCATCTGCTATATCAGTACAAGGAACACAAGAAATAATAGAAATTATGTTTAGGTCTATAGACCACCTAACGACGACGACAAACACTGGGGCGAGCCGAAGGCGAGCCGTCTCTCGATGGCCAAAGTGGAGGCGGAGTAGCGTCGCGTGCAATTTGAGTATCTGTGCGCTCAAGGAGGAGGAGGAGCACCGGTTGGCCAAGGCGTAGCTCGAGGCCGAGCGTGCCAATCAGCGGCGGAGCTATGTTGAAAGCTACAGGGGCCATGGCCCCCCCAGCTTTGATAAAATATATGAAAGAAATATATTTTTGGAGGGGAAGATTAGGAAAAATGAAGTCTTTTGGCCCCCCCAAACATCCATATTTATGTTTGGCCCCCCCCAATGGTTCTGAGCTAGCTCCGCCAGTGGTGCCAATGATGACGCGATGGGCGAACTCGTGATGAACCAGGAGATCGTCGCACGATCGGTGAGCATCATGAGCGCATTCACTGCAACATCGAGTTTGCGGAGCTGTGCGTCGACATTGAAGGCGAATCACTGACGAGGAGGAGGCTGGCGGGTTCGCCTCAGTGCCGTGGATTCAGCTGGCCACCAACGGCGACAAGGCTGGTCCCTTTGGCGCGAGGGTGATCCATGTGGATTTCTAGTAGTGTCAGGACTCTTGACGGGGACTAGAGTTTATTATATCTATCTAGTATCTAGTGATGTTTAAATGTGTATGCTCAAATGAGTTTGTGTGTAAAAAATTGAGTTTGAAACTTTTTGAGGGATTAAGTTTACTAAACAAAATAAGGGGTGTGCTACGCGTCGGTCCGGTGATAATTTAATAAGATCAACCGCCTCGAGAGCAGTTGGATGAAGCCCGAAACAACCGTCCAATCTCTCCATGTGAGCGTGCGTCAGCCTTTGCAATAAGGCTCGTGTTGCACTCGACGCTTTGCAACAATGAGACCTATTGTGGTCCCCGCCGAACCGTTTCATTCTTTTGAAACAATGCCTATGTTGCGAGTGCAAATTGCTCTATGTTACCACCACAACATACCATTCCTTGTTGTTAATTGTTTGCAACATGAGCCATGTTGCAGAAGCGCACCGCGGCCACCATTGCAACATCACACATGTTTCAAACACATAGCCCTCGTTGCAGACCATTGCAACAACATACATATTCCAGAAACATAGACCGAGTTGTAGATCAATGCAAAAACATGCATGTTTCAGAAAACATAGCCCTCATTGCAGACCATTACAACACCGCACATGTTTCAGAAAACATAGCCCCGGTTGCAGATCTAATCGAGTTGTTGTGCTGTCACTTCCAACCAAGGAAGGCAGAGGGAGAGAGAGAGAGAGAGAGAGATTCCAACCAACGAAGGTGAAGGGTGTGTGTGTGTGAGAGAGAGAGAGACGGGGCATACGGAGCTCATGTCATGTCTACTACCGTGGCCAGCACTGGCAGCAGGTAACTATGGCGCTGGCTGTTGGGACGGCGAGAGGACAAAGATGAACGACAGTTCAGGAGGGAGCCGACAAGAGAGATGAAGATGTTTCTAAATAAGACCGCGTGTCGTTTGCTTGGGGGCGAGAAGTGCTCCAAGCCGCAGGATCGCTTGAGATCGGATATCGATAGACGCACAAAATCAGTCCACTGGGTTTAATATCATTGATTTGCATCCAAAAGAACAACAACAACGACCTAGTTAGTTGTCTATTTGGCTTAGTATATGTGCGTCAGCGTACCCCCCGTGAGACCAGAGTTCGAATCCTATAATCTCATTTTTTTCTCCCCGGTTGTTTTTGGTTCAATGCCGGTCAGTAGTATCCAACGGGAGAAGCACGACACTCGATTAGTCTTAAAAATCAGGAGAAATGGAACGCTCGATTGAGGGAATCGTTCGACCTGGTTCCGTTCAGATCTACCGCTAAAAACGGAACAAACACCGTTCAGATCTACCGCTAAAAGCACGACACTCGATTAGTCTTAAAAAATCAGGAGAAACGGAACAAACACCTCCTACATACATGAGGGTCGTGCACACTCACCACTTGGCCTGAAGCGGGGTTTGTGAACACTTGGGTTCAAACACCTTTATGTATTTGAGTTAAGTTTTTTAAATTGGTTTTTTCATTTTAAAAAATATCCAAAAATCCTGTTATTTTTTTTTCAATTTTTGAAAGAACAAAAATCCCTATTTTAGAGGGGATTTTTCTTCTAAACTTGCCATGTACATTTTTGTTACAGGCAGCATGGAATTTTTTTCTATTAAAACCATGACATTTTTTTGTCTTCCAAAACATGGCATTTGTTTACTTTATATGGCCTTTTTATTATTAAGGGCATGGCATTTTAATAATTAATCACATGGCATTTTTATTAATAAGAGGATGACAGTTTTATTATTAAGAGCACGACATTTTTATTATTAAGTACGATGGCGTTTTTTTTTATTATCAAGAGGATGACAGTTTTATGATCAAGAGCAAGACAATTTTATTATTAGGAGGATGCCAGTTTTATTATTAACTGGATGACAATTTTATTATTGAGAGCATGCGATCTTTATTATTGTTGGCATGATATTTTTATTATAAAGATGATGATAGTTTTATTATTAAGGGGATGCAAATTTCATTTTTATTGGCATGGTATTTTTTTTATTATCATAGTAAATTTATAAATTGGAGAAATGGAAGTTTTATGTCGTAGCATGGCAATTTTCATATTTCAGAGCATGACATTTATAATTTTTTCCTACTTTCTTATAAGAAAATGTGTATTTTTTTGTTCATGGCATTTTTTATCTAGAGGATGGAAGTTTTGAAGTTTAGCATGACAATTTTATTTTCTAGATCACACGACCTTTTTTTGTTTTGATCATAATCATTGTAAATTTATAAATTAGAGAAATGACAGTTTTATAATGTAGCATGCCATTTTTCATAATTCAGAGTATGACATTTTAAAATTTAGGTTTTCCCTGTTTTCTTATAAGAAATATTTTTTTTGTTCATGACATTTCTTTGATAAAAAAAAGTTAACTGGACCTTTGGGCCAATCGGGATTTACCATGGTCTACCCCCTGGCAAATGATCAACGATGGGGCGAAACGTCTGCTCGGGGCTGCTCCCTCCACGAACGAAATCGTCTAATGGGAACAGCTCCTTGGCGATAGATATTCAGGTCTAAGAAAAAACATGTTTTAGCGGAACTCAAAAGAGAATCCAATGGATTTATGCTAGCACTATATGTGATGGTAGGCTGCAATTTGGACTTCCGTCTTCCTGCAAACCCGAAGCAAATCTGAGGGGCTTGTGGGGGTCCAGACACCAGCCACGCAGGACTCCGATACCCCGGCCCACCCAATGACAGACGTGACGGCATGCGTGTTTTGGTTTTCCCTTATTGTGGGTGTTGGTTGCTGGTTGGAGGTAGGACACAAAATTGGTGGAGATGCGCCATTTGGGAAGCTGGCAAATGATCAACGATGGGGCGAAACGTCTGCTCGGAGCTGCTCCCTCCACGAACGAAATCGTCTAATGGGAACAGCTCCTTGGCGATAGATATTCAGGTCTAAGAAAAAACATGTTTTAGCAGAACTCAAAAGAGAATCCAATGGATTTATGCTAGCACTATATGTGATGGTAGGCTGCAATTTGGACTTCCGTCTTCCTGCAAACCCGAAGCAAATCTGAGGGGCTTGTGGGGGTCCAGACACCAGCCACGCTTGTGGGAGTGGCTGCTCTGGTTGGTGGTCATGGCGCACGTCAATGTTTAGTCGGCACGCCCACATGGGTTTTGGGCAAGGCTCATGGAGATGGGGGCACTGACTAGTGCCATGTTGTTGGGTGGGCATGTTTACGACTTGTTATGTCCTAGGGTTGCCCTGGCCATGTGTGGGGTGTGCTGACTGCGGCTTCCAGATATGCCCATACCCTCGTCGGTGCGTTTGATACCAAGTTGGATGGAATCCAATGGAAGTCGTGCAAGGCTTCGACCATTGTTAGTGACGCTCCGTTCCCTCCTTGGAGTTGTCACCCTAATTTTCCGCCTCCCTGGTTCTACCGACAGCTATCTACTTGCGTTGATTGACTTCTTCTAACAGCACCTCTGATGGTGTTCTTGATTGGGGCAATGTGGGCAGGGGTCCCCTTGTTTCATTTCCAACATCTCTGGTTTACCACAATGTTTTTTTCTTTCTAATTTCACTTAGGTAGTTGGTTTCTTGGTTTTGTACGGCCATCCTCGAACACTCCTGTGTCGGGTCATGCCAAGGGAGCCATCGGTGTTTTATTCTCATGTCAAGGGCCATTGTTTGTGATTGACGCTGTCGAGATCGTTCTCTGGGTCGGGATGTGGCCTCGTCCAAAGCCTTGCATGTGAGTGGTCATGTCGGCGATGGTGACGTCTTGGGATACCGCTTTCCTCCTCGAAGGTGTCGCCTTTGTTGTTCCTCCTCGTTCGAACTTTGCTATTTGTGCCCTGCTTCACCTAGTGGTTGCGTGTACGCTGTTGGCGGTTGTGTTACACAAGATGATATGCCAAGTCAGTGACATATTTGGATGTGCTCCTTGAAGACGTACCAACACCTAAACCCGCAACAATGACTTGATGAGGTTGATCCTGTGTTGGTTTCAAATGGCTTGGTGCACTGTGAGGTATGTACTACTTAGTTAGGCTTGCCTAGATATTCGTTGACATGCATCTAGTAGGATTGCTAGAGGCATAACCGATATGGGTGGTGGTATTCGCGTGAAACAATGCTAGTATGGACACAACACATTTGCTCTATTAGAATTATCACTTATGTGTTATTGAATAAAAGTATATGGTAAGACGGTATTTATTAACGAGGTTCAACATGAACATCTATATTCACGAAGCATGACTATAAGGACGCTACTCCTCACATATTAAGTCCATGTAATACACCGACAACAAAGCCTATTGAGACAATATCTCAACCACTGTTTTATGTCCGGTACGGTAACCCCAACATAGTCATGCAGCCTGCACCCACCCCCCAAAGACCCGCATGGTCCTACATTTAGTTTACTAGATTTGTCTAGTTTAAATTGTGGCCACACAAGCATGGTGTCTGCTAGAGAATCCTCAGTCTCTATGTGCAAGAATCCTCAAAGCAAAATATTGCCCTAATGGGCACCTATTGGATACTCCATTTCCACGTTGTTCCTCCCCTTCATGGCAAAGGATTGTGCATGGGTTGGATTTTTTTTAAGAAAGTGGTCATCTGAAGAGTGTATGATGGTAATAACATGAACATATGGCGTGATAACTGGACTGCCATGAAATTTGGTTTTAATACCTTAGGGAAAAGAAGTAAATCAAGGATCTAATGGGTGCCTGTTCTTTTTATTCCGGGTACTGAAATATGGAATGAAGGTATGGTGAATCATATTTTTTATCCTGATGATGTTGAAGTTGTGCTTAGTTTATGTATTCCTTGTTGGGAGAAGATTTTATTGCTTGGCACTATGAGTAGAATGGAGTTTTCTGGTATGAAGTGCGTACATGCTTGCTTATAATGACTATAGACACGATTCAGACTCTGGTCAACATCGTGGAGCCTTAGATGGGGGTAGGAAGTTATGGAATCTGATCTGGACGGTAAATTTCCCTCCTAAAGTTCAAATGTTTGCCTGGGGTGCTGCTTCTGATAGCTTGATCATCCAAACTTCTAGATAAAGACATCCTCAAGTAACCTATAGCGTATGTAGTGGATCTACGGACGAGAATGACTTTCATGCGTTCATTGCTTGCCCAAAAGTTTGGTCACTTTGTATGGATGTTAAGAACATTTGGAATATGCTTGAGGAGGGTTTATTGGTCCAAGATTGGCCAAATTGGTTACTGATACGTCTCCGTCGTACCTATAATTTTTGATTGTTTCATGCCATTATCCTACAATTTCCACATACTTTTGGCAACTTTTTATATGATTTCTTGGACTAACATATTGATCCAGTGCCCAGTGCCAGTTCCTGTTTATTTCATGTTTTTTGTTTCGCAGAAAATCCATATCAAACGAAGTCCAAATACGATAAAAATTTACGGAGATTTATTTTGGAATATATGTGATTTTTGGGAAAAAGAATCAAAGCGAAACGATGCCCGAGGGGGCCACAAGCTCAGAGGGTGCGCCCCCTACCCTGGGCGCGCCCAGCAGGCTTGTGGATACCCCATAAGGCGGTTGGTGCCCTTCTTTCGCTGAAAGAAAGATAATTTCCGGATAAAAATCCCCTCAAAATTTCAGCCCGATCGGAGTTACGGATCTCCGGGAATTTAAGAAACGGTTTTTGGCCAAAAAACAGGAACGCGAAACAGAAGAGAACAAAGAGAGAGATCCAATCTCGGAGGGGCCCCTCCCCTCTGGGAGCCATGACACCCATGGACCAGAGGGGAAACTCTTGTCCCATCTAGGGGGATGCCAAGGAAGAAGAAGAAGAAGGAGGGGGGGGGGCTCTCTCCCCCTCTCTCCCGGTGGCGCCGGAACGCCGCCGGGGCAATTATCGTGACGGCGATCTACACCAACAACTTCGCCGCCGTCAACACCAACTTTCCCCCCCTCTATGCAGTGGTGTAACACCTCTTCTCCCCGCTGTAATCTCTACTTAAACATGGTGCTTAACGCTATATATTATTATCCAATGATATGTGGCAATCCTATGATGTTTGAGTAGATTCGTTTTGTCCTATGGGGTGATTGATGATCCTGATTGGTTTGAGTTGCATGTTTTATTTTGATGCTGTCCTATCGTGCCCTCCGTGTCATGCAAGCGTGAGGGATTCCCGCTATAGGGTTTGCAATACATTCATAATTCTCTTATAGTGGGCGGCTAGAGTGACAGAAGCTTACACCCGAGTAAGGGGGTTGTTGCGTATGGGAGTAAAGAGGACTTGTTACTTAATGCTATGGTTGGGTTTTACCTTAATGATCTTTGGTAGTTGCGGATGCTTGCTAGAGTTCCAATCATAAGTGCATATGATCCAAGTACGGAAAGTATGTTAGCCCATGCCTCTCCCTCATATAAAATTGCAATAATGATGACCGGTCTAGTTATCGATTGCCTAGGGACAAATCCTTCTCTTGTGTTACAAAAAAGCTTTCTACTAAACAACTAACTTTTATTATCTTGCTTGTTTGGTGTCTGCAGTGCAAAAACAGAAACTTTTGTTGTAGTGTTTGAATTTCTATAATTTACTGGAAAATGCAAAAATTCTGAAATTTTTACACAGTACTGCTATGCAATTTTTTATCACGTTCTAATTTTTCAGAATTTTTTGAGTTACAGAATTATATGTTTCATTTGCATCTTTACAGACTGTCCTCTTTTCACAGATTGCTGTTATAGTTTCTTTATTTGCATATGTTTGAAATCTTGTTGAGCCCCATTGACTTGGGAGCCATAGAATTGTGATAACATACAGTGGGTAATGTTTGATTATAATTATACAATAATGTTACAGCAGGACATGATGAGATTTGATGTTATATGTACTAACCCCTCTAAGAAAAAGTTTGGTTAAGTTTTGTGTGGATGAAGTGTTCGAAGAACGAGGAGGTATCGATATGAGGAGAATAAGGAGAGGCAAGAGATCAAGCTTGGGGATGCCCAAGGCACCCCAAGTAAATATTCATGGAGACTCAAGCGTCTAAGCTTGGGGATGCCCCGGCAGGCATCCCATCTTTCTTCAACAATTATCGGTATGTTTCGGTTTTTGTTTTGTTCACATGATATGCGTAAATTCTTGGAGCGTCGTGTGCTTTTCCTTTTTCTTTTAGTAATGCACCATGCTGGTATGAGATAGTCCTTGGTTGATTTATAGAATGCTCTTCGCACTTCACTTATATCTTTTGAGTATGACTTTATAGAATGCTTCATGTGCTTCACTTATATCATTTGAAGTTTGGATGGTTGTTTCTCTACATATAGAAAACCGTTATTTGTAGAATGCTCTTTGCTTCACTTATATTTATTTGAGCGTGGGCAAGTCTTTTGTAGAAAGAATTAAACTCTCATGCTTCACTTATATCTATTTAGAGAGTCAACAGGAATTGGTCATTCACATGGTTAGTCGTAAAATCCTACATAAAACTTGTAGATCACTGAATATGATAAGTTTGATTCCTTGCAATAGTTTTGCGATATTAATATGGTGATATGTGGGAGGTACTAGTGAATGATTGTGGTTTAGTAAGAATATTGGTGTTAAGGTTTGTGATTCCCGAAGCATGCACGTATGGTCTGTCGTTATGCTAAGAAGTTGGAGCATGATTTATTATTGATTGTCTACCTTATGAGTGGCGGTCGGGAACGAGCGATGGTCTTTTCCTACCAATCTATCCCCCTAGGGGCATGCGTAGTAGTACTTTGCTTCGAGGGCTCATAAACTTTCGCAATAAGTATGTGAGTTCTTTATGACTAATGGGAGTCCATGGATTATACGCACTCTCACGCTTCCGCAATTTGCTAGCCTCTTTGGTACCGTGCATTGCCCTTTCTCACCTCGAGAGTCGGTGCAAACTTCGCCAGTGCATCCAAACCCCGTGATATGATACGCTCTATCACACATAAGCCTCCTTATATCTTCCTCAAAACAGCCACCATACCTACATATTATGGCATTTTCATAGCCATTCCGAGATATATTGCCATGCAACTTCCACCATCATCATATACATTACTTGAGCATTCATTGTCATATTTCTTTGCATGATCGTAAGATAGCTAGCATGATATTTCCATGGCTTGTCCGTTTTTTGATATCTTTGCTACGCTAGATCATTGCACATCCTGGTACACTGCCAGAGGCATTCATATAGAGTCATCTTGTATAGTTTTTATCGAGTTGTAATATCGAGTTGTAAGTAAATAAAAGTGTGATGATCATCATTATTAGAGCATTGTCCCAGTGAGGAAAGAATGGTGGAGACTAATGAGTCCTCCAAAAAGTGGGGATGAGGTCCATGAAATTGTTCTAAAAAAAGGAGGCCAAAAAGAGCCCATCAAAAAAAGAGAAAAAAATGAAAAAAATGAAAATGAGAGAAAAAGAGAGAAGGGGCTGAGGGTGTCCCGGACTAGGGGGTACTCGGGCTGCCGGCCTATCTCTCGTAGGCCGGGCTGGTTGGCCGCTCTCTACTTGTTGATGGAAGGCCGGATTGTGGGCGACCCCGTGTATCAAAAGGAAACCTTCGAAGACTTGGCGTCTCCTCCAAGGAATAATTGGCGTGGCCGGCATGTTTATCCCCTGATGGTAACCGACCATATGTAACCCTAGGACCCTCTGGTGTCTATATAAACCAGAAGGTTTAGTCCGTAGAGGATCATCATATCCATTGCCTAGGGTTTAGCCCATCCGATCTCGAGGTAGATCAACTCTGTAACCTTCATACAATCATATCAATACAATCTAGCAGGACGTAGGGTATTACCTCTTCGAGAGGGCCCGAACCTGGGTAAATCACTGTCTCTACGTTCTCTGTTACCTATTGATTCCTAGACCCATAGTTCGGATCCCCTACCCGAGATCTGCCGGTTTTGGTACCGACATTGGTGCTTTCATTGAGAGTTCCGTCGTGGGTCATCAAGGATCAATGGCTCGCCTAATCATCAGCAACAGCGCTAGCCGCAGGGACACTTTCGTTCCCGGCCAGCTCTTCGCATTCGGCAGCGTCATGCTACAAGCCGATCCGGCCGGTCGCCTCGGCCGGGTCGACAGCTTCACCCCCGACCAGGAGATCAGGTTCGGAAACTTAGAGTTCATCGCCGACTCCTGGGGAGATCTTATCCTCATGGGGTCCTCAGCCTCGCCTGAAGGACCCACAAATCCTGAAGCACCGACTTCGAGTACGGCCAATCCCACTACCGAGACGGCCGCCACTGCGGAACCAACCACAAAACAACCCGTGAGATCTCCGTCCTTGCGGCGGGGCGCCTGATCTGAGCGCGCGATTCGCGGGGAGGGGCGGGGGAGGGGGGGGGACTGACCGCGGCCACCAAAACCCCGGACTCACACTCCGCTGGGATCAATTTTTTTATCCCGCCCACCCCCACATCGAGTACTGTCCAAATAACTCAGGACGGCCCGACATATGGGACCTAATGTACGTAAAGCAGCAGCCCGGAGAGATAGTTCGGCACTTCTGGGCCATATTCCTTATCGTCAAAAACAAGATGACGGACGGCTACAACAAGGAAATTCTGGAGATCTTCCGACAGAACTGCCGAGACGAGGGCGTCTTAAACGCCCTCGCCCGCCGCCACATTCAAAATTTCTCTGATTTATCGGATCTGGTGTCCAAATACTGCGCCATGGAGTATGCTTGGCAGGCTCAGCTCGAGCAAACAGAGTCAATCCATATAGAGGAACCAAACCGAGCTCGGGTAAAACGCGCACACCCTCGCCGAACACCCCAATACGAGCCATCCGAGAAAAGGATGAAACCCCTGACAAGATCCAGAACGGTCCTTGACGAACTACTGGATAAACCATGCCCCATACACTCCGTCCTCCTCAACACAAACCCAACCCACAGCCTTCGAGCTTGCTGGGTGGTCAGGCAAGTCGCCAAGAGCGACGAAGTCATCCTCGGAGGCCCGTACTCAAATAAATGTCCAGCAACGCCCTTTGATGACGATGCCGAGATCTTAACAATCTACGAGACGTATTCCTCGAAGAATCAAAGGAAGAGAGCCCTTCGAGAGCTAGCTCAAATTCACCATGTGGCAGCGACAGACTCATGGACAGACACACCCGTCACTTTCAGTGAACAAGACCAGCCGAGGTCCCGCCCTACTCGAGCTGCTGCCGCCCTTGTCCTTGATCCCATAGTGGATGGATTTCGACTCCAAAAGGTGTTAATGGACGGCGGTAGCGGGCTAAACCTCATTTACGAGGACACCTTGGACAAAATGCAGTTTGACAGATCCCGCATCGAGCAAAGTCACACCACCTTTCGAGGGATCATCCCCGAAAAGGAGGCGCGTTGTAGTGGCCGAGTTGCTCTTGATGTGGTCTTCGGAACTCCCGAGAACTACCGATCCGAAGAACTGCTTTTCCACATCGTGCCCTTTCGCAGTGGCTACCATGCCTTATTAGGGCGCGATGCCTTCACATGATTCCATGCCGTCCCACACTACGGGTACATGAAGCTTAAAATGCCAGGGCCAAACGGCGTGATCACAGTAATAAGTGATCCGGACAGAGCTCTTCGGGCCGAGAACAAAACAACATCCCTCGCCCTCAAAGCGTTATCCGAAGCCCTCGCAGCTGAAGAACTGACCGCGCCCCGCTCAACGGTGGATAAGGACGACGTAATCCTCGACAAAAGGCCCAAATCCATGTCCTTCAAACCAGCGGATGAAATCGTCAAATTCCAAGTGCACCCAACAGATCCCAACAAGACGGCGTCCATTGGAGCTCAGCTGGACCCCGCGGTCGATGAAGAGCTGCGCAAATTTTTGCGGGCAAACTGGGATATCTTCGCCTGGCACCCGTCAGACATGCCAGGGATCCCGCGTAGATTAGCCGAGCACAGCTTGAACATCATTAAGGGTTTCAAGCCAGTCAAACAGACTCTACGTCAGTTTTCCGAACCCAAGCGTCAGGCTATGGGCGAGGAACTGGCAAAGTTGCTCGAAGCCGGATTCATTCGGGACATCAAACATCCCGAGTGCTTGGCCAATCTGGTCATGGTACCACAGAAGGATAAGTCCTGGCGGTTGTGTGTCGATTTCAAAGATTTAAACAAGGCCTGCCCCAAGGATCCTTTCCCCTTGCCCCGCATAGACCAGATCATAGACGCCACTGCCGGGCATGACTCATTGTGTTTCCTCGACGCTTACTCCGGATACCATCAAATTAAAATGAAGGAGTCCAACCAAGCGGCCACTGCATTCATCACTCCTTATGGACCATTCTGTTTCAACACAATGCCCTTCGGATTAAAGAACGCAGGGGCTACATACCAGCGCATGATTCAAACATGTTTGGAAAAACAAATCGGCAAAACAGTCGAAGCATATGTGGACGACGTGGTTGTCAAAACCAAACACGTCAGCCAGCTGGTGGACGATCTCCGGAAAACCTTTGATAGTCTTCGGACTTTCGATATACGGCTCAATCCAGAAAAGTGCGTCTTCGGAGTGCCGGCCGGTAAGCTGCTCGGATTCATCGTTTCCCATAGAGGAATAGAAGCCAACCCAGCAAAAATACGGGCACTGTCCGAGCTGGCGATCCCCACTGAGCTCAAACACGTCCAGAAACTGGCCGGCTGTGTTGCAGCCCTAAGCCGCTTCATCTCACACCTCCGAGAAAAGGCCTTACCGCTATATAAATTGCTCAAACGGACGAAGAACTTCGAGTGGACCAGTGAAGCGGCGGAAGCACTCGAAGATATAAAAACTCTACTGGCCAGCAACCCGATCTCGACAGCACCCAGTCCGGACGAGCCAATGCTGCTATATATCTCGGCCACGAATCAGGTGGTCAGCGCGGTTCTCGTCGTCGAACGAGAGACAGAGGGTCACAAGCTCCAGGTGCAGAAACCTGTGTACTACGTATCCGAAGTGCTCACCCCGTGTAAAACGAGGTACCCGCATTATCAGAAGATCGCCTACGCAGTTTTCATGGCATCCCGAAAGCTCCGCCATTATTTCCAGGAGTGCTCGGTTACGGTGGCATCCGAAGTACCACTGAATGACATAATCAACAATCGAGATGCCACCGGCTGTATAGCCAAATGGGCTATAGAACTCCTCCCCTTCGAAATCATATATCGACCACGACGAGCTATTAAATCTCAGGTTTTGGCTGATTTCGTTGCGGAATGGACGGAAGCTGAACTCCCTAGGGAGTACAGTACATACTCGCATTGGACGATGTACTTCGACGGCTCCAAAATGCTCGCTGGGCTGGGGGCTGGAGTGGTCCTCACATCCCCCACTGGCGATAATATTCGGTACATACTCCAAATCATGTACACCGACTCCAACAATGCAGCCGAATACGAAGCCTTGTTGCATGGACTTCGGATTGCGGTGTCAATGGGCATACAGCGGCTCGAGGTACGGGGAGATTCTAATCTCGCCATCTCTCAAGTCAACGGCGAATTCGACGCAAAAGACCCAAAAATGACAGCATACCGCAACGCCGTCCTAAAAATCTCCGCCCGTTTTGAAGGACTGGAGTTTCACCATATACCTAGAGACAGCAGTCAAGCTGCCGACATTCTTGCTCGAATGGGCGCCAAGCGCGACCGTGTCCCTGAGAACACCTTTTTGGAATGACTCTTCAAGCCGTCCGTGGTATGGCAGGAGGATGCCCAGGGCTCGGAAACCAATACCCCAGGAGAACTCGTCCCTCCGCCTATCGACCCAGACGAAGGAATTATCGGGGGCTCGACCGTCGAAATGACGTCGTTGGCTCACGAAGTCATGGCGGTAATTGCGTCATGGACCGAGCCTTTCCTCGCCTACCTCCTCCGTCAAGAACTACCGGATGACCAGACTGAGGCAAGGCATATCATTCGACGATCTAAAGCCTATAAAGTCCACGAGGGAGAACTATATAAAAAAAAGCACTACTGGCGTCCTCCAAAGATGTATATCCGAAGAGGAGGGAAGGCAGCTCCTGGCCGAGATTCACGCTGGCATGGGCGGTCACCACGCGACAGCTCAGGCCCTGGTCAACAAGGCTTTCCGAGCAGGGTTCTTCTGGCCCACTGCCTGAACAGACGCCCAAACATTGGTCCAACATTGCGTTGGATGCCAGCTTTTTGCAAATCAGAGCCATATGCCCCCCACGGCCCTTCGGACGATACCGATCACTTGGCCTTTCGCGGTCTGGGGGCTGGACATGGTCGGACCACTTAAAGGGGGGACCAAGAAAAAGAAATATCTACTCGTCATGGTAGACAAATTTACTAAATGGATTGAGGCAAAACCGGTAACTTTTGCCAAGTCTAAATCGGTCATCGATTTTATATCCGGCGTCGTGCACCATTACGGCGTCCCCCATAGCATAATAACGGACAATGGATCCAACTTTACCGCCCAGGAAGTTAAAGACTGGTGCGCTAATCTGGGCATTAAGCTCGACTATGCCTCAGTATATCACCCACAGTCTAATGGACAGGTCGAGAGAGCTAACGGACTGATTTTGAGCGGCATCAAGCCCCGTTTGGTCCGATCTCTAAAAGAATCTGACTGCCATTGGGTCGAGGAGCTCGACTCTGTGTTGTGGGGCCTATGCACCACTCCTAATCGATCCACGGGCTACACACTGTTCTTCATGGTGTATGGGGCAGAAGCCGTCCTCCCCAGCGATCTTATTCACGACGCACCTCGGGTATGTATGTATGAAGAAAAGGAGGCCGAGCTGGATCGGCAAGATGACCTGGACGCCTTGGAGGGCGAGCGCGACATAGCTCGGGCTCGTTCTGCTTTTTATCAGCAGCAGGCCAGACGTTATCAGAGCAGGGAAGTACGGGCAAAGGCCTACAACGTCGGCGATCTAGTCCTGCGCCTCCCAGAGAAGCAGAAGCATAAGCTGTCGCCCAAATGGGAGGGGCCCTTCATAATCAATCAAGTACGCGCGGGCGGAGCATATCGTCTCCGCGACCCAAAGGACGACCGCCTCGAACCAAACCGATGGAACGCAGCTCGGCTACGACGTTTCTACGGCTAACTCCGCGACCTTACCTTGTTCGGTTTATCCTTCTAGGATTTATATTTTTCTAGTCAATAGTCTCTCCCGAGTTGTGTTCGGATACGCCGAACTACGTTAAGTTTTTCTTCGGCAAACATCTTTGAATGTACCACACACTGTTACCTAGGGGCTTCTTTTACGGAGCCAATCATATTTTATTTATGCAACCATCCGTCTTTTACGAGTTTGCAACCTTCCTGCATCATTTTAAAGCCACTATATGCATCAATTTGAATTAAGATTTGGCCAAGCTGGGTTGCCTCGCTCCTGTGTTTACCCCCTACGTTCCCGATTGTTCGGCTAGGGAGTAAAGGGAGCACCTCTGTGATTGTTACGTCCGGATTTCCCGGGTACGTACCTCAGACGGGTGAAGCCAAAAGCTAGCGTTCTTAAGAACACAGTTGGTCGGCCACGGGGGAAGTGAAAATAATTGGTAACTATCACCAAGTTTCCGGGGTATTTTCCCGAAGTAACCATCCCCGTCTACTTCGGGTATTCGGTTATCCATCCACGGCTAACATGGTAACCCGAAGAAAGGGACCCATAGAGGAACTATTTTCGCCGGAAGATGTTTCTTACGTTAAACAGTAATATAACATAACTCCCCGAGCACGTTTTTGTCTGTTTGCACCAAATGCCGGATTGCCTCGTTCTCCGAAGTGTTTTCCGATGTTTTCGGATCACATAGTAGGAAACACTCCTCGGCTCCTTGTCGAGGAGGCGGAAGCCGATGGCTGGTTAAGATAACATTTTACGCACGGTTTGGAGACTATTTGAAGTAAAGTACATAGATACATAGAATCAAACTGTTAATCTTGATCAAGACCATCTATTATGGTCTCCAGAGCACAATCTGCTTGGGACAACCGAGCTGCGGGCATAACCTGGTCATATACCAGATGCACGGGCACTTCCTGCCCATCTGGCCCTACCGGCCCAACCCTAGCTAAATGCTCCGGTTCCAGCTTGGTGAAACGGGTCTTGATCATCGCCCAAGCCTCCCGTGCTCCCTCACGACAGGATGACATCTTCCATAACTCCAAGCGGCGCCGAGCTCCTTTGAAATGATTCGTGAGTTCGGCCATCCCTTCCGGAGCCACTTCGCCAGGCCACAGTGCTTTGAACATGCTCTTCATGGCTTTCCGGGCCTACTCATGTACGACGTATAGCTCCTTCAGAAGGTCCCGCCCGAATGAGCCGGCCTCCTCTTCAGGACGTCTAGTCAGAAGAACTACAACGAGACGTGGCGTTGTTCATATTACTGCCTAATACATGCAGTTTATGAACTGAAAAATCAGATTGCACTTACAGAACATGCCCGCTTTCAGTCTCTGGTTCTCCTCTTGGGATAGGGTCAGTTGAGCTTTCAAGCTTTTGATTTCTTGAGCCTGTTGTTCGCCTTCCGCCTTAAGCTTACCCCTCTCCTCATAACTTCGGGAAAGCACCCGGTAGCCAGCCTCTTGCTGTGACTCCGCATACCTTTGAGCTTCCCTGGCAATATCCAGATCCTTCTGCAGCTGATTTATCCACTCGGTTGCTATGGAATCATCTTTCATTAGCAGATGTGTTCCATCAAATTTCTCTTAAACAACTTTAAGTTCGGCACTTACCATGTGCCTCTCTGGTGAATTTCTTCACACCCTCTAGCTCGGCTTTCACAGACTCTAACTCTGTTAGCGCCAGCTTGAGGTCCTCGGACAGCTTTTTGTTTTGCTCCTGAACAGTCTGCACAATAGCATGGCATTATAAATATCAGACCCTTAACTCGGCCGTCCCGCCCAAATTAAGGCTCGGGGGCTACTGGGTTAGATACTAGTTGTCAAAACCAATACCATACCTGCACATTAGTAGACATGAGCTTCACGGCCCCTTCAAGTCTCGTTCGGGCAGCGCCGAGGTACGCGTCTACCGAACTAAGGGCATTAAACTCCTGATCGGAAAACACGGAGTGCCGAAGTGACGCCTTACGCCGCCGATGATTCATCACACTTTCAACCTCGGAGTTAGTGACCGAGACGCCTCCTGAGTCCTCGGGATGTTGGTCCTCGGTAGGGACCCCCGGAGTAACTCCGGTTACAGCTGGCGACCTCGGGTTCAAGTCACCCCTCGGCGCCTCTTCAACATCCTCAGCCGAGGGCGGTTCCACATATCGTCTACAGGACACCGTGGAGAAAATTATTGGCATATTCAGTGGATGTCGAAGATAGAGGCTATGACGGTACGGCGGATGCGTTACCTCTTCGGGCGGGGCGCAGATGATGTAGCTCCCGTTGGGGCCGCGCGTCTGGTCATCCCACGACTACTCGTCGCTGGGGCCGCTGGTGCCGCTCTTGCGGCTGTCTGGCGCGTCGTACGGCGGCCCTTGGGAGTAGGTGTCAGTGTATTCGGAGCAGCAGCGACTGAGTGTTTCTTTCGAGAGGAAGCCCGTTGGCCAGTTATAGCGGAGGAGGGAAGCGCCCCGGGATGATCGGCCATAAGGGCCACCTTAGAACCATCGAGGCTCTCCTGGTAGAAGACCCCCTCCTCTAAATTAATTGATGTTTCAGGGTCATCATGGAACCCAGGATCATCGTCACGAGAGTAATCGTCCGGTTGAGGGGCAGGACAGCTCACTGTCTCGATCTAGCGCCTCCAGTTCTGTTCGGACAGGATAGAAATCCGGTTAAGAAAAGTTTGGGGTGCCTTCCGAACTATAAAACGTGGTCGGACTCACCATTTTAATGGGTTTGTAGCTCGAGAAGCCTTCCTTGGGCCTTAACCAAGCAAATTCTTGCTCTTCTCCCTTGAAGAGATCGGCCAGTATGGCTGCCATCGCCGCCTGGTCGGCAGGTCCCATCCGTGTGTACCGGGTTGCATCATCTTCCCCGTTGTAGCACCAAAGCGGGTGCATTCTCTGTTGGAGAGGTCTGACCCACCGAGCAATGGCTGCGGCCATCACGTCGATAACGGTAAGCCCGTTGTGGGCTAGCCACCTCACTTGAGCGGCCAACCGAGTTACTTCGGCGCTTTCCTCTTGGGAAGGACTCTTCGGGCGCCAGTTGAACCGCTTCTTCAGAGGGACCAATGAGAATTCGGGCAGCCCCCTCCAGACTGGATCAAATAGGGGGATGTCTTTGATATAAAACCATTCCGAAGTCCACTCTTCGGCATCTTTCTTCGGAGTCCCTACAGGGTATCCCGTTCCGGCGATGCGCCATACTTCGGCCCCGCCAACCTCGTAGATTGTCCCTTCTCGGGTATGGGGGACAAGGCAGAAGAACTTCCTCCACAACTCGAAGTGGGCCTCGCAACCCAGGAACATCTCGCAAAGAGCGACGCAGCCCGATATATGAAGAATCGATCCTGGGGTAAGGTGGTGGAGTTGGATCCCGTAAAACTCTAGTAGACCCCTCAAGAAAGGATGAATGGGGAAACCTAGCCCTCGCAAGAGGAAGGGCATGGAGCACACCCTTTCCTCCCCGTGGGGGGAAGGAAAGTTCTCTGCGAGGACCTCCCCGTCTCCGGAAGTTAATCCGGGACGGGTGGATGCGAGATCTGAAGCAGGGAGATATCCCTGCGTCTCGAGCCTGCGTAATCGCATGCGGGATACGGAGCAGCTCGCCCAATCACCCTGACGGGGGCCGTGAGGGCGTGAGGAAGAACCTGGGACGCTCGCCATTGTTTGCTGGACGCGACCTCGGAGGGATGTGAGGAAGAATGGCTGGGGGTGGGGTACGTTAGCCTCCTCGCCCTTAGCCTATTAAAAGGGCACTGTCTCCCCCCCAACGAGGGGCATTTTTGTAAAAACCCATCGGGCCACTCGCATTCCTTCGATGCGTAGGAATCGAGGGTCGTCATTTAATTCTAGGCGGAGAGAAGCGGTATGGCGAGCCCCACGAAGCCCCGCCCATCGGAGGATTCTTCGGCAACCGAGCTATTGGTGGCCGAACTATTGTTAAATCAAATACAGGTAAAGGGAGGAACTCGCCACCCAAGCCGAAGACCTTTGAAGCATGAAGCTGCCGAAGACTGTCAACCTCGGCATTGGTGGCTAGTTCGGGGGCTACTGAGGGTGTCCCGGACTAGGGGGTACTCGGGCTGCCGGCCTATCTCTCATAGGCCGTGCTGGTGGGCCGCTCTCTACTTGTCGATGGAAGGCCGGATTGTGGGCGACCCCGTGTATCAGAAGGAAACCTTTGAAGACTTGGTGTCTCCTCCAAGGAATAATTGGCGTGGCCGGCATGTTTATCCCCTGATGGTAACCGACCATATGTAACCCTAGGACCCTCTGGTGTCTATATAAACCAGAAGGTTTAGTCCGTAGAGGATCATCATATCCATTGCCTAGGGTTTAGCCCATCCGATCTCGAGGTAGATCAACTCTGTAACCTTCATACAATCATATCAATACAATCTAGCAGGACGTAGGGTATTACCTCTTCGAGAGGGCCCGAACCTGGGTAAATCACTGTCTCTACGTTCTCTGTTACCTATTGATTCCTAGACCCATAGTTCGGATCCCCTACCCGAGATCTGCCGGTTTTGGTACCGACATTGGTGCTTTCATTGAGAGTTCCGTCGTGGGTCATCAAGGATCAATGGCTCGCCTAATCATCAGCAACAGCGCTAGCCGCAGGGACACTTTCGTTCCCGGCCATTATCCTACAATTTCCACATACTTTTGGCAACTTTTTATATGATTTCTTGGACTAACATATTGATCCAGTGCCTAGTGCCAGTTCCTGTTTGTTGCATGTTTTTTGTTTCGTAAAAAATCCATATCAAATGAAGTCCACACGTGATAAAAATTTACGGAAATTTATTTTGGAATATATGTGATTTTTGGGAAAAATAATCAACGCGGGACGATGCCCGAGGGGGCCACAAGCTCAAAGGGCGCGCCCTCCTACCCTAGGCGCGCCCAGCAGGCTTGTGGCTACCCCGTAAGGCGGTTGGTGCCCTTCTTTTTCCACAAGAAAGATAATTTCCAGATAAAAATCCCCTCAAAATTTCAGCCCAATCGGAGTTACGAATCTTCGGGAATTTAAGAAACGGTTTTCGGCCAGAAACAGGAACGCGAAACAGAAGAGAACAGAGAGAGAGATCCAATCTCGGAGGGGCCCCTCCCCTCTGGGAGCCATGGCAGCCATGGACCAGAGGGGAAACTCTCGTCCCATCTAGGGGGGAGGCCAAGGAAGAAGACGAAGGAGGGGCGCTCTCTCCCCCTCTCTCCCGGTGGCGCCGGAATGCCGCCGAGGCAATCATCGTGACGGCGATCTACACCAACAACTTCACCGCCGTCAACATCAACTTTCTCCCCCTCTATGCAGCGGTGTAACACCTCTTCTCCCCACTATAATCTCTACTTAAACATGGTGCTTAACGCTATATATTATTATCCAATGATATGTGGAAATCCTATGATGTTTGAATAGATTTGTTTTGTCCTATGGGTTGATTGATGATCGTGATTGGTTTGAGTTGTATGTTTTATTTTGGTGCTGTCCTATGGTGCCCTCCGTGTCGTGCAAGCATGAGGGATTCCTGCTGTAGGTTTTGCAATATATTCATAATTCTCTTATAGTGGGCGGCTAGAGTGACAGAAGCTTACACCCGAGTAAGGGGTTGTTGCGTATGGGAGTAAAGAGGACTTGTTACTTAATGCTATGGTTGGGTTTTACCTTAATGATCTTTGGTAGTTGCGGATGCTTGCTAGAGTTCCAATCATAAGTGCATATGATCCAAGTACGAAAAGTATGTTAGCTCATGCCTCTCCCTCATATAAAATTGCAATAATGATTACCGGTCTAGTTATCGATTGCCTAGGGACAAATCCTTCTCTTGTGTTACAAAAAAGCTTTCTACTAAACAACTAACTTTTATTATCTTGCAATTTACTCGTAGTTTTATTCTCGCAAAGTACTCCTAGTTTTATTCTTGCAAAGTAGTTCTAGCATTACACCTACAAAGTACTTCTAGTTTCATACTTGTTCTAGGTAAAGCAAACGTTAAGTGTGCGTAGAATTGTATCGGTGGTCGATAGAACTTGAAGGGAATATTGATTCTACCTTTAGCTCCTCGTTGGGTTCGACACTCTTATTTATCGAGAAAGGCTACAACTGATCCCCTATACTTGTGGGTTATCAGTTACTCCTATTGCTTGATAAGGTTGACGCATTTCTCCTTCTAAATAATTGCTCATCCTTTGGAAAGTGAGGCACATCATAAATAATGCGATCTTCGGGGACGATAAGGTGTGTGTCTGTACTTCAAAAACATTTTTGGATAATCTCTAGATGTTCTTTAATGAGGGTTCACATGATTTTTCATGCTCTCAAACAGACAAAGGTAAGTTGGTTGTTAACATGATTCAGAATTCCTCTTCTATGATACCTTTGTGTACCTGGGAGGCACCTACTGCAAGAACTTTTCAAATAAGCGTCAATGCGAGTGTTTTGGCCAAGGAGGGCCTCCCACATTTGGCATTTTCTTATTTTGATTTCATACTTGTATGCACATTTTATACTATACGTGTCAAAAGGGAGATCATTGTGTTATGCAAAAAAGAAGCAAATCACAGTACATTTTAGTATGCTAAATGCATATAGATAAAATATAGGAACATTACACATGCCTCAAAACAATTGGTGTTGGTACTAATTTGATACATGCTTGCTACATGTATATAGTATGTGGTAAACATATACCATTATGCAACAGACAAATGATAAATTATACATGCATTATTAGTGTACTATATGTGTCATGAAAATATATATTAACTATGATTACTATATAGATACTCTATAATATTAACATAATATAAAATATATAAACATTAGACCTTTCTCAAAAGTTTGGTCATGGTATTAAGTCGATACATTATAAATGTATATAATATGAGCCAAGGTGTTATCTTGTGGAATACACAAAAATATTAAGTATACATGCCTCCCACATTTGGTATTTCATTTTTTTTGGTTTCATACATGCATGCACATTGTATACTATATATATGTGTCAAAAGGGCATCATTATGTTATGATGAAAGAGATTAGCAAGTCATAACAAATTTTTATTATGCTTACAATATACGTACATAATTTCACACATTATATGAAATATAGAATCATTACTGCCTAAAAATAATTTGTATTTTTACAAATTTAATGCATGCATGCTACATGGATGTAATGTGTGGCAAAGTGATATCATGATGCAATGCATGAAAATATAAATTATACATACCTCAATCATGGCAGAACATTTAGTACTGAAATTATCTCGATATATGCATGATAAATGTATATAATAAGTGCCAAAGTGATATCATTATGGAATGCACAATATATTGGATATAAATGCTGATACATCCATTTTGCATCATGTTTTCCTACTATTATTTATATTGTTTTGAATTTATATTCCATATTATGATGCAATTCTAATGCCTTTTCTCTCTTAAAAGGCAAGATACATCAAAAGAGGGAAATTACCAGCAGCTGGAATTCTGACCTGAAAAAGCTACTGCAGAGATAGCAATTCTCCGGAGCTCAAAATGACTTGAAAATTTATGGAAATATATTTTGGAATATATAAAAAATATTGGAAGAAAGAAGTACCGGACAAGACCCTCGGTTGGCCCACAAGCTAGCGGGCGCGCCCTGGTGGCTTGTGGGGCCCACAGATGCCCACCGCTGCCCATCTTCTCATATATGAAGCCATTTACCCTAGAAAAAAAGTAGAGAACACTTTCGGGATCAGCCGCCGCCATCTCGAGGCGGAACCAGGGCAGAAGCACTTTTGCTCCTCGGCGGAGCGATTCCGTGGGGATACTTCCTTCCAGGAGGGGGAAATCGAAGCCATCGTCATCACCAACACTCTCTCATCGTGGGAGGCCTCATCTCCATCCACATCTTCACCAGCACCATCTCATCTCCAAACCCTAGTTCATCTCTTGTGCTCAATCTTTGTATCCAACCTTAGATTGGTACCTGGGGGTGCTAGTAGTGCTGATTACATCTTGTAGTTGATGCTAGTTGGTTTACTTGGTGGAAGATTATATGTTTAGATTGTTAAACACATATTTATATCCTCTGATCATGAACATAATTATGATTTGTGAGTAGTTCTATTTGTTCTTGAGGACATGGGAGAAGTCTTGTTATTAGTAATTGATACGTCCCAAATGTATCTACCTTTCCAAACACTTTTGCTCTTGTTTTGGACTCTAATTTGCATGATTTGAATGAAACTAACCCAGACTGACGTTGTTTTCAGCAAAACTACCATGGTGTTATTTTTGTGCAGAAATAAAAGTTCTCGGATTGGGCTGAAAATTTACGGAGGATTTTTGTGGAATATATAAAACTTATTGGCGAAGAGATCTACTAGAGGGGGGGCCACCACGGAGCCATGAGCTCAGGTGATGCGCCCCCCTAGGGCGCGCCACGTGAGCTCGTGGGTCCCACAGACCTCTGTTTTCCCTAACCCCAAGTCCATAAGTACCGTCTCGCGGAGAAAAAAAATCAGAGAGAAGGAATCATCGCGTTTTATGATATAGAGCCACCGCCACCTCCTGCTCTTCATCGGGAGGGCTGATCTGGAGTCCGTTCGGGGCTCCGGAGAGGGGGATTCGCCGCCGTCGTCATCATCAACCCTTCTTCATCAACAATTCCATGATGCTCACAGCCGGGAGTGAGTAATTCCTTCGTAGGCTTGCTGGACGGTGATGGAGTTGGATGAGATTTATGATGTAATCGAGTCAATTTGTTAGGGCTTGATCCCTAGTATCCACTATGTTCTTAGATTGATGTTGCTATGACTTTGTTATGCTTAATGCTTGCCACTAGGGCTCGAGTGCCATGATTTTAGATCTGAACCTGTTATGTTTTCATGAATATAAGTATGTTTTGGATCCTATCTTGCAAGTTGTATGCACCTATTACGTGTTATGATCCGTAGACCCCAAGGTGACAATGATTGGGATTCACTCCGGTGATGACCGTAGTATGAGGAGTTCATGTATTCACTATGTGTTAATGCTTTGTTCTGGTTCACTATTAAAAGGAGGCCTTAATATCCCTTAGTTTCCTTATGGACCCGCTGCCACGGGAGGGTAGGACAAAAGATGTCATACAAGTTCTTATTATAAGCACGTATGACTATATAGGGAATACATGCCTACATTGAATTAATGAATTGGAGCTATTGTGAATCGCTCTAGGTTGTGACTGTTACATGATGAATGTCATCCAACACAAATATCCATCGCGGATCCAATGCCTACGCTTTGCTCATATTGATCTTTACTAAGTTACTACTCTTGCTACTGCTGTTACACTTGCTACAAAACTGCTACTGTTCCTGTTACTGTTACTATCAAAACTATCAAACTACTGTGCTACTAAATACTTTGCTACAGATATTTAACTCTCCAGGTGTGGTTGAATTGACAACTTAACTGCTAAGGATTATAAATATTCTTTGGCTCCCCTTGTGTCGAATCAATAAATTGGGTGAAATACTACCCATGAAGACTGTCTCGATCCCCTATACTTGTGGGTTATAAAGACCTTTTTCTTGCGCCATTTCCGGGGAGCATAGCTCTATTTATTAAGTTCACTTGGGAGTTGGATATTTGGTTTTCACTATGAAGAATCTGAAAGACGCTAAGACCAAGATCGTACCCTCTAAGACGAGGGGAGGTAAGGAACTGCCATCTAGCTCCGCACTTGATTCACCATCTGTTTTAAGTAGGCTTGCGACACCACCACCTATTATTCATTCTGATATGTCGCAAGTAATTGATGATACTACTTCTGCTATAAATGAAACTTGTGATGATGCTAGTACTCTGCTTGATGAAGCTGTGCCACTGGGTGAATTTCTTGATGAACAAATTGCTAAAGCTAAAGAACTTGAGATTACTAAAACTGATGAAAATTATGATTCACCTATTATGCCTAGCTCTCCCACTAGAATGCTTAATGTGCCTGAGGGTTATGTTATGGATGGGGAGATTGCTAAGGAATTTCTTGCTTGTAATGATAGAGATGATCCTAAGAAATTACTGAGTGAGCTGAAAGAAAAGGCTATGATAGAGAGAATGAAATATGATCCTAAGTTTGCTACTTCTCCTATCGTTGTTACTGATATGGATTATGAATTCTCTATTGATCCTGAATTAATTACTTTGGTAGAATCCAATCCTTTTCATGGTTATGAACCTGAAACTGTTGTGGCACATCTTACTGAATTGAATGACATTGCCACCCTGTTTGTTCATGATGAAAAAATTCGCTATTACTATATTCTTAAGTTATTTCCTTTCTCATTAAAGGGTGATGCTAAAGAATGGTTCAATACTCTTGCTCCTGGTTGTGTGCGTAGTCCCCAGGATATGATATATTACTTTTCTGAAAAATATTTTCTTGCTCATAAGAAACAAGCTGCCTTACAGGAAATATATAACTTTGTGCAATTTGAAGAAGAGAATCTCCCTCAAGCTTGGGGGAGGCTTCTCCAATTACTTAATGCTTTGCCTGATCATCCTCTTAAGAAAAATGAAATACTTGATATCTTTTATGATGGACTAACCGATGCTTCTAGAGATTACCTGGATAGTTGTGTTGGTTGTGTTTTTAGGGAACGAACTGTTGAACAGGCTCAAGAATTACTAGATAATATATTGAGGAATGCCGATGATTGGACAATTCCTGAACCACCACCTAAACCAACTCCGAAGAAGAGAGGTATTCTATTCCTCAGTCTAGAAGATATGCAAGAAGCAAAGAAATCTATGAAAGAAAAGGGTATTAAATCTGAAGATGTTAAAAATCTACCACCTATTAAAGAAATACATGGACTTGATATCCTGACATAGGTAGTAGAGGTAAGTTCTCTTTATAGATTTGATGAAGGTGATATTCCATACAATAAATCTCCTAGTCAATGATTGGATGAATTTGATAACTTTGCTGTGAAGCAAGAAAACTTTAATAGATATGTAAGCAACACTGGTGCAGCAACGTGCTATACAAACGGTTTTTACCCCCTTTCTACGACAGAGTTTTAAACCGTCGCCTTGCCTGTGTGTGCGATAGGGGGGGGGGGGGTCAAACCCACACGACCCAGAAACCGTCGGCGATACGTCCTCCGGTCACACACGCGGGGCAAAAAGAGCTCGTGTGCGATCGGGCGAGTCATCGCAGACAATTATACAGGCCCAGTCGTTTCCGTTCGTATGTACATCCCACACAGTGAATCCCAGACAAACGTTTCCGTTCATATGTAGATCCCACACAGTGAATCGCAGACAAACGTTTCCGTTCATATGTACATCGCACATAATTTTCCATTCGTGTGCAATCGGGGCAGATAACGCAGCCGCTTTTGTAGGACAAGCCGTGGGAGATCGTCTTGCCATCCCACATAGCAATTATGGAACAAACATTTGTGTGGCGTACCACATCACAGATGCTCTACCTCGCTTAACCATTTGGGTTGTTCAAGTATATCACACACGATTCGATGAAGAAAACTGTATGACATTGGGCTATACCTGGCCATGGGCCGGGCCGGGCCGGGCTTGGGCCTGGCCCTAAAAAGCCCACGGCAGAAAACTGAGGCCCAGGCCCGGCCCAGGCCCTGCCATAAAGCCTACTTCGAAGCCCAAGCCCGGCCCAAGCCCTGAAAAGCCCGTCGGGCCTGGGGCCGTGGGCCGGGCCTCTTCCTTAAATTTCCAATTAGCCAAGCCCAAGCCCGCCCCGGCCCTACTGGTGGGCTCAAAACTCAGGCCCAAGCCCGGCCCACGGGCAAGCCCGTCGGGCCTAGGCCCTGGATTTTAGGGCCGGGCCTGGGAGGGCCAGCCGGGCCGGGCCTGAGATGGCCACATATACATTGGGCTATCCATCACACACGCTTTTACTGCTAGAAACGTTTGTAAAAATCCATGGCCCATTTAGCAGGTTTATTAGTTTGCTATTAATACCTCCTGTATTAAGCAAATTCCAATTTCATATCGAATAACTGTTTACCACTTTCATATCAGGCACACAAATATATTTTAACATCACTGTACGATAGCTATGAGAATACAACACAGTACATCATATAGCTAGTTCACCTTCATAAGCACAAAGTATGTTGAGCACAATATTAGAACAATATATTCATTTTCCTAATCGAATGATGCATGATCAGCCAAATTCGTCTTCTCCACCTCTGCTTTCAGTTCAGTAAGAACCTGTTTTGCACTGACCAACTGGGAAAGTGCCTCCTCCTTCGCAAACACCATCTTAGTGTTGACACCAGATTTTGGCATGGTCAAGAACCCAATTTAGATGGCCTCAAATGGAGAAGTGATCTACATGAAAAAGTTCTGTATTGTCGACATAAACATCTTTGAAGTTTGGGTCATCACCATCCGATCTCATCTCAAGGGCCGAAGTTGTGCTAGAAATACTAGGATTTTGTATGCAGAATACTGTTCGGCCAATTAGGCCTCCAAGACAGCCTCGTATGAGAAAATTTTATACACGAATTGTCTTCGTCTCATCGAATCGGTCAATTTTGATATAAAAGTCGTCTCAATCCGAGGTCATATGCAAAAGTTAGAGCCATCGGAGTGCAGCCCTATCACAAGCAAATTGTGGCGCGCCCCATCGGACACCCATATAGCTGATGTCTAATGGGTAGCGCCAATGATTACCTGTTTTGCGCGAGCTATTTGGCCCTCAAGATGGCTCCGAATCGAAAAATGTTCAACATCAAAGTTGTTCGTCTCATCGAAACGGCTAAATTTGCTTTTTATGTGATTTTGATCTGAGGTCGGTTACTACCCCAAAAACGACCTGCAAGGTGCAGCCAATTTTTAGACCGAACAATTTTGGAAAGTTCGGATCAAACCATCCGAATTGGACCCAAATTAGGGTTTTGGACGTGAATCCAAGCCTTTTTCTTGCACAGGAAGTCCAGCCGCCTCTTATATACCTAGGAGGTGACGGCCGATTGAACAACACACAATCGAACAATCAATCTATCATATTTTACCTTTACTTTTACCTTCTCCCTTGTTCTTCTTCTTCTCGTTCTTCGTTCGTTCTTCTTGTTGCAGGACGGCGAAACTCGAGGCCCTAGGGGCGATCAGGTCGACCTAAGGCAGCCCATAGCCACCGCGCGCCCTGGCGGGTTCCCTCCCGGGTGTGTGGGGTTTCGGGTCTACAAAAGCGCCCGCCGGATTGGTTGCGTACCGCGCTTCCGGACGGGTCTCCTTCGACGTGAGCTGCGGTGCATCACCCCCGGCATCAAGGGTACACGGTGACGTGTTCATGTGCAAACACACTTTTTGGCGACTCCACTGAGGATCGAAGCTTTGAACGGTCTCCGGCCCGTTCTTGCTACGAAGAGATCGTCATCTAGGGTTTGCAATCTACAAAGGTAGTATGAATACCCAATCCCCTAGTGTAGATGCAAATAATTCATATGGTGTTACTAGATCGCTCAATGAGTATACTCTATCGGCCAGCCCTTGTTCTTTGAATCATGCATCTAATTGCGTGCAAAGGCCGATTCAAAGTAATTTACATGCTTCAACTTCTTATGATACTAGTAACATGCACCATATGTATTCCAACTCTCATGCAACGGCAACCCCACAAATCATTATGTCGATGAACAACATGATGAGTTTAGCCAATCAAATTGAAACACCACATGTAGGAACTTCCAATAGCATGCAACAAAGTGTTTCACCTTTTTATTCATCGGCAACTAATTTGCAATATACTAGTTCAACCATGCCGATGGATGGGAGAATTGGCCATGCTACTACTAGCTATTCGGCCAGTTACTCTCAACCGTCATATGCTACACCTCATTTTTCAGCGCTGCATACGACTGTAGATGCTCATAATTCGGCTCCGCACCTTCATGGACATAGCCGAAGAAGTGAGAAATTTGCAGGAGTGCACATGCCATCATCTAATATAGGAGCATATAATGCATCCTCTAAGCAATTGCACAATTTCGGCAACACCTCATTGCCGAAAGAATCTAAAGTATTATGGAGCAATTCCTTACAGAATGGGAGGTGGCTACATTAAAAAGGGATATAGCCTGAAATAACAAGATTAGTGTTCTTTGCCTTGAAGAACATGATAAGGGGCTAGTTCCTGATTATAATGCAATAAGAGCTAGAGTTTTGCAAGAAGATGAATCTTTGCCAATTGATAGAATTGGCGAGCAAAAATATGGTTCTACAAAAATGCATATGCCTTCACCTAGTACTACATCATATTATACACCCCCTACACAATTGCAAAGTTTCGGCAACACTCATGTGTCATTGCCGAAAGAATCTAAAAGCATTGGGGGGCAATCATATCCGGAGTGGGCTGAAATTGAGAAAAAGCTTAAAACCAATTTTGCCGCTCGCCGCCAGAAACAAACAAAAAAAGAATAGGCTCAAATAAAAGAAGCATTGCCAATTGGTAGAATCAATGAAAAGAATGATGATTCGGAACATGAAAGTGCTTCGGTTGAAAAAGTTGAATCAAGTAGTATATATTCCGAATCCATCAAATCCAAAAAGGCAAGCATCATTGAGAAAGGGCATGGAAATCATTGCAAAATGGTCATATTTGATTTTTCTGAAGGTAATGGAACCTACTTCCTGCCCTATGAGTTCCGTGCCACAGAAATTGACAAGCCTCAAGGACAAGAACAAGTAGCCAAACAAAGTTCGGTTGACAAGGATCTTCAATGTAATGATGCACGGAACCAAGAAAAAGAGGGCGACGAGGTGTTGGGGAGCCATCCAAAGATGAAGCAATATTTTGTTCAAGTCACACTACCATCATGCTCTCCCAATATATTCGAAGAGGTATGTCTAGCAAGTAATTTACCTGTTTTCAGATTTGGTCACAACTTTATTGTTGATGCATCTATTAGAAAAATTCTCATAAGTAATTTTGAAAGACCAATGAAGAAGGGTAATTTACTTGTTAGCAATAAAATTGTTATAGAGCATATCGGTCAACCCATTGCGCCATTTACAGAGACCGATAGTGACATATTATTGCAGCCAAAGCCTTTCCCATTGTTTAGTTTAAATTTTATATCTACATGGGTAGCGTTGCTTGTTTCATACTTGGCTACACTTGGTCTCAATTGAGACATGTATGTTTTAACTATTTTTGTTTCAGAAACAAAAATGCAAGTTTGGATTCTTTTGAGAAAACCGATGCAAGTATAATTTCTTTTTCAAAGACATCGGAGATAGAATGCAAAACACAATGCATAGCCGAATGGGGGGATGCCAAATCCAAACCATTCGTTTGCTTACTTCCAAAGCCGTTCTCACAGCAAGATCGGCTAGAAAATAAAAGGTATACCTTCAATTCAAACATGTGTAATCAAATCTTTGATTTGTTGTTGAGAAATAATTATATTAGAATTCTTGATCATCATGTCGAGCCATCTATCCAAGGACGAATGTATTGTAAGTTGCATGATTCGTTCAAGCATAGTTTTGAGGATTGCAACATGTTTCGTCAAATAGTTAAATCGGCCATTAAAAAAGGACGATTGAAATTTGTTGAAACACCAAGAGCTGACCAGTCTATTCCAATTGGTCCTGATGGCAAACAGTTTTTGCATCGGTTGCTTCAAGCCGTTCCGTTTAAACAAAAGGTAAAAACTGCAGGTGATGGGATCAAGCTTTCAAGTAAACGAGTTGTTGAAGAGCACAATGAACATAATCTTGAGGGCGAGAATTCCATCGAAGCTACAATGAAGACGCCAAGGACTGGGGGGCAACAAGAAAATCCAAAGATCGATGCAAGTCAAGCCAAAGGAGATAAAGGCCACAATAATCACAAGTGCAAGAAATCCAAAGTCACTTTTGCACAATTATTAGATAAATATCAAAAGAAGAGTGAAGAGAAAAGTGCTTATCGGCCAACTAATGCAAAAGCATCAAGATCACCCCCTAGGCGCAAATCCGAGGATCGGAATTGGCAAAGTGAGAATTTCAATGCAACATATTCATATCCTTACTTTGGGCCGCCAATGCCAATGTCGTGGATGCCTCCCTATGCTCACGTAAATCCATATCCATCATGAGGCAGGTATGATACAAGGGCACATTCTCCATCTTATTATAAACCATCTCACCAATATTATGCAGCTCCAAGAAGAGCAACGTTCAGTGAGCAATCATATGTTCAAGACCGTTTCAATAAAAAAGAATCGATCTGGAGGTCAAGAAAGAAGATAGAGGTGGTCAATCAAGTATATCGAGTTAAATTAGATGGTCGCAAGAGTGCCAATTCAGATTTGATCTTAAAAGATAAAGAGCCAATTAAAGAATTAAAATTGGCTACAAAAGGCAAAGAAGTGAAGCAATCAGTTGTTAAAAATCGAAGTGCCAAATCTGAAGAAAAGAAGTTGAGGGTGCACAAGGCCAAAAAAGAATTGCCATTGGTCGAAATAAAATCACAGCCGAGGTGCCCACTCGGCTTATCGTATTGGCAAAAGAAGGAATTACAAAAGCTTAGTGCACAAGAGTTGAGAAAGAAGAACATGGCATGGGTTCCCAAGAGGAGCGGTCAAAATAAAAATGATGTCCAGCCTTCTATTGCAACAAGTGTTACAAAAGTAAAGAAAGAGAAGGATGGAAGCGAAAAACAATTAAGCCGAAGGTTTGCATCACCCAATCAAAATCTTCGGTTATCACATCATCCATATTCGTCAAACATACCATTGATGTCTTTGCCATGGAATTCATCCCCAGGTATGATCGGTTACCCTACATGGGCTTATTTAGATCCATGGATGCAATATAATTTCTTATATCATGGAAGGGTATTACCAAATCACTATACATTTGATTAGCTACAAGTTTGTTGCTGATCCAAAGGGCCGAAATATTTGATTTGTCATTTGATTTGTTTATTTCGGCTATTCGTGCTTTTATGGATGAAGTTTACATGGACCTTATGGTAATGGCCGATATTTATCTATGGTCCTAAGAATATGTCAATGCATGGCCGGTGTAGTATTCTAACATCGTCCTTAGTTCGATTGGAGAGCAAGACAAGGTACGTGCTCATGGAAATTTATATGTATGCCTATATTATGCTTGCATGGAGTTGAGACATTATGACCGATGCCATTCAAAATATGTTGCAACCAATTAATAGCAAAATTGGTGAGTGGGCTTATGCTTTGTTTTAATATGATTTGGCCTACAAATCTTCCAAATTTACGAGAGGCCAAATCATTGTTAGTTTTATTGTTGAGCATCGGATTTATGACATGCATAATATTGATATTAGCCTTGTCTCTCTAGTACTATGGAGATTATGTCTTGATGTTTCAATTCGTAGCAATGGCCAAGGTGTTGGTGTTGTTTATATATCTTCTTATGATACTATTTTTGAAGCCTCATGCCGCTTAGAATATTTTTTGCACAATTAATCAAAGCCGAATATGCATTGTTATTCGGATTGAATCTTTTACTTGCTATAGATGCTATACATATTGAGGCTTTCGGTGATTCTTACTAGTAGTGCGATGAATATCAAAAAGTTATCAATGTTTTGATGAATCGCTTATAATTTATCTTGAGGCATGTCTAGATGTAATATTCCCCTTGGGTTGCTTTCAAATTGTTCATATATCTAGACATGACAATTGGAAAGAGTTGGCACAACAAGCATCCGGCTACTATATTGATCATGGTGTATTGTGTTTCTATCAATAGCCGATGCTTAGTCTCGTCAACATAGGTAAGGCCGAATCAAAGCCCACCGCTTCGGCCACTAATGGAATTTTTATGCAGGCGAAAGCAAGGATTCGATAAAATTCATTGTTGATTATCTGCAAAATCTTAGCAGAAGGGTGAACAATATGGTTTGGAGGATGGCTTTGACATGCATATCTATGAAACTTTATCGTCAGATTAATGAAGTTGAGGAGATTTCACCCAAGTTTGCATCAAAAGGTTCACACAAGCAATGGCCGATATATACTTATCGTCCTAAGCACATGCAAAATGACCGATGGAGTGTTGACATCGTACTTAGAACAAACCCGGTACAAGTTATTTTTCGGCATGCAAGCTTTGCCGAAAAACAGGGGGGCATGTGTTGACACCAGATTTTGGCATGGTCAAGAACCCAATTAAGATGGCCTCAAATGGAGAAGTGATCTACATGAAAAAGTTCTGTATTGTCAACATAAACATCTTTGAAGTTTGGGTCATCACCATCCGATCTCATCTCGAGGGCCAAAGTTGTGCTAGAAATATTAGGATTTTGTATGTAAAATACTGTTCGGCCAATTAGGCCTCCAAGACAGCCTCGTATGAGAAAATTTTATACACGAATTGTCTTCGTCTCGTCGAATCGGTCAATTTTGATATAAAAAAATCATCTCAATCTGAGGTCATATGCAAAAGTTAGAGCCATCGGAGTGCAGCCCTATCATAAGCAAATTGTGGCGCGCCTCATCAGACACCCATATAGCTGATGTCTGATGGGTAGCGCCACTGATTACCTATTTTGCGCGAGCTATTTGGCCCTCAAGATGGCTCCGAATCGAAAAACGTTCAACATCAAAGTTGTTCGTCTCGTCGAAACAGTTAAATTTGCTTTTTATGTGATTTTGATCTGAGATTGTTTACTACCCCAAAAACGACCTGCAAGGTGCAGCCAATTTTTAGACCGAACAGCTTTGGAAAGGTCGGATCAAACCATCCGAATTGGACCAAAATTAGGGTTTTGGACGTGAATCCAAGCCTTTTTCTTGCACGGGAAGTCCAGCCACCTCTTATATACCTAGGAGGTGACGACCGATTGAACAACACACAATCGAACAATCAATCTATCATATTTTACCTTTACTTTTACCTTCTCCCTTGTTCTTCTTCTTCTCGTTCTTCTTGTTGCAGGACGGCGAAACTTGAGGCCCTAGGGGCGATCAGGTCGACCTAGGGCAGCCCATAGCCACTGCGCGCCCTGACGGGGTCCCTCCCGGGCGTGTGGGGTTTCGGGTCTACAAAAGCGCCCGCCGGATTGCTTGCGTACCGCGCTTTCGGACGGGTCTCCTTCGACGTGAGCTGCAGTGCATCACCCCCGGCGTCGAGGGTACACGGTGACGTGTTCATGTGCAAAAGCAAAGTCTAATTTAAAAAATCTGAGCTTATTCTCCATCTTCCTCTTTTTTTTCCTGTATCTTGAAATATTCTTCAGCGTTGACAATATTTTCTCTAAGCCTATCTCAATTCTCTTCCTCATACATGCTCCAGAGCTTTGCTAGGCACATCTTCAAAGACGATGGCCACTCTTGATCAACCCACTCCAGGTAAGAACACTTCCGTTCATCCTATAATATTTAAAACTAAATCAGTTACAATTGTAGGGAAAATGGGTTTGTACAACATAGAAAATCACCACATACATATTTTGAAAAACTGAAGAAACACGTTAATTATGAAATATCTTCTCAAAAAGATCAATGTGCAAATGAATTAATTGCTACTGAGACAACAACCAAATTCAGGAACATCACAAGCTATAATTAATTGCAACAATGCTACAAGTTCTTAGTCATGTACTATAATAACAAATTGACCATTTTATGAGGAAGCTAAATATAACTGCAACAGCAGAGCGATAGTGTTTCAATGACATCAAATTAATACTAAAAGGTATGTACATGCACAAATTTAATAACATAAAACTAATAGCATTAAGGCCCTCCACTATGTAGGCCAAAACCGGTGTCAAATCAACTGTTGCTACATTTGGCACCGGTGCCCTGCACTGCCGAGTCGATGCTAGAGGAAAATTTCTGGGAACCGGAGCACCTAGTTGCTCCGATGCCTAGTTCCTTCATGCCATAAAGTATTAGTATTTTACTGCTTGGCTGCTCGGATGTGTGGAGCAAAGTTGGGTGCACAAACTGCTGAAGCGGTGCCAAATAATTTTCTCAGGGTACCGCTGATGAGATGGCAACATTTTTAGATACTAGGTAGAAACTGTGACAGTGTCTTAATCACATCCAGATTAACATAGCACAGTGACAGTGTCTGAATCACATCTCACAAATGATTTGTAACAACGAAAGTGGGGCTAACCTTCTCTGCACATGCCAAAAACTTCCTCCCACGGTCCACAGATTCAAAAGCCACTAATTTCACGCATGGAGATTGATGGTGACAACGAGCAGGCAGATCTTTAGCTACCCCGCTCCATTCCTTGCAAGTGATGGTCGTAGGGAGCTACAAGAGGAACAAATGGCTCAAATCAGCCGCCGGGTTAAAATACTTCATTACAAATCAGAACCCTAAGCCTAGGGGGAGAGAGAGAGAGAGAGAGAGAGAGAGAGGAGAGAGGCATACCCGGCTGGTGACATAGTCGTCGTCGTCGGAGGAACCGCTGGAGAGGTCATTGAAGAAGACCATGGCGTCCGTGGCGGTCGGATGCGAGACGACGAGAGCGAGGAAGCAAGCGAGGAAGCGACTATAGCTTACGAAGGAAGGAAGGAGTAAATAGGGGAAATGTGGCTCGTGGTCATGGAGAAAAAGGGGTGGGGAGGGGGAAGAGTTAGATATTTCGGTGGTAGGCAAAAAAATTCGAAAGTTGGAGGGAAACTTGGCGCGCAGTGTCATCGGACACCATTCACTTTGAACAAATGTGTGCATCGCAAACGATTCTTCTGCTTTACGCACATGCGATGAGTTTGAGCACTCAAATTTTGGTCAAAATTTTCCTGGGTACAGTGCTCATCCACGTCATTGCATAATTTAACATCACTTGCTAATTTGGGTACACAAATGAGCCTACAACACAAAGACCACACTTACTGAATCAAGCAATTTTAGTAATTAAACAGAGCCAGTTGACCTAAACATTGCTCTAACAAAAGACCAGCGTTATAGACAAAGGCTAAGTATGCATAATTTAAACAAAGCCATCGACGCGCCGCCCTATGCCTCGCTGGTGTAAGATGAGATGTCGATGACTTGTCCTTCCGACATGCCGCCGCTGGTGGACTCTGCGTCCCCCAGGCTGAAGTCGACCGCGTCGTCGTCCTCGTCCTCCTCCTCGGCGCCGCCCTCAAGGTTGTAGTACTCATAGTAGTGGCGGCGCCAGAGCTCGCGTTGGTACTGCATCGCCGATTCCTCGACGGACATGCGCCTCTCTACCTTCTCCTTAGCCACGCGCAACTCCTTGTCCCGGCACTCCTCAATCTCCGCCGCCTCCTGCATCTCTAGCTCCCGCTCGACGATCTCAAGAGGAAGCAGGGGCTCCATGGCCTCCGCCGCCGCATCGTCGACAAGCATCACCGCTGCCTTTGCGGACGTGGGGTGCATGCTGGATTCCGAGGAGGCCTGGAATATCTCGGCGTGGGCGTCCTCGATCTGGGCATGGATGGCCTCGACCCGGGCCAGGGCGACCTCCACGGCACGGATGGCTGCTCGAGCATTCTCGGCGTTTGCAGCCGCCGTCGCAGCAGCTGCTGCAGCCGTCTCCGCTGCTGCAGCTGCCCTATCGGCTGCCGCAGAAGCGGATGTGGCCGCGCTCAATGCCGATGCGGCCGCGCTCTCGGCGGAGGCGAAGGCATGATACGTCCAATTTGCATCATGATTTCCCACTGTTATTTATAATGTATTTGATCATTATTTCACTTTATGATGCAATTCTTATGCCTTTTCTCTCTTAATTTGCAAGATTTATATGAAGAGGGAGAATACCGGCAGCTGGAATTCCGGACCTGAAATAGCTACAACAGAGATACCTATCCTACAGAGCTCCAATTGACTTGAAACTTCACGGAGATTTTTAATTGAATATATAAAAAATACTGGAGGGGACCCACCAGTTGCCCACAAGGCAACAGGGCGCGGCCCCCTGGGCGCACCCTGATGCCTTGTGGGGCCCCTGGCTGGCCTCTGGCCCCTCCTTCTGCTATATAAGCTCATTTGCCCTAAAAAATAGAGAGAAGACTTTCGGGACAAAGCGCCGCCGTCTCGAGGTGGAATCTGGGCAGGAGCTATTTTGCTCTCCAGCGGAGCGATTCCGCCAGGGATACTTCCCTCCGGGAGGGGGAAATCGAAGCCATTGACATCACCAACGATCCTCTCATCATGGGAGGACCAATCTTCATCAACATCTTCATCAGCACCATCTCATCTCAAACCCTAGTTCATCTCTTGTATTCAATCTTTGTCTCAAAACCTCAGATTGGTACCTGTGGGTTACTAGTAGTGTTGATTACATCTTGTAGTTGATGCTAGTTGGTTTATTTGGTGGAAGATTATATGTTCAGATCCTTAATGATATTCAATACCCCTCTGATCTTGAACATGAATATGATTTATGAGTAGTTACTTTTGTTCTTGAGGACATGGGATAAGTCTTGTCATAAGTAATCATGTGAATCTGGTATTCGTTCAATATTTTGATGATATGTATGTTGTTGCTTCCTTTAGTGGTGTCGTGTGATCGTCGACTACATGACACTTCACCATCTTTGGGCCTAAGGGAAGGCATTGTGGAGTAGTAATTAGATAATGGGTTGCTAGAGTGACAGAAGCTTAAACCCTAGTTTATGTGCTATTCCGTAAGGGGCTGATTTGGATCCATATGTTTCATGCTATGGTTAGATTTATCTTAATTCTTATTTTGTAGTTGCGGATGCTTGCGAGAGGGGGTAATCATAAGTGGGAGGCTTGTTCAAGTAAGAACAGCACCCAAGCACTGCTCCACCCACATATCAAATTATCAAAGTAGCGAACGCGAATCCAACAAACGTGATGAAAGTGACTAGATGAAATTCCCATGTGTCCTCGAGAACGCTTTGCTTATTATAAGAGATCGTTCCGGCTTGTCCTTTGCAATAAAAAGGATTGGGCCACCTTGCTACACTTTATTATACTTGTTACTTGTTACTTGTTATGAATTATCTTGCTATCAAAACTATTTGTTACCGCTACTTTCAGTACTTGCAGAGAATACCTTGCTAAAAACCACTTGTCATTTCCTTCTGCTCCTCGTTGGGTTCAACACTCTTACTTATCGAAAGGACTACGATTGATCCCCTATACTTGTGGGTCATCAAGACTCTTTTCTGGCGCCGTTGCCGGGGAGTGAAGCGCCTTTGGTGAGTGGAATTTGGTAAGGAAACATTTATATTACGTGCTGAAATTTATTGTCACTTGTCACCATGGAAAGTAATCCTTTGAGGGGCTTGTTCAGGGTATTTTCACCTCGACCGAAAGCATTGAGAGTTGCTCTTCAACCTACTGAACCTACTAAACATATTTATTATGAAATTCCTTCGGGTATGATAGAGAAACTGCTAGCTAATCCTAATGCAGGAGATGGAACGGTGCATCCTGATGTGCACTTGATATATGTGGATGAAATTTGTGGATTGTTTAAGCTTGCAGGTTTATTCGGAGATGGAGTTAAGAAGAAAGTATCCCTTTATCTTTGGAGGGAAAGGCATTGACATGGTATAGGTTATGTGATGATACTGGAACATGTGATTGGAACCGATTGAAGATGGAATTCCACCAGAAATTTTATCCTATGCATTTGGTTCATCGTGATCGGAATTATATATATAATTTTTGGCCTCGTGAAGGAGAAAGTATCGCTCAAGCTTGGGGGAGGCTTAAGTATATGTTGCACACATGCCCAATCATGAGCTCTCAAGAGAAATAATTATTCAAAACTTTTATGCTCGACTTTCTCATAATGATCAATCCATGCTCGATACTTCTTCTGCTGGTTCCTTTATGAAGATAACTATTAAATTTAGATAGGATCTTCTGGAAAGAATTAAACGTAACTCTGAAGATTGGGAAATTGACAAAGGTAAAGAGTCAGGTATAAATCTTGAGTTTGATTGTGTTAAATCTTTTATGGAAACTGATGATTTTCATAAGTTTAGTACTAAATATGGACTTGACTCTGAGATAGTAGCTACCTTTTGTGAATCTTTTGCTGCTCATGTTGATCTCCCTAAGGAGAAATGGTTTAAATATCATCCACCTATTGAATTAAATGAAGAACCTGTTAGTGTTAAAAAAGAAACAATTGTTTACAATGTTGATCCAGTTGTGCCTACTGTTTATATTGAGAAACCTCCTTTCCCTGTTAGGATTAAGGAACATGCTAAAGTTTCAACCGTGGTTAACAAAAGTAATATAAGAACACCTAGACCTTCTGAACAAATTAAAGTTGAACCTAATATTGCAATGGTTAAAGATCTTTTGGTTGATGATATTGATGGGCATGTTATTTACTTTTGTGATGAGGCTGCTAGAATTGCTAAACCTGTTAGAAATGAACGAGATATGTTAGACAAGAACAAGCCTGTAGTGGGCATGCCTGTTGTTTCTGTTAAGATTGGAGATCATTGCTATCATGGTTTGTGTGATATGGGTGCTAGTGTGAGTGCTATTCCGTTTTCCTTATATCAAGAAGTAATGCATGATATTGCACCTATTGAGATTGAAGATATTGATGTTACTATTAAGCTTGCAAACAGAGATACTATTACACCACTTGGGATTGTTAGAGATGTTGAAGTCTTGTGTGGTAAAATCAAATACCCTACTATTTCTTAGTACTTGGTTCACAACAAGATAATTTATGTCCCATTATATTTGGTAGACCCTTCTTGAATACCGTTAATGCTGAAATTGATTGTGTTAAAGAGAAAGTTAGGGTTAAGTTTGGTGATATATCTCTTGAATTTAATTTCTCTAAGTTTCATAGACAACCTCATGATAAAGAATTACCCAATAAAGATGAAATTATAGGTCTTGCTTCTATTGCTGTGCCTCCTACTGATCCTTTAGAACAATATTTGCTAGACCATGAAAATGATATGTATATGAATGAAAGAAATGAAATAGATGAGTTGTTCTTTAAGCAAGCACCTATCCTTAAACATAATTTGCCTGTTGAAACTTTGGGAGACCCTCTTTCACCGAAGAGTGATCATGTGTTTGAATTAAAGCAATTACCCGATACGCTTAAATATGCTTATCTTGATGAAAAGAAGATATATCCTGTTATTATTAGTGCTAACCTTTCAGAGCATGAAGAAAAGAGATTACTTAAAACTCTGAAGAAGCACCGTGCTGCTATTGGATATACTCTCGATGATCTTAAGGGCATTAGTCCCACTTTATGTCAGCATAAAATTCATATGGAGCCCGATGCTAAACCCGTTGTTGATCATCAAAGAAGGTTGGATCCTAAAATGAAGGATGTGGTAAGAACTAAAATATTAAAGCTTCTGGAGGCAGGTATAATATATCCCATAGCTGATAGTAGATGGGTAAGTCATGTTCATTGTGTTCCTAAGAAAGGAGGTATTACTTTTGTTCCTAATGATAAAAATGAACTTATCCCACAAAGAATTGTAACTGGTTATAGAATGGTAATTGATTTCTGAAAATTAAATAAAGCTACTAGGAAAGACCATTACCCCTTGCCTTTTATTGATCAAATGTTAGAAAGATTATCTAAGCATACACACTTTTGCTTCCTAGATGGTTATTCTGGTTTCTCTCAAATACCTGTATCACCAGAAGATCAAGAGAAAACCACATTTACTTGTCCTTTTGGAACTTATGCTTATCGTCGTATGCCTTTTGGTTTATGTAATGCACCTGCTACCTTTCAAAGATGCATGACTACTATATTCTCTGACTTTTGTGAAAAGATTGTTGAGGTTTTCATGGATGATTTTTCCGTTTACGGAACTTCTTTTGATGATTGCTTAAGCAACCTTGATCGAGTTTTGCAGAGATATGAAGAAACTAATCTTGTCTTGAATTGGGAGAAGTGCCACTTTATGGTGAATGAAGGTATAGTCCTTGGGCATAAAATTTCTGAAAGAGGTATTGAAGTTGATAAAGCTAAAGTTGATGCAATTCAGAAAATGCTGTGCCCTAAAGATATCAAAGGTATAAGAAGTTTCCTCGGTCATGCTGGTTTCTATAGAAGGTTTATAAAGGACTTCTCCAAAATTTCTAGGCCTCTCACTAATCTTTTGCAAAAAGATGTTCCATTTGTTTTTGATGATGATTGCGTAGAAGCCTTTGAAATACTTAAGAAAGCCTTAATTTCTGCACCTATTGTTCAACCACCTGATTGGAACCTACCCTTTGAAATTATGTGTGATGCTAGTGATTATGTTGTTGGTGCTGTTCTAGGACAAAGAGGTGATAAGAAATTGAATGTTATTCATTGTGCTAGTAAAACTCTAGACAGTGCTCAAAGAAATTATGCTACTACCGAGAAAGAATTTTTAGCAGTTGTGTTTGCATGTGATAAATTCAGATCTTACATTGTGGATTCCAAAGTTACTATTCACACTGATCATGCTGCTATTAAATATCTTATGGAAAAGAAATATGCTAAACCTAGACTTATTAGGTGGGTTCTTTTGCTACAAGAATTTGATTTGCATATTGTTGATAGAAAGGGAGCTGAGAATCCCGTAGCAGATAATTTGTCTAGAATGGAAAATGTTCTTGATGACCTACTTCCTATTAATGATGATTTCCCTGATGAACAATTAGCTATAATAAATGTTTCTCGTAACACTCCATGGTATGAAGACTATGCTAATTTTATTGTTGCTAAATATATACCACCTAGTTTCACATACCAACAAAAGAAAAAGTTCTTCTTTGATTTAAGGTATTACTTTTGGGATGACCCACACTTATATAAAGAAGGAGTAGATGGTATTATTAGACGTTGTGTACCTGAGCATGGACAGGAACAAATCCTATGGAAGTGTCACTCCGAGGCATACGGAGGACACCATGCGGGAGACAGAACTGCACATAAGGTATTACAATCTGGTTTTTATTGGCCTACTCTCTTCAAAGATGCACGTAACTTTGTCTTTTCTTGTGATGAATGTCAAAGAATTGGTAATGTTGGTAGACGTTAGGAAATGCCTATGAATTATTCACTTGTTATTGAACCATTTGATGTTTGGGGTTTTGATTATATGGGACCTTTTCCTAAATCCAACGGGTATACACATATTTTAGTTGTTGTTGATTACTTTACTAAGTGGGTAGAAGCTATTCCAACTAGTAGTGCTGATCATAGCACTTCTATTAAAATGCTTAAAGAAGTTATATTTCCGAGGTTTGGAGTCCCTAGATACGTGATGACTAATGGTGGCTCACACTTTATTCATGGTGCTTTTCGTAAATTGCTTGCTAAATATGATGTTAATCATAGAATTGCATCTCCTTATCATCCTCAGTCCATTGGTCAAGTTGAATTGAGTAATAGAGAAATAAAATTAATTTTGCAAAAGACCGTTAATAGATCCAGGAAAAATTGGTCTAAGAAACTTGATGATGCATTATGGGCTTACATATCTTCTTATAAGAACCCTATGTGTATGTCTCCATATAAAATGGTTTATGGAAAAGCATGTCATTTACCTCTTGAGTTAGAACATAAGGCTTATTGGGCAATAAAAGAACTTAACTATGATTTCAAACTTGCCGGTGAAAAGAGGTTATTTGATATTAGCTCTCTAGATGAATGGAGAACCCAAGCTTATGAAAATGACAAGTTATTTAAAGAAAAGGTTAAAAGATGGCATGATAAAGGAATCCAAAAATGGGAATTTAAAGTGGGTGAGCAAGTTCTATTGTACAACTCTCGTTTCAGATTTTTTGCAGGAAAACTTCTCTCTAAATGGGAAGGACCATGTATCATCGAAGAAGTTTACCGCTCCGGAGCTATCAAAATCAACAACTCCGAAGGCACCAACCCGAGAGTGGTGAACGGAAAAAGAATTAAGCATTATATCTCAGGTACCCCCATTAATGTTGAAACTAATATTATTCAGACAATGACACCGGAGGAACACATCAAAGAGTCCTTCCGAAATGCTCTAGAACCCTGAAAAGGGGTAGGTAGCTGATACGGTAAGTAAACCGACTCCAAAAATTCCACAAAAATTATTTCTGTCTGTTTTGGAATATTAGGAAAAAAAATACAAAAATAAGAAACAGCCGACGGGACCCATGAGTCGCCCACAAGGCAACAGGGCGCGACCCCCCTGGGCGCGCTGTGATGCCTTGTGGGCCCCTCGTGTGCCCTCCTGACTCCATTTTCCTCTCGTATGCTTATTTTGCAAGATAAAAATTCTTTATATATACTCACGGGTGTTTTGACCACCGCATCGAAAGTTTCCCCTCTGTTCTTGTTTCGAGCTGTTTTTCTGACAGATCTAGATCACCATGGCCTCTCCAAGCTCGTCCAAGGACAAGTTCTACGAGAAGGTCATCAACCCGTACCTACCGGAGGTGATGAAGCACCCTCAAGTCATCAAGATGTGTGAGGGGGTGCTCCACATCCGGGACGTTCAAGGACCTAACAAGACCGGGAGCGAGAAGGCCAGGTTGGAAGCGGTGGAACATGAGATCTTCAAGTGCCAAGGGATGGTGGAGCGCGGACTTAGTGCGAACCACTCCATGATCACGGAGTTCATCCATGAGCACAAGGTGGACGGCAAGAATATGGGGGACGTATCTTCAAGCTCAATGACCGGATTGCTTATCTTCAGGCCCAAATCTATGATCTACAAAATCAAAATTTGAGTATGAGGCCAAGTTCAAAGGTATGAGTTTAGCTGCAAATTTCAGGACTCCGAAAACACGTTCGTTCTTTTATGATGGAGAACCTATGCCTTGGAAGACGGAGGACAAGCCTAACACTTCATCACCACCATCACCGAAGAAGGAGACTTGAGTACATGGGTATGGGCACCACCTTTGGCTTGTGCCAAGCTTGGGGGAGGTGCCCCGGTATCGTATCACCATCACTTTTATCATCATTATCTATCTTATTTTGATCCTTAGTTATTTTGTGATTTAGAAGAATAAAGTTTTAGTATGATCTAGTTTCGAGTGCTTGCTTCGTGGTCTATCTATCTATGTAATCGTGTGTGAAAGTTATATAATAAAGAGTAGTTTGAGTTGACTGTTTTGCTTTTGTTGATCCAATCTTAGAAATAAATGAAGAGAATAAAAAAAGTAAAGATCATATGCTAATCCCATGGGGAGTGATGACTTCACATAAAAGAAGTATAATTGATAAAACTTGTTGGAAGTTGACAAACATAGCATTGGTCATTGTTGCAATTCATGAAAAAGTAATAAAGGAAGAGAGGTCTCACATATAAATATACTATCTTGGACATCTTTTATGACTGTGAGCCCCCATTAAATATTCTATGTCAATTAGTCGACATTGGACAAGGAAGACAATGTAATGAGTTATGTTTGCTTATATTGACATAGAAGTTATATTGTTTTGGATCCTCTAACATGTGGTGCTTGCCCCCTATCTTTTGTTAGCCAAAAATTCTGTACTAAGTAGAGATACTACTTGTGCATCCAAAAACCCTTAAACCCAGTTTCATGTCATGAGAGTCCACTATATCTACCTATGGATTGAATACGATCCTTCAAGTAAGTTTTCATCGGTGCAAAAGCAATAAAAATTGCTCCTAAATATGTACGAACTTTTATTGTAAGGGAAAATAAGCTTTGTATGATCTTGTGATGGTGGAGAAATAAAAGCGACAGACTGCATAATAAAGGTTGCTATCACAAGGGGCAATATAAAGTGACGTTCCTTTGCATTAAGAGTTTGCACATCTCAAAACAAAAAGCGCATGACAACCTCTGCTTCCCTCTACGAAGGGCCTATCTTTTACTTTATGTATTTACTTTCATGCAAGAGTCAATAGTATTCTCCTCTATTCTGTTTTTATTTTCTCTCTTGGCAAGCATCATGTGGTGGGGATAGATCCAGGCATATATATCTAGTTGGATGTAGGTGATCATGAGTTATTATTGTTGACATTACCCTTGAGGTAAATACGTTGGGAGGCGAAATTATAAGACCCTATCTTTCTATGTGTCTGGCTGAAACTTTTGCTCCATAAGTATGCCGTGAGTTTCAGCAATCATAGAAGACTAAATGATAGTTGAGTATGTGAACTTGCTAAAACAAAGCTCTTACATAGACGCTTTCTGATAATATGATGAATTGCAATTGCTTCAGTGACTGAGATCATAGTTTGTTAGTTTTCAATACGGTTTATGGTTCATACTTTAACTTGTGAATGGATTGTCACTTTTTCATGAGAAGTTTTTTGATGATATGTTACTGTTATAATAAAGATCATGATGCTTCATGTCCGTATTTTATTTTTATCAACACCTCTCTCTCTAAACATGTGGTCATGATTATCGATTTTGGCTTTCGCTTGAGGACAAGCGAGGTCTAAGCTTGGGGTAGTTGATACGTCCAATTTGCATCATGATTTCCCACTGTTATTTATAATGTATTTGATCATTATTTCACTTTATGATGCAATTATTATGCATTTTCTCTCTTAATTTGCAAGATTTATTTGAAGAGGGAGAATACCGACAGCTGGAATTCTGGACCTGAAATAGCTACAACAGAGATACCTATCCTACAGAGCTCCAATTGACTTGAAACTTCACGGAGATTTTTTTATTAAATATATAAAAAATACTAGAGAAAAGAGATACTAGAGGGGACCCACCAGTTGCCCATAAGGCAACAGGGCGCGCCCCCCCGGGCGCGCCCTGATGCCTTGTGGGGCCCCTGGCTGGCCTCTGGCCCCCTCCTTCTGCTATATAAGCTCATTTGCCCTAAAAAAATAGAGAGAAAACTTTCAGGACGAAGCGCCGCCGCCTTGAGGTGGAACCTGGGCATGAGCTATTTTGCTCTCCGGCGGAGCGATTCCGCCGGGGATACTTCCCTCTGGGAGGGGGAAATCGAAGCCATCGACATCACCAATGATCCTCTCATCGTGGGAGGACCAATCTTCATCATGTTCATCATCACCATCTCATCTCAAACCCTAGTTCATCTCTTGTATTCAATCTTTGTCTCAAAACCTCAGATTGGTACCTGTGGGTTACTAGTAGTGTTGATTACATCTTGTAGTTGATGCTAGTTGGCTTATTTGGTGGAAGATTATATGTTCAGATCGTTAATGATATTCAATACCCCTCTGATCTTGAACATGAATATGATTTGTGAGTAGTTACTTTTGTTCTTGAGGACATGGTAGAAGTCTTGTCATAAGTAATCATGTGAATTTGGTATTCGTTCGATATTTTGATGATATTTATGTTGTTGCTTCCTTTAGTGGTGTTGTGACGCCCCCGGCCCGACCATGCACTAGTCATACACGCAAATGCACACGATCAAGCCCAGGGACTCACGGGAAGATATCACAACACAACTCTAGACTCAAAATATAAAATAATACAAGCTTTATATTATAAGCCAGGGGCCTCGAGGGCTCGAATACATAAGCTCGAGTTACACAAGCGTCAGCGAAAGCAACAATGTCTGGGAACAGACATAATTAGACAAGAGTGCCTTAAGAAGGCGAAAACAAACAACGGCTCTGGTCGAAAGAGGCAAGGCCTCCTACCTGGGAGCCTCCTAAACTACTCATGGTCGTCGGTCTCCACGTAGTAGTAGGCTCCGCCAGTGTAGTAGTAGTCGATGGCGGGATCAGCTAGCTCCGGGGCTCCGTCATCTGATCGCAGCAACCGGGTAGAGGGAAAAGAGGTAGCAAAGCAACCGTGAGCACTCATCCAAAGTACTCGCAAGACATACATCAGATCTATGCTAAGTATGCATCGGTATCAAAAGAGGGGGCTGTATCTGTGGACTGGACTCGAACAATGCCAGAATAGAGAGAAGGCCGAGCCTATCGAAGACTAGCATCTTGCAGCGTCTTGCAGCATTAGAAGAGTGCAGATTAATAGTATATAATAAAGCAACAAGCATGTAGTAGCAAGGCCTAGAGATCCTTCCTCGACTCCCTGCGAGAAAGCGATCCCGGAGCTTACATTTAATTAACATATATCCAGTTCAAGTTGTAGTAGATCGGGATACAACATTGAGCGTCCTGTTACCGTGGACACGGCTATTCGAATAGATAACTTCCCTGCAGGGGTGCACTACTGTTACCCAACACGCTCGATTAACTTTGGTTGGACACACTTTTCGCGGTCATGCCCGGCCTTGGCTGATCGACACGACGTAGTCCTACCTAGGCTCCGCAGAGAGGTCCCCGCCGGTCTACTTCCTAAGTGCTCAGGGGTCTTGGGCCCATCGCCCTTTGCACTCCGGGTCATTGCGTGCAAGGCAATCCAGGCCACCTCCTCTGGGGCAACGACCAGGTCGTGCCGCAATGCTGAACTGGACGTCTGACAGAGCTTTCGGCTAATACATACGGCGCCGAGGGCCCCATTAAACCATTATCCCACATGGTGGTAGTGCGTATAGGCCAGTGGCCAACTCAGATCAAATACCCAAATCCGTTAGTGCATTGGGAGCTCGCGGTGACGATCAGTGCTCCTGTCGCCCCGTCTCGAGGAAGTGCAACAAGGGTCAGGCCCATCCCTCTCTAGGGCGGTCTCTACCTTCCCGGCCGCGCCTCGTGATTATCTCGCGGGCACCCTCCAGGCCAACCCGACTCTCAAGAGACTGTCGGGAACTCAGGTCCACCTCTACCGGAGTGGTACCGCCTGTCCCTTCAGTCCCGCAGTAACAGATAAAAGGGGCAATAGTTAAAGGTAACAGTGTGTTCTTGTCATCAAGGGGGATGTCCGAGGAATCACCCTCGATGGACTCCCACTCGATGTATCCGTCAAGGTGAACTAGGAGGAATCACCCTCGTTGGGTTCACACTTGAGGGGTTGCACGACAGAGGCATCGTCGGAGGTGGTGCAAGAGGAATCACTCTCGATAACCCACAACCGACTAGCTATGATACACAACTATCATCAGGGGTGAGGTAGGAGGTATCACCCTCGGCACTCGAAGGTAGCTCTGCAGAGTCGTACAACTAAGGGGGTGTGTGGTGCTGTGTCGGACTCAGCACGTCGATCACATTGAACGAGTCATCGGTAGTAAAGCAAGGCAACATAGACAAGGGTGTAGGGCCACTGATGGATCGCTAACCAGCCTAAACTAAGCATATAGGACAACAGGTAAAGTATCAACAGCAGGTTACAACATCAGGCCATGCATCAGAATAGGAGCAATCAATTACAGTAGCAAAATCTAATGCAAGCATGGGGAAGAAGGAATAGGTGATATAGGAATGATCAAGGGGGTTTTGCTTGCCTGGAAGCTCTGCGGTAAAAGAGGGGTCGACGGTGATGTAGCAGTCCTCAGGGGCAGCGTCGGTCTCGGGTCTACCGGAGAGTAGAGGGGGAAGAAACAATAAATATAAAGCACATAGATGCAATACAGATGCACGACATGCCGGTAGGTTATGTTAGGGGGTGTCCTAATGCAGTGCTAGGTATTTTAAACGGAGCGGGAAAATATCCGGGAATATTTTCCCAGCTCCGGGCAGTTATCGGTATATTGAACCGGAGGGGAAAGTTCCATGTTCATCACGTTAGAGGGATGTGGCAGACATGTGGATGACATATTTAGATTCTTCTTATTTTTCTGATCATTTTTCATATATAAATTATTTTCATCCGAGTTACGGTTTATTTTATATGATTTTTCAAAGTTTTAGCAATACTGTGAAATTTCTGGATTAATTATATTTCAAAAATATTAAATAACAAAATGCTATGGGTACCCAGTGGGTGTACCCAGTTGTTCAGCACAGAGGTTGGCCAGTGGGCCCAGTTGACTGGGTCAACTGCCCAGTCAGCAGAGGGTGACTGGTGGGCCCTCTGCTGAGTCAGTAGAGCACAGTCAGCAGATCTTATCCATTTGAACAGTAAACGGTGGGTCCCACTTGTCAGTTAGTCATTTAACTAAACCGGTTTCTATTAAACTAATTAACCCGCGTGGGGCCCGGCTGTCAGTCAGTGGGTTAGTGGTTAATTAAACGGCGGTTAGCAGCTTAATGACGTGCCACGTCAGCATCGCCGGAATCAGGCGCCGGCGACGTTACCGCGCGGCGGTGGCGCACGGGGACGGTGCTCCCGGCCACCATTTGTCTCGGGAGAGGGCTCTTTCGAGCGCGGACGGCGAGGCGAGCATGGTGGTGAGGGTTACACGGGCTGGGATTGATGAACACGCCGGCAGCGACGACGGCTAGTGGCGGCGGCGGCGGACCTAAACGACGCGGCCACTAGAGCATGAGGGGAAGAGGGGGAAAAGGCCACGAAGGACCGGGAGCTCACGGAGAAGCTCGAGGTGGGCTCGGGGAGGCCGGAGAGGCTCGGGGTCGAGCGGATCGACGACAAGGGGCACGCGGTGGCCGACGGGGGAATCGACGATGACGGCGGCTCTGCGGCGCCCCGGCCCCGATCCAGAGTTGTAGAGGGCGAAGTAGACGTCGGCGGTCCCCTAGGGCACGTCGGCATGGCGAGGGAGGACCGGTGGCCGCGGGCACGACGACGGCGCGGCCATGGCTGCACCGGGCTCACCCGGGAAGAAGAAGGAGAGCGAGGGGGGGGGGGGGGAAAGGGGGAAGCTAGGGTTCGTCAGGGGCTCGACGGCGACCTTATCCACCACCGAGGCACGGCGGATGGACGACGCGTGGCCATCCACGGCATGAACGCCGTGCACGCACCCACGGCGCCCCGGTGAACAGAGAGGAAGACGAGGGGGAGGTTAGGTGGGCTGGGCCTCTACTGTGCACTAGAGGCCCAATGGCACAGTGGGTGCTTATTCTTTTCCTTTTCTTATTTCTCTGTTTTCTTTATTAACTCTGTTTTGTATTTTGTTTTAGCAATAGATCAATTTTGTAAAATGTGTGGCTGGTCTCAATATTTAGTATGCAATATATCTTACTGCCACAAAAAGTTTGGGGGTATTATAATTTCATTTGAATTTTGTTTTAAAAGAAATTGGATTAAATGAGTTGTTTAGGTACTATTTTTTGGATATTAGGGTCAATTTAGGAATTCAAATAATGTTGGTTTTATTTGTATAATTGCTTTGGGAGTATTTGCAATATTATGAACACTTTCGTTTAATTATTTGAAGAAGTAATGATTTGACTTGCATTTGAATTTGAACTTGAAGTTGGAATATTTTCTAAATGCAATTTATTTAGGATGATCATGATGACATGGCTAATTAATTAGCTTAATGACAAGGTTGAGATCTGGGGATGTTACAAATCTCCCCCACTACAAGAAATCTCGTCCCGAGATTTAAGAGGTGGGGTAAGGGGTTTCTTCGGGATCAAGGATGTACAGGAGAGTCAGGTTTCGATCCTGTGGAATTGCAGTGAGTGTGGGTTAAGAGTTGGAAGGGCGGTGACATCTTGCATGGCCATGATAGTAAGGCATGTCAGAGGATATTTTGTCAGCTATGTGGGCAACAATGTCGTTACCAAGGGCGAGAGACGAAGAGAACAATTTTCCCGCTCGTTAAGACGAGGCGGAACAACAGGCAAGGTTCTCGTGCACCGTCGGTTACCTGAATGCCCACATCATTAGTAATAAGGTGTTATTTGGGGGTGTTGACTTAAGCAGGGAATTATCACTGCTTAGATAAAGTCAGATTACAAGAAAGGTTAAACAGACCAATGGAAAGGAAAATGTGATGATCAGATTAAACAGACCAATGGAAAGGAATAATTGCAGACAATCCAGCTCTCCGGGTGGATGTGAACACGAGAACCTAATGTTAGAGTTAGTAAGAAGGGCTTGGGGAATGGGTATCGGGGACTCGAGGATTCGGGGGTGAACGACGCTTGAGCAGACGAATCCGGCGAGGGTTACGAAGGAAGACAAAAAAAGACCCATGAATTTTCATCGCAAACGGTTCCTATAACCAACTGTGTGCGATGTAGTCCATTTTTTTATTAGCTGTGAAATACTAATTTGGAGTACAGTGGCAACGGATGGTGATGGAAATTGTACGATTTTTTTTGTACCGTTAACATGCACTAATACAACTGTCATGTTAAATATTGGAAATTTTCAGGGTTCATCTGACCTTTTTAAGACATTAAGTGAGTTTCTAGCCATATAATGGCCGTAATTCAAATTTAAACTGCATGTACATGCAATAGCAAACCATCATGGGTTGGATAATCATATTTGTGTACTTGTGTGTGAGTTAATGCCCTGTGCAGTAAATTGGAAGGAATTTTCAAACATATTGGTGTCACGACTTGGACACAAACATTGAGAACCATGGCTTTTAAATTCCAAAAAAAATTCAAAAATGATCAAAAATACATGAAACCTTGCTTAATGTCATGTCATGGCACCAAGATGCTGAGGTAAAAGAATTGGCCACTTTGACGAAAGTTTTGACACACACCTCTCACAAATCGGAGCATCTCACAAGAAGACACGTGGTTCTGAGAGGGAACAATGCATGTTTGATGACGAACCAGCGCTAGCTTCCTCGTATGACCCTGATTTTTTTTGTATCGTTAACATGCACTAATACAATGGACATGTTAAATTTTGGAAATTTTCAGGGTTCATTTGACCTTTGTAAGACATTAAGTGAGTTTCCAGCCATATAATGATCGTACTTCAAATTTGAACTGCATGTACATGCAACAACAAACTATCATGGGTTGGAAAATCATATTTGTGTACTTGTGTGCGAGTTAATGCCCTGTGCAGTAAATTGGAAGGAATTTTCAAACATATTGGTGTCACGGCTTGGACACAAACATTGAGAACCATGGCTTTTAAATTCCAAAAAATTCAAAAATGATCAGAAATACATGAAACCTTGCTTGATGTCATGTCATGGCACCAAGATGTTGTGGCAAAAGAATTGGCCACTTTGACGAAAGTTTTGACACACACCTCTCACAAATTGGAGCATCTCATGAGAAGACACGTGGTTCCGAGAGGGAACAATGCATGTTTGATGACGAACCGACGCTCGCTTCCTCGTATGACTCTGAATTTTTTTGTACCATTAACATGCACTAATACAATGGACAAGTTAAATTTGGAAATTTTCCAGATTCATTTGACCTTTTTAAAACATTAAGTGAGTTTCTAGCCATATCATGGTTGTAATTCAAATTTGAACCACATGTACATGCAACAACAAACCATCATGGGTTGGAAAATCATATTTGTTTGCTTGTGTGTGAGTTAATGCGTTGTGCAGTAAATTGGAAGGAATTTTCAAACATATTGGTGTCACGGCTTGGACACAAACATTGAGAACCATGGCTTTTGAATTCCAAACAATTCAAAAATGATTAGAAATACATGAAACCTTGCTTGATGTCATGAAATGGCACCAAGATGCTGTGGTAAAAGAATTGGCCATTTTGACGAAAGTTTTGGCACACACCTCTCACAAATCGGAGCATCTCATGAGAAGACACATGGTTCCGAGAGGGAACAATGCATGTTTGATGACGAACCGGCGCTCGCTTCCTTGTATGGCCCTGCATTTTTTCTACCATTAACATGTACTAATGCAACGGTCATGTTAAATTTTGGAAATTTTCAGTGTTCATTTGACCTTTTTAAGACATTAAGTTAGTTTCTGGCCATATAGTGGCCGTAATTCAAATTTGAACTACATGTACATGCAACGGCAAACCATCATGGGTTGGAAAGTCATATTTGTTTCCTCGTGTGCAAGTTAATGCCATGTGCAGTAAATTGGAAGGAATTTTCAAACATATTGGTGTCATGGCTTGGACACAAACATTGAGAACCATGGCTTTTAAAATCCAAGAAATTCTAAAATGATCAGAAATACATGAAACCTTGCTTGATGTCATGGCATGGTACCAAGATGCCGTGGTAAAAAAATTAGCATGTTTGTTGAAAGTTTTGGCACACACGTCTCACAAATCTGAGCATCTCACGAGAATAGTCGTGGTTCCGAGATGGAAGAATATGCAAGTTTGATGACGAACCGACAATTGCTTCCTCATATGGCTTGGCATTTTTTCTATCGTTAACATGCACGAATACAACTTTCATGTTTAAATTTGGAAATTTTCAGGGGTCATTTGACATTTTTAAGACATAAAGTGAGTTTCTAACCATTTAATGCCCGTAATTCAAATTTGAACTACATGTACATGCAACAGCATATCATCATGGGTTGGAAAAATAATTTATGTATTACATTTTACAATAATATCATGGTAACACGAAATGAGAATTCATGCAAAACATTTGGAAAGAAAATGTAAATATCTGGCAAGATAACTGGGCCCCACATGATTGGCACTCTGTTTCACACCCCGAGGTTTGGAAGGTGAGTGGTATGGGTTATTAATCAGACGCGGTTCAGTCATGGGAACCGTCAGCGATTTATTTCCCACACGGCTTTTGCTCCGGGAATCGTTTGTAATTCAAGCTATAGCATTCATAAATTTCGGCGACCGGCGCGTGTACTGCTCCCGTCGATCTAGATTCTGGCCGCCAATACTACCCCGCCCATGTCGTCCCGCCTGCATTCTCATCTACATTCTCTCCTCGCTCTGCCCCTCTCTCTCTCTCTCTCACAAAACTCTGCCATGGCCACGCCGATCTGCACACGCGCCGAGGAGGAGGCGCCGCCCCGCGAGGACGTCCAGGCACAGAGCAGCGACGAGGAGGACCCCTATGCGCCACCAGACGAAGTTGTGTATGACGCCCCCGACTCAATCGTGCACTAATCATACACGCAAATGCGCACGATCAAGATCAGAGACTCACGGGAAGATATCACAACACAACTCTAGACACAAATTAAAGTCATACAACTTTATATTACAAGCCAGGCCACGAAGGCTCAAATACATAAGTCAGCGGAAGCAACAATATCTGAGTATAGACATAACTAAACAAGTTTGCCTTAAGAAGGCTGAGCAAAACAACGACATCTAGATCAAAAAGGCGCAGGCCCCTTGCCTGGGAGCCTCCGAACTACTCCTGGTTGTCGGTCTCCACGTAGTAGTAGGCTCCGTCGGTGTAGGAGTAATCGTCAGCAGGATCAGCTGGCTCCTAGGCTTCGTCATCTGATCACAGCAACCGGGTAGAGGGGAAAAAGGTAGCAAAGCAACCGTGAGTACTCATCCGAAGTACTCGCAAGACTTACATCTGAACTATGCTAAGTATGCATCGGTATCAAAGGGAAGGGGCTGTATCAGTGGACCAAACTGCAGAATGCCAGAGTAGAGGGGAAGGCCTAGCCTATCGAAGACTAGCATCTTGCAGCATCTTGCAGCAACAGAAGAGGATAGAGTAACATAGCATATAGTAACAAATATATATTAGTAACGCCCGGATATCCTTCCTCGTCTACCCCGCGAGGAAGCGATCCCGGAGCCATCATATCAGTTTAGTGTCACATGTATCCAGTTCTAGTTGTAGTAGATCGGGATACAACTCCAAGCGTCCGTTACCATGGACACGACTATTCGAATAGATAACTTCCCTGCAGGGGTGCACCAACTTACCCAACACGCTCGATTAACTCCGGCCAGACACACTTTTTCGGGTTATGTCCGACCTCGGCTGATTGACATGCCGTAGTCTTACCTAGGCTCAACAGAGAGGTCAGCACGCCGGTCTACATCCTAAGTGTGAGGGGTTCATGGGCCAATCGTCCTAAGCACTCCTACGCATTGCGAACGTGGCCTGGAGCAGACCCACCTCCTTATACAAGCGCAGGCGGTTACCGTCCTACCAGGCGCGCACCGCTCCATTGCCGGCGTCTGTGAGCTTTCGGAAGAATCGTACGACGCCGAGTGCCCATACTTATTCCCACATGGTGGTCAGTGCGAAAAGGCCAGAGGAATACTCAAATCATATATCCAAACCCATTAGTGTGCTGGGAGCTCGCGGTGACGATCAGTGCTCCTGTCGCCCCGTCTCGCGGTCTTACGACAAGGGCTAGGCCCATCCCTCTCCTGGGGCGGTCTCTGCATGCCCGGTCGTGCCGCGTCATTATCTCGCGGGTACCCTCCTGGTCAACCCGACTTATCAAGAGACTGTCGAGAACTCAGGTCCACCTCTACCGGGGTGGTACCGCCTGTCCCTTCAGTCCCGCAGTAACAGTTAACGGGGAACAGTTAAAGGTAACAGTGTGTCCTTACCATCAAGGTGAACTCAGAGGAATCACCCTCGGTAGGTTCACACCTGAGGTAAAATGTCAAGGTGAACTTGGAGGAATCACCCTCGATGGGTTCACGCTTGAGGTGCTGCACGAAGAGTCATCATCGGGAGTGGTGAGCGAGGAATCACCCTCAGTAAACCAAACCTGATGTGCTACACTACAGAGATATCATCGGAAGTGGGACACGAGGCATCACCCTCGGCACTCGATAGTAGCCCTGCAGAGTAGTACCACTTAGGGGGGTGGGCACTGGTGGTGTATTCGGTCTCCGTACATCGATCACACTGATTGAGTCACCGGTAGTAAAGCATGGCAACAAGGACAAGGGTGTGGGGCCAATGATGGATCACTAATCAGCCAATACTAAGCATTTAGGACAACAAGTAAAGTATCAACAACAGGTTACAAAATCAGGCTATGCATCAGAATAGGAGCTATCGAATAGCAGTAGCAAAATCTAATTTCATGGGAGAGAAAGAATGGGAGATATAGGAATGATCAAGGGGGTTTTGCTTGCCTGGAAGCTCTGTTGCAAGTGGTTGAACGTCTGCGGTGTAGTCGTACTCGGTGGCGTCGGCGTCGGTCTCGGGGTCTTCCGGAGAAGAAGAGGGGGAAGAAACAGTAAATATAAAGCACACATATGCAGCACGATGCATGACATGGTAGTATGCTGTGCCATGGGTGGCCTAATGCAGTGCTAAGTATTATAGACGGAGCGGGAAAATATCCAAAATTATTTTCCCGGCTCCAGGCATTTATCGGACAGACGATCCGGAGGGGAAGGTTCCATGTTTGCTGTGTTGGGGGCATGTGGCAGGTATGTGGATGGCGTATTCGGATTCGTCTTATTTTTCTAATCATTTTTCATATATAAATTATTTTCATCCGAGTTACGGATTATTTTATATGAATTTCCTAAGTTTTAAAGATTTTCTGGATTTATTATTAATTCGAAATTAATTAGCAAAATGCTATGTGCACCCAGAGAAGTGCACCCACCAGAGTGCACAGAGGCTGACAGTGGGGTCCAGTTGACTGCCAGTGAGCAGTCAATTGTTGACTTTGTGTGGTCAAACTGGCCAGTGGGACCCACTGGTCAGTGACAGGTTCAGTAACAGTGTTTTAGTTTAATCTAATTATCCTAATTAGCAGGTGGGGCCTACTGTCAGTGACTAATTAGTGCGGTGGGTTATTTTCTAAGCTAACTAGGGGTTAGCTCCTAATTAAATGGCCGGGCCCCACGTGTCATAGGGCCAGGTGGCCACCCGTGGCTGTGCACGCGTGCGCACACACACAGAGGCGCACGACCATGGTCATGGCCGACGGCGAGCGCGGAGAGCGGCGTCCAGCGGCGGCCGGAGGTGGGCTCGGCCGGGAGCGGTGGGGCGCGCGCGCGAGCGGGGCGAGCTACAGGCGGCGGCGGCATAAGCAGCAGCAACACTAGCAGCAGATGGCAGCAGCAACGCAGAGCAGTGGTAGCGAGCAGCAGCAGCAGCGCAACAACGGCAGCAGTAGCAAGCAGAGCAGTTGCAGCGGCACAGCAGCAATAGCAAGCCGCGGCAGCAGCAGAACACAGCAACAGTAGCTGAGCAGCAGCGGCATGGGCAGCACGCGCAGCAGAGTAGCAGCGCGAGCAGTAGGCGGTGGAGGAGGCGCGCGGGCGCGGTAGAGCCGGGCCGCGGCCAAGGGCGGGTGCGCGCGCGAGAGGGCGCGGGTAGGGGTGCAGCCAGGGCACGAGGCGCGGGAGCGCAGGCAAGGGCGCGGCGACCGCGAGCTCGCCGAGAGCTCGGGCGCGGTGGTGAGACGACCTACGACGGGGAAACAGAAGGGGAAGGAGGGGAAAAGAAGGCGGCCTCATATCAAGTTTCGCGGAGGTCTCGGTGAAGCGGGAGAGGCCGAGATGGTGCAGATCGACGGTGGGGACGCGCGGCGACCATAGGCGAAGGCGATGACACGGGGTGACGCCGATGCGGCTCCTCATCCTCGATCCAGTGGTGATGATGAAGAAGATGTCAACGCCGGAGCTCCTGGACGTGGTGGTGTGGCGCGGGTCAGCCGGAGGCCGCGGTCACGATGACGACATGGCGACAGCAGCTCGGGCGCGAGCGGAATCAGCGAGGGTGGGCGAGGGAGTGGGGGAATGCTAGGCTAGGGTTTCGGGGGAGGGGTGCCGACGTCTTCTAGGTGGCCAGCGGGGTGCCGGATGGCCGGCACGTGGCCAGGCGCTGCCATGGCACCGGTGGATGCCTACCACGGCCTCCCTGCCTCACTGTAGCGGGAGGTTGAAGGAGGCAGAGGTGGGCTGGGCCAGGCGCACTGTAGGCACTAGAGCCCACATGCACAGTAGCTTAGGCCCTTTTCCTTTTATTCTTTTCTGTTTTATTTTTCTTCCTCAGTTTTCTATTTTATTTTAGTACCAAATGATTTTTGTTTAATATGAAAATTGGCACATAAATATTAGGTAGTGTGTTGAGTTAGACCACCAAGTTACAATTTATTTGGAATAGTTTAAATATTTGTTTAATTCGAATTGGTTCAAATAACTGATGCTGGTCCAATTTTAATTCGGTTAAGGGCACTTTAAATATTCAAATAATGTTGATTTTTTTACATGACAATTAGTTAGTGAATATTTGCAACCCATCAAACATTTTTGAATTACTGGTTGAAGAATTAATAATTTGACTTGTAATTCAAATTGGACTTTGGATTTGATTTTTGGATAAGTGGCAATTAGCATAGTAATCATGATGACATGGCAACCATTAGGGGGAGATTACTATAGCATGATTATTGGGGTGTTACAAATCTCCTCCACTACAAGAAATATCGTCCCAAGATTTTAAGAGGTAGAGTAAGGGAGAAAGTTCTAGTTACAAAATTCTAACGAATCTTCTCGGTCTTGGTTGCTCTTCTCGAAGAGGTCGATCCATTGCGTTGACGTCTTCATTTTCTCCGCATCAGTGCATCATGACAAAGTTGTCATTCTTCCTTCAGGGTCTCCGTCGTACTTACGAAAAGGACAAGGGGTAACTCGGCAACGAAGGAATTCCACAAGGGGTAATCATCTGGGTTATCTCATGAATGAAACGCATAGGTATCTCTCGAGTTGGAACTCAGGAAATACATCGAGAGAAATAAAAGAAGGCATGAGAAGTTTCAAGCGGGTAGGCAATCGTTCGATGCCTAAACCAGAGTGTGAAAAGGGTTCAGAGTAACAGGGAATAATATTGCTTCTGATACCAGAATAGATCTCTAGGAAGGTGGCTCGTGAATTACATACGAAGCCAAGCGGGAGGAATCACTTTGGAAACAGGGATGTATAAGAGAGTCAGGTTTCGATCCTGTGGAACTGTGGTTGGTGTGGATTTAGAGTAGGAAGGGCGGTGACATCTTGCACGGTCACGATAGCATGGCATGTCAGAGGACAGTTTGTCAGTTATGTCGGCAATAACGTCGGTACCAAGGGCAGGGGACGAAGAGAACCATTTGCCTGCTCGTAAGAATGAGGCGGACCAATAGGCAAAGTTCTTGTCCATCGGTGGTTACCGAAATGTTAACAACAATAGTAACGAGGTTTGTCTGACAGGGTTGTACACCGGAGTGTTTACGTAAGCAGGAAATTGTTACTACTTAGATCACATAAATTATTTGAAAGGTTAAACAGACCAATGGAAAGGAAAATGTGGTTATTGGATTAATCAGACCAATGGAAAGGAAAATATGTTTACTCACAAGTATTATGAGCATGCCCTTCCCAAGGATAAAGCAGAGCATGATATACATGACAGGACAGCAAGTACAAAATCATTTAGATAAAGGGGCGAGGAAATTCATGATGTTACCCATACAATGGTGTTTGGATAATTGATCAAGAAACATTTAGCATTGCGCTTCCAATGTTCTTGTTGATTTACGGAGTACCACAATCATGCTTCGGGGTAGCAATGATATGGTGTTAAAGTAAAGATTGGGTTCGAAGATCACAAGAGATACAAAGGAACAATTTCAAGAATAGCAAGGAACTCAATGTATGACCTAAACATGACCAAGTCTGTGTTGGAAGGAATGCAAGGATGTTATCGATGACAACACAAATCATCGAGGGGCAAGGATGGCATTTCTTATCATGGATTCGATTCCCATCTTGGAAGAAGTCAAAATGTTGACGATGATCACAACACATTTTGTCGAGAGGTTTCAAGAGGATGCAATCGAACAGCGACGGCATCAAGTAAGGGAATGACGAAGTGGAAAGTTATGGTAACAACAGATAAGATGCAAGCTCGGAATCGGAGTTGCTTTTCAAGACAACAAAATGATGTTGAAAACTCGACGTAAGCCTTGCTCACGGTCTGAAGAATTCATGCATCAGAGAAGGACGAGGTAGCACGGTCAAAGGTAGCATGATAAGGATGTAGCTGGTAGTCTAGGAATGACAAGATTGAGTTTAAATTTCCCAGCAACAATTACTAGGAGTAATGAGCCATAGTGTGGATTCGAGTCACTTTGTCGGAGTTCTTGAGTGACGGACAATGCAAACCCGCAGAGTGACTAAAATGGTGAGAAGTATTATTCCAACAAGAATTCATAAGAGGTAGTGCAATGGCACGATATCCTCGGGATAACAGAGGGCAATACTCGAAGGTAGAACATAATAGAAGTTGAACTAGATCGTTCATTTGCGGATGGCAGGTGCTTTAACCTTGTCGAAAAATAGACGAGGCACAGGAATGGAGTTATCAAATGAGGTCAGCATGGTTGGAACCATAACTGCATGGAATCAAGTTAAGGGTACCAGAAGAATTATATAAATGAATAAATATTTTGCAAGAAGCTTCCGTGATAAGATCTACGTAGTGTCCATGGGCATGGACACAAAGGTTCAAGGTCGACTCCCACTTCTTCAATGCATAACCTTTCATTCACTTCTCATCTTCGAAGAAGTTGTAGTGTTGAAAATTTATCTGACATTGCGCCAGTAGAGTATAACCCGCATAACTTTTGGGTTCACACAGATTAGGGAAGGCATAGGTTCAACCCATCGGGGCATCTTAGGAACATATACCATGAACTTCAGGAGTAATTAACACCAGCTTGAAAGCAGAGCATGGCTGAGAAAAGCAAAGGATACAATTTACCAAAGGCATTATGTATCAGGGGAAGAACTCACAAGCTTATTGAATATGAAGGACACTGACGGATAATAACCCAACAAATGATCTGGCGGTCCACAAAGGAGCTGATGTGAGTATCGGTACTCAACCAGAAGAAGAAAGAATGCAAAGACATCGGATCATAGTAACATCTGAATAATTCGAAGCTTAATTACAAAGGAATTGTGATTTCCAAATCGGGGGATCAGAAGCAGATGCTCTTATCAAAGATGAGTAAGTTTAATATAATTAGATGGGCAATCAATCAAGGTTTGATTGGCTGAAAACCTGCTCATGTCCGAATGACGTTTGAGCCGGAAGTATGAATTCATAGTGATCAACTGATGATTGCCAGTATTCATAAACATATTGAATTATTAGGCTCGAATTGGCAATGACAAGGGATGTCAATCAAGATTACTAGCCTTATGGAATTAACCATAATGCAAGCAGACAAGAATTTCAAGAGCAATAGGATGTAGAGGATTCTCAGAAGCTCGGATATCATTTCAAAGTATTTTGTGAAACACATGAACAACTTGGCATGAACGAATCCCTGGTAAATGTGAGCAATTATTCATAGGTGTATTCATGCAGCAAGGAACTGCAAGGCAGTAGGCACAATGGATTCTCGGAATAACGGAGAGTATTTTGGGGTATCTTGTAATAACAAGAGCAACTGGGAATGAATGTATGAACGGCAAGTGTATGTAGTAATCCATAGGGATTATCGGTGGTAGGGAATCGCAAAAGCGATGAGCACAAGGGTCTCGGGAAAGCATCGAAGAGTATCTTCGGAATCTTCTGATGAACCAAGCGGTCATCTAGAATGAAGGGCTCTCCGGGAGGAAGTAGTTACGAGAACCTAAAGTTAGAGTTAGTAAAATCTTTAACCCGAAAAGAAGAGAGATCAGAATCCCAGAGTAAAGGAGAGGAATAAAAGATCCTAATCCCAATCATTGGCGATGTGGGCCCGTAAGCCACACAACAATGTTAGTAAAATAGTTTTTCAAAGACTAGACTCAACTTTGGCCAAGGAGTTGGAAAGGGGCTTCCTACAGGCAGTCGGCTCTGATACCAACTTGTGACGCCCCCGACTCAATCGTGCACTAATCATACACGCAAATGCGCACGATCAAGATCAGAGACTCACGGGAAGATATCACAACACAACTCTAGACACAAATTAAAGTCATACAACTTTATATTACAAGCCAGGCCATGAAGGCTCGAATACATAAGTCAGCGGAAGCAACAATATCTGAGTATAGACATAACTAAACAAGTTTTCCTTAAAAAGGCTGAGCAAAACAACGACATCTAGATCGAAAAGGCGCAGGCCTCCTGCCTGGGAGCCTCCGAACTACTCCTGGTCGTCGGTCTCCACGTAGTAGTAGGCTCCGTCGGTGTAGTAGTAATCCTCGGCAGGATCAGCTGGCTCCTAGGCTCCGTCATCTGATCGCAGCAACCGGGTAGAGGGGAAAAACGTAGCAAAGCAACCATGAGTACTCATCCGAAGTACTTGCAAGACTTACATCAGAACTATGCTAAGTATGCATCGGTATCAAAGGGAAGGGGCTGTATCAGTGGACCAAACTGCAGAATGCCAGAGTAGAGGGGAAGGCCTAGCCTATCGAAGACTAGCATCTTGCAGCGTCTTGCAGAAACAGAAGAGGATAGAGTAACATAGCATATTGTAACAAATATATATTAGTAACGCCCAGAGATCCTTCCTCGTCTACCCCGCGAGGAAGCGATCCCGGAGCCATCATATCAGTTTAGTGTCACATGTATCCAGTTCTAGTTGTAGTAGATCGGGATACAACTCCGAGCGTCTGTTACCATGGACATGGCTATTCGAATAGATAACTTCCCTGCAGGGCTGCACCAACTTACCCAACACGCTCGATTAACTCCGGCCAGACACACTTTTCCGGGTTATGCCCGGCCTCGGCTGATCTACACGCCGTAGTTTTACCTAGGCTCAACAGAGAGGTCAGCACGCCGGTCTACATCCTAAGTGCGAAGGGTTCATGGGCCAATAGTCCTAAGCACTCCTGCGTGTTGCGAATGTGGCCTTGAGCAGACCCACCTCCTTATAAAAGCGCATGTGGTTACTGTCCAACCGGGCGCGCGCCGCTCCATTGCCGACATTTGTGAGCTTTCAGAAGAATCGTATGACGCCGAGTGCCCATACTTATTCCCGCGTGGTGGTCAGTGTGAAAAGGCCAGATGCCTACTCAGATCATATATCCAAACCCATTACTGTGTTGGGAGCTCGCGGTGACGATCAGTGCTCCTGTCGCCCCGTCTCACGGTCTTACGACAAGGGCCAGGCCCATCCCTCTCCTGGGGCGGTCTCTGCCTGCCCGGTCGTGCCGCGTCATTATCTCGCGGGTACCCTCCTGGTCAACCCGACTTATCAAGAGACTGTCGGGAACTCAGGTCCTGATAACCCACAAGTATAAGGGATCAATTGTAGCTTTTTCGATAAATAAGAGTGTCGAACCCAACAAGGAGCTAAAGGTAGAATTAATATTCCCTTCAAGTTCTATTGACCACCGATACAAATCTACGCGCACTTAACGTTTGCTTTACCTAGAACAAGTATGAAACTATTTTGTAGGTGATAGGATAGGTTTGCAAGAATAAAACTAGAAGTACTTTGCGAGAATAAAACTACGAGTAATTTGCAAGATAATAAAAGTTAGTTGTTTAGTAGAAAGCTTTCGTAACACAAGAGAAAGATCTGTCCCTAGGCAATTGATAACTAGACCGGTAATCATTGTTGCAATTTTATATGAGGGAGAGGCATGAGCTAACATACTTTCCGTACTTGGATCATATGCACTTATGATTGGAACTCTAGCAAGCATCCGCAACTACCAAAGATCATTAAGGTAAAACCCAACCATAGCATTAAGTATCAAGTCCTCTTTACTCCCATACGCAACAACCCCCTTACTCGGGTATGTGTTTCAATCACTCACGCCACCCACTATAAGAGAATTATGAACGTATTGCAAACCCTACAGAGGGAATCCCTCATGCTTGCGCGACACGGAGGGCACCATAGGACAGCACCAAAATAAAACATACAACTCAAACCAATCACGATCATCAATCAACCCATAGGACAAAACGAATCTACTCAAATATCATATGATGGCCACAAATCATTGGACAATAATATGTAGCATTAAGCACCATGTTTAAGTACAGATTATAGCAGGGAGAAGAGGTGTTACACCGCTGCATAGAGGGGGAGAGAGTTGGTGGTGACGGCGGCGAAGTTGTTGGAGTAGATCGCCGTCACGATGATTGCCCCGGCGGCGTTCCGGCGCCACCGGGAGAGAGGGGGAGAGGGCCCCCCTCCTTCTTCTTCTTCCTTGGCCTCCCCCCTAGATGGGAGGAGAGTTTCCCCTCTGGTCCATGGCTGCCATGACGGCGGAGGGGCAGGAGCCCCTCCTAGATTGGATCTCTCTCTCTATGTTTTCTTCTGTTTCACGTTCTTGTTTTCTGGCCTTTCACCATTTCTTATATTCCCGGAGATCCGTATTTCCAATTGGGCTGAAATTTTAACACGATTGTTTTCCAGATATTAACTTCCTTGCACCGGAAGAAGAGCCCCAACCGACTTACGGTGTGCCCACGAGGCATCACCGCGCGCCAGGGGGGCCACGCGCCCAGGTGGCTCATGGAGGCTGTGGGCCTCTGTTTGCAATAATTCCACCTCCCAAAAATCACATATATTCCAAAATAATTCTCCGTACAATTTTATTGCATTTGGACTTTGTTTGATATGGATTTTCTGTGAAACAAAAAACAAGCAGAAAACAGGAACTGGCACTGGGCACTGGATCAATATGTTAGTCCCCAAGATAATTTAAAATGTTGCCAAAAATATGTGAAAGTTGTAGAATATTGGCATGAAACAATCAAAAATTATAGAAACGACTGAGACGTATCTGGTCCACCTCTACCGGGGTGGTACCGCCTGTCCCTTCACTCCTGCAGTAACAGTTAACGGGGAACAGTTAAAGGTAACAGTGTGTCCTTACCATCAAGGTGAACTCAGAGGAATCACCCTTGGTAGGTTCACACCTGAGGTAAAATGTCAAGGTGAACTTGGAGGAATCACCCTCGATGGGTTCATGCTTGAGGTGCTGCACGAAGAGTCATCATCGGGAGTGGTGAGCGAGGAATCACCCTCGGTAAACCACTCCTGATGTGCTACAGTACAGAGATATCATCGGAAGTGGGACATGAGGCATCACCCTCGGCACTCGATAGTAGCCTTGCATAGTCATACAACTAAGGGGGGGGGGGTGGTGTATTCGGTCTCCGTACATCGATCAGACTGATCGAGTTACCGGTAGTAAAGCATGGTAACAAGGACAAGGGTGTGGGGCCACTGATGGATCACTAATCAGCCTATACTAAGCATTTAGGACAACAAGTAAAGTATCAACAACAGGTTACAAAATCAGGCTATGCATCAGAATAGGAGCTATCGAATAACAGTAGCAAAATCTAATGCAAGCATGGGAGAGAAAGAATGGGCGATAAAGGAATGATCAAGGGGGTTTTGCTTGCCTGGAAGCTCTGTTGCAAGTGGTTGAACGTCTGCGGCGTAGTCGTATTCGGTGGCGTCGGCGTCGGTCTCGGGGTCTAACGGAGAAGAAGAGGGGGAAGAAACAGTAAATATAAAGCACACATATGCAGCACGATGCATGACATGGTAGTATGCTATGCCATGGGTGACCGAATGCAGTGCTAAGTATTATAGACGGAGCGGGAAAATATCCGAAATTATTTTCCCGGCTCCAGGCATTTATCGGACAGACGATCCGGAGGGGAAGGTTCCATATTTGCTGTGTTGGGGGCATGTGGCAGGTATGTGGATGTTGTATTCGGATTCGTCTTATTTTTTAATCATTTTTCATATATAAATTATTTTCATCCGAGTTACGGATTATTTTATATGAATTTCCAAAGTTTTAAAGATTTTCTGGATTTATTATTAATTCGAAATTAATTAGCAAAATGCTATGTGCACCCAGAGAAGTGCACCCACCAGAGTGCACAGAGGCTGACAGTGGGGTCTAGTTGACTGCCCAGTCAGTAGTCAACTGTTGACTTTGACTGGTCGAACTGGCCAGTGGGACCCACTGGTCAGTGACAGGTTTAGTGCAGTGGGTTATTTTCTAAGCTAATTAGGGGTTTGCTCCTAATTAAACGGCCGGGACCCACGTGTCATAGGGCCAGGTGGCCACCCGTGGCTGTGCACGCGCGTGCGCACACAGGCAGTGGCGCACGGCCATGGTCATGGGCGACGATGAGCGCGGAGAGCGGCGGGCAGCGGCGGCCGGGCGGAGGTGGGCTCGGCCGGGAGCGGCGGGGCGCGCGCGCGAGCGGGGCGAGCTGCAGGCGGCGGCGGCAGAAGTAGCAGCGGCAGCAGCACTAGCAGCAGAAGGCAGCAACAGCGCAGAGCAGCGGTAGCAAGCAGCAGCAGCAGCTGTAGCAAGCAGAGCAGCTGCAGCGGCACAGCAGCAACAGCAGAACGCAGCAACAACAGCTGAGCAGCAGAGGCATGGGCAGTACGCGCAACAGAGCAGTAGCGCGAGCATTAGGCGGTGGAGGAGGCGCGAGGGCGCGGGCAGGGTTGCGGCAGGGGTGCGGCCAGGGCACGAGGCGCGGGAGCGCAGGCAAGGGCGCGGCGACCGCGAGCTCGCCGATAGCTCGGGCGCGGTGGTGAGACGACCTACGACGGGGAAATGGAAGGGGAAGGAGGGGAAAAGAAGGCGGCCTCACAACAGGTTTCGAGGAGGTCTCGGTGAAGCGGGAGAGGCCGAGGTGGTGAAGATCGATGGTGGGGACGCGCGGCGACCGTAGGCGAAGACGATGACACGGGGCGATGCCGATGCTGCTCCTCGTCCTCGATCTAGTGGCGATGATGAAGAAGATGTCAACGCTGGAGCTCCTGGACATGGTGGTGTGGCGCGGGGCAGCCGGAGGCCGCGGTCACGACGACGACGACATGGCAACAGCAGCTCGAGCGCGAGCGGAATCGGTGAGGGCGAGCGAGGGAGTAGGGGAATGCGAGGCTAGGGTTTCGGGGGAGGGGTGCCGGCGTCTTGTAGGCGGCCAGGGGGGTGCCGGATGGCCGACACGTGGCCAGGCGCGGCCCTGGCGCCGGTGGATGCCTGCCACGGCCTCCCTGCCTCACTGTAGCGGGAGGTTGAAGGAGGCAGAGGTGGGCTGGGCCAGGCGCACTGTAGGCACTAGAGCCCACAGGCACAGTAGCTTTGGACCTTTTCCTTTTATTCTTTTCTATTTTATTTTTCTTCCTCTGTTTTCTATTTTATTTTAGTACCAAATGATTTTTGTTTAATATGACAATTGGCACATACATATTAGGTAGTGTGTTGAGTTAGACCACCAAGTTACAATTTACTTGGAATAGTTTAAATATTTGTTTAATTCAAATTGGCTCAAATAACTGCTGCTGGTCCAATTTTAATTCGGTTAAGGGCACTTTAAATATTCAAATAATGTTGGTTTTTTTACATGACAATTAGTTAGTGAATATTTGCAACCCATCAAACATTTTTGAATTACTGGTTGAAGAATTAATAATTTGACTTGTAATTCAAATTGGACTTTGGATTCACATTGCGCCGGACCCCCAAACTTTGGAGTGGTTTTGGGGCCAGTACAATCTTTGTCTGTGGAAGGCGCTGCCACCGGCTGAGAAAGCCAGGCAAGTGGCATTCTAGAAGGAGATGGTGGAGGAGGAAGCCAGGTACCCGGCGGCCCGTAGCCCGTGAGGCCACCTGGAAAAAGGAGGCGCTGGAGCTTTGGCGGCGGGCGCGTCGACGTGCGGAGGAGGTGTACGAAGACGACCGGTACTTCGCCAGGAAGGCCAAAGGCGCTAGGTGCCTCATCGCTGTGTGGAGGTGGGCCACTAAGCTCCATCGTGCTACCGACGAGGAGCTCCGGTGGGCGCCCACCAAAATGGCAAGATCGTTCGCGCGCGTCCGCCAGCAAGAGGCAGATCGACATGTCGAGCGCTGCGAGGCGGAGGAGGCAGAGAACTCCGTCCGCGCTGGGAAGCCGCCGCACACTAGGGAGCTACTAGCGAGGGGCTGCCGGAATACTGGCCCCCTAAGGAGGGATTATTTGTTGGGAGTTTTTGTATTGTTCGTTTTCAATTTTATGCATTGTACGTAGTTGTTAACTATCATCATGTATATGTTATGAATTTCATACTTCTGTCTGTTTTCGTACTAATTTTATCTAGCTGTTACCATCCACATGTACAGAATGGAAAGCATAGACACATTGAAACAGAACAATGTATGAGAACGGAAAACAAAGTACACACATTGAAACAGAGCAATATTATGATTGTTGTGAATACATAGCGATCAACGTCTGTAAGATCGAAAGTATGTCTAGAGGGGGGGTGATTAGACTACTTGACCAAATAAAACCTAACCTTTTCCCAGATTTTAATTGTGGGCAGATTTTAGCAATAGTACATGTCAAGCATCACCCTACACATGCAATTCTAAGAGTATAGCAGCGGAAAGTAGATAATTGCATATGTAAGTAAAGGAGGGGATCGGAGATTTCAAACGCAATGAAGACACGGTGGTTTTTAGCGTGGTTCCGATAGGTGGTGCTATCGTACGTCCACGTTGATGGAGATTTCAACCCATGAAGGGTAACGGCTGCGCGAGTCCACGGAGGGCTCCACCCACGAAGGGTCCACGAAGAAGCAACCTTGTCTATTCCACCATGGCTTACGTCCACGAAGGACTAGCCTCACTCGGGGTAGATCTTCACGAAGTAGGCGATCTCCTTGCCCTTACAAACTGCTTGGTTCAACTCCACATCAGGTTGGAGGCTCCCAAGTGACACCTAACCAATCTAGGAGACACCACTCTCCAAAAGGTAATAGACGGTGTGTTGTTGATGAACTCCTTGCTCTTGTGCTTCAAATGATAGTCTTCCCAGCACTCAAACAACTCCTCACAGATTTGGCTATGGTGGAAGAGGGATTTGAGTGGAAAGCAACTTGGGATAGGCTAGAAATCAAGCTTCAAATGGTAGGAATGGAATAGCTTGATCTCAACACATGAGTAGGTGGTTCTCTCTCAGAAAATGTATGGTGGAAGTGTAGGCACGTTCTGATGGCTCTCCTTACTGAGAAGGGAGTGGTGGAGGGGTATATATAGCCTCCACACAAAATCCAACCGTTACACACTTTTGACCCAACTCGGTGGCACCGAAACAATAATCTCGGTAGGACCGAACTGTGTAAAAGATGTGAACTTTAGGAATCTCGGTGGGACCGATACGAACATCTCGGATGGACCGAAGTGCAATGGCTAGGGAAAACCTCATCTCGGTGGCACCGATTGCATCAACTCGGTAGGACCGAAGTGAAGCAATAAAGCAACAGAGAGTTGGCAAGCCATCTCGGTGAGACCGATTTGCAAAACTCGGTGAGACCGAAGTAAGTGCAAACGATTAGAGAGAGTTGGCAAGGCCATCTCGGTGAGACCGAGATCCTTTTCGGTGGATCCGATTTGTTAGGGTTTTGGCAGTGGCTAAGTCTTGGATGAACTCGGTGGGGCCGGATAGGAAATTTCGGTGGGGCCGAGTTGGAATGTAGGTTTTGGAGCTATTTGGGATTGAGAGAGTGGTTGAGGGTTTATGAGTACTGTCACTAAGCACTTGAGCAAAAAGACCATTAAGCAACACCTCATCCCCTTTTAATAGTATTGGCTTTCCTATGGACTCAATGTGATCTTGGATCACTAAACCAAAAATGTAGAGTGTTGATCTTTTGCCAATCCTTGTCCTTAGCATTTTGAGGGGTCCACGTCTCTCGTCCATGCCATGCCAATCATTGAACATCCTGAAATCTTATTCTTGAATGGACATTAGTTCAATGAGATATATGTTGTTATGAATTACCAAAACCACCAAGGGAGCAAATGTGCTTTCAACGTCAAAACGACTCAACAAATAAAACGCGTCCATGACCACCACCCTTGCCTATGGTAGCTCTTGGATCTGCCTGAACTCGTGCAGGCGTTCGTCCAAGCGGTTGACACGCTCGCGGTACATCTGGAGCGCGATCTCGAGCTCCAAGTTGGCTATTTCATTGGAGATCACCAGCTCGAGGATGCGACGGCCATGTTCCTCTACTGCGCCTAGGCAGACACCTGGGCCAAGGAGGCGCTCGAGCCTAGCGACTAGCGCATTGTCATCGAGCGGGCCGCGGACAAGGCGAACGGCGCGACCCATCCGAACGGCACGACCGGTGTCCGGTGCAAGTACGGCGCGGCCGGCCTCTGGTGCAAGTATGACGTAGCCGGCCTCTGGTGCAAGTACGACGCAGACGGCCTCTGCCCACTCCTGGCGAGGAATGGGGCTACTGACGGGCCATGCACCTAGCTGAAACACCCTGTCGACAGCAGGCAAGCGCTGATGGAACCGCTCTTGCTGTGTGGCCCAGCGCACCTCTCGCTCTACGGCGCTCCATCGGTCTCGTTGTGCATCGCGCCACAGCCTGTCGGCGCGGACACGCCTATCTCGCTCTGTGGTGCACCACCGATCATGTTGTGCAGCGAGCTTCAGCCTCTCAGCGCTGATGCGCCTATCTTGATCCGTGGCATGGGAGCGCCCTGCGCCAAGGGTCTGCTCAACCCCGGTGATGACGCGCAGCACGGCGTCGTCCATCGCGTTGCCGGGGACGCCCTCGGCCTTGACGGGCCATGGCTCCTGCTCATTTTCCTTGTCGAGGTTGATGGCAGAGGCGGCGCTTCGGTGGGTTGGCATGCTTGGAAAAGTTAGAGGGGCTATAGGCTGTGCTTGTGCCTCGGTGTGTCGCGCGCCACCTAGGCTTATGCGCAATCGCTGGGTGGCGGTGGGAATCGATGAGGAAGTGGCAGGAAATGATTGCGTGTTCATAAAACGCCATCAATTATTGGAAACTTAGCATAGAAGGAAGTGCGAGCTAGCACGATGCGTGTGCGCACATTGCTCGCCCACGGGTGTGATCCATATACTCGTGTGGTAGCCCAACAGAGCACACTATTCGCACTAAAGAATATTGTTCTGTACACAGAGAGCGTAGATGTTGTGCAGACTGAGCAAATCACATGGCAAGCGTTTGCCCAGAATACATAGAGCTTATTAGCTGGAAATGTCTGTGTTATTATCGGTCTTCCCACACAATTCTGATTACTGACATGTTTGCCAGGTATCACACACATCTTGTTAAGCCAAATCGTTTGTGTTAATTTTGGCTCATCGCAAACAGTTCATCCGAGTGACCTGTATGCCACCTATCGCACACACCTTTATCTCGCTAACCGTTTATCTTGTTTTGGCTCATCGCAAACAGTTCATCCAAGTGACCTGTATGCCATCTATCGCACACACCTTGATCTGGCTAATCGTTTGTGTTCTTCTAGATCATCGCAAACAGTTCATCCGAGTGAACTGTATGCCGTATATCACACACACCTTGATCTGGCTGACCGTTTTTGTTGTCTGGGCACATCGCAAACAGTTTGTATGCATTAACTGTATGCCAAGATTCACACACGCAAATCTAATCTGAATCGTGCTTGATGTCTCCACCATTGCACATAGTTCGTCTTATTCGTGACATTTTTTTTCCGATACCGTTTGCTATTCATGGATCGCGCACAATTTGGTCGAAGGGTCTCTGATACATGTGTCGCGTTAGCAGCATCCTGCAGTAGTGCAATCAACTAAAATGAAATGCTATTATGATTGAACACTTGAGCGATTTGATGTTTAGAACTGCTAATGATGTTAGAGGCTTATGTAAACATGCATCTATGGTTCATACTCAGCTAGAATAAGTCTCTAAGTCACAAAATGATTTGCTTAATGAGATGAATAATAAAATGAATGAGCATGCTATTAGAGCAGTTACTAGAGGTGGTAAAATGACTCAGGATCCTCTATATCCTGAAGGCCATCCTATAAGAATTGAGCGAGATTCTCAGAGAATTAATAATGAAGTACCTAGTTCATCTAAGAAGAAGAAAAAGAAACAAGATAAAACTTTGCATGCTTCTAGTGAACCGGTCATAGAAAAATCTTCTGAGAATCCTAATGATGTTTCTATTTCTGATGCTGAGACACAGTCTAGTAATGAACATTTGCCTAGTGATAATGATAATGATAATGCTAAAGATGATCACAATGATGCTCAACCAGACAATAGTAAAGAATCTGATAATGATGTGGAAATAGAACCTGCTACTGGTGCAGCGATGTGCTATACAAACGGTATTTACCCCCTTTCCGCGATAGAGTTTTAAACCGTCGCCTTGCCTGTGTGTGCGATAGGGGATGGGGGTCCTTCCCACACGACCCAGAAACCGTCGGCGATAGGGCCTCCGGTCACACACGCGGGGCTAAAAGAGCTCGTGTGCGATCGGGCGAGCCATCGCAGACAATTATACTGGCCCAATCGTTTCCGTTCGTATGTACATCCCACACAGTGAATCTCAAACAAACGTTTCCATTCATTTGTACATCACACACAATTTTTATGTGGAAACGTTTGTGCAAGGTGGCCTAACGCAAACATTTGTCGGGCGGAAGTCGTGTGTGATTGTTCATTGATCCAACACGGCTACTTTGTAGAAACATTGTGCGTTGTTTGAGGTCATCGCCCACAGTGTTGTCTGAAAAACCGTCTGTAATACAAAAACCCAATAAGCAGGCTAATTAGCCTATTATTGATAATGCATTTAGTAATCAAATTGACATTTCATATCAAACACACCATATGTTTCATAGTTGTATTACGGCAACTAGGATTTCATAGCTGAATTAGATCAGAGTACAACATCACATAGCTTCAGCACTCAGTTACACCATATAGGCATATAGCTAGCTACGCCATTACACAACAACACGAAGTTTCGCATGCAACATCTAAAACCTTTGGAAAATAGCATCATATACGGTATATAGACAGATAAAATCTCATCTGGAAAACTGCTGAATCTGAAGGCGAATATTGAGCCTTCAATGATGTTGAATGTCCTTGCAACTTTAGGCCAGTGGCTGCGGATGATTGCCCGCCCAACCTTCGTCCTGTTGAGGAAGACTTCAATATTGTACCGTGGGTGTTGAATGAGTACCTTCCTTGCCTCTTGACCATGCAGGTGGTTTGAGAGGTAATCATCGATGAACTGCTTTGGAAAGGACTGAAAACAAAGATATGCATAAATATCTATTCTAAATTTTGAAATGGCGCATAGGAAAAAACACAAGGTAAAAGAGTTAGTACCATCCTATAGTTGACTGATGTCTTCTTCATTGTGCAAACAAAGATCTTGTTGTTATTCATCGCTAGTTTCTTTATCCTAACAATCTTTCTGAGTTTCTTGACTTGACTGATATTCATGTCCATCTCATTTCCCCATATGCAAAATGGATCGAACAGTGGGTCTAAACCTCTGACAGCAGGACCTACATGTGCAAGACCAAATTGTTAAAAACCTAAATATTAGAATGGTTCCTGCAATTGCACAATAATGTGCTATTGGCCAAAGGACCATGCATGTGCAATCCTCGATGGTAAACCTCAGTGCTTCCCATTGTTTCCCTGCAACACATATAAGGCAGATATTGATTAGTTTAAGTGAGAGTTGGCATACTATCAGTAGAATATATTAATGAAAACTTGTACCCACAAGAAATGAACATCACATTGCAGAATTGAACCAAACAGTTAACTGGACACCACAACAAATGAAGGAAGCAATTAACTGAGAACCACATTGCAGAATAGAACATATACTAGAAGATCATACAGTTAACCAAGCCAAGCATGCTTAAGAAGTACTAGGAAATATAGCATTTGTGTATGTTTCTCATGTATAGAGTACATCCAAATTCGATTTTATTCCTCACATGCATAACAATAATTTTTTTGTACCCACAGGAATTGAACATCACATTTCAGAATTGATCCAAACAGTTAACTGAACATCACAACAAATGAACCAAACTGTTAACTGAACATCACATTTCAGAAGATCAGATTGCATATTAACATTACAGAGGACAATTCACTAGAAGGCACGTGAGGTGGCCTCGAGAAAACACCATGAGCTGTCGTTTAAAGCAGCCAACCACGTGGCAGCGTCCGCGCGCGAGGGGTCGATGGTGGCCTCGATGGCGAGGTGCTCCTCCAAGATCTGGCGGTCGGTACGCATGGCAGCCATCACGACCTCATCTGCGCGTGCGGCCGCGATTTGCATCACCGCTGCCAGATGGTCCTTGAGCTCCTGGCTATAATGCGTGCACCATGGGTATGGGCAGCGCTTATTTGGAGGATGGAGCAGTGATTTGGGTGGAAGGTGTCGCGCTGGCGGTCGAGGCATGTGGGATGGAGAAGGATGAGGAGGATGGGGTGGGGTGTGGATTACCTGACTATATCGACGAGGCCGCGCAGCGGAAAGGAGCGCCGCCGGCGAGGAGGCGGCGCTGCAAAGCAAGCAATGAAGGTTTGAACTTGGAAAGGAAGGAGGAAACAGTGGAAATGTGGCTTTTGGTGGGGGGAGGGGGCGGGGACCTTGATATTTCCACGGTTGCCGAAAATTTACGAACGGTGCAGCAAAAAGCTGGCGCGCAAGTGTGGTTGACGCGCGGCCGGTGGACTGTAGCCGACGAACCTTCCGGCGCAAGCCATACATGAGGGAGCCCCAAGATATTTTATACTGCATCGCACACGATTCTTGCTAATAAACTGTTTGTGGTGTACTTGATTTTTTCATTTTGATTTGAAAGACAAAATGGGGTTACGGCAAGAAAGGTCGTTGTTTGAATTGCTAGAACATTTATCTGCAATGAACATGCAACTATAGGAGTGTCGTGCTAAAATTTGGAATTATTCCTGGTTCGTTTGGCCTTTTTTATACATTAATTGAGTTTTCTAGGCATTTAATGTGCATAATTCAAATTTGAACTACAGGCATGTAGCGACCCGACCCAATATGGTCAAGTCTCTGTGCTTTCTATGCTATCCCTGGATCAGTATGCTAGCACACACAGTACATCGATGAAATACCATAACATCACATGTTAAAATAAGTACCATAGATCCAGAGTATACCTTATATATCGTAGCGGAAACAAAGCATAAGGGTGTGGAGTCCCATCAATGCCAACGGCAAGTTGGGTGTAGACCGTAACCCTATATCATACTCTTACCCGTCGGTAGAAAATATATGCAACATGATAAGTTGCAGCCATGTAGGTTAGTACATTGAATGTACCGGCAAGATCACAATTAAAACAGATGAAAAGGCTATTCTATATGCAATATGGCTGTGGTAGCTCTAAGTCTGAGTTTTTGCATAAAAGCCAGTTTTGTCCTAACTCAAAGTTTTTCATTTGCATTTTAATACTGCGTGAATGTCATTTATGAGATGGTTCCGCCAACCAATTCTCATTCCCAGGTCATTATAATCCCAAATTCATTTAATCGGTAACAGTGTTGAGAATATCTTGACAATCCAATTCCAGTCGCTCAAATTGTCCGTAACCGGGGACATGGCTAATCGATTAGTTTAACACTCTGTAGAGGTTTGTGCACTTTTCCCGCAAGACTCAATCGCCTCCTTTGAAGTCCTCGCACTGCTTGGTGTTTGAGAACAGGATGACCGAGACACAGTCTTTCCGGAGTACACAACTATGCTAGAGCCCATAATAGCTTGCGGCTGCGCATGGAAGCTTCTGGTCTTGAAAGACCCATCAATCTCTTTGAGCCTGGGTGGCCTTCCATAAAACTGGGTGATCACTGGTCAATCCGCCGGATCCCCTGGTAAAACTGGGTGATCACTGGTCAATCCCCTGGATCCCCGGGTAAAACTGGGTGATCACTGGTCAATCCCCAGGATCCCCTCTCGAGTCTGTAGCACTGGGTGATCACTAGTCAATCCCTAGGATCCCCTCTTGAGTTCACAGAACTGGGCGATCACTAGTCAATCCCTAGGATCCCCTCTTCTTTCAAGCAGTCCACTCAGTGGTGTATTAAAATCTTGAAGTCTTGTAGTCTTGAGGTTGATCCAGATATTATTATCACACTCACATCTCACATGAAACACTCATACCAATCCCCGTCTACTGAAGCATAGCTGCAACTAACTTAACAATTATTCCCGGGGCTTGGTGACAAGGGAATGGGTTCCTACCTCATGATTCTACTCAAGCTACAAGTTTCAATATTCCTATTGAATGCAAGAGGAAAAGTGGCACTAATGCAATAAAATCATAGGTATTCAAAATATGATCAAAGTGAACTCGCCTAATAAAGTTGATGAAGATTTGTCGCACTCATAATCGTGATAGTTCTACTCGTCACACTCCGATCAATCTATCGTGAGCAAACAATAATATACATAAGCAATTCACTCCAAACCCAAAAGGAATACAAATAAAAGACTTATGAAAACTCAAATAAAAACCATAGAAAGCTTCTGGACAGAAACAAAATTTTAACAGTAGCAAAATTATTTGATTTTTATACTAACAGAAAGTACATGTCAAAAGCTTTAACTAGCAAAAAGAACCGACTAAAACGGAGATACGAAACTCAACTTATGGCCTATTGAAGTTCAATTTGAAATGGATCAAATTCAAATTTTTAAAGTTTCAAAAATATTTGTTTTTTGGGCTTACTGGATAGATGGGATTTTTATGAAACTTTAGGAAAAAGAATCTCTGAATTTGGATAAACTGATCTAAAGATACAATAAAACAAAATTTGAAACAAATCTGAAAATTGATTTTCTCTGAAAACATTAGATTTTAGCCAGTAGACATGTGACAAGCTTTAGTTGGATGCGAGCTATGTGCTACGGTGCTTAGGAGGGGATGGCCGATACTTAAGGACTTCGGCGGCGGCGGCGGCTAAGCGAGAAAAACCGGCGCGGCTTGGTGCAAATAAACCGAACAAAACCGAGGTTCAACCGATCTACTGAAAAACAACCTAACCCTTCGTTTAGATCTAATCTAAGCCATTGATTAAATATCGGATGGAGGAGAGTAGCTCAGCGATGGACAGAGGAGTTGGGCGGCGGCAGACTTGAAGTAGAACGGCGCGCGGCTTCGGGTGGTGGTCGTGGCGCTCGTCCCGGTGGTCTCCGGACTCCGGCGAGTGGCGTACGAGACGCGGCGCTCTGCTGCGGTCTTGAGGATGACCTCAGCGATGTCGGTGGCGAGCGGGGATGACGGCAGAGGGCGGCTGGAGCTCGGGCGGTGCCAGCGAGTTTCGGGAGAGGTTGAGGAGCTCGGTCCCGTGCGATTTTGCGAGAGATGAAAGGTCAGGGAGATGCTGCGCATCTAGGCGGAGCGAACAGAGGTGAGGAGGGCTCAGGGAACCTTCGGTGACGGCAGAATTTGTCGCCGGAGGCGGTGGCAGCGGCGGAGCTCCGGAAGCTTGTCGAGCTTGATTCCGAGGAAGGTTTTGAGGGTTTCGGGTGGAAATCAAACGAGGGGAGTCAGGGGATTATATAGGCGGAGTTTCGTGGGCGAGGGGTCGCGTGGAGATAAGGTCCCGAGCGTTTGAACGGCGAGGCCGTGCTCGAGCGGGACTCCGGCTCGGCGTGCGGAAGAAGAAGACCGCGGGCCCCGCTAGTCAGCGGCAGAGGAAGGGAGCAAAGGAGCGGGCGGCTGATGCGGAAAGGTTTCGCTTGGCGTGCTGGGCTGTGGGCCGAAAGGCCATGGGCCGGCTGGCTGGCGCCTGAAGCTCGCGCTGGTTAAACAGTAGCTTTTCCTAATTATTAATTACAGGGGCCAAAAAACACTAAAATAAATAATAAAATTAAATAAAAAAATCTAGAAAATTTACATAATTTTATGGGCATAGATAGGGCCCTGTGAACTTTTTAGTTTTCCAAAATAAATATATAAAAATTTATAAAAATTGCAGAAGCAATCTGGAGTTTAAAATCAATTCAAAATGACTTTCTGAAAATACCAAATGACTTCAAAATAATTCCCCACTATTTTTCCTTTGGAGGGAGTCATTTTACCCTAATTCTCATTTATTCTTTTTCAGTTGAAAAATAATTTGCATAAAAACTCAATAAATTAATATTCAATAAATTTAAGAAATAGCTATGCAAATGATTTCAAATACTTTTTTTCAAATAACTTCCTGTTGGTTCCATAATCAATTTTCCACATTTTCTTTCTGGTATTTGAAGGAGTCATATTTCCTTCTCTCTTTATTTTATTTGAAATAAAATGGAAATGAATTTGAAACTTAAAAGGGAAAACTCTCCAAAAGTGATTCAAATAAATTTTGAAAAGTGGTCCTCATCACTTCCCACTCTATTTCATATATTTTGAAGAAGTCCTATTATCTTCTCTCGTGAAAATCCTTGAGTGGCATAAAGTTTTTGATTTGAAATATTTTCAAATGAAATTCAAATCTCTTCAAACCCCTTTTTCATTTCTTTAATGGAAGAAGTCATATTATCTTCACCCTAGGGTTTTGTGTTGAAATGAATTTGAATTCATGGAAACCAAATGTAAGAATGAATGTTTGGGAAAGTCCTTTTATTCCCTCTCAATTAACTTTCAAAAAGTTTCAAATTCCACTCAATTTCACACAACAAATCACACAAGAAATCATTATTACTTAATTAATATAACATTCCAAAATTTAGAATTTTGGGATGTTACAAGGCACATGCTCCAGTGCACCAAAATGGGTTGAAAAATCATATATGTGTCCTTGGGTGAATGTTTAGGTACCATACAAGAAATGGGAGTGAATTTCAAACATCCGGGCGTCGTGGCTCGGCCGAAAACATTGAGAAAATTGGTTTTTAAATTCATGTAAATCCAAAAATTGCCTAAAAATCACGGAACTTGGCATGGTTTCTTGACATGGCACCAACATGCTGTGGTAAATTTTTTGTTCGATTTGGGACAAGTTTTGGTATAAGCTTCTTACAAACCGGAGCTTCTCTCAAGAAGGCTCATGGTTCTGATAGGGAGCGTGTCATCTTTGTGGGCGAAACGACATACGCTACCTCTTCCTGCCTTGATTTTTTACATAGGCAACATAGACCAATAGGAGTGTCGTGCTAAAATTTGGAATTATTCTGGGTTCGTTTGGCCTTTTTTATACATTAATTGAGTTTTTAGGTATTTAATGTGCATAATTCAAATTTGAACTGCATACACATGCTCCAGTGCACCAAAATGGGTTGAAACATCATATATGTGTCCATGGGTGAATGTTTAGTCCCATACAAGAAATGGGAATGAATTTCAAACATTTGGGCGTCGTGGCTCGGCCGAAAACATTGAGAAACTTGGTTTTTAAATTCCTATAAATCCAAAAATTGCCTAAAAATCACGGAACTTGGCATGGTGTCTTGACTTGGCACCAACAATGTGTGGTAATTTTTTTGTTCAATTTGGGACAAGTTTTGGTATAAGCTTCTTGCAAACCGGAGCTTCTCTCAAGAAGGCTCATGGTTCCGATAGGGAATGTGTCACCTTTGTGGGCGAAACAACATACGCTGCCTCTTCCTGCCTTGATTTTTTTACAGAGGCTACATAGACCAATAGGATTGTCGTGCTAAAATTTGGAATTATTCCAGGTTCGTTTGGCCTTTTTTATACATTAATTGCGTATTCTAGGTCTTTAATGTGCATAATTCATATTTGAACTACATGCACATGCTCCAGTGCACCAAAATGGGTTGAAAAATTGTATATGTGTCCTTGGGTGAATGTTTAGGTCCCATGCAAGAAATAGGAATGAATTTCAAACATCCGGGCGTCATGGCTCGGCCAAAAACATTGACAATTAAATTCCTGTAAATCCAAAACTTGCCTGAAAATCATGAAACTTGGCATGTTACCTTGACATGGCACCAACATGCTGTGGTAAAATTTTTGTCCGATTTTTTGAAGGCGCACACATTAACAACCAATAAAGTCATTTTGGAATAAAGAGCTGCCACGTTACAATCGGAAACACAAGTGTTATTCAAACCGTGGGTGTTGTACTAACCATTTACGTGCCGCCACATGTCCCCATTTTTATTGGCTAGGAGGCGCTGTGCGGGGTAGCTATTTGAGTAGACGGGAGGCGTGGAGCAGACCGCTGCGCAGGCACACCGGGAGGCAAGCCCTTTGACCTCCATCCGCCGCCCACCTCGCTCCGAACTTCTCCATTAATGGTGCCTGAGCCCTTGTTTTATAGGTGCTTAATGGTGTGGCTAGGTCTCAGTCGACTGAGATTTAAGGGAGAAAAAAGAAAATTTGGAAACAAAATTTTGCACGGATAACTCACGGACATAGCCTCGACTGAAACTTAACAAAGACTTAGCAAGACTGATATATATGATGACGATGGCAATGGATAGTAATTGTCTTACATATTCAGGAAGATAATTTAAAATTTCACACACGACAACCCTCGAAAGACACAGGGGCAAAAGAAGAAGGAAGAAGACGCAGACAACAATCTGGGTCGCTGCTCTCTACTCCTTCTTGATGGGTTGCTGCAGGGCACGGAGTTCCTCCAACTCCTTCTTCATCGCCTCCACAACCATCACCTCCTTTCGCCTCTCCTCTGCCATCTTCGTCATTGCATCCATGGCGATGTAGTTCTCACAGCGAACGGCAATGATCTCTTTCACGTCCTCAATACTTCGCTTGACAGCAGCTTTGGATTCCCCCACCAGCCTTTCGCGCTCGATGCGGAGGTTGGCATTCTCATCCATAATTTTCTCGACCATGGCGGCCGTCTTCTTCAACAAGGCAGTGCTCTCCTCGTGCTGCTTCGCACTGCCGATGATCTTCGCCCTCTGCAGGTCGCGCTAGGTGCGGAGCTTCGCCCTGTCACTACTTAGTCCCCGGATGACGCCGATCACCTTATCAAATGAGACATTGATCTCCTCGTGTAGCTTCGCCCAGCCGGAGATCTCTTCTTCAGCTTATTGAGCTCAGCGCGCATGCGCCTGTGAGAGCCCTCGCCTTCCCGGAAGAGATCTTCCCAGGCCGCCGCGGCACGACAGGACCTCTCTGCTGATTCCGCGGCGCGGTGGGTCATCCTTGCTACTTCGACAGCGCGGCCGAACCACTGTGCTGCTTTGGCGGTGTGGCGGAACCTCTGTGCTGCTTCGGCAGCGCGGTGGGACCTCTGTGCTGTTTTGGCGGCGCGGCGGGACCTCGCGGTTGCTATCGCGGCGAGGCGGGACATCTCTGCTGCTTTCGCTTCCATGCTCGCCGCTCCCTGGTCAATTCTCGACCAAGAACTCCTACGGGCCATGGCAGATGCAAGGAACGACTAAGAAAGACTTGTTTGTTTATTGATGAGGAATTGAGGAGGAATGTGCAGTCATTTTCGAGTAGATAGTATTTATAACCTAGTAATAAGCTGCTAAGTGGGAAAACGTTTAGGTTTTGATCGGTGTGAACATGTTTGCAATTAAATATAGCCTGGTAATTTGGAATATGACGGGAAACAAGCTCAAAATTTATTCACGGTTACGGTTTCGAAGTGCGGAACGATTCCCGAATGACGTAACGTGCGCAAGCGTTATCGGATGTGTACGTGGCGTGTGCACCGCAATCGGCGATGTCAGCACACGACTTGTTCCATCAACCGTGTGCGCTTGTTATTACCATCGTGCACAATTATTTTAATTAGAATGTGTGCCCGTCTATCGCAGACTCCTTGATCTAGCTGACCGTTTCTGTTGTTTTGGCTCATCGCAAACAGTTCATCCGAGTGAACTGTATGCCGTCTATCGCACACACCTTGATCTGGCTGACCGTTTCTGTTGTTTTGGCTCATCGCACATAGTTCGTATGGATCAACTGTATGCCACGATTCACACACGCAAATCTTTTCTGAATCGTGCTTGATGGATCCGCCATCGCACACAGTTTGTTTTATTGGTGACAGTTTTATTACGACACCGTTTGCGATTCATGCATCGCACACAGTTTGGTCGATTGGTCTCTGATTGATGTGTCGCGTTAGGACCTTCCTGCAGTAGTGTGCTGTTGATCTTGATAACCCACCTCCGAAAAATAAATGATATGATAAGAAGGATTTCATTGCTAGGAAACATGGTAAAGAAAGAGAACCATGGGTCCTAAAACCCATGCCATTCCCTAGTAAGGCCGTGAAATATAGAGATGAAGAGGATTTTAATCGCTTTGTTAAAATGCTTAGACCTGTGTTTTTGCGAGCACCTTTGACTGATATTTTGAAAATGCCTCTATACTCCAAATATATGAAAGATATTGTCACTAATAAAAGAAAGATACCGGAAGCTAAAATTTCACCATGCTTGCAAATTATTCTTTTAACGGAAAAGTACCTCAAAAATTAGGAGACCTAGGGATACCTACTATACCATGCTCCATTAAAAGAAATTATGTTAAAACTGCTTTATGTGATTTAGGAGCCGGTGTTAGTGTTATGCCTTTCTCTTTATATAGAAGACTTAACTTGAGCAAACTTACACCTACTGAGATATCCTTGCAAATGGCTAATAAATCAAGTGATGTACCCATTGGAATTTGTGAGGATGTCCCTGTTGTAGTTGCTAATGTTACTATTTTAACAGACTTTGTCATTCTTGATATGCGCGAGGACGACAACATGTCGATTATCCTTGGTAGACCCTTTTTGAATACTGCAGGGGTTGTTATTGATTGCAACAAAAGCAAGGTTAGTTTTCATGTCAATGGTAATGAGCATACGATATATTTTCCGAAGAAACAACACCAAGTGAATAGTATCAACTCTATTGATAAAATTATGACAATCACTATTGGAGACTTTAAATTTCCTCTTCCTACTCCCAAAAAGAAATATCAAACTCTTATTGTTGGGGATATGCATATCCCCATTGAGGTAACCTAGTGTCATACGAAAATTCTTCGGTTTCTTGTAACTCGGAAGTAGTTTGTTAATAAGACTTGATCAACCTTATTAATGGATTCTTTTTGAGGGGCATGTAGTCGGTGAATTTAGTAAGCACAACCTACTGTATTCATAATTTTTCCTCTTTTATTTAAAGTTTAAAAAATTAGAATGCCATGTTTTATTCTGTTTTCTGAATTATCCGTGCAATAAAAAATGCCCCAAAAATAAAAGTCCTCAGAATGACCTAAAAATTTAGTATGATTTTCCCCGAATATTTAAGAATTTTTGGCACTGAACACACCCCAGGGGGGGGGTGCATCTGTGAGCCACGAGCTCAGGTGGCGCCCCCCCAGGGCGGGCCACCCGAGCTCGTGGGTGCCACAGGGGCCCCCTCACTTAGTGCACCAGCCCATTGCCTTCTCCTACCTCCAGAAAAAATCAAACTTGCTCCCTAGCCCATGTTCTTGCTCATTTTCGTGCGATTTTCGATCTCTTTGCTTGGAACTCCGTTTCCAAAACTATTCGGAGGAATCACTCCTTGGTATGTAACTGCTCCGATGGTCCAATTAGTTTTTGTTCTAGTGGATTATGTTTTGCATATATTGCTGCTGTATGGTTATAAGTAGTTTTGATGCATGATATAGCCTCTGGAAACTTGTGGGAGTAGTTGCTATCAATTTTGTTGAGTTTCATTCACTTTTATTTTGGGGACTAAAATTTTTAGAGAAAGAAAATGTTGAAGAGAATGTTCTTCGGGGGTTCTTCAAGCAGGAGCTCCGCAAGGCCCGCTATCCGTGAGCCCGATCTCGAACTCTCTTGGGATGCCATTGTAAAAGCTTGCGAATGGCCGTCCGATGCCTTCATGATCGATGCTGGCATCAAGGGGGAATTTGATATGTACGTATAGAATGCCGGGTTGACAAACTTCATATCAGATAAGTGCCCGCAATACCATGACCTCACTGACTCTTTTGTGCGGAAATTCGAGTATGTATCTCATCGCTTTTGTCAAGATGTTATGTTCAATCTTTATGAAAATTCTTACCGTATGAGTATAGAAGAATTTTGCAGTGCTTGTAGAATTCCGTCTCGGGGTACTTGCCTTGAACCTTGTAAATCTGATTGCAATGAATTTCTCATGAGTATTACCCAAGGTGAAACTAGAGTTATAACGCAAGCTAGAATTGGAAGCATTCATTTTCCTTCTATTCACTATTTTGCTCTATTCATAGGAAGATGCATAAACGGTAAACATGACCTCGGTACCCTTTGCACTGCTGATTTGAGCATTCTGAAAAGTGTTGTACTGAGAGATAGAAAATTTAATTTTGGGGCCATCATTGCACGTCGCGTAAATAAAAACTCTTTTGATGGCGATATTTATGGGGGCATTTACGCCACTCGGTTAGCTGCTCATCTTGGAGTTCCTATTAGAGAAAGTGACCATCCGTTTCCCATGAGCTATCTTGATTATGATGCTATGGTCTGCCATCAGTTCTTCGAAAGGGAGAACCCACCATTTCAGTACAGGCTAATCTTTAATAAAAGTAGTGTTGTCCATGTTACCTTGCCGGCACCTGCATTCTTTAACTTTCAGGAAAAACAAAGATATTATATACATGAGGAGGAGGCCGAGGCATACAGGGCAGCAAAGGAGGCCGCTCGTCGGAGTGAAGCTGCCCATCAAGCGGTGGCCGCTGCACTCGAGTACAACCCAAACTTTTACCAGGAATTTTACCTAGGCCAGCCGTGGCCATAGACCCAGTTAGGCCAAAAGCCTGAGCTTGGGGGAGTACGTATTTCCATAGACATTACATTCATGTATCACACATTCATTCTAGTTATCAGTGTTCATCCTTTTTCATTGTATATCCATGTTTCGCTTTATTTTGCTTTCTTTTGTGTGTTTGAAAAACTTTGAAAATCCAAAAAATATATTTCTCGCTTCTTTTCGGTTTTTCTTCCTTAGTTAGTTCGTAGTAGTAAAAGAAAACCTAAAAATATTTCTCGTTTCTTCTTTCGCTTGTTGGGAGTCCTCCTGTGTAAATAGTTTTCCTTTCTTCGTTTGCTTTCTCTAGAAAAAACTAAAAACTCCAAAAAAAATCAGTATGTTTCTCTGAAATTCTTTTATTTTTGTTGAGTCATCGTATAGAGAGGACTATGCTAGAATTGTTGAGTGGCTCTCTTATGCGTTATTGTTGATCTAACGAAGAGCCAATATTATCTTGTCTTCTCCTTTGAATAAACTATTTGCATATTTCAGTTTAGTCCACGGCACACTTGCACTATTATTATTTTCACATCATTCGGTCGTGCAAATGAAATGCAATAATGATGATGATTTGATTACGTGACCATGGCAAAGAAAAACTGGTATGAACTCTTCTTGTTTTTTTTATTGTAAATATGTTTAACTCAGTAGGCCTGATTCAACATATTATGGGTAAACATGTTTGTGATGTCAATTAGAGATTATAGTTGCTCATGCCATGCTTAGGTGGCTTGGAGTTTATAATAATTTATCTTGAATGTCAACATGCATTAAAATGATTATGATATAATATGTTAGGATGGTATCCTCCTCTGAAGAATTCAAGTGGCTTGACTTGGCACATGTTCACACATGTAGTTGAATCAAAACCAATGCAGCCTTCATGATATTTATATTCAGGGTGTTTATATCCTACTCATGCTCATGGTCAATGTTAAATATTCGTAATGCATGATTATGACCGTTGTTGCTCTCTAGTTGGTCGCTTCTCAATCTATTTGCTAGCCTTCGCCTGTACTAAGCGGGAACACTGCTTGTGCACCCAAATTCATGAAAACCCAAAGTTGTTCCATATGAGTCCACCATATCTACCTATATGCGGTATTACCCTGCCGTTCCAAGTAAATTTGCATATGCCATCTCTAATCATTCAAATAAACATGTGTTTTGTGTGCCCGTACCACTCATGGAGCGACCGGGCGATCGATATCTTCTATGCAGCGGGTTACTCTCACGACGAGAGTTTATTCACTCGTCCTGCACGAGAGAGGCTGGTAATTGGGATGCCCAGTCCTGTGAAACAAAAAGAAAGAAAAATAAAATAAACCAAACTCTCCCTGGGAAGTTGATTGTTTGGAAGGCACCCGAGAATTCAGCTAGCCATGGCTCGTGTGTGTATGGTTGATGGGGAGTAAAACTTTTACCTTTCCACTTGGGAACCACCTATAATGTGTTTAGCATGGAAGTTATCGAAATCCTTTGTCGTGACGTTGACAGGAAAAGCGCACCTCTCAAAATGTATTCATCTTTGTTTTAGCTTCGAGCTCTGGCACTTCTGCAAATCTCTGCTTCCCTCTGTGAAGGACCTTTCTATTTACTTTCATGTTATTTACTTTGAGTCATCACCTTCTCATTCAAGCACCAACTTTGAGAGCGCTATTTTCATTCTTAGTTTAACATGCATTGGGTCTAGTTAATGTTGGAAATGAGCATGACTGGATCTCTTCTACTCCGAACTACAATGTTTAGTCGCTGCTTGAACTTCGAAGGTGCTCTGCATTTGTGTTTTGCGGTCTCAGAAAGGGCTAGCGAGATACCATGTTATCATATCATGACTATTTTGACAAACTGTTGGCATCCGAGATATGTTATTATTGCTCGCTAGGTGATTATGTTACTGTCATGAGTAAATGTGAGATCTAAGTGTTATCATTCATATGGTTAGTTCGTAATCTTTGCTGAAAACTTGAATACTAGTTAAGCATATATACAACAATAGAACAAAAGAGTTTGTAAAAGTTTTTCTTTGTCACTTTTAGTTTGTCAACTGAATTGCTCGAGGACAAGCAATGAGTTAAGCTTGGGGGAGTTGATACGTCCCAAATGTATCTACTTTTCCAAACACTTTTGCTCTTGCTTTGGACTCTAATTTGCATGATTTGAATGAAACTAACCCGGACTGACACTGTTTTCAACAAAACTACCATGGTGTTATTTTTGTGCAGAAATAAAAGTTCTCGGATTGGGCTGAAAATTTACGGAGAATTTTTGTGGAATATATAAAAATTATTGGCAAAAATATCTACTGGAGGGGGCCACCACGGAGCCACGAGCTCGAGTGGCGTCCCCCTAGGGCGCGCCACGTGAGCTCATGGGTCCCACAGACCTCTGTTTTCCCTAACCCCAAGTCCATAAGTACCGTCTCGCGGAGAAAAATATCAGAGAGAAGGAATCATCACATTTCACGATACAGAGCCACCGCCACCTCCTGTTCTTCATCGGGAGGGCTGATCTGGAGTCTGTTCGGGGCTCCGGAGAGGGGGATTCGCCGCTGTCGTCATCATCAACCCTTCTTCATCAACAATTTCAGGATGCTCACCGCCGGGAGTGAGTAATTCCTTCGTAGGCTTGCTGGACGGTGATGGAGTTGTATGAGATTTGTCATGTAATTGAGTCAATTTGTTAGGGCTTGATCCCTAGTATCCACTATGTTCTGAGATTGATGCTGCTATGACTTTGCTATGCTTAATGCTTGTCACTAGGGCCCGAGTGCCATGATTTTAGATCTGAACCTATTATGTTTTCATGAATATAAGTATGTTTTGGATCCTATCTTGCATGTTTTATGCACCTATTACGTGTTATGATCCGCAGACCCCAAGGTGATAATAATTGAGATTCACTCCGGTGATGACCGTAGTATGAGGAGTTCATGTATTCACTATGTGTTAATGCTTTGTTTCGGTTCACTATTAAAAGGAGGCCTTAATATCCCTTAGTTTCCTTATGGACTCCGCTGCCACGAGAGGGTAGGACAAAAGATGTCATACAAGTTCTTATTATAAGCACGTATGACTATATAGGGAATACATGCCTACATTGAATTAATGAATTGGAGCTATTGTGAATCGCTCTAGGTTGTGACTGTTACATGATGAATGCCATCCAACACAAATATCCATCGCTGATCCAATGCCTATGCTTTGCTCATATTGATCTTTGCTAAGTTACTACTGTTGCTACTGCTATTACACCTACTACAAAAGGGCTACTATTCCTGTTACTGTTACTATCAAACTACCGTGCTACTAAATACTTTGCTGTAGATATTTAACTCTCCAGGTGTGGTTGAACTGACAACTCAACTGCTAAGGCTTATAAATATTCTTTGGCTCCCCTTGTGTCGAATCAATAAATTGGGTGAAATACTACCTCGTGAAGACTGTCTCGATCCCCTATACTTGTGGGTTATTAGTAATCATGTGAATTTGATCACCGTTCAATGTTGTTGTTCTTTCTCTAGTGGTGTCATGTGAACGTCGACTACATGGCACTTCACCATCTTTAGGCCTAGTGGAAGGTGATGGTGTCCTAGACTAGGGGGTACTCATCGCGTCGTCTCCTGACCAGGTGGATCGGGCCGAGGACCCCATGGCGGTTCACTGACGGGCCACTTCGGGCAGCCCATGACATATACAAGGAAGACTTCACAAGACTTGGCACCCAAGACGAGGACTCTCCTAAACCCTAGGTCTCCGGTGCATTATATAAACTGAGGCCAGGCTAGTCGATAGATCACCTCATATTCATTAGAACAATCTCGTGGTAGATACATGTACTCTGTACTACACCCCATATGAATACAATCAAAAGCATGACGTAGGGTATTATCTCTTCGAGAGAGCCCGAACCTGGGTAAAATCCTGTGTCCATGTTACCATCGCTCCAAGACGCCCGAACACTCCAAACACCGGGGGCTAGTTACTTGCCCCCACAGTCAAGCTCCTATGACTAAGTGAAAGTTATAAAGCCTACACATCTGATTGCCTTGTTTCCGCTAACACAACCGCCTCTGGGCACCGAGACGTCGGCTAAGGGTTGTCTTGTTATTGCGGAAACACCCTGCGTAGCATCTACAAAGGGGTGGAAGCCGATGATGGGCCACTTTCAAATTATAAACGGTCGCACAGGAGTCAAAGTAAACACATCGGACCTATCAAAGTGTCTAATAAACCGTACTGGGGGATCCTTGAGGCACCTCGGCACATTTACCTTGGGACTTCTGGAGAGCCCAACATATCCTCAGCATTTGTATTTAATATACGAACGCTGCCTTCCCATAAATCATTATAAAGCCACAATATGCATCAATTTGACTTGAGATCTGGCCAAGCTGGGTTGCCTGGATCCTGTGCTTGCCCCCTACGTTCCCGATTGTTTGGCTAGGGGGTAAAGGGAGCACCTCTGTGATTAATACTACCGGGTTATCCGGGTTAGTACCTTAGGCTGGGTGAAGCCGAAAGCTAGCGATCTCAAGAATATGATTGGCTGGCAACGGCGGAAGTGAAAATCTTGGTTTTTTAATGTCAAATACTTCGGGAATTTCTCCCGAATTGATCTTCACTATTTTTCTCCCACTTAGATCGGAGCTGAAGTTACATCATCCTACTTAGCATGACAACCCAAAGAAAGGAACCGATAGCGGGACTATTTTCTTTGGAAGATGTTTCTTACGTTAAATAATAATATAACATATCTCTCTGCATACCTTTGTTTATAAAACCGTATAGCCGGATTGCCTTGTTTTCCGTAAATCTTTGCCCTTATAACGACTTTATAAAGTAGGAAAACACTCCTCGGCTACTGGCCGAGGAGGTTGAAGCCGATGGTCGGTCAACAAAGTTTGTACAATGCGGATCCGAGCATTAATGATGTAAAGTACTTTGATACATAGAATCATTACACATACTAGACAAAGTTAATTTACTTCAAGTCGTCTATTAAAAAGTCGAGAGCACAGTCTTGTTGAGACAGCCGAGCAGCCGGAATTGAATTTTGTGTCAAACGAATATCGATCCTTAATTCGGCCACCCGTGTCCAAATTAAGGCTCGGGGGCTACTGCATTGACGATTCAATGCAGAAAATATAAGTGCACAATAGTTTCCGAGGAGATTACGATCCTCAGGTTGGTCGGCCGCACCCAACCTGAGTCTCGAGGACTATGCACCACGCGTTTCTGTTCCTAAGTATACTGCCGAGCTAGGAGTTGATCCTCATGCCGATTTCGCGAATCGACCTGAGTCTCAGGGGATATTGGGATCAGTGGTTTTATGTCATCCTTCAGACGCATCTTGGGTTTTAGAATGACACGCACCTTGAGGGCTACTGGTTATACATCTCGACAGAGAATAAATTGCACCAATCCAGAAAAAATCAGCTCACGGCCGAGGTGGTGCACCACCTCGGAAGTAGTCCGGCATAAAGCTCAGCTGCGAGTGGCTGGCTCCATAGAGAACTTTTTCGGCGTTAAGCTCGGATAACCTCCATCAAACTTTTTCAAAGACGAGGTACTCTATGCCTCCTTGGATGCAGTCCGGCGTTGGAGCTCGGCTGCAAAAAGACACCTCGGATGCAGTCCAGCGTTGGAGCTTGGCTCCAAAAAGACACCTCGGATGCAGTCCGGCGTTGGAGCTCGGATGCAAAGAGGACATCGCCGCACTGGAAACACTCGAACCCGAGGTGTGGCGTAAAAATAACAAGGCATTGATAAAGGGCAAGAACCTAAAGGGGCTCCTCGGATGCCCGACGTGTCAACTCTTTGGATATACCTCGGCGATCCTCAAGATCGGAGATGCGAATATTTGTTGAACCAGCTTTCAAGACCGACGGCCGAAGATGAAGAACAGTTCGGAAGAACCGACGAGCGTCCCCAATTTGAAGACCGGTTCAAGGGGCTACTGATGGTGTCCTGGACTAGGGGGTACTGATCACGTCGTCTCCCGACCAGGTGGATCGGGCCGAGGACCCCATGGCGGTTCACTGACGGGCCACTTTGGGCAGCCCATGACATATACAAGGAAGACTTCACAAGACTTGGCACCCAAGACGAGGACTCTCCTAAACCCTAGGCCTCCGGTGCATTATATAAACCGAGGCTAGGCTAGTCGATAGATCACGTCATATTCATTAGAACAATCTCGTGGTAGATACATGTACTCTGTACTACACCCCATATGAATACAATCAAAAGCAGGACGTAGGGTATTATCTCTTCGAGAGAGCCCGAACCTGGGTAAAATCATGTGTCCATGTTACCATCGCTCTAAGACGCCTAGCTTAGGACCCCTACTACGAGATATGCCGGATTTAGAACTGACAGAAGGCATTGTGGAATTAGTTTGTAGATGATGGGTTGCTGGATTGACTGAAATCTAAACCCAGTTTAGGAATTGTTTCGTAAGGGGCTGTTTGGATCCATATGTTTCATGTTATGGTTAGATTTATCTTAATTACTTCTCTTGTATTTGCAGATGCTTGCATGGAGGGTGTAATCATAAGTAGGTTGTTTGTTTAAGTAATAACAACACCTTAGCTCCGGTCCACCCACATAACAACTTATCAAGGCAATGAACGTAAGTCGATGAATCGTGGTGAAAGTAACTAGACGAAATTCCCGTGTGTCCTCAAGAGTGTTTTAATCACTATAAGAAGTATCACCGGCTTGTCCTTAGTAGTAATAAGGATTGGGCCACCTTGCTGCACCTTGTTACTTTGGTTACTTGTTACTTGCGATCAAATATCCTGCTATCAAACTATCTATCAAAACTATCTTACATCACTTGCAGAGAACACCTTGGACCTTGCTGAAATCCGCATATCAATTCCTTCTGCTCCTCATTGGGTTTGACACTCTTACTTATCGAAAGGACTATGATTGATCCCCTATATTTTTTGGTCATCACATGCCTATCAAGTTTGGTATTCCATTTGATTGCCTTTCATTCATTTATATACATTGTCTAAATATGTGTCAGAGGGACATCATTATGGTACTTAATAAAATATACATTTACTATGTTGACTACCTACGTATAATATCAACATAATATTGACAATATATTAGCATTACACCTTTCTCAAGAGTTTGGTATTGGTATTAATTTCATACATGCATTATAAATGTATACTGCGCGCCAAAGTGATATCCTTGTGGAATGCACAAGAATATTAGTTATACAAGCCTCTAACATTTGGTATTTCTTTTCGTTAATTTCATATGTGTGTGCACAGTGCATACTACATGTGTCAAAAGGGACATCATTGTGTTATGTACATATTTTTTTAGCAAATCATAATATATTTGAATATGCTGATTGTGCGCATCTGCACATTTTGGCATAATATCTACTAGTAGATGTTATTGTGTAAAAATTCGTGAACCATAACAGGACCAAATGCCACGCTCATTCACCACATCATCTAAAATGGATGTGCGTTCAGTTACACAATTAAGTAGTACACTCATAATCGTGCGACGGTTATCAGAAAAAACCTGAAATGATTGATGTTTTGGACAAAAACTAAGATTAACTTATTCTCCTTGTTGAACACAAGAATACTCAACCTTCTTATTCGTATTCTGTTGCTTCTTCTTCTACTACTTCTTTTACTCAATAATAACTTCAGCTACCTCTTTGTCCCATTCCTAATCACTTCAACACCAGCTCAACATCTTTCTTTCAGCTCAACCTTCTCGATCTTAGGACTCTATTCATGTCCTTTAGCACTAGTATCCTCTTCACTTTCCTTCGCAATCTTCTTGTAATTCTCCATTTGCACCCTTTTGGCAATAGAATCAAAAAAATTCATTGGTATTTGTAATGTTCTTGTAGTATTTCTCCTACATGTCTTTCTTTTTTTAGCTATCTTCAAAATCTTCTCTGATTTAGCAATATTGTCATTGAACCTGCCACTCTTGCTCTGTTCATACGTATCCTAGAGCTATGTAGTACCTTGTTTAATGCATTAGGCCATTCAGGATCCACCCATTCAACAATACTACAATTGTCCTTGAGTAATTAATCATTCTTTGGTAATGCAATGTGTTACCCATTCAACAATACTACAATTGTCCTTGCGTAATTAATCATTCTTTGGTAATGCAATGTGTTATTCTTTATTAAATAAATATTGTAATTTATTTAGAGCATTCATTACACACATCTACAACACGTTCTAACGCAATGTTTTCAATAAGTTACAAATATTGCTTTTCCAAAATGTATACTCATAGTAGTGCTATTTAACACATCATTTCTACTTACCATAATTTGTAGACTGCTACTCCCGCACAAGTTGTTGGATTTCCCCGAAGAGAAAGGGTGATGTAGCACAACACCAGAAAGTATTTGCCTTAGTTAAGAACCAAGGTTTAATCGAACCAGTAGGAGTCTACAAGCTAGCAAGATAAACAACACCTACACACAAACAAAATAATTGCTTGCACCCAACTTGGCAAGGGTGTTGTCAATCCCCTCGTCTTGCTAGTTACAAGGCTAAAACAAATAGTGATATGGCAAGCGGCAAAATAGTAAATAGAGCAACACAAATAATAATGGAGAATGGATCCCGGGGCATAGGTTCATTAGTGACTTCTCTCTTGAAAACAGGTAGTAGCATGGAAAACAAATTACTGTTGGACAATTGACAGATAAGCAGCATTCGTAACTATGATCATTCATGCACTACTACAGGAAGGTCCTAAGACGACACATGTATAGGAGACCATTCGACCAAACTGTGTGCGGTGCATGAATCGCAAACGGTATGGTAATAAAACCATCACCAATAAAATGAACTGTGTGCGATGGCTGATCCATCAAATACAATTCAGAAAAGAGTTGCGTGTGCGAAACATGACATATAGTTGATCCATATGAACTGTTTGCGACGAGCCAAAAAACACAAACAGTTACCCAGGTCCAAATGTATACGATAGACGGCATACATGTCACTCAGAAGAATTGTTTGCGATGGCTAGGAGAATCGCACACGATGCATGGTACGAGTACTCGTGTGTGGTGATTTGAAAGTTACACATACGGTTCCTTATGTAAACACGTGCGTGATAACACGTGACACCACATACGATTGTGTGCTCTAATGGGAACATAGTGTAATTAAAAGAATTGTGTGCGATAGAAATAACGAGCGCGCACGGTTGATGGAACAAGACGTTTGCTACCCAGAAACCGGCCCCAGTCCTACCATTAATGGCGTGCACTAGCTCATACCAACCCACAGACGCCCCAGTGCTGAAATTAATGGCGTTATACGCGTGTCCCGCAAACCACGCCACCGCTTCCCGCCTCTTCCCACATTGGTTTCCCGCCACCAGCGAGTGGCTAGCTAGCTATAAGCCCCAGACGGCAACGTCGACGCACTGTACCGACACCTGCGCAACCGCCATACCCATACCCATATACATATTCCAAGCATGCCAAGCCGCCAAAGCACCGCCTCCTTCGTCAACCTCGATGAGGAGAACGAGCCAGAGCAGGCCGGAGAGCAAGAGCGTCCTCGGCCGGTGCCGGTGCAGGCACCACGGCCCATCGGCGATGTCAGCGTGGGCGTAGCGGCCATTGAACGCACAATGGTCATGATGCAGAGGAGCCTTGAAGAGGATTTGGCCAGCCACCGCCCAAAAGCGCTAGAGCGCCAACGTCACGGCAAGGTCCCACCCCTCGGGCGATTGGCTCCGGTGCCCATCGGGAGGCTGAGGCCCCGCCAGGAATGGGCAGCGGGAATCTGCGCTGCAGTTGCATAACATCATTTCGGCCGCGATGTCATTGTCGATGGCCATGCCATCCTCGATGCCAATGGTCTAGTCGTGAGGTTGGAGCGTGTCCTTGGCGGAGATGACATCCCCGGCGAAGTAGAGGGACATCACCGTCGAATCTTGGCGATCCAACTCTTTGATGAAGTAGGCTACCAGTGGGTCGGCATCGGGATGGAGCAGTACCGCGCGCGTGTCATGCGCTTGCTTGCACGCCTTCAAGAGCTACTGGACGAGGCCGATCAGCCACAAGAGCATCCCAGCAGCCCCGCAGGTGGAGACGGTTGCCGTGGCCGCAGGTCCGGAGACTAGGAATGAATGGCGGCAAGGGTGCCGCCCGTCGTCATGGCCTTTTTTGCAACGTTATTGTTGAAATAGCGGCGGCATTGCCTATCTATTTTATTATAATTGTATGGAAATGTCACTTATTGACATTTTAAGTCGCTAATCATTTGTAAGGGCAACAAAAATTCCCCTTATTTATAGGAAGTACCAACGTATGTTTGAGAATTTCTTGTGTTTTAAAGCCCAATAGGAAAAAACTGTAAAGGAACACATGGTTTTTAAAGCGTCAAACTAGATATGTCACACACGGGTGTGAAATACGAAGCGGCTCCGATGAGTCATGCAACCACACACACACACAGGTGTAAAGTAACAGCTGTGTGCCATGCCTCGCCTCCCGACGCCGCGTACCCTCAACAATGGTGGCTCTGGTCACCGCTCATGGGCTACACTTAGTCTTCCCGCGCTCCAGCCAATGCTTCCCGCGCAAGCGCCAGCCACATGGGTAAATTGTGAAACCCCCTATCCCCTAGCTAGCCAGCTGCTAGCTATAAATAACCACAACAATGGCCGGCAGCGGTGACTCATTGATCCCCTTGCTAGTTACCACCACACATGCCGTCATACCCCCAATGGCCGATGAGAGGATGGAGTTGGGCGATGGCGGAATCGAGGTTGCCGGTGCGATGGTCGGCTTGGCGGTCAACGGCCATGCCGCGACCTCTCCCGATGATAGCTAGAGGAGGAAGGAAACGCGGTACGAGCAAGCCACCTGGTTAGCCAGGGTCATCTTGAAAGCGGCTAGGGATCGCCAGCGGGCGATACTGCGGGCTCGGCGCAGAGTCCGGCGGATAGTGCGGGAGGCAGAGCAGCAACCGCGACGATGCAAGGAGAACTGCGGCAGTGGCGGCCGCCACACGAGGCGCAGGTTTATGTCCCAGATGGAGGAGGACACAAAGCCGGACGATGCCAGGGCAGGCCTGGCGGCCGTGACGGCAACCCTGGCGAGAGCCAACGTCTCGTCGGTCGCCGGGACGACGTACGCAGACCCGGTGGTCGCGGCAGGCCTGGTGAGAGTTGCGCCCGAGGCAGTACCGGCGATTACCGATGTCGAGGCTGCCCCGGCCTTGATCGATTAATGTGTAGGTCATCGACTTGGCGACCTCCTCTCCTCCTGAGCCTAGGATCGACACGATGGATGAATGCCAGCTGTGCGTGCTAGGTCGGCGTTAGGGGTAGTAGCTCTTTTGTGCGTGCGCGGTTCATATATATTGATGTAAATTAGCGAGCTAATGGTTTGTAAATTACTCCTCGAACTAGGCACTGGACCAATTTGAGCATATATATGGACATCCTCTACTCTACCGGGCACGTGCTTAAACTGAATGAACTGTGTGCGATACTAATACTTTCCTCCATGAAAATTAAAGAACTTAACAAACAACATTTGAGTAACATATAGTGGTTTGTTAATTGACACTATTCAACAAAAGGCGGATCTAGGTAACATGGTACTTAACAATTTTGACAACCATATGGTCCATATCTACATACTTATGATAGTAATAACATCCATCGCATTTTATGAAGCAGAGGGCCAAGAACAACAACTATCCGCTAGAAGCAGCTTGATCATGACATCTCGTCAATGAAAAGGAAGATCCCTCCAGTGCCTTCGTAGAGCATGAGTATAACAGTGTCTCCAATTTTCAAATGTGGACGCATTGCCAGGACAATCGAGAACCTATTAATGGGAATGGTTCCATTTGTGCGGGAAATGCAGTACCTTGCAATCACTTTGGCGTTCTTAGCAGGTACAAGTGTGTTTGGACCACACCGGGAAATCAATTCAGGAATAGCTGCAGTGGGCAATTTCTATTGCAATGAAGAATAAAAACCAATTGTAACATATCGTTGAAGCTATATATAGTTTATGAACAACAGCATAAAAATAAGACTTTGTACCTGCATTTTGTTGACACAATTGGTCTTGTTCAATGTGTGCACCAACGGGAGATTTATTCCCATCCCAAATCCAGCGTTCAAATGCTGTGTTAGGTCTGTCAGATTATCAACAAATTTTATGACATGCACCAAGTCTTTCCAGTGAAATTTGGTGTGCCGAGTAACATACAAATCATTAACTTTGCCTCCAACATATCCCGCTTAAAAGGTGGAAAGCGATTATCTAGTCAGAACATGGCAGAAGAATAGTGGACATAAATTGGTATTACAAGTTGTTACTGGCTAGGAACAGAGTCAGAAAATGAAATCCTAATTGGTTGCTTAAATAGTGAATAGTTAGTCAGAACAATTACTTTAATTTTGCTAAGTAATATGCCAACCTACAGAAAGTTGAAAGAATACTAACCTCGATCGGACTGTGGTCGCATGATGACGTTGGGGAAGTAAACATCCATGTTAATTAGACCAGGCTGTGGTGCACGCACTAGAATTTTATTGCCAGCTTTTAGTTCATAAAACTTAGAAAATTCTCTCCAAAGGCCCGCATCAAAATAGGAGTGACCATCTTTATCAATTTTTACCCTAACTGCCATTGTACATCCATGCTGCGTGGTCAATATGACATCCAAGGAGTCATCAACTAAGTAAAGGCCAAGAATTCCTTGTACACATGTTCTTGCAAAGCAAGGGATGTACTGCGGGAAATGATAATTAAGATCGTTAAATATATTGAAATAACAAAGCAACATGCAAATATGGGAGTAATTGAGAGAACGGAATAATAGCTGAAAGCAATGTACAAAAATATATAATTAAACAGATAATGTAACTAGGATTTCATGGAAATATGAGAGTAACTGAAAGAACAATACATCATTAATTTACCTAATTTAGAAAAAAATCCTCTTTGACGTCTATGCTGCATGTGGCACCTTTTATCCAAATATAGCAATATATGGTATATGTTCATAAAATTAGGCCATGCCAACCGTGGTAGCGTGAGATTGAACATACCCTGCGCTTCCTGAAGTCATCTGGTATGGTGAGATAGAACTTCTTCTCCGACTGGCCACGACCACACTGGCCTGATTTGTGCTTGCAGTGTGGACACTTGAAAGAAAACCCTCGAATCAGCTAGAAGAAAAATGAATCCACGTTAATTTCCGCGGGGTGATTAATAGGGATAGACGGACTGCGATAAGAGATGAGCGAATATTTCGCTAAATTAATTACATGGTTCTCCATGAGAAAAACCCCGGCCAAGCCCGCGAAAAATCCAGCAGAAAATCCCAATCAACCGGAGTCGAGAAAGTCGGTGCCGATAGGCGTCGGAGAGAGGAAGAAACAAAATGCGGTGGCGTTTGTCGGCGGCAGCCGGCTGCGAGAAGCGTTGTCGAGCTCAAAGATTTGGGTAGACCTGGCTCCAGAACGAGCAATGACGATGTCGGCGCAAGTCGGTGCAGATAGGCGGCGGCAAGCGGCAGACGCGAAATGCTGTGGCGTTTGGCGCGGCCGCCGCCTGACGGCGACAGTCGTCGATCTAAGGGGTGGCCGCGGAGATAGAAGCTGACATGCGGAGTTGCGGAGGAGTGCGGTGCGAGTGAGGATGAAGGGGGGGAGGAGGTGAGGTTTTTTTTGACGTGTGGGTGAGGGTTTTCTGTGCGAAAATAATGCACTGCGGAGGCAACGTTTTGTAAAGACAACCCGTGTGTGATAATAAATCACCAAGATTGAAGGGGAATCCAAATTTCCTTCATCGTTTGTCCTTGAGTTTTTTTTTCTACGATCAACATACACCCTAAAATGCACCGTGTTCAAATTTGGCACTTTTTCTGGGCTCATTTACTATATCTAGGCCATTATGTGCATTTTCTGGGCTTTAATGCACATTATTCAAATTCGCACAATCGATTCATGAAAAAGTGCACAAAAATGGTTTGAAAAATCATGCATGTGGTATTTCGTAATTTTTCATGCCTTTTACAAGGAATGGGGAGAAATTTCAAGGATATGTGTGGCAAGCAGAGTCAACCACAAACGTGTCATTTATTGGTTTTTTAACTATAGAAAAATGGAAAACATGCCTGAAAAATGTGATACATGGCATGGTGCCATGGTATGAGCTCAGCATGCTGTGGTAAATATTTGAGAAGATTTGGCTAATGTCGTTATACACGCTCTTCATAAATCGAACCTTCACCGAGGAAGTTTCATGGTTTCGAGAGGGAAATCACCAAGTTTGAAGGGGGATCCACATTTCCTTCGTCGTTTGTCCTTTATTTTTTATACAATCAACATACCCCCTACAATGTACCGTATTAAAATTTGCCACTTTCCAGGCCTCATATGCTTTATTTAGGCCATTATGTGCATTTTCTAGGCACTAATGCACATAATTCAAATTCACACAATCGGTCCATGAAAAAGCGCACAAAACAGTTTGAAAAATCATGCTTGTGGTATTTAGTAAATTTTCATGCCTTATACAAGGAATGGGGAGAAATTTCAAGGATATGTGTGGCAAGAGTCAACTAGAAACGTGTCGTTTATTGGTTTTTTAGCTCTAGAAAATGGAAAACATGCCTGAAAAATATGACACCAAGCATGGTTACATGATATGACCTCAGTATTCTATGGTAAATATTTGAACACTATGCAAAGTATCATGTACTGTTTGAGACAAGTTTTCCAAAATACAGTTTTTATCGCAAATGGTTTCATGCAAGAAATCGTTTGCAAAATATTCGATGGCACTGGAGAGAAGTAACGCTTGCATGCATGCGAGAGCTCGCTTTTAATGTCGAGCTATGCAGGCTTGTCAATGCGATCAAGCACACGTGACTGTCCGCACGCAACGCCGACCGGGCCTGGTTTATCGACGAGACTGCGCGACTGGCAACACGCAACGACGATGGCTCAGGTTCTCAATGACCGTGCAAGCTCCGTGGCAACATGCATGCAAGCGCAACCAAGAAGCGCCATGGCAGCATGCAAGCATAGCCAGGGCGCGCACCGTGGCATCATATATATCAATCTTGAGTGCTCTAAAAAACCACCGCACTACACGGTTGTCCGGCCACTCCGTCCCAGAGCTCTCTCCAAGCGTCGTTCATGCCACCGCCCCGCACAATAACTGGTAAGGAAGCGATGGCATCCCGCCGCGCCAAGTTCATCACCGCCTGCGACCGCACACCTAAGTGGGCGGACTTAGAGCTGCCAAGGACGAATGGGTGGTGGAGCAAGAGGAGGCCAAAGCCGCATAGGAGGAGCGGAAAAGGGAGAAAGCACTCAAGAAAAGAGAGTCCCACCGCCACAAGAAAGAAGCGGCTGCACGCGCTGTTGAGGAGAGCTGGGCGGAGATCCAAGCACGGTGGGCTGCAACCGACAACGATGTGAAGTAGAACGACGGCGTCTGGCCAGCATGTCCCAATGCCTCCACCTGTTAGGATCGCGGTGGTAGCTACCGCGGCGCTGAGGAGAGCTGGGCAGAGATCCAAGCATGGTGGGCTGCCGCCGACAAGGACGAGAAGGAGAATGGTGGCGTCTGGCCAGCATGGGAGAAGTAGTTAGCGTGTGTGTCACCTGTACGTTTGTTTAATTAATTATGAGCATCTACCAACACTACTTTACTAGTTTTTTAGAGCAAATTTGTATCTAGGAATTTAAGTTGGTAGCTGTAATTAACATACAACGTCGATAAGCGACATCCTTATATGGATTTGAGTGTTGCTTAGCATGTGTACAATGAAGTTTTAGAGCATCTACAGCCGGACCCCGGCCCTATTTCCTCCCTAAAAGTCCGCAATGTCCGCCCGGTCAAAAAAAGTTGACCCAACCGGGCCGGTCCCACTCGCAGCCACCCGAAGCTCCTTCCTCTCTCATCTCTACACAGCGGGCTTCTGCTCCGGCGCGCGCGTCGAAGACAAGCTCGCCCGAGTTGGTTTTTAGTACCACCTCGCTACGCGAGGCGGATGTTGACCAGCTTAAATGGCTGCGCTGGCGGATGGCAGCAAGCTTCTCTGTTGTTGCATAGGTCGATCAATTCTCACTGTGTGAGCGAGGCAGGTTGACACTTGATTGCATTCATAAACTGATGATTGTTCATCGAGTGCTACTCTTCACAGTGAAGATATCATTGGAGATGCCGTCGTTTTATTACCATTTGCTATTTTTGGTGGATGTTAACCCTGTTGTAGTTAACATGCCTTTTCATGTACTTACGCAGGGCCACAATGGGCAATGTTGTTGTTTGCCATCGAGGTTAGTTGCATCCCATGTCTTATAGTATTTTACATCATTTGTGCAATTGCGGTTTAGCTTCTAACATTTACTGGTTGCTTGTAGGTACATATATCAGCGGTACTGATCCACGCTTTGACCCCTTTTGCGTATGGGGCAATGAGATATTCATGAACAAGCGTCAAGTGAGGAAACTAAGAACGATTGTTAGGCGAAAGAGACGGGTGATGGGAATTAAACTCTTTATTTACACTTTATCCAAGACAACAGTGAACTATAGGATGGTAAGTAAAATCTGTTGCCTTTTTCCCCTGCCCACAACGAGTTACTCTATTAGAAATGAATATCTGAAAGTTTTCTCTTTTCAGCGGTTTCCGAAGCAATTTACTCATGATTACCTTGCAAACTACATGACCAGAGTGGAGGCAACTAAGGTTAAAGTATAGAATTCATACTACCATGATAATGGTCTAGAAGTCTTCCTGAAGGCGGTGAAGGATGGGCGGGCGGTCATCACAAGGGGTTGGAAAAAAGTTGTGCGCACCTTTGGCATGGAGGATGACACATTATGGGCATTCCGCTTCTTCAACACCACTGGCAGCCAAAATTATTTTCACTTCTCTCTTCACCTTTACCGCCTCTAAACATTGTGGTTCATCATAGTTAATCTGCTGCCTAATTCTGTAATTATTGAACATATTTTAGTGAGATTTTGATTTATTGATTGGTTGTTGAACCATTGTAAACAGGATATGTATGATGGATGTGAAATATTTGAATTCCACTTCATAATTCAAAATTTGAATTTCCAATTCGAATAATAAATTACTAGAAAAAATAAAATTAAACAGCAGGGAATAAAATAATGTACACACGGTTAGAAAGAAAACATCGTGTGCGATGGAAAAATATAGTACACATGATTCTTTGACGGATAACGTGTGCGATTCTCAGCGGTACGACACACGGTTCCATCTCATATGCGTGTGGGATTGCCAGCAGTACCGCACACATTTCCATACCATATGCGTGTGCGATTCATGGTAATACCACAAACGTTTCAAACATGTATGCGTGTGTAATATCAGACAAAAAGAAGTCGGTTCACATATGCAGCGCGTGTGTGATAGGAATACCTACCGCACACACTTATGAAATGGACACGTTGGCGATAGAAGAGGCACCACACACATTTTATAGATTTTAAATGTGTGTGATAATTTACCTATCGCTAACAGATCAGTATATTAAATGTTTATGATATCCACCTTTTGCATACGAGTATATCTGCGTACTCGTTTCGGATGTCTTGCGGATCACAAACGTAACATCGAGGTCTAACGTGTGGGATAGTCCACGACTTCGCATATGATTACTTTATGGAAATTTTCAGCAGCTGCTCGCCCTATCGCAGACGATTTTCTAGGTTGTGTGGGATGGACCCCCCCTATCGCACACACATGCAAGGCGACGGTTTAAAACTCTGTCGCGGAAAGGGGGTAAAAACCGTTTGTGTAGGAGTTAACTGTACCAGTGATGGCATAATCGTGTATAGGTATCACGCCCGTGACAAGTAGACCATAATCCAACTGCATCTACTACTATTACTCCACCCCAAGACCGCTATCCAGCATGCATCTAAAAGTATTAAGTTTGCAAGAAACAGAGTAACACAATAAGCAAGATGACATGATGTAGACAGAAAGAAACTTAGAAATAAGATTAATCCTTGTCGTTTTATCCTTAGTAGCAACAACACATCACGTGCCTTGTCCCCATTCTTTCACTAGGATATAGATCACCGCGAGGTTGAACCCACTACTATGCACCACTCCTGCTGAAGAATTACCCATCTATCTTGGTGCTACTTGTGAGCTGCGTTGGGATTTTCCCCGAAGAGGAAGGGTGAAGCAATATTGTAGCGGATAAGTATTTCCCTCAGTAGAGAACCAAGGTTATCGAACCAATAGGAAAATCACGCAAACACTCCTTAGCAGTACCTGCACACACAAGAGCAAATACTTGCACCCAATGCAAGGAAGAGGGTTGTCAATCCCCTTGTACTCGTTAATTGTAAGGATTAAATATGGTAGTGGTAGATAGATAAATTGCAAAGTAAAAATAAAAGTAAATAAATTGCAGCAAGATATTTTTGGTTTTTGTAATATGATTAAAATAGACCCGGGGGCCATAGTTTTCACTAGAGGCATTTCTCTCATAAAAATGACATACGGTGGGTAGACAAATTACTGTTGGGCAATTGATAGAAAAGCGCATAGTTATGACGTTATTCATGGCATGATCATGTATATAGGCATTACGTCCGTGACAAGTAGACCGACTCCTGCCTACATCTACTAATATTACTCGACCCCTCGACCGCTATCCAGCATGCATCTTAAGGTATTAAGTTCATAACAAACAGAGTAATGCTTGAAGCATGATGACATAATGTAGATAGAATACAACCAATCAATATGATTAAACCCCGTCGTTTTACCCTTAGTACCAACAATACAAATACGTGCCTCGCTACCCCTGCTGTCACTGGGTGAGGACACCACAATATTGAACCTACTACTATGCACCACTTCCACTGAAGATCAACGAATCAACTTGGCCAAGAAAGCCCATAGATCAGAAAGCATTACATAGCTATAACAGTCATACATAATAAAGTTCAGAAAAGATTCAATTACTTTCAATGAATAATCTGATCATAAACCCACAATTCATCGGATCCCAACCAACACACCGCAAAAGAAAATTACATCGGATTGATCTCCGAAGAGAACATCGTATTGAAGATCAAAGAGAGAGAGAAAGCCATCTAGCTAATCACTATGGACCCGTAGGTCTGTGGTGGACTACTCACACATCATCAGAGGTGCAACAAGGTTGATGTGGAAGCCCTCCGTGATCGATTCCCTCTCCGGCAGAGTACCAGAGAAGGCCTCCAGATGGGATCGCGGAAGAACAGAGATTTGTAGCGGCAGAAATATTGTTTTGGGTGGCTCTCTAGGGGTTTTGGAATATTTGGGAATTTATAGCGTTGGAATTAGGTCAGACGGAGCCATGAGGGGCCCACAAGACATTAGGGCGTGCCTACCCCCCAGGGCGTGCCCTGTTGTCTTGCCGTCTCCTCGTAAGTCTTCTGGTCCACCCCCGAAGCTTCTAGGGTCCCTTATGTCTAGAAAAAAATTGTCAGAAAGTTTTGTAGCATTTCGACTCTGTTTGGTATAGATTTTCTGTAAAACTGAAAACAAGCAGAAAACAGCAACTGGCATTGGGCACTGAGTTAATAGGTTAGTTCCCAAAAGTGATATAAAATTGCATAAAAGTATCTAAGAATTATAATATAATAGCATGAAACAATCAAAAATTATAGATATGTTGGAGACCTATCACTTGGCTAGAGAAGACAAATAACTCAGAAAGCATACATAGCTACTCAACCATACAACAGAGAAACTTCAAAAGATTCAATTATATTCAATGAACAATCTGATCACAAATTCACAAATCATCGGATCCCAATAAACACACCACAAGACTTACATCAGATTGATCTCAGAGGAGATCACTATATTGAAGATCCAAAAGAGAGGGAGAGAGGAGAAGCCATCTAGCTACTACTATGGACCCGTAGGTCCTAAAGGAACTACTCACACATCATCATGGAGGCAGGAAGGTTGATGAAGATGGCCACCCCCCCTCTGGCAGAGCTCCGGAACAGGGCTCCTGATGGGATCGCTTCAGAACAGAGGCTTGCGGCACTGATAAAAATTGTTTCGTATGTCTCTCTGAGGGTTTCAGGAATATTGAGAATTTATAGGCCAGGAATTATGTCAAACGGAGCCACCGGTGCCCCACAATCCTGGGTGGCGCGGCAAGGGGGTAGGCCACGCCCCTGGGCTTGTGGACCCTGTGTGCATCTTCTGGTCTTCGCTCGACGCTTCTCGGGTCTCTTATTTTCCATAAAAAATCATCGTAAAATTTCATCATGTTTGGACCTTCCTAGATATGGCTTTTCTACGAAACAAAAAACATGCAAAAAAACAGAAATTGACACTAGGCACTAAATTAATAAGTTAGTCCAGAAAAATAATATAAAAAGCATACAAAAGTGTTAATATAATAGCATTTAACAATCAAAAATTATAGATACGTTGGAGACATATCATAGACAAAGCATTTGTAGTTGACATTTATACTGAAAATAGGCCTATGACTAAAATTAAATTTAATATCACACGGCTAGCGTAGCCATAGAACCTCATGCCTATGTTAATGCCTTCAAATACAACGAATCTCTCTACCATCAAATTATGGTTGCAGAGGACCCTTCTCGTACTCACAATTTCGCACCAATCCATATCATATGTTTTGGATGGGTAGGAAAACAACACGAACAAGCAACCAAATGTGAAAATTAGTGCGAATCATATCTCAAATACAAAAAAAATCCCTAAACACTTAGTTTAATGATGATGACCCACATAGGGCTGGTAGTCCTGTTCTTCGGGTAGAGGCAACGGGGACTCCTCTATTATGGCTGCACACTAAAACCACACAAATAAGCAACAAAAATAAGAATATATTAGGGAGTCATAGATCCAATCGGAAAATGCACAAATCCAGAGTTAAGTGATGATAACTCACGTAGGCCTCGTAGCAGTGTCCTTCAAATAGATTCAACAGGTTCTCGTCGCTCGTCTCTATTTCATTCCATGAGACCTTGACAAAGGGCATTGAATGGAGGAGTGGGTGGAAATGGAGGCGAATGTGGTTTGGTTGGGCCAAAAGGGATGGTTAAGCTGGGCCTTCTGGCAGCCATGTACACTGTCCGTCTAGCAGTCGCCTAATAGGCAAGCCCTCTACCTTGTTTGGATGACAATGGGTATTATATGTATGGTTGTTAGTCAAATAACAACTAAACCAAACATTTATTGCTTCGAGCACACAATTTACTGAAACTGGTTCTTCTATAGGAAAATTGTCATATTTGTGGTACTTATAGGAACCTTGCTTCCCTTCAATTGCATCCAATAATATGTGGTACGAGGAATATGGAATTTCCTATTTTTTATTTTCAATAGAAATACAAATTGATATAGCATAACTATTACATTTAGTAATGAATGAAATACTGCCCACCATGACAATAACATGCTTTCCTGTTATGTTTGAGTACTTTTGGTACTAGTAAGCACACTCAATTTGCGACTTTTCCTACATTTGTTTATTCAGAAACAAATGATTGTTAACACAAGATGTACATTGAAAGGTAGCCAACTTCTTAAAATATTCTACACGGTTAAGGATATAGAGACAATAGAATTTATAACTACAAACGGCCACAATAACAATTTGGTAGCAAATGCAAGTCTAGAACTGACAGGTCCTATGATAGAACATAAGAATATACTTGCACCTGGCCAACCTAAACGCGGTGAGCCCGGAGGCGCTTAGAACAGAATGGCGCTAGCACATAGGTGTCCACATCTATGAGCATGGACTAGTAGCAGTCGGGTACATGGATCTCATTGACCATCTCAACCACTTCGTCATCCTTCACCAACGGATCTGCATCAGCATCACCAGGCTCCATATCTTCCTCTTCTAGACAAATCAGAAGGTTAACGGTTCCGGCGGCACGAGAGCGATACTTGGACCACTGATCTCGTGTCTCGCATTAGAGGACTCTACTTCATACATGGCCCAAAGAAGGATGTCGATGGGAATGGTAGAACCGCCTAAAAAAATCCACTGCAGGTCCATTTTGTTGCTAACTTGACCAATAGAGAGACCTCTTCAATTATCTTGTTCACATTGCCGAAGCTAGAGCAAATCTTAATCATCTTCTCGAACTTGGAGCATATCGCCTCACACGCACCCCAAAAGCAGCGCCGTCCATGCCGACCTGTTCATCTACGGAGCTTTAGATCCTAATCAACATCGAGATGTGGTAAGAGAAATGGTGGCAAGAAAGAGAGAGCGATGGTGTCTGATGAATCCAATTTATGTGATGATTTTGATAGTTATTTTGTGCCTACATAGGTAGGCTTTGTGGAATTTTACCGTGTTCGCGCACCTCTTTTTGTTGATATTTCTCAGGTAACGCTTTTTGGACCAATTAACACTTTATGGAAGAAGTCCCAGGAAATGGTAGTGCCATCACATAATGTGATAATCACCTACCATAAAAGATTCAAGCAAGGAGGATAAAGGAGGATTCGCCACGGCGCTTCCAGAGCCAAAGACAACGTTCCATACGAGCGCGGCCGCTCCTATGGGCGGTTGTATGAAGTGCCAACACCACCGCCTCGTCGACTACTTTCACCCCGTGAAATCGGATCGGAGATCAACCACGCGCAGATGGATCAGAAACTCGTCCAGAAGGCAGAACCCTAGCCTCCGGAGATCATCCGGAGAGGGCGGGTTTGCAAGGAGAAGGCCGCCATCTTCATCACTAATCACAAGGGGGGCTACAACATCATCACCACTGTCATCATCATCATCATCCACATCCTTATCGTTGTAACATCAGGAACCCTAGTGGATCGTCTTGTGTGTTACTTGAGTCATCCATTCATGTTTACCATTACCCATCCTATGATGTTTGTTGTTTCCATGTGTGAGCACACCCCTAGTTCTCGGGGATATGGATGAACCTTGGTATGTGATGACCCACAAGTATAGGGGATCAATCATATAAGTAAGAGTGTCGAACCCAACGAGGAGCAGAAGGAAATGACAAGCGGTTTTCAGCAAGGTATTCTCTGCAAGTACTGAAAGTAGCGGTAACAGATAGGTTTGATAGCAAGATAATTCGTAACAAGTAACAAGTAGTAACGGTAACAATAAGTGCAGCAAGGTGGCCCAAACCTTTTTATAGCAAAGGACAAGCCGGAACGAACTCGCATAATAAGCAAAGCGTTCTCGAGGACACATGGGAATTTCATCTAGTCACTTTCATCATGTTTGTTTGATTCGCGTTCGTTACTTTGATAATTTGATATGTGGGTGGACCGGTGCTTGGGTGCTCTTCTTACTTGAACAAGCCTCCCACTTATGATTATCCCCTCTCGCAAGCATCCGCAACTACGAAAGAAGAATTAAGATAACTCTAACCATAGCATGAAACATATGGATCCAAATCAGCCCCTTACGGAATAGCGCATAAACTAGGGTTTAAGCTTTTGTCACTGTAGCAACCCATCATCTAATTAATACTCCACAATGCCTTCCCTTAGGCCCAAAGATGGTGAAGAGTCATATAGTCGACGTTCACACGACACCACTAAAGGAAGCAACAACATACATATCATCAAAATATCGAACGAATACCAAATTCACATGATTACTTATGACAAGACTTCTCCCCTGTCCTCAAGAACAAAAGTAACTACTCACAAATCATATTCATGTTCAAGATCAGAGGGGTATTGAATAGCATTAAGGATCTGAAAATATAATCTTCCACCAAATAAACCAACTAGCATCAACTACAAGATGTAATCAACACTACTAGCAACCCACATGTACCAATCTGAGGTTTTGAGACAAAGATTGAATACAAGAGATGAACTAGGGTTTGAGATGAGATGGTGCTGGTGAAGATGTTGATGAAGATTGGTCCCCCCACGATGAGAGGATCGTTGGTGATGTCGATGGCTTCGATTTCCCCCTCTGGGAGGGAAGTATCCCCGGCGGAATCGTTCCGCCGGAGAGCAAAATAGCTCCTGCCCAGGTTCCTCCTCGAGACGGCGGTGTTTCATCCCGAAAGTCTTCTCTTTATTTTTTCTAGGGCAAATGACCTTATATAGTAGAAGGAGGGGGCCAGACGCCAGCTGTGGGCCCCACAAGGCATCAAGGCGCGCCCAGGGGGGCCGCGCCCTGTTGCCTTGTGGGCAACTGGTGGGTCCCCTCTGGTATTTATTTTCTCCAGTATTTTTTATATATTCAATAAAAAATCTCCGTGAAATTTAAGGTCAATTGGAGCTCTGTAGAATAGGTATCTCTGATGTGGCTATTTCAGGTCCAGAATTCCAGCTGCCGGCATTCTCCCTCTTCATGTAAATCTTGCAAATTAAGATAGAAAAGGCATAAGAATTGTACCATAAAGTGAAATAATGATTAAAAACATAATAAATAATAGTAGGAAATCATGATGCAAATTGGACGTATCAACTCCCCCAAGCTTAGACCTCGCTTGCCCTCAAGCGAAAAGTCAAAATCGATAATCATGACCACATGTTTAGAGAGAGAGAGAGAGAGACGTCGATAAAAATAAAATACAGACATGGAGCATCACGATCTTTATTATAACAGCAATATATCATCATAAAACTTCTCATGAAAAAGTGACAATTCATCCACAAGTTAAAGTATGAACCATAAACCGAATTGAAAACTAACAAACTATGATCTCAGTCACTGAAGCAATTTCAATTCATCATATTATCAGAAAGAGTCTATGTAAGAGCTTTGTTTACCAAGTTCACAAACTCAACTATCATTTAGTCTTCTATGATTGCTAACACTCACATCATACTTATGGAGCAAAAGTTTCAGTCGAACACATAGAAAGATAGGGGCTTATAATTTCACCTCCCAACATTATTTACCTCAATGGTAATGTCAACAATAATAACTCATGATCACCTACATTCAACTGGATATATATGCATGGATCAATCCCCACCACATGATGTTTACCAAAAGAGAAAATAAAAACGGAATAGAGGAGAATACAATTGACTCTTGCATGAAAGTAAATACATAAAGTAAAAGATAGGCCCTTCGCAGAGGATCTTATTCAATTCATAGGTAGATATAGTGGACTCTCATGGCATGAAACTGGGTTTAAGGGTTTTTGGATGCACAAGTAGTATCTCTACTTGGTGCAGATTTTTTTGGCTAGCAAAGATAGGGGGCAAACACCACATGTTAGAGGATCCAAAACAATATAACTTCTATGTGAATATAAGCAAACATAACCCATTACATTGTCTTCCTTGTCCAACGTCAACTAATTGACATAGAATATTTGATGGGGGATCACAATCATAAAAGATGTCCAAGATAGTGTATTTATATGTGAGACCCCTCTTCCTTTATTACTTTTTCATGAATTGCTACAATGACCAATGCTATGTTTGTCAACTTCCAACAAGTTTTATCCATTATACTTCTTTTATGTGAAGTCATCACTCCCCATGGGATTAGAATATGATCTTATTTTTATTCTTTCTTTATTTCTAAGATTGGATCATCAAAAGCAAAACACTCAACTCAAACTACTCTTTATTATATAACTTTCACACACGATTACATAGATAGATAGATCACAAAGCAAGCACTCAAAACTAAATCATACTAAAACTTTATTCTTCTAAATCACGAAATACCTAAGGATCGAACTAAGATAGATAATGATGATGAAAAAGTGATGGCGGTACGACACCGGGGAACCTCCCCCAAGCTTGGCACAAGCCAAGGGGAGTGCCCATACCCGTGTACTCAAGTCTCCTTCTTCGGTGATGGTGGCGATGGTGAGGTAGTGGGCTTGTCCTTCAGCTTCAGCAAGTACTCCAAATTGCAATTGATCCTTCGAAGGGCATGATTCTGCTCCTCTAACATAATAACTTCACGAGTGAGCGAAGTATTCTGAGCACAAATTGCATCAAAAACTTTTAGTGTATCAATTTCAGATGGGGGAAATTTATCATAAAGAGTTTGCCACGAATCTCCCTTTTCCATAGGCTCCTCCTTGTGCATGGCTTGATCTTCTTCTCCTTGAGTCCGGTCCTCCATGACCTTTCCAAGTTCCTACTCCATAGCTGTGTCCTCCTCTTCGGACGACTACTCATAATATACTTCGCTGAAAGGGCTTTTGCCGGGTGAAGGTTGAACAATCCGGTGCTTGGTGCGGAGTCTTCGGGGTGCCATGGCAATCTAGATCTGTCAGAAAAATAGCCGGAAACAAGAACAGAGGAGAAACTTGCGATGCGGTGGTCAAAACATACGGGAGTATATATAAAGAATTTTTATCTTGCAAAACAAGCATACGGGAAGAGAACGGCGTCGGGAAGGCACACGTGGGGCCCACAAGGCATCACAGCGCGCCCCAGGGGGGTCGCGTCCTGTTGCCTTGTGGGCAACACGTGGGTCCCCTCGGTTGTTTCTTATTTTTGTATTTTTTCTAATATTCCAAAACTGACAGAAATATTTTTTATGGAATTTTTGGAGTCGGTTTACTTACCATATGACATACCTACCCCTTTTCAGGGTTCTGGAGCGTTCCGGAAGGACTCTTCTATGTGCTCTTCTGGTGTAATTGTTTCAATAATATTAGTTTCAACATTAATGGGAGTACCTGAAATATAATGCTTAATTCTTTGCCCATTCACCACTCTCGGACTATTGGCTTCGAAGTTATTTATTTTGATGGCTCCAGAGCGATAAACTTCTACGATGAAATATGGTCCTTGCCATTTAGAGAGAAGTTTTCCTGCAAAAAATCTTAAACGAGAATTGTATAATAGAACATGATCACCTACTTGGAATTCCCATTTTTGAATTCTTTTGTCATGCCATCTTTTAACTTTTTCCTTAAACAACTTAGCATTTTCATAGGCTTGGGTTCTCCATTCGTCTAAAGAGCTAATATCAAATAACCTCTTCTCACTGGCAAGTTTAAAATCATAGTTAAGTTCTTTAATTGCCCAATAAGCTTTATGTTCTAGTTCAAGAGGTAAATGACGTGCTTTTCCATAAACCATTTTATACGGAGACGTACCCATAGGATTTTTATATGGAGATCTATAATCCCATAATTCATCATCAAGTTTCTTAGACCAATTCTTTCCGGATCTATTAACGGTCTTTTGCAGAATCAATTTTATTTCTCTATTAGTTAATTCAACTTGACCACTAGACTAAGGATGATAAGGAGATGCAATTCTATGGTTAACATCATATTTAGCGAGCAACTTACGGAAAGCACCATGAATAAAATGCGAACCACCATCAGTTATTAAATATCTAGGGACTCCAAACCTTGGGAAAATAACTTCTTTAAGCGTTTTAATAGAAGTGTTATGATCAACACTACTAGTTGGAATAGCTTCTACCCACTTAGTAACGTAATCAACCGCAACTAAAATATGAGTATACCCGTTGGATTTAGGAAAAGGTCCCATATAATCGAAACCCCAAACATCAAATGGTTCAATAACAAGTGAATAGTTCATAGGCATTTCCTGACGTCTACCAACATTAACAATTCTTTGACATTCATCACAAGAAAGGACAAACTTACGTGCATCCTTGAAAAGAGTAGGCCAATAAAAACCAGATTGTAATACCTTATGTAACATCCCCAGATCTTAACCCTGTCATTAAGCTAATTTAATTGCCATGTCATCGTGATCAACCTAAATAAATTGCATTTAGAGAATAATCCAACTTCAAATTCAAATTTAAAATAAAGTCAAAATTAAAAGTTATCCAAACAGTAGAACAAAAATGTTCATAATATTACAAATATTCCCAAAGCAATTATAAAAATATAATCAACATTAATTGAGTTATTTAAATGACCCTAACATCCCAAAAACAGTACCTAAACAGCCCTATTTAAACCATTTTCATTTAAACAAAAATCAAATGAATTCAAATAACCCCAAACCTTTTTGTGGCAGAGCAGAATATTGCCTAGTATTTATTGAGACAAGTTACCTATTTTACAAAAGTCTTTAGGGGCCTAACAATTTGCAAGACAGAAAGGAAAAAGAAAAGACAGAAAAGAAAATGAAAAAGTGGAGAGCTTATTGTGCCGGTGGGCTTAAGTGGCTGCAGTGCCAGGCCCAGCCCACCAACCGGTCATCCCCCTCCCTCCTGCTCAACCCCTCCTCACTGTCACCGCGCGCGTGCTCGCCGCGCCGGCCCCCCATCCCGCACGCTCGACAGCGTCTAGCTACAGCGCCGCGACGCCTGCAAGGCCTTCTCCCTCTCCCCGCGAACCCTAGCAACCCCCACTCTTCCCCCTCACTCCTCTCTTCCCCTCATTTCGGCGGCGCCCGAACGCACGCCACCGCGCCATCGTCCCCGTCGCGGCCACCGGCCAGACCTCGCCTAACCGACATGTCCCCGAGCTCCGCCGTGCTCCCCTACATCACCTGAGGCCCCCCGGCGGAGCTCATCGCCTCTGCGTCAAGCCCCTCGACCTCGTCTTCTCCATGGCCACCGCAGATCGCCGTCGTCGATTACGGCCACATCGAGCCATCCCCGAGCCCACGGACCAGCCCGTCGCCCACGGACCAGCCCGTCGCCCTCACTGTGAGCCGCTACGCCGGATGCGCCCTTCCCCTCTCTCTCTTGTCGTCTCTAGTCACTGCGCCACCGAGGCCGAACCCACCGCCGCAAGAGCTCGTCGCCGGCCGTGCTCCGGCGACCTTTTGGTCATGTGGACTTGTCCATTGGCGTCGTGTTAACGCGTAGAGTAGGCATAGCCCGTCCGTTTGCTCGAACGCGAGCTGCGGCGGCAAACGCGAGCACGCCCGTGCTCCGGCCGCTGCTGCACGCCATCGCCACCGCCGCTACGGCCCTCCCCGGCACCAACCAGTACCACCATCGGACGCGGCTCACTCCCCGCGTTCGAATGCGACCGGCCGCGTCCGTTTTGGTGGCCTGTGGGCGAATTTTGGCCACCACCGCCGCGTTCCGCCTCGCCGCCGGCGTGCCACCGTCCAAACGCCGGCTTCCGACGTGGCACCCATGTGGCCCTCCCCTGTGCCACTGACCACTAGGCCCCACGGCCACGTTGGCTGGGTTGACCAGGTCAACCCTGCTGACTGGGTTGGCCCAGCCACTGACATGCGGGCCCCGCTTAATTTAAACATTTTTATAAATAATAAAATGCTAATTAATCTATTAATTAATCTGTTAATTAATTTAATTACTAATTAGTCACTGACAACTGGGTCCCACCTGCTAATTAACCTAATTAACTAAATTAACCTCTGTTAGATTAAAACAGTCACTGACCAGTGGGACCCACTGGTCAGGTTTGACCCTGGTCAGCTGGGTTTGACCGATGACGTCACCTTGACGTCACAGAACGCTGTTTTGGATAATTCGGATTTAATAATTACAACAATTCTAGAAATTCAATAAAACTTTGAAAAATCATATAAAATAAACCGTAACTCGGATGAAAATAATTTATATATGAACAACGATCAGAAAAATATGAAGAATCCGAATACGCTACCCATATACCTGTCAGCCCTCTCTAACATGATGAACATGGAACTTTCCCCCCTGCTCCGACTAACTTGCGTAGTACTGCATTAGAACACCCCTAACGCAGCATGTTGACATGTCATGCATTTGTGTTGCATTGTTAGCCGTGTATTTATTGTTTCTTTCCCCTCCTTCTCTCCCGATAGACCCCGAGACTGCCGACGACCCTCCTGAGTACAACTATGTCACCGACGACCCTTCTTCCTATTCAGCAAAACTTCCAGGCAAGCAAACCCCCTTGATCAGTTCTATATCACCTATTCCTTCTTCCCCATGCTTGCATTAGATTTTGCTACTGTAATTGATTGCTCCTATTCTGATGCATGGCCTGATGTTGTAACCTGCTGTTGATACTTTACCTGTTGTCCTAGATGCTTAGTATAGGTTGGTTAGTGATCCATCAATGGGCCCACCACCCTTGTCCTTGTTGCCATGCTTTACCACCGGTGACTCGATCAGTGTGATCGATGTGCAGAGACCGAACACCGCACCGCACACCCCTTAGTTGTACGACTCTCCAGGGCTACTATCGAGTGACAAGGGTGATACCTCCTAATTCACTCCTGATGACATCTCTGTAGCGTAGCCAGTCGGACGTGAGTCAACGAGGGTGATTCCTCTTTCACCACCTCCGATGAGGCCTTTGTCGTGCAACTCCTCAAGTGTGAACCCATCGAGGGTGATTTCTCTGAGTTCACCTTGACGGATACAACGAGTAGAAATCCAACGAGGGTGATTCCTCGGATTTCCCTCCTGATGTTACGAACACCCGGTTACCTTTAACTGTTGCCCCTTTTATTTGTTCATGCAGGACTGAAGGGATAGGCGGTACCACCCCGGTTGAGGTGGACCTGAGTTCCCGACAGTCTCTGGATTAGTCGGGTTGACCTGGAAGGTACCCGCGAGATAATTACGAGGCGCGGCCGGGCAGGCAGAGACCGCCCTAGAGAGGGACGGGCCTGACCCTTGTTGCACTTCCTCGAGACGGGGCGACAGGAGTCCTGATCGGCACCGCGAGCTCCCAATGCACTAACGGATTTGGGTATTCGATCTGAGTTGGCCGCTGGCCATATACGCACTACCACCACGTGGGATAATGTTTATGGGACCCTCGGCGCCGTATGTATCAGCCAAAAGCTCTGTCAGATCTCCAGTTTAGCATTGTGGGCCTGTTGGGCCAGTGCCACCCAGGATGAGGTGGTGCTCGTCCCGGCTCGTCGCATAACGACCCGGAGTGCAAAGGGCGATGGGCCCAAGACCCCGGAGCACTTAGGATGTAGACCGGCGGGGACCTCTCTGCTGAGCCTAGGTAGGACTACGTCATGTGGATCAGTCGAGGCTGGGCATTACCAGGAAAAGTGTGTCCGGCCAGAGTTAATCGAGCGTGTTGGGTAACCGTAGTGCACCCCTGCAGGGAAGTTATCTATTCGAATAGCCGTGTCCACGGTAACAGGACGCTCAGTGTTGTATCCCGATCTATTACATCTTGAATTGAAAACATGTTACTTTAATTGTAAGCTCCGAGATTGCTTTCTCGGAGGGAGTCGAGGAAGGATCTTTGGGCTTTGCTACTACATGCTTGTTACTTTATGTTATGCTGCTAAACTGCACTCTTCTAATGCTGCAAGACGCTGAAGATGCTAGTCTTCGATAGACTAGGACTTTTCCCTCTATTCTGGCATTTCTGCAGTCTAGTCCACAGATACAGCCCCTTCACTTGATACCAAGGCATAAATAGAATAGTTCTGATGTAAGTCTTGCGAGTACTTTGGATGAGTACTCACGGTTGCTTTGCTACCTCTTTTCCCCATACCCGATTGATGCGATCAGATGACGGAGCCCCGGAGCCAGCTGCCCCCGTCGACGACTACTACTACTACACCGACGGAGCTTGCTACTACATGGAGACCGATGACTAGGAGTTGTTTAGGAGGCTCCCAGGCAGGAGGCCTCGCCTCTTTCGATCAGAGCCGTTGTTTGTTTTCGCCTTCTTAGGGCAAACTTGTTTACTCTTTACATCTGTACCCAGATGTTGTTGCTTCCGCTAACGCTTGTATTCGAGCTTATGTATTCGAGCCCTCGAGGCCCTTGGCTTGTAATATAAAGCTTGAATTATTTTATTTTGTGTCTAGAGTTGTGTTGTGATATCTTTCCGTGAGTCTCTGGGCTTGATCGTGTGCATTTGAGTGTATGATTAGTGCACGGTCGGGCCGGGGGCATCACAAGCTGGTATCAGAGCCGACTGCCTGTAGGAAGCCTCTTTCCAACTCCTTGGCCGAAGTTCAGTCTAGTCTTTGCGAAACTGTTTTACTTACATGGCTGTGTGGCTTATGGGCCCACATTGCCAATGGGTGTTATTAGGATCTTTTATTCCTCTTCTTTACTCTGGGATTCTGATCTCTCTTCTTTTCGGGTTAAAGATTTTACTAACGTTAACTCTAGGTTCTCATGTTCACATCCACCCAGAGAGCTGGATTATCTGCGAATTATTCCTTTTCATTGGTCTGTTTATTCTGATCATCACATTTTCCTTTCCATTGGTCTGTTTAACTTTTCTTGTAATCTAGCTTTTACCTAAGCAGTAATGATTCCCTACTTATGCAAACACCTCGGTGTACCACTCTGTCGGTAACACCATGTTACTATTGTTGTTGGCATTCAGGTAACCGATGGTGGATGAGAACTTTGCCTATTGTCCCGCCTCGTCTTAACGAGCGGGAAAATGGTTCTCTTCGTTCCGCGCCCATGGTACCGACGTTGTTGCCGACATAGCTGACAAACTATCCTCTGACGTGCCTTACTATCATGGCCGTGCAAGATATCAATGCCCTTCCTACTTTTAACCCACACTACCCACAGTTCCACAGGATCGAAACCTGACTCTCCTATACATCCTTGATCCTGAAGATACCCCTTACCCCACCTCTTAAATCTCGGGACAAGATTTCTTGTAGTGAGGGAGATTTGTAACATCCTCATATCTTAACCCTGTCATTAAGCTAATTTAATTGCCATGTCATCATGATCATCCTAAATAAATTGCATTTAGAGAATAATCCAACTTTAAATTCAAATTTAAAATAAAGTCAAAATTAAAAGTTATCCAAACAGTAGAACAAAAATGTTCATAATATTACAAAATATTCTCAAAGCAATTATAAAAATAAAATCAACATTAATTGAATTATTTAAATGACCCTAACATCCAAAAAACAGTACCTAAACAGCCCTATTTAAACCATCTTCATTTAAACAAAAATGAAATGAATTCAAATAATCCCAAACCTTTTTGTGGCAGAGCAGAATATTGCCTAGTATTTATTGAGACAAGTTACCTATTTTACAAAAGTCTTTAGGGGCCTAACAATTTGCAAGACAGAAAGGAAAAAGAAAAGACAGAAAAGAAAAGGAAAAAGTGGAGAGCTTACTGTGCCAGTGGGCTTAAGTGGCTGCAGTGCTAGGCCCAGCCCACCAACCGGTCATCTCCCTCCCTCCTGCTCATCCCCTCCTCACTGTCACCGCGCGCGTGCTCGCCGCGCCGGCCCCCCATCCCGCACGCGCGACAGCGCCTAGCTACAGCACCGCGACGCCTACAAGGCCTTCTCCCTCTCCCCGCGAACCCTAGCAACCCCCACTCTTCCCCCTCGCTCCTCTCTTCCCCTCATTTCGGCAGCGCCCGAACGCACGCCACCGCGCCATCATCCCCATCGCGGCCACCGGCTAGCCCTCGCCTAACCGACATGTCCCCGAGCTCCGTCGCGCTCCCCTACATCACCTGAGGCCACCCGGCGGAGCTCATCGCCTCTGCGTCAAGCCCCTCGACCTCGTCTTCTCCACGGCCACCGCAGATCGCCGTCGTCGATTACGGCCGCATCGAGCCATCCCGAGCCCACGGACCAGCCCGTCGCCCTCACTGTGAGCCGCTGTGCCGGATGCGCCCTTCCCCTCTCTCTCTCTCTTGTCGTCTCTAGTCACTGCGCCACCGAGGCCGAACCCGTCGCCGCAAGAGCTCATCGCCGGCCGTGCTCCGGCGACCTTTTGGTCAAGTGGACTTGTCCATTGGCGTCGTGGTAATGCGTAGAGTAGGCATAGCCCGTCCGTTTGCTCGAACGCGAGCTGCGGCGGCAAATGCGAGCACGCCCGTGCTCCGGCCGCCGCTGCACGCCATCGCCGCCGCCGCTACGGCCCTCCCCGGCACCAACCAGTACCACCATCGCACACGGCTCACTCCCCGCGTTCGAACGCGACCGGCCGCGTCCGTTTTGGTGGCCTGTGGGCGAATTCCGGCCACCACCGCCGCGTTCCGCCTCGCCGCCGGCGTGCCACCGTCCAAACGCCGGTGTTCGACGTGGCGCCCACGTGGCCCTCCCCTGTGCCACTGACCACTGGGCCCCACGGCCACGTTGGCTTGGTTGACCAGGTCAACCCTGCTGACTGGGCTGGCCCAGCACTAACATGCGGGCCCCGCTTAATTTAAACATTTTTATAAATAATAAAATGCTAATTAATCTATTAATTAATCTGTTAATTAATTTAATTACTAATTAGTCACTGACAACTGGGTCCCACCTGCTAATTAAACTAATTAACTAAATTAACCTATGTTAGATTAAAACAGTCACTGACCAGTGGGACCCACTGGTCAGGTATGACCCTAGTCAGCTGGGTTTGACCGATGACATCACCCTGACGTCATGCTGATGTCACAGAACGCTGTTTTGGATAATTCAGATTTAATAATTAAAACAATTCCAGAAATTCAATAAAACTTTGAAAAATCATATAAAATAAACCGTAACTCGGATGAAAATAATTTATATATGAAAAACGATCAGAAAAATATGACAAATCCGAATACGCTACCCATATACCTGTTAGCCCTTTCTAACATGATGAACATGGAACTTTCCCCTCCGATTCATCTGACCGATAATTGCCCGGAGCTGGTAAAACACCTCCAGATGTTTTCCCGCTCCGACTAACTTCCGTAGTACTGCATTAGAACACCCCTAACGCAGCATGTTGACATGTCATGCATTTGTGTTGAATTGTTAGCCGTGTATTTATTGTTTCTTCCCCCTCCTTCTCTCCCGATAGACCCCGAGACTGCCGACGACCCTGTTGAGTACAACTACGTCACCGACGACCCTTCTTCCTTTTCAGCAAAGCTTCCAGGCAAGCAAACCCCCTTGATCATTTCTATATCACCTATTCCTTCTTTCCCATGCTTGCATTAGATTTTGCTACTGTAATTGATTGCTCCTATTCTGATGCATGGCCTGATGTTGTAACCTGCTGTTGATACTTTACCTGTAGTCCTATATGCTTAGTATAGGTTGGTTAGTGATCCATCAATGGCCCCACCACCCTTGTCCTTATTGCCATGCTGTACCACCGGTGACTCGATCAGTGTGATCGATGTGCAGAGACCGAACACCGCACCGCACACCCCTTAGTTGTACGACTCTCCAGGGCTACTATCGAGTGACAAGGGTGATACCTCCTAATTCACTCCTGATGACATCTCTATAGCGTAGCCAGTCGGACATGAGTCAACGAGGGTGATTCCTCTTTCACCACCTCCGATGATGCCTCTGTTGTGCAACTCCTCAAGTGTGAAACCATCGAGGGTGATTTCTCCGAGTTCACCTTGACGGATACAGCGAGAAGGAATCCAACGAGGGTGATTCCTCGGATTTCCCTCTTGATGTTACGAACACATTGTTACCTTGAACTGTTGCCCCTTTTATTTGTTAATGCGGGACTGAAGGGACAGGCGGTACCACCCTGGTTGAGGTGGACCTGAGTTCCCGACAGTCTCTGGATTAGTCGGGATGACCTGGAGGGTACCCGCGAGATAATTACGAGGCGCGGCCGGGCAGGCAGAGACCGCCCTAGAGAGGGATGGGCCTGACCCTTGTTGCACTTCCTCGAGACGGGGCGACAGGAGTACTGATCGTCACCGCGAGCTCCCAATGCACTAACGGATTTGGGTATTCGATCTGAGTTGGCCGCTGGCCATATACGCACTACCACCACGTGGGATAATGTTTATGGGACCCTCGGCGCCGTATGTATCAGCCAAAAGCTCTGTCAGATGTCCAATTCAGCATTGTGGGCCTGTCGGGCCAGTGCCATCCAGGATGAGGTTGTGCTCGTCCCGGCTCATCGCATAACGACCCGGAGTGCAAAGGGCGATGGGCCCAAGACCCTGGAGCACTTAGGATGTAGACCGGCGGGGACCTCTCTGCTGAGCCTAGGTAGGACTACGTCGTGTCGATCAGCCGCGGCTGGGCATTACCAGGAAAAGTGTGTCTGGCCAGAGTTAATCGAGCGTGTTGAGTAACAGTAGTGCACCCCTGCAGGGAAGTTATCTATTCGAATAGCCGGGTCCACGGTAACAGGACGCTCAGTGTTGTATCCCGATCTATTACAACTTGAACTGAAAACATGTTACTTTAATTGTAAGCTCCGGGATTGCTTTCTCGTAGGGAGTCGAGGAAAGATCTCTGGGCTTTGCTACTACATGCTTGTTACTTTATGTTATGCTGATAAACTGCACTCTTCTAATGCTGCAAGACGCTGAAGATGCTAGTCTTCGATAGGCTAGGACTTTCCCCTCTATTCTAGCATTTCTGCAGTCTAGTCCACAGATAGAACCCCTTCACTTGATACCAAGGCATAAATAGAATAGTTCTGATGTAAGTCTTGCGAGTACTTTGGATGAGTACTCACGGTTGCTTTGCTACCTCTTTTCCCCATACCCGATTGCTGCGATCAGATGACGGAGCCCCGGAGCCAGCTGCCCCCGTCGACGACTACTACTACTACTACACCAACGCAGCTTGCTACTACGTGGAGACGAACGACCAGGAGTAGTTTAGGAGGCTCCCAGGAAGGAGGCCTTGCCTCTTTCGATCAGAGCCGTTGTTTGTTTTCGCCTTCTTAGGGAAAACTTGCTTACTCTTTAAATCTGTACCGAGATGTTGTTGCTTCCGCTAACGCTTGTATTCGAGCTTATGAATTCAAGCCCTCGAGGCCCCTGGCTTGTAATATAAAGCTTGAATTATTTTATTTTGTGTCTAGAGTTGTGTTGTGATATCTTTCTGTGAGTCCCTGGGCTTGATCGTGTGCATTTGCGTGTATGATTAGTGCACGGTCGGGCCCGGGGCGTCACACCTTATGTGCAGTTCGGTCTCCCGCATGGTGTCCTCCATATGCCTCGGAGTGGCACTTACGTAGGATTTGTTCATGTTCATGCTCAGGTACACGACGTCTAATAATACCATCTACTCCTTCTTTATATAAGTGTGGGTCATCCCAAAAGTAATGTCTTAAATGAAAGAAAAACTTTTTCTTTTGTTGGTATGTAAAGCTAGGTGGTACATATTTAGCAACAATGTAATTGGCATAGTCTGCATACCAAGGAGTATTACGAGAAGCATTTATCACAGCTAATTGTTCATCAGGCAAATCATCATTAATAGGAAGTGGGTCATCAAGAACATTTTCCATTCTAGACAAATTATCAGCTATGGGATTCTCAACTCCCTTTCTATCAACAATATGCAAATCAAATTCTTGTAGCAAAAGAACCCATCTAATAAGTCTAGGTTTAGCATCTTTCTTTTCCATAAGATATTTAATAGTAGCATGATCAGTGTGAACAGTAACTTTGGAATCGACAATGTAAGATCTAAATTTATCACATGCAAACACAACTGCTAAAAATTCTTTCTCAGTAGTAGCATAATTTCTTTGAGCACTGTCTAGAGTTTTACTAGCATAATGGATAACATTCAATTTCTTATCAAGTCTTTGTCCTAGAACAGCACCAACAACATAATCACTAGCATCACACATAATTTCAAAGGGTAGGTTCCAATCAGGTGGTTGAACAATAGGTGCAGAAATTAAGGCTTTCTGAAGTATTTCAAAGGCTTCTACGCAATCATCATCAAAAATGAATGGAACATCTTTTTGCAAGAGATTGGTAAGAGGTCTAGAAATTTTTGAGAAGTCTTTTATAAACCTTCTATAGAAACCAGCATGACCAAGGAAACTTCTTATACCTTTGATATCTTTTGGACATGGCATTTTCTCAATAGCATAAACTTTAGCTTTATCAACTTCAATACCTCTTTCTGAAATTTTATGCCCAAGAACTATACCTTCATTCACCATAAAGTGGCACTTCTCCCAATTCAAGACAAGATTAGTTTCTTCACATCTCTGTAAAACTCGATCAAGGTTGCTCAAGCAATCATCAAAAGAAGTTCTGTAAACGGAGAAACCATCCATGAAAACCTCAACAATCTTTTCACAAAAGTCGGAGAATATAGCAGTCAGACATCTTTGAAAGGTAGCAGGTGCATTACATAAACCAAAAGGCATATGACGATAAGCATAAGTTCCAAAAGGACAAGTAAAGGTGGTTTTCTCTTGATCTTCAGGTGACACAGGTATTTGAGAGAAACCTGAATAACCATCTAGGAAACAAAAGTGTGTATGCTTAGACAATCTTTCTAACATTTGATCAATAAAAGACAAGGGGTAATGATCTTTTTTAGTAGCTTTATTTAATTTCCTAAAATCAATTACCATCCTATAACCAGTTACAATTCTTTGTGGGATAAGTTCATTTTTATCATTAGGAACAACGGTAATACCTCCTTTCTTAGGAACACAATGAACATGACTTACCTATCTACTATCAGCTATGGGATAAATTATACTTGCTTCCAGAAGCTTTAATATTTCAGTTCTTACCACATCCTTCATTCTAGGATTCAACCTTCTTTGATGATCAACAACGGGTTTTGCATCTGGCTCCATATGAATTTTATGCTGACATAAAGTGGGACTAATGCCCTTAAGATCATCGAGAGTATATCCAATAGCGGCACAGTGCTTCTTCAGTGTTTTAAGTAATCTCTTTTCTTCATGCTCTGAAAGGTTAGCACTAATAATAACAGGATATATCTTCCTTTCATCAAGATAGGCATATTTAAGAGTGTCAGGTAATTGCTTTAAATCAAACACAGGATCACCCTTGGGTGGAGGTGGATCTCCCAAGGTTTCAACAGGCAAATTATGTTTAAGGATAGGTGTTTGTTTAAAGAATAATTCATCTATTTCATTTCTTTCATTCATATTCATGTCATTCTCATGCTCAAGCAAATATTGTTCTAATGGATCGGTAGGAGGCACATCAATAGAAGCAAGACCAATAATTTCATCTTTATTGGGTAATTCTTTATCATGAGGCTATCTACGAAACTTAGAGAAATTAAACTCATGAGACATCTCACCAAAATTAACCCTAACAATTTTTTTAGTGCAATCAATCTTAGCATTAACAGTATTCAAGAAGGGTCTACCAAATATAATGGGACTAAAATCATCTTGTGGTGATCCAAGAACAAGAAAATCTGTAGGGAATTTGATCTTATCACACAAGACTTCAACATCTCTAACAATTCCAAGTGGTGAAATAGTATCTCTGTTTGCAAGCTTAATAGTAACATCAATATCTTCAATTTCAACGGGTGCAATATCATTCATGACTTCTTAATAGAGAGTAAACGGAATAGCACTCACACTAGCACCAATATCACATAAACCATGATAGCAATGATCTCCAATTTTAACAGAAATAACTGGCATGCCAACTACAGGTTTGTTTTTATCTTTAGGGTCTGGCTTAGCAATTCTAGTTGCTTTATCACAGAAATATATGACATGTCCATCAATATTATCAACCAAAAGATCTTTAACCATTGCAACACTAGGTTCAACTTTAATTTGTTCAGAAGGTCTAGGTGCTCTAATATTACTCTTATTAACCACAGTTGAAGCTTTAGCATGTTCCTTAATCCTAACAGGTAAAGGAGGTTTCTCAATATAAGCAGTAGGCACAACTGGATCAACATGGTAAACAATTGTTTCTTCTTTAACACTAGCAGGTTCTTCATTCAATTCAATAGGTGGATGATATTTAAACCATTTCTCCTTAGGGAGATCAACATGAGCAGCAAAAGATTCACAAAAGGTAGCTACTATCTCAGAGTCAAGTCCATATTTAGTACTAAACTTACGAAAAGCATCAGTTTCCATAAAAGATTTAACACAATCAAACTCAAGATTTATACCTGACTCATTACCTTTGTCGATTTCCAAATCTTCAAAGTTACGTTTAATTCTTTCTAGAAGATTCCATCTGGATTCAATAGTTCTCTTCATAAAGGAACCAGCAGAAAAAGTATTGAGTATGGATTGATCATTATAAGAAAGCCAAGCATAAAAGTTTTGAAGAATTTTTTCTCTTCAGAGCTCATTATTGGGGCATGTGTGCAACATATACTTAAGCCTCCCCCAAGCTTGAGCGATACTTTCTCCTTCACGAGGCCAAAAATTATATATATAATTCTGATCACGATGAACCAAATGCATAGGATAAAATTTCTGGTGGAATTCCAGCTTCAACCGGTTCCAGTCCCATGTTTCAGTATCATCACATAGCCTATACCATATCAATGCCTTTCCCTCCAAAGATAAAGGGAATACTTTCGTCTTAACTCCATCTCTGAATAAACCTGCAAGCTTAAACAATCCACAAATTTCATCCACATAGATCAAGTGCATATCGGGATGTACCGTTCCATCTCCAGCATAAGGATTAGCTAGCAGTTTCTCTATCATACCCGAAGGAATTTCATAATAAATATTTTCAGTAGGTTCAATAGGTTGAGGAGCAACTCTTATTGCTCCCGGTCGAGGTGAAGATACCCTGAACAAGCCCCTCAAAGGATTACTTTCCATAGTGACCAGTGACAATAAATTTCAGCACGTAATATAAATGTTTCCTTACCAAATTCCACTCACCAAAGGCGCTTCACTCCCCAGCAACGGCGCCAGAAAAGAGTCTTGATGACCCTCAAGTATAGGGGATCAATCGTAGTCCTTTCGATAAGTAAGAGTGTCGAACCCAACGAGGAGCAGAAGGAAATGACAAGCGGTTTTCAACAAGGTATTCTCTGCAAGTACTGAAAGTAGCGGTAACAGATAGTTTTGATTGCCTGATAATTCGTAACAAGTAACAAGTAGTAACGGTAACAATAATTGCAGCAAGGTGTCCCAATCATTTTTATAGCAAAGGACAAGCCGGAACGAACTCGTATAATAAGCAAAGCGTTCTCGAGGACACAGGGAATTTCATCTAGTCACTTTCATCATGTTTGTTTGATTCGCGTTCGTTACTTTGATAATTTGATATGTGGGTGGACCGGTGCTTGGGTGTTGTTCTTACTTGAACAAGCCTCCCACTTATCATTACCCCCTCTCGCAAGCATCCGCAACTACGAAAGAAGAATTAAGATAACTCTAACCATAGCATGAAACATATGGATCCAAATCAGCCCCTTGCGGAATAGCGCATAAACTAGGATTTAAGCTTCTGTCACTCTAGCAACCCATCATCTAATTACTACTCCACAATGCCTTCCCTTAGGCCCAAAGATGGTGAAGTGTCGTGTAGTCGACGTTCACACGACACCACTAAAGGAAGCAACAACATACATATCATCAAAATATCGAACGAATACCAAATTCACATGATTACTTATGACAAGACTTCTCCCATGTCTTCAAGAACAAAAGTAACTACTCACAAATCATATTCATGTTCAAGATCAGAGGGGTATTGAATAGCATTAAGGATCTGAAAATATAATCTTCCACCAAATAAACCAACTAGCATCAACTACCAGATGTAATCAACACTACTAGCAACCCACACGTACCAATCTGAGGTTTTGAGACAAAGATTGAATACAAGAGATAAACTAGGGTTTCAGATGAGATGGTGCTGGTGAAGATGTTGATGAAGATTGGTGCCCCCATGATGAGAGGATCATTGGTGATGTCGATGGCTTCGATTTCCCCCTCCGGGAGGGAAGTATCCCCGGCGGAATCGCTCCGCTGGAGAGGAAAATAACTTCTGCCCAGGTTCCGCCTCGAGACGGCGGCGCTTCATCCCGAAAGTCTTCTCTTTAGTTTTTCTAGGGCAAATGACTTTATATAGAAGAAGGAGGGGGCCAGACGCCTGCTGTGGACCCCACAAGGCATCAGGGCACGCCCAGGGGGGCCGCGCCCCGTTGCCTTGTGGGCAACTGGTGGGTCCCCTCTGGTATTTATTTTCTCCAGTATTTTTTATATATTCAATAAAAAATCTCCATGAAATTTCAGGTCAATTGGAGCTCTGTAGAATAGGTATCTCTGATGTGGCTATTTCAGGTCCGGAATTCCAGCTGCCGGCATTCTCCCTCTTCATGTAAATCTTGCAAATTAATAGAGAAAAGGCATAAGAATTGTACCATAAAGTGAAATAATGATTAAAAACATAATAAATACCAGTAGGAAATCATGATGCAAATTGGACGTATCAGTATGTATAGGATTTGAATCGTTATTTTGGATATGAGATCGGCTGTTGATTGCTTAGTTTAATAACTTCGTGAATGTTGTGAAGGGGCCCCACTCAGCATTATTATCTAATAGCCACGAAGTATATCACTGTCGTTGTAAAGGGATATATAGGACATGAAGGTAATTTGAGGTGACAGTAAAAGCCTTCACTCCTAACCTTTGCAATTGATAGGGGAATTACGGAGAACCCTTAGAGAGGTCGCGTGCACAGGGTAAATCCTTAATTATCATAGTTGTAACCCTAAGGGGGAGACTATGGTGGTGGCGTGCGTGGCACGAAGTCTATACCCGGCTCCGCTCAGCATAATCGTCAAGAGTGGCGCAAGTATCCATACCATACTATGCCCATGCATAGGTTGCGCTAGAAACATACCAATGGACATTCCAGACTCCCTGAGCACGCATTACTCCTCTACTAGTTCATCAGTTACTCAAGTTACTATTTTCTTATTACTTTTATGTTATTTATTTTAAAGCTTACTTCGCACCACAATCACAATTTATTTCCGCCCTGACTTTGTTTGGAGCCTACAATTCTTTGCAGGCACAAATTCATAATTCATTACAAGAGGCAAAGTCTGATTCCTGTGCTCCTTGTGGGATCAATACTCTTACTTCGAAAAGGCTACAACTAAACCCTGTGCACTTACAGGCTATCAGTGTCTGAGAGATATCCTTGGTGACTGCGAGCGGTGGTGGAAGATGAAGATGGAGTGAATGAATTAGTGGAAGAGGAGGGGGGGAGTTAATTGGTTGGTGTGTAAAAAAGGATGTAACTGTAGATGTTTGGTAAAACCTGAAAATAGAGCATGTTTTAGGACTTTAGCCCCAGGCATGTAGTGTTGATCTTTGATAATATATATTTAATGTAGGTATGATATACATGTACTTAATATTTTTTTAAATTGATATGGATTAAAATAATATTTAAATTTTATGTCATCATACAAATGGTCTATTGTATCAGTTGGATATTTATAAATGCACCTCGACATGCATACATATGTGTAGTTAGTTTCGACACATTTTCTTCAATGATATTTTTGATTGTTTTCTCCACAAATTTACCACATTTCATTGGTGCGGTTGCCTCCCACGGAGAGCATGTATAGCTCGGCATCCGGTGGATCTTCTCAGATCCGATATATTTATGTTTCTAATGAATTTAGACGCATTAAACTGTCTTTGTGATCAGCTTTGCATATTGTTGTGTAGGTGTCTACTTTCCTAGATTGATGCATTCCCAACCGCTCCTTACAGACATTTTCTTATGAGAGGGTGGGATGAAATTCGCATATCACTCCAACCGGTGTCTATTGTTCAACATCGATGAATCCCCAACCGCCACGTAGACAAGATAGAGATTTATATAAATAGTTTGTTTAATTGACTCCGAGGACCAAAGAAGGCATCTATGTACGGTAAACGCGCGCTGACAATGGATGAATGCAGAGAAAAACTATTTCCCCCTAACAACAGTGTATTTCAAAGGATATATTGGAGTAAATATAGGGCATTCGATCCATTTCCAGCAAAACAAAGATCATTCTAATGTTGTTGTTTATAGAAACAGGAAGCAAATGTAAATGTTCATTTTGAACAATGATGTGAATATAAATACTTCCTTGTGCCTGGACACAGGCAAACCTGCAAGCTTTGTTGCACTTTGGGCTTAATGGGACGTTGAATAAGCTTGGGGGGCAACAAATATATTTAATGCCTTTCTACAACATTTAGTAGTCCCACACCATGAAGCTTTTAAATGTTAGCATGTGCGGCTACTTAATTATAAGTGGACGATACGTCTACGACGTATATATAATTTTGATTGTTTCATGCTATTATATTATCATTCTTGTATGCTTTATATGCCATTTTATATTATTTTTTTGGACTAACGTATTAACTTAGTGCCCAGTGCCAGTTTCTATTTTTTTGCCTATTTCTTTGTTTCGCAGAAAACCATACCAAACGAAGTCCAAACACGATGAAACTTTACGGTGATTTTTTTTGGACAACAAGAGACCCTAGAAGCTTTGGGGAGAGACCAGAAGACCCACGAGGGCCCCACAAGCTCAGGGGGTACCCCCTATAGGGGGCGCCATGCAAGCTTGTGGGCTCCCTGAGCCTCCGTTTGACCTAATTCCTAGCCTATAAATTCCCATATATTCTCAAAACCCCGAAGCGAGACCCGAAACATTTTTATCACCTCCGCAAGCCTATGTTCTTCCGCAATCCCATCTGGATGCCTTTTTCAGTACTCTACCAGAGGGGCAAACCATTGGGGAGGCAATCTTCATCAACCTTGCTGCCTCCATGATGATGTGTGAGTAGTTTCTTCAGGACCTACCGGTCCATAGAGGTAGCTAGGTAGTTTTCTCTCTGTCTCTTTTCGATCTTCAATACAATGATCTCTTCGAAGATCTATTCGATGTGATTCTCATGGTGTGTTTGTTGGGATCCAATGAATTGTAGGTTTATGACCAGATTATTCACTGAAACTATTTGAGATTTTTGAGATGTAATCTATGTGTGATTTTTAGCTATGTATGCTTTCTGATCTATGAGTTTTCTTTGGCCAATTGGATGAGTAGATCTTCAGAGGGAGTGGTGCATAGTAGTGGGTTCAATCTTGCAGTGTCCTTACTCTGTGACAGGAGGAGTTGCAAGGCACATATTGTATTGTTGCTACTAAGGATAAAACGACAAGGTTCGAACATATTGCTTGGTCTTACTTTGTCTACATTATGTCTTCTTGCTTAATGCGTGACTCTGTTTGTATGAACTTAATACTTTGAGATGCATGCTGGATAGCGGTCTTAGGGTGGAGTAATAGTAGTAGATGCAGTTGGATTAACGGTCTACTTGTCACGGATGTAATGCTTATATATGAATCATGCCATGAAGAATTATAATCATAACTATGCGCAATTCTGTCAATTGCCCCAACAGTAATTTGTTTACACACCGATGCTATGCTTATGAGAGAGATGCCTCTAGTGAACCCATGTCCTCCGGGTCCATTTTCCATTATTACTAAAAATCCTACAATTGCTTGCTGTTTTTATTTGCTTTATTTAATTTTATTTGTTTGCCTACCACTATCAGATTTAATCCGCGCAATTGGCGAGAACAAGGGGATTGGCAACCCCCTTGCCTTCGTTAGGTGCAAGCATTTGCTTTGCGTGTGCAGGTACTATTCATGTTGTTTGTGTGTCGTCTCCTTCTGGTTCGATAAACCTTGGTTCCTAACTAAGGGAATTACTATCTGCTACTATACTACTTCATCCTTCCTCTTGAGGGAAGCCCAACAACTCTACAAAGAGTAGTAGAAGAATTTCTGGCGCCGTTGCCGGGGAGGCTTCACCAACCAAACCAGGTGCCTTCGCTCACGTTTATCAATTTGCTTGTTTTTACTTTCTTTGCCCTTTGCATTTTATTTTATTTTCTCCTTTTCTTCCTCCTCCTTCTCTATTTTTTTTAAAAATAGCAAAAAAAATTTGTGTCACTATTTATGCTTGTGTTGCCATGTGCCTTTTATTTGCTTGCATCTTTGCTTGCTAAAAATTTATTGATATGGATCCTTCTCCACTAGTCGTACTTTTAAAAAATTCTAATTACGATAAACAAATTTCTAGTGATGAAAATGCTATTTCTATAAGCTCTTTGAAAGAAAAGATGAATTTGAGTGCGCTTCGTTATCTCTAAGAAGTCCTTCTTGAAAATATGGATTCCGATAATCTTCATGAAGTGATAGAAGAAGAATTCAACAAAATATTTGGTGTGAATTCCTTGAATGATAAGAATGATTGCAATGTTGTTAGTATGATTTCTATGAATATCGATGATGCTAATGATATGCAAACTACAAGCTTGGGGATGATGAGTTTGATGAGCATGATGTTTTTGGTCACCCTATTAATGATCAAGTTATAAACAAAAAATATGATAATCTTTATGATTCAAGTGATGAAGATGACACACTTGATATTGCTTTTTATGGTGACTCTATGTCTGAAGGCACTATTGATGATGATTTTGTTATGCCTACTACTTACTGTAATGATCATGATTGGGGAGATAATTATGATGCTTCTTTTGATCTTGGAAATTTATTTGAGCCTCATAATGATTCTTTTATTGATAATAAAATTTGCAATACTATTGAAAGTGGGTTTGGAAGAGCGTCAACTTTTAAAAATCACACTACTTTGGAGAACTTTCCATCTTATGATTTTTTAATAAAGGTGGGTTTGGAGAGGTCATGACTTCAGTTGATGTTAATCCCACTATTTTGGAAGATTATAAAACTTTCATGCATGTGGAACATGGAGAGAATATTTTATATGATAGCTATATTATTGAATTTGATTATGATCCTACATGTAATTATTTTGAGAGATGGAAGTATGGCTATAGAAATCTTCATGTTACTAAATTACCTCTCTTCATGTTAAAACTATTAATGCATTCTTCTTTCTTGTATATGCTAGATAATGGTTGTTTTGAAAATTTGTTTATTTATAAAATTCCTATGCATAGGAAGTATGTTAGAATTAAATGTGTTTGTTACATGCTATATTATGCTCTCTCTATGCTTCAATACTTGTCTTTCATGTGAGCATCACAAAAATCTCAAGCCTATCTGAATGGCTATAAAGAAAGAGCTTATTGGGAGGCAACCCAATAGTTATCCTTTATTTTTATTTTTTGAGTGTCAACATGATTATTGCTACTGTAATGGTTATGTTTGTATCTTTGCTTTTGATTTTGTGCCAAGTTAAGCCTTTAGGTTGATGTGGATGATTGTTTATTTGGTTCTGTGCAAAAACGGAAAGTTTAGCGTCCAGTTCATGAATATACATTTTGTACTGGAACATGATAAAAGTATGAAATTTTACACATTACTGCTATTCAAATTGTTTACATTTTCCTATTTTTTCAGGATTTTTGGAGTTACAGAAGTATGCCTAAAAATTGCATCATTATGTATTGTTCTGTTTTAGACAAATTCTGTTTTTATTGCATAGTGTGCTTATTTTAAAGTTTCTATGGATTGTATCGGGGGTATAAGTCATGGAGATGATATAATTCAGTAGGTACTATGTAAGAACAGTTATGAATATTTCTTTGACAGTACCTAAGTTAATGAATTATTTTATTATACTAATGGATCTCACAAGGTTTTGTTAAGTTTTGTGTGGCTGAAGTTTTCAAGTTTTGGGTGAGATGATGATGGAAGAAAGAATAAGGAGCAGCAAGAGCCTAAGCTTAGTGATGCCCAAGGCACCCAAGGTAATATTCAAGGAAGATCCAAGCATCTAAGCTTGGGGATGCCCCGGAAGGCATACCCTCTTTCGTCTTCAATCTATCGGTAATATCACTTCGAGCTATATTTTTATTATCACATGATATGTGTTTGGCTTGGAGTGTCGTGTGTTTTTATCTTGTTTGTTTGCTTGTTTCCACAATCATTGTTTCCTGCACCTATTATGAGAGACACATATTCATCATAATTTATAGAATGCTCATTATGCTTCACTTATATCTTTTGAGTTAAGGCAATTGCTCATGTTCTTCACTTATATCTTTTGAGCACGACGATATATATATTTTATAGAAATCAGTTGCACTCTCTTACTTCACTTATATCTTTAGAGTTAAATAGGAAGTGGTAATCGCATGAGTTATATGTTTAGTCCAAGAATAATAGGTATACAAAGGTGGTATAATAAAAACTTGCATGTAGATCACTGAATATGTCATGTTTGTTTTCTTGCAATAGTTTTGTGATATTGAGAGGATAATATATGAGGTTTACTAGTGGATAATCTTGGTTTAGTAAATAATATTGGTGTTAAGGTTTGTGATTTCCTATTCATGAAAATGTCAGTTTTGCCATAGCTAGGAATTTGGAGCACAATTTATGTGTGTTATCCGGATCGGGGGCGCGCGATGGTTAACTCCTCCCTAGGGGCATGCGAGTCATACTTTGCTTCGAGGGCTAATAGGCTTTGATGATAAGTACTTGAGTTCTTTATGACTAATGTGAGTTTTTGGACCATAAGAACTTCCACCTATCCATATTTTGCTAGCCTCGTCGGTACCGTGCATTTCCCGTTCTCACCTCGAGACTTGGTGCAAACTTTGCTGGTGCATCCAAACCCTGTGATATGACACGCTCTACCACACATAAGCCTTATATATATCCTTCCTCAAAACAGCCATCATACGTACCTATTATGGCATTTCCATAGCCATTCCGAGACATATTGCCATGCAATATCCACCATCATCATATACATGCTTTAGCATTCATTGTCATGTTGCTTTGCATGATCATATAGAGCTGACATGATATTTGTGGCAAAGCCACCAATCATCATTGTTATACATGTTATGCTAGATCATTGCACATCCTGGTACACTACCAGAGGCATTCATATGTAGTCATATTTTCCAGTTTATCGAGTTGTAAGTAAATTAAAGTGTGATGATGATCATTATTAGAGCATTGTCCCTATGAGAAAAAGAATGGTGGAGACTTATTAGTCCTCGAAAAAGTGGGGATGAGATCCATGAGACTGTTCTAAAAAAAGAGAAAAAATGAGAGAAAAAGAGAGAAGGGGCAATGCTACTATCCTTTTACCACACTTGTGCTTCGGAGTAGCACCATGCACTTCATATAGAGAGTCTCTATGATTTTCACTTTCATATACTAGTGGGATTTTTACATTATAGAACTTTCGGCTTGTATATTCTGATGATGAGCTTCCTCAAATGCTTGAGGTCTTCATGAACAAGCAAGTTGGATGCACACTCACTTAGTTTCATATAGAGAGCTTTCATACACGTATAGCTCTAGTTCATCCATTGCATGGCAATCCCTACTCCTCACATTAACATCGATCGTAAGGCCTCTCCATTGCCTAATGGTTAGCCTTGTTGGTGTGAGACTTTCTTATATTATTTTTTCTTCCCTTATAAACCCCAATCATCATTCTCTTTGCCGTCCAAAGTGGTAAGTCCATGGATCACGCTCAAGTATTGAGTGCGATGTGAAAAAGCTGAAGCGAGAAAAAGTATTGACTCAATTGCTTGGTTTGCCACCGGGCTGTCATGACAGATATCTATGTGTTAGGAAGACTGAGATATGCCATTCTTACATGATTAAATGAGTAGGAATAACATTCTTTAGCATTTATATTTTGAAGGGCAATGAATATTTACTAGTATTCTTGTGTATTATTGTTTTGATGTCAAATTGATAGACTATTGCCTTAAATCATTGGCTTCCCAATATTCATACCGCAAATGAATTACATGATCGAATAACATGCTAGGTAGCATTCAACATAAAAAATTCTGTTTTTATAATTTACTTACTCGGGGACGAGTAGGAACTAAGCTTGGGGATGCTGATAAATCTGTGATGTGTCTATAATTTTTGATTGTTTCATGCTATTATGTTATCATTCTTGTATGCTTTATATGCCATTTTATATTATTTTTATGGACTAACCTATTAATTTAGTGCCCATTGCCAGTTTCTCTTTTTTGCCTATTTCTTTGTTTAGCAAAAAAACCAGACCAAACGAAGTCCAAACACGAAGAAACTTTACGAAGATTTTTTCTGGACAACAAGAGACCCTAGAAGCTTCGGGGAGAAACCAGAAGGCCCACGAGGGCCCCACAAGATCAAGGGGCGCGCCAAGCAAGCTTGTGGGCCCCGAGCCTCCGTTTGACCTAATTCCTGGCCTATAAATTCCCATATATTCCAAAACTCCTGACGCGAGACCCGAAACAATTTTATCGCCACTACAAGCCTCTATTCTTCCACGATCCCATCTAGAGGCCTTTTCTGGTACTCTGCCAGAGGGGAATCCATTGGGGAGGCAATCTTCATCGACCTTGCTGCCTCCATGATGATGTGTGAGTAGTTCCTTCAGGACCTACGGGTCCATAGCAATAGCTAGATGGCTTTCTCTCTCTCTCTCTTTTCGATCTTCAATACAATGATCTCTTCGGAGATCTATTCGATGTAATTCTCACGGTGTCTTTGTTGGGATCCGATGAATTGTGGGTTTATGATCAGATTATTCATTGAAACTATTTGAGTCTTTTGAGATTTAATCTATGTGTGATTTTATAACTATGTATGCTTTCCGATCTATGAGTCTTCTTTGGTCAATTGGATGAGTAGATCTTCAGAGGGAGTGGTGCATAGTAGTGGGTTCAATCTTGTGGTGTCGTTACTCTGTGACAGGAGGAGTTGCAAGGCACATATTGTATTGTTGCTACTAAGGATAAAACGACGAGGTTGGAACATATTGCTTGGTCTTACTTTGTCTACATTATGTCATCTTGCTTAATGCGTTACTCTGTTTGTATGAACTTAATACTTTGAGATGCATGTTGGATAGTGGTCTTGGGGTGGAGTAATAGTAGTATATGTAGTTGGATGAACAGTCTACTTGTCATGGATGTAATGGCTAATATGAATCATGCCATGGAGAATCATAATCATAACTATGCGCAATTCTGTCAACTGCCCAACAGTAATTTGTTTACCCACTGATGCTATGCTTATGAGATAGATGCCTCTAGTGAACTCCTACAATTGCTCGCTATTTTTATTTGCTTTATTTTATTTGTTTGCCTACCACTATCAGATTTAATCCTTGCAATTGGTGAGAACAAGGGGATTGAGAAACCCCTTGCCTTCGTTGGGTGCAAGCATTTGCTTTGCGTGTGTGTCGATACTGTTCAGGTTGTTTGTGTGACGTCTCCTTCAAGTTCGATAAACCTTGGTTCTTAACTGAGGGAAATACTATATGCTACTATACTACTTCACCCTTCCTCTTCAGGGAAGCCCAACAACTCTACAGAGAGTAACAGTGCACAACATGCCTCAAATACATCATTTCACTAGAAATGGAAGTTGAAAGGATCGGTATGGTCGACTAGTGGGGAGGGGTGAATAGGCGACTTCCAATTTTTAACTTCTTTTAACAATATTAAGGCTCAACAAGAAAATAGGTTGTATAGATATGCAACTAGGTGGACAACCTATATGACAAGCACAACAAGAGAAAATGCAAGCACAAGATAAACACACAATACAAGCTTGTAGAAAGTAAAGGCACGAAGTAACCGCAAGTGGAGTCGATGGAGACAAGGATGTGTTGCCAAAGTTCCCTCCTTTGGGGGAGGTATGTCTCCATTGAAGAGGTGTGGAGGCACAATGCTCCCCAAGATGTCACTAGGACCACCTAATTCTCCTCACCCCCCCCCCCCCCCCGCACAATGCAAGATGCCGTGATTCCACTAGCTGTGCCCATGAAGGTGGCGATCGGACCTTTACAAACTAGGTTGGGGCTCTCTACACAACTTAATTGGAGGCTCCCAACACCACCACAAAGCTTCACCACAATGGAATGTGGTCTGAGGTGACCTCTTCCATCTAGGGTGCCCAAACATCCAAGAGTAACAAGATCCACAAAGGATAGTAGGGGGGAATCAAATTTCTCTCGATGAAAGTGTAGACCGGGGCCTTCTCCTCCAAATCCTAGAGAATCAACAGGTTTTGATTGCTAGGGAGGGAGATCGTGTGAGTTTGAGCTGGGGCGACAATGGAGAAAATGGGGAAAGGAGAGGTAGTCCTCTTAGGGAAGAAGACTCCCCTTTTATCGTTATGCTCTGGTCGTGCATAAGCGGTACTACCGCTTAGACGAGCTATACTACCGCTAAACATGGCAGATTCAAAGATACCCATCGAGTACCATAGCGGTACTAGCACGTAGTTCTGCCGGAGCGGTACTACCGGCTAAAATAAGCGGTACTACCGCGAATTATCAATGGGTTGTTAGAGAATCCAACGGTACTAGGCCTGGCACAAGAGCGGAAGTACCGCACAAGCGATAATACCATTCGCGCCAGCGGTACTACCGCGAAATAATGGAGGCCTAACAGAGAACCTCATGACAGTGCCCGCGGTACATCAGCCGAAGTACCGCACAAGCGGTACTATCGCCAGGCGCATGCGGTACTATCGTGAATTCCTGGAGGCCTAACAGAGAACCAAACAGTTGTACAACTAGCGGAAGTACCGCATAAGCGATACTACTGTGCGTACCAGTGGTACTACCTCTTGGTAACTGCCAATAAGACCAAAACACAACATACGAACTGCTCCCAAGTTGGGGAAGGGAATGTGGGTGCATTTAGGTTGTGTATGTGTTGATTCCACCCATACCTTCCAACGCGGACCCCCTCTTAATAGCACAGATTCCCTATGACTCAAATCAAAAGAAAAGAAACGCCGGAAAGCCCATATTTGTTGTTTGCTTATCCGAGGGGAATCAAACCGTCTTGTGCCATCGATATGAATATCTGAAATGCTCAATGCACACGGTTAGTCGGTAAAGCACATTGTCATCAACACCAAAACCGATTAGAGAGAGAGACATGCCCTAACAGAAGTGTGCACTTACAGGCAAACCATATTATGGAATACAAAAAATGTGTGATTCCAATAATTATTAGCTAAATCATGCATTGTTTGCATTTTGTACATATGGTTCATTGTGTTGCACACCTATAACAAGACAAATGACAAAAAGTATACCTATACAATAAGATAACTATCACACTGCCATGTTACTACTTTAGGAAATGGTAGATCGGAGATCAACATTTTTGCCACTAATTAAAGAAAAATCCCTATAAATAAAAGTGGCATCTACGACGTGCGCATTGCATTATTGCCAATTGTAGGATTTTCCTATGAAATCTACAAATTTTCCTAGAAGTGGCATCTATGACGTGCACATTGCATAATTACCCATTCTAGGATTTTCTTAGGAAATCTAAATTTTTTGCCAATAAATGACTACCAATTTATGACATCTCTAAACTTCCAATGTAAGATTTGAGTCCAAAACTCGACTACCAATTAATGGCATACCCACGTGCGGTGGCCTATAACATCGCCGCCCTCCCCTGTCTCGCCACAATTCTATATCTGACACCTCTCATTCTCATATCCAATCCACCACCAATCCCTCATCAATGGCGCACCCGGAGCACCCATTAGTCTTCAATTTTGGCATCAATCAAGAGGTGGAGTAGCAAGACCCTCTGGCCCCCTTGTGGGCGGAGATGGACCTGGCGCTGGAGATGGTTGCGCAGATGGACGCAGAGGCCGAGCAGCTGATTTGGGACCTTGTACCAGATCACGTGCCCGTGTCCGCACCCGCGCACCCACCCGAGCTATACAACGCGGCCGATTGGCTGACATGGGCTGTGGCCGCCGAGTCGTATTACCCCGACAACTTTACATCATTCCACGCATTCTATCATGGCAGTGGCGGTGGCCATGGCGTTGGTGATGGCCATGGTCGTGACGCTAGCCGTGGTCGTGGCGCTGGTTGTGGATGTGGTGCTGCTTCCCACGGCCATGGTGGTGGTGGTGGCGGTGGCCATGGCATCGGCGGGCGCCGTGGTGGCGGCGAAGGAAGTGGCGGTGGCCACAACTAGCTAGCTAGGCCGTGACCCATATGGCTATATAAATTACTAGTTATTATTATTATTATTATTATTATTATATGTCCTGTGAATGTAGTCGATGTGCGACAAAATTTGGAAAGAAACAAACTATTTTCGTCTGAATTTTGTTGAATCTGTGTTTGTCAAGTGTGTTGTCTGAATGAGTGCGGGCATGCATTTTGGAGACATCCGTCGTTCAACTAGAAAATAAATCATCAAACTCAGTTTTTTATCTAAAAATTACCTATGATTTAATGAAAGACCGTGTGATACATAGCAGACCGTTCATATTGAAGGACCGTGTGAGGTAAGGTCACAATCAAAACGAGTTTTGCTATGTTGCCATGCGCGATGATGTCTAAAACATGCAAATGTAGTTTACTGATGAAGGAACATAGTTTCATATATTCTTAATTACATGAAATATTAAATACATATAGAGAACGCGCATAAAACACAACATGGAGCAGGCATCGCCGTCGGTGAGCCTCTGAGTTCTTCGGTGTATTTTTGCTACAGTGCCGCTTCCGGATGTCCATCATCAGGACCTTGTGGCGCGGTTCTAGTAGGTCGCCAAGCTTGCGGAGCAGATGCGCGTCGCCCTTGGCATAGCCTGTAGGACGTTGTGGAGATGGGATGACGCGCTCCAAGGCAACCTTGACAACATTGTGCAGCTGCTACCTGTTGATGAGTGATATTTTTACACTCATTTACCCTTTGCTTAAACCGAGATATTTTTATTAAAACTGAGATATTCACTCCGATATTGCTAGTAATGACTAATGAATGCAAAGGATTCCAAAAATCCTCTCTTTGATGTGTTTCCACAGGAAATGGGCTAAAAATGGAAGAAATCAAGTGTGAACGTGGAAAGGAGTGAAGGAGGAGATAGAAGAAATCAGGAGGAGGCGCACCAGAAGAAACAACACAAAAGATAGCATTCGAGGCGACCACGAGCGCTCGCATGAGCGGTTGTTTGGTGTGAAAACCGAGGCATCTCGTCCACCTGAACAACTTTTATGAAGGGGACCAGGTCGAAATGTGAACAGAACGTCCGCGAGCGAACAGAACAGAGTCATCTTCATCCCTCTTCATTAACCCTAGCCGCCGCCATTTCCCTCTCCATAGCCACCATCACCACCATAGTTCATCTTCCTCTAGATCATACTTGTAATCGTGCATCACACACGGCACCCATTGTAAGACATATTATCAATCAATCAATCTTTGTGATGTGTTCTTCGTGTGATTTGATCTCCATGTGTGAGTAGTTCGCTAAGGAATGGGTTGAGGCAAAGGCCTTGCAACCCTCTGTATTTGTTGTGGGGATCAATGGAAGTGCTTTGAATTAACGTCTCGTATGTGCGAAATAAAATTGTTCCGTAGATGTCTCTTGTCTCGTCTACGTTCTTCATCCCTGCAGGTACCCAGGATCATGGAGAGCGGGCCACAGAGAGGCTAAGGGCAAGGAGACCGTGAAGTGTTATTCTGAACACCAGTGACAGAAGGGTTTAGTACGGTAACACGGATCCAATCTCTGGGATTCATTAGGTGTAATCATTAAACACCCAAAGCTCTTGTCTGATTATTATAATCTTAATTATCGAGGCAACCTCCCATGATGGATAGGGCCTTCAGTTGGACAACTGATTCTTGATGTAGGACTCGTGCCGGTCAAGATGTTATTTGGACACATCCCCACTTCCGTTCGTAACAAGCACATGTCGATGGGTGACTTCCAGCGCACAAATTAAGATCATATCTGGTCCCAACACAAATGCATGGTTGTAAGCATTAAGATCTCATACCCATACCTCTTTTATTATAAGTGTTTTATTCCAATTAGCTCGATTTGATCCGATCAAAAGCTGGAATTGTTTGTTTGACAAAAGCTTGCTAGAGACCATTGCTTCAAGGGAACCTTCCTCTCGCGGGTTCGATAACCCAAGGTCACTTCTTGGGGAAATAGGTGTGGGGTACTTTCTATTCCATTTCCGGATCACTAAAAGGAAGTATCAAGCCCTTTTTCTGGCACCGTTGTCGGGGAGGAGTTGAGTGCTCCCAGTCTTTGTGTTTAGAGTTTTTGTTAAAGTTTAGTTTCAGTTTTTGTTTAAGTTCTAGTTTTATTTTTGTTGCAAGTGTTGTCAGTTGAAAAAGCCCAAAAAGATTTCCATGGCTCGTAATCTTGCAAGTTTTGCTACAACCAGCAATAGCTTTATGTGTGAACCCATAGCACAACCTGAGGTTGCAGCCGCTGAGTATGAGATCAAACCGAACTTAGTTTCCATGGTTTAACAGGACCAACTTGGAGGCTCTGCTTTTGAAGATGCCGGTATGCTCTTGCATAATTTCACTGCATTGTGCAACATGACAAATGATACGTCTCCGTCGTATCTATAAGTTTTGATTGTTTCATGCCAATATCCTACAATTTCCACATACTTTTGGCAACATTTTATATGATTTCTTGGACTAACATATTGATCCAGTGCCCAGTGCCAGTTCCTGTTTGTTGCATGTTTTTTGTTTCACAGAAAATCCATATCAAATGAAGTCCAAACACGATAAAAATTTATGGAGATTTATTTTGGAATATATGTGATTTTTGGGAAAAAGAATCAACGCGAGACGATGCCCGAGGAGACGACAAGCCTGGAGGGCGCGAGCCCCCTAGGCGTGCCTAGGGGGCTTGTGGCTCCCCTGTAGGTCAGTTAAGGGTGTCCTTCTGCCGCAAGGAAGCTAATATCCGGATAAAAATCCCCTCAAAATTTCAGCCCAGTCGGAGTTATGGATCATCGGGAATTTAAGAAATGATTTTCGTCCAGAAAACAAGAGCGCGAAACAGAAGAGAACAGAGAGAGAGATCCAATCTTGGAGGGGCTCCTGCCCTCCGGGAGCCATGGCGGCCATGGACCAGAGGGGAAACTCTCCTTCCATCTAGGGGGGAGGCCAAGGAAGAAGAAAAAGGAGGGGGCTCTCTCCCCCTCTCTCTTGGTGGCGCCGGAACGCCGCCGGGGCAATCATCGTGACGGCGATCTACACCAACAACTTCGCCACCGTCAACACCAACTCTTTCCCCCTCTATGCAGCGGTGTAACACCTCTTCTCTCCGCTGTAATCTCTACTTAAACATGGTGCTTAACGCTATATATTATTATCCAATGATATGTGGCAATCCTATGATGTTTGACTAGATTCGTTTTGCCCTATGGGTTGATTGATGATCGTGATTGGTTTGAGTTGTATGTTTTATTTTGGTGCTGTCCTATGGTGCCCTCCGTGTCGCACAAGCGTGAGGGATTCCCGTTGTATGGTTTGCAATACATTGATAATTCTCTTATAGTGGGCAGCTAGAGTGACAGAAGCTTACACCCGAGTAAGGGGGTTGTTGCGTATGGGAGTAAAGAGGACTTGTTAGTTAATGCTAAGGTTGGGTTTTACCTTAATAATCTTTGGTAGTTGCGGATGCTTGCTAGAGTTCCAATCATAAGTGCATATGATCCAAGTACGGAAAGTATGTTAGCTCATGCCTCTCCCTCATATAAAATTGCAATAATGATTACCGGTCTAGTTATCGATTTCCTAGGGACAAATATTTCTCTTGTGTTACAAAAGGTTTCTACTAAACAACTAACTTTTATTATCTTGCAATTTACTCATAGTTTTATTCTCGCAAAGTACTCCTAGTTTTATTCTTATAAAGTAGTTCTAGCATTACACCTACAAACTACTTCTAGTTTCATACTTGTTCTAGGTAAAGAAAACGTTAAGTGTGCGTAGAGTTGTATCAGTGGTCGATAGAACTTGAAGGGAATATTGATTCTACCTTTAGCTCCTCGTTGGGTTCGACACTCTTATTTATCGAGAAAGGCTACAAACGATCCCCTACACTTGTGGGTTATGAAGACCTTGTTCTGGCGCCGTTGCCGGGGAGCAATAGCGTGGGGTTGATATTCTCGTGTGTGCTTGGTTGCTTTATCACGAAGTAGTTTTTATTTTCTGTTCTAAGTTGTTTTATATCTTTAGTTATGGATATGGAACACGAAATACCAAAAAAAATAGTTGTACTTGCTACTCATGGAGATGGGGAACCTCCTAAAACCCTCGATGCTGGTTATGTGTTAAACATTAAATACTACTTTGATAATCCTGAAAATCTCCATTCAACTTGATAATGGGAGATACTTTGGATCAATGGGAATAATTTAGGCATTATCGCTTGTCTCAAAAAGGGAAATTCTTATGGGATCAAATTAAAATGCTGCATTGGTATGCTTGGAATTTATGCTTAAGGTGTGATTATACTTGTTGCTCTAAGATGAAAGCTCCACACCTTTCCTTTCAATGTGAATTTAATGATAATGAAACCTTGGCTTCTTATGCTAATGGTATATATGATTACTATGATGTGGAACTAATAGAAGAATTTGTTGCTTTTATGGGTGCTTATGAAATTAAATCTTTGTTTGAAAAGTATGAAGATTGTGATGTTGCTATTTACAGATCTGAAAATTATGCTATACTTAAATATTACCATGAGAATTGTGAATATAATGCCTATATTGATGAATTTATTGAGAAAGTCTCCGTTGTCCAAGAAGAAACTAATATTTTGCAGGCTCCTATGGAAGAAGAAATTGATGACACTGTGAGCTCATTAGATGAAAAAGATGACGAGGAGAGTGAAGAACAAAGGGAGGAAGAGCGGATTAGCTACCCGTGACCACCTTCTAATGAGAGTAACTCTTCAACTCATACATTGTTTAATTTCCCTTCGTGCTTACCGAAGGATGAATGCTATGATCCCTTTGATTTGTTTGAAATATCCCTTTTTGATGAACTTGACACTTGCTATGCTTGTGGCCATGATGCCAATATGAATTATGCTTATGAAGATGAACTTGCTATAGTTCCTTATGTTAAGAATGAAATTGTTTCTATTGCACCCTGCTACTTGTAGCTTGCGTTGGTATTTCCCCATAGAGGAAGGGATGATGCAGCACAGTAGAGATAAGTATTTCCCTCAGTTATGAAACCAAGGTTATCGAACCAGTAGGAGAATCACACAACACCTCGTTAGCAGCACCTGCACACAAACAACAAATCCTTGCACCCAACGCAAACAAGAGGTTGTCAATCTCTCGGCGGTAAATTGCAAGATTAAATTCTATGTGATAGATAGATAGATTGAAACAAAAATACAAAATAAAATAAAAAAAGAAAATTGCAGCAATATTTTTAGGGTTTTAGTAATATGATTTAGATAGACCCGGGGGCCATAAGTTTCACTAGAGGCTTCTCTCGAGAAAATGGCATACGGTGGGTAGACAAATTACTGTTGGGCAATTGATAGAAAAGCAAATAATCATGACGATATCCAAGGCAATGATCATGTATATAGGCATCACGTCCAAGATTAGTAGACTAACTCCTCCCTGCATCTACTACTATTACTCCACACATCGACCGCTATCCAGCATGCATCTAGTGTATTAAGTCCATAAGAACGGAGTAATGCCTTAAGAACGATGACATGATGTAGACAAGATAAACTCATGTATGAATAAACCCCATCTTTTTACCCTTAGTAGCAACGATACATACGTGTCATGTCCCTTTCTGTCACTGGGATTGAGCACCACAAGATCGAACCCACTACAAAGCACCTCTTCCCATGGCAAGATAAATCAATCTAGTTGGCCAAACCAAATCAATAGATCGGAGAAGAAATATGAGGCTATAATAATCATGCATAAAAGATTGCAGCAAAGACTCAAATAATTTCATGGATAATCTGATCATAAACTCACAATTCATCTGATCCCAACAAACACACCGCAAAAGTGATTACATCGGATAGAACTCCAAGAACATCGAGGAGAACATTGTATTGAAGATAAAAAAGAGAGAAGAAGCCATCTAGCTACTGCCTATGGACTCGAAGGTCTGTGGTAAAGTACTCACGCATCATCGGAAGGGCAGCAAGGTTGATGTAGAAACCCTCCGTGATCGATTCCCCCTCCGGCGGAGTACCGGAGAAAGCCTCTAGATGGGATATCTCTGGAACAGAAACTTGCGGTGGCGGAAAAAGTATTTCATGGACTCCCCTGAGGGTTTCTGATTTTTTCTGAATTTATAGTGCTGGAATTAGGTCAAATGGAGCTGGGTGGGCCCCACGAGGTACTAGGGCACGCCATCCCCCTGGGGCGCGCCCTGGTGCCTCGTGGCCCACTCCTTCATCTTCTGGCCCTCTCCCGAAGCTTCCCGTGTTTATCTTGTCCAATAAAAAATCTCCAAAAAGTTTCATGGCATTTGGACTTCGTTTGGTATTGATTTTCTGTAAAACAAAAACAGGGCAGAAAATAGCAACTGGCACTGGGCACTATTGTAACACCCCATGTAATTAAGCTACAGTGATCACCTTTTGATAATGCCAAGTCACCATGCTTAACAGTGCTTGATCATCATTTGCATCATATCTCATTTCAAATTCCAAATCAAATTGAAATTCAAATATAAAGTAAAAAATAAAAGTTGTTCCAATTTGGAAACTAAAATGTTCATTAAATAGGAAATAATCCATAACCAATTATATTAAGAAAAACAACATCACCTAAAACCCCTAGATGAGTCTAACATCCTAAAACAGTAACCGAACAGCAATATTTAATCCCATTTTATTTAAATAAAATTCAAATGAAAACATGTGTACTCCAAACCTTTTTATGGCAGTGGTAAATATGGCCTAGTATTTATTGAACCAATCTCACATTTTACAAAAGTCTTTTTGAGCAAAAAGAAAATGCAAAAAGAAAAGGAAAAATCTAAACAGAAAAAGAAAAAGCAAAAAGGCTAAAACCTACTTTGCACTAAAGCCTACGGGCTACAGCGCGGCCCAGCCCACCTTGCCACCTCCCTCCTTCCTACTGCTCACCCGCGGTCGCCCGCGCACGCCAGCGCCCGTCGCCGGCTCGCCGTTCCCGCCGCGTCCACTCGCCCCCGCGTCGCTACAGGGCGGCAGGGTGGATAAGACCACCACCGCGGCAACCCTAGCCGCCCCCGAGATATTTTCCCCCCTCCCCTCGCTCGCCTTCTTCCTCCTTCCGCCATGGCCGCCGCTGCCTTCCCCGTCCAACGCGCGTCCGCGTAGCCACCGGCCACCGTTCGCCACACCGTCATGTCCAGGAGGTGCGCCGGCCTCGACTACTTCTCCTGCACCACCGCATCGGGCACGAGGAGCCGCATCGACATCGCCTGCATCGTCTCCCCCAACTTCGGTCGCCGGAGATCGCCGTCTCCACACCGTCATCTCCAAGCCTCCCCGAGCCCATTGCCGCTCCCTACGGCTCCGCTGTGAGCTCCGCCTCCCTCTCCCTCTCTTCCCGTGCTCTTCCCCGCGCCGTAGCTGCCGCTTCGTCCATGGCCATACCAGACGCCGCTCGGACTCGTCGCCGGCATGCTTCCGGCGACCAAATGGCCCCGGGCTAGTGCCCATCGTGCTCGCCGCACCGCGTAGTGCATCCCCAGCGCCTCACCTCGTCCGTTTGCATGCCGCAGCAGCTAACCCGAGCACCTCCCGTACGTGCCGCTGCTCGCCGTCGACGTAGCGCTCCGTTCCGGCCACCCCAGCCGCCGAGACCGCCACCGTTGGACGCGGCACTCGACGCCCGTTCGAACAGCACCGGCCGCGTCCGATTTGAGCCACCACAGCGAAATCCCGACGTCGCCCGCCACGCTCTGCCGCGTTCAAGCTCGCCGGCGCCGACGACGCCGACGTGGCCGCGCCCTGTGCCGCTGACCGCTAGGCCATGCGGGCCCCAGTTGACTGGGTTGACCCAGTCAACTGCTGACTGGGCCCCGTGAGCCACTGACATGCGGGCCCCGCGTAATCAAAACATTTAAAAAAATAAATAAAAGATTAATTAATCTATTAATTAAATCATTTAATTAATTAGACACGGACCAGTAGGGCCCACCCTCTAATTAGCTCGTAATTAGTTTAATTAATCTCAGTTTAGTACTGTGCCACTGACCAGTGGGACCCACTGGTCAGGTTTGACTATGGTCAGCCGGGTTTGACCCGCTGACGTCACACTGACATCATGATGACGTCATTTGGCACTGTTTCGGATAATTCAAATTAAATAATTTCAGAAATGCCAGAAAATGATTAAAACTTTGAAATATCATATAAATTAAACCGTAACTCGGATGAAAATAATTTATATATGAAAAATGATCAGAAAAATATGAAGAATCTGAATATGTGGTCAAAATGCTTGACCATCACTCCTATCTAGGTGAACATGGAACTTTTTGCCCGTATTCGATAGATGAATAGTGCATAACCTTAATAAAATAATTTCAAATAAATTCCTAAATTATCTAAAACAATTAGATAGGCAATATATCACCTCTGCATATCATTTAGGCATGTCATGCATCGCTGTTGCATTGTTGCCGTGAATTTATTGTTTCTTCCCCCTCCTTCTCTCTCGATAGACGCTGAGACCGCCGCCGACGCAGCTGAGTACGACTACGCTCCAGACGAGCAGCCTTCAGACGACCAGCCGCTCTCAGTAGAGCTTCCAGGCAAGCAAAACCCCCTTGATCATAAGATATCGCCCATTCCTTCTCTCTTATGCTTGCATTAGAATTGCTTCTGTTGTTATTCCGATAGCTCCTATTCTGATGCATAGCCTGATTTTGTCGCCTGCTATTGATACTCTACCTGCTGTCCCATGGTGCTTAGTTAGCTTTGCTATTGATTCATCTGTGGCCCTTCACCCTTGTCCGTTTGCCATGCTTGATATCGAGCCGTGATCACTCTGGGTGATGATCACGGAAATGTTTACATATTGCAATACTTTAAACTGTTAAAGTCGGGCTGGCCCCAAGGGTGCCCACGAGAGAATAATATTAAAGACGGGTCGGCTCCAAGAGCACCCGCGCGACGTGTGTTACCAAGTCGGAGGGACAGGAATCCTGTTCGTCTCTGCGAGTTACTAAATACGCCTAACGGATTTGGGTATTTGATCTGAGTAGGCCGCTGGCCTTATATGCACTACCACCACGTGGGATAATGGTTTAATGGGGCCCTCTACGTCGTATGTATCAGCCGAAAGCTCTTCAGACGTCACATCTCAGAGATGCGGGCTGATTGCTGGGGTGGGCTGGTTACTTCACTGTGTATACAGTGTCGCGCCTGGGCCCCGGCCAGTCACGCAACGTGCAGGAGTGCAAAGGGCGATGGCCCAAGACCCCTTCGCACTTAGGATTTAGACCGGCGTGCTGACCTCTCTGCTGAGCCTAGGTAGGACTGCGTCGTGTCGATCACCCGAGGCCGGGTATTACCCAGCAAGTGTGTCCGGCTAGATGTGAACGAGCGTGTTGGGTAACAGTAGTGCACCCTTGCAGGGAAGTTATCAATTCGAATAGTCGTGTCCACGGTAACAGGACGCTCGGAGTTGTATCCTGATCTGCTACAACTACAAACGGATACTGATACAATGATAAATTGATACTACTGCTCTCGGGATCACTTTCTCACAGGGTAGTCAAGGAAGGATCTCAGGGCATTACTAAAATATGATTGAATATATATTATCTTGCTCTACTCTCTTCTATTGCTGCAAGAAATGCTTCAAGATGCTAGTCTTCGATAGGCTAGGCCTCTCCCCCTCTGTTCCAGCATTTTTGCAGTTTAGTCCAAAGATATAGCCCCATTCCTTTGATACCGATGCATGCTTAGTATAGTTCTGATGTCAGTCTTGCGAGTACTTTGGATGAGTACTCACGGTTGCTTTGCTATCTCTCTTTCCCCATACCCGTTTGCTGCAATCAGGCGATGGAGTCCAGGAGCCAGACACCACCGCAGGAGACTACTACCAGGAGAGCCCCGGAGGCACATACTACTGGGTTGAGCCAGCCGACCAGGAGTAGTTTGGAGGCCCTAGGCAGGAGGCCTTCGCCTTTTCGATCAGTGTCGCTGTTTGTGCTAGCCTTCTTAAGGCAAACTTGACTAACTATGTCTGTACCCAGATATTATTTGTGTGTATGACTTATGTATTCGGGTCCTCGTGACCCCTGGTTTGTAATATGAAGATTTATGTTTAATTTGAGTTTAGAGTTGTGTTGTGATATCTTCCCGTGCGTCTCTGATCTCGAGCGTGCACGTTTGCGTGTATGATTAGTGCACGGTCGAGCAGAGGGCGTCACAACTAAGTTAATAGGTTAGTCTCCAAAAATGATATATAATTGCTGTAAATGATTATAAAAACATCCAAGATTGATATTATAACAGCATGGAACAATCAAAAATTATAGATACATTGGAGACGTATCAGCATCCCCAAGCTTAATTCCTGCTCGTCCTCGAGTAGGTAAATCATAAAAACAGAATTTTTGATGTGGAATGCTGCCTAACATATTCATCACATATTCTTTTCTTTTGTAGCATGGACATTGGACTTGAATGATTCAAAGCAATAGTCTATAATTTGACATGAAGATATAAATACTCAAGCATGCTAACAAGCAACCATGTCTTTTAAAATATTAACGCTAAAGAAAGTTATCCCTAGCCCATTATGCTCAATCATTGATCCATTCATGAAACTCACTCAAATATTAGCTACATCCAATGCACAAGTATGACAATAGTGCTCTCTAGTTGGTGCTTTTATAAGAGAAGATAGAGACTCAATTTTTTTTTTGCATAAAAGTAAATAGATAGGCCCTTCGCAGAGGGAAGCAGAGATTTGTCAAATGTGCCAGAGCTCAAAGCTGAAATTAAAGAGATAAAAACAACATTTTGAGAGGCATGCTTTTCCTGTCAACGAAAACGATCGAGAATTCCCAATATTTTCCATGCTAGACACATCATAGGTGGTTCCCAAACAGAAAGTAAAGTTCATTTCCTTTCCACCATTCTTTCACAATCCATGGCTAGCCATATCCACGGGTGCCCTCCATACCAACACTTTCCAAGGAATTTTGTTGTTATTAATTTGATTTCATTGTGGGACTGGACATCCCTATTACCAACCATTCTCTCGTGCAATGACAAGTGAATAAACACTCATCGTGAGAATAACACACCTAGCATGGAAAATAATGGCCACCCCCTGCCGCTTCATGAGCGCTACGGGCACACAAAACAGAAAAATTATTTTGAAAATTAGAGTTGGCACACGCAAATTTACTTGGAACGGCATTGAAATACCGCATATAGGTAGATATAGTGGACCCATTTGGCACAACTTGGGTTTAAGGAGTTTGGATGCACAAGCAGTATTTCCTCTTAGTACAAATGAAGGCTAGCAAAAGATTGAGAAGCAACCAACCAAAAAACGAAAACGGTCATAAACATGCATTGAACACAACTAACACCGAATAATGCACCATAAGTAGGATATAATTTCATTGCATAACTATTGACTCAATGTGCATGCATAGGGAATCCCAAACCTTAACACTAATATTCTTACTAAATCACAATTACTCAACAACATGGCTCACATATTATCATTTCCATATCGCAAAACTATTGCAAGGAATCACACTTATCATATCCAATGATCTATATGAAAGTTTTTATTTATATCCCTCTTGAATATTCATCACTTTGGGACCAATTTCATATCTCGTGCAAATTACCGTTATTATTATCATCTCTCAAAAAATATTTAAGTGAAGCATGAGAGTGCAAATATTTCTTCAAAATTTCAATCTTATCAATTCTCAAAATAATATAAGTGAAGCATGAGAATTCATTTCATCAAAATTTTAGTCTTGTCAATTCTCAAAATAATATAAGTGAAGCATGAGAGTTTATTTCTTCAAAATATAGCCACCACCGTGCTCAAAAAGATTTAAGTGAAGCACTAGAGCAACTGCCTAGCTCAAAAAATTTAAGTGAAGCACATAGGGTATTCTAACAAATGATGATAAACGTGTGGCTCTCTCAAGATAGGTTTGTTCAGCAAAGATGATTGTGACAAACTAAAAAGCAAACAAAGCAACGACTCATATAATACAAGATGCTCCAAGCAAAACTCATATCATGTGACGAATAAAAATATAGCTCCAAGTAAAATTACCGATGGTTGGTAGAAGAAAGAGGGGATGCCTTCCGGGGCATCCCCAAGCTTAGACACTTGAGTCTTCCTAGAATATTACCTTGGGGTGCCTCGGGCATCCCCAAGCTTAGGATTTTGCTACTCCTTATTCCTTCATCCATCGTGATCTCACCCAAAACTTGAAAACTTCAATCACACAAAACTCAACAAAACCTTCATGAGATCCATTAGTACTATAAGTACAAAATAAATCACTACTATAAGTACTGTTGCAAAACCATTCATATTTTATTTTTGAATTATACCTACTGTACTCTAACTTCACCATGGCTTATACCCCCCGATACAATCCATAGATTCATCAAAACAAGCAAGTAGTGCATCAAAAACAGAATCTGTCAAAAACAGAACAATCTGTAGAAATATGAATTATGGTCATACTTCTGTAACTCTAAAAATTCTGAAAAATTGGGAAATTCATATATCAATATTATGTAAAAAATTCAGAAGGTTCTGACATTCGAGAGAAAACCCAAAATTCCAGTACTGGACTCAAAACTTTCTGTTTTCAAACAGCATCAATTATACTATCTTCCAAATCATCCCACAGGCTTTACTTGGCACAAACACTAATTAAAAACACAAAAACACAATCATACCAGTAGCATGACAGTGAAAACAAACAATAATAGAAAAAATTTAATTTATTCATTGGGTTGCCTGCCAACAAGCGCTATTGTTTTATGCCCCTAGCTAGGCATAATGCATAGTTTCAAGTGTTGTCATCTTTCAAGTTGATACCGTAAGCGACCCTCATAATTGATTCATATGGTGCTTTAATTCTTTTCCTAGGGAAATGATCCATACCCTTCTTTAATGGAAACTGAAATTTTATATTCCCTTCTTTCATATCAATAACGTCACCTATAGTTCGTAAGAACGGTCTACCAAGTATTATGGGGCAAGAAGGGTTGCATTCAATATCGAGAAGAATAAAATCAACGGGCACATAATTTATATTTGCAAGAATGAGAACATCATTAATTCTACCAATTGGTTTTTTAATAGTAGAATCCGCCAAGTGCAAATTAAGAGAACATTCATCTATATTGGTAAAACCTAGCACATCACATAGAGATTTTGGAATTGTGGAAATGCTAGCACCCAAATCACATAAAGCATTACATTCATAATTTTTAATTTTAAATTTAATGGTGGGTTCCCATTCATCATATAATTTTCTAGGAATTGAAATATCTAGTTCCAACTTTTCTTCTAACGCTTTCATCATTGCTTCTACGATATGTTTAGAAAAAGCTTTGTTTTGCTCATAAGCGTTGGGTGAATTTAACATGGATTGTAACAAAGAAAATGCACTCAATCAAAGAACAATTATCATAATTAAAATCTTTGTAATCCAAGAGAGTGGGCACATCGCTATTTAAAGTTTTTACCTCTCCAAAGCCAATTTTACCAATTTTCTTATCAAGATTTTCACCCTCCGAATTATGGGGACGCTCTTTAGCTAAAGTTGACTCTTCTTCAGTCCCTTTTTCATCAATTTTAATATTGCTAAACAAAGAATCAATAGATGAAACACCAATCATTTTAATATCCTCGTCATTACTTTGTTCTAATGATTCCGGCTTAGCCGCCATTTGATTTACTAGCGTAGCTTGAGCATCAGAAATTTTTCCTAGCAATTTTTTAGTAAGAGCAAATTGAGATTGAAGACTAGCAACTTCCTTACTAACATCATCAAGTTGTTTTGCAATAGCATTCAGTAAAGTAGAGTGTTCTTTGAGTTCCTCGGTAAAAAAATTGTTGTGCTCAAACTGTGTAGTCATGTAATCTTTAGTATTTTTCTCAATTTCAGACAAAATTTTATAATAAGAGCTATCATGATAATTCTCTTGGGGCATCATGATTAAGCAAACAAGGTAACAAGCAGGCAAGCGAGCAAACTAGAAAAAGCAAACGAAAAAAATCATTTTGTATTTTTGTAAAAACGTTTTAGAAGTGGGGGAGATGAAAATGAGAGGCAAATGGCAAATAAAGTAAATGCAAGGAGATGAGAGTTTATGCAAAGGTACTTGATAGATGTTGATGATGTCTCCCCGGCAACAGCGCCAGAAATTATTCCTGCTACTTGTTGCTTGCGTTGGTATTTCCCCGAAGAGGAAGGGATGATGCAGCACAGTAGAGATAAGTATTTCCCTCAGTTATGAAACCAAGGTTATCGAACCAGTAGGAGAATCAGACAACACCTCGTTAGCAGCACCTGCACACAAATAACAAATCCTTGCACCCAACGCAAACGAGAGGTTGTCAATCTCTCGGCGGTAAATTGCAAGATTAAATTTTATGTGATAGATAGATAGATTGAAACAAAAATACAAAATAAAAAAAAATGGCAGCAATATTTTTAGGGTTTTAGTAATATGATTTAGATAGACCCGGGGGCCATAGGTTTCACTAGAGGCTTCTCTCGAGAAAATAGCATACGGTGGGTAGACAAATTACTGTTGGGCAATTGATAGAAAAGCAAATAATCATGACGATATCCAAGGCAATGATCATGTATATAGGCATCACGTCCAAGATTAGTACACCAACTCCTGCCTGCATCTACTACTATTACTCCACACATCGACCGCTATCCAGCATGCATCTAGTGTATTAAGTCCATAAGAACGGAGTAATGCCTTAAGAACGATGACATGATGTAGACAAGATAAACTCACGTATGAATAAACCGCATCTTTTTACCCTTAGTAGCAATGATACATACGTGTCATGTCCCTTTCTGTCACTGGGATTGAGCACCGCAAGATCGAACCCACTACAAAGCACCTCTTCCCGTGGCAAGATAAATCAATCCAGTTGGCCAAACCAAATCAATAGATTGGAGAAGAAATACAATGCTATAATAATCATGCATAAAAGAGTGCAGCAAAGACTCAAATAATTTCATGGATAATCTGATCATAAACTCACACTTCATCGGATCCCAACAAACACACCGCAAAAGTGATTACATCGGATAGAACTCCAAGAACATCGAGGAGAACATTGTATTGAAGATCAAAAAGAGAGAAGAAGCCATCTAGCTACTGCCTATGGACCCGAAGGTCTGTGGTAAACTACTCACGCATCATCGGAAGGGTAGCAAGGTTGATGTAGAACCCCTCCGTGATCGATTCCCCCTCCGGCAGAGTACCGGAGAAAGCCTCTAGATGGGATCTCTCTGGAACAAAAACTTGCGGCGGCGGAAAAAGTATTTCGTGGACTCCCCTGAGGGTTTCTGATTTTTTCTGAATTTATAGTGCTGGAATTAGGTCAAACGGAGCTGGGTGGGCCCCACGAGGTACCAGGGCGCGCCACCCCCTGGGGCGCGCCCTGGTGCCTCGTGGCCCACTGCTTCATATTCTAGCCCTCTCCCGAAGCTTCCAGTGTTTTGTCCAATAAAAAATCTCCAAAAAGTTTCATGGCATTTGGACTTCGTTTGGTATTGATTTTCTGTAAAACAAAAACAGGGCAGAAAACAGCAACTGGCACTGGGCACTAAGTTAATAGGTTAGTCTCCAAAAATGATATATAATTGCTGTAAATGATTATAAAAACATCCAAGATTGATATTATAACAGCATGGAACAATCAAAAATTATAGATACGTTGGAGACGTATCACACCCACACATGATAGTCATGTTATCTTTTTGAATTCTCCCAACTACACTATGTCGAAGAAGTTTGTTCTTTTTAAGGATTATATTGATGGGTTGCATTTTCCTATTACACATGATGATTTTGATGGATATAATATGCATGTATTGCTGCTCCTAATTGCAATTATTATGAGAGAGGAACTACATCCCCACCTCTCTATGTTTCCAATACGATAAAATTGCAAGAAACTGTTTATGCTATGTATCGGCCTTTATTATGTGTGCATGAATTGTTCTTGTATGACATGCCAATGCATAGGAAGAGAGTTAGACTCCATCATTGCATGATATATGTTGCTTTGTGCTCAATACTAAATTACAGATCATTGTTAATTAAAATTGGCTTTGATATACCTTGGGATCCGGGTGGATCGATTGCTTGAGCACTTTATGCCTAGCTTAATGGCTTTAAAGAAAGCGCTGCCTGGGAGGCAACCTGGAAGTTTTAAAGAGTCATTTTATTCTGTTGTGTGCTTTTATAAAGTTTAAAAAAAATAGAGGGGAACCTAAAACTTTTTCAAAAAGAAAAGTGAAAGTGAGATAGATGAGCAATGTGGAAGTGGGGGCTAGCCTTGAACTTTGTTCATGCCCATGGAAACTTTGTGAACCCTGATTACAGAAAATTTTCAAGAAAAATAATTATCCCTTTGTACAAATCCATTGTATTATAAAAATAATGTGCCAAGATTTACCTTTAGGATGTTTAAATTGCTTGTTTGGTGTGTGCTGTGAAAAAACAGAAAATTTTGTTGTAGTGTTTCTATATTTTACTGGAACATGCAAAAATTCTGAAATTTTAACACAGTACTTCTATGAAATTTTTTTATTTTGTCCTAATTTTTCAGAATTTTTTGAGTTACAGAAGTATATGTTTCATTTGCATCTTTACAGACTGTCCTGTTTTCACAGATTGCTGTAATAGTTTCTTTATTTGCGTATGTTTGAAATCTTGTTGAGCCCCATTGACTTTGGAGCCATAGAATTGTGATAGCATACAGTGGGTAATGTTTGATTATAATTAAACAATAATGTTACAGCAGGACATGATGGGATTTGATGTTATATGTACTAACCCCTCTAATAAAAATTTTGGTTAAGTTTTGTGTGGATGAAGTGTTGAAGATCGAGGAGGTATCGATATGAGGAGCATAAGGAGAGGCAAGAGCTCAAGCTTGGGGATGCCCAAGGCACCCCAAGTAAATATTCAAGGAGACTCAAGTGTCTAAGCTTGGGGATGCCCCGGAAGGCATCCCATCTTTCTTCGACAATTATCGGTATGTCTCAGTTTTTGTTTCGTTCACCGTGTGCTTTTTTCTTTTTCCTTTAATAATGCTACATACTGGTATGAGATAGTCCTTGGATGATTTATAGAATGCACTTTGCACTTCACTTATATCTTTTGAGTATGGCTTTATAGAATGCTTCATGTGCCTCACTTATATCATTTAAAGTTTGGATGCCTGTTTCTCTACATATAGAAAACCGTTATTTGTAGAATGCTCTTTTGCTTCACTTATATTTATCAGAGCGTGGGCAAGTCTTTTGTAGAAAGAATAAAACTCTCATGCTTCACTTATATCTATTTAGAGAGTCAACAGGAATTGGTCATTCACATGGTTAGTCATAAAATCCTACATAAAACTTGTAGATCAATGAATATGATAAGTTTGATTCCTTGCAATAGTTTTGCGATATTAAGATGGTGATATGTGGGAGGTACTAGTGAATGATTGTGGTTTAGTAAGAATATTGCTGTTAAGGTTTGTGATTCCCGAAGCATGCACGTATGGTCTGTCGTTATGCTGAGAAGTTGGAGCATGATTTATTATTGATTGTCTACCTTATGAGTGACGGTCGGGAACGAGCGATGGTCTTTTCCTACCAATCTATCACCCTAGGGGCATGCGTAGTAGTACTTTGCTTCGAGGGCTAATAAACTTTCGCAATAAGTATGTGAGTTCTTTATGACTAATGCGAGTCCATGGATTATACGCACTCTCACCTTTCCGCAATTTGCTAGCCTCTTCGGTACCGTGCATTGCCCTTTCTCACCTTGAGAGTCAGTGCAAACTTCGCCGGTGCATCCAAACCCGTGATATGATACGCTCTATCACACATAGGCCTCCTTATATCTTCCTCAAAACAGCCACCATACCTACCTATCATGGCATTTCGATAGCCATTCCGAGATATATTGCCATGCAACTTCCACCGTTCTTTTTATATGACACACATCGTCATTGTCATATTGTTTTGCATGATCAAATAGTTCACATAGTATTTGTGGCTCAGCCACCGTTCATCATTTTTCATACATGTTATGCTAGATCATTGCACATCCTGGTACACTTCTAGAGGCATTCATATAGAGTCATATTTGTTCTAGTATCGAGTTGTAATTTTGAGTTGTAAGTAAATAAAAGTGTGATGATCATCATTATTAGAGCATTGTCCCAGTGAGGAAAGGATGATGGAGACCATGATTCCCCCACAAGTCGGGATGAGACTCCGGACGAAAAATAAATTAAAAAAAGGATGCCAAAAAAAGAGCCCACAAAAAAGGAAATAAAGAAAAAAAGAGAAAAAAAGAAAACAAAAAAATGAGAGAAAAATAGAGAAGGGGCATTGTTACTATCCTTTTCCACACTTGTGCTTCAGAGTAGCACCATGTTTTTCAAATAGAGAGTCTCCTGAGTTGTCACTTTCATATACTAGTGGAATTTTTCATTATAGAACTTGGCTTTTATATTCCGATGATGGGCTTCCTCAAATGCCTGAGGTCTTCATGAGCAAGCAAGTTGGATGCACACCCACTTAGTTTTCAGTTTGAGCTTTCATACACTTATAACTCTTAGTGCATCCGTTGCATGTCAATCCCTACTCCTCGCATTGACATCAATTGATGGGCACCTCCATAGCCCATTGATTAGCCTCGTCGATGTGAGACTATCTTCTTTTTTTTGACTTCCCCTTATTAATCTCTATCATCATTCTATTCCACCCATAGTGCTATATCCATGGCTTGCGCTCATGTATTGCGTGGGGGTTGAAAAAGCTGAAGCGCGTTAAAAAGTATGAACCAATTGCTCGGCTTGTCATCGGGGTAGTGCATGATAAATACTTTGTGTTAAGAAGATGGAGCATGACAGGACTATATGATTTTGTAGGGAAAACTTTCTTTAGCATTTTTATTTTGAAAGGCATGATTGTTTGTTGGTATGCCTGAGTATTGATGTCTTTATATCAAATTATAGACTATTGCTTTGAATCAGTCGTGTCTTAATATTCATGCCATGATTAGATTACATGATCAGGTTTATGCTAGGTAGCATTCCACATCAAAAATTATCATTTTTATCATTTACCTACTCGAGGACGAGCATGAATTAAGCTTGAGGATGCTGATACGTCTCTGATGTCTACTACACAACTTATTCTTGTAGACTCGTGTTGGGCCTCCAAGCGCAGAGTTTTGTAGGACAGTAGCAATTTTCCCTCAAGTGGATGACCTAAGGTTTATCAATCCGTGGGAGGCGTAGGTTGAAGATGGTATCTCTCAAACAACCCTGCAACCAAATTCAAGAAATCTCTTGTGTCCCCAACACACCCAATACAATGGTAAATTGTATAGGTGCACTAGTTCGGCGAAGAGATGTTGATAAAAGTTTAGTATGGATTGTAGATATAGGTTTTTATAATCTGAAAATATAAAAACAGCAACGTAACAAGTAACAAAAGTGAGCACAAACGGTATTGCAATACTTAAAAACAAGGCCTAGGGTTCATACTTTCGCTAGTGCAATCTCTCAACAATGCTAACATAATTGGATCATATAACCATCCCTCAACGTGCGATAAAGAATCACTCCCAAGTTCCTATTAGTGGAGAACATAAGATAGAAATTGTTTGTAGGGTACGAAACCACCTCAAAGTTATCCTTTCCAATCGATCTATTGAGCTATTCCTATAAGTGTCACAAACAGCCCTAGAGTTCGTACTAAAATAACACCATATGATACACATCAACCAACTCTAATGTCACCTAGATACTCCAATGTCACCACAAGTATCCGTGAGTTGATTATACGACATGCATCAAACAACTTCATAATCATAATATTCAATCTACACAAAGAACTCCAAGGAGCACCCCAAAGTTTCTATCGGAGAAAAGATAATGAGAACGTGCATCAACCCCTATGCATAGATTACCCCAATGTCACCTCGGGAATCCGCGAGTTGAGTGCCAAAACATATATCAAGTGAATCAATATAATACCCCATTGTCACCACGGGTATTCATATGCAAGACATACATCAAGTGTTCTCAAATCTGAATATTCAATCCGACAATAACAAAACCTCAAAGGGAAAATATTTGATTCATCACAACAAAGATAGAGAGGGAAGAAACACCATATGATCCAACTATATTAACAAAGCTCGCGATAAATCAAGATCGTGCCATATCAAGAACACGAGAGAGAGAGAGAGATCAAATACATAGCTACTAGAACATACCCTCAGCCCCGAGGGTGAACTACTCCCTCCTCGTCATGGAGACCGCCGGGATGATGAAGATGCTCTCCGGTGATGATTCCCCCCTCCGGCAGGGTGCCGAAAAAGGGCTGTAGATTAGATCGTGGAGGTACAGAGGCTTGCGGTGGCGTAAAAACTCATCTAGGTTAACTTTCGGGGGTTTCTGAATATATATGATTTTTTGGCGTTGGAATCACGCGAAGAAGGGCCACAGGGGGCCCACGAGGCACCAAGGCGCGCCTGGGGGGTGGCGCACCCTGGTGGCTCGTGGAGCCCCTGTGGGTCTTCTGGCCTCCTCCCGAAGCTTCTAGTGTTTCTTTTGTTCCAGAAAAAATCGTCAAAAAGTTTCGCTGCATTTGCACTTCCTTTGATATGGATTTTCTGGAAAACCAAAAACAAGCAGAAAACAACTACTGGCACTGGCCACTAGGTCAATATATTAGTCCATAAAAATCATATAAAATCCATATAAAAGTGCACCAAAATCATACAAAACTATAATAAACATGGCATGAATACTTCATAAATTATAGATACGTTGGAGACGTATCAGCATCCCCAAGTTTAATTCCTGCTCGTCCTCGAGTAGGTAAATGATAAAAGAAATATTTTATGAAGTGTGAATGCTAGGATAGTGCATAAGTTTGATCAATGATAATTTCAATCACTTTTTCTAGCATCAATATATATCATAATCAGTAGCTCATCTCATAAAACTTCTCATGATCAAGTAGCAAGCTATTCACATGTTTAAAGTATAGGCCATAAACTTTCTTGAAAACTAACAAACTATGTTCTCAGTCATCAAACAATTGCAATTCATCTTATTTTCAGGAAGGGTCTATGTAAGAGCTTTGATCTAGCAAATTCCACATACTCAAGCATCTTTTAGTCTTCCATGATTGCTGACACTCAAAGCATATTTTTAGAACAAACCATTTCAGTCAAACACATAGGAAGATAGGGGCTTAATGTTTCGCCTCCCAACTTATTTATCTCAGGGATAATGTCAACAATAATAACTCATGATCACCTATATTCAACTGGATATATGTGACTGCATCTTTCCCTACCACATAATGCTTGCCAACTAAAGAATAAATAGAGCGGAATAGCAATGAACATTAATGACTCTTGCATAAAAGTAAATACAGCAAAGTAAATACAGTAAAGTAAAAGATAGGCCCTTCGCAAAGGGAAGCAGAGGTTGTCATGCACTTTTTGTTGTTTGATGCACAAGCTCTTAATGCAAAGGAACGTCACATTATATTGCCCCTTATGATAGCAACCATTATTATGCAGTCCATCGCTTTTATTTCTTTACCATCGCAAGTTCGTACAACGCTTATTTTCCCTTACAATAAAAGATCATACATATTTTAGGAGCAATTTTTATTGCTTTTTGCACCGATGAGAACTTACTTGAAGGATCTTATTCAATCCATAGGTAGATATGGTGGACTCTCATGGCAAGAAACTGGGTTTAAGGGTTTTTGGATGCACAAGTAGTATTTCTACTTAGTACGAAGTTTTGGCTAGCAAAAGATCCTAAGCAAGCACCACATGTTAGAGGATCCATGACAATATAACTTCTATGTGAATATAAACAAACATAACTCATTACGTTGTCTTCCTTGTCCAACGTCAACTACTTGATCAAGCTTGAAAATAATTAATGGGGGCTCACAATCATAGAAGATATCCAAGATAGTATATTTATATGTGAAATTTCTCTTCCTTCAAAGTTCTTTCATGAATTGTTTAAGTGACCAATGCTATGTTTGTTAACTTTCAATAAATTTTACCACTTATACTTCTTGTATGTGAAGTCACTACTCCCCATGGGACAAGCATATTGTGACGCCCCCGGCCCGACCATGCACTAATCATACATGCAAATGCGCACGATCAAGCCTAGAGACTCACGGGAAGATATCACAACACAACTCTAGACACAAAATAAAAGAATACAAGCTTTATATTACAAGCCAGAGGGCTCGAATACATAAGCTCGAGTTACACAAGCGTCAGCGGAAGCAACAACAGTATCTGAGTACAGACACAAAGGTTAAACAAGACTGCCTTAAGAAGGCAGAGCAAAACATCGACATCTAGATCGAAAAGGCGTCGGCCTCCTGCCTGGGAGCCTCCTAAACTACTCCTGGTCATCAGTCTCCATGTAGTAGTAGGCACCATCGGGGATCTCCGGCTCCTGGGCTCCGTCATCTGATCGCGGCAATCGGGTATGGGAAAAAGAGGTAGCAAAGCAACCGTGAGTACTCATCCAAAGTACTCGCAAGACTTACATCAGAACTATGCTAAGTATGCATCGATATCAAATGGAAGGGGCTGTATCTGTGGACTAGACTGCAGAAATGCTAGAATAGAGGGGAAAGCCTAGCCTATCGATGACTAGCATCTTGTAGCGTCTTGCAGCATTAGAAGAGTGCAATTTAGTATCATATATTAAAGCAACAAGCAGGTAGTAGCCAAGCCCAGAGATCCTTCCTCGACTCCCTGCGAGGAAGCGATCCCGGAGCTAACAATTAAAGTATCATGTATCCAGTTCAAGTTGTAGTAGATCGGGATACAACACTCAGCGTCCTATTACCGTGGACACGGCTATTCGAATAGATAATCTTCCCTGCAGGGGTGCACTACTGTTACCCAACACGCTCGATTAACTCTGGCCGGACACACTTTTCTGGGTCATGCCCGGCCTCGGCTGATCGACACGACGTAGTCCTACCTAGGCTCAGTAGAGAGGTCCCCGCCGGTCTACATCCTAAGTGCTCAGGGGTCTTGGGCCCATCGCCCTTTGCACTCCGGGTCATTGCGAGCAGGGTGATCCAGGCACCACCTCTGGGGTGCCGACCCGGCCGTGCCGCAATGCTGAACTGGACGTCTGACAGAGCTTTCGGCTGATACATACGGCGCCGAGGGCCCCATTAAACCATTACCCCGCGTGGTGGTAGTGCGTATAGGCCAGTGGCCAAATCAGATCAATACCCAAATCCATTAGTGCATTATTAATTTTAGTGACGGCTGTCCGGACAAGTCCGAAGCTACCACCACAACCTGGGTGGTACTGCTAAACTGCCAGCCGACACAGTAATCTCGTGGGTGCTCTTCGGGCCCGCCCGACTTTCATATGTATCTCTCACGGGTACCCCTCAGGGTCGACCCGACTTCAACAAAGGACAGATGTAAAGGTCAAAGTACCCGTGTGTCCGTAACATCAAGGGGGAATCCGAGGAAACACCCTCGTTGGATTCCCACTCGATGTAACCGTCAAGGTGAACCTGGAGGAATCACCCTCGATGGGTCCACACTTGAGGGGTTGCATGACAGAGACATCATCGGAGGTGGTGAAAGAGGAATCACCCTCGGTAACCCACAACTGACTAGCTACGCTATAGAGGTATCATCAGGAGTGAGGTAGGAGGTATCACCCTCGGCACTCGATGGTAACTCTGTAGAGTCGTACAGCTAAGGGGGTGTGCGGTGCTGTGTTCGGTCTCTGTATATCGATCACACTGATCGAGTCTTCTGGTAGTAAAGCAGGGCAACACGGACAAGGGTGTAGGGCCACTGATGGATCGTTAACCAACCTATGCTAAGCATTTAGGATAGCAGGTAAAGTATCAATAGCTGTTACAAAATCAGGCTATGCATCAGAATAGGAGCAATCAATTACAGTAGCAAATTCTAATGCAAGCAAGAGGGAGAAAGAATAGGTGATATAGGCATGCTCAAGGGGGTTTGCTTGCCTGGTTGCTCTGCAGGCGAAAAGGAATCTTCAATGGTGTAGTTGATCCCCGGTTCGTCAGCGGTCTCGGAGTCTACCGGAGAAGAAGAGGGGGAAGGAACAGATAAATACTCGCATACAAATGCAATCACTATGCTTGACATGCCTAAATGATATGCAGGGGTGATATACTGCATCTCTGAATATTTTAGATGTTTTAGGAATTTATTTGGAATTATTTATCTGACGTCATGCACTATTCATCTATCGAAAACGGGCAAAAAGTTCCATGTTCATCTACTTAGAGGGTTCTAACATGGGTGCAGATGACATATTCGGAATAGTTAGATTTTTCTGATCATTTTTCATATATAAAATATTTTCATCCGAGTTACGGTTTATTTTCTATGAATTTTCAAAGTTTAAATGATTTTCTGGATTTTCTGGAATTAATTTAAATTCAAAAATTAAATAGCTAAATTGCTACGGGTACACAGAAGTGTACCCAGCAAAGTGCTTATTAGGCTGACAGGTGGGTCCCAGTGACTGCCCAGTCAGCAGTCAACGTGGACCAGTTGACTCGTCAATCTGACCAGTGGGTCCCAGCTGTCATTGACTGATTAAATTTAACAGAGGCTTAATTTAACTAATTAAGTTAATTAGCTAGCGGGTCCCACATGTCAGTGTCACACTAATTAATAGATTAAGTTATTTTTATAAAATCAATTTAATTAAACGCAGGCCCCACATGTCATTGACTGGGATGCCCAGTCAGCACGTTGACTGGGTCAACCCAGTCAACAGGGCCCGCGGGACCCAGCGGTCAGTGGCCAAGAGGGGGGCCACGTCGGCACCACGTCGGCCGTCCGGCGTTTAAACACCGGTGACCGCGCTTCGCGGCGGAGGCGCACGGGACGGCATCGGGTTTCGCCTACCGATCACCATTTCGCGCGCGGTCAGGCGCGCTGGATCGGCCGCAGCGCGGCGCGTCTATTGGTGGTGGTGGCGCGGCAGGGGACGACGGGTAGCGACGGCGGCGAGCTCCATGGCGGAAGCCGGAGTTCGGCCGCGCTCGAACTCATCGTTACCGAGCACGGAAGGGCGCGTACTAGGGCTCGCTGGACTCCTAGGAGCTCCAGGAGCACGATGTGCGGCTCGGTTCGAGCTCAGCGAGCGGTGGCCGCGGTGGCGAGGCGAACGGCGGCGATGAGCTACGGCGATGGCAGCAGCAGCGCAGAAGCAGCGAGCGAGCACGGGAAGAGGGGGTTTTGGACGCGGCGCTCACTGAGAGGGCACACGGAGGCCCGTTGGTCGCTTAGGAGCAGCGGCGGCGCCGGATTCGACGGTGGAGCACGTCAGTGTAGAGGAGGAAGACGAGCTCGGGGGCGGCGCTAGGGGACGGCTCCGGTCGAACGGGTGCGCGCAATCAACACAGTCGAGGACGGCGCAGCTCCTGGACGTTCTCCCGGACACCGGGGAGGCCGGTGGCCGCGACAGGGACGATGGTGTGGCGACGATTGCGCTCGGGCGCGTCCAGATCGAGGAGGGGGAGCGAGGAGGGAGGCGAATGGGGGATCTAGGGATCGGTAGGGGGCGCGCGGTGACCTTATCCACGCCCGGACGCCGGCGGATGCTCAATAGCTGGCCATCCGCGGCGAGCGCGCGCGGTCGACACGGCGACAGGAGTAAGGAGAAGACCCCCCCAGATGGGCTGGGCCGGCACTGTAGCAGTAGGCCTTAGTGCACAGTACTAGTTCGCCTTTTTCCTTTTCTTACTTTCTGTTTTCTTTAATCTTTTCTGTTGCATTTTCTTTCTGCCACCAAATGATTTTGTAAAAATGTGAATCTAGTCTTAATAAATTCTCTGCAACATTCTGCACTATAACAATGAGTTGGGGATTTAGATGAATTCATTTGAATTTGAATAAATAGAAATTGATTTAATAGTGCTGTTTTGGTTACTGTTTTTGGATGATAGCGTCAAATTTTGAATTCAATTAATGTTGGTTTTATTTTTATAATTGCTTTGGGATTATTTACAATATTATGAACTATTTTGTTTTAAAATTTGATCAACTTTTATTTTGACTTGCATTTTGAATTTTTGTTTAAAGTGGAATTTGAAATGAGATATGAACAAATGATGATTTAGCACTGCAAATGAAGATGAATTGGCATGATTAGAAGATGATCACAGCAGCATATTACAAGGGGTGTTACACATATAAAATTTCAACTTTATGATATTCAATTCTTTCACAATTTACTCATAGGATATAAGTGAAGCATAAGAGTAAATGACAAACTACTCCAAAAAGATATAAGTGAAGATCATGAGTAGTTAAGTAAATAGGTAACTATGTGAGGACTCTCTCTCATTTAAACGTTTCAGATCTTAAGTATTTTATTCAAACAGCAAAGAAAACAAAATAAAATGATATTCCAAGGATAGCACATATCATGTGAAGAAGCAAAAACTTAGGCTCAACCAAAACTGACCGATAATTGTTGATGAAGAAAGGTGGGATGCCTACCGGGTCATCCCCAAGCTTAGATGCTTGAGACTTCTTGAAATATTATATTGCGATGCCTTGGGCATCCCCAAGCTTGAGCTTTTGTGTCTCCTTAATTCCTCTCATATCACAGTTTCTATAAATCTTAAAAACTTCATCCACACAAAACTCAACAAGAACTCGTGAGATAAGTTAGTATAAATCAAATCAAAACCTTAACATTCTCTACTGTAGCAAATCACAAAAATTATAATTAAACATTGCATACTAAATGCCTCTTCATATTTAGTGCTCCTATCCTCAAATAGAAACATTAAACACGCAAACATATGCAAACAATGCAACTATAACAGCAATCTGCCAAAACAGAACAGTCTGTAAAAGGGGAATAAGAATCCATACTTCCCTAACTCCAAAAATTCTGAAAATTTACCAAGTGACAGAAAACTCATGCGTCCTTACTGTGTAAAAATTTCAGATTTTTATCATGTTCTGACTATTCAGGAATATTCTGGACATAACAGAAAACTTTCTGTTTTCAAACAGCAACACATGAACTTGCAAACTGAGCATGGTAAAGGCTATAATGGGCATTTTATTGAACTAAAAGATACAAAACATGATTATTGATAACAGCAAGGAAATCTCAACAAAATAAAATGACGCTCCAAGCAAAACACATATCATGTGACGAAAAAAATATAGCTCCAAGTGAGGTTACCGATAATGTTGAAGACGAAAGAGGGGATGCCTTCCGGGGCATCCCCAAGCTTAGATGCTTGAGTCTTCCTAGAATTTTACCTTGGGGTGCCTTGGGCATCCCCAAGCTTAGGGTCTTGCCACTCCTTATTCTCCTCATATCGATATCTCACCCAAAACTTGAAAAATTCAATCACACAAAACTTAACGGAACTTCGTGAGATAGTTTAGTATGATAAAAATAAATCATCCACTTAGCTATTGTCAAATCAAGATTCATAATTGTTCTCACATAATTCCTACTGTATTCTATCATTTCCACAATTTATATTACTCAATATAAGCTATGGAAACACTAAAACAAGCAAACTATACACCGAAAACAGAATCTGTCAAAAACAGAATAGCATGTAGTGAGCGATTTAAAAACCATACTTATGTACCTTCAAAAATTCTTAAAAATTAGGAAAACGTAAAAAATTTGCAACCCAATACTTTGTAAAAATTTCAGAATTTTTCCACGGTCCAGTACAGAATAGAAATTCCATCACTGGACACAAAAGTTTCTGTTTTTGCACATAATCAAATCAACAAGCATCCACACTATCCCAAAGTCTTTACTTGGCACATTATTGAAAGAAAATATATGAAACATCATTAATACAGTAGCTTAATCATGTGAACACACAAAAACAGTAGGTATAAATATTGGGTTGTCTCCCAACAAGCGCTTTTCTTTAAAGTCTTTTAGCTAGGCATGATGATTTCAATGATGCTCACGTAAAAGTAAAAAAATTGAAACACAAACAGAGCATCATGAAACATATTACTAGCATATTTAAGCCTAACCCACTTCCTATGCATAGGGATTTTGTGAGCAAACAATTTATGGGAGCAAGAATCAACTAGCATAGGAAGGCAAAACAAGCATAACTTTCGGTAGCATATGAGAGGAAACTTGATATTATTGCAACACCTACAAGCATATGATCCTCTCTCATAATAATTTTCAGTAGCATCATGAATGAATTCAACAATATATCTATCACATAAAGCATTCTTTTCATGATCCACAAGCATAGAAATTTTACTACTCTCCACATAAGCAATTTTCCTCTCATTCATAATAGTGGGAGCAAACTCAACAAAATAACTATCATGAGATACTTGATTGGCATAATCCAATTGAAAATTAAAATCATGATGACAAGTTTCATGGTTATCATTATTATTTATAGCATACATGTCATCACAATAATCATCATAGATAGCAACTTTGTTGTCATAATCAATTGAAACCTCTTTCAAAATAGTGGAATCATCATTAAATAAATTTATGGCCTCTCCAAATCCACTTTCCTCAATATAATCATCATAAATAGGAGGCATGCAATCATCATAACAAATTTGCACATCAAAACTTGGGGGACTAAAAATATCATCTTCATCAAACATAGCATCCCCAAGCTTATGGCTTTGCATATCATTAGCATCATGGATATTCAAACAATTCATACTAATTTTATTGCAATCATGCTAATCATTCAAAGATTTTATGCCAAACATTTTATTGAATTCTTCTTCTATCACTTGAGCACAATTTTCTGATCCATCATTTTCAAGAAAGACATGATAAAGACGAATAATATGAGGCAACCTCAATTCCATTTTTTTGTAGTTTTCTTTTTATAAACCAAACTAGTGATAAAAAAGAAACTAAAAGATTCAATTGCAAGATCTAAAGATATACCTTCAAGCACTCATCTCCCCGGCAACGGCGCCAGAAAAGAGCTTGATGTCTACTACGCAACTTATTCTTGTAGACTCATGTTGGGCCTCCAAGCGCAGAGTTTTGTAGGAAAGTAGCAATTTTCCCTCAAGTGGATGACCTAAGGTTTATCAATCCATGGGAGGCGTAGGTTGAAGATGGTATCTCTCAAACAATCCTGCAACCAAATACAAGAAATCTCTTGTGTCCCCAACACACCCAATACAATGGTAAATTGTATAGGTGCACTAGTTCGGGGAAGAGATGGTGGTAAAAGTGTAGTATGGATAGTAGATATAGGTTTTTGTAATCTGAAAATATAAAAACAGCAAGGTAGCAAGTAAAAAAAGTGAGCAAAAACGGGATTGCAATGCTTAAAAACAAGGCCTAGGGTTCATACTTTCACTAGTGCAATCTCTCAACAATGCTAACATAATTGGATCATATAACCATCCCTCAACGTGCGATAAAGAATCACTCCCAAGTTCCTATTAGCGGAGAACATAAGATAGAAATTGTTTGTAGGGTACGAAACCACCTCAAAGTTATCCTCTCCGATCGATCTATTGAGCTATTCCTATAAGTGTCACAAACAGCCCTAGAGTTCGTACTAAAATAACACCATATGATACACATCAACCAACTCTAATGTCACCTAGATACTCCAATGTCACCACAAGTATCCGTGAGTTGATTATACGATATGCATCAAACAACTTCATAATCATAATATTCAATCTACACAAAGAACTCCAAGGAGCACCCCAAAGTTTCTATCGGAGAAAAGATAATGAAAACGTGCATCAGCCCCTATGCATAGATTACCCCAATGTCACCTCGGGAATCCGCGAGTTGAGTGCCAAAACATATATCAAGTGAATCAATATAATACCCCATTGTCACCACGGGTATTCATATGCAAGACATACATCAAGTGTTCTCAATTCTGAATATTCAATCCGACAATAACGAAACCTCAAAGGGAAAAGATTCGATTCATCACAACAAAGATAGAGAGGGAAGAAACACCATATGATCCAACTATATTAACAAAGCTCGTGATACATCAAGATCGTGCCATATCAAGAACACGAGAGAGAGAGAGATCAAACACATAGCTACTAGTACATACCCTCAACCCCGAGGGTGAACTACTCCCTCCTCGTCATGGAGACCGCGGGATGATGAAGATGGCCTTCGGTGATGATTCCCCCCTCCGGCAGGGTGCCGGAAAAGGGTTGTAGATTAGATCGTGGAGGTACAGAGGCTTGCGGCGGCGTAAAACTCATCTAGGTTAACTTTCGGGGGTTTCTGAATATATATGATTTTTTGAATTTGGAATCACTCGAAGAAGGGCCACAGGGGGCCCACGAGGCACCAGGGCGCGCTTGGGGGGGGTGGCTCGCCTTGGTGGCTCGTGGAGCCCCTGTGGGTCTTCTGGCCTCCTCCCGAAGCTTCTAGTGTCTCTTAACTTCCTGAAAAAATCGTCGAAAAGTTTCGCTGCATTTGGACTTCATTTGATATGGATTTTCTAGAAAACCAAAAACAAGCAGAAAACAGCAACTGGCACTGGGCACTAGGTCAATATATTAGTCCATAAAAATCATATAAAATCCATATAAAAGTGCACCAAAATCATACAAAACTATAATAAACATGGCATGAATACTTCATAAATTATAGATACGTTGGAGACGTATCAGTCTCCGTCGTATCTATAATTTTTGATAGTTTCATGCCAATATCCTACAATTTCCACATACTTTTGGCAACATTTTATATGATTTCTTGGACTAACATATTGATCCAGTGCCAATGCCAGTTCCTGTTTGTTGCATGTTTTTTGTTTCATAGAAAATCCATATCAAACGAAGTCCAAACGCGATAAAAATTTACGAAGATTTATTTTGGAATATATGTGATTTTTGGGAAAAAGAATCAACGCGAGACGATTCCCGAGGAGACGACAATCCTGGAGGGCGCGGCACCCCTGGGGGCGCCTAGGGGGCTTGTGGATCCTCTGTAGGTCGGTTGAGGGTGTCCTTCTGCCGCAAGGAAGCTAATATCTGGATAAAAATCCCCTCAAAATTTCAGCCCAATCAGAGTTACGGATCTCCGGAAATTTGAGAAACGGTTTTCGGCCAGAAAACGAGAGCGCGAAACAGAAGAGAACAGAGAGAGCTCCAATCTCGGAGGGGCTCCTGCCCTCCGGGAGCCATGGCGGCCATGTACCAGAGGGGAAACTCTCCTCCCATCTAGGGGGGGAGGCCAAGGAAGAAGAAGAAGGAGGGGGGCTCTCTCCCCCTCTCTCCCGGTGGCGCCGGAACGCCGCCGGGGCAATCATCGTGACGGCAATCTACACCAACAACTTCGCCGCCGTCAACACCAACTCTTTCCCCCTCTATACAGTGGTGAAACACCTCTTCTCCCCCCTGTAAGCTCTACTTAAACATGGTGCTTAATGCTATATATTATTATCCAATGATATGTGGCAATCCTATGATGTTTGAGTAGATTCGTTTTGTCCTATGGGTTGATTGATGATCGTAATTGGTTTGAGTTGTATGTTTTATTTTGATGCTGTCCTATGGTGCCCTCCGTGTCGTGCAAGCATGAGGGATTCCCGCTGTAGGGTTTGCAATACATCCATAATTCTCTTATAGTGGGCGGCTAGAGTGACAGAAGCTTACACCCGAGTAAGGTGGTTGTTGCGTATGGGAGTAAAGAGGACTTGTTACTTAATGCTAAGGTTGGGTTTTACCTTAATGATCTTTGGTAGTTGCAGATGCTTGCTAGAGTTCTAATCATAAGTGCATATGATCCAAGTATGGAAAGTATGTTAGCTCATGCCTCTCCCTCATATAAAATTGCAATAATGATTACCGGTCTAGTTATTGATTGCCTAGGGACAAATCTTTCTCTTGTGTTACAAAAGCTTTCTACTAAACAACTAACTTTTATTATCTTGCAATTTACACGTAGTTTTATTCTTGCAAAGTACTCCTAGTTTTATTCTTGCAAAGTAGTTCTAGCATTACACCTACAAAGTACTTCTAGTTTCGTACTTGTTCTAGGTAAAACAAACGTTAAGTGTGCGTAGAGTTGTATCGGTGGTCGATAGAACTTGAAGGGAATATTGATTCTACCTTTAGCTCCTTGTTTGGTTTGACACGCTTATTTATCGAGAAAGGCTACAAATGATCCCCTACACTTGTGGGTTATCAACACACACATTAGAGATTATGATCCTGACGCTTTGAAGTTGTGTCTATTTCCTTTCTTTCTGAGAGGAAAAGCTAAGGAATGGTTTCTAGCTTTACCTAGAGGCAATATAACTTCTTGGGCTGATTGTTGCAGCAAATTCTAATCTATGTTTTGTCCACCTGCAAAAATTATGCAACTTCATTCTAAGATTACAGGTTTCAAGCAGGAAGAATGTGAGCCACTAAAGCTTGTGTGGGATAGAATGAAAGAAGCTATAAGGCACTGTCCTAACCATGGAATGGAGGAATGGTTAATCCTTCATATGTTTTATAATTGTTTAAATCATATGTGAAAAACTATGCTTGATACAGCTGCAGGAGAAACAATCATGGGAAAGCCCATAGATGATGTTAAGAAATTACTGGATGATATGCAAGAGAAATATGCCCAATGGCATGTTGAAAGAACTACCACTAAGAGGGTGAATGCAATTGAAGAAAATAATGAGGAGTTGTCAGCCAAGTTTGATGAACTCATCTCCGTCATGAAAGGTAAAGAAGAGGTAAACATAAATGCCATCACTAATGCAGAAGTTAGTGATGTGAATTTTATTTTTCGTAATAGCTATAATCCCAACTGGAAAAATAATGGGTATGCTCCTAGACTTCCTTAACTCTGAAAAGTTTTATTGCTAGTCAAACTGAGCAGAATGAAAACTTCAAAAATATTTTGAAGAATCATGTTAACTTACTTGGTCAGTTGACCAGTAAGATTGTTGGACTAACAAATGATGTGCAGATGCTTGATGGAAGATCCAAGAATATGGAAGCACAAGTGGCTAAAATTGTAGAGAGCCAAACATTGATCCTAGCTAAGTTTGCAGGTAAACCGGAATCTAACCCGGTTGAAGATGTCAAGATGGTAAGAAGCAATGAAGAGAAGACCGAAGAACTTGATACAAGTCATGTGCCAGAATATAATTATACCGTTGTAGACTTCGTAAAGATGATATCAATCAAGTACCCACTACCTGAGGTATTTAATAATGATGCATATAATGTCTTTGTTGATCATGTTGCAGCTAAGGTACGTGAACTTGATGATGAAAGAAAGAAGCTTTACAATAAGTTATCAGCTAAGCAAGAAGATGCTTTTGAGCCTACTATAGATATTGAGATTGGTTTAAATAAGTTCAACGCTATGTGTGATCTTGGGGCTAGTGTGTCTACAGTCCCTAAGACTGTGTATGATAGTCTCAATCTCGGTCCTTATGCTACTACTGATATTTGATTGAATATGGCTAATTCTACTTTTACTCAAGCAGTAGGAATTAAGCATGGAGTTATAGTTCAAATAAATGACTGCCCTGTCATGATTGATCTCATGATAGTTGATATGCCTGAAGATCCTATTGCTCCTATAATTCTCAGTAGACCTTTTCTAAGGACTATCAAAGCTGTGATAAATGTGTTTGAGGGGAATGTTAGATTTGATTTACCTGCTAAAGATCCTTTTGTGAGACATTTTCCTAGGAAAAAGGAAATGAAGACCTACACCGAAGAAGGCATTGTTGTCAATGCCAAAAGCTATGGTCTCGTTGTGTTTGCACCACCATGATCACAACTGCGATGGAGCTAACCGACCGAAAACAAGTGCTTCGTGGGAGTCAACCCACGCGAATAAAGTAGACAAGTAAGTTTTATTTTTGTTTCAATAAAAGAGTGATTGAAGTTCTAGATAAAGAAGTTGACTTTGGAAGACTTGTTCTAATGAAGGCTTTGTTATGTGCAAATTAAATTATGTGTTGTATTGACGTTCGAATGCCCAGAAATATGCCTATGTATGGTGTTGCAACTAACCCCATAGGAAAACAAAGAAAAAGAGAAGTTTTGGAAGAAACAAATCAAAAGACGGCCTATCAGGCAACCATCTTGGTCGTGTGGGCAGTCGTATGACTTCCTGGCGGCTCCAGCAGAAAACATCCAGAGGCACCAGAGCAAACGACGGTGTTCCATATGGACACAACCGGTCGTATGGGCGGTCGTTTGAGATCTTCGCAGAAAAGGAGCAGTCTAGAGCATTTGACGGTGTTTCATACGCTCGCGCTCGTATAAGCGATCGTATGACACCCTCGACCAGAAGAAGAAAAAGATCAGAATGTTCGACGGTGTTCCATATGGGCGCTGGCGATCGTTTCAGCAGTCGCATGAGGTATGCACATACGCAGGTAAGCTATCTGGGTGAACGACGGCCTTTTGTACGGGCGCTTCCGCTCACATGGCCGGTCGTATGGAACCCTCGCGGCGAGAAAGAGCCCGAGGAAGAAGGTATTTCGCCCCCATCTCCCTCTTTTGTTCTTCTTCTTCTTCCTCCAAACCTATTCAAACCCTAGCAAAACTTTGCCCGATCTTCCTACTCGTTTGATTTCAGTACAAATCCTTCCATGTGATCGATCTACGGTACGTTTTTCCTCCGATCCCCAACTTATTTTTCACAAATCCATGTTCTACATTCCTAGCATTGCCATGTCTAGGAAATGCATATTTTTTATCCAAGTTTGAGTTTGGCTTGGATTTGTTGATGGTTTTAGAGGAGTATGATGTTGTAACTACCGTAGGATCGATATTGCTTCATTATATTGGACTCAAAAATTGTTTTGTAGATGTCTACGAGGAGGTCCACTCGTATTCGCGGTGCTTTGAGTTCGTTCGCCGCACGACCACAACAAGTTTTCACTCAGTGGATCGTCTTCACCGACCGTGAAGCATGGAAGAAATTCCAGAAGCTTAGTGCAAGGAAGATCAAAGCAACCAAGTGGGCTTGCGAGTCAGCACTCGCCAAGCTACGTATTACTAATGATTTCAATTTGCTTTGTGATAATGTCGGGTTGCAGCATTTTGTTCATCAGCGATGTGAGACATATGAATGCATGACACTTGAGTTTCTTAGTACACTCTCGCGTAATGTTGGGCTCATGCCAAATGCATATGAGGAAGAGCGAATCACTTTCCATCTCTTGGACCAGGACTTCAACATCACTCTCAATGAGTGGTGTGCTCACTTTGGCTTCCCGAACAACCATGATGACAGCCGCTATGTTTATGAGTTTACTGACCCGCACTCGAGGCAATCCTTCTACCAGATGAGTTGCCATGGTTCTAGGCAAAGAGCCAGTTGCATTGAAAGTCCTGCTATATGTTATTTCTATTATGTTATCACTAACTCGTTGCAGGCACGAGGAGAAGTTTCTAAGGTGAATGATTAGAACATGCTAGTTCTCAGGAAAGTAGCAAACCTTGACGTCGGTTATTCACCCAACCTAGGGGCAATACTTTTTCTACACCTCACGCATCAAGCAAATCATGCACAAGGAGATATCATCTGTGGAGGAGTGATCATCATGTTGGCCAACTCCCTTGGTCTCAACTACAATCACCTTCGCCCCATTGTCAGTAACAACCTTGTTAATATTCATGTTCTTACTAGCCCTGGAATGGTAGTAGTTAGCCGTGGTCGTCATTGCATCAAAATTCCTGGAGTGGCATACTTGTTGCCTACTCCTATGCCTAACCGTTTCTCCATAGAACGTGGACAAATGCATTATGTTCCATAGGAACGAGATGCAGCTTTTGACCAAGAAGGCCCCGAACCCAAACAAGTTGATGAAGAAGAGCTTGCCATCGACAAACAGGAGGAGTAGCCCCAAGAGCAGCCACAACAAGAAGCCTACACCACCTACTCAGACCTCTACAGTCTCCAGGGCTCCATCAATGATATGAGCCACCTCTCCGAGTCCCTTTGAGACACGTCCGCCAACATGAGTTCAAGCTTCTCCAACTAGAGCCAAGGATGGGCTCCTGACCAGCCGCCACAATGATCCCGCCGGTTTGGGCTTGCAAAAGCTTAAGCTTGGGGGAGGTCACTACCACGTCTACATCAAATTGTGGCAGTATTATTTCAATAAATTGTATGAGGTTGTACTTAAGCTCGTGGAACTTCAAAACACTCATGTTCATCTGTTCCAACAATTTGCTTTTTATTTGCTTTTCGTTTTTCTTTTTGCCGTTGCGATTATTTTCGTTTGCATGTTATTTTTCAAAAACCCAAAAACCAAAAAAATAGAATAAGCTTTGCTTTGTTCTTTTTATTTTTGCCCCGTGGAGTTCGTTTCCATTTTTATTTTCAGAGGAGTTGATCTACGCCGGACAACAAGGAATGCAAGCATAAGGAAGAGAAGTGTGTAAATTCACGACCGTGAAGGTATGTCCTACGACTCCCATCTCTTGCACTTGAAATACTTAGAGTAGATGTAGCAGTAGTATGTGCGATGTGTGCAAGAGGGAGTAAGTTGTGATAGCCTGGCTTAATAGGGATGGTAGACTACTCATATCCCCAAGGAATTCCTTCTTTTCCGGGAGCCATTCGGAAAGAACTCCAAAGTTAAGCGTGCTTAGCTTGGAGTAATTTCAGGTTGGGTGACCGACCGGGAAGTTATTCCCGGTTGTGTACGAGTGAGGACAAAGTGCGCAGGAAAGACTAGTATTGATCTGTGGGACCAGTCTAGATCCCGCCAGGAGTAACGACCACCGGCGGGTGTGTCCGGGGCGTTACAAGTTGGTATCAGAGCCGACCCTCGCGGTTACACGGATGTTTGCGGGCCAGGTGTGCGGTCATGTTGTGGATGATGTTTGTGACCCGTCGTGGCACACGGCATGGCACATGTGCCGGACTGGACGCACAGATGTATGTGCCAAGTGGGAACGTTCCTGTGAGTGGGGGTGTATGTGATAGCCTGGCTCAATAGGGATGATAGACTACTCATATCACCAAGGAATTCCTTCTTTTCCGGGAGCCCATTCGGAAAGAACTCCAAAGTTAAGCGTGCTCATCTTGGAGTAATTTCAGGATGGGTGACCGACCGGGAAGTTATTCTCGGGTGCGCACGAGTGAGGACAAAGTGTGCAGGAAAGACTAGTGTTGATCTGTGGGGCCAGTCTAGATCCCGCCAGGAGTAACGACCACCGACGGGTGTGTCCGGGGTAGTCCTGGCCATGGGCAGCCCGGCCCAGACGGCCCAGCCCGAAAAAGCCCGACCCGGCCCGGCCCGACATTGTCCACGGGTCGGGCCTGGGCCTGAGATCTAGGCCCGAAGGCCGGGCCGGGCCGGGCCCGGGCCCGTCATATTAGCCAGTTAACGAAGAGGCCCGGCCCGAGGCCCAAGGCCCAGCGGGCTTTTTTGCTGATGGGCCGGGCTTGGGCCTAGATTCTAGGCCTGATGGCCGGGCCGGGCCGGGCCCGGGCCTAGCTTTTCTGCGTCGGGCTTAGTCAGGCCCACCCGAGGACCGGCCCGGCCCGAGTTTTGCCCAGGTATAGTCTGGGGCGTTACATAAGTCTTTATAATTAAAACAAAGGTTTTTTCTGGTAGCTGAAATAATTTTGTAGCCTTTGTTTAGTTTAATATAGATAACCGAGACTTGCCGTGGGACTATTTTTAAATGAATTGATCATAACTAAGAATAACCATGCACAAGAGAAAGTCTCCAAAGACTTGGGTGTTGAGAAAAATTGTAGAGAAGATGATGTTAGAAATGCTCAACACCATGTTCTTAATTTTAATAGTCTTGATAGTAATTGTGGATTAAATTGTCTAGAGGAACTTAGTTGAAGGGTGAACAAGATTATGCCAAAAATTTGTGTTGTATCTCCTACATGGTGCTTCAATTTCTCGCTCGTGCTATGGCCCTGCTACTATATGCACGTGTACATGTGTAACTGTGGCTTCGTCAACTTTCTTGATGTTATGCTGAGGACTCCATTGGCTAATGAACGATCCACCAGAGCTATGGCTCGGATTTTGGCTATGAGTTTGTTACCGTACATAGCAGCAACACTACAAACGAATATGATTCAGCTTTCTCTTGAATGGGTGTGTATGTGGTAAATGAAGGGGACTGATCAAAAGAGCTCAAAAGAGACATATATCAAAGGTCCATAGTTCCCAAAAATCAAGCCACAGCGAAACTGTATGCATGATCACTTATTTGGCATAATCCCTTCACGTGACAACCAAAGTATCAACAAACAATGATTGAAATAAAGTGCTTTAGAGCCTTGAGGATGAGACAATTGTGGGTATGTTTATGAGCGCTCTAGCATCATGGTTCTCTACATGCCTTTCACTCCCTAACCTATGTTTTTATGGCTCTATCAAAGAAAAACTCTTTCGTGCATTCCCGGGAAGCAAGTGTTAACTAGAGGAAATAGTAGTGAGTGTTGCAAAGTTGTTTTATCTAGTAGATCAAAAAAATTGAGTTGATTATCTTTGCTTCACTAACAATTGCATAATAACCATGCCACCGCTACAGCTACACTAAGTTTTCAGGTTAAGAAGCGGAGGGCTATCTAGACGTACCGATTGTAAGTGAACCAAAACCTTCTCGTATTTTGGTTTAAACAACTGAGTTCCATATGATTCAGATTTCCCTCTATGTTGCTCGAGGATGATCAAGTTTAAGCTTGGGGGAGTTGATGAGTGATATTTTTACACTCATTTACCCTTTGTTTAAACCGAGATATTTCATTAAAACTGAGATATTCGCTCCGATATTGCTACTAATGACTAATGAATGCAAAGGGGTCCACAAATCCTCTCTTGATGTGTTTCCACAGGAAATGGGCTAATAATGGAAGAAATCAAGTGTGAACATGGAAATGAGTGAAGGAGGGGATAGAAGAAATCAGGAGGAGGCGCACCAAAAGAAACAGCACAAAAGATGGCGTTCCATGCATCCCCAAGCTTAATTCCTTCTCGTCCTCGAGCAGGTAAATGATAAAACGGAATTTTTTATGTGAAATGCTACCTAACATGTCTTAATCATGTAATTCATTTTGGGTATGAATCTTGCGAAGCGATGACTTAATAGATATCAAAACGATAATATGCATGAATGCTAGAAAATAATCATCACTCTTCAAAATAAACAATGCTAAAGAACGTTATCCCTACTGATTTAATCATGTAAGCATGGCATAGTTTAGTCTTCCTAGCATAAAGTTTAAATCATGAACACCCCGGTGCCAAACCAAGCAATTGTATCATACTTTTTCTCGCTTCAGCATTTTCAACTCCACTCAATACATGAGCGTGAGCCATGGACTTAGCACTTTGGATGACAAAGAGAATGATGGTAGGGGTTTATAAGGGAAGACAAAAAGTTGAGAAAGTCTCGCATCAACTCGGCGGATCGTTAGGCAATGGAGAGGCCTTACAATTGATATCAATGCGATGAGTAGGGATTTCCATGCAACGGATGCACTAGAGCTATAAGTGTATGAAAGCTCTCTATATGAAACTAAGTGGGTGTGCATCCAACTTGCTTGCTCATGAAGACCTCGAGAATTTGAGGAAGCTCGTCATCGGAATATGCAAGCCAAGTTCTATGATGTAAAAATTCCCACTAGTATATGGAAGTGACAAAACATGGAGACGCTTTATATGAAGAACATGGTGCTACTCTGAGGCACAAGTGTGGTAAAGGATAGTAACTTTTCCCCTTCTTTCTTTTCCTTTTTTTTCTCTCATTTTGTTAGAACAATATCATGAACCTCATCCCCACTTTTTCGAGGACTCATCAGTCTCCATCATACTTTTCCATTATAGATTCATATTATCACGTATTATCATCGTTCAAAGCAATACCATAGGTGGCTCTCATTATAGATTCATAAGGAGGTTTAATTCTCTTTCTTGGGAAGTGTTCCATTGCTTTCTTCAATGGAAATTGGAACCGTACATTACCTTGTTTCAATATCAATTATTGCACCTATGGTTCTAAAAAATGGTCTACCAAGTATAATGGGACAAGATGTATGATACGTCTCCAACGTATCTATAATTTTTGATTGTTTCATGCTATTATGTTATCAATCTTGGATGCTTTATATGCATTTTTATGCTATTTTATATCATTTTTTGGGACTAACCTATTAACTCAGTGCCCAGTGCCAGTTCCTGTTTTTGGCTTGTTTTTGGCTTTTTTCGGAAAATCAATATCAAACGAAGTCCAAACGGAATAAAATCTTTAAAATGATTTTTTTGGACCAAAAGGGACCCTAGAAGGTTCGGGAGGAGGTCAGAAGAGATACGAGAGAGCCACAAGCTCACATGGGGCGCCCCAGGGGGCAGGCGACCCCCCTGAACTTGTGGGCCCCACACAGCTCCGTTTGACCTAATTCCAAGCCTATAAATTCGCATACATTCCCAAACCAACAGAGAGCCATCGGAAACAACTTTTCCGCCGCCGCAAGCTTCTGTTCTTCCGTGATCCCTTCTGGAGGCCTCTTCCGGTAATCTGCCGGAGGGGGAATCGATCACGGAGGGCTTCAACATCAACCTTGCTGCCCTACCGATGATGTGTGAGCAGTTCACCACAGACCTACGGGTCCATAGCTAGTAGCTATATGGCTTCTTCTCTCTCTCTCTCTCTCTTTGATCTTCAATACAATGTTCTCCTCGATCTCCTTGGAGTGCTATCCGATGTAATCTTCTTTTGTGGTGTGTTTGTTGAGATCCAATGAATTGTGGGTTTATGATCAGATTATTCATTGAAAGTAATTGAGTCTTTTCTGAACTTTATTATGCATGATTGTTATAGCTTTGTATTTCTCTCCGATCAATCCATTTGGTTTGGCCAACTAGATTGATTTATCTTCAGTGGGAGAGGTGCTTTGTACTGGGTTCAATCTTGCGGTGTCCTCACCATGTGACAGAAGGGGACGGGGTACGTATAGTATTGTTGCTACTAAGGATAAAATGATGAGGTTTATTCATATTGATTGAGTTTATGTTTTCTACATCATGTCATCTTGCTTAAGGCGTTACTCTGTTTGTCATCAACTTAATACCATAGATGCATGCTGGATAGCGGTCGATTGGTGGAGTAATAGTAGTAGATGCAGGAAGGAGTTGGTCTACTTGTCACTGACATGATGCCTATATACATGATCATTGCCATGAATACTTCATAACTATGCGCTTTTCTATCAATTGCCCAACAGTAATTTGTTTACCCACTGTATGCTTTTTGTTCAAGAGAGAAGCCGCTAGTGAAAACTATGGCCCCTGGGTCTATTTAAACATATTATAATAAACAAAAATACATTGCTGTAATTTATTTACTTTTCTTTTGTTTTGCAATTTATTTATCTACCTATATAAGATTTGATCCTTGCAAGTAATGAGTTCAAGGGGATTGACAACCCTCTTGCCCCCGTTGGGTGCAAGTATTTTCTTTTGTGTGTGCAGGTGCTATTCACTAGGGCTTGCGTGATTCTCCTTTTGGTTCGATAAACCTTGGTTCTCACTGAGGGAAATACTTATCTCTACTGTACTGCTTCACCCTTCCTCTTCGGGGAAAATCCCAACGCAGCTCACAAGTAGCAGAAAGAATTTCTGGCGCCGTTGCCGAGGAGACATCATCAAATCACTACAAGTACCTTCACTCAAACTATCATCTACATGCTTTACTTTTTATTCGCCTTTTTATTTGCCTCTCTTTTTCATCTGCCCCACTTCTTTAAAAATCGAAAAACACAAAAGTAATTTTTGTTTGCTTGTTTTCTTGCTTGTCATCATGTCTAGTTCTACTATTCCTCTGCTCTCTCCTGATTTTGAGGTTCTTTACTTCAAACAGAAACAAGGAGAAAATTTAAAAGATGCTTGGTTTAGAATAATGGAATCCTATCGTATCTGCACCATAAAAGGTGATATAAAAATCTTGCTCAGGAACTTTTATGTGGGGCTTACTATGCCTAATAGACAACTTTTGGATTTTGCCGCTAAAGGAAATTTCATTGAAAGTGATGCTAATACTGCTTATGAAATAATAGAGTGGATAGTAAGAACTCCACCCCTACAAAAGGGATTTAATTATACGCAAGAAGGAATTCAAATCTTAGAAAAACTAGGGGATATGTAGAAAAATTTGGTTGAGTTGCAAAAGTCTAATGAACCTCTCAAAACCCTTAGTTCTAATCTCAGTGGCATGAATTCCTTTCTTACTGTTTGCAACAAGAGGCTTGATACGTTAGATAATAAAATTGCTTCTTCTTCTAACATTAATGGGAAATGTAAGGAGCCTCCAGGTTTCGAGAAAAGGCCATCTAGGGTGGTAAAAACGAAGGATGATAATACTTGAAACTATGCATTATGCCTTGCTAGGGGCATAAAACAATAGCGCTTGTTGGGAGGCAACCCAATATTTATATTTAATGAAAATTTTATTTTTCTTGAGTCACACAATTTTTGCTACTGTAATGATTGTGTTTTCATCTTTTAATTAGTGTTTGTGCCAAGTAATGCCTTTGGGATGATTTGGATGATAGTATAATTGATGCTGTTTGAAAACAGAAAGTTTTGCGCCTAGTTCTGGAATTTACATTCTATACTGGAACGTTAGAAACATCTGAAATTTTTACATAGTATTGGGATAAAAATTGTTTACGCTTTCCTAATTTTTCAGAGTTTTTGGAGTTACAGAAGTATGGATAAATATTCTGTCATTGCGTACTGTTCTGTTTTAGACAGATTCTGTTTTTATTGCATAGTGTGCTTGTTTTAATGAAACTATGGATTATGTCGGGGGGTATAAGTCATGGGGAAGTTATAATACAGTAGGTATTATGCAAGAACAATTATGAATGAGTTTATAATAGTACCTAAAGTGGATGATTGATTTATTATACTAACGGATCTCATGAAGTTTCTGTTGAGTTTTGTGTGCTAAAGTTTTCAAGTTTTGGGTGAGATTACGATGGATGAAGGAATAAGGAGTGGCAAGACACTAAGCTTGGGGATGCCCAAGGCACCCCAAGGTAATATTCAAGGAATACCCAAGCGTCTAAACTTTGGGATGCCCCGGATGGCATCCCCTCTTTCATCTTCAATCTATCGGTAACTTACTTGGAGCTATATTTTTATTTATCACATGATATGAGTTTTACTTGGAGCATCTTGTGCTATAGTTTTGTTTGCTTTTTAGTTGCCACAATCACTGTTTGCTGGACACACCTTTTTGAGAGGGACACACATTTATCGTGATTTGTTAGAATACTCTATGTGCTTCACTTATATCTTCTGAGCTAGGTAGTTGCTCTAGTGCTTCACTTATATCTTTTAGAGCACGGCGATGGTTATATTTTGTAGAAATAATTGCACTCTCATGCTTCACTTAAATCTTTTTGAGAGTCTAATAAATAGTAATGGCAATTTGCACGTTTTATAAGACTAGTCCAAAAAGGATAGGTATTCAAGGGGATATAATAAAAACTTTCATGTAGATCACTAAATATGAAACATATGGTTTAATAATATTGATGTCATAATATGAAAGGATATTGGTTCATGATCATTGGTTAGTAGGAATATCAGTATTAAAGCTTGTTATTAACGTCTCATCTAAGTGTTGGTCATGGCATGGTGTGGAGGTTTGAGCATTTTTATGTGTGAAATGAAATCCTTGAGTGCTGTTATAATCGGGGGTGCGCGATGGTTAACTCCTACCAACCTCCTCCCTAGGGGCATGCGAGTAGAACTTTGCTTTGAGGTCTAATAAACTTTCACAATAAGTATGTGAGTTCTTTATATCTAATGTGAGTCCATGGATTATACGCACTCCTACCTTTCCGCAATTTGCTAGCCTCTTCGGTACCGTGCATTGCCCTTTCTCACCTCGAGAGTTGGTGCAAACTTCACTGGTGCATCCAAACCCCGTGATATGATACGCTCTATCACACATAAGCCTCCTTATATCTTCCTCAAAACAGTCACCATACCTACCTATTATGGCATTTCCACAGCCATTCTGAGATATATTGCCATGCAACTTCCACCGTTCTGTCACATGACTTGTGTGTTCATCATCATATTGCTTTGCATCATCATATAGAGCTGACATGATATTTGTGGCACAGCCACCGTTCATCATTATCATACATGTTACGCTAGATCATTGCACATCCTGGTACACTGCCAGAGGCATTCATATAGATTCATATTGTTTCAGTTATCGAGTTGTAATTCGAGTCGTAAGTAAATAAAAGTGTGATAATCATCATTATTAGAGCATTGTCCCAGTGAGGAAAGGATGATGGAGACTATGATTCCCCCACAAGTCGGGATGAGACTCTGGACGAAAAAGAAAAAGGAAAAAAAGAAAAAAAACGAGGCCAAAAAGAGCCCAAAAAAAGAGAGATAAAGAGAGAAGGGGCAATGTTACTATCCTTTTTCCACACTTGTGCTTCAGAGTAGCACCATGTTTTCCGTATAGAGAGTCTCTTGAGTTATCACTTTCATATACTAGTGGGAATTTTTCTTTATAGAACTTGGCTTGTATATTCCGATGATGGGCTTCCTCAAATGCCCGAGGTCTTCATGAGCAAGCAAGTTGGACGCACACCCACTTAGTTTCCATTGAGCTTTCATACACTTATAGCTCTTAGCGCATCCGTTGCTTGGCAATCCCTACTCCTCGCATTGATATCGATTGATGGGCATCTCCATAGCCCATTGATCCGCCGAGTTGATGCAAGAATTTCTTCCTTCTTGACTTCCCTTATTGATCTCTACCACCGCATTCTATTCCACCTATAGTGCTATATCCATGGCTCACGCTCATGTATTGCGTGGAGTTGAAAATGCTGAAGCGCGTTAGAAGTATGATCCAATTGCCTGGTTTAACATCGGGGTGCTCATGATTTATATTTATGCGGTGAAGGCAGAGTCATGCCATGCTAACATGATAAAATGAGTAGGGATAACATTCTTTAAGGATCGTATATTTTGAAAAGTAATGATTATGCTTCTTATATTCATGGGTATTATTATGTTGATATTGTTACTTCATCGTTTCTCAATATTTATACTGTAAAGAGATTACATGATACACATGTTAGGTAGCATTCAGCATCAAATTTTTTGTTTTTATCATTAACCTACTCGAGGACGAGTAGGAATTAAGCTTGGGGATGCTGATATGTCTCCAACATATCTATAATTTTTTATTGTTTCATGCTATTATATTATCAATCTTGGATACTTTATATGCATTTTTATGCTATTTTATATCATTTTTTGGGACTAACCTATTAACCCAGTGCCCAATGCCAGTTCCTGTTTTTTGCTTGTTTTTGGCTTTTCAGAAAATCAATACCAAACAAAGTCCAAATGGAATAAAACCTTTAAAATGATTTTTTCTGGACTAGAAGGGACCCTACAAGGTTCGGGAGGAGGCCAGAAGAACTACGGGATAGCCTCGAGCTCACAGGGCGTGCCCCCTGAGCTCGTGGGCCCCACGTAGCTCCATTTGACCTAATTCCGTTTTAGAGTTTTTGGAGTATAAACCCACAATTCATCGGATCCTAACATACACACCGTAACAGAAGATTACATCGGATAGAACTCCAAGAAGATCGAGGAAAACATTGTATTGAAGATAAAATTGAGAGAAGAATCCATCTAGGTACTAGCTATGGACCTGTAGGTCTGTGGTGAACTACACATGCATCATCGGAAGGGCAGCAAGGTTGATGTAGAGGCCCTCCGTGATCGATTCCCCCTCCGGCAGAGTACCGGAAAAGGCCTCCAGATGGGATCGCGGAAGAATAGAGGCTTGCGGTGGTGGAAAAGTTCTTTCGGGTGGCTCTCTGTTGGTTTGGTAATATTTGTGAATTTATAGAGGTGGAATTAGGTCAAATGGAGCTACGTGGGGCCCACGAGCTCAGGGGGCACGCCCTGTGAGCTCGAGGCTATCCCGTAGTTCTTCTGGCCTCCTCCCGAACCTTGTAGGGTCCCTTCTAGTCCAGAAAAAATCATTTTAAAGGTTTTATTCCATTTGGACTTTGTTTGGTATTGATTTTCTGAAAAGCCAAAAACAAGCAAAAAACAGGAACTGGCATTGGGCACTGGGTTAATAGGTTAGTCCCAAAAAATGATATAAAATAGCATAAAAATGCATATAAAGTATCCAAGATTGATAATATAATAGCATGAAACAATAAAAAATTATAGATATGTTGGAGACATATCAGCATCCCCAAGCTTAATTCCTACTCGTCCTCAAGTAGGTTAATGATAAAAACAAAAAATTTGATGCTGAATGCTACCTAACATGTGTATCATGTAATCTCTTTACAGTATAAATATTGAGAAACGATGAAGTAACAATATCAACATAATAATACCCATGAATATAAGAAGCATAATCATTACTTTTCAAAATATACGATCCTTAAAGAATGTTATCCCTACTCATTTTATCATGTTAGCATGGCATGACTCTGCCTTCACCGCATAAATATAAATCATGAGCACCCCGATGTTAAACCAGGCAATTGGATCATACTTCTAACGCGCTTCAGCATTTTCAACTCCACGCAATACATGAGCGTGAGCCATGGATATAGCACTATAGGTGGAATAGAATGCGGTGGTAGAGATCAATAAGGGAAGTCAAGAAGGAAGAAATTCTTGCATCAACTCGGCGGATCAATGGGCTATGGAGATGCCCATCAATCGATATCAATGCGAGGAGTAGGGATTGCCAAGCAACGGATGCGCTAAGAGCTATAAGTGTATGAAAGCTCAATGGAAACTAAGTGGGTGTGCGTCCAACTTGCTTGCTCATGAAGACCTCGGGCATTTGAGGAAGCCCATCATCGGAATATACAAGCCAAGTTCTATAAAGAAAAATTCCCACTAGTATATGAAAGTGATAACTCAAGAGACTCTCTATACGGAAAACATGGTGCTACTCTGAAGCACAAGTGTGGAAAAAGGATAGTAACATTGCCCCTTCTCTCTTTATCTCTCTTTTTTTGGGCTCTTTTTGGCCTCGTTTTTTTTCTTTTTTTCCTTTTTCTTTTTCGTCCAGAGTCTCATCCCGACTTGTGGGGGAATCATAGTCTCCATCATCCTTTCCTCACTGGGACAATGCTCTAATAATGATGATTATCACACTTTTATTTACTTACGACTCGAATTACAACTCGATAACTGAAACAATATGAATCTATATGAATGCCTCTGGCAGTGTACCAGGATGTGCAATGATCTAGCGTAACATGTATGATAATGATGAACGGTGGCTGTGCCACAAATATCATGTCAGCTCTATATGATGATGCAAAGCAATATGATGATGAACACACAAGTCATGTGACAGAACGGTGGAAGTTGCATGGCAATATATCTCAGAATGGCTGTGGAAATGCCATAATAGGTAGGTATGGTGACTGTTTTGAGGAAGATATAAGGAGGCTTATGTGTGATAGAGCGTATCATATCACGGGGTTTGGATGCACCAGTGAAGTTTGCACCAACTCTCGAGGTGAGAAAGGGCAATGCACGGTACCGAAGAGGCTAGCAAATTGCGGAAAGGTAGGAGTGCGTATAATCCATGGACTCACATTAGATATAAAGAACTCACATACTTATTGTGAAAGTTTATTAGACCTCAAAGCAAAGTTCTACTCGCATGCCCCTAGGGAGGAGGTTGGTAGGAGTTAACCATCGCGCACCCCCGATTATAACAGCACTCGAGGATTTCATTTCACACATAAAAATGCTCAAACCTCCACACCATGCCATGACCAACACTTAGATGAGACGTTAATAACAAGCTTTAATACTGATATTCCTACTAACCAATGATCATGAACCAATATCCTTTCATATTATGACATCAATATTATTAAACCATATGTTTCATATTTAGTGATCTACATGAAAGTTTTTATTATATCCCCTTGAATACCTATCCTTTTTGGACTAGTCTTATAAAACGTGCAAATTGCCATTACTATTTATTAGACTCTCAAAAAGATTTAAGTGAAGCATGAGAGTGCAATTATTTCTACAAAATATAACCATCGCCGTGCTCTAAAAGATATAAGTGAAGCACTAGAGCAACTACCTAGCTCAGAAGATATAAGTGAAGCACATAGAGTATTCTAACAAATCACGATAAATGTGTGTCCCTCTCAAAAAGGTGTGTCCAGCAAACAGTGATTGTGGCAACTAAAAAGCAAACAAAACTATAGCACAAGATGCTCCAAGTAAAACTCATATCATGTGATAAATAAAAATATAGCTCCAAGTAAGTTACCGATAGATTGAAGATGAAAGAGGGGATGCCATCCGGGGCATCCCAAAGTTTAGACGCTTGGGTATTCCTTGAATATTACCTTGGGGTGCCTTGGGCATCCCCAAGCTTAGTGTCTTGCCACTCCTTATTCCTTCATCCATCGTAATCTCACCCAAAACTTGAAAACTTTAGCACACAAAACTCAACAGAAACTTCATGAGATCCGTTAGTATAATAAATCAATCATCCACTTTAGGTACTATTATAAACTCATTCATAATTGTTCTTGCATAATACCTACTGTATTATAACTTCCCCATGACTTATACCCCCCGACATAATCCATAGTTTCATTAAAACAAGCACACTATGCAATAAAAACAGAATCTGTCTAAAACAGAACAGTACGCAATGACAGAATATTTATCCATTCTTCTGTAACTCCAAAAACTCTGAAAAATTAGGAAAGCGTAAACAATTTTTATCCCAATACTATGTAAAAATTTCAGATGTTTCTAACGTTCCAGTATAGAATGTAAATTCCAGAACTAGGCGCAAAACTTTCTGTTTTCAAACAGCATCAATTATACTATCATCCAAATCATCCCAAAGGCATTACTTGGCACAAACACTAATTAAAAGATGAAAACACAATCATTACAGTAGCAAAAATTGTGTGACTCAAGAAAAATAAAATTTTCATTAAATATAAATATTGGGTTGCCTCCCAACAAGCGCTATTGTTTTATGCCCCTAGCAAGGCATAATGCATAGTTTCAAGTATTATCATCCTTCGTTTTTACCACCCTAGATGGCCTTTTCTCGAAACCTGGAGGCTCCTTACATTTCCCATTAATGTTAGAAGAAGAAGCAATTTTATTATCTAACGTATCAAGCCTCTTGTTGCAAACAGTAAGAAAGGAATTCATGCCACTGAGATTAGAACTAAGGGTTTTGAGAGGTTCATTAGACTTTTGCAACTCAACCAAATTTTTCTACATATCCCCTAGTTTTTCTAAGATTTGAATTCCTTCTTGCGTATAATTAAATCCCTTTTGTAGGGGTGGAGTTCTTACTATCCACTCTATTATTTCATAAGCAGTATTAGCATCACTTTCAATGAAATTTCCTTTAGCGGCAAAATCCAAAAGTTGTCTATTAGGCATAGTAAGCCCCACATAAAAGTTCCTGAGCAAGATTTTTATATCACCTTTTATGGTGCAGATACGATAGGATTCCATTATTCTAAACCAAGCATCTTTTAAATTTTCTCCTTGTTTCTGTTTGAAGTAAAGAACCTCAAAATCAGGAGAGAGCAGAGGAATAGTAGAACTAGACATGATGACAAGCAAGAAAACAAGCAAACAAAAATTACTTTTGTGTTTTTCGATTTTTAAAGAAGTGGGGCAGATGAAAAAGAGAGGCAAATAAAAAGGCGAATAAAAAGTAAAGCATGTAGATGATAGTTTGAGTGAAGGTACTTGTAGTGATTTGATGATGTCTCCTCGGCAACGGCGCCAGAAATTCTTTCTGCTACTTGTGAGCTGCGTTGGGATTTTCCCCGAAGAGGAAGGGTGAAGCAGTACAGTAGAGATAAGTATTTCCCTCAGTGAGAACCAAGGTTTATCGAACCAAAAGGAGAATCACGCAAGCCCTAGTGAATAGCACCTGCACACACAAAAGAAAATACTTGCACCCAACGGGGGCAAGAGGGTTGTCAATCCCCTTGAACTCATTACTTGCAAGGATCAAATCTTATATAGGTAGATAAATAAATTGCAAAACAAAAGAAAAGTAAATAAATTACAGCAATGTATTTTTGTTTATTATAATATGTTTAAATAGACCCAGGGGCCATAGTTTTCACTAGCGGCTTCTCTCTTGAACAAAAAGCATACAGTGGGTAAACAAATTACTGTTGGGCAATTGATAGAAAAGCGCATAGTTATGAAGTATTCATGGCAATGATCATGTATATAGGCATCATGTCAGTGACAAGTAGACCAACTCCTTCCTGCATCTACTACTATTACTCCACCAATCGACCGCTATCCAGCATGCATCTATGGTATTAAGTTGATGACAAACAGAGTAACGCCTTAAGCAAGATGACATGATGTAGAAAACATAAACTCAATCAATATGAATAAACCTCATCATTTTATCCTTAGTAGCAACAATACTATACGTACCCCGTCCCCTTCTGTCACATGGTGAGGACACCGCAAGATTGAACCCAGTACAAAGCACCTCTCCCACTGAAGATAAATCAATCTAGTTGGCCAAACCAAATGGATTGATCGGAGAGAAATACAAAGCTATAACAATCATGCATAATAAAGTTCAGAAAAGACTCAATTACTTTCAATGAATAATCTGATCATAAACCCACAATTCATTGGATCTCAACAAACACACCACAAAAGAAGATTACATCGGATAGCACTCCAAGGAGATCGAGGAGAACATTGTATTGAAGATCAAAGAGAGAGAGAGAGAGAAGAAGCCATATAGCTACTAGCTATGGACCCGTAGGTCTGTGGTGAACTGCTCACACATCATCGGTAGGGCAGCAAGGTTGATGTTGAAGCCCTCCGTGATCGATTCCCCCTCCGGCAGATTACCGGAAGAGGCCTCCAGAAGGGATCACGGAAGAACAGAAGCTTGCGGCGGCGGAAAAGTTGTTTCCGATGGCTCTCTGTTGGTTTGGGAATGTATGCGAATTTATAGGCTTGGAATTAGGTCAAACGGAGCTGTGTGGGGCCCACAAGTTCAGGGGGGTCGCCTGCCCCCTGGGGCGCCCCATGTGAGCTTGTGGCTCTCTCGTATCTCTTCTGACCTCCTCCCGAACCTTCTAGGGTCCCTTTTGGTCCAAAAAAATCATTTTAAAGATTTTATTCCGTTTGGACTTCGTTTGATATTGATTTTCCGAAAAAAGCCAAAAACAAGCCAAAAACAGGAACTGGCACTGGGCACTGAGTTAATAGGTTAGTCCCAAAAAATGATATAAAATAGCATAAAAATGCATATAAAGCATCCAAGATTGATAACATAATAGCATGAAACAATCAAAAATTATAGATACGTTGGAGACGTATCATACATCTTGTCCCATTATACTTGGTAGACCATTTTTTAGAACCATAGGTGCAATAATTGATATTGAAACAAGGTAATATACGGTTCCAATTTCCATTGAAGAAAGCAATGGAACACTTCCCAAGAAAGAGAATTAAACCTCCTTATGAATCTATAATGAGAGCCACCTATGGTATTGCTTTGAACGATGATAATACGTGATAATATGAATCTATAATGGAAAAGTATGATGGAGACTGATGAGTCCTCGAAAAAGTGGGGATGAGGTTCATGATATTGTTCTAACAAAATGAGAGAAAAAAAAGGAAAAGAAAGAAGGGGAAAAGTTACTATCCTTTACCACACTTGTGCCTCAGAGTAGCACCATGTTCTTCATATAAAGCGTCTCCATGTTTTGTCACTTCCATATACTAGTGGGAATTTTTACATCATAGAACTTGGCTTGCATATTCCGATGACGAGCTTCCTCAAATTCTCGAGGTCTTCATGAGCAAGCAAGTTGGATGCACACCCACTTAGTTTCATATAGAGAGCTTTCATACACTTATAGCTCTAGTGCATCCGTTGCATGGAAATCCCTACTCATCGCATTGATATCAATTGTAAGGCCTCTCCATTGCCTAACGATCCGCCGAGTTGATGCGAGACTTTCTCAACTTTTTGTCTTCCCTTATAAACCCCTACCATCATTCTCTTTGTCATCCAAAGTGCTAAGTCCATGGCTCACGCTCATGTATTGAGTGGAGTTGAAAATGCTGAAGCGAGAAAAAGTATGATACAATTGCTTGGTTTGGCACCGGGGTGTTCATGATTTAAACTTTATGCTAGGAAGACTAAACTATGCCATGCTTACATGATTAAATCAGTAGGGATAACGTTCTTTAGCATTGTTTATTTTGAAGAGTGATGATTATTTTCTAGCATTCATGCATATTATCGTTTTGATATCTATTAAGTCATCGCTTCGCAAGATTCATACCCAAAATGAATTACATGATTAAGACATGTTAGGTAGCATTTCACATAAAAAATTCCGTTTTATCATTTACCTGCTCGAGGACGAGAAGGAATTAAGCTTGGGGATGCATGGAACGCCATCTTTTGTGCTGTTTCTTTTGGTGCGCCTCCTCCTGATTTCTTCTATCCCCTCCTTCACTCATTTCCATGTTCACACTTGATTTCTTCCATTATTAGCCCATTTCCTGTGGAAACACATCAAGAGAGGATTTGTGGACCCCTTTGCATTCATTAGTCATTAGTAGCAATATCGGAGCGAATATCTCAGTTTTAATGAAATATCTCGGTTTAAACAAAGGGTAAATGAGTGTAAAAATATCACTCATCAACTCCCCCAAGCTTAAACTTGATCATCCTCGAGCAACATAGAGGGAAATCTGAATCATATGGAACTCAGTTGTTTAAACCAAAATACGAGAAGGTTTTGGTTCACTTACAATCGGTACGTCTAGATAGCCCTCCGCTTCTTAACTTGAAAACTTAGTGTAGCTGTAGCGGTGGCATGGTTATTATGCAATTGTTAGTGAAGCAAATATAATCAACTCAATTTTTTTGATCTACTAGATAAAACAACTTTGCAACACTCACTACTATTTCCTCTAGTTAACACTTGCTTCCCGGGAATGCACGAAAGAGTTTTTCTTTGATAGAGCCATAAAAACATAGGTTAGGGAGTGAAAGGCATGTAGAGAACCATGATGCTAGAGCGCTCATAAACATACCCACAATTGTCTCATCCTCAAGGCTCTAAAGCACTTTATTTCAATCATTGTTTGTTGATACTTTGGTTGTCACGTGAAGGGATTATGCCAAATAAGTGATCATGCATACAGTTTCGCTGTGGCTTGATTTTTGGGAACTATGGACCTTTGATATATGTCTCTTTTGAGCTCTTTTGATCAGTCCCCTTCATTTACCACATACACACCCATTCAAGAGAAAGCTGAATCATATTCGTTTGTAGTGTTGCTGCTATGTACGGTAACAAACTCATAGCCAAAATCCGAGCCATAGCTCTGGTGGATCGTTCATTAGCCAATGGAGTCCTCAGCATAACATCAAGAAAGTTGACGAAGCCACAGTTACACATGTACACGTGCATATAGTAGCAGGGCCATAGCACGAGCGAGAAATTGAAGCACCATGTAGGAGATACAACACAAATTTTTGGCATAATCTTGTTCACCCTTCAACTAAGTTCCTCTAGACAATTTAATCCACAATTACTATCAAGACTATTAAAATTAAGAACATGGTGTTGAGCATTTCTAACATCATCTTCTCTACAATTTTTCTCAACACCCAAGTCTTTGGAGACTTTCTCTTGTGCATGGTTATTCTTAGTTATGATCAATTCATTTAAAAATAGTCCCACGGCAAGTCTCGGTTATCTATATTAAACTAAACAAAGGCTACAAAATTATTTCAGCTACCAGAAAAAACCTTTGTTTTAATTATAAAGACTTATGTAACGCCCCAGACTATACCTGGGCAAAACTCGGGCCGGGCCGGGCCTCGGGTGGGCCTGACTAAGCCCGACGCAGAAAAGCTAGGCCCGGGCCCGGCCCGGCCCGGCCATCAGGCCTAGAATCTAGGCCCAAGCGTGTTCCATTGCTTTCTTCAATGGAAATTGGAACCGTATATTACCTTGTTTCACCACAGACCTACAGGTCCATAGCTAGTACCTAGATGGATTCTTCTCTCAATTTTATCTTCAATACAATGTTTTCCTCGATCTTCCTGGAGTTCTATCCGATGTAATCTTCTGTTACGGTGTGTATGTTTGGATCCGATGAATTGTGAGGACGTGATGCCTATATACATGATCATTTCCATGAATACATCATAACTATGCGCTTTTCTATCAATTGCCCAACAATAATTTGTTTACGCACTGTATGCAATGTGTTCGAGAGAGAAGCCTCTAGTGAAAACTATGGCCCCCGGGTCTACTTTAATCATATTATAAAAACCAAAAATACCTTGCTGCAATTTATATACTTTTATTTTGTTTTGCAATTTATCTATCTACCTATACAAGATTTGATCCTTGCAAGTAACGAGTTCAAGGGGATTGACAACCCTCTTGCCCGCGTTGGGTGCAAGTATTTGCTTTTGTGTGTGCAAGTGCTATTCACTAGGATTTGCGTGGTTCTCCTTTTGGTTCGATAAACCTTGGTTCTCACTAAGGGAAATACTTATCTCTACTGTACTGCTTCACCCTTCCTCTTCGGGGAAAATCCCAACATAGCTCACAAGTAGCACTCGACCTCGGCGTGTTCCAGGTTGGCGACCTCCGCTTCGTTGGCGTTCTTGGGGTCACTGGAGATAGTGATGACGCCGTTTGGTCCTGTGTCATGCCCAGTATGCGGTCCTATCCTCAAGGAACTCCAATGCTCCACTAAGGATAGAAGCGCACATCGAAGGCGCTTCGCAAGGTGGATATCATTACAACATACCATGTACTGAATATATGAGAATACCAAAAAAAGGCTTACACTCGCCACAAGCTACCTCATGAATACATCAATACATCAATACATAGCAATCATCATACAGAAGAGCAGGATCTGACTACGGATGAAATCAAACGAAAAAGAAGAACGACATCCACCCTGCTAATCCCAGACTGCCAACCGGGAACCCATCCTATGATCGACGAAGAAGAAGAAGCAGAAGAACTCCAAAAGCAAACATGCATCGCTCTCACATCAAAGCATCGCTTTACCCGTACCTGCAACTGTTGTTGTAGTAAACTGTGAGCCACGAGGACTCAGCAATCCCATTACCATGGGTATCAAGACTAGCAACGCTTAATGGGTATGGAATGGATAAGTGGTGAGGTTGCAGCAAGCACTAAGCATTGTATGGTGGCTACTTACGAGTACAAGAATAAGAAGAGTAACTACGCATAACGGTCGCAAACTAATAATGATCAAGAAGTGATCCTGAACACCTACTTACGAGTCAAACATAACCCCACCGTGTTCACTTCTTGTTTCAAACCTCACAAGAAGAGACGATCACGGTTACGCACGCGGTTGGTGTATTTTAATTAAATTTAGTGTCAAGTCCTCTACAACCAGAGGTTATAAATTTCAAAGTCGCCACATAACCGCGGGCACGGCTTCGCGAAAGATTTAACCCTGCAGGGGTGCTCCAAGTAGTCCATTATAAATTACCACACACATCCGATGGAATATCCTCACACCATGATAACACGATGCTTACGAGAAGGAATCCCGGTGGACAAGACACTTGTAAAAGTTAAAACTAAACCAGCAAGACCTCCCGACGTGTCGACGATCCCGATAGGAGCCGCGTATCTCGTTCTCAGGACACGGCGGATGAACACTTCGTACGACAGCCAAGAACCGGAGTTGCCCCAGGTGGCGCCGCAAGTGGCTCTAGTTTGGACCAGCACCATCAGCACTGGCCCACCTGTATTATGTTGAATTAAGAATCCTCGGGTTCATGACGCCCTATGCAAAATTAATTATTTAATTTGAGTATTATTATGTTGGCAAATGTTAAAACCAATGTTGGGCCTTGCTGGAGAAGTTTATCCTAAAACGAATGATCAGGGGGGTTCCCATATGCCCCACATGTGTTAGAAGCGCTCATCAAGGAACATAACACCGGTATTACGAAAACTAGGCCGGCATGAGTGGAACAAAACACCAGGCAAAAGGCCGAGCCTTCCACCCATTACCAAGTATATAGATCCATTAATTAAATAAGAGATATTGTGATATCCCATGATATCCATGTCCCAACATGGAACAACCTGAAACTGCACCTGCAACTAGCAACGCTATAAGAGGGGCTGAGCAAAGCGGTAACATAGCCAAACAACGGTTTGCTGGGATGGTGGAAGTTTAGAGGCTGTTTCATGGCAATTTGGGAGGCTGACAAACAAGTGGTAGATAGCGAGACATAGCGACAGCATCGAGACAACTAGCAAGCAAAGATAGTAATGATATCCAAGGTAATGGTCATCTTGCCTGAAATCCTGCTAGGAAGAAGACCGAATCCATGAAGTAGTCGAACGAATCCTCACACTTCGCAACGTATCCGGACTATCGAGGAGAAGCACAACCGGAAAGAAGCAAACAACATGGTAAACACACAAGCATAAACATGGCATGATGCACAATCAAGTATGATGCATGTCCGGTTTAATGAGGCATGGCATGGCAAGAGTGCAACAAACAATACTACATATTAAGTGAAGCTCAATATGCAACGAGTTGCATATTGACGAAACTCCACAATAATTATTTAGTTCAATCCCATTTATGCTACTCATCAATATTAAATGTTGTTAAACATGGCAAGAGACGAAGCATAATTTAATCTACCTATCTAGGCAATTTAAATGAGGCCGGAAACAACACAAAACAATTCCAGAAAAATCCCCATATGTAATTTTCGAAATTGGTACTGTTCTGCCTAAAACACAATTTTAATGTTTTTAAACAGGAAAGGTAATGTCACCATGTTAATCTACACATTTTTCCACCCCAATTACATATAAAGTTTATTTAATTCGGAGCTACGGTTATTTAGTTATGAAATAAACCATTTTAACAAGTCATTTAGCAATTTTAATGCAAACAACAATTTTAAACATTTTTAACATGGATGAAAGTTGCAAATTGTGAATCTACATGAAATTCTAAGCATTTTACATATATGACATGTTTTATTTGGATGCACGGTTATTTAGTTATTAACATTTTAAAATGATGACATTTTTCTGTAATTATGCATGTCCTCGGAATTTTTACTAAAATCGCAGACAGCAGAAAAAACATGATACGGGCCGAATCTGTACAGGGAGCCCAACAGCAGTGAGCGCAGTTTAACAGATTTTCATCCACGGCGAGATATAGAGGAGGAGGGATTTGGCAGGCTCACGAGAGGGCCAAGGGCCTGGCCGGTGGGGGTGGACTGGGCTGGCGCGCAGGCGGACGAGGCCGCTGGGACTTGAGCGATGTGCTGCGTGCGGTCAACGCATGATGTAGTCGAAGCAGCAGGCGAGCAGGGCAGCAGCGGTGCTCGCCGTGAACGAAGATGACGGGTGGTGCGGCGGCTTGGCGCGGTTCCGACGAGGGGCGACGAGGATGGACTTGGGGCGGAGCGGACGGGAGGAACCGGATCTGGGCAACAGCGAGGTCCGATGTGGTCCGGCGATGGCGCTGGCGGCTATGGTTGCATCCCTGCTCGAAGGAAACAGAGAGAGCAGAGAGATGGCGTGAGGGAGAGAAGAAAAAAATAAAGGAAGAAAGGAGAAGGGGAAGGAGAGAGGAGGAAGATGGCAGGGGCAGAGCTGACAAGGCGGCGGCGCAAGGCAGTTGACTTGCGGGGCTGGACGAGGAGCACGGGCAGGAGGGGCTCGAGCTCTCGTCCCTCGGGGCTGCGGGCCAAGGAGGAGGCCGGGATGAGCGGGACGACGCCGGAGGTGGAGCAGCTTGGGGGTGGTGCAGAGCTTCGGTGAGCGCGGCCATGGGTCGTGCTTGCTCGAGCAGGAGGCGACAAGAGGGGGTCCTTGTGCGGCGGCACGCTCGCTTGGGAGGCAAGGGACTCAGCTGCGGGTGGAGCTGGTTGGCGCGGTGGGGAAATCAAGGGAGAGGGTGGCGGCAGCTGGTTGGGCAGGAATGGATCGGGAGGGGATCTCGAGGGGATTTGGTGGAGGTGGTTGGCTGCGAGGTGGCTGGCGGCGGCGAGATGGATTGATGGGACAAGGGGGAGGATTTTTAGGGTTGTCCAAAAATGGACTAGGGGTATGGACCCATATTTATAGTAGCAGAAGATGTTTGGGACACATAATAGACGTTTGATCATGATCGGACGGCTCTGGGCAATGAAGTGGTCTAAATAAAGAACCGAAGATGTTTGGGGTTGCACGGGAATGATGCGGACCAACCGGATAAGACCGGACGGTTCGGGTTCGGGAAGGTTTTCGGGCTAGGTTGCGAGGGAGTCTGAGAAGGTCAATGAAGACCAGGGGGTCTGAAAAAAGGTCATCAGAGACAACGAGGAGAAACGGCAGCTACGAACGGATGCAAGTGTTATGAAAACATGCGGATGAAATGCACATGATGACATGATGAAATGATGCAATGCAAAAAAAATAAGATAGAGCAACCAATATAATAATAATAATGGAAATAATCGGTCTCGAGGTGTCACATCCTGGCATCTTGAGCTTCATGTAGGCGTAGCAGGGTATGGCCATGAACTTGACGAATGCCAGCCGGCCCAGCAGCGCGTGGTAGCCCCCTTTGAATGGCACCACTTCAAAGCAGAGCTTCTCAGTGCAGAGGTTTGCTTCTGTGCCAAATATCACTTCTAGTGTTATCTGGCCGAGTGGCTCAGCTTCCTTCCCCGGTACTATGCCGTGGAAATGCGTAGGTGAGGGCCGCAGGCCAGTTGTAGGGAGTCCCATTTTCTACATTGTGCTGGCATTGATGATGTTGAGGCCGGATCCGCCGTCCATTAGCACCTTCGGCAATTGGTAGCTGCCAATAATTGGGTCGACCATGGGTGCATTTTTCCCTGGGTTTGTGATGTATTCTCGGTGGTCTGTCAGTCCGAATGATATTGTGCGGGCCGACCAATCCAGAAGTTGGGGAACCCCGGGGATGAGCGCGTAGACCTCCGGTAGGGTCTATTTCTGTGTCCTCTTGGATTCGGGACCTCGGAAGATCATGTGTACTGATCTTATGTCCTTTTGGTTGGCCTTTCGTCCTTCTTACCTGTTGCTTTGGACTTGAGGTCCGTTCCTCGCTCGGTGGGTTGGACAGTCGTTGTCGTCATCTGAGCTCTCTTGGGCTGCGACTTTAGCGTTCTTCTCCCGTGCAAGCTGTTCGTTGAGTTGGCACTCCCTTGTTGAGCGGTTTGCTTGAAAAGCTTCATGATTGTGGTATCTGCAAGGACCACTCATGACATCTTCGTAGGAGCGGGATGGTCGACTGGGTCTATCCTCCCATTTCATTTTCTTGTTCCCTGTCTAGTCGGCCTCTCTTTTAGCGGCCACCTAGTCAGGACTTGGCCCCTCCTTCCTTTTGTGGTCGCAATGATGGTTCCTATTTCATCCATGGGAGACCTCGCCCTTGTTGGGTTCGGTTGTTTCGGTTGCTTGACTATACCTACGGCCGGCGCGGGCGGTCTCCTCGCCCGTGGCAAAATCATTGGCGGCCTTCATGAGCGCCACCATTGTTGTTAGTTTTCCTTCTCCTCTCTTCTTGCCAAGTTTGTGGAGGAACAGACTGTCCTGGGCTCCTCTCACGAATGCCTCTATGGTTGTTTCATCGAAGACGTTTGTTAGCGTGTTCTTCTTCTTGAACCATCAGGCAACATAATCGTGGACTAACTCTCTGTCCTCTTGCACTATGCAGTGGAGGTCGTCACCGCTCCCTAGCCTCTGGTACGTTCCTTCAAAGTTATTGAGGAACTCATGCTCAAAGTCCACCCACGTGTGTATTGAATTGGGCGGTAGTCCATCCAGCCATGATCACACTGATCTTAAGAGGCATAACAGGACATGGCGCAGTGCGTTGCTGATATCGCCACGTGCCATCTCTATTGCCATTAGGTAATCACTAAGCCAGATGTCGGGCTTGGTGTCGCCTGAGTATTTCTCGATGCCTCGGACGATGAATGGCTACGGGAATTGGTGTGTTATCACTTTGTATCCAAAGCACGATGGTGCTATGCTTGACGTCAGTCGCGGAATTAGAGCCTTGTAACCTGGACCGTAGCATTCCATAGCTCAGGCTCGCAGATGATCTTGGAGCTCTGGGCGGAAGCCTAGGCGGTCATGAATTGTCGTGCCTTGGTTTAGTGTCCTTGCCACTGTTATTTGTTGATGGAGGTCTGTGACCTCCAGTGCTGTGATGACCTCCTGTGCTTCGAGCAACCTCTGGTGCTAAGGGTGTGGCAGTTCCTCTGCCGCTGACAGAACGCTCTCTGTTCCAGCCAGTTTGACTTGCGATCCGGTTCCATTGCCATATAGTTCCACCGCCATATGGATCACCCTTGTGAGCTCTGTCAGGAGAACCCGATTGTCTGACGTAACTTGTAACATATCCACTAGCGTTGCGGCTGCTTGAATACTGTGAGCTGGTGTGGGATGGTGTGGGATGGTTTGTCCTGTTGTTCTGCTCTCCGAGGCCCGTCCCGGCCTCCCAGTCATGGGTTGGACTGCGACGGGCGTTGGCCCGCATACTACGGTGTATCCGGCGTCTGGGCTCATGGTCGATGGTGGTTTGTTGTCGGGCGGTGGTCCCGAAGGCATCTTGTTGAAGCTATACCTATCTGTTTAGTGCAGATATCCTTTGGGCCTCTCTTGTTCGTGATGTGGGGTCATCGCCTTGTATGGGTGTGATGAGGCGTTAAATGGTCCTGGTCATCATGATCGGTGGTGTCGATGCAGCGCCGGCCAGTATGGATTCGGAAGCCCCCGGGGTAAAAAAAATCATGAGGTTCAGTTTCCAGAATGTCCGTGGCGAGGCTACGGCGAGAGCGCTAGCGCGCCTTGTGGTGTAAAACCCTACTCCTGCTTGTGGTTTGGGATTGCTGTGGGCAAGAAGATGTTCTCGCGTACATGGTAGGAGACGAAGGAATCGATCCCCTCCACAATGGCAGCTCTGCCCCTTTTATAGCCGCCTTGGTCCTCTTCCCCTGAAAACTTAGGCGGGAAGGGTTGCCACACTTGGCGGGGTTTTGAAAGGGGACAGGCGCTCAGGCTATCCTGACTAAAGTCGGTCTTCGCCTACAAAAGCATGATCCATGACACGCTGGTGGGCTCGGTGGTGACCTCCACCCTGCGCGCCTTGCTGTCTCGGTCTTCTTTCACCAAACGGGCAGTCCTTGGGACTTGCTTTGGAGGTGCGTAGCTGGGGCTGCCCCTTTAGCACCATAGAGGACAACCTCTCTGTCCGCGCCTGCTGGCGCGGCCTCTGCAGCCGTTCATCGCCACGCGCGTCACCCATGTGATGGGCACAGGACCGTGCAACTGACGTCAGGCTGGATGGCCTCGGGGGGGGGGGGCGCCTCGGGAGGCAGCCTCGCGAGGCTTCCGCCGCTCCTGCGGCTAAGTGCTGGTGGCTCGTACCTTGAGGTGGGGTCCTCGGGAGGCTAGCGTCTCGCGAGATGTCTTCGCTTCACGACGTCCTTAAATGGGCCGCATCTTGGGCCCACGCCAGGCGTCGTTTCCTGGGCCGCAGGCAGACGGGCCAGGGTACCCTGGTTCCTAATGGCCCGACAGTAGCCCCCGAGCCCGTGGCACGCATGTTCCCACCAGTTGGGAGCGAAACGGCGTGGGCCCTGATAGACTGCGGGGCCCAGGTCCGACGCGTGGCGCTCAATGGGACGTGGAACGCCCCCACTTCCCCACTACGCCTCAGTAACCGCCTGCGCCTACCATAAAGCCTGCCCACGTGGGACGCAGGCTATCATTGCTTCCCTTTTGTTGCTGCCTCGTTTCCCAGTGTCGAAGAAGACGGAGCGACAAGAGGGGGCAGTATCCAACCGGCGTTATAAAAGGGGACGGAAGGAAGGTAGAGGCCTCCCCCGCCATCTTCTACCTCCGCCTCCCCTCTTCTTCCACCCTTCACTCCTCCTTGCTTCCTTCTAGGGCCGACGCTATGATGGCGTGGGGGAGAGTGCGAGCCCGCGCATCTGCTGCTGTCACAAGGGTTCCCCCTCGGGGCCGAGGGCGCCCGTCGGTGGCCGCCGAAGCTGGCCCTAGAGCTCGTGGGAGGGCCGCCACCCACGGCCATGGAGGGCGCGGCGCCCGCGGCCGCCCGTCCTCCCCAGGCGGGATTCCACTCGGCGGAGGCGGTGCATGAGTTCATCGTGGGGCTGCATCGCCGGCCCTGCAGCTAGCTCCGGCTCCCTGACTCCTTCGCGACGGCGATGGAGGGCAATGGGCCCCTAGAGCTGTGGCTGCAGGCGGACGGCTGCTGCAATGGCCCCTCCTGGGTGGCGACGGAGTTCTCCCCCGCCGGCTTCGTGTTCCTGAAGCGGGGGTGGAAGTCTTTTGCCCTTGCCCACGGCTTAAGGTGGGGGCATCTCCTCCAATTCAAGTACGACGGATCTGCCACCCTCTTCCTGAAGTTCTTCGGGGCCTCTGGTACCCACTTGGAGTGCTACGTGGAGGGTGAGAGCAACAGCGGCTCTGACTCCTCCGGGGGGAGCGACAGCGACAGTTGCAGTGACTCCAGCAGTGGGGGCGAGGGTGGCGAAGGCTCCCCGCGCATCAAGAGCGAAGACGAAGATTCTGACTAGGCGTAGGCGGCGCCCGAGCCGGATCTTGAAGGCGCGCCGTGCTTCCCCTTGGCCCCTCTCTCTTTTGTTCCTGTAATAGGTTGATGTAGCCCCGTGGGGGCGTGAAAAAACAATGCCTTTTGCTTCAAGTACTTTATGATCTGCTGCAATGTGTGTTTCCTCGAGAGGCTCTCTCGTGAGGCCTATTTCCCTTTCCTAGTTTGCCTTAGTGCTCTACGTCGTCAGGTCCCAGCCCCCGAGCGGGCTACAGCCGTCGCTGGTATGTCAGGTCGCGTTGCCTGGAGAAGGCCAGGAGGTGCAGGGCACTGAGGGGCGGTAAGGACTCCTGAGGCGCGATGCTCAGGGAGTCCCCCTTTGACGTGCAAGTGGCTTGCGCGGAGGAGAGAACATCAGCACTTAGCGAGGTTGCGAAGAGAGGAAACTTGAGAGGTGCCTAGAGCGACTCGTGAGGTGTTTTGTACTTAGCTCTTTTGCGAGTGTCGCTTGTCATATCGTGGCTGCTGAGCGTGCCTCGCGAGGCTCCCGCCCGCGAGGCCTCCCGCTAGCACTTGGTGGAGACGGTCGCCGCAGGTTGGCTCGCGAGGCTCCCTGGGGGCTTACGGAGGCGTCTTGTCGCGAGTCGCCTTGCGAGGCAGCGCTCGCGAGGCCTTCAAGTGCCTTGTTCCTGAGACAACTTCTTATCGGTTTTACAAACGGGGGAGTGGTGCACGCTTGCTAGCTTGCTCGTGGGCGTCACGCGACGAGACGGGACACCAAGGACCTTGGTGAGGTGGCATGCACGGGAGCAGGCCCACGAGCCAAAGCTCGATCGCTTGGGTATTGCAGCGCTGCTGGGACTGACCCGAGCATAGGCACCGTGTCTTGCCCCCGCTCGCGAGATACGTAGGAGGACGGTCGCGAGCGTACACAGCTCCTGAGGCAAGCAACTGATAAAATACCTTAGGAAAAAAAGCTTTACTGCAGCATAATAATAAGTTCATTACACAACCAAAAAGAGATGCATCTGCCGTGTCCGGCACGGGTCAGCTTGAGGTTGGTGCAGCCCGTGGGGCGCCCTTAGTTTCACATCCAAAAGTGAGGAGGCTGTCGTGTCCGGCACGGATCAGCGTGAGGTTGGTGCATGTGACGCCCCGAGACCGATGCTCCAGATTCCTTCCATTTATTTTCCGTCGTTGCCATGTGATTCGTTTGCTTGTTGCACCTTGCCATGTCATCGTGTGCATTTCATCTGCATGTTTTCATTAAACTTGCATCCATTCGTAGTTGCCGGCTTCTCCGCGTCCCTTCCGTTGTCCGTTTCGAGACCCGACACACTCGCACGCGCCCGCGGCATCTCCGAAATATTATTTTATAAGTGGGATAAAAATGTTCTCGGATTGGGTTGAAAGTTGGCGTGCGGTCTTATTATACTGTAGGTAGACCGCCTGCCAAATTTCGTTCCATTCGGAGGTCGTTTGATGCCCCAACGAATAACTATAGCGGCGCTATAGCCGGTCAAATCGTCGGACGTTTCGGTGTTCCGAAACTTGTTGTCGGGCTGCTCTTCTTCCCTCTCATCTCAGCCCCTAGCCCATCTACACAGCCCACAACCCCCCTAGCTACCCCCTCCGTTTTGGACCGTCCGATCGAGATCAAACGGTCTGAAAACGGACTAAACCCCTCCTCTAGCCCCTGTCTATAAATAGACAGCCTCCCTTGCCATTTCTGTCCAAACCCTAGCCCCCCCATCGGGATCCGCGCCACCGCCAGCCACCTCCCACCTCTCCTCTGCCGCCAAGTGGCTCCAGCCACCTCCTCCCACGCGCATGGGCCCGCCGGGCCCAGATCCGGCCCGCCCGGCCCGGAGTCGCAGCCGCCGCAGCCCGCGCGAGCCCGGCCTCCCGCCGCCCTGTGTCGCGCCGCCTCAGCCTCGCCGCTGCCTGCGCCTTGCCACACCGCCGTGCCATCGCCGCCCCGCAGCCGCGCGTCGCCGCCTTCGCCTTGCCGCACCGAGCCCGAGCCTCCCAGCTGCTCGCCGCCGCCCCGTCGCCGACCTCGCGTCGCCGCCGCCAGCGCTGCCCCGCGCCACCAGGCCCGACCTCGGCCCCGTCGCCGCTGGCCAGCACCTCGCCGGACCCCGCCACCGCGGCCGGATCCGGGGTTCCCATGCCTGGATCGGCCCGATCCCGACCCCCCTCGACCGCGTCCCCGCCTCCGGTGGCCAACGCGCCGTCTGCCGTCGCCGAAGCCGCCGCCTGGACGGCCTCGTCCATCCCCGCGCCCGGACCCAGCCGTCCCTCCAACTAAACGCACCACCCGCGTCCCGGACAGCTCCGTCCTGGATCCTCCATTCCCGATTTCCGCGAGGTGATTTTCTGTTGTCCTGGGATTTCAACAGCATATAGGCATTTTGTATTGGCTATGTCTTTGTGCATGTTCGTCCTATGATGATGATCTATATATGTAAATTGCTCTACTCTTCGTGCTCTACATGATGGTTGCTGTTGCATTCATGTTAGGGTTCATCTTCATGTGCTAATCTCTGTTGCAAAAGTGCCTCATGATGTTACTGCAGAAAACTGTTAATATGTGTCACTTTGTCATTTTTGTGTGATTTAATGCGCATGTCATATGAGCATCTTGTCAACATGACTTTGGAGCATTTTCATGTCTTATTGCTGTTAGTATTTATTTCATGCCGTGATATGCCATGATGTGACTGCCATGAGCTTGTAAACATGCCTAGTCAATGTTGCTGTTCTATGTTAAAACTGTCTGTGATAAAACTTGTCAACTTTGCTTGATGGTTGCCACTAATCTAGAGCTCATATGCATATGGTTCCTTCATGTGATTTGGTCTATGTAATGTCTACTTTGATGCCATGCCTTTGGATGCCATGTAAAGTTCCTGTAGGATGTCTCTTTGTTGCTCTCAAGTTGCTATCATGATAAAACTGTCAACCTGTCAACAGAATGTTCCATTTTGCAAAAATCATAGTAATTAATCTATTGCTCCTATGTTTATGCCCATGTTGATTGATTTGAGCTCCATGCTATGTACTACCATGATGTGCCATTTGATTCCATGTTCTAGCAATGTAGCATGTTGTTTTGATGCTTGCAAAGTGCTATGTTGTTGTTTTGGGCAGATTGTTATTATAACTTGTGTTGATGGTAATTGTTGAACCGTTGCTCCGTTTTGATCATGTCCTACATGAAACTTGCTTAGAATTGTGTCTTGTTTCATATTGTCATGTTACATCCTTGATTTGAGTGTTTGTGGTTGATGTTTGCATGCATTTTGCATTATTGCCATGTTAATCTTGTTTAGTGCATATCTTCTAGACCGTAGCTCCGAATTAAATGTTCTACATATGTAACTTGACTAGAAAAACATGTAGATCATATGTAACCACTTTAACATTGTGTTTAATTCAGATCAGTACCAATTTCGAAATTTGCATATGGAGATTTTCCGGAATTGTTATTTGTGTTTCCGGCCTCATTTAAACTTGCCTAGTTGTATAGATTGCTTATGCTTCATCTCTTGCCATGTTTAACAACATTTAATCTTGTCATGCATCATATTAGGTTGTGCATCATGCCATGTTTATGCTTGTGTATTTACCATGTTGTTTGCCTCTTTGCGGTTGTGCTTCTTCTCGATAGTTCCGGTTTCGTTGCGATTGTGAGGATTCGTTCGACTACGTTGGTTCGTCTTCTTCATGGATTCGATCTTCTTCCTAGCGGGATTTCAGGCAAGATGATCATGACCTTGGATATCTTTACTATCTTTGCTTGCTAGTTGTCTCGTTGCTATCGCTATGTCGCGCTTCCTACCACATATATGTCAGCCTCCCATATGCCATGATATAACCTCTAACCACCCTTTCTTATAGCGTTGCTAGTTGCAGGTTGTTCCATGTTGGGACATGGATATCATGGGATATCACAATATCTATTATTTAATTAATGCATCTATATACTTGGTTTTGGGTGGAAGGATCGGCCTTTTGCCTAGTGTTTTGTTCCACTCATGCTGCCCTAGTTTCCGTAATACCAGTATTATGATCCTTGATTAGCATTCCTAACATGCTCAGGGGAATGGGACCCTCTTGACAGTTCGTTTTGAATAAGCACTTCCAGCAAGGCCCAACTTTGGTTTTACCATTTGCCAACATAATAATACTGAATTAAATAATTAATTTGCAAAGGGAGTTAACTCTACCCGAGGATTCTTAATTCGACATAATACAGGTGGGGCCAGTGCCGATGGTGTTGGTCCGAAACGGGTAGACTGCAGGGCCACCACGGGGAAACTCGAGGATCTGGTTTTACTCGTAGGATGACCCATCCGGTTGTGGCCTGAGACGAGATACGCGCGGCTACTATCAGGGTGTCGGCATGTCGGGAGGTCTTGCTGGATTTGCGTTACCATTGTCGAAATGTCTTGTGCACCGGGATTCCGAGGATACTTCGGGCTATCTCGAGGTTGAGGTATTTCCACCGCAGCTTGTGTTGGTCTATGATGGACCAGGTTGGAACACCCCTGCAGGGTTAAATCTTACGTGAAGCTATGCCCGCGGTTATGTGGCGACTTGGATATTTATAACCTCCGGTTGTAGAGAACTTGACACTAATTCTAATTAAAATACACCAACCGCGTGCGTAACCGTGATCGTCTCTTTTCGAGGGAGTTCGGGAAGAGAACAGGGTGGGGTTATGTTTGACTCGTAAGTAGGTGTTCAGGATCACTTCTTGATCATTATTAGTTTGTGACCGTTATGTGTAGTTACTCTTCTTATTCTTGTACTCGTAAGTTAGCCACCATGGGGCGCCTGCGGTACAGCTCGCCGTCCTTCAAGCAGTAGGCGGTGGCCTGGCGAGCCACACGCTCTGCCGCTGAATCCGTCTCCGGGAGGGTGCCGTGAAGCAAGTAGGCCTTGAATTCAGCGGCCCAGCAGTCCGCTTGAGGCTCTAGCGCCAGTAGCAGGCGGGCTCCTGAGGCTGGGCCGCAGTCTGGCATGCCCGTGGGCGGTGCGGGTGGGAGATCCTCGTGAAGCAGTGTGGCGCTCGTGGCAGGCGGAGTAGCTGATGGCTTGAGGAGCCTGTCCTCGAAGATGCCGGGGTTTTGAGGCTCGCGGCGAGATGCTTGCTTGGCGATGTTGTCGGCCTCCTTGTTGCCGCCGCAAGGAACGTGCTGGAACTCTAGGCCAAGGAAACGCTTCTTGAGCTTATGTACCTCTTCCAGATAGGCGGCCATGTGCTCGTCCTTGGGCTTGTAGCTTTTGTTGGAGAAGTTGACGCGGAGCTGCGAATCGCCCTTGATGGTGAGGCGCTTGATGCCTAGAGCAGAGGTGGCCTTGAATCCGGTGATGAGGCCTTCGTACTCTGTGATGTTGTTGGAGACCTTGTCATCGCTCTTGAAGCAGAGTTGGACGGCGTAGCAGAGCTTGTCTCCTGTTGGCGAGGTGAGCATGACGCCAGCTCCTGCGCCCTGGCGGGAGAAGGCGCCATCGAAGTGCATGGACCATCCGCCAGGCGCCTCATCCCCAGGCAAAGAGGGATTCGGCCTCGCGAGGCTCCTCCTGGGGCGGATCCATCCATTCCGCTATGAAGTCAGCCAGCGCTGCCCCCATGATTACCCTTGTGGTGAAGAATTCCAGCTCGAAGGCCTGCAACTCGATGTTCCACTCGGCGACACGGCCAGCGGCGTTGGGGCTGCGCAGGACTTGCTCCAGGGGGTAAGACGAGATCACCTTGATGGGATGGCCCTGGAAGTAGTGGCGCAGCTTCCTGGAGTCGACGAGGAGCGCGAGGAGGAGCTTCTGCTACATGGGGTAGCGCTCGCATGCATCTCACAGGACTGTGCTGGCGAAGTACACCGGGTGCTCGACGAGGCGTGAAGTTGTTGTTGGGGAACGTTGCATGGGAAACAAAAAATTTCCTACGCACACACAAGATCTATCCATGGTGATGAGCATCTACGAGAGGGAGAGTAAATCTACATACCCTTGTAGATCGCTAAGCGGAAGCGTTTAAGAAACGCGGTTGATGTAATCGAACGTCTCCGCGATCCAAATCGCAAGTCGTCCCTCGATCCGATCACGAACTAGCGCCGAACGGACGGCACCTCCGCGTTCAACACACGTACGGCTTGATGACGCCTTCACCTCCTCGATCCAGCGAGCGATGATGAAGTAGTGGTTGAGTTCCAGCAGCACGACGGCGTGGTGATGGTGGTGAGGAACAATCTCTGCAGGGCTTCGCCAAGAGCTACGGAGATTATGACGGAGGAACTAGAGGGTTAGGGTTGCCGCACACGGCTTGGGGAAATCTTGATGTATCCCGTGTGCTAGCCCTGCCCCTCTATTTATATGTTGAGCCTTGGGGTCTAAACTTGGAGTAAAAGCCTCCTCCAGGTCGGTTTTGCCCGCACAAGGTCGGTTTGGCCCGCAGGGAAAGAGTCCAACTCGGATCCCTGCAGTACCGCGCACAAGCGGTAGTACCGCTTTACACAAGCGGTAGTACCGCTTGGGCGGTAGTACCGCTTCACACAAGCGGTAGTACCGCTTGGGTGGTAGTACCGCTTCACACAACGGTAGTACCGCTTACGCGGCAGCAAAACTACTTTTTGCACTTTCCAATACCTCGTGGGCTTTATCCCTTTGGCCCATATAAAGTGTTGCTGCACCCGAACACTTCGGTAAACATCCGGAACCCATTCCGGTGAACTCCGGAACTCTTCCGGAGATCAAAACACTATTATCACATATATCAATCTTTACCTCCGGACTATTCCGGAGATCCTCGTCATGTCCGGGATCTTATCCGGGACTCCGAACAACCTTCGGTCACCAACATAATAACTCAACTATACTAATCGTCACCAAACGTTTAAGTGTGTAGACCCTGCGGGTTCGAGAACTATGTAGACATGACCGAGACACCTCTACGGCCAATAACCAATAGCGGGACCTGGATGCCCATATTGGCTCCTACATATTCTACGAAGATCTTTTATCGGTCGAACCTCTATGTCAAGGATTCAGTTAATCCCGTATGCTGTTCCCTTTGTTCTTCGGTATGTTACTTGCCCGAGATTCGATCGTCGGTATCTCTATACCTAGTTCAATCTCGTTACCGGCAAGTCTCTTTACTCGTTCCGTAATACAAGATCTCGTGGCTAACACTTTAGTCACATTGCTTGCAAGGCTCATTGTGATGTTGTATTACCGAGTGGGCCCTGAGATACCTCTCCGTCACACAGAGTAACAAATCCCAGTCTTGATCCATGCCAACCCAACAGACACCCTCGGAGATACCTGTAGATCACCTTTATAGTCACCCAGTTACGTTGCGACGTTTGATACACACAAGGTACTCCTCCGATGTCAGGGAGTTGCATGATCTCATGGTCATAGGAACAGATACTTGACATGCAGAAAACAATAGCAATAAACTGACACGATCAAATGCTACGTTCTTAGTTTGGGTCTTGTCCATCACATCATTCTCCTAATGATGTGATCCCGTTATCAAATGACATCTCATGTCAATGGCTAGGAAACCTTAACCATCTTTGATCAACGAGCTAGTCAACTAGAGGCTTACTAGGGACACAGTGTTGTCTATGTACCCACACATGTATTTGAGTTTCCAATCAATACAATTATAGCATGGATAATAAACGATTATCATGAACAAGGAAATATAATAATAACCAATTTATTATTGCCTCTAGGGCATATTTCCAACAGTCTCCCACTTGCACTAGAGTCAATAATCTAGTTCACATTACTATGTGATTTACATTGTAATGAATCGAACACCCATGCAGTTCTGGTGTTGTTCATGTTTAGCCCTTGGAAGAGGTTTAGTCATCGGATCTGCAACATTTAGATCCGTGTGTACTTTGCAAATATTTATGTCATCCTCCTTGATGTAATCGCGGATGGAATTGAAACGTCGCTTTATGTGTCTGGTCCTCTTGTGAAATCTTGGTTCCTTGGCTAGAGCAATGGCACCAGTATTATCACAAAACAGAGTCATTGGGTTAAGCGCACTAGGCACTACTCCAAGATCTGTCATGAACTCCTTCATCCAGACACCTTCCTTCGCCGCCTCCGAGGCAGCGATGTACTCCGCTTCGCATGTAGAATCTGCTACCACGCTTTGCTTGGAACTGCACCAGCTAACCGCACCCCCATTAAGAATAAATACGTATCCGGTTTGCGATTTAGAGTCATCCGGATCAGTGTCAAAGCTTGCATCGACGTAACCCTTTACGACGAGCTCTTGATCACCTCCATAAACGAGAAACATGTCCTTAGTCCTTTTCAGGTACTTCAGGATATTCTTGACCGCCGTCCAGTGTTCCATTCCTGGATCACTTTGAAACCTTCCGACCATACTTATGGCAAGGCTGACATCGGGTCTTGTGCACAGCATTGCATACATGATAGAGCCTATGGCCGAAGCATAGGGGATGACACTCATCTTTTCTCTATCTTCTGCAGTCACTGGGCATTGAGTCTTACTCAACTTCACACCTTGCAATACAGGCAAGAACCCCTTCTTGGACTGATCCATTTTGAACTTCTTCAAAACTTTGTCAAGGTATGTGCTTTGTGAAAGTCCTATCAAACGTCTCGATCTATCTCTATAGATCTTGATGCCTAATATGAAAGCAGCTTCTCCTAGGTCCTTCATTGAAAAACTCTTGTTCAAATATTCCTTTATGCTTTCCAGCATTTCTATATTGTTTCCAATCAGTAATATGTCATCCACATATAATATTAGAAACGCTATAGAGCTCCCACTCACTTTCTTGTAAATACAAGCTTCTCCGTAAACTTGTATAAACTCGAACGCTTTGATCACCTCATCAAAACGAAGATTCCAACTCCGAGATGCTTGCACCAGTCCATAAATGGATCGCTGGAGTTTGCAAACTTTGTCAGCATTCTCTGGATCGACAAAACCTTCTGGTTGCATCATATACAACTCTTCCTTAAGGTAACCGTTAAGGAACGCTGTTTTGACATCCATCTGCCAAATTTCATAATTGAAAAAGGCAGCTATTGCTAACATGATTCTGACGGACTTAAGCATCGCTACGGGTGAGAAGGTCTCATCGTAGTCAACTCCTTGAACTTGTGAAAAACCCTTTGCCACAAGTCGAGCTTTATAGACGGTGACATTACCGTCCGCGTCCGTCTTCCTCTTAAAGATCCATTTGTTCTGAATGGCCTTACGCCCTTCAGGTAATACTTCCAAAGTCCATACTTTGTTTTCATACATGGATCCCATCTCGGATTTCATGGCCTCTAACCACTTCTCGGAATCCGGGCCCATCATCGCTTCTCCATAGCTCGTAGGTTCATCGTTGTCTAACAACATGACCTCTAAGACAGGGTTGCCGTACCACTCGGGAGCAGTACGCGTCCTTGTCGACCTACGAGGTTCGATAGCAACTTGATCCAAAGCTTCATGATCATCATCATTAACTTCCTCTTCAGTTAATGTAGGCTCCACAGAAACATCTTTCTGCGCTGCGCTACTCTCAGGTTGAAGTAAAGGTTCAACAACCTCATCAAGTTCTATCTTCCTCCCACTCAATTCTTTCGAGAGAAACTCTTTCTCAAGAAATGTTCCGTTTTTAGCGACAAACACTTTGCCTTCGGATCTGAGGTAGAAGGTATACCCAACTGTCTCTTTTGGGTATCCTATGAAGACGCATTTCTCCGCTTTGGGTTCCAGCTTTTCAGGCTGAAGCTTTTTGACATAAGCATCACATCCCCAAACTTTAAGAAACGACAGCTTTGGCTTCTTGCCAAACCAAAGTTCATATGGCGTCGTCTCAACGGATTTCGATGGTGCCCTATTTAAAGTGAATGCAGCTGTCTCTAATGCATAACCCCAAAACGATAGTGGCAAATCGGCAAGAGACATCATAGATCGCACCATATCCAATAAGGTTCGATTACGACGTTCGGACACACCATTACGCTGTGGTGTTCCAGGCGGTGTCAGTTGTGAAACAATTCCACATTGTCTTAAGTAACTGCCAAACTCATAACTCAGATATTCTCCTCCTCGATCAGATCGTAGGAATTTAATCTTCTTGTTACGATGATTCTCAACTTCACTCTGAAATTGTTTGAACTTTTCAAATGTTTCAGACTTGTGTTTCATTAAGTAAATATACCCATATCTACTTAAGTCATCAGTGAAGGTGAGAAAGTAACGATAACCACCGCGCGCTTCAATACTCATCGGACCGCACACATCAGTATGTATGATTTCCAACAAGTCACTTGCCCGTTCCATTGTTCCAGAGAACGGTGTTTTAGTCATCTTGCCCATGAGGCATGGCTCACATGTGTCAAGTGATTCAAAATCAAGTGACTCCAAAAGTCCATCAGCATGGAGCTTCCTCATGCGTTTTACGCCAATATGACCTAAACGGCAGTGCCACAAGAAAGTGGTATTATCATTATCAATTCTACATCTTTTGGCATCAATGTTATGAACATGTGTATCATTACTATCGAGATTCAATAAGAATAAACCCCTCACATTGGGTGCATGACCATAAAAGATATTACTCATATAAATAGAACAACCATTATTCTCTGATTTAAATGAGTAACCGTCTTGCAATAAACAAGATCCAGATATAATGTTCATGCTTAACGCAGGCACCAAATAACACTTATTTAGGTTCATCACTAATCCCGACGGTAATCGAAGAGCGAGCGTGCCGACGGCGATCACATCAACCTTGGAACCATTTCCCACGTGCATCGTCACTTCGTCCTTTGCCAGCCTCCGTCTATTCCGCAGTTCCTGTTTAGAGTTGCAAATATGAGCAACCGCACCGGTATCAAATACCCAGGCACTACAACGAGGGTTGGTAAGGAACATATCAATAACATGTATATCATATATACCTTGTTTGTTGTTGGCCGCCTTCTTGTCAGCCAAATACTTGGGGCAGTTCCGCTTCCAGTGTCCAGTTCCCTTGCAATGAAAGCACTCAGTTTCTGGTTTGGGTCCAGCCTTGGGTTTCTTCACAGGAGCAGCAACTGTTTTGCCACCCTTCTTAGATTTACCCTTATTACCCTTGCCATTTTTCTTGAAACTAGTGGTTTTATTGACCATCAACACTTGATGCTCCTTCTGAATTTCAGACTCAGCGGCTTTCAGCATCGCAAACAGCTCGGCGACTGACTTGTTCATCCCGTGCATGTTATAGTTCAACACGAAGCTCTTGTAGCTAGGTGGCAATGATTGAAGAACTCTGTCAGTGATAGCCTCTGGCGGAAGGGGCATCCCCAATTCAGCCAGACGGGTGGAGTACCCAGACATTCTGAGCACGTGATCACTGATAGACCCGTTCTCCTCCATCTTGCAAGTATAGAACTTATCGGAGATCTCATATCTCTCGATCCGGGCATTCTTCTGAAAGATAAACTTCAACTCCTGGAACATCTCATATGCTCCATGACGTTCAAAACGTCTTTGAAGTCCCGGTTCTAAGCCATACAACATTGCACATTGAACTATTGAGTAATCATCAGAACGAGCCTGCCAGGCGTTCACAACGTCTAGAAACTCAACTGGAGCGGGTGGATCACCAAGCGGTGCATCAAGGACATAAGCCTTCTGGGAAGCCGTAAGGATAATCCTTAGATTACGGGCCCAGTCCACAAAGTTACTTCCATCATCTTTCAACTTAGCTTTCTCTAGGAACGCATTAAAATTCAGGGGTGCTACTGCGCGAGCCATGATCTACAACATAAATATAGCAAAGACAACTTAGACTATTGTTCAAGATAATGAGTTTAATTAATCATATTACTTAAAAACTCCCACTCAAATTGACATCCCTCTGGTCATTCGAGTGTAACATGATCCAAATCCACCAACTCAAGTCCGATCATCACGTGAGTCGAGGTGGTTTCAATGGTGAACATCTTCATGTTGATCATATCTACTATATGACTCATGTTCGACCTTTCGGTCTCTTATGTTCCGAGGCCATGTCTGTACATGCTAGGCTCGTCAAGTTTAACCCGAGTGTTCCGCGTGTGCAACATGGCTTGCACCCGTTGTATGTGAACGTGGAGTCTATCACACCCGATCATCACGGCGTGTCTCGAAACGACGAACTTTCGCAACGGTGCACACTCGGGGAGAACACAATTTATCTTGAAATTTAAGTGAGGGATCACCTTATAATGCTACCGTCGTCCTAAGCAAAATAAGATGCATAAAAGGATTAACATCACATGCAAATCATAAGTGACATGATATGGCCATGAACTTGTGCTTTTGATCTCCATCTCCAAAGCACCGGCATGATCTCCATCGTCACCGGCATGACACCATGATCTCCATCATCTTGATCTCCATCAACGTGTCGCCATAAGGTTGTCGCGCCGACTGTTGCTTCCACGACTATTGCTAACGTTTAGCGATAAAGTAAAGTATTACATAGCGCTTAATGATTGACACGCAGGTCATACAATAATTAAAGACAACTCTATGGCTCCTGCCAGTTGCCGTACTCATCGACATGCAGGTCGTGATATTCTATACAACACATGATCATCTCATACATCACATATATCTCATCATGTAATTGGCCATATCATATCACATCATACCCTGCAAAAACAAGTTAGACGTCCTCTAATTGTTGTTGCAAATTTTACGTGGCTGCTACGGGTTTGCAAGAACCGTTCTTACCTACGCAAAACCACAACGTGGTGTAGTGATTGCTTTTTGATCTTCTAAAAGAACCCTCTTCATTGAAATCGATTCAACTAAAGTGAGAGAGACAGACACCCGCTAGCCATCTTTATGCAACGAAGTTACATGTCAGTTGAAGGAATCTGTCTCGCGTAAGTGTACGCGTAATGTCGGTCCGGGCCGCTTCATCTCACAGTACCGCCGAATCAAATATCAACTAGTAACGGCAAGCAATATGTATACACCCACGCCCACAACTCGTTTGTGTTCTACTCGAGATCTCATCTACGCATAGACCTGGCTCTGATACCACTGTTGGGGAACGTTGCATGGGAAACAAAAAATTTCCTACGCACACACAAGATCTATCCATGGTGATGAGCATCTACGAGAGGGAGAGTAAATCTACATACCCTTGTAGATCGCTAAGCGGAAGCGTTTAAGAAACGCGGTTGATGTAGTCGAACGTCTCCGCGATCCAAATCGCAAGTCGTCCCTCGATCCGATCACGAACTAGCGCCGAACGGACGGCACCTCCGCGTTCAACACACGTACGGCTTGATGACGCCTTCACCTCCTCGATCCAGCGAGCGATGATGAAGTAGTGGTTGAGTTCCAGCAGCACGACGGCGTGGTGATGGTGGTGAGGAACAATCTCTGCAGGGCTTCGCCAAGCGCTACGGAGATTATGACGGAGGAACTAGAGGGTTAGGGTTGCCGCACACGGCTTGGGGAAATCTTGATGTATCCCGTGTGCTAGCCCTGCCCCTCTATTTATATGTTGAGCCTTGGGGTCTAAACTTGGAGTAAAAGCCTCCTCCAGGTCGGTTTTGCCCGCACAAGGTCGGTTTGGCCCGCAGGGAAAGAGTCCAACTCGGATCCCTGCAGTACCGTGCACAAGCGGTAGTACCGCTTTACACAAGCGGTAGTACCGCTTGGGCGGTAGTACCGCTTCACACAAGCGGTAGTACCGCTTGGGCGGTAGTACCGCTTCACACAACGGTAGTACCACTTACGCGGCAGCAAAACTACTTTTGGCACTTTCCAATACCTCGTGGGCTTTATCCCTTTGGCCCATATAAAGTGTTGCTGCACCCGAACACTTCGGTAAACATCCGGAACCCATTCCGGTGAACTCCGGAACTCTTCCGGAGATCAAAACACTATTATCACATATATCAATCTTTACCTCCGGACTATTCCGGAGATCCTCGTCATGTCCGGGATCTTATCCGGGACTCCGAACAACCTTCGGTCACCAACATAATAACTCAACTATACTAATCGTCACCAAACGTTTAAGTGTGTAGACCCTGCGGGTTCGAGAACTATGTAGACATGACCGAGACACCTCTACGGCCAATAACCAATAGCGGGACCTGGATGCCCATATTGGCTCCTACATATTCTACGAAGATCTTTTATCGGTCGAACCTCTATGTCAAGGATTCAGTTAATCCCGTATGCTGTTCCCTTTGTTCTTCGGTATGTTACTTGCCCGAGATTCGATCGTCGGTATCTCTATACCTAGTTCAATCTCGTTACCGGCAAGTCTCTTTACTCGTTCCGTAATACAAGATCTCGTGGCTAACACTTTAGTCACATTGCTTGCAAGGCTCATTGTGATGTTGTATTACCGAGTGGGCCCTGAGATACCTCTCCGTCACACAGAGTAACAAATCCCAGTCTTGATCCATGCCAACCCAACAGACACCCTCGGAGATACCTGCAGAGCACCTTTATAGTCACCCAGTTACGTTGCGACGTTTGATACACACAAGGTACTCCTCCGATGTCAGGGAGTTGCATGATCTCATGGTCATAGGAACAGATACTTGACATGCAGAAAACAATAGCAATAAACTGACACGATCAAATGCTACGTTCTTAGTTTGGATCTTGTCCATCACATCATTCTCCTAATGATGTGATCCCGTTATCAAATGACATCTCATGTCAATGGCTAGGAAACCTTAACCATCTTTGATCAACGAGCTAGTCAACTAGAGGCTTACTAGGGACACAGTGTTGTCTATGTACCCACACATGTATTTGAGTTTCCAATCAATACAATTATAGCATGGATAATAAACGATTATCATGAACAAGGAAATATAATAATAACCAATTTATTATTGCCTCTAGGGCATATTTCCAACAGTTGTTGCAGCAGTCGTGGGGCCCGGGGGACTCATGAAGCTTAGGGGGCTCGGGAGGCGGCTCGCGAGGCTGCGCACTAGAGGCCTCCTGAGGCAAGGCCTCGGCAGGCGACGGCGCGACCTCAGGCTTCTTCGGTGCACTGACGCGCTCTTCGCGTACTGCCACCAGGGCTGCGCTGGCCGTCTGGGGAGTGGCTGCCAAGTACAGGAGCAAGGGATCGCGAGCGTGGTGTGACCAAGATGGGCGGGCTTGTGAGGTATTTCTTGAGATCTTCGAAGGCAGCGTCGGCCTAGCGAGTCCACTTGAAGGGGCCGGATCTCTTCATGAGCTTGAAGAACGGCAGGGATCGCTCGCCGAACTTGGAGATGAATCACCCAAGCGAGGCCATGCATCCCGCCAGGCGCTGCATCTCCTTGAGACTCTGGGGAGGACACATCTTCTCGATGGCCTTGATCTTCTCAGGGTTGGCCTCGATGCCACGGTGGGAGACCAGGAAGACGAGCAGCTTGCCGGTGGGAACCCCAAAGACGCACTTGTCTGGGTTGAGCTTGAGGTTGACCTTGCGCAGATTATCGAACGTCTCCTTGAGGTCCGCGAGGAGGGACCAGGCCTCGCGAGTCTTGACCATGATGTCATCGATGTAGGCCTCGGCGTTTCTTCCCATCTGGGGTCCCAAGGCGATGTGCATCAGCCTCTGGAAGGTGGCCCCGGCGCTCCTGAGGCCGAAGGGTATGCAGATGTAGCAGAATATGCCGCAGGGGGTGATGAAGGCCGTCTTCTCCACGTCTTCGGTTGCCATCTTGATCTGGTAGTAGCCTGAGAAGGCATCTAGGAAGCATAGCAGCTCACACCCGGTAGTGGAGTCCACGATTTGGTCGATGCGAGGCAGCAGGAAAGGGTCTTGAGGGCAGAACTTCTTGAGGCTCGTGAAGTCGACGCACATGCGCTCCTTGCCGCACTTCTTGGGCACCACGACAGGGTTGGCGAGCCATTCAGGATGGCGCACCTCATGGATGACTCCAGCTTCTTGGAGCTTCTGAACTTCCATGACGATGAAATCTTGCTTCTCTGTCGCCTGGCGCCGTGCCTTCTGTTTCACGGGGCATGCGTTGGGGCACACCGCTAAGCGGTGCTTGATCACCTCCCTCGGCACACCAGACAAATCAGATGCCGTCCAGGCGAACACATCCGAATTTGCCCGAAGAAAGGTGACGAGCGTGTCTTCCTATGCAGGAGAGAGGCCGGTGTCGATGGTGAAGGCAGGGCCAGAGCCGCTGCCGTCCACTGACACTTTCTTTGTCTCGGCGCGGTCTTGAGAGAATAGCTGCTTCTTCTTCGCGGGAGCGGCCTCATGAGGCTCGGCGACGTCTTCGTCGGCAGGGTAGGCAGTGGCGGCAGCCTTGTAGGCGCTCTCGAGGGTGCGGACCGCGTCCTTCTCGTCGCAGCAGACGGTGATGATGCCACTGCAGCCCGACATCTTGAGGACATTGTAGGCGCGGTGGGTCACCGCCATGAACTTGGCGAGTGTCGGGTAGCCCAGGATGGCGTTGTACGGCAGGCCGATCTGTGCCACGTCGAAGTCGATGAGCTCATTGTGGTAGTTCTTAAGGGTGCCAAACGTGACAGGGAGGCGCACTTGACCCAGAGGGATGGTGGAGCCATTAGTCACTCCGGAGAAGGGCCTGGTCGGCATCAGCAGGTCGTAGGGCACTTGGAGCTGCTCGAAGGTCTCGATTGAGATCACGTTGCGGCCGGAACCTGCGTCGATGAGCGTCTTGGTGACGGCGACGTTGCTGATGGTGCGGGTGCACAGCATGGGGACCGTGCCCGTAGCGCTCGAGGACTTGGGGTGATCGTTGGAGTCGAAGGTGATTGCGTACTGTGACCACTTGAGGGGACAAGAAGCCTCAGGCCTCAGGAGGGCGGCATTCACCTCGCGAGAGAACAACTTGAAGTGGCGGTTGGACGCGGGAGCCTAGGCCCCGCCATGGATACAAGCCACGCCGCGAGGCTCCTGGTAGCCCCCAGCACCCTCGTCAGGCTGGTTGCCGTCGTTCCTTCGGGGTGGCGGCGGCAGTGGTGGAAGAGCGGCGTTGGCCTGAGGGTTGGCCTCACGAGGCTAGTCGCGCCAGGCAGCCTCGCGAGGCTAATCGTGCCAGCCTTGGCGGAAGTTGCCATTGCCGTTACGGTCTCCCCAGCGGTTGCCATTGCGGCCACCTCCGCGGCCGGCGCCGCGGTCGCCTTGGTGCCCCAGGCGCTCATCACAAAGCAGCTTGAGCTCGTGGCAGTCCTCGGTGGTGTGGGAGTACGAGTTGTGGTAGGCATAGAGAGGGCGGCTGTCCCTCTTGGGCTCGTCACGCTCGCAGCCGCGCTTCTGCTCAGGCTCTGCCACGAGCACGACAGGGCCCTTGCGCTTGGCGTCCTTGCTCTTGGCCTTGGCGGCGTCTGGCGCTGTGTCAGGGTCGTTGTGGACGAAGAGGCGACCTTCCTCGGCCTTGGCGCACTTGTCGGCGAGGTCGAACAACTCGAGCACGGAATCAAGCTCATCGTTGATGGCGAGCTTCTCGCGCATCCGGACGTCCGTGACGCCGTTGGAGAACGCGGAGACAATGGCGGCCTCGGAGGCACGCGGGATCTTGTTCCGCACTTGGCTGAAGCGCTGGATGTACTTGCGGAGGGTCTCGTCAGGACGCTGGTGCACAGCGCGTAGGTCGTTGAGCGTGAGGGAGTGCTCATGCGTTCCCTTGAAGTTGGCGATGAATTGCCGGCAGAGCTCGCCCCACGAAAAGATGGACGCTTCGGGGAGGTTCATGAGCCACGAGCGCGGGCCGTCCTTGAGGGCTAGGGGGAACCAGTTCGCCATGACCTTGTCGTCGCCGTTCACTACCTCGATGCTCAGAGCATAGAGCTGCAGGAACTCTGCGGGGTTGGGGGTGCCGTCGTAGCACGGAGGCAGGTCCGGCTTGAACTTGGTGGGCCACACCACACGGCGCAACTCACGGGTGAAGGCGCGGCAACCCACGCAGCTGGAGGGGACGCCGCCGGCGAGGGAGGGGCGGTTCTGGCGACCGGCCGCCGCGACTTCCTGGATGGTCCTGTCTTGGCGCTGGCACTACTGCTCGAGGAGCACGCGCGCGTCAGCAGGCGCATGCCGGACGATCTGGCAGCTTGGCTCGCCATGGTCCGGAGAGGATGCGCCGCGGGATGGCTCGCGCGCCCGCGCGTCGCGGCGGCGTCGGGCGTCCTCGCTATGCAGAGGAGGCGGAGGGGGTGCATCGTCTGCCACATCCCCGGCGTGAGACGGCGGAGGACGGAGCGAGTGAGAAGGCACCGGGGTGTCTCCTGCGGCATTGATAAGCTCGGTGATGCGGTCGAGCCAGGCGTCATAGCCAGCGTCGGTGGGGCGGTAGTGCAGGAGCTCGTGCGCCATGAGCAGCGTGGCCTGCGGGGCCGGCACGTCGCGCCGGGCAAGCGAAGGGGCCGTGGCAGTGTGGCCGTCCACCTGCACAGACGGGTGGAGGGAAGAAGCCTGCTGCTCCCTCGCAGCGGGGTCGGTAGCGGCATCGGCGGCGCGGCGTTGACGATCGTCACAGGCGATGGGCTCCGTCTAGGCCACCCTGGCAGCTCGGCGCGCGTAGCGCTGACGGCGAGCATCGGTCATGGCGGCGAGGAGGTGGGAAGAACTGGTGCAGCCCCCTACCTGGCACGCCAAATGTCGGAACCGTGGCTCCGGGGATCTAGAGGTTCGAACACTGGGGGCGAGCTAGTTCTTTCCGACCAACGGTGCCATGGCGAGGCTACGGCGAGAGCGCTAGCGCGAAGCACGACAGGGGACACGACGGTTACCCAGGTTCGGGCCACCTTGCGGTGTAAAACCCTACTCCTGCTTGTGGTTTGGGATTGCTGTGGGCAAGATGATGTTCTCGCGTACAAGGTAGGAAACGAAGGAATTGATCCCCTCCACAATGGCAGCTCTGCCCCTTTTATAGCCACCTTGGTCCTCTTCCCCTGAAAACTTAGGCGGGAAGGGTTGCCACACTTGGCGGGTTTTTGAAAGGGGACATGCACTCAGGCTATCCTGACTAAAGTCGGTCTTCGCCTGCAAAAGCATGATCCATGACGCGCCGGTGGGCTCGGTGGTGACCTCCGCCTTGCGCGCCTTGCTGTCTCGGTCTTCTTTCACCAAACGGGCAGTCCTTGGGACTTGCTTTGGAGGTGGGCAGCTGGGGTTGCCCCTTTAGCACGAAAGAGGAAAGCCTCTCTGTCCGCGCCCGCTGGCGCGGCCTCTGCAGCCGTTCGTCGCCACGCGCGTCACCCACATGATGGGCACAGGAACGCACAACTGACGTCAGGCCGGATGGCCTCGGGCGCCCGCCTTGGGTGGGGGGGCCTCGGGAGGCAGCCTCGCGAGGCTTCCGCCGCTCCTATGGCTAAGTGCTGGTGGCTCTTGCCTTGAGGTGGGGGTCCTCGGGAGGCTAGCGCCTCGCGAGATGTCTTCGCTTCGCGACGTCCTTAAATGGGCCGCGTCTTGGGCCCTCGCCAGGCGTCGTTTCCTGGGCCGCAAGCAGACGGGCTGGGGTACCTTGGTTCCTAATGGCCCGAAAGCGGGTGCTCGAAGTGGAGAGTAGGATAGAGATCCATTCCCTCCAATGGGGGCCAAATCCAAGGTGGGGCAGAGCCTCAAGAAGAAACGTCCAGGATACCGAATCAAATGCACGGGCGATGTCAAGCTTGAGGAGGACCCATAGTAGTTTGCGGCAGTGGAGGTGCCGCATCATTTCTTGCACCAGATGGAAGTTGTCATGGATGCAGCGGCCTGCAATGAATGCGCTCTGGTTGACAGAAACTACCTCCGCAAGATGGGGGGCTAACCAGACCGATAACACTTTAGCAAACAACGTGGCTAGCAGATGGATGAGGCTTATGGGCCGGTAGTCAAATAGAGTTGAGGCATCTTGCTTCTTCAGGAGGAGGGTAATCAGCACCTCATTCAACTTGATGAAACCATGGCCATTGAGATCATAGAGTTTGGTGAAAGCCTCGCAGATGTCAGCCTTGACCACCTCCCAGGATGAGTGTAGAAATTTTACGGAGAAGCCGTCCAGGCGAGGCGCCTTGCCCGAGGGGTGGAGCTTGATAGCATTCCAGATCTCTTCCTCAGTGAACGGCTGTGTCACCATCTGCAAGACACATGAGACACCAAGGGTCGGGAAGGCCCCTTCGCCGATTCATGGAGAGGCGCAGCAACGAGGATCAACGTCGGACGAAAATATAGAACATGCAAGGACCTACCCAAGTTCTAGTCGCATGATTGCGTAAAACCCTACTCCTGCTTTGTGATTTTTATGAGGGTGAATAGAAAGCTATAAGTGCTTCCCGGGAAGGGAATTGCTCACTATTACTTTCAGCTATCTAGGGGATCGATCCTCATTACAGTAGTCAGGTCTTCTTTTTATAGTGCAAGGGGTACCACAGTGGCTATAGTTTTCTATACCTAAATCTGACAGAGTAGAGAAATGCATTAAATGTCTTGCGAGGTGTCATCATCTTCTGGCCTCCGGGAACGGACGCCCATCACTTATGCACCACTTAGTGTAACCACCTGATATTAGTGCAACACGCACTAATATAGGTGTCAATCGCGCGGTAAATATATGATGAATCACCGCCTGTGCATCTGTCATTCCACCAACCAGTCTGCACGCTCGCTGATATGTCCATTTTGCATCATGTTTTCCTACTATTATTTATGATGTTTTTAATCAATATAACACTTTGTGGAGCAATTCTAATGCCTTTTCTCTCTTAATATGCAAGATTTACATATGGATGGAGATTGCCGACAGCTGGAATTCTGGACTTGAAAGAGCTATGTCAGCACTACAAGAAATATGTCAACTTGCGACCATCAATATTGGTCACCCAATGGTCATTGTTTTCCATTTGTGACCTTTTTGTGACCAAAAACAGTTGGTCAAAAGTTCGCCGTCTTTAATGAAACTTAACGACCTTTTTTGTGAAATGGTCGTAGGCGGTTACGACCAAAATAAAAGGTCGTAGACTCTACGACCAATTGTTTTGGTCACTGGCAGCCTGCCCACACCACGTCAGATCCAACGTGGCAAGCTGACATGGCAAAATTGCGACCAAATGAATTGGTCGTAGGTTAGAATCAGCCCGGTCCAATTCGGTGTTCTACATGGGCCGAGCCCAACAAATTCAGCTTATTTATATATATATTTGGTCAGCTATATGGGCCAAGCCCAACAATTTGGCCTTTTTATTTTTCTGGGCCGTGGCCTTTTTTGGCTCCATAGTTTCAGATTTTTATTTTTTCCAAAAGAAGGGTCCACTAATCAGATGGGTCCCAGTTGTCAGGTTCTAATAAGTGGATCCCAGTTGTCAGGGTTATATTCTTCAGATTTCAATTATCCAGTAAATTAAAAATAACCAATATTTACACAATGCTTCAAACAGAGCACAACTAAATATCAGGATAACATGGTTCACATCATGAATACAATCAAATAGAGCCAAACTTGGCACATTGCAATCAAACATGGTTCACATCAGGTTTACAGTCAAAACTAGTTTACATCAGGTAACACAACTAAAAAATCAAAAAATTAACTAGCTATCGAAGTATACCTAGCTCCAATGAGCTAGAACTCTATGCTTCTCCCGACTTCTTTGTCCTGGTGCTCGTAACGAAACATGAATGAAGCCCAGCATCTGCAAGTTATCAAACAAAATGGTTAGGAATAAAATAAAGGCAAATCTAACAGCACATTAACTTGTAGGCAGTCTATGTGCATAAATAAGAGTAAAACAAGCAAAATGAGGCATAGAAATCAGTGAATACAAGTAGTAACTGTGAGCAACCAGTAAATACTACTCCAATAACATCAGGTTTACAATCCTATAAATGCGACATTTTTATCATTTAAGCATAAAAGGACAAGGTAAACAACATTATGATGTTTGAAACAAAGAACCAGAATTTCAATGTTTGAATAGCAAGAAAATTGTTACAGTAGATCATATGCGGTTTAAATCAACCCCTAAGGAGAGACACTTTGACACAAATATTATGCACCATCTATATAATTTGAACCTCGTAAACATGCCCTGTGGAATTTGCACCTCAAAGAAGTATACATACTTATCAGGTTTAATTAGCACATAGAAGCCAAATACTAGTAACTGATGTTTTGTACACAAAGACATGATTCAACTAAGTAAACAAGAAGGTGGCTAGCAGTGCATAAAAGTAACCATAAATAGCACATGATTTGTATACATAACTCCTGTGTTCAAGAACTTGATAAGAAAACAGTACCCTAAAGAAGGTAGCAAGCAAACTACTTCTAAAGATAGGAAACCCAGATCATCACCTTCACCATGACCGCAAGCTTGACCTGGGTAACCATACTGCACAAACAAAGAGCATTTGATTAGGCGAACAAAAACAGTAGTTTAAATCAGCTAATGTATATTCCGTAGCTTCTAATTCAACATCATGCAAATGCACAGATGCCTAGACACTGAAAGAAGAAAACACATACCTACATGGTTATATATAGTTGTGCTAGGGAATTTTAAAAACATAATCTAATGCAAACAGGAAGAATGCCAAGATTGGTTTCTGTACGAAGATAAACTACAGCCAAAGGAAGGGTAACATATGAAAAAAAATCCGACATACAAAGGTAAGCTCAGCACAGAGAATAAAATGAGTGGAACTTCAGTACAACCTCTAAATTGTCATGTTCACAAGATTAAAAGTAAGCTCAGCATAAGCATCAAAGTTTTGTTTGGCACCACCACATCAGAACACTTTTCTTCTTCACTGTCATCAGAACACGCCTAATTGGACTTGCTAACACAAACACAGGATTAGCTCACAAACTTAAACTGTTACACAGGAGGATAAACATCTATGCACCAAAAATGTCAGGAGTTATGCGACTCGTGAAGATACATCTATGCACCAAAGCAGCAGTTCATTTACCAAAAGAAAATAACAGACCAAGCATCATGATACCAACACCAATTTATCGACAGCTCAACACCAAAAATGGAAGTTAAATTGACAATGCCATACTCTGACCATTTCATCCTCCATACACGCAATGTGTTGTGCACTTCACATGCACATGGCAAATGCACTGCACGTAAGAAGCAGGCTACTAGAAATTACTACAAAAAGGAGAACAACACACCTCATGTACAGAATTCACACTTGACAATTACAATAGGCACTGCACATACATGGAGAAGTGTTTAAAAATAAAACTCAGGATTTAGGCATGCACTGGGCATGTATGGATACTAATTGCTCGACTACACGAGGGTAACCAGTTCGCTGTTGCACAACACATGCACAAAAGCATGATTCAGATCAACACAATAACAGAGATCGGTAAACCTCACTAGTGGCATACTTATATACACACATAGGTGATAGCGACACCATACTACTACTGCTGGAAAGATTGGCAGTGAGTCTTACATATTGGCGAAATAGTCATATGAGGACGCCTCACTGTACTTCATGGGCATGCTTGGGGGCCAAACAGGCATATCAAAGCAATTGCATCCAGATTCTATCTTCTACACAGCACAATAAACTCCAGTCACATTGTGTAGTATCAAATATATGCAACAGTGCAGCAGCTGAAACCACTACCTAACTAATTTTTAGAAAAGCTCATGATGTAATCAAATAATTACTTAAGGACTTGGTTATTGGTTACAAGCTAGGTGAAATGCAAACATACTCCTATTGTAGTGATGGATCCCAACTTGTTTAAAGTAGAGCAGTTCATTTAACTTAAACAATCCAGAGAGAAATATGTGCATTTGTCGGTTTGATTTGGATAGTCAACAGAAGTGCTTTGGACTGTCACATGTCATATCTTATAAACTTAGGCAAGTGTTCTCATGTTATCCTTAAAATCACCCACTAACTTGGGTACTTAGCAGCAAACAATACATTACAAGGCTAGGCAAGATAATAAAGACTTGGGCAAAGAAAGCAGAGTTAAAAAATTGATACATGCAGCACAATTGTAATACAATACCACATAATTGTTGTGCAGCTGTATACCAAATAACCATTGTATCTTGCAAATTAATAGTCACCACAGAGAAACCTTTGGCAGGGGAAGATGTATGCTGCTACACAAACCCTGATCTAACAAGACAGATACAAATTACAGCCACAGTAATACTACATCCAAGGATTTGACTTGGATCATGAACAAGCATATCAAACCGCAAGCAGATGGAATCGAATCAAACCAATGACTTCGTAACATAACCAAATCTAATCAGGTTGCGCTGGGTTGGGGGTAGCTATCAGGATGAGGTCGAAGAGGGTGGCCTCGTCGACCTTGACCAAGAGGGTGGCCTGGTCGACCTTGCGCTGGATCCGTAGGTGTTGCTGTCGGAGAGGAGGGGATCCGGTGGCGGCCTTGTAGGAGAGAAGCGAATCCAGCGGTTGTAACACCCCATGTATTAAGCTACAGTGATCACCCTTTTGATAATGCCAAGTCACCATGATTAACAGTGCTTAATCATCATTTGGATCATGTCTCATTTCAAATTCCAATTCAAATTGAAATTCAAATATAAAGTGAAAATAAAAGTTGTTCAAAGTTGAAAACTAAAATGTTCATAATATTGCAAATAATCCAGTAGCAATTATAAAAATATAATCAACATTAAAGGAATTAGTTAAATGACCCTAACATCCTAAAACATAACCAAAACAGCCATGTTTAATCCCTTTTTAATTATTAAAAATGCAAATGGAGTCCTTTTATCTCCAAACCATTTTCTGGTAGTGGGATAAATTGCACTGTATTTAATTGGGCAGGATTCATATTTTACAAAATTGAATTGGAGCTAAAAGAAAATAGAAAACAGAAACTAAAAACAGAAAACAGAAAAAGAAAAGAAGAAAAAGAAAAAGGCCGTCGCACCTGGGCTCTAGTCAGCCGCGCCAGGCCCAGCCCACCTCGTCCTCCTCCTTTCTACTGCTCACGCGTACGATCGCTCGCGCCCGACCACGTCCGTCGCCGGCTAGCCGTCGCAGCCGCGCCCTCCTCACCGACCGCGCCGCTACAGGGCGGAGAGGATAAGACCACCACCGCGAAACCCTAGCCGCCACCCTCGAGATATTTCCCTTCCCCTCACTCGCCTACTTCCTCCTCCCGCCATGGCCGCCGCCGCCTTCGCCGTCCACCGTGCGTCCATGTAGCCATTGCCACCATTTTGCCGCCTCACCGTGCCAGATCGGTTCCCCGACCTCGACTACATCCTCTGCCCCGACTACTTGGAGCTCGGAGCCGCTGCAACGTCGCCGGCGTCGTCGTCTTCAACATATGGCCGCCCGCGTCGCCGCCGTCCATTCGCCACCTCGAGCCCTCCCCGCGCCCACCTTTGCACCTCTACAGGCTCACCGTGAGCCTCTGCTTCCTCTCCTCTCTCTCCCGTCGCCGTTAGCTTCCCGTAGCCGCCGCTGACATCGCCGCCCGAAACCGCCTCCGCCGACGAGCTTGTCGCCGTCCATTTAGTCGCCGTTATGCTCAACCGAGCACCGCATCGTGCTCAGCACATTCGCAGCAGCCGAACGCACCCGCTCGCAGCCCTTGACGTGCCCGCAGTCGCCGGATCCAATCTCGCTCGAACGCGCCGCCGCTCGCCGTCGACGTAGCGCTCCACTCCGGCCATCCCAGCTCGCGAGGCCGCCACAGATCGACGCGCCTCGCTCCCCTCTTTCGAACGCCGCCTCGCGCGCGAAACGGTGGCCGGAGCGCGAAATCCGACGGCTGCCCGAGCCGTGCTGCCGTGAAAATGGTCGCCAGAGTAACTCCGGCGACGTCGGCGGCGACGTCCGTCGTGGCGCCACCTGGCCCACCCTTGTGACGCTGACTGGTGGGTCCGCGGGCCCAGTTGACCCAGTCAACTCGGCTGACTGGGCACCTGTGTCACTGACACGCGGGTCCCACCCCGATTAAACATTTTTAAAATAAATAAAATGTTAATTAATTAGTTAATCTAATCTGACACTGACATATGGGCCCCACTAGCTAATTACGTTAATTAGTTAAATTAACATCTGATTAATTCGCTGAGTCACTGACCAGTGGGACCCACTGGTCAGGTTTGACCTGACCCAGCCGGAGTTGACCTGCTGACGTCACTGTGATGTCATGCTGACGTCACATCTACTGTTTCGGATAATTCAATTTAAATTAAATCCAAAAATTCCAGAAATTCAGTAAAACTTTGAAAAATCATATAAAATAAACTGTAACTCGGATGAAAATAATTTATATATGAAAAACGATCAGAAAAATGTGAAGAATCCGAATATGCCACCCCCATACCGGCCGCACCCCTCTAACATACTGAACATGGAACTTTTTGCCCGTATTCGATAGATGAATAGTGCATAACCTCGATAAAATAAATTCCTAAATTATCTAAAATAATTAGAGATGCGTTAAATCACCCCTGCATATCATTTAGGCATGTCATGCATCCTTGTTGCATTGTTGCCATGTATTTATTGTTGCTTCCCCCTCCTTCTCTCCCGATAGCCCCCGAGACTGCCGACGACACTGTAGAGTACGACTACGCCGTCGACGACCAGACCCCTTAAGCTGAGCTTCCAGGCAAGCAAAACCCCCTTGATCATAAGATAACGCCCATTCCTTCTCTCTTATGCTTGCATTAGAATTGCTTCTGTGGTTAATCCGATAGCTCCTATTCCGATGCATAGCCTGATTTCGTCGCCTGCTATTGATACATTACCTGCTACCCTATGATGCTTAGTTAGCTAAGCTATGCTCCACCTGTGCCCCTTCACCCTTGTCCGTATGCCGTGCTTGTTATCGGGCCATGATCACTCTGGGTGATGATCCCGGAAATGGTTACATATTGCAAATACTTAAACTGTTAAAGTCGGGCTAGCCCTAAGGGTGCCCGCGAGAGAATAATATTAAAGACGGGTCGGCTCCAAGAGTACCCGCGCGTCATGTGTTATCAAGTCGGAGCGACAGGAACCCTGTTCGTCTCTACGAGTTACTAAACACGCCTAACGGATTTGGGTATTTGATCTGAGTTGGCTACGTGCCTATACGCACTACCACCACGTGGGATAATGGTTTAATGGGGCCCTCTACGTCGTAGTATCAGCTGAAAGCTCTTCAGACGTCACAGCTCAGAGATGCGGGCTGATTGTTGGGGTGAGCTGGTTACGTCTGTGGTGTTTCCACAGTCGCACTTGGGCCCCGGCCAGTCACGCAACGTGCAGGAGTGCAAAGGGCGATGGCCCAAGACCCCTTTGTGCTTAGGATTTAGACCGGCGTGCTGACCTCTCTGCTGAGCCTAGGTAGGACTGCGTCGTGTCGATCACCCGAGGCCGGGTATTACCCAGCAAGTGTTTCCGGCCAGATGTGATCGAGCGTGTTGGGTAACAGTAGTGCACCCCTGCAGGGAAGTTATCTATTCGAATAGCCGTGTCCACGGTAACAGGATGCATAGAGTTGTATCTTGATCTGCTACAACTACAAATGGTTGCTGTTGCAATATTAAACTGATACTACTGCTCTCGGGATCACTTTCTCGCAGGGTAGTCGAGGAAGGATCTCAGGGCGTTACTAAAATATGTTTGATTATATATTATCTTGCTCTACCCCCTTCTATTGCTGCAAGAATTGCTTCAAGGTGCTAGTCTTCGATAGGCTAGGCCTCTCCCCCTCTGTTCCGGCATTTCTGCAGTTTAGTCCAAAGATATAGCCCCATTCCTTTGATACCGATGCATATTTAGTATAGTTCTGATGTCAGTCTTAGGAGTACTTTGGATGAGTACTCACGGTTGCTTTGCTATTTCTTTTCCCCATACCCGCTTGATGCATTCAGTTGATGGAGTCCCGGAGCCAGACGCCACCGCAGGAGACTACTACCAGGAGAGTCCTGGAGGCACGTACTACTGGGTTGAGCCAGCCGACCAGGAGTAGTTCAGAGGCCCTTGGCAGGAGGCCTTTGCCTTTTCGATCAGTGTCGATGTTTGTGCTAGCCTTCTTAAGGCAAACTTGACTAACTATGTCTGTACCCAGATATTATTTGTGTGTATGACTTATGTATTCGGGTCCTCGTGACCCCTGGTTTGTAATATGAAGATTTATGTTTAAATTTGAGTTTAGAGTTGTGTTGTGATATCTTCCCATGCGTCTGCCATCTCGAGCGTGCACGTTTGCGTGTATGATTAGTGCACGGTCGAGCAGAGGGCGTCACTAGTTGGTATCAGAGCCGACTGCATGTAGGAAGCCCCCTTCCGATTCCTTGGTCGAAGTTGAGTCTAGTCTTTCAAAACTATATTTTACTAACATGGATGTGTGGCTTATGGGCCCACGTCGCCAATGGATGGGATTAGGATCTTTTATTCCTCTTCTATACTCTGGGATTCTGATCTCTCTTCTATTCGGGTTAAAATTTTACTAACTCTGACCCTAGGTTCTCGTGATCACATCCACCCGGAGTTTTGGTTATCTGCAAATTACTTCTTTGAATGCACGATGCAAGAATTCACTCACTATCATTTGACAATCTTGAAATTTCCTCTGTTTCAGATGGATCTCTTATTTCCGCCGCGCCCTGCGACGCAGCTTGTACTTCGGACTTGGGCTCGTGATGCGCCTGGTTTTCCAGCTATCCTGATCGCCCTCCTGATCAGACTGGGCTACCGCTGGTACCCCGAGTACATGGTTTATGAGGATTTCCGCGAGTTCAACCAGGAGCAGTACCATGCAGATGTTCGTATCTTCGATAAGCGGAACGACTCCGTCACCGAGTTGCACACTTTTCACGGTATCGGCGTGATGATTGATATGACAGTCCATGATGCTGCCCATTCTGCTGTCGCACATCTTCGTGGCAAGCATAGTCGCTTGGATGCCTCTGAGTTCCGATACATCCCGTATGCCCCTGCTCGAGATGCTACCGGATACTACACAACTGTCTGTGCCCCTTACGAGCGACGTCGATATGACCCGCAGGCTTTGATTCAGTGCACTCAGGCTCTGGATCGCACTGCCTGGGATCTTGCCGTCGAGTTGTTTGCCACTCAAGCACGTCTCTACGATGCTATGACACAGTTGCTGCCAGCTGTTTGTGCAGGGATACATCCAGAGTACATCCTTTACCCGTGCAGGACTCAGATGCCGTCAGGTATCGATTGGCCTGCTGTTGGAGGTCACACACCTGCACGTGGACCTCTTCTCCTAGTTCGAGACCGGATTCTGCATCAGAGTGCTCACAGAGTGCAGGACCTTCCTGCCATGGACACTCATCGTCCGCACCTGCAGTTACCCCGTTTCAGTGGTTTTCCCCGACGTTGATGTAGCCTTTGCTATGCCTCGTTTTGTATTCCTCATCGCGTGCCTGCGCACCGCCTAGTATGTCTAGCTGATTAATTTTGCGAACTTATGCTGTCCACGTGTAACCGACTCTGTGTATGGATCTGTATGTCTTAAGTGACTACTGTTATGTATCTATTGCACTACTTATTCATTGTCGTGTTACATCATGTTTGTCGCTAAACACTTGCAGTTGCTTTTACTAAATTACCCCCTGTTAAAATTTTAGCAGGATGGTTAGACCAGGTGGTCGTGGTCATGGACGTGCTCCCGAAGGGCCACCACCGCCAGACTATATGGCAGCTATGATGCAGCAGTTTGAGCTAAACCGCCAGTTCATGGTTGGAATCATGGCTCAGTTCCCGCAGCAGAACCAGAATGCTCAGAACCAGCCACCTGCCCCAATAACTCTGCAGGAGTTTGTACGTCTCAACCCAACTGTTTACCGCAACTTTGAACAGCCACTGTACTGATGACTAGCTTCACAACATCGCCTTCGAGATGGAATCTGCCAGTGTCGCCCCTGACAACCTTGTCACCTTCGCGTCCTACTTCTTGAAGGGCCCCGCTGCTCAATGGTGGTCCACCCACAGGCGTTCAATAACTGAGGGGACAATTATCACTTGGCTCGAGTTCCAGACTGCCTTCCGTGCTCGTTACATTCCTCGGGGAATCATGGACCGGAAGAGAACCGAGTTTCGCAACCTCACTCAGGGCAATAGGACTGTCGAAGCTTATCAGCGTGAGTTCCTTAACCTGTCTCGCTATGCTGAAGAAGACATAGCCATGGATGCTCGTAGACAGGAGAAGTTCCATAATGGACTCCACCCAGACCTCAAGCTTGCGCTTGCTGCTCAAGACTTCACCGACTTTGCCACCCTCGTGAACAAGGCTATCCTGGTTGAGACTGCTCAGATGGAGCACAAGGAGTCGCAGAAACGCTATCGTGATGTTGGCTCATCTTCGAGCTCAGCGCAGAAGCGTCGGATCTGGATTCCCAACAGCGTGTATCGTCCAGCTGCCCCTGCGCTAAGGCCTTCCTATGTTGCACCCCGTCTGCCTCCTCCACCACCGAGGCAGCCGAGAGCTCAAGCTGCTCCACCACGTGCTGCTCCTCTTCGTCCTGAAGATGGTCTGTGTTTCAAGTGTCGCCGCCCAGGTCACCTTGCCAAGGACTCCCGCCAGAATCAGAATCAGTTGGCACTTCCTCCTACTGGCCGTGGAAATGGCCGTGGCAACAATCAGACCCGCAACTATAATACTGGGCCTGCTGCTTATGGACGTGGACAGGCTTACCACGTCGATATTGAAGAAGTTCAGGATCAACCTGACACTGTGATGGGTACCCTTCTCGGTAACTCAGTACCCGCTTCTGTTTTATTTGATTCAGGAGCATCGCATTCATTCATGACAGAAGCATTTGCATTAGCACATGACATTGCATTCGAAAAGATGAACCTACCATTAGTTGTCCGCACCCCTGGAGGTCATTGTCACACCTCCATGATGGCACACAATGTCACTGTTGAAATTAAAGGATTTGAATTCTTTGTTTCACCCATCATCTTGAAATCTTCCATGATAGACCTCATTCTGGGAATGGATTGGTTGAAGGCTCACATTGCTTCGATCAATTGTGCCACTAAAGTCGTCCAACTCCTTCATCCCTCCGACGAGATAGTGAACTACACCGCCCGAATTACTCGTAATGCCGAAGCTCAGATATATGCTCTGAATGCTTTGAACGCTTCACCTCTTGAGGGAATTGAGAACGTTCCAGTCGTTCGTGAATTTTCGGACGTCTTTCCAGAAGAACTTCCAGGAATACCCCCTGTTAGAGCCGTTGAGTTCGTCATCGACTTGAAACCTGGCACTACCCCTATTGCTAAGCGCCCATACAAGATGCCGTCGCATGAACTCCTTGAACTTAAGGAGGAAATTGACAAGTCACTTAAAAAGGGTTTCATCCGTCCCAGTTCCTCTGCTTGGGGAGCACGTTCTCTCTTCATCAAGAAGAAGGATGGAACTAACCGATTGGTCCAGGACTATCGGCCTATTAACCAAGCAACAATCCAGAACAAATATTCACTTCCCCGGATCAACGATCTTTATGATCAACTTGCTGGATCCTCTGTGTTCTCTAAACTCGACTTAAGGTTGGGTTATCATCAGATCCGAGTTCGTAAGTTGGATATTCCGAAGACCGCCTTCGTTACCCGTTATGGATCATACGAGTACACCGTTATGTCCTTCGGATTAACTAATGCTCCAGCAACCTTCTCTCGATTGATGAACTATATCTTCATGGACTACCTCGACAAATTTGTCGTGGTTTATTTGGATGATATCCTTATATTTTCCAAGAATGAAGAAGAGCACGCCGAACATCTTCGGCTTGTATTGGAGAAACTTCGAGAACATCAACTGTATGCCAAATTTTCCAAATGTGAATTCTGGTTATCTGAGGTGACTTATATTGGTCACGTGATTTCCAAAGATGGCATTGCTGTTAACCCAGAACGAGTTCAAGCTATTCTTGACTGGACTCCCCCGAAGAATATCATGCAAGTCAAAAGTTTTCTCGGTCTTGCTAGCTACTGCCACCGTTTCGTCAAGAACTTCTCCAAAATTGCTAAGCCACTAACTGATTTGCTTCACAAAGGCACGAAGTTTGAGTGGACGGAAAAGTGCCAAGAAAGCTTTCACACACTTAAAGATAAGTTGACATCTGCCCAGTGCTAGCACCCCCAGATACCCGCAAGGACTTTGTCATATATTGCGACGCATCCCGTCAAGGATTAGGCTGTGTCCTAATGCAAGAGCGCAAAGTGATTGCTTATGGCTCTCGCCAGTTGCGTCCTCACGAAGATAAGTATCCAACACATGATCTCGAGTTAGCAGCAGTTATCAATGCTTTGAAGCTGTGGCGACATTACCTTCTCGGTAATCGTTGCGAGATATACACGGACCAGCAAAGTCTGAAGTATCTGTATACTCAACCAGATTTGAACCTCCGTCAACAAAGATGGCTCGACACAATAGCCGACTATGACATGGATATCTCTTATACCCTTGGCAAGGCTAATGTAATGGCCGATGCTTTGAGCCGCAAGTCTTATTGCAACAACCTCATGGTTCAGCAAGCACAACCCCTTCTTTACGAAGAAGTTTGCAAGTTGAACCTTCATATTGTTCCTCAGGGTTATCTCAGTACCTTGGTTGTTGAACCGGACCTCGAGTGCAACATCAAGACAAGGCAGAAATATGACTCCGAAGTCGAGAAGATTAATAAATACCTCTCCAAGGGAAATTCTTCGTTCTTCCATGTTGATGATAATGGTGCCTTGTTCTTCAAAAGCCGCCTAGTGGTCCCCAGAAAGCACAATCTGCACTCTCATTCGGATGTCATGAAAGAAGCTCATGATACACCTCTCTCAATTCACCCTGGTAGTACCAAGATGTACCAAGACATTCGACAGAGATACAGGTGGCCTGATATGAAGCACGACATTGCTCGCTATGTTGCTGAGTGTGACATTTGCCGTCGCATCAAAGCAGAACATCAAAGGCCTGCTGAAACTCTGCAACCCCTTGATATTCCTGAATGGAAATGGGACAAAGTCGAAATGGACTTCATCACTGGTTTTCCCAGATTGCAGAAGGGTCATGACGCTATCTTTGTCGTCATTGACCGGTTCTCAAAGGTTGCTCACTTTCTGCCAGTCAAGGAGACAATCACTGCTAGTCAGTTAGCAGACTTGTATGTTTCCAGAATCGTGTCACTTCACGGTATTCCGTTGGAAATCAGTTCAGATCGTGGCAGCCTCTTTACCTCAAGGTTTTGGAACAGTTTCTAGGAAGCTATGGGAACTCATCTGTCCTTCAGCACCGCCTTTCACCCCCAGTCCCAGGTACAAGTTGAACGAGTCAATCAAGTGCTTGAAGATATGCTTCGAGCTTGTGTCATCTCATTCGGTAAGAAATGGGAGGAATCTCTCCCCTATGCTGAATTCTCATACAACAATAGCTATCAGGCTAGTTTGAAGATGGCACCCTTTGAAGTTCTATATGGACGTAAGTGCCGAACCCCTCTGAATTGGTCAGAAACTGGGGAACGGTCACTCGTTGGCCCGGACATTATTCAACAAGCTGAAGAACAAGTCCGCAATGTCCGTGGACATTTGAAAGCTGCTTAGTCTCATCAGAAGAGCAATTATGACCGCAAACATCAGGTAATGGTCTATCAACCTGGCGAGCAAGCTTACCTTCGCGTCACTCCGATGAAGGGCACTCATCGATTTGGTATCAAGGGAAAGTTAGCTCCTCGCTACATTGGCCCCTTTCGCATTCTTGCAAGAGAGGGGAAGTGGCATACCAATTGGAATTGCCATCGAACCTTTCTCAAGTTCATGATGTATTCCACGTGTCGCAACTCCATCGCTGCTTCAAGGACCCTATCCGAGCAGTGGATCATGAAATGCTTGAGCTACAAGAGGATCTTTCGTATCAAGGGTATCCGATCTGAATTCTTGATCAAGCTGAACGTCGAACCCGTCAAAAGTCAATCAAGTTCCTTAAAGTTCAGTGGTCGAATCATTCTGAAGATGAAGCCACTTGGGAACGCGAAGATCGTCTTCGTGAAGAATACCCCGCTCTCTTTCAGCCTACCTCTTAATTCTCGGGACGAGAATTTCTTTTAGAGGAGGAGAATTGTAACACCCCATGTATTAAGCTACAGTGATCACCCTTTTGATAATGCCAAGTCACCATGATTAACAGTGCTTAATCATCATTTGGATCATGTCTCATTTCAAATTACAATTCAAATTGAAATTCAAATATAAAGTGAAAATAAAAGTTGTTCAAAGTTGAAAACTAAAATGTTCATAATATTGCAAATAATCCAGTAACAATTATAGAAATATAATCAACATTAACTGAATTAGTTAAATGACCATAACAACCTAAAACAGAACCAAAACAGCCATGTTTAATCCCTTTTTAATTATTAAAAATGCAAATGGAGTCCTTTTATCTCCAAACCATTTTCTGGCAATGGGATAAATTGCACTGTATTTAATTGGGCAGGATTCATATTTTACAAAACTGAATTGGAGCTAAAAGAAAATAGAAAACAGAAACTAAAAACAGAAAACAGAAAAAGAAAAGAAGAAAAAGAAAAAGGCCATCGCACCTGGGCTCTAGTCAGCCGCGCCAGGCCCAGCCCACCTCGTCCTCCTCCTTCCTACTGCTCACGCGCGCGGTCGCTCGCGCCCGACCGCGTCCATCGCCGGCTAGCCGTCGCAGCCGCGCCCTCCTCACCGTCCGCGCCGCTACAGGGCGGAGAGGATAAGACCACCACCGCGGAACCCTAGCCGCCCCCCTTGAGATATTTCCCCTCCCCTCACTCGCCTACTTCCTCCTCCCGCCATGGCCGCCACCGCCTTCGCCGTCCACCGCGCGTCCGTGTAGCCACTGCCACCATTTCGCCGCCTCACCGTGCCAGATCGGTTCCCCGACCTCGACTACGTCCTCTGCCCTGACTACTTGGAGCTCGGAGCCGCTGCAACGTCGCCGGCGTCATCGTCTTCAACCTACGGCCGCCCGCGTCGCCGCCGTCGATTCACCGCCTCGAGCCCTCCCCGCGCCCACCTTTGCACCTCTACAGGCTCACCGTGAGCCTCTGCTTCCTCTCCTCTCTCTCCCGTCGCCGTTAGCTGCCCGTAGCCGCTGCTGCCATCGCCGCCCGAAACCGCCTCCGCCGACGAGCTCGTCGCTGTCCACTTAGTCGCCATTATGCTCAACCGAGCACGGCATCGTGCTCAGCACACTCGCAGTAGCCGAACGCGCCCGCTCACAGCCCTTGACGTGCCCGCAGTCGCCGGATCCAATCTCGCCCGAACGCGCCGCCGCTCGCCGTCGACGTAGCGCTCCACTCCGGCCATCCCAGCTCGCGAGACCGCCACAGATCGACGAGCCTCGCTCCCCTCTTTCGAACGCCGCCTCGCGCGTGTGAAACGGTGGCCGGAGCACGAAATCCGACCGCTGCCCGAGCCGTGCCGCCGTGAAAATGGTCGCCGGAGTACCTCCGGCGACGTCGCCGGCGATCACTCTATCCATTCGGTTTATTCGGTTTGCATGGTTCGGTTTATACGGTTTTTTAGTTTGTACGGTATTAATACTTTGGTAAATACGGTATGAAATTAAAATGCGGTTCGGTTTCGGTATATACCATATTATTTCGGTATGGTTTCGGTATATACCATAATAACCATAGTTGACGCGAATTTGAAAATGACGTAATAACAATTTGCAAATTTATGACTCAAAACGTATACTATTTTACATAAATAGTGTATAAGTATATTTGCATGCACGGATTCATACGTTGATGGTTATGGACGTCCTTATCATTTTTTATGAGAAAAATGACTATGTTACAAGAAAAATGTACGTGCTTGGTAGGAATTTTGGCTCATGTACAAGAAAAATGACAACTTGTATGGTTGTTTGCCTCAAGAAATATAAATATATTTTTTAATTCGGTTTATTCGGTTAACTGTTCGGTTTTTCGGTATATACCATAAAAACCAAAGTTCAAAACGGTATGAAAAGTTCATACCATACCGAAACCAGAAACCATAAAAACCATAAAATTGGTTCGGTTCGGTTTATTTTCGGTATGGTTTTTCGGTTCGGTTTCAAAATGCATAGAGTGAGCCGGCGACGTCCGACGTGGCGCCACCTGGCCCACCCCTATGACGCTGACTGGTGGGTCCGCGGGCCCAGTTGACCGAGTCAACTCGGCTGACTGGGCACCTGTGTCACTGACACACGGGTCCCACCCCGATTAAACATTTTTAAAATAAATAAAATGTTAATTAAAACGTTAATTAATCTGTTAATTAATTAGTTAATCTAATCTGACACTGGCATATGGGCCCCACTAGCTAATTAGGTTAATTAGTTAAATTAACATCTGATTAATTAGCTGAGTCACTGACCAGTGGGACCCACTGATCAGGTTTGACCTGGCCCAGCCGGAGTTGACCTGCTGACGTCACTGTGATGTCATGCTGACATCACAGCTACTGTTTCGGATAATTCAATTTAAATTAATTCCAGAAATTCAGTAAAACTTTGAAAAATCATATAAAATAAACCGTAACTCGGATGAAAAATAATTTATATATGAAAAACGATCAGAAAAATGTGAAGAATCCGAATATGCCACCCCCATACCGGCCGCACCCCTCTAACATACTGAACATGGAACTTTTTGCCCGTATTCGATAGATGAATAGTGCATAACCTTGATAAAATAAATCCAAATAAATTCCTAAATTATCTAAAATAATTAGAGATGCGTTAAATCACCCCTGCATATCATTTAGCCATGTCATGCATCCATGTTGCATTGTTGCCGTGTATTTATTGTTTCTTCCCCCTCCTCTCCAGATAGCCCCCGAGACTGCCGACGACACTGCAGAGTACGACTACGCTATCGACGACCAGACCCCTTCAGCTGAGCTTCTAGGCAAGAAAAACCACCTTGATCATAAGATATCGCCCATTCGTTCTCTCTTATGCTTGCATTAGAATTGCTTCTGTGGTTAATCCGATAGCTCCTATTCCGATGCATAGCCTGATTTCATCGCCTGCTATTGATACATTACCTACAACCCTATGATGCTTAGTTAGCTATGCTATGCTCCACCTGTGCCCCTTCATCCTTGTCCGTATGCCGTGCTTGTTATCGAGCCGTGATCACTCTGGGTGATGATCACGGAAATGGTTACATATTGCAAATACTTAAACTGTTAAAGTCGGGCTGGCCCTAAGGGTGCCCGCGAGAGAATATTATTAAAGACGGGTCGGCTCCAAGAGTACCCGCGTGTCATCTGTTATCAAGTCGGAGCGACAGGAACCCTGTTCGTCTCTACGAGTTACTAAACACGCTTAACGGATTTGGGTATTTGATCTGAGTTGGCTACGTGCCTATACGCACTACCAACACGTGGGATAATGGTTTAATGGGGCCCTCTACGTCGTAGTATCAGCCGAAAGCTCTTCAGACGTCATAGCTCAGAGATGCGGGCTGATTGTTCGGGTGAGCTGGTTACGTCTATGGTGTTTCCACGGTCGCGCTTGGGCCCCGGCCAGTCATGCAACGTGCAGGAGTGCAAAGGGCGATGGCCCAAGACCCCTTCGTGCTTAGGATTTAGACTGGCGTGCTGACCTCTCTGCTGAGCCTAGGTAGGACTACGTCGTGTCGATCACCCGAGGCCGGGTATTACCCAGCAAGTGTGTCCGGCCAGATGTGATCGAGCGTGTTGGGTAACAGTAGTGCACCCCTGCAGGGAAGTTATCTATTCGAATAGTCGTGTCCACGGTAACAGGACGCTCAGAGTTGTATCTTGATCTGCTACAACTACAAAGGGTTACTGTTGCAATATTAAACTGATACTACTGCTCTCGGGATCACTTTCTCGCAGGGTAGTCAAGGAAGGATCTCAGGGCGTTACTAAAATATGTTTGATTATATATTATCTTGCTCTACCCTCTTCTATTGCTGCAAGAATTGCTTCAAGGTGCTAGTCTTCGATAGGCTAGGCCTCTCCCCCTCTGTTCCGGCATTTCTGCAGTTTAGTCCAAAGATATAGCCCCATTCCTTTGATACCGATGCATATTTAGTATAGTTCTGTTGTCAGTCTTGCGAGTACTTTGGATGAGTACTCACAGTTGCTTTGCTATTTCTTTTCCCCATACCCGCTTGATACATTCAGTCGATGGAGTCCCGGAGCCAAACGCCACCGCAGGAGACTACTACCAGGAGATTCCTGGAGGCACGTACTACTGGGTTGAGCCAGCCGACCAGGAGTAGTTCGGAGGCCCTAGGCAGGAGGCCTTCGCCTTTTCGATCAGTGTCGCTGTTTGTGCTAGCCTTCTTAAGGCAAACTTGACTAAATATGTCTATACCCAGATATTATTTGTGTGTATGACTTATGTATTCGGGTCCTCATGACCCCTGGTTTGTAATATGAAGATTTATGTTTAAATTTGAGTTTAGAGTTGTGTTGTGATATCTTCACGTGCGTCTCTGATCTTGAGCGTGCACGTTTGCGTGTATGATTAGTGCACGGTCGAGCAGAGGGCGTCACAGCGGTGGAGAGGAGGGGATCCATTTGCGGCCTTGTCGGGGGGGAGGATCTCACGCGCGCCGCCACCGCCGCCGAGGCCGTTTATTTCGGCCACGAGCACGAGCAGAAGGGGATCGAGGTCGGAGAGAGAGGTTGGGGGCGGCGGCTCCACCATCGCGTCTGCGGTACCTGCAAAGAGAGACAGAGACTAAGAGAGAAACCTGGAGGGAGATAGGAGTGAGAAAGGAAGGAGAGAGACGCCCTGCGTCCGAAGTGGCCAGATCCGGCGATCCCACTTGTGGCAGTGGCCAGATCCGGCGATCCCATTGATGGCAGTGGCCACCCATCGCCTGCGATTCGCTGTGGAGGTGGCAATGGCCACCCATCGTCGGGCGCGAACGGAGCGGGCGGCGCAAGCTTGGACTGGTCGCGGCCATGGTGGCTAGTCGGTCTCGGAGGAGGTCTAGCAGGGAGAGCAGCAGGTCGGCAGAGGGGCTCGCCGGTGGAGGGAGAGAGCCAGGAGGAACGGAGGAAGGAGAGAAAGAAAGGAGGCGGGGGGGTGGATGGAAAATGTCACGAGGACAGAGCTAGGGTTTCGGCTCAGGTGGGCTTGGGCCGTTGGATCCGCGAGCATCCTACGGTGTTTGATGCACGATCCGCATGAGATGCCCACAGACCAATCAGAATGCAGTACATGCGTACGACGTTATGACCATCTAAATTGGTCGTAGTTGACTGAAAATAATGTGTTAAATCATGTCAACTACTTTATGACCTGAGAAATTCAAAAAAAATTAAAAAAAATGGAAGACCATCTCATTGTGTCACCAAATGTGATCTAGTTTTCAGGAAAAGTAACAAGCATGGAATAAGAAAAATATCTTTTAAAAAGTGTCCTGAGAAATGAGTTTTTTAGCAAAAAAATCATTTTCTATTTTTAGAGTGCCAAAATTGATTTTCCTGTGACGAACCTACTAAATATTTGTTGAAAAATGGCACCACTCCATTTTTCTAAAATATTACGCCATATTTAATGTACAATTGACCAAATGGTTGGATGTCAAAATCTTTTGATCCACCTCTCGTAAAAAAGACAAATTTCTGCCGATTCTGTAGGAGGCGGGTCAAATTTGAACTACAGCTGCCTCATAGTTTGCTCTTTATTTTTTCCAAAAATCATTTCTTGGTACATAAGTATCTATTTAATCAGAGAAACTCCAAAAGTTTTGCAAGATTCAACCCCTAGCTACGAACGGTCATGCCCATCATTTTGACCGCATTTTGAAACGGGCATAAGAAATTCAAAATAAATAAAAAAAATGAAAACCTTTGCATTGTGTCATTATATGTGACCTAGTTTTCAGGAAAAATAACAAACTTGGACTACGGCAAATATCTTAAAAAAGTGTTCTCAGAAATGAGCTATCATGTATGAAGATCCATGGCTTTCAAGGCAAATAGTTAATGTTATGACAACATTCATGGCACAGTTTGTTCAAATGATCTCTTATTGTGTAGAAGGGTGCATATTGGAATGACAAAAATTGTTGCCTAAGGAAGTTTTCACTTTCTTTGCACGAAAAATTCATTTTCCATTTTTTGAGTGCCCAAAATGGATTTTTTTGTGAAGAACCTAGCAAATATTTGTTGCAAAATTGGACCAAATCAATTTTCTAAAATATTAGGCCATATTTAATGTACAATTGACCAAATGGTTGGGTGTCAAAAGCTTTTGATCCACCTCTCATGAAAAAGACAAATTTCCGCCGATTAAGTAGGAAACGGGTCAAATTTGAACTACAGCTGCCTCATAGTTTGCTCTTTATTTTTTCCAAAAATTATTTCTAAGTACATAAGTATCTATTTAATCAGAGAAACTCCAAAAGTTTTGCAAGCTTCAACCCCTAACTACGAACGATCATGCCCGTCATTTTTACCGCATTTTGAAACAGGCATAAGAAATTCAAAAAAAAATGAAAAAATTGAAAACCTTCGCATTGTGTCATTATATGTGACCTAGTTTACAGGAAAAATAACAAACTTGGACTACGGCAAATGTCTTAAGAAAGTGTTCTCAGAAACGAGCTATCATGTATGAAGATCCATGGCTTTCAAGGCAAATGGCCAATGTTATGACAACATTCATGGCACAGTTTGTTCAAATGATCTCTTATTGTGCACAAGGGTGCATATTGGAATGACAAACAATGTTGCCTAAGGAAGTTTTCACTTTTTTTGCACGAAAAATTCATTTTCCATTTTTTGAGTGCCCAAAATGGATTTTTTTTGTGAAGAACCTAGCAAATATTTGTTGCAAAATTGGACCAAATCAATTTTCTAAAATATTAGGCCATATTTAATGTACAATTGACCAAATGGTTGGGTGTCAAAAGCTTTTGATCCACCTCTCGTGAAAAAGACAAATTTCCGCCGATTCAACAGGAAGCGGGTCAAATATGAACTATAGCTGCCTCATAGTTTGCTCTTTATTTTTTACAAAAATCATTTCTAGGTACATAAGTATCTATTTAATCAGAGAAACTCCAAAAGTTTTGCAACATTCAACCCCTAGCTACGAACGGTCATGCCCGCCGTTTTGACCGCATTTTGAAACGGGCATAAGAAATTCAAAAAAATCAAAAAAATTGAAAACCTTCGCATTGTGTCATTATATATGACCTAGTATCCAGGAAAAATAACAATCTTGGACTACCGCAAATGTCTTAAAAAAGTGTTCTCAGAAACGAGCTATCATGTATGAAGATCCATGGCTTTCAAGGCAAATGCCCACTGTTATGGCAACATTCATGGCATAGTTTGTTTAAATGATATCATATTTTGCACAAGGGTGCATCTTGGAATGGCAAACAACGTTGCCTAAGGAAGTTTTCATTTTTTTTGCACGAAAAATTCATTTTCCATTTTTCGAGTGCCCAAAATAAGCTTTTTTTGTGAAGAACCTACCAAATATTTGTTGCAAAATTGGACCAAATAAATTTTCTAAAATATTAGGCCATATTTAATGTACAATTGACCAAATTGTTGGGTGTCAAAAGCTTTGATCCACCTCTCGTGAAAAAGACAAATTTTGGCCGATTCAGTGGGAAGTGGGTCAAGTTTGAACTACAACTGCCTCATAATTTGCTCATGATTTTTTCCAAAAAACATTTTTAGGTACAAAAGTATCTATTTAATTAGAGATACATGGTGTGGTGGCGAGACGTCGAGGTTTGGACGGTGGCCGAGGGCCCCAACTCCAGAGCGCGTAAATTGGCATGCCAGCCGCGTGGTCACCACGTGACCGTGGCGTTGCCACGTGTTCTGGGCGGCCTAGGCATGTCTGGTGGGTTGGGCACTCCCCCGGTAGGTGTTAGGAAGAAGAAGACAACAAAAGAATCTCACGAGGAGACTGAACTAAGCTCAAACATGAATTAGCAGCCAAGTGTTTGATTAGCGGTGGGGGAAATGCACATGGCCAATGGGCCTGAGTTTTGGCTGAGGATGATCATCTACTAAGGACACTGTCTTGGCAAATTTGCAGCTCAAATGGAGGAGCCTAGGTGGCACTTGCTTTGCAAAGTACCACATTGGACAGAAATATGAATGTTGAAGCTGGGCTCAAATGAATGAATCGATTGAGCTGAAATTTGGTGGAGGATGGTAATTTGGGCATAGGAAAGCACTGTAAAAATTTGATACCATTTGGACATGCCAAAGTGGTACTTCCTTGACAATGCTCTTCTCTGGATAGAAACTTGGGAAAATTATTGAGAGAAATTGGCTAAATATAATGATCTCAAATTTGGTGGAGGGAAGTTATATAGGTAGGATCATGCGCTGGTAATTTTTCAGCCATAATGAAGAAATATAAAATATAGTTGCTTCACAAAATAGAAATATGACCAGAATAAAAGATTGGATGATGAGCTCACATGGATTGCTGGATAGAGATCAAATTTTGTGGAGAGTGATGATTTGAGCATATGGAAGATTTGGAAAAATCTCAGATCATTTGGATAAGCCTAGCTAGTACTTCTTTTACAAAGCTTCTCTCTGGATAGAAACTTTGGAAATTTGCTGAGAAAGATTTACTAGGAAAATGGAGCTGAATATTGGCATGTGGCAATGATTTGGACATGTAAGAGTGCCCAAAAAGTTTTAGGGCAATAGGAGGGGTCTAGATAGCACTTGCTTTGCAATGTGCCAATCTGGCCAGAAAATAGAAATTGAAGCTGGGCTCACATAGATGGTTGTATTGAGCTGCAATTTGTAGGAGTATGATAATTTGGGCATATGAAGGCACTGTAAAAATTTCATACCATTTGGATAAATAAAAATGGTACTTCCTTCACAATGCTCTCCACTGAACAGAAAATTGGGAAAAATATTGAGGGAAATTGGCTAAATTAAATGAGATAAAATTTGGTGGAGGGAGGTTCTATGGGCAGGGTCATGTCCTGGTAAATTTTCAGCAATTATAAAGTAATATAAAATATAGTTGCTTCACAAACTGAAAATATTGCCAGAAACAAAGATTGGATGGTGAGCTCACATGGATTTTTAGATGGGGCTCAACTTTTGTGGAGAGCTATAATTTGGGCATATAGAAGATTTGGCAAAAATTCAACTCATTAGTATATGCCTAGCTAGTACTTCCTTCACAAAGCTTCTAGCTAAACAAAAACTTTGGAAATTTTCTGAGGAAGATTTACTAGGCAAATGGAGCTGAATTTTTTTATGAGGAAATTATTTGGATCGGAAAGAGTGCCCAAAAATTTTGAGGGCAATCAAGAAAATATAAATAGCACTTCCTTCACAAAGTGCTGTTCTGAACAGAATAGGAAAATGAATATTCCCAAATTATTTTTGAACTAGGCAAGGAAGGGTTTTGACATATTTGAGGAATATATGATCCAAACAATTTATAAGAATTTTTTGGGAATTTTGGGAATGACAGAAATGTAGGCTACTTCACAACCTAGGGCAAAAATTGACACATGGACATGACACATAGGCAAAAATTGACACATGGACATGACACATAGGCAAAACAGATGAGGTGGCGCCTAGTCATAGCAATGCACCACAATTTACAAGGCTATGACCATCTATATTGGTCGTGATCAGCTAGAAATTAGGCAGTGGACTAGTGTTGTCTGCTTTACGACCATCTCGTGTAAGGAAATTACGACCTTTCTGACCAAAATGGTCATTATGGTTTAGGGTTTGGAGCCCCCCGAACATCTTATGACCAATTGGTCTCAAATGGTCGTAGATTTACGACCATTTCTTCCAGGGTCACTGACAGAAGGTCACAAGTTGACATATTTCTTGTAGTGCAGAGATACCTATTCTGCACATCTCCAAATGGCTGAAATTTCACGGAGATTTATTTTGGAATAAATAAAAATACTGGAGCAAAGAAGTACCAGAGGGGGCCACCCAGGTGCCCACGAGGCACCAGGGCGCGCCACCCCCCCCCCCCCCACGAGGCCCTGGTGGCTTGAGGGGCCCCTGGCCAGCCTCTGGTGCCCATTTTCTGGTATATAAGCCCATTTGCCCTAGAAAAAATAAGGAGAAGACTTTTGGGATGGAGCGCCGCTGTCTCGAGGCGGAACTTGGGCAGGAGCACTTTTGCTCTCCGACGGAGCGATTCCGCCGGGGACACTTCCCTCCGGGAGGGGGAAATCGAAGCCATCGACATCACCAACGATCCTCTCATCGTGCGAGGACTAATCCATATCAACATCTTCAATAGTACCATCTCATCTAAAACCCTAGTTCATCTCTTGTATTTAATCTTTGTCTCAAAACCTCAGATTGGTACCTGTGGGTTGCTAGTAGTGTTGATTACATCTTGTAGTTGATGCTAGTTGGTTTATTTGGTGGAAGATTATATGTTCAGATCCATTATGCTATTCAATACCCCTCTGATCTTGGACATGAATATGATTTGTGAGTAGTTACTTTTGTTCTTGAGGACATGGGAGAAGTCTTGTCATAAGTAATCATCTGAATTTGGTATTCGTTCGATATTTTGATGATATGTATGTTGTTGATTCTCTTAGTGGTGTGATGTGAACGTCGACTACATGACACTTCACCATCTTTGGGCCGAAGGGAATGAATTATGGACTAGTAATTAGATGATGGGTTGCTAGAGTGACAGAAGCTTAAACCCTAGTTTATGCGCTATTCCGTAAGGGGCTGATTTGGATCCATATGTTTAATGCTATGGTTAGATTTATCTTAATTCTTCTTTCTTAGTTGCGGATGCTTGCGAGAGGGGTTAATCATAAGTGGGAGGTTTCTTCAAGTAAGAATAGCACCCAAGCACCGGTCCACCTACATATCAAATTATCAAAGTAGCAAACGCGAATCAAATGAACATGATGAAAGTGACTAGATGAAATTCCCATGTGTCCTCGAGAACGTCTAGCTTATTATAAGAGATTGTTCCGGCCTGTCCTTTGCAACAAAAGGATTGGGCTACTTTGCTGCACTTTAAGTTACTATTTCTACTTGTCACTTGTTACAAATTATCTTGCTATCGAACTACTCGTTTCTGATAATTTTAGTGCTTGCAGAAACACCTTGCTGAAAACTGCTTGTCATTTCGTTCTGCTCCTCGTTGGGTTCAACACTCTTACTTATCAAAAGGACTACGATTGACCCTATACTTGTGGGTCATCAAGACTCTTTTCTGGTGCCGTTGTCAGGGAGTTAAGCGCCTTTGGTGAGTGGAATTTGGTAAGGAAACATTTATATTACGTGTTGGAATTTATTGTCACTTATCACTATGGAAAGTAATCCTTTGAGGGGCTTGTTCGAGGTATCTTCACCTCGACCAGAAGTACAAATAGTTGCTCCTCAACCTACTGCACCTACTAAAAATATTTATTATGAGATTCCTTCGGGTATGATAGAGAAACTGCTAGCTAATCCTTATGCAGGAGATGGAACACTACATCCTGATATGCACCTAATCTATGTGGATGGAGTTTGTGGATTATTTAAGCTTGCAGGTTTACCCAGAGATGAAGTTAAGAAGAAGGTTTTCCCTTTATCTTTGAAGGGAAAGGCATTTCCATGGTATAGGCTATGTGATGATATTGGAACGTGGGATTGGAATCGATTGAAATTGGAATTTCATCAAAAGTTTTATCCTATGCATCTGGTTCATCGTGATCGGAATTATATATATAATTTTTGGCCTCGTGAAGGAGAATGCATCTCTCAAGCTTGGGGGAGACTTAAGTACATGATGTACACATGCCCCAATCATGAGCTCTCAAGAGAAATTATCTTATAGAATTTTTATGCTCGGCTTTCTCATGATGATCAAACCATGCTCGATTCTTCTTCGACTGGCTCCTTTATGAAGAAAACTATTGAATTCAGGTGGGATCTTCTGGAAAGAATTAAACGCAACTCTGAAGATTGGGAACTCGACAAAGGTAATGAGTCAGGTATAATACTTGAGTTCGATTGTGTTAAATCTTTTATGGATACCGATGCTTTTCATAAGTTTAGCACTAAATATGGACTTGACTCTGAGATAGTAGCTTCCTTTTGTGAATCATTTGCTACTCATGTTGATCTCCCTAAGGAGAAGTGGTTTAATTATCATCCCCCTGTTAAAGAAAAGACTGAAGAACCTATTAGTGTTAAAGAAGAAACAATTGTTTACCATGTTGATCCAGTTGTGCCTACTGCTTATATCGAGAAACAGCCTTTTCCTGTTAGGATTAAGGAACATGCTAAAGTTTCAACTATGGTTAACAAAAGTAATATTAGAGCACCTAGACCCTCTGAACAAATTAAAGTTGAACCTAATGTTGCTATGGTTAAAGATCTCTTGGTTGATAATATAGATGGGCATGTTATTTATTTTTGTGATGAAGCAGCTAGAATTGCTAAGCCAGATCCTAAAGATAAAAACAAACCTGTAGTAGACATGCCTGTTATTTCAGTTAAAATTGGAGATCATTGCTATCATGGTTTATGTGATTTGGGTGCTAGTGTGAGTGCTATTCCTTTTTCTTTATATCAAGAAATTATGAATGATATTGCACCTGTTGAGAGTGAAGATATTGATGTTACTATTAAGCTTCCAAACAGAGATACTATTACACCACTTGGGATTGTTAGAGATGTTGAAGTCTTGTGTGGTAAGATCAAATATCCTACTGATTTCTTAGTTCTTGGATCACCACAAGATGATTTTTGTCCCATTATATTTGGTAGACCTTTCTTGAACACGGTAAATGCTCAGATAGATTGCAATAAAGAAATTGTTAGTGTTAATTTTGGAGGTATATCTCATGAGTTTAATTCTCTAAGTTTCGTAGACAACCTCATGATAAAGAATTGCCTAGTAAAGATGAAATTATTGGTCTTGCTTCTATTGCCGTACCTCCTACTGATCTGTTAGAACAATATTTGCTAGACCATGAAAATGATATGCACATGAATGAAAGAAATGAAATAGATAAGATGTTCTTTGATCAATCACCTATTCTTAAACACAATTTGCCTATTGAAACTCTTGGAGGTCCTCCTCCACCTAAGGGTGACCCTGTATTTGAATTGAAACAATTGCCTGATACATTGAAATATGCTTATCTAGATGAAAAGAAGATATATCCTATTATTATTAGTGCTAACCTTTCAGAGCATGAAGAAAAGAGATTACTGAAAACTCTGAGGAAGCACTGCGCTGCTATTGGATATACTCTTGGTGATCTTAAGGGCATTAGTCCCACGCTATGTCAGCACAAAATTAATATGGAGCCAGATGCTAAACCAGTTGTCGACCACCAACGACGATTAAATCCTAAGATGAAGGAGGTGGTAAGAACTGAAATATTAAAACTTCTGGAAGCAGGTATAATCTATCCCATAACTGATAGTAGATGGGTAAGCCCAGTTCATTGTGTCCCTAAGAAAGCAGGCATTACTGTTGTTCCTAACGATAAAAATGAACTCATTCCACAAAGAATTGTAACTGGTTATATGATGGTAATTGATTTTAGAAAATTAAACAAAGCCACTAGAAAAGATCATCACCCCTTACCTTTTATTGATCAAATGTTAGAAAGATTGTCCAAGCATACACACTTTTGCTTTCTTTATGGATATTCTGGTTTCTCTCAAATACCTGTATCACAAGCCGACCAAGAGAAAACCACCTTTACTTGTCCTTTTGGAACTTATGCTTACAGACATATGCCTTTTGGTTTATGCAATGCACCTGCTACCTTTCAAAGATGTATGACTGCTATATTCTCTGACTTTTGTGAAAAGATTGTTGAGGTTTTCATGGATGATTTTTCCGTTTACGGAACTTCTTTTGATGATTGCTTAAGCAACCTTGATCGAGTTTTGCAGAGATGTGAACAAACTAATCTTGTCTTGAATTGGGAGAAGTGCCACTTTATGGTGAATGAAGGTATTGTCTTGGGGCATAAATTTTTTGAAAGAGGTATTGAAGTTGATAAGGCTAAAGTTGATGCAATTGAGAAAATGCCATGTCCTAAAGATATTAAGGGTATAAGAAATTTCCTTGGTCATGCTGGTTTTTATAAAAGGTTTATTAAAGACTTCTCTAAAATTTCTAGGCCTCTTACTAATCTCTTGCAAAAAGATGTTCCATTTGTTTTTGATGATGATTGTGTAGTAGCCTTTGAAACACTAAAGAAAGCCTTAACCTCTGCACCTATTGTTCAACCACCTGATTGGAACTTGCCTTTTGAAATTATGTGTGATGCTAGTGATTATGTTGTTGGTGCTGTTCTAGGACAGAGAGTTGATAAGAAATTAAATGTTATCCATTATGCTAGTAAAACTCTAGACAGTGCTCAAAGAAATTATGCTACTACTGAGAGTGAATTTCTACCAGTTGTGTTTGCATGTGATAAATTCATATCTTACATAGTTGATTCTAAAGTAATTGTTCACACCGATCATGCTGCTATTAAGTACCTTATGGAAAAGAAAGATGCTAAACCTAGACTCATTAGGTGGGTTCTATTCCTACAAGAATTTGACTTGCATATTGTCGATAGAAAGGGAGCTGAGAATCCCGTAGCAGATAATTTGTCTAGAATGGAAAATGTTCTTGATGACTCACTTCCTATTAATGATGATTTTCATGATGAACAATTAGCTGTCATAAATGCTTCTCGTAACACTCCTTGGTATGCAGACTATGCTAATTATATTGTTGCTAAATTTATACCACCTAGTTTCACATACCAACCAAAGAAAAAGTTCTTCTTTGATTTAAGACATTACTTCTCGGATGACCCACATCTTTATAAAGGAGTGGATGGTATTATTAGACGTTGTATACCTGTGCATGAACAGTAACAAATCCTACGGAAGTGTCATTCCGAGGCTTACGGAGGACACCATGCGGGAGATAGAACTACACATAAGGTACTACAATCTGGTTTTTATTGGCCTACTCTTTTCAAGGATACTCGTAAGTTTGTCTTATCTTGTGATGAATGTCAAAGAATTGGTAATATTAGTAGACGTCAGGAAATGCCTATCAATTATTCACTTGTTATTGAACCATTTTATGTTTGGGGATTTGACTATATGGGACATTTTCCTTCCTCTAATGGGTATACACATATTTTAGTTGATGTTGATTATGTTACTAAGTGGGTAGAAGCTATTCCAACTAGTAGTGCTGATCATAACACTTCTATTAAAATGCTTAAAGAAGTTATTTTCCCGAGGTTCGGAGTCCCTAGATATTTAATGACTGATGGTGGTTCACATTTATTCATGGTGCATTCCATAAACTGCTTGCTAAATATGATGTCAATAATAGAATTGCATCTCCGTATCACCCTCAATCTAGTGGTCAAGTTGAATTGACCAATAGAGAAATAAACTTAATTTTGCAAAAGACCGTCAATAGATCCAGAAAGAATTGGTCTAAGAAACTTGACGATGCATTATGGGCTTATAGAACTGCTTATAAAAATCCTATGGGTATGTCTCCTTATAAAATGGTTTATGGAAAAGCATGTCATTTACCTCTTGAGTTAGAACATAAAGCATATTGGGCAATTAAAGAACTCAATTATGATTTTAAACTTGCTGGTGAAAAGAGGTTATTTGATATTAGCTCGCTAGATGAATGGAGAACCCAAGCTTATGAAAATGACAAATTGTTTAAAGAAAAGGTTAAAAGATGGCATGATAAAAGGATTCAAAAACAGGAATTCAAAGTGGGTGAGTATGTTCTATTGTACAATTCTTGTTTTAGAATTTTGCAGGAAAACTTCTCTCTAAATGGGAAGGACCGTATATCATCGAGGAAGTTTATCGCTCTGGAGCCATTAAGATCAATAACGCCGAAGGCACTAATCCGATGGTGGTCAATGGGCAAAGAATTAAGCATTACATCTCAGGTACACCTATTAATGTTGATACTAACATTATTCAAACTATGACACCGGAGGAACACATAAGAGAGACCTTCCAGAACACTCCAGAACCCAGAAAAGGAAGAGGTACGTGATACGGTAAGTAAACCGACTCCAAAAATTCCATAAAAATACTTTCTGTCAGTTTTGGAATATTAGAAAAAATACAAAAATAAGAAACAGCCGAGGGGACCCACGAGGTGCACACGAGGCACCAGGGCGCGCCACACTCCCCCAGGCGTGCCCTGGTGGCTCATGGGCCCCTCGTGAGCCTTCCCGACTCCGTTTTCTTCTAGAATACTTGTTTGCAAGATAAAAATTCTTTATATATACTCCTGGACGTTTTGACCACCATATCGCAGAAATCTCCTCTGTTCTTGTTTTGTGCTATTTTTCTGACAGATCTAGATCTACATGGCTCCCCAAAAGCTCCATGCCAAGCACCGTATTGTGCAACCATCGTCGGGCAAACGCCCCTATAGCGAGGTTTACTATGAGTTGTCGTCGGGAGAGGAAGACAATGGCGAGGAGGACAAGGTCGAGGAAGTTGCGGGAACCCAGGCTCCAGAAGGAGGGCAAGCCATTCCCATGGAGGAGACCGCGGAGAAGGGACATATCCTTCAACCCTTATATGATCATCTCTCCCCATCTATAATTGAAGCCCTAAGAGTCTTTGAAACAATTTGTGCTCAGAATACATCTCTCACTCGTGAGGTTATTTTGTTGGAAGAGCAAAACATCGCCCTTCGGAGCATCAACCGTAAATTGGAGTTTCTGCTAAGGCTGAAGGACAAGCCCACCACTTCATCACCACCATCATCACCGAAGAAAGAAACTTGAGTACATGGGTATGGGCACTCCCCTTGGCTTGTGCCAAGCTTGGGGGAGGTGCCCCGGTATCGTATCACCATCACTTTTATTATCTTTACCTATTTTAGTTCGATCCTTAGTTACTGCGTGATCTAGGTGAATAAAAGTTTAGTATGATCTATTTTCGAGTGCTAGTTTCGTGATCTATCTACCTATGTAATTGAGTTGAGAGTTATATAATAAAGAGTAGTTTGAGTTTTTGCTTCTTTACTTTTATGTTTCAAACCTAGCAATGAAAATAATGAAAAAGATCATATGCTAATCCTATGGGAAGTAATGATATTACATAAAAACCCTTAAACCTAGTTTCATGTCATAAGAGTCCACTATACCTACCTATGGATTGAATAAGATCCTTCGAGTAAGTTGTCATCGGTGCATAAAGCAATAAAAATTGCTCATAAATATGTATGATCTTTTATTGTAAGGGAAAATAAGCTTTGTACGATCTCGTGATGGTAAATAAATAAAAGCGATGGACTGCATAATAAAGGTTGCTATCACAAGGGGCAATATAAAGTGACGTTCCTTTGCATTAAGAGCTTGTGCATCCAAAAACAAAAAGTGCATGGCAACCTCTGCTTCCCTCTACGAAGGGCCTATCTTTTACTTTTATGTATTTACTTTTTATGCAAGAGTCAATAGTGTTCTCCTCTATTCCTTTTTATTTTTCTCTTTTGCAAGCATCATGTGGTGGGGAAAGATCTAGGCATATATATCCAGTTGGATATGAGTAATCATGAGTTATTATTGTTGACATCACCCTTGAGGTGAATAAGTTGGGAGGCGAAATTATAAGCCCCTATCTTTCTATGTGCCTGGCTTAAACTTTTTGCTCCATATATATATGTTGTGAGTGTTAACAATCATAGAAGACTATATGATGGTTGAGTATGTGGACTCGCTAAAAAGAACCTACATGAGACCCTTCTTGAAAATATGATGAATTGCAATTGCATTGTTGACTGAGAACATAGTTTGTTAGTATTCAAGAAAGTTTATGCCTTATACTTCGTTGTTGTGATGAATTGTTACTTGCTCATGAGAAGTTTTATGATATTGAATATTGCTGTTATAATAATGATCATGATGCTACTATGTCCGTATTTTGTTTTTATCGACACCTCTCTCTCTAAACATGTGGACATGATTATCGATATTGGCTTTCGCTTGAGGACAAGCGAGGTCTAAGCTTGGGGAGTTGATACGTCCATTTTGCATCATGTTTTCCTACTATTATTTATGATGTTTATAATCAATATAACACTTTGTGGAGCAATTCTAATGCCTTTTCTCTCTTAATATGCAAGATTTACATAAGGAGGGAGATTGCCGGCAGCTGGAATTCTGGACCTAAAAAAGCTATGTCAGAGATACCTATTCTGCACATCTCCAAATGGCTGAAATTTAACGGAGATTTATTTTGGAATAAATAAAAAATACTGGAGCAAAGAAGTACCAGAGGGGGCCACCCAGGTGCCCACGAGGCACCAGGGCGCGCCACCCCCCCCCCCCCCACCCAGGTGCCTCCGGTGCCCATTTTCTGGTATATAAGCCCATTTGCCCTAGAAAAAATAAGGAGAAGACTTTTGGGACGGAGCGCCGCCGTCTCAAGGCGGAACTTGGGCAGGAGCACTTTTGCTCTCCGGCGGAGCGATTCCGCCGGGGACACTTCCCTCCGGGAGGGGGAAATCGAAGCCATCGACATCACCAATGATCCTCTCATCATGGGAGGACTAATCTACATCAACATCTTCCACAGCATCATCTCATCTAAAACCCTAGTTCATCTCTTGTATTCAATCTTTGTCTCAAAACCTCAGATTGGTACCTGTGGGTTGCTAGTAGTGTTGATTACATCTTGTAGTTGATGCTAGTTGGTTTATTTGGTGGAAGATTATATGTTTAGATCCATTATGCTATGCAATACCCCTCTGATCTTGGACACGAATATGATTTGTGAGTTGTTACTTTTGTTCTTGAGGACATGGGAGAAGTCTTGTCATAAGTAATCATGTGAATTTGGTATTCGTTCGATATTTTGATGATATGTATGTTGTTGATTCTCTTAGTGGTGTCATGTGAACGTCGACTACATGACACTTCACCATCTTTGGGCCTAAGGGAATGCATTGTGGAGTAGTAATTAGATGATGGGTTGCTAGAGTGACAGAAGCTTAAACCCTAGTTTATGCGCTATTCTGTAAGGGGCTGATTTGGATCCATATATTTAATGCTATGGTTAGATTTATCTTAATTCTTCTTTCGTAGTTGTGGATGCTTGCGAGAGGGGTTAATCATAAGTGGGAGGTTTGTTCAAGTAAGAAAAACACCCAAGCACCGGTCTACCCACATATCAAATTATCAAAATAGCGAACGCGAATCAAACGAACATGATGAAAGTGACTAGATGAAATTCCCATGTGTCCTCGAGAAACTCTAGCTTATTATAAGAGATTGTTCCGGCCTGTCCTTTGCAACAAAATGATTGGGTTACCTTGCTGCACTTTAAGTTACTATTGCTACTTGTGACCTGTTACAAATTATCTTGCTATCAAACTACTCGTTACCGATAATTTCAGTGCTTGCAGAAACACCTTGCTGAAAACCGCTTGTCATTTCCTTCTGCTCCTCGTTGGGTTCGACACTCTTACTTATCGAAAGGACTACTATTGATCCCCTATACTTGTGGGTCATCACTCGCCATGTGCCCGAAAAGGTCTGCCGATATAGCACCACTGCGCAACATATTTGATGTGGTGGCATGTTGTTGCCACTTGCCAATGTGGATCGAACCCTTAACAGATCAGGTGGAAAGAACGTTTCCGGGATGCTGCGGTCGTTCCCGGGTGTTTCCTATCTTATAGTGTTGTTAACGTGTTTGAACAACTCCTCTCTGTTATTTACCTTCTTGTTGGTGTGGAAGTCTAGAGAAAGTAGACTTAGTCTTGTTTATGACCTTCCAGGAGATCTTCATCTTGATGCCATTACATTTTATCAAGCACTACTGCAGGATGCTGCTAACGCGACGCATCAATCAGAGACCCTTCGACGAAACTGTGTGCGATGCATGAACCGCAAACGATGTCGTAATAAAACCGTCACCAATAAGACAAACTGTGTGCGATGGCAGAGACATCAAGCACGATTCAGATTAGAGTTGCGTGTGCGATACGTGGCATACAGTTGATCCATACGAACTCTTTGTGATGAGCCAGAACAACAGAAACGGTCAAGCAGATCAAGGTGTGTGCGATAGATGACATACAGTTCACTCGGATGAACTATTTGTGACTAGCGAACACAACAGATCAACCAGATCAAGGTGTGTGCGATATACGGCATACAGGTCACTCGGATGAACTGTTTGAGATTAGCCAGCACAACCTAAACGGTCAGCCAGATCAAGGTGTGTGCGATATACGGCTTACAGTTCACTCGGGTGAACTGTTTGTGTTGACACAAAACAACAGAAACGGTTGAACTTAACAAGATGTGTGTGATACGTGGCAAACAGGCCAGTAATCAAAAATGTGTGGGAAGACAGATAACAACACAGACGATTCCTGTTAATAGGCCGTGTGTGTTGTGGGCAAACGCTTGCTGGTATACAATTGTCAGCGATTGATGAAATCATCACCGACGGGTTCCCGAGGTTAGCCCGTGGGCGATGTGATTTGCTCTGTCCGCACAACATCTATGCTCTGTCTACAGAACAACAACATATATACTTCTAAGGACATGATTGCATAACCAAATTAAACATCCAATTACATAACTGACTACACACATAACATTTGCACACACCAAAGTAAACAATTACATCCATAATAAACTAGGATAAACGATCATATCTAATCATCATCTACTTCTTCTTGTGACGCTTGCCGCCGCTGCTCTGCTGGTGGATCAATCCCTCACCGATTCCAGGAAGGAGGCACTCCCTCATGTCGACGATCCGCCTATGCATCGCGTAGCATGTGTACACATTCTTGGCTACAAACCTGAGGTGAGCTTCATCCAGTCTCCGAACCCAGGCACCGTGCCAGGCTGTAGGATTTTTATTGGAACCATCCTTCATGTTTTCGTAGTAGGGGTCGATGATGGCCGCGGTAAGTTCAACCAGGGAGTCCTTCTTCGTGTTGCCCTAGACCTTGTAGTGGCCAGGGATGTCGACAAGCTTCTCGCTGGCCAAGCCGAAAATCTCGAGCGCTTTTACATCGTCGGCGGTGTCCACCGCAGCGAACTTGTAGTTGGGGTTGTTGACAAACCTGGCGAAATGCTCGCAAGGCCTTGTGGCCAGGCAGTAGTGGTAGACGAGGACGTGATAGCCCACGCACAACTGGGCGACGGCAACCTTCTGATCAACCCCGGGACGACCGGCGGTGTACTGGAGGTCGAAGCCGACCACTTTGTACTTGTCATCCTCAGCAAGCAAGTGCTCCATGGTGTTGATGGAGTCCTCCACCACGGCCGGATCGATAGTGTACACTGATATGTCCCAAATGTATCTATTTTTTCAAACACTTTTGCTCTGGTTTTGGACTCTAATTTGCATGATTTGAATGGAACTAACCCGGACTGACACTGTTTTCAGTAGAATTGCCATGGTGTTATTTTTGTGCAGAAATAAAAGTTCTCGGATGGACCTAAAACTTTACAGAGAATTATTTCAGAATATATAAAAAATACTGGTGAAAAGATCTACTGGTGGGGGCCACCCAGGAGCCACAAGCTCAGAGGGCACGCCTACCCCCCAGGGTGCGCCCCCTAGGCTTGTGGGGCCCTGGCAGCTCCGTTAACCCTAATTCCAACGCTATAAGTACCTATTCATGGAGAAAAAAATCAGAGAGAAAGAATCATCGCGTTTAATGATACGAAGCCGCCGCCACCTCCTGTTCTTCATCGGGAGGGCTGATCTGGAGTCCGTTCGGGGCTCCGGAGAGGAGGATTCGACGCCGTCATCATCATCAACCATCCTCCATCACCAATTTCATGAAGCTCACTGCCGTGCGTGAGTAATTTCTTCATAGGCTTGCTGGACGGTGATGGGTTGGATAAGATTTACCATGTAATCGAGTCAATTTGTTAGGGCTTTGATCCCTAGTATCCACTATGTTCTGAGATTGATGTTGCTATGACTTTGCTATGCTTAATGCTTGTCAGTAGGGCCCGAGTGCCATGATTTCAAATCTGAACCCTTTATGTTTTCATGAATATATTTGTGTTCTTCATCCTATCTTGCAAGTTATATGCACCTATTACGTGTTATGATCCGCATACCCCAAGGTGACAACAATTGGGATTCTTTCCGGTGATTACCGTAGTTTGAGGAGTTCATGTATTCACTAAGTGCTAATGCTTTGTTCCGGTTCTCTATTAAAAGGAGGCCTTAAGATTCCTTAGATTTCCTTATGGACCCCGCTGCCACGGGAGGGTAGGACAAAAGATGTCATGCAAGTTCTTACTATAAGCACGTATGACTATATACGGAATACATGCCTACATTACATTGATAATTGGAGCTATTGTGTATCGCCCTAGGTTGTGACTGTCATATGATGAATGTCATCCAACATAATTATCCATCACCGATCCAATGCCTACGATTTTCGCATATTGATCTTTGCTAAGTTACTTTCATTACTGCTGCTGTTACAATCGCTACAAAACTGCTACTGTTACTATTGCTACTGTTACTATTGCTACTGTTACTACTGCTATTGAAACTATCATATTACTATGCTACTAAACACTTTGCTGCAGATATTTAGTTCTCAGGTGTGGTTGAATTGACAACTCAACTGCTAATACTCACAAATATTCTTTGGCTCCCCTTGTGTCGAATCAATAAATCTGGGTGAAATACTACCCGCGAAAACTGTTGCGATCCCCTATACTTGTGGCTTATCAAGACCTTTTTCTGGCGCCGTTGCCGGGGAGCATAGATCTATCTGTTGAGTCACTTGGGATTTATATCTGTTGATCACTATGAAGAATCTGAAAGACGCTAAGACCATGATCGTCCCCTCTATGACTAGAGGAGCTAAGGAACTGCCATCACTCTCTGCACTTGATTCACCTTCTGTTTTGAGTAGGCTTGCGACACCGCCACCTGTTATTCATTCTGATATGTCGCAAGTTATTGATGATACTACTTCTGCTATGAATGAAACTATTGATGATGCTAGTACTATGCTTGATAATACTGTGCCACTTGGTGAATTTCTTGATGAACAAATTGCTAAAGCTAAAGGAACTGAAAATGTTGAAACTCTTGAAAATTATGATTCACCTATTATGCCTAGGTTTCCTACTCGAGTTGAAATGCCTAAGACATCTGATGGTTATGTTTTCGATAGGGAGACAACTAGGGCAATTCTTGTTGTAATGATAGAGATGTGGTTAGAAAATTGCTTGCTGAGTTGAAAGAAAAATCTATGAGGGAGAGAATGAAATATGATCCTAAGTTCGCTACCTCTCCCATATTTTTTACTGATAAGGATTATGAATTCTCTGTTGATCATGAGTTAATTACTTGGGATTTTTATATCTGTGCCCCTGGTTCCTTAGCCATACTCATTCATCCCCACGCTCTTAACACTTGCTCACTTTTCCCCACTCTCTTGTCTGAAACCCTCAGAAATGGTCACAAACGGTGGATGCCGTCGGGTCAGTGCTTTGACCATTAACTCTGACGAGTGGGGCCGCGCTGGACTGTGTCGCCTGTTGGACCTGACAATTGGGGCCGCGTCGGACGGTGCCGCTCTTCGCCCGTTGGGCCGTGGTTAGACTGTTGGGCCCTGTGCGCGCCGCAACGACAGAAGCCTGCTATGCATGCACGACATGTCCAGCTAGCCTGCTATGCATGCACGTAGCTAGCTTGCCTGCATGTGCCGATGCCCGCCGCCACGATGCGCTGACCGGCCTTTTTCTGCGCGCGAGCTGCCACGGACGCTGACCGGCCTCTTTCTGCACACGAGCCACCACGGACGTAGGGACGGTCATTGCCGCTGGTTCATCTCATCTCGCACGCTTGTCTCCTCGATGTAGAGCATGGTTTCAGACTTTTCGATCCACTCGCATATATTCAACGTGGCAATTAAAACTTGTTGGTAATTAAAGTGGCATATCGATTGACGCGGCTCGTTTGAACGTAGAAAATCCAAAGCGCGGCCGGTGCCACTCCCCTTCCCTTCCCCTTTCCCTATTTAAACCACCCACCCCTCCACCTATTCTCACATCCATTTGCGCCGCCCCCTTCTTTTCTTCACCCAAACCCAGAGCACTCTCAAAGTGAGGCGAGGATGCAGTACAACGGCCCCACCTTCGAGCTCCCACCGACCGTGCCGGAGCGGCGGTATCCCGCCGGCGTGGTCGTGGAGACGACGCTCCGCGTGTGGGCGTTCTCATGCTGGAGGGGTGCAAAGGAGTTTGCCCAATGGTTCCTCGGTGCGGGCTTCGCCCACCTCCCGGCGGGCTCGCCGGTGATGTTCCGATTGGAGGAAGTGCGTCCAAGCTCCAGTACTCCGCCGATAGGGCTGATCATCAACTTCACCAACAGATTTGATGCATACTACCTCCTCGGCAAGGTGTTTTGGTGTGGGTGCGAGTTTATTGCATTCACCACCTACAACATCTTCACCGACTTCAACAGCATCTTCCCCACCCGCAACGGTATGCACAGCCTCCCCTACTACCTCGGCGAGGACGGCATGGAGGAGGAGCAGTGAAGAGGAGCAGTGAAGAGGAGGTGCAGTGAAGATGGTGGTGAAGGCCCGGTCTCATGAAGCTTTTCTTGCATGCCCTAGGGTGTTAGGGCTTTTTATCTTTTATATATTTCTATCTTAATTATGTCGTTGGTTGTACCGTGAACTTTTTATCTCTGTCATGTTATATCATGTTGGGAACCCTAAGAACTATGTTATGCTTGCTACCCTTATTTGATAGGGAATGTCGTTGGTTATCTGTGTTTTGCTTGCTACTTTTATATGTCGTTGGTTGTACCCTTATTTGACGTGAGATATCGCTAGATGGATATGGTGCCGTAGCCGAGCCCTTCTGCTAAATCAATCAATGAAAGGGTATCCCTCAATGAAAACCAGCAAGTTTTGGGGTTAGCCTTGTAAAAATGGTTGGAGGGTAGCCCATTCGTCTTGTTATATTCATGTTGTGTAATATTTGTATTTTGGCCCTTATATTCTAGGGTCAAGTTTTGGCACGCGCGGCTAATGGACTAGTTGAAGTGTCAAAAAGGAAATTAAAGCTAGAAAAATGAGCCATGTTGATGTTGAAAAGAAGGAGAAAAGATAATTTTTTTGAATTGTTGGTGGACCTATTCCATATATTGTATGAACAAAAACAAGCTAATTTTTGAATAGTTTGTGGCCATTTGGCATGATGAAATTAATTTTGGCCCTTATATTATAGGTTTTATTGGTTCCAAGTTTTGGCACGGGCGGCTAATGGACTAGTTGAGGTGTCAAAAAGGAAATTAAAGCTGGAAAAAAAAGAAGCTAAATTGTTTGAATTGTTGGTGCCCATATATATTGTAGGATACCTATATTGTATGAACAAAAAGAAGCTAATTTTTGAATAGTTTGTGGCCATTTGGCAGGATGAAAATAATTTTTGAAGGGTAGCCCATTGTTTACTTGTTGGTGGCCATATTGCACTCAATCTCTGTAAGCAAAAAAACAGAGGAAAAACAGTGCCAGCGCATGCACTATTTTTCTAGGCCTCTTTAATCTTTGTGATCCTACGACAGTCAACGCAATGCGACAGCCCAACCAGAGCTTGGTTTCATTTTGGGCCCAATAACTACGTTTTTTTTCTCTTGCCCTTGGTGTTGTCTGACGAAACTGAAAGTGTCAAAAACTAACACCTACAGAGATTCAGAGATGGAGATAGAGACATAGTTTAAGCAACACAGAGAGCACATGATCCACAAATTAAGCAACACAGAGAGCACATGATCCACAAACCCTTAAGCAAATCGTAGAGCACATGAAACGACACAAATAACATCTCTAACGAGTGATGACCAGCAAGTAAGCAAATCCTAGAGCAACTATACAAAAATAAAATCCTAAAGCTATCAGATTCGCCTGCTTGTTCAACTGAATCATCTGCCTCAAGTTCTTGTTCATCTTATTTAATTCCCCTTGAAGCCTCCGAACGTAGCACTTTCAGAGACCAAATTCCGAGTGGCTGACGGCAGATTGACCTCCCGGGTTGCGGCCCAATTGAATTGAAGCAAGCCCTCCCCTTGAAGCCTCCGAACGTAGTCATCCATCCATTCAAAATGTGTGCATTTCTTCACGATCTGAAACGAAATCATGAACCCTAAATCTCAAATCCAACGAAAAAGAATTAGAAGCAAAGAGAAAAAAGAAGGGAAGGGTCAAAGAAAAATCATGAGATCTAACCTGCCCCTCTGGCTTGCTCTCGCATTTCACGAACTCGCACCCAAAGTTGCCATTCTTGTCCTCCTTCGAAGTCAACCTTTTCAGTGGTGCGGTGCGTGGGCAGTCAGGGCATCGCTCCATGGGCACTGGACCATACTGGGGCCATGAGGGGCGGGAGGCTGAAGTGGAGCTCGACATATCTAGTCGCCGGAGAAGAAGAAGCAGACGAGTGGCTCCTCTGGTCACCGCAGAAGAAGAATAAGACAGGGGAGGCAATGGTGGGCGAGCACAACCAACGTCTCGCGGATCGCCTCTCGCGGATCGCCCAAGGATCCAACGATGCGGAGCCGTCCTTGTGATCCAACGGCGTGGAGCCCGCACGCAGCCTGGCCTCAGAATTCCTTCTAGAAGACCATATCTGAGGGCTGTCGCTTGGCGCTAGGGTATGATTGGACGGCTGATGTTCGGAGCTAGGGTTAGGCGAAACCCCGCAGGGTTTAGAGGGGTTTTGAGTTGGTCAACGGGGTTATCTAGTGTTTGACCAATATTCAACTGAGCATAACTAATTTAAAAAAAATCCAAAAAATATGAAACCTTCGCGAATCGTCGTTTTATAAGACACACTAACGAGGAAAAATACTAAACTTGGTCTACGGTCATTTTAAAAAAAAACCTAGTTGGCACGATCGTGGTTAAATGAGCACCATTAATTTAAAAAAATCAAAAAATATAAAACATGCGCACAATGTTGTCTTATGTGACATGTTACCAAAAAAAATCATAAACTTGTTCTATGGACATTTTCATGAAAAAACCTTCACAAATATGAGCTATCACGTACAACGTTATAGAGAGTTCAAGGAAAGGAGGTAGGTTTTTTGAAAAATTAAAAAAATCAAAAAAATCACCAAAGCTTCATTTCAAAGTGAATAAGAAGGATCTGAACTTAGTTTTCCTTTTTCATATTTTAAACGTGTTTTTAATGGTTTTCTATTAAATCACATTATTTTCAAAAAAAATGTAAAAATATGAAGATTAATTCAATAAATAGTGAGACTTCGAATCTACACTATATAGATTGAATATGTGTTAATAAAAAATATTTGGCTCATTTAGAGTAGGTCCAAAAAAACTTGATTACAAATGGGGCTGTTTACCCTAGCTTCGGAGCTCATTTGGAGCACATTTCCCATGACTATAAGTTTTACCACACAAAAGAGATCGGATTGATCACCTAATGTTTATAATAGTTCAGCAAACATTACAACATCACACCACAGGGCAATGGAGTTCAAGTGTTGGTTCAAATTCAAATTCTGCCTGAAATTCAAATTTTGCCTCAAATTTCACATCAAAGTACAAATAGCATTATTAAACCTTACAAGTTTTCACAGTTGTTCAAATTGACCATAGAAACCTTAGTACAAATCCTTAAAGTTCAAAGTTTACAACTTGCATTCAACGTTCGAAGTTCACATCTTTGTCTTGCTCCTTGTGTTCCGAGACGGCTTAACAGCCTTGCTCCTGGTTTCCCTAGGTGGGATATCCACCTTTTTCTTCTTCCTTTTGATCTTCACTTCAGGCGGTGGCTGTCGAGATGCTAACGGAGGACTTCCACTGGCCAGTTGACGGGGTTCAAAACCTTCATAAGCCATGGCTTCATATTCTTCAAATTCTTTCTCTCTTGGCCTTTTCTCTCCTTTTCCTCTCATTTTCCTAGAGCTAGGTCAAATAGAAAAAATATTATAAGCCATCGATAAAAAGAGAAGAAATGCACAAAAAAGGGAAGTTTGTTGCACACATACCAAGCTGCCGGCAGTGCTAATTTACTTGCTTCATTCTCCTCTGCATTAGCTGCAATTTGCTTTGCTGCTTCATTCTCCTCTGTATTAGCTTCAATCTGCTCTAATGCTGCATTCTCCTCTGCATTTGTTGCTGCCCATCGTTCCTCTTCTCCAAATGAAGCATCCACTGGATTGGTACATTTCCTAGCAATGTGCCCTAGGGTTCCACATTTTTTGCACTTTCGCTGTCTTTTTACATGACCCTCTTCACCTCTTCTGATCCTGTTCTTCCTTGGTCTTCCTGGTGGTCTAGTCAGTACAGGAGCATTTAGTTTAAACCCTGGATCTACTATGTTCCATTGGTCTTTTCCCAAGAGTGCAGGCACATTGGAAGCATAAGCAGCCCTGAATTTGGCAACAGAAAAATATTCAGAGATGTATTCATCAACTTCACCATCTTCACCACCTATAACAGTCATCAGATGTAGGGCATGTATGCATGGCTTCCCACGGAGCTGCCATTGCCTACAACTGCATTCCGTAGTTGCTAGGTTAACTGGATATCTCCATTCCCTGTTTTTACTGTCAGTATATGTTACCTCAGCCTCGTGTGTCGTCGCTCGAATGCATTTCATGTTCAGTCCTCTTGCCTTGGCATGCAATGCCTTAATAAGAGATGGGAGCATAAGATGGCCAACATATTCTGTTTCTGCAATTCTTTTGCGAAGAGCCATCTTTATCATGATCATCAGCCGAATCTTATCAAATATTTGCCATATCAGAAGCCCTTTCAATGACTTGATCTTTGAATTGAAACACTCTGCCAGGTTACTGGTCACATAGTCTACTTTGCAGATTTCATTGAATTTGCTTCTTGACCACAACTTTCCATGATGTGCATCTAGGTACTCCTTCACCAGAGGATTGTGAGCATACATCACTCTCAAATGATGCGCATGCTGGCCATAAGCTCTCATCATAAACTTTACCTTTGAATTTGTTTCTGAAATTCTGCGCTAGGTGTCGCATACATTCCCTATGCTCCACTCCAGGGAATACAATTTCCACTGCAGTCTCCAAACCCTTGCAAGCATCTGTGTGTATAGCTAAACCTGGGGGTGTACCTATAAGGTTGCGCAACTGCTGCAGAAACCAGACCCAACTTTCCTCAGACTCTGCCTCCACCACACCAAATGCAACTGGGAATAGCCAGTTGTGTCCATCAACTGCAGAAGCTGCCACTAGTTGTCCTCTCCACCTTCCATTCAAAGCAGTTGCATCAACAGCCAAATAGGGCCTGCAACCATCAAGAAACCCCTGCCAACAAGCCTTGAAACAAACAAAAGCCCTCCTGAAGCACTCCTTCTCAAATGACTTACCTTTTATTTTGTATGTAACTATATGCTTGTCAATCTCTACAACACTCCCTGGACTAGCAGCTTCCACTTCAGATTTAAATGTGTAGAGCAACTGAAAGCTCTCATTCCAAGGACCATTAATCCTGTCAAGAGCCATTTCCCTAGCATAGAAAATCCTCATGTAAGGTAAGTCAATCTTGTACTTCTCAAATAGCTTCCCATGGAGTGCTATTGGACCAAGTGTTGGTGTTTCTCTCAACCAATCCAAAATTGCATCTGCCACCCACCTAGTCTTTGCTAGCTTTGCTTTAGCCTTCCCTCCTCCCCCTCCAGGTGGACAAGTGTGCTGGTGTGGGTTCTTTTTTATCTGAAACAAAATGGGATCAGTATAAACTGAAATAAAATGAATCAGTATAAACTGAAATACACAAACCTGAATGAACTTGCTCCTCAACATATGTGATGCATGCAACCTCCATCTACACCTATCATATGGGCAATGAATAGTGAACCTTGTTGGCTCACTCCTATCAATCACATATGTATTTTTAGTGAGAATGCAGTATGTAGTCACTACATTACGACAGTCCACCATCGATTGGAATATGGTGCCGACAGCTAGCTGAGGATCTTCCCTGTTCCAATCAATTGTTGGCATGTCCTCACCATCATATTCATCTAAAACTAAGCTGTCGATGTTCTCCTGCCTCTCTTCATCGTCAGTGTCATCAAATCTAGCACGGCTGATAGGTTCCTCCGGATATTCATCTTCCATTGCTTGTTTACTGACAGTATCTACAAGATCAGGGAACATATTCTCATCCTCATCATCATTTCGAGGCACCTCTTCGTCTGGCTCTGCATCTTGTTGTACATCGGCTGCAGCTGCGATAGGAGAAGCGGCACAAGAAGCGGCAGCAGACATATTGTGACTTTCAGAACCACTAACTCTGCTTGGTTTCGACCTACAAGGAGTGCCGGGGCGCTCGCTATTAGCAGAGACAGAAGATTTCTGAACATCCTTCCCCTTGTCACGTTCATTCCATGGCCGAAGCACCTTGATAAGGATTTTACCGAAGCGGCTTTCAGCATTCAAAGTAAAGAGCAATCCTAGATGCTCATCGCAAGTTAATGGGACAAATTTTTGCTCTGTACTGCTGAAATTTTTTAATTCAACAGCATCGGCAGGGCTCCACCCATATGAAGAATTTTGGAGCACCGCGAGCAAATCTTTGAACGACATACTTGTTTCTACCACCTTCGGATAGAAAAATCCAGTAAGCATTTGCGGTTTTCTACCGCGCAGCACACTAACTTCCATCCTAACCGCCAGCCAGAAAGCAAGCGCAGGATCAATCCTATTCGATTCAAATAAGGGTAGGTTTCAGTTAGGCCGGGAACAATTCAGCAAAATTTGATCGATTCACATGACTAGCTGTCAAATAGGGCCGAATTTATGAATCAGCAAATCAGTTAGAGGGGAAACGACGCTTACCCAGGTGTAATCCATGAATTATCCGCCGCCAATTCGACCCAATCCTCTCCACGGTCGATGGGCTTGAGAACCTGCTCCCTCGACATCACTGCTTAATCCTGAGGGGGATGTGGGGGTAGATCTGGCGGAGGCCACGACGGTGGCGGAGGCGAAATGGGGTTAGAGGTTGGAGGGCATGACGGCGGCGGAGGCTGCACGACGGCGGCGGAGGGGGCAGAGCGGCGTGGTGCTGTAGTGGCTTGAGGTTCAGACAAGGGGATCCCTCAGACAAGCTCATCTGACATGTCTTAATGTGGCCCCACTCGTCAGGTCCAACGGGCAACAGAGTCCAGCACGGCCCCACTCGTCAGAGTTAACGGTCAATGGTTTGACCCAACGGCATCCTCCGTTGTGACCATTTATGAGGGTTTCGGACAAGGGAGTGGGGAAAAGTGAGGAAAATTTAAGAGCGTGGGGATGAATGAGTAGAGCTAAGGAACCAGGGGCACAGATATAAAAATCCCTAATTACTTTGGTTGAATCTGATCCTTTTCATGGTTATGAAACTGAAACTGTTGTGGCACACCTTACTAAATTGAATGATATAGCCACCCTATTTGCTCATGAGGAAAAGATGCGTTACTATTACATCCTTAAGTTGTTTCCTTTCTCATTAAAGGGTGATGCTAAGAAATGGTTTAATACCCTTGCTCCTGGTTGTGTGCGTAGTCCCCAGGATATGATATATTACTTCTCTGAAAAATGTTTTCCTGCTCACAAGAAACAAGCTGCTTTACAGGAAATATTTAACTTTGTGCAAATTGAAGAAGAGAATCTCCCTCAAGCTTGGGGGAGGCTTCTCCAACTACTTAATGCTTTGCCTAATCATCCTATTAAGAAAAATGAAATACTTGATATCTTTTATAATGGACTAACCGATGCTTCTAGGGACTACCTAGATAGTTGTGCTGGTTGTGTTTTCAAGGAATGAACTGTTGGACAAGCTGAAGAACTATTGAATAATATATTGAGACACTTCCTGAACCACCACCTAAGCCAACCCCGAAGATTGGACACTTCCTGAACCACCACCTAAGCCAACCCCGAAGAAAAGAGGTATTCTATTCCTCAGTCCAGAAGATATGCAAGAAGCTAAGAAATCTATGAAGGAAAAAGGTATTAAAGCTGAAGATGTTAAGAATCTACCACCTATTGAAGAAATACATGGACTTGATATTCCAACACAGGTAGTAGAGGTAAATTCTCTCACTAGATTTGATGAAAGTGATATCCCTTATAATAAATCTGCTAGCCAATGCTTGGATCAATTTGATAACTACATCATTAAGCAAGAACACTTCAATTTATATGTTAGCAATCAACTAGAACGAAATGCCATCATGATTGAACGCTTGAGTGATTTGATGTTTGGAACTGCTAATGATGTTAAGTGCTTGAGTAAACAAGCTTCTATGGTCCAGACTCAGTTAGAACAAATTGCTAAGTCACAAAATGATTTGCTTGAAGAAATGAATAACAAAATGAATGATCATGCTATTAGAGTTGTTACTAGAGGGGGTAGAATGACTCAGGATCCTCTATATCCTGAAGGTCATCCTAAAAGAATTGAACTTCTCAAAGAAATAATATTGATGCACCTAGTCCATCTAAGAAGAAAAAGAAAAAGAAAAATGATAGGACTTTACATGCTTCTAGTGAACCTGAGATAGGAAAACCTCCTGAGAATCATAATGATGCTTCTATTTCTGATGCTGAGACACAATCTGGTAATGAACATACACCTAGTGATAATGATAATGATAATGATAATGATGATGTTCATGCTGATGCTCAACCAGATAATGATGTAGAAATAGAACCTGCTGTTGATCTTGATAACCCACCTCCTAAGAATAAAAGATATGATAAAAGAGACTTTGTTGCTAGAAAACATGGGAAGGAAAGAGAATCATGGGTTCAAAAACCCATGCCTTTTCCCACTAAACCATCTAAAAACAAGGATGAGGAAGATTTTGAGCGCTTTCTTGAAATGCTTAGACCTGTCTTTTTGCGTACTCGCTTGATTGATATGTTGAAAATGTCTCCCTATGTTAAATACATGAAAGATATTGTCACAAATAAAAGCAAGATACCTGAAGCTGAAATTTCTACCATGCTTGCAAATTATTCTTTTAAGGGTGGAATACCTAAGAAGTTAGGGGATCCAGGAATACCTACTATACCATGCTCCATTAAAATAAGTTATGTTAAATCTGCTCTATGTGATTTTGGAGCCGCTGTTAGTGTTATGCCTTTCTCTTTATATAGAAGACTTGATTTGAATAAGCTCACACTTACTGAAATATCTTTGTAAATGGATGATATATCAACTGCTATACCCATTGGAATTTGCGAGGATGTTCCCGTTGTAGTTGCAAATGTTACTATCTTGACAGACTTTGTTATACTTGATATGCCCGAGGACGACAACATGTCGATTATCCTTGGTAGACCCTTTTTGAATATTGCAGGGGATGTTATTGATTGCAACAAAAGCAAGGTCACTTTTTGTCGGGGGGATGACCCCCGGGTAGGCTCAAGGAGACAAGTCACCATTTCGAAACTTTGCCAGGGGAGCAACCCCTGGCATGCTGCAGCCTGGCCGGCTGGAGCTGTCCGGCTGGAGCCCGTCCGGATGGAGCACCATCCGGGTGGAACCCGTCCGGGTGGAACCTGTCCGGCTGAAGAGCCGTCCGGGTGGAGAGCCCGTCTAGCTAGAACCCGTTCGGCTTGGGGACATCCGGCTGCCCCAGCTGGCTCCCCGTCCAGCTGCTCCAGCTGGCTTGCTGCATGAAGTCAACCACAATGTCCCGTCGGACCTGCGCAGACGAGACGGCCATGCTCTACAGTGCAGCACTGTTGATGAATGAAAGACACTGTTCATGCGTCATATGTCACCTCAAATAGTGTATAGTTGGCCATGTGGGCCACCCCTTGTCCCCTGGGCACCCCTTTATAAGGTGCACCAGGGAGGAGCTCCACTCCATGCTCTCATACACTCCCTCTCGTTCTCAGTCTCACAGGAGAAGAGGAGAGCTTAGAGCTCTCTTCTTCCTCCTCCAAACAGCTCCAGGAGCAACCATGTACTACCATATACACTCCATATACATCAGACATGCAGGAGTAGGGGTGTTACCTCCCCCGGAGGGCCCCGAACCTGGGTAAACCACCGTGTACAGTTGCCCAATCCCGTCTCGGATCTCCACCGCAGCCTTACCGCCCCACACTTTTACCCATCCCATGGCATCTGCCGTGAGAAAACCATGACAGTTGGCGCCCACCGTGGGGCAAGCTGCTTCTAGAACCGCGGTCCGGGCAGGACCCTCTTCGTCATCACCACCGCGACGTCGCTGCCGTCTCTCCAGCGGCGCTCGGGGGCTCGACATCAGCGTGCCCGTGCGGGGCGGCGTGTCCTCGTCATCTGCCTTTGGTCCGCGCTCGCGTGCGCCGTCCAGCCTCCTCCCGCACCGCGCCCTGCCCCGGCTGCTGCGTCATCCCGCTACGTCCGTGCTCGTGCGCGCTGCCTCGGTCCCTGCTCCGCTCCGCCTCCGTCCGCGCGCGCGTGCGCCGCGTCAGGCCTCCTGCCTCCTGAAGCCACCGCTCCTCTACGACCGCGAGACCTCCCTAGAGCCACAGCAGCCGTGGAAGCCGCCTAGGAGATCCTTCGTAGCCGCCCGAATCAGGCGCCTCGCCGTCCCGCCGCTGTCCCATGCGTCCCGTGGCATCGGACCTCGCCAAGTCCTCATCTTCGTCCTGGGTCATGTGCTGCCGCGCCTCATGCTTCTTCTCTGCATCGACCATGCCTCCCAGCATAGTGCCCGTGCTCGCGTGGAAACGAGCACGCGAGCGCCTGCGCCCCTCTGCCCCGGCCCAACCGGCGCTTGCATCCAGTGCAGCAAGCCCCGGCGGCTCTCCTCCTCGTGCGCCGACCCGACGGCCGCACGCCACGCGCAGTTCCGGCCCGCACCACCACGGCGCCGTGCCTCCCGCTCCCCCGTGTCGCGTCAATCCGCCCGCGGCAGGCTGCTCCACTGCGCAGCCTCGCCCGCGGCCGCGCATCGTGCCTGGCCGCCCGCCCACCCGCGCTGCACCCGCCCGCCTCCCGCGTGCTCACTGGCTCCCGCGCTAGCCGGCTTTCGCGCCTAGCCGCCCGCCCGCCTCTCGCGTGCCCACCGGCTCCCCTGCACCCGCCGGCTCCCGCTCTAGCCGGCTTTCGCGTGCCCGCCGGCTCGCCACCGCCGCGCCTGCCGGCTCCCGCGCTGGCCGGCCCCGCTCGCCCCGCGGCCGGCTCGCCGCCAGCCGGCCGCGCGCGCGCGCTGTCTCCCCTGCTCCACCTCGCCCGGCCCGAGCGCCTCCTGCCTCCGTGTGAAGTCGTCGACGCCCGCACCTCCTCCTTCCCTCGCTACCGCTACCTCCCCGGCCACGCCCCTGCGCCTCCTCGCCGCCCTGAGCTCGTGTGCGTCCTCCGCAGCCGCGCCCTGCCGCCGGGTCGCTGCCCCGCGCGCCCGCTGGCTGACTCCCGTGTGGGCCGGCCCCGCTCGCCCCGCGGCCGTCTCGCCACCAACCGGCACCGCCCGTGCGTGCTGGCTCGCCTCAGCCTCTCCTCTGCTCCGGCCAACACCCGCCCACCTCGCGCCGCACCGGCCCTGGCCTCCCCTGCTGCGTCGCCCACGCGCCCGCTAGCCCTGGGCCGGCCGCGTCTCCGCCCCTCCGCGCCGCCTCGCACCGTCCCGCATCGCCTCGGCCGCATCCCGCCCGCTGGCTCACAGCTCCAACTGGCCTCCGCACCTCCGTGCTTCCGCACACCGACTGCTCTGCGTCCGCACCGCCGCGGGCCGCCTGCCCAGCATCCGCACGCCTCTCCGCCTGTGCTCACCCCCGCAGCCGCCCGCCTGCACGCCTGCCGGCCAAGCCCGGCTCCAGCCCCCACACACCCTGGCAGGCTCCTGATGACCCACAAGTATAGGGGATCAATCGTAGTCCTTTCGATAAGTAAGAGTGTCGAACCCAACGAGGAGCAGAAGGAAATGACAAGCGGTTTTCAGCAAGGTGTTTTCTGCAAGCACTGAAATTATCGGTAACGAGTAGTTTGATAGCAAGATAATTTGTAACAAGTGACAAGTAACAATAGTAATAAAGGGTGCAGCAAGTTGGCCCAATCCTTTTTGTACCAAAGGACAAGCCGGAACAATCTCTTATAGTAAGTAAAGCATTCTCGAGGACACATGGGAATTTCATCTAGTCACTTTCATCATGTTTGTTTGATTCGCGTTCGCTACTTTGATAATTTGATATGTGGGTGGACCGGTGCTTGGGTGCTGCCCTTACTTGGACAAACCTCCCACTTATGATTACCCCCTCTCGCAAGCATCCGCAACTATGAAAGAAGAATTAAGATAACTCTAACCATAGCATTAAACATATGGATCCAAATCAACCTCTTACGTAATAGCGCATAAACTAGGGTTTAAGCTTCTGTCACTCTAGCAACCCATCATCTAATTACTACTCCACAATGCATTCCCTTAGGCCCAAAGATGGTGAAGTGTCATGTAGTCGACGTTCACATAACACCATTAAGGGAATCAACAACATACATATCATCAAAAGATCGAACGAATACCAAGTTCACATGATTACTTATGACAAGACTTCTCCCATGTCTTCAAGAACAAAAGTAACTACTCACAAAACATAATCATGTCCAAGATCAGAGAGGTATTCAATAGCATAATAGATCTGAACATATAATCTTCCACCAAATAAACCAACTAGCATCAACTACAAGATGTAATCAACACTACTAGCAACCCACAGGTACCAATCTGAGGTTTTGAGACAAAGATTGAATACAAGAGATGAACTAGGGTTTGAGATGAGATGGTGCTAGTGAAGATGTTGATGAAGATTAGTCCTCCCACGATGAGAGGATCGCTGGTGATATTGATGGCGACGATTTCCCCCTCCCGGAGGGAAGTATCCCTGGCAGAATCTCTCCGCCGGAGAGCAAAAGTGCTCCTGCCCAAGTTCCGCCTCGAGATGGCGGTGCACCATCCCAAAAGTCTTCTCTCTATTTTTTTAGGTCAAATGCACTTATATACCAGAAAATGGGGGCCAGAAGTGGGCCAGGGGCTCCATGAGGTACCAGGGCGCGCTTGGGGGGGTGGCGCACCCTGGTGCCTCGTGGGCACCTGGGTGGGCCCCTCTGGTACTTTTTCCTTCCAATATTTTTTATATAATCCAAAATAAATCTCCAGAAAATTTCAGCTCATTTGGAGATGTGCAGAATAGGTATCTCTGACATAGCTTTTTCAAGTCCAGAATTCCAGCTGCCGGCAATCTCCCTCTTTGTGTGAATCTTGCATATTAAGAGAGAAAAGGCTTTAGAATTGCTCCACAAATTGTTATATTGATTAAAAACACTATAAATAACAGTAGTAAAACATAATGCAAAATGTACGTATCAACTCCCCCAAGCTTAGACCTCACTTGTCCTCAAGCGAAAGCCGATATCGATAATCATGTCCACATGTTTAGAGAGAGAGGTGTCGATAAAAGCAAAATACGGACATAGAAGCATCATGATCATTATTATAACAGCAATATTTATTATCATAAACTTCTCATGAGCAAGTAACAATTCATCACAACAATGGAGTATAAGGCATAAACTTTCTTGAAAAGTAACAAACTATATTCTCAGTCAACAATGCAATTGCAATTCATCATATTTTCAGGAAGGGTCTCATGTAGGAGCTATTTAGCAAGTCCACATACTCAACCATCATTTAGTCTTCTATGATTGCTAACACTCACGACATATATATGGAGCAAAAGTTTCAGCCAGACACATAGAAAGATAGGGGCTTGTGAATTTGCCTCCCAACTCATTCACCTCAAGGGTGATGTCAACAATAATAAATCATGATCACTCATATCCAACTGGATATATGTGCCTAGATCTTTCCCCACCTAATGATGCTTGCAAAAGAGAAAAATAAAAAGGAAGTAGAGAGAACACTATTGACTCTTGCATAAAAAGTAAATACATAAAAGTAAAGCATAGGCCCTTCATAGAGGGAAGCAGAGGTTGTCATGCGCTTTTTGTTTTTGGATGCAAGAGCTCTTAATGCAAAGGAACATCACTTTATATTGCCCCTTGTGATAGCAACCTTTATTATGCAGTATGTTGCTTTTATTTCTTTACCATCACAATTTCGTACAAAGCTTATTTCCCTTACAATAAAAGTTCAGACATATTTAGAGGCAATTTTTATTGCTTTTTGCACCGATGACAACTTACTTGAAGGATCTTATTCAATCCATAGGTAGATATAGTGGACTCTCATGACATGAAATTGGGTTTTAGGGTTTTGGATGCACAAGTAGTATCTCTACTTGGTGCGAATTTTTGGCTAGCAAAGATATTGGGCAAGCACCACATGTTGGAGGATCTATAACAATATAACTTCTATGTGAATATGAACAAACATAATTCATTACGTTGTCTTCCTTGTCCAACGTCAACAATTTGACATAAAATATTTAATGGGGGCTAACAATCATAAAAGATGTCCAAGATAGTATATTTGCATGTGAATCTTCTCTTCCCTTATTAATTCTTTCATGAATTGCATCATTGACTAATACTATGTTTGTTAACTTCCAATAAATTTTACCACTAATACTTTTCTTTATGTAATGCCATTACTTTCCATAAGATTAGCATATGATCTTTTTCATTATTTTCATTGCTAGAATTGGAACATGAAAGTAAAGAAGCAAAAACTCAAACTACTCTTTATTATATAGCTCTCAACTGGATTACATAGATGGATGGATCACGAAACTAACACTCGAAAATAGATCATACTAAACTTTTATTCAACTAGATCACGAAATAGCTAAGGATCGAACTAAAAATTGGCAATGATAATAGAGGTGATGGTGATACGATACCGGGGCACCTCCCCCAAGCTTGGCACAAGCCAAGGGGAGTGCCCATACCCATGTGCTCAAGTCTCCTTCTTTGGTGATGGTGGTGATGGTGGGGCGAGCTTGTCCTTCAGCTCAAGCAGATACATCAACCTGTGGTTGATGCTCCGAAGGGCGATGTTTTGCTCTTCCTGCAAAATAACTTCATGAGTGAGAGATGTATTCTGAACAGAAACTATTTCAAAGAGTCTTAAGGCTTCAATTACGGATGGGGGAGATGATCATATAAGGGTTGAAGTATATCTCCCTTCTCTGCGGTCTCCTCCATGGGAACCGCTTGCCCCTCTCCCGCAGTCGGAGCTCCTTCAACTTTCTCGACCTTGTCCCCCTTGCCATTGTCTTCTTCTCCCGACGACAACTCGTAGTAGACCTCGCTGTAGGGGCGTTTGCCCGGCGATGGTTGCATAATGCGGTGCTTGGCATGGAGCTTTTGGGGAGCCATGGCGATCTAAATCTGTCAGAAAAATAGCACGAAAGAAGAACAGAGGAGATTTCTGCGATACGAAGGTCAAAACGTCTGGGAGTATATATAAAGATTTTTTATCTTACAAAACAAGTAATCCAGAAGAAAACAGAGTCGGGAAGGCTCACGTGGGGCCTACGAGGTACCAGGGCGCGCCAGGGGGGTGGCGCACCCTGGTGCCTCGTGGGTACCAGGTGGGGCCCCCGGCTCTTTCTTATTTTTGTATTTTTATAAATATTCCAAAACTAACAGAAACTATTTTTATGGAATTTTTGGAGTCGGTTTACTTACCGTATCACATACCTCTTCCTTTTTAGGGTTCTGGAGAGTTCCGGAAGGTCTCTCTTATGTATTCCTCCGGTGTAATTGTCTCAATAATATTAGTTTCAACATTAATGGGGGTACCTGAAATATAGTGCTTAATTCTTTGCCCATTCACCACTCTCGGATTAGTGCCTTCAGAATTATTTATTTTGATGGCTCCGGAGCGATAAACTTCTTCGATGATATACGGTCCTTCCCATTTAGAGAGGAGTTTTCCTGCAAAGAATCTCAAACGAGAATTGTACAATAGAACTTGCTCACCTACTTTAAATTGCCGTTTTTGAATTCTTCTATCATGCCATCTTTTAACTTTTTCTTTAAACAATTTGGCATTTTCATAAGCTTGGGTTCTCCATTCATCTAATGAGCTAATGTCAAATAACCTCTTTTCACCGGCAAGTTTAAAATCATAATTTAGTTCTTTAATTGCCCAATATGCTTTATGTTCTAACTCAAGAGGTAAATGACATGCTTTTCCATAAACCATCTTATAAGGAGACATACCCATAGGATTTTTATAAGCAGTTATATAAGCCCACAGTGCATCGTCAAGTTTCCTAGACCAATTCTTTCTAAATCTATTGACGGTTTTCTGCAAAATTAATTTTATTTCTCTATTGCTCAATTCAACTTGACCACTAGTTTGGGGATGATATGGAGATGCAATTCTGTGGTTGACATCATATTTAGCAAGCAATTTACGGAATGCACCATGAATAAAATGTGAACAACCATCAGTTATCAAATATCTAGGGACTCCAAACCTTGGGAAAATAATATATTTAAGCATTTTAATAGAAGTGTTATGATCAGCACTACTAGTTGGAATAGCTTCTACCCACTTAGTAACGTAATCAACAGCAACTAAAATATGAGTATACCCATTGGATTTAGGAAAAGGTACCATATAATCAAATCCCCAAACATCAAATGGTTCAATAGCAAGTGAATAATTCATAGGCATTTCCTGACGTCTACCAACATTACCAATTCTTTGACATTCATCACAAGAGGAGACAAACTTACGAGAATCCTTGAAAAGAGTAGGCCAATAAAAACCAGATTGTAATACCTTGTGTGCAGTTCTGTCTCCCGCATGGTGTCCTCCGTAAGCTTCGGAGTGACATTTTCGACGGATTTGTTCCTGTTCATGCTCAGGTATACAACGTCTAATAATCCTATCTACTCCTTCTTTATAAAGATGTGGGTCAACCCAGAAGTAATGTCTTAAATCAAAGAAGAACTTTTTCTTTTCTTGGTATGTAAAACTAGGTGGTATATATTTAGCAACAATATAATTAGCATAGTCTGCATGCCAATGAGTGTTACGAGAAGCATTTATGACAGCTAATTGCTCATCAGGAAAATCATCGTTAATAGGTAGTGGGTCATCAAGAACATTTTCTATTCTAGACAAATTATCTGCTACGGGATTCTCAGCTCCCTTTCTATCAATAATATGAAAGTCAAATTCTTGTAGCAATAAAACCCACCTAATAAGTCTAGGTTTAGCATCTTTCTTTTCCATAAGATATTTAATAGCAGCATGATCGGTGTGAACAGTTACTTTAGAATCAACTATATAAGATCTGAATTTATCACATGCAAACACGACTGCTAGAAATTCTTTTTGAGTAGTGGTGTAATTTATTTGGGCATTGTCTAGAGTTTTACTAGCATAATGGAAAACATTTAATTTCTTATCAACTCTTTGTCCTAGAACAGCACCAACAACATAATCACTAGCATCACACATAATTTCAAAAGGCAAGTTCCAGTCAGGTGGTTGAACAATAGGTGCAGTGGTTAAGGCTTTCTTAAGTGTTTCAAAGGCTTCTAGACAATCGTCATCAAATATAAATGGAACATCTTTTTGCAAAAGATTGGTAAGAGGCCTAGAAATTTTAGAGAAGTCTTTAATAAATCTCCTATAGAAACCAGCATGACCAAGGAAACTTCTTATACCTTTAATATCTTTAGGACATGGCATTTTCTCAATAGCGTCAACCTTAGCTTTATCAACTTCAATACCTCTTTCAGAAATTTTATGACCCAAGACAATGCCTTCATTCACCATAAAGTGGCACTTCTCCCAATTCAAGACAAGATTACTTTCTTCACATCTCTGCAAAACTCGATCAAGGTTGCTTAAGCAATCATCAAAAGAAGTTCCGTAAACGGAGAAATCATCCATAAAAACCTCAACAATCTTTTCACAAAAGTCAGAGAATATAGCAGTCATACATCTTTGAAAGGTAGCAGGTGCATTGCATAAACCAAAAGGCATACGTCTATAAGCATAAGTTCCAAAAGGACAAGTGAAGGTGGTTTTCTCTTGATCGGGTTGTGATACGGGTATTTGAGAAAAAACAAAATAACCATCTAGAAAACAAAAGTGTGTATGCTTAGACAATCTTTCTAACATTTGATCAATAAAAGGTAAGGGATAATGATCTTTTCTAGTAGCTTTGTTTAATTTTCTAAAATCAATTACCATCCTATAACTAGTTACAATTCTTTGTGGAATGAGTTCATTTTTATCATTAGGAACAACGGTGATACCTCCTTTCTTAGGGACAGAATGAATGGGGCTAACCCATCTACTATCAGCTATGGGATAGATTATACCTGATTCCAAAAGTTTTAATATTTCAGCTCTTACCACCTCTTTCATCTTAGGATTTAATCGTCGTTGGTGGTCGACAACCGGTTTAGCATCAGGCTCCATATTAATCTTGTGCTGACATAGAGTGGGACTAATGCCCTTAAGATCATCAAGAGTATATCCAATAGTAGCTCGATGCTTCCTTAGAGTTTTCAGCAATCTCTTTTCTTCATGCGCTGAAAGGTTAGCACTAATAATAGCAGTATATATCTTCTTTTCATCAAGATAAGCGTATTTCAATGTGTCAGGCAATTGCTTCAATTCAAACACAGGATCACCTTTAGGTGGAGGAGGGCCTCCAAAAGTTTCAATAGGCAAATTATGTTTAAGGATAGGTGGTTGATCAAAGAACATCTTATCTATTTCATTTCTTTCATTCAGATACATATATTGTTCTAACGGATCAGTAGGAGGTACGGCAATAGAAGCAAGACCAATAATTTCATATTTACTAGGAAATTCTTTATCATGAGGTTGTCTACGAAACATAGAGAAATTAAACTCATGAGACATACCACCAAAATTAACGCTAACAATTTCTTTAGCGCAATCTATCTTGGCATTAACAGTGTTCAAGAAAGGTCTATGAAATATAATAGGACAAAAATCATCTTGTGGAGAACCAAGGACTAGAAAATCAGCAGGGTATTTTATTTTTCCACACAAGACTTCAACATCTCTAACAATCCCAAGTGGTGTAATGGTATCTCTGTTTGCAAGCTTAATAGTAACATCAATGTCTTCTATTTCAACGGGTGCAATATCGTGCATAATTTCTTGATATAAGGTAAACGTAATAGCATTCACACTAGCACCCAAATCACATAAGCCATGATAACAATGATCTCCTATTTTAACTGAGACAACAGGCATGCCCACAACGGGTTTATTTTTATCTTTAGGATCAGGTTTAGCAATTCTAGCTGCTTCATCGCAGAGGTAAATAACATGCCCATCTATATTATCAACCAAGAGATCTTTAACCATAGCAACATTAGGTTCAACTTTGATTTGTTCAGGGGGTCTAGGTGCTCTAATATTACTTTTGTAAACTACAGTTGAAACTTTAGCATGTTCCTTAATCCTAACAGGAAAAGGTGATTTCTCAATATAAGCGGTAGACACAACTGGATCAACATGGTGAACAATTGTTTCTTCTTTAATACTAACTGGTTCCTCAATCTTTTCTTTAACAGGGGGATGATATTTAAACCACTTCTCCTTAGGAAGATCAACATGAGTAGCAAATGATTCACAAAAGGAAGCAACTATCTCAGAGTCAAGTCCATATTTAGTGCTAAACTTATGAAAAGCATCGGTGGCCATAAAAGATTTAACACAATCGAACTCAAGTATTATACCTGGCTCATTACCTTTGTCGAGTTCCCAATCTTTAGAGTTGCGTTTAATTCTATTCAAAAGATCCCATCTGAATTCAATAGTTTTCTTCATAAAGGAGCCAGTCGAAGAAGAATCGAGAGTATTTTGATTATCATGAGAAAGCCGAGCATAAAAATTCTATAAGATAATTTCTTTTGAGAGCTCATGATTAGGGCATGTGTACATCATGTACTTAAGCCTCCCCCAAGCTTGAGCAATGCTTTCTCCTTCACGAGGCCAAAAATTATATATATAATTCCGATCACGATGAACCAAATGCATAGGATAAAATTTCTGATGGAATTCTAGTTTCAATCGGTTCCAGTCCCATGTATCAGTATCATCACATAGCCTATACCACATTAATGCCTTTCCCTCCAAAGATAAAGGGAATACTTTCTTATTAACTCCATCTCCGGATATACCTGCAAGCTTAAACAATCCACAAACTTCATCCACATAGATCAAGTGCATATCAGGATGTACCATTCCATCTCCTGCATAAGGATTAGCTAGCAGTTTCTCTAACATACCCGGAGGAATCTCATAATAAATATCTTTTTCAATAGGTGCAGTAGGTTGAGGAGCAACTATTTGTGTTTCCGGTCGAGGTGAAGATACCCCGAACATACCCCTCAAAGTATTACTTTCCATAGTGACAAGTGACAGTAAATTTCAGCACGTAATATAAATGTTTGCTTACCAAATTCCACTCACCAAAGGTGCTTCACTCCCCGGCAACGGCGCCAGAAAAGAGTCTTGATGAACCACAAGTATAGGGGATCAATCATAGTCCTTTCGATAAGTAAGAGTGTCGAACCCAACGAGGAGCAGAAGGAAATGACAAGCGGTTTTCAGCAAGGTGTTTTCTGCAAGCACTGAAATTATCGGTAACGAGTAGTTTGATAGCAAGATAATTTGTAACAAGTGACAAGTATCAATAGTAATAAAGGGTGCAGCAAGTTGTCCCAATCCTTTTTGTAGCAAAGGACAAGCCGGAATAATCTCTTATAGTAAGTAAAGCGTTCTCGAGGACACATGGGAATTTCATCTAGTCACTTTCATCATGTTTGTTTGATTCGCGTTCGCTACTTTGATAATTTGATATGTGGGTGGACCGGTGATTGGGTGCTGCCCTTACTTGGACAAACCTCCCACTTATGATTACCCCCTCTCGCAAGCATTCGCAACTACAAAAGAAGAATTAAGATAACTCTAACCATTGCATTAAACATATGGATCCAAATCAGCCCCTTACAGAATAGCGCAAAAACTAGGGTTTAAGCTTCTGTCACTCTAGCAACCCATCATCTAATTACTACTCCGCAATGCATTCCCTTAGGCCCAAAGATGGTGAAGTGTCATGTAGTCGACGTTCACATAACACCATTAAGGGAATCAACAACATACATATCATCAAAAGATCGAACGAATACCAAGTTCACATGATTACTTATGACAAGACTTCTCCCATGTCTTCAAGAACAAAAGTAACTACTCACAAAACATAATCATGTCCAAGATCAGAGAGGTATTCAATAGCATAATAGATCTGAACATATAATCTTCCACCAAATAAACCAACTAGCATCAACTACAAGATGTAATCAACACTACTAGCAACCCACAGGTACCAATCTGAGGTTTTGAGACAAAGATTGAATACAAGAGATGAACTAGGGTTTGAGATGAGATGGTGCTAGTGAAGATGTTGATGAAGATTAGTCCTCCCACGATGAGAAGATCGCTGGTGATATTGATGGCGACGATTTCCCCCTCCCGGAGGGAAGTATCCCTCGCAGAATCTCTCCGCCGGAGAGCAAAAGTGCTCCTGCCCAAGTTCCGCCTCGAGACGGCGGTGCACCGTCCCAAAAATCTTCTCTCTATTTTTTTAGGTCAAATGCACTTATATACTAGAAAATGAGGGGAAGAAGTGGGCCAGGGGCTCCACGAGGTACCACAGCATGCCTGGAGGGGTGGCGCGCCCTGGTGTCTCGTGGGCACCTGGGTGGCCCCCTCTGGTACTTTTTGCTTCCAATATTTTTTATATATTCCAAAATAAATCTCCAGAAAATTTCAGCTCATTTGAAGATGTGTAGAATAGGTATCTCTGACATAGCTTTTTCAGGTCCAGAATTCCAGCTGCCGGCAATCTCCCTCTTTGTGTGAATCTTGCATATTAAGAGAGAAAAGGCATTAGAATTGCTCCACTAAGTGTTATATTGATTAAAAACACTATAAATAATAGTAGTAAAACATGATGCAAAATGGACGTATCAGCTCCCGCGCTCCGGCCACCCGCCGGGCGGTCGGCAGCTCCGCCCTGGCCGCTCGCGCGCCCGCTGGCCAAGGCCGGCTCCCGCCCGCGCGCCCTGAACAGCACCCTCGCCGCTCCAGCTTTCTCTGTTGGGCCGGCTGCCCAAGCGGAAAAAAGGCTGAAAAAGAAAAGAAAGACCACCTGTTGTGCCCGCCAGCTGTGCCTGCGTCGCCACTCGGCCGGCTGGCCTGCCTGCTCGCTTCAACGCCTGGCCGGCTGGGGAGCCTACCCAGCTGCCCGCCCGCTTCGACAACAGGCCGGCTCAGCTGCCTCCCGTTCCGCTGCCTGGCCGGTTGGGCCCGACCGGCTGGGGCGCCCCTCGACCGCCCGGAGGCTCGGGGCCCCTGCCGGAGAACACCTCTGCCCCGCCTGCTTGGAAAACGCAATGTGAGTCCCGCTCGGCATCTCTTCGCACCGCGCACGAAAAAGGATAACCCCGAGCGTCCCTCCGGGGCTGTCTCCGCATTTTTCTAGTTGCGTTGCTGTTCAGCCCTGCGCCAGTCCAGTTCGTCCCGGAGGCTGGCCGGCTGGCCCGAAACGTTCTCCCTGTAGATGTCTTAGTAGTGTGAACGGTACCGACGGCCTACTCTTAGTCCTGGCCACAGACCGGCTCCTGGCTGTCCGGCTGACGAGAGCAAAGGTCGGAGGTCACCTCACATGAAAAATGTCCGGGGAGAAAACGGCTTGGGCGACCCGGTCGTTCCCTTTGGGAGTATCTTCTCGGTTGAATCTGCTCCCAAGAGTCCAAGTACTGTATGCTCCACTCTGCGGCCCACTCTTCGCCTCAGCAACAGACCGGCTCCCGGCTGTCCGGCTGGCAAGAGCAAAAGTCAAAAAGCGGAGGGGACATGAAAAAGACTGAAGGGGGCTCGGACGAGACCGAGTCGGCACCCTCTGCACAAAACTTGCACTGCCAAAACCAAACATTTGATATATCTGCGCTAGCTATCTTTGTCTCTGCATGATCATTTCCATGGGGAACCCCCCCCCCCCCTCTCCCGGAGGCTCGGAGGCTACACACCCAGTGGGTGCGCCGGCGCGCCCCGCTGGAAAATGCCTCGCCGGCTGCCGCCGAGATCCTCGACGCCACCGTCTGCTCCATCAACAGCGAAGACCCTCTGCCCGACTCTTCGAGTCGTCCGGAGGCTCGGAGGCTACTCCCAGTGGGTGCGCTGGCGTGCCCCCACTGGAGAGATAGCAAAGCTCCGTGCCCACCTGCCGACGGACTCCGCTCCGCGCCCGGCGGTGCCTCGCGCCCACCTGCCGGCGGACTCCGCTCCGCGCCTGGCAGCACCTCGTGCCCACCCACCGGCGGACTTTGCGTCCGCGCCCGGCGGCGCTCCGCGCCCATCTGCTACAACAAACTGCAAGGACCCTCCGCCCGACTCTTCGAGTCGCCCGGAGGCTCGAAGGCTACACCCAGTGGGTGCGCTGGCGCGCCCCCACTGGAAGCAAGCTGCGCCAATGCGGCCTGCAGTCGGCTGTCATCGACAATCTCTGCTTCAACATCAGCGAACACCCTCCGCCCGACTCTTCGAGTCGCCCGGAGGCTTGGAGGCTACTGTCGGGGGGGTGACCCCCGGGTAGGCTCAACGTGACAAGTCACCATTTCGAAACTTTGCCAGGGGAGCAGCCCCTGGCATGCTGCAGCCTGGCCAGCTACCGCCTGACCTGGCCGGTTGGAGCCATCCGGCTGGCTCCCCGTCCGGCTGCTCCAGCTGGCCTGCTGCACGAAGTCAACCACAACGTCCCGTCGGACCTGCACAGACGAGACGGCCATGCTCTATAATGCAGCACTGTTGATGAATGGAAGACACTGTTCATGCGTCATATGTCACCTCAAATAGTGTATAGTTGGCCATGTGGGCCACGCCTTGTCCTCTGGGCACCCCTTTATAAGGTTCACCGGGGTGGAGCTCCACTCCATGCTCTCATATACTCCCTCTCGTTCTCACTCTCACAGGAGAAGAGGAGAGCTCAGAGCTCTCTTCTTCCTCCTCCAAACAGTTCCAGGAGCAACCATGTACTACCATATACACTCCATATACATCAGACATGCAGGAGTAGGGGTGTTACCTCCCCCGGAGGGCCCCGAACCTGGGTAAACCACCGTATACAGTTACCCAATCCCGTCCCAGATCTCCACCGTAGCCTTGCCACCCCACACTTTTAGCCATCCCATGGCATCTGGCATGAGAAAACCACGACACATTTCATGTCAATGGTAATGAGCATACGGTTTATTTCCCGAAGAAACAAAGTTCGGTGAATGGTATCAATTGTATTGAAAAAGTTTCGACGATCACTATTGGAGGTTTCAAATTTCCTCTTCCTACTGTCAAAAAGAAATATGAAATTCTTATTGTTGGGGAGATGCATATCCCCATTGAGGTAACTTAGTGTTATACGAAGATTCTTCGGTTTCATGCCTTTCGAAAATAGTTTGTTAATAAGACTTTATCAACCTTATTAATGGATTCATTTTGAGGGGCATGTGGTCGATGAATTTAGTAAGCACAGCTTTCTGTACCCACCTTTTGCTCTCTGTTATTTATAGTTGAATAAAATAAAATGTCATGATTTTCCTGTTTTCTGAATTTTCCGTGCAATAAAAAATGTCCCAAAAATAAAAGTTCTCAGAATGCCTTGAAAATTTACTATGATTTTTTATGCAATATTTAATAATTTTTGGCACTGAACACACCCCAGGGGGGGTGCACCTGTGAGCCACAAGCTCACAGGGCGCGCCCACCCCCTGGGCATGCCCAGCAGGCTTGTGGCTCCCACAGGGACCCACTCACTTATGCCAGCCACCCATCTCGTTCTTCTTCCTCCAGAAAAAAAATCAAACTTGCTTCCAAGCCCGTGTTCTTGCTCATTTTGCTGTGATTTTCGATCTCCTTGCTCGGAACTCCGTTTCGAAAACTGTTTTGAGGAATTACTCCCCGGTAAGTGACTCCTCCAATGCTCCAATTAGTTTTCGTTCTAGTGCTTTATACTTTGCAAATTTTTGTTGCTGTGGTGACCATGTTTATGAGCTTGCATGTTGAATTTGTATGGTCCAAAGTAGTTTTGATGCATGATATAGCCTCTAAATACTTGTGGGAGTAGTTGCTATCAATTTTGTTGAGTTTTGTTCACTTTTATTTTGAGTCACTAAAAATTTCAGAAAATTTCAGAGCAAGAAAATGTTTAGGAAGATGTTCCATGGTGGTTCCTCGAGCAGGAGTGCTCCTAGGCCCGCAATACGCGAGCCGGATACAGAACCACCGCGAGAGGCTTCGGTTTTGCCATGCGAGTGGCCGTTGGATGCCTTCATGATTTGAGCTGGCATCAAGGAAGCGTTTGATATGTATGTACACAATGCCGAGCTCATGAAGTTCTTCACAGATAAGTGCCCGCAATACTATGATCTCGCTGACTCCTTTGTGCGGAGGTTCGAGTATGTATATCAGCGCACTGCACATGATGTTATTTTCAACTTATATGAAAAGCCTTTTCGCATGTCCATTGAAGAATTTAGTAGTATTTGTAAAATTCCATTTTGGGGGACTTGCACTGAACCTCGTAAATCTGACTGCAATGAATTTCTCATGAACATTACTAGGGGTGAAACTAGAGGCATTACACAAGCTACTATGGGGAGAATTCATTTTCCTGCTATACATTATTTTGCTCTATTCATTGGTAGATGCATTAATGGTAAACATGACCATAGTCATCTTTGTGCCCCTGACCAGAGCATTCTTAAGAGTGCGCTGCTGAGGGATAGAAAATTTAACATGGGGGCTATTGTTGCATGTCGTTTACATAATAATGCCTTAGTTGGTGATTTCTTTGGTGGAATTTATGCTACTCGCTTAGCCACTTATCTTGGTGTGCCCATAAAACGTAATGATACCCTGTTGCCACCGAGTTTTCTTGATTGTGATGCTATGGAACGCCACCAGTTCCTTGGGAGGGGTGACCCCCTTTCAGATACAGGTTAATCTTTAACAGGCGTCGTGTTTTCCATAATGTTTTGCCTGCCCCTACCTTCTTTGATTCCCAGGAAAAACATAGAGATTTCATACTTGAGGAGGAGGCTGAGGAGTATGAGAGGGCAGCAGAGACCGAGCGCCTCAATGAGACAGCTCTCGAAGCTGTGGCAGCTGCACTTCGGTACAACCCGAACTACCAACACGGGCCTTATCCAGGCCAGGAGTGCCCGTAGACCAACTTAGGCCAAAAGCCTAAGCTTGGGGGAGTACGTATTTCTCACCGACATTATATTCATGTTCACACACTCATTCCAGTTGTCGGTGTTCATCCTCTTTCATTGTATATCCATGTTAGTTTTATTTTCGCTTTCTTCTTGTGTGTTTGAAAAACTTTCGAGAATCCAAAAAATTAGTTGTAGTTCCTTTCTTGTTTACTTAATTCGTAGAAGTAAAAGAAAACCCAAAAAAAATTCTCGTTTCTTCTTTTGCTTGTTGGGAGCTTTCCCGTGTAAATAGTTTTTCTCGTTTTTCGTTTTCCTTCGTTAATTTTCTTTCTTCATAAAAACTACAAACTCAAAAAATATTTCAGTGTGTTTCTCTGAATTTATTTTCTTTTTGTTGAGTCATAGTAAGGAGAAAGACCACGATGAAAATGTTGAGTGGCCCTCATATGCTTTATTGTTGATCTAACAAACAGCCATTATTATTTTGTCTTCTCCTCTGAATAAATGGTTGCAGATTCCAGCTTAGTCCATGGCACTCTTGCACTATTATTATTTTCATATCATTCGGTCGTGCAAGTGAAAGGCAATAATGACGATATTTGATGAAGTGATTGCGGTGAAGAAAAGCTGGTATGAACTCTTCTTGTTTTTGTCTTTGTAAATATGTTTAGCTCAGTATTCATGATTCGGCGTTATTATGAGTAAACATGTTTGTGATGACAATTAGATATTATACTTACTCATGCCATGCTTAAATAGCTAGGAGTAGATAACGATTTATCTTGAGTGTCAACATGCATTAAAATGGTTGTGATGTAGTATGTTAGCATGGTATCCTCCTCTGAGTAATTCGAGTGGCTTGACTTGGCACATGTTCACACATGTAGTTGAATCAAAACCAACATAGCCTCCATGATATTTATGTTCAGGGTGTTGATATCCTACTCATGCTCGTATTCAATGTTAATTATTCACAATGCATGTCTATGATCGTTTTCGCTCTCTAGCTGGTCACTTCTTAATCTATTTGCTAGCCTTCGCCTGTACTAAGTGGGAATACTGCTTGTGCATCCAAATCCTTAACCCAAAGTTGTTCCAGATGAGTCCACTATATCTACCTATATGCGGTATTACTCTGCCGTTCCAAGTAAATTTGCATGTGCCACCTCTAAACATTCAAACGAATATTTGTTTTGTGTGCCAGTACCGCTCATGGAGCGACAGGGGGCGTTCTTTATCTTCCATACTAAGAGGGTTATTCTCAGATGAGTGTTTATTCACTTGTCATTGCACGAGAGAGGCTGGTAATCGGGATGCCCAGTCCTATGCTCAAATCGAAATTATATAATGTAAACAAACTCCCTCAGAAAGTTGTTGGTATGGAGTGCACCCGTGGATTTGGCTAGCCATGGCTTGTGTTGGTATGGTGGAGGGGGAGTAAACTTTACCTTTCCGCTTGGGAACTGCCTATAATGTGTTTAGCATGGAAGATATTGAAAATTCTCGGTCGTGACGTTGACAGGAAAGGCATACCTCTCAAAATTATTTTTCGCCTTTGTTTTAAGCTTCGAGCTCTGGCACCACTGCAAATCCATGCTTCCCTCTGCGAAGGGCCTATTGATACGTCTCCAACATATCTATAATTTTTTATTGTTCCATGTTATCATAGTACCAACCTTGGATGTTTTATATGCAATTATATGCCATTATATATCATTTTTTGGGACTAACCTATTAACTGAGTGCCTAGTGCCAGTTACTGTTTTCTACTTGTTTTTGCCTTTTCAGAAAATCATTATCAAAAAGTTTCCAAACGAGAAAAAAACTTTCGATATGGTACACGTAAGCCTCCTTATATCTTCCTCAAAACAGCCACCATACCTGCCTATCATGGCATTTCCATTGCCATTCCGAGATATATTGCCATGCAACTTCCACCGTTCCGTTTTTATGACACGCAGCGTCATTGTCATATTGCTTTACATGATCATATAGCTGACATAGTATTTGTGGCTCAGCCATCGTTCATCATTTTTATACATGTTACGCTAGCATCATTGCACATCCTGGTACACTGCCAGAGGCATTCATATAGAGTCATATTTGTTCTAGTATCGAGTTGTAATTTTTGAGTTGTAAGTAAATAGAAGTGTGATGATCATCATTATTAGAGCATTGTCACAATGAGGATAAAAAAAGAGGCCAAAAAGAGCCCAGCGAAAAAAAACAGAGAAAAAGAGAGAAGGGGCAGTGTTACTATCTTTTTTCATACTTGTGCTTCAAAGTAGCACCATGTTTTTCATACATGTTACGCTAGTATCATTACACATCCTGGTACACTTCCAGAGGCATTCATATAGAGTCATATTTTTGTTCTAGTATTGAGTTGTAAGTAAATAAAAGTGTGATGATCATTATTAGAGCATTGTCCCAGTGAGGAAAGAATGGTGGAGACTAATGAGTCCTCAAAAAAGTGGGGATGAGGTCCATGAGACCGTTCTAAAAAAAAGAGGCCAAAAAGAGCCACGAAAAAAAGGAAAAAAAAATAAATGAGAGAAAAAGAGAGAAGGGGCAATGTTACTATCCTTTTTCCACACTTGTGCTTCAGAGTAGCACCATGTTTTTCATATAGAGAGTCTCCTATTTTGTCACTTTCATATACTAGTGGGAATTTTTCATTATAGAACTTGGCTTGTATATTCCGATGATGGGCTTCCTCAAATGCCCGAGGTCTTCATGAGCAAGCAAGTTGGATGCACACCCACTTAGTTTTCATGATGAGCTTTCATACACTTATAGCTCTTAGGGCATCCGTTGCATGGCAATCCCTACTCCTCGCATTGACATCAATTGATGGGCATATCCATAGCCCGTTGATTAGCCTCGTCGATGTGAGACTATCTTCTTATTTTTTACCTCTCTTATTTATCTCTACCACCACACTCTATTCCACCCATAGTGCTATATCCATGGCTTGCACTCATGTATTGCGTGGGGGTTGAAAAAGCTGAAGCGCATTAAAAAGTATGAACCAATTACTCGGCTTGTCATCGGGGTAGTGCATGATAAATACTTTGTGTTAAGAAGATGGAGCATGACAGGATTATACGATTTCGTAGGGATAACGTTCTTTAACATTTTTATTTTGAAAGACATGATTGTTTATTAGTATCCCAGAGTATTAATGTCTTTATATCAAACTATAGACTATTTCTTTGAATCATTCGGATCTTATTATTCATACCGTAAGAGAGAGATTACATAATGAAACATGATAGGTAGCATTCCACATCAAAAATTCTGTTTTTATCATTTACCTACTCGAGGATGAGCAGGAATTAAGCTTGGGGATGCTTGATACGTCTCCAATGTATCTATATTTTTTGATTGTTCCATGCTATCATAGTATCAACCTTGGATGTTTTATATGCCATTATATATCATTTTTTGGGACTAACCTATTAACCCAGTGCCCAGTGCCAGTTGCTGTTTTCTGCTTGTTTTTACCTTTTCAGAAAATCATTATCAAAAAGTGTCCAAACGAGAAAAAAACTTTGGATTAATTTTTTCTGGACCAGAAGAGACCCACGAAGCTTCGGGAAGACCAGAAGAGCCACAAGGAGGCGGCAAGCCTGGAGGGCGCGCCCAGGGGGGTAGGGCGCGCCCCCCAGGCTTGTGGGCCCCTCGTTGCCCCTCCTGACCTAATTCCAGCGCTATAAATTCCCAAATATTCCCAATATACCAGAGGGACAGAAGAGAAAACCTTTTCACCGCCGCAAACCTCTGTTCTTCCACGATCCCATCTGGAGGCCTTTTTCGGTACTCTGCTGCAGGGGGAATCGATCACGGAGGGCTTCTTCATCAACCTTGCTGCCCTTCCGATGATGTGTGAGTAGTTTATCACAGACCTACGGGTCCATAGCTAGTAGCTAGATGGCTTCTTCTCTCTCTTTGATCTTCAATACCATGTTCTCCTCGAGTTCTTGGAGTTCTATCCGATGTAATCTTCTTTTGCGGTGTGTTTGTTGGGATCCGATGAATTGTGAGTTTATGATCAGATTATTCATGAGAAATATTTGAGTCTTCTCTGAACTCTTTTATTCATGATTATTATAGCTTTGTATTTCTCTCCGATCTATCGATTTGGTTTGGCCTACTAGATTGATTTATCTTGCAATGGGAGAGGTGCTTTGTGATGGGTTCAATCTTGTGGTGCTCAATCCCAGTGACAGAAGGGGACATGACACGTATTTGTATTATTGCCATTAAGGATAAAAAGATGGGGTTTAATCATATTGCTTGAGTTTACTTTGTCTACATCATGTCATCTTGCTTAAGGCGTTACTCTGTTTCATACTTAATACCCTAGATGCATGCTGGATAGCGGTCGATGGGTGGAGTAATAGTAGTAGATGCAGGCAGGAGTCGGTCTACTTGTCTCGGACGTGATGTCTATATACATGATCATTTCCATGAATCCCTCATAATTATTTGCTTTTCTATCAATTCCCCAACAGTAATTTGTTTATCCACCGTATGCTATGTGTTCAAGAGAGAAGCCTCTAGTGAAAACTATGGCCCCCGGGTCTACTTTATCATATATAGAAAACCTAAAAATACCTTACTACAATTTATTTACTTTTATTTTATTTAGTATTTTAGTTTATCTATTTATCTCTATAAGATTCCATCCTTGCAAATAACCGCTAAGAGGATTGACAACCCTCTTATTTGCGTTGGGTGCAAGTCTTTGCTTTTGTGTGTGTAGGTGCGCTTAACGGAATTTTGCTTGGTTCTCCTACTAGATTGATAACCTTGGTTCTTAACTAAGGGAAATACTTATCTCTACTATACTGCATCATCCTCTCCTCTTCGCGGAAATACCAACGCAGTCTACAAGTAGCACCTATCCATTTACTTTTATGTCATTTTACTTTTATTTGAGTCATCACCCTCTCATTCAAGCACCAGTTGGAGAGCACTATTGTCATTTTTATGCATTGAGTATAGTTAATGTTGGGTGTGACATGATTGGATCTCTTCTACCATGAATTACAATATCTAGTCGTTACTTGAACTTCAGAGATGCTCTGCATTTATGTTTTGCTGTCTCAGAAAGGGCTAGCGAAATACCATGTCATCATATTATATCATGATTGTTTTGACAAATTGTTGGCCTCCAAGATATCTTATTATTGCTCACTAGTTGGTTATGTTATTGATATGAGTAAATGTGAGACCTAAGTGTTATCATTCATATGGTTAGTTCATAATCTTTGCTGAAAACTTGGATGCTAGTTAAGTATATATACAGACAACAAGAACAAAAGAGTTTGTAAAAGTTTTTCCTTGTCACTTTCAGTTTGTCAACTGATATGCTTGAGGACAAGCAATGAGTTAAGCTTGGGGGAGTTGATACGTCCCAAACGTATCTACTTTTCCAAACACTTTTGCTCTGGTTTTGGACTCTAATTTGCATGATTTGAATGGAACTAAACCGGATTGACGCTGTTTTTAGCAGAATTGCCATGGTGTTATTTTTGTGCAGAAATAAAAGTTCTTGGATGGACCTGAAAGTTTATGGAGAATTATTTCAGAATATATAAAAAATACTGGCGAAAAGATCTACTGGAGGGGGGCCACCCAGGAGCCACAAGCTTAGGGGGCGCGCCTACCCCCAGGGCGCGCCCCCCAGGCTTGTGGGGCCCTGGCAGCTCCGTTTACCCTAATTCCAACGCTATAAGTACATATTCGTGGAGAAAAAAATCAGAGAGAAAGAATCATCGCGTTTTACGACACGGAGCCACCGCCACCTCCTATTCTTCATCGGGAGGGCTGATGTGGAGTCCGTTCGGGGCTCCGGAGAGGGGGATTCGACGCCGTCGTCATCATCAACCATCCTCCATCACCAATTTCATGATGCTCACTGCCGTGCGTGAGTAATTTCTTTGTAGGCTTGCTGGATGGTGATGGGTTGGATGAGATTTACCATGTAATCGAGTCAATTTGTTAGGGCTTTGATCCCTAGTATCCACTATGTTCTGAGATTGATGTTGCTATGACTTTGTTATGCTTAATGCTTGTCACTAGGGCCCGGGTGCCATGATTTCAGATCTGAACCCTTTATGTTTTCATGAATATATTTGTGTTCTTGATCCTATCTTGCAAGTTATATGCACCTATTACGTGTTATGATCCGCATACCCCAAGGTGACAATAATTGGGATTCTTTCCAGTGATTACCGTAGTTTGAGGAGTTCTTGTATTCACTAAGTGCTAATGCTTTGTTCCAGTTCTCTATTAAAAGGAGGCCTTAATATCCCTTAGATTTCCTTATGGACCCCACTGCCACGGGAGGGTAGGACAAAAGATGTCATGTAAGTTCTTACTATAAGCACATATGACTATATACGGAATGCATGCCTACATTACATTGATGAATTGGAGCTATTGTGTATCGCCCTAGGTTGTGACTGTTATATGATGAATGTCATCCAACATAATTATCCATCACCGATCCAATGCCTACGCTTTTCGCATATTGATCTTTGCTAAGTTACTTTCGTTACTGCTGCTGTTACAATCGCTACAAAAACTGCTACTGTTACTATTGCTACTGTTACTACTGCTATTGAAACTATCATATTACTGTGCTACTAAACACTTTGCTGTAGATATTTAGTTCTCAGGTGTGGTTGAATTGACAACTCAACTGCTAATACTCGTAAATATTCTTTGGCTCCCCTTGTGTCGAATCAATAAATCTGGGTGAAATACTACCCACGAAAACTATTGCGATCCCCTATACTTGTGGGCTATCATACAGCACCGAGAGGTCCTTCCCCCTCACGTGGGTGTCCACACGATGCATGCAAAACTCCATTGGAGCTCCGCTAGATATCCTCTCTATGTGTCGTCGTCGGTGTGCTTGTTGTGTTGTGGGGCGCGATCGAAAGGTTGAAGAGACTAAGATTGTAATGGCCGCGGGAATAAATGGGGAGGCCGAACGGCCTGGAGTATCGGCACGTCCAGATGGCAGTTGTTACAGCGCGTAACTGCATCGTGCCGCACGTGCTAACTGCATCGTGGCGACGCGCGCGGATGCAACCGCATGCATATGGCGCCCAAAACGTGATCGTGTGCCGGCCCCAACCGCTGAAAGAGCGCGCGCAGAGGGACGCGAGCAGAGCACGGCGGCCGCCTCAACGTCGAGCAGAGCACGCGAACGGACGCGAGCAGAGCGCGCCGTGGCTGCCTCAACGGCGAGCAACCACCTGCGTATAGCAGTTCTGGTAAACCGTCTGGCACTCGTGGGAGGCGCGACGGCCCATCCATCGGACACAATGACAATGTTTGGAATGTTTGTGATACTGGGCAGACACGTACACATTCGAGAACGCGGGCCCACGTACGCCATCCGGGAAACGTTTCGGGCTTCAAAACCAAGACCATCAATAAATTTTGAGCTTGTTTCCCGTAAAATTCCAAATTACGATGCTATAATTAATTGCAAGTCTGTTCACACCAATGAAACCTAAACATGTTCCCACTTAGCAGCTGTTTACTAGTAGGCTATATAAACTACCCACTAGAAAATTACTGCACATTCCTCTCCTCATCACCAACACAAATAGGTCTTTCTTGTTAGTCGTACCTTTCGTCTGCCATGGCCGGTGGGGGGAGTTCTGGGTCGACATATAACCATGGAGCAAAGACCAAGGCCGCGGAAGCAAAAGAGAGGTCCCGCCACAACGCGTTAGCCGCAGTAGAGATGTCCGGCGGCGCCGCGGAGGCCTCGAATGATCTCTCGTGGAAAAGCGAGGGATCTCACAAGTGCATTCACCGCGGAGGCGAACTGGACGAGCGCGCTGAGCTCAATGGGCAGATGGAAGCGAACGCATGCTTGGTGAAGTTGCTGGAGGACAGCGATGCCTCGGTTGACAAGGCGACCGGCCTCATCCTGCAACTTACGGATCACAATGCGAAGCTCTTCGACGAGCCCCAGAAGAAGAGGGAGCGAAGCGCCCGCTGGGAGAAGCTGCACAAGAGGAGCAGTGCCTCGGTGCAGATGCTGAAACCCGTCGTCAGTAAACTGCTGGATGACATGCCTCAGTGCAGATGCTGAAACCTCTCGGCTGGTGGAGGAATCCGTGGCTGCTGCCAGGCGTAGTCGTGCAGAAGTGAAGCAGAGCATCGACGCTCTCCAGGAGAAATATGACGCCATGGACGCACTGTGGAAGATGGCGCAGGAGAGGCAAGAGCAGATGAAGATCATGGAGGCGATGAAGAAGGAGTTGGAGGAACACCGCGCCCAGCAACCCATCAAGAAGTAGAGAGCATCGACCCAGATCGTTCTCTGCGTCTTCCTTCTTCTGCGTCTTCCTTCTCTTGCTCCTGTGTCTTTTGGGCATTGCCGCATGTGGCATTTCAAATTATCCTGGATATGTATGTAAGACAATTATTATCCGTTGCCATTGTATAATTTTCATCGTATTATTTCGTTCGTAGGTACTGTCATGTATACGAGTGGAACACAGGCTAAAAGGCGCGTTCTCAGCGAGGCACGAACAAAACAATGCTAGGTACTGTCATGTATACGAGTCGAACACAGGCTAAAAGGCGCGTTCTCAGCGAGGCACGGACAAAACAATGCTAACGTTGAGCGGGGCCATGGGATCACAAGCAAACTACCTCCGTCCAGGTGCATTAACTGCATGGTAAACAGCGGCTCGGCCGCGATTAATGGAGAAGTTGGGAGCGAGGCGGGCAGCGGGGGGAAGTCAAAGCGCTCGCTTCCCGGTGAGATTGCATTTGTCCCATCGAGCCTGCGCGGCGGACTGCTCGCACGCGTCCCGTTGAGCCTGCGCGGCGTACTGCTCGCACGCGTCACGTCAACCTGCGCGGCGGACTTCTCGCACTCATCCTGTCTAATCAAACAACTGCCCGCACGGCACCACCATTCCAATAAATAGTGGGACGCGTGGCGGCACGTAAATGGTTGTACGAACGCCCACAGTTCAACTAATATAACCGTTTGCGATAATAACGTGACAGCTATTTGTTCCAAAATGCATAAGTTGGTTGTTCATGTGTGCGCCTTGTCTCAAATTGGACAAAAAAATTACCACGGCATATATGTGCCATCTCATGACACGATGCCAAGTTTCATGAATTTCAGGCGAGTTTTTGATTTACGGGGATTTAAAAACCAAGTTTCTCAATGTTTGCAACCGAGCCACGACGCCCAGATGTTTGTAATTCATGCCCATTTCTTGCATGGGACCTAAACATGCACCCGAGGTCACAAAAATGATTTTTCCACCCATTTTGGTGCATTGGAGCATGTGCTTGTAGTTCAAATTTGAATTATGCACATGAAATACCTAGAAAACTCAATTAATGTATAAAAAAGTCCAAACAAACCCCGAATAATTCCATATTTCAGCACGACACTCCTATTGGTCTATGTTGCCTCTAGAAAAAAATCCAAGGCGAGAAGAGGCAGCGAATGTCGTTTCGCCCACAAGGGTGACACGTTCCCTATCGGAACCACAAAGCTTCTTTGTGAGAAACTCTGGGTTTGTAAGGGGCTTGTACCAAAACTTGCCCCAAATTGGGCAAAAAAATTACCACGGCATATATGTGCCATGTCATGACACGATGCTAAGTTTCATGAATTTCAGGCGAGTTTGTGATTTACGGGGATTTAAAAACCAAGTTTTACAATGTTTGCAGCCGAGCCATGACGCCAAGATGTTTGTAATTCATGCCCATTTCTTGTATGGGACCTAAACATGCACCCGAGGTCACAAAAATGATTTTCCACCCATTTTGGTGCATTGGAGCATGTTCTTGTAGTTCAAATTTGAATTATGCACATGAAATGCCTAGAAAACTCAATTAATGTATAAAAATGTCCAAACGAACCCTGAATAATTCCATATTTCAGCACGACACTCCTATTGGTCTATGTTGCCTCTAGAAAAAATTCCAAGGCGAGAATAGGCAGCGAATGTCATTTCGCCCACAAGGGTGACACGTTTCCCTATCGGAACCATGAGGCTTCTTTGTGAGAAGCTCCGGTTTGTAAGATGCTTGTACCAAAACTTGCACCAAATTGGCCAAAAAATTTACCACGGCATATATGTGCCATGTCATGACATGATGCCAAGTTTCATGAATTTCAGGCAAATTTGTGATTTACGGGGATTTAAAAACCAAGTTTTTCAATGTTTGCGGACGAGCCACGACGCCAAGATGTTTGTAATTCATGCCCATTTCTTGCATGGGACCTAAACGTGCACCCGAGGTCACAAAAATGATTTTTCCACCCATTTTGGTGCATTGGAGCATGTGCTTCTAGTTCAAATTTGAATTATGCACATGAAATGCCTAGAAAACTCAATTAATGAATAAAAAAGTCCAAACGAACCCTGAATAATTCCATATATCAGCATGACACTCCTATTGGTCTATGTTGCATCTAGAAAAAAATTCCAAGGCGAGAAGAGGCAGCGAATGTCATTTCGCCCACAAGGGTGGCACGTTCCCTATCGGAACCATGAGGCTTCTTTGTGAGAAGCTCCGGTTTGTAAGAGGCTTGTACCAAAACTTGCCCCAAATTGGGCAAAAAAATTACCACGGCATATATGTGCCATGTGCTACTTGTAGTCTGCGTTGGTATTTCCCCGAAGAGGAGAGGATGATGCAGTATAGTAGAGATAAGTATTTCCCTCAGTTAAGAACCAAGGTTATCAATCCAGTAGGAGAACCAAGCAAAATTCGGTTAAGTGCACCTGCACACACAAGAGCAAACACTTGCACCCAACGCAAATAAGAGGGTTGTAAATCCTCTTAGCGGTTATTTGCAAGGATTAAATCTTATAGAGATAAATAGATAAACTAAAATACTAATTAAAATATAAGTAAATAAAATGCAGCAAGGTATTTTTAGGTTTTTTATATATGATAAAGTAGACCTGGGGGGCATAGTTTTCACTAGAGGCTTCTCTCTCGAACACATAGCATACGGTGGGTAAACAAATTACTGTTGGGCAATTGATAGAAAAGCAAATAATTATGACGGATTCATGGAAATGATCATGCATATAGGCATCACGTCCGAGACAAGTAGACCGACTCCTGCCTGCATCTACTACTATTACTCCACCCATCGATCGCTATCCACCATGCATCTAGGGTATTAAGTATAAAACAGAGCAACGCCTTAAGCAAGATGACATGATGTAGACAAAGTAAACTCAAGCAATATGATTAAACCCCATCTTTTTATCCTTAATGGCAACAATACAAATACGTGTCATGTCCCCTTCTGTCACTGGGATTGAGCACCGCAAGATTGAACCCATCACAAAGCACCTCTCCCATTACAAGATAAATCAATCTAGTAGGCCAAAACCAAATCGATAGATCGGAGAGAAATACAAAGCTATAATAATCATGCATAAAAGAGTTCAGAGAAGACTCAAATATTTCTCATGAATAATTTGATCATAAACTCACAATTCATCGGATCCCAACAAACACACCGCAAAAGAAAATTACATCGGATAGAACTCCAAGAACATCGAGGAGAACGTGGTATTGAAGATCAACGAGAGAGAAGAAGCCATCTAGCTACTAGCTATGGACCCATAGGTGTGTGGTAAACTACTCACACATCATCGGAAGGGCAGCAAGGTTGAACAAGAAGCCCTCCGTGATCGATTCCCCCTCCGGCAGAGTACCAAAAAAGGCCTCCAGATGGGATCGCGGAAGAACAGAGGTTTGCGGCGGCAAAAAGGTTTTCTCTTCTATCACTCTGGTATATTGGGAATATTTCAGAATTTGTAGCGCTGGAATTAGGTCAGGAGGGGCAACGAGGGGCCCACAAGCCTGGGGGGCGCGCCCTACCCCCCTGGGCGCGCCCTCCAGGCTTGTCGCCTCCTCGTGGCTCTTCTGGTCTTCTCCCAAAGCTTCGTGGGTCTCTTCTAGTCCAGAAAAAATCAATCCAAAGTTTTTTTCTCGTTTGGACACTTTTTGATAACGATTTTTTGAAAAGGCAAAAACAAGCAGAAAAAAGCAACTGGCACTGGGCACTGGGTTAATAGGTTAGTCCCAAAAAATGATATATAATTGCATATAATTGCATATAAAACATCCAAGATTGATACTATAATAGCACATGGAACAATAAAAAATTATAGATACGTTGGAGACTTATCACCATGTCATGACACGATGCCAAGTTTCATGAATTTCAGGCGAGTTTGTGATTTACGGGGATTTAAAAACCAAGTTTTTCAATGTTTGAGGCCGAGCCAGGACACCGAGATGTTTGTAATTCATCCCCATTTCTTGCATGGGACCTAAATATGCACCCAAGGACACATATATGATTTTTCAACCCATTTTGGTGCACCGGAGCATGTATTTGTAGATCAAATTTGAATTTTGCACATTAAATGCCTAGAAAACTCAATTATAATGTATAAAAAAGGCCAAACGAACCCTGAATAATTTAAAGTAGTTCTGCTCAACCGTCTGGCACCCGTGGGTAAGCACTGTGCACACGCATCGTGCTAGCTTGCGCTTCCTTCTTTCCTAAGTTTTCCATATTAATGGTGTTATATATCCAAACACGCTACCGTTTCCCACCACTCCCCCAATCGGTTTCCTGCCACTCCCCCCAATCGGTTTCCCGCCACTCCTCCCATCGGTTTCCCGCTGCTAGTGTTAGTGGGCATAGAAGGCTAGGCGGCGACACACCGGCCATACCGCAGTATACCATTCCAAGCATGCCAATCCAGCGAAGTGCCGTCGCCGCCATCATCAACCTCCATGACAAGGAGAACGAGCCAGAGCAGGCCGAAGAGCCAGAACGACCGTGCACCGCCGAGCGTGAGCGGTATCATCGCGCCCCAGTGCTTGAGTGGGCCAAAGTATACACATGTGTTCATCGCCGCCCATGGAGCGGAGCAGAGCAAGAGTGGCAAAGCGCTGCCACGCAAGAGTAGGACAACGTCGCCGCGCATCAGGTGCGGTGCGCCGCACTATCTGAGCGGAGCCGTGTCAGCATACTGTTGACTCAACCACTCGAGAGGGCGTTTCCAGGGCCGGTAAGCATCCCGATTCCCCGCCAGGAATGGGCAGCCGCCGTCAGCGTCATAATTGCGTCGGACGGCGTACGCATTGCCAGAATCCACCGCCACGACGCCAACGGGCTGGTCGATTGGCTCTTCAACCTCCTCGGCCCCCAGGTGCCGCCAACGATGAAGTAGAGCAAAATGCTCGTCGTGGCTTGGAATCGACCATCGCCCATGAAATATCCTGGGCGGAGATCAATATTGCGGTACAGTAGTTCTGCGAGCGTATCAGACGCGTGGACTAAGGCCTGTACCAGTTCATGCTCAGCCAAGAGTTCCTGTAGGTTTAGGCCCTGTTTGTAATAGTTTTCGCCTGGTTTTCCATAGTTAACTGGGCAACTATCTTGTTCTTAATTAATTAAAAGGCAAAGCTCTTGCTTCTTCAGGCTAGTTTTTAGTAAAAAAAATAATGTAAGTTTGAATGGAAGTGGTCCGGTATGTAAAGATTGCGCACAGTTTCTAAAAGCACAAATGTGTGTGATAGTAGGGACTAGGTCCCACACGGTGACCACACGCGAGGAGGCAACTCTTATTAGCAAGGGGCAGCTTCCCATCCGCTAGCCTAGTCGAATAGAACACACAAGTTAAGCGTGTTGGGGCTGGAGTAGTCTAAGGATGGGTGGCCGGGTGGGAAGTTGCTATATCTCAAGCTTCATTTAAGCGTTATGATACGGTCATTACAGACATTTAGCATCTAAATGTGTCTGTAGTGACCTGTCATGTCGATTAAATAAACCTTGAGATCCTTTAGAGAATGATTTTTTTTGTTATTTATTGTTTTGAATGATCGAGATCTGTGGGCCCGCATGTTCTATCCTTTGACCTACAATGTACGCATCTAAATGTGTTTGTAGTGACCTGTCATGTCGATTAAATAAACCTTGAGATCCTTGTTTTGAAAATTTTGAGAATGATGTTTTTTTGTTATTTGTTGTTTTGAATAATCGGAGAATGATCGAGATCTGTGGGCCCGCATGTTCTATCCTTTGACCCACAACGTACGAGAAGGGTTTGACCATGACGGGTTCCTCTTGGTATAGGTCATGGTGGCATGTCAGACCAAATTAAGTTTGGGAACATGTGTTGGATTCCCTCCCGCCGGCTCGAAGTTGGGGAACCAGCATCGTACGTCTTGAACCTGGCTTCCTGGGGGTACGATGTTCGGTTTGTAATGCAGCTGGTACCCCATCGAAGTTGTGCATTGGGGATTTGAACACATCACACACCACCCAGACATATATTTGGGCCACATGCAGGGTATAGGGTCTTCTGATCGACCCTTTATCCCTTGTGCGGTTTTCAACGACACGCCTATTTGTGGGCTCCTGGTCTATATATATCATCCCTTTGGCCGACAACGAGGGGGTTTGGCCATGAATGGATTCCTCCTGGTTCGTGTTACAGCGGGTCATGGTGACATGTCCGAGCAAAGTTCGAGCTCATGCGTTCTCAGGAATCCCTCCCACGCGCTCGAATTGGTGGGTTGGATCGACACCCTAAGTTCGTCGTCCTTAATTACCTAGCTTTCATGGGGGTTGTCCGTTTCATGAGGTAGGCGCCACATCAAAATTGTACATTATTGGGTATTTAAAACACATCACCCCTTCCAACGTACATCAATTTGGGCCCCATGCAGGTGGTGCTGGTTTTGTGGCCCCTCTCGTGCGGTTTATGATGATGGTCCAATCTATGGGCCCGAGCGGTCTATTATATCCCTTTCTGACCGACAACAATAGTGGTCGTTTGACCAAGATAGATTCACTTAGTCTATCTTATGGTAGGTCATGGTGACATGCATGTCCGACCTAAGTATGAGTACGTGCATGTGTCCTGCCGACACGAAATGGGGGTGGGGCAGGCACCCTAGCTACGACCTTAACCTATCATTATAGATATCCAAGGGGGCTTTCCGGTTTGCGAGGGAGGTGCCACATCAAAGTTGTGCATTGTGTATTTAAACATCACACCCTTTATTCCTACATATATTTGGCCACTTCGAGGTGGTTGTTGTCTTCTGGCCCCTCTCACCCGATCTTCGACGACGCGTCCACCCGTGGGCCCGTGCTACTTGCAAACTGCGTTGGGATTTTCCCCGAAGAGGAGGGGTGATGCAGCACAGTAGAGATAAGTATTTCCCTCAGTGAGAACCAAGGTATCAATCTAGTAGGAGAACCACGCAAAACCTCGTGAGCAGCACGTGCACACACAAAAGCAAATACTTGCACCCAACGCGGGCAAGAGGGTTGTTAATCCCCTTGAACTCGTTATTTGCAAGGATTAAATCTTGTAATGGTAGATAGATAAATTGCAAAAGAAAATAAAAGTAAATAAATTGCAGCAAGGTATTTTAGGTTTTCTTTTTATATGATTTAAGTAGACCCGGGGGCCATAGTTTTCACTAGAGGCTTCTCTCTCGAACACATAGCATACGGTGGGTAAACAAAATACTGTTGGGCAATTGATAGAAAAGCGCATAGTTATGATGATATTCAAGGCAATGATGATGTATATAGGCATCACGTCCGAGACAATTTGACCGACTCCTGCCTGCATCTACTACTATTACTCCACCCATCGACCGCTATCCAGCATGCATCTAGGGTATTAAGTTAATGAAAACGGAGTAACGCCTTAAGCAAGATGACATGATGTAGACAAAGTAAACCCAATCAATATGAATAAACCCCGTTGTTTTACCCTAAATGGCAACAATACAAATACGTGTCTTGTCCCCTACTTTTTCACTGGGATATAGAACACCGCAAGATTGAACCCATTACAAAGCACCTCTCCCACTGAAGATAAATCAATCTAGTTGGCCAAACCAAACGGATAGATCGGGGAGAAGTACAAAGCTATAACAATCATGCATAAAAGAATTCAGAAAAGACTCAAATATTTCTCATGAATAATCTGATCATAAACCCACAATTCATCGGATCCCAACAAACACACCGCAAAAGAAGATTACCTCGAATAGAACTCCAAGGAGATCAAGGCGAACATTGTATTGAAGATCAAAGAGAGAGAAGAAGCCATCTAGCTACTAGCTATGGACCCGTAGGTCTGTGGTAAACTACTCACACATCATCGGAGGGGTAGCAAGGTTGATGTAGAAGCCCTCCGTGATCGATTCCCCCTTTGGCAAGGTACCGAAAAAGGCCTCCATATGGGATCACGGAAGAACATAAGCTTGCAGTGGCGAAAAAGTTATTTCGTGGGGCTCTCTGTTGGTTTCCCAATATTTGAGAATTTATAGAAGTGGAATTAGGTTAAAAGGAGATACGAGGGGCCCACAAGGCATCTTGGTGCCCCCTCTGGGGGCGCGTGGGCTTGCCTTGTCACCTCCTCGTGAGGCTTCTGGCCTCCTCCCGAAGCTTCTAGGGTCTCTTTTGTCCAGAAAAATATCATCAAAAAGTTTCATAGCGTTTGGGCTTCGTTTGGTACTGATTTCCTGAAAAACTAAAAACAGGCAGAAAACAGCAACTGGCACTGGGCACTAGGTTAATAGGTTAGTCCCAAAAAATGATATAAAATAGCATATAATTGCATATAAAACATCCAAGATTGATACTATAATAGCATGGAACAATCAAAAATTATAGATACGTTGGAGACGTATCAGCCCACGCGTCAAAGTTGTGCATTGGGAATTTGAAAATCACACACCACCCTTTTCATAGGAATATATTTGGGCCACATGCTGGTGTGGTTGTGTTCTAACCCTCTCTCGAGTTTTTTTGTTGCCAAATGGTGCTATATAAAATAGCAGACAACTCGGATGAAAAACTGTCTGCGAACATACATGCAACGGACACGGGTGCACTGGCTTAACTGTGTGCGAAGCTCGTGCCCTGTAAAATCGCCGTGACTTCGCAAGCGCTAGCAAGGGTGAAGGGGTAATGTGTACATGATATTTAGAATGAATTCCACGTCTGTGTCTGAAAATTAGGACGAACCGTGTGTGATAAACCAGCTAGCTAGAAATCTCAAAAAAAAGCTACCCCCTTGAGCGATGCAAAAATTGGTGGTTCCGCGGATTTTCCTTATTATCATACATTATTATTATGTTTGAACCGTGTGCGATCTTGGTTGCTCCCACCCCGCTTCAATTCCATTACCCAAATTTTAGTTGCCGCGGTATTTCAAACGTCGCCCTCACTCCTCCACCACCGACCTTATAGTAAAATTCCAGTAGCCGAGGCATTTGAACCATCGCCCTCCCTCATCCACCACCATCTCCACCCACCATTACTAAAATTTTCAGTAGCCGCGGCATATCCTCAAACACCACCCCGCCCTAACCCCGCTCCCCCTCCACAGTCTACACCCCCTTGCTCGAACCATAGCTAGCCACCGCCTCCACCAACCCCTGTCGGTCTGCCCGTGCCTCCTAGCTTAGATTAGTTCAGGTTACCCACCAATTCCCATACCCTCGCCGCCCTGAGTTTTTAGATGAGGCCTGCGGTGTCCCTGCCCCCCTCCCCAGATCCACATCCCCTACTCCAGAGAGTCATAGCCTAAGCCCGACCACATATCCCAGGGAGCCCAAGGAGCGTACGGCCAAAAGGAGGTCTATCATGGCCTCTCCGCCGGACGATGGCGAGGTGGCCGCTGTTCGTGCCGACCTGTCGATCCCGGAGGAACACCTCACCGCGGAAGCCAGCGAGGACGTTGACCACGTTACCATGCCGAAGGCTTCACGTCAGCGGGGTCACGTATTATTGTATCTCAGGACAGCCGGCTATGACAACAAGCTCGTCGACAGCGAAGGCTTCACGCGGGCCATGTCACAGGTTAAGTGGTCCATCCCCAACGCCTCTGGTTCAACCACCGTCAATCTCTTCGAAGGCCCCGCCGCTGATCTCCTCCATCTTGAGGTCAAGGATTGGCGATCCTTGTACGCCATCAAGCCTATTTTGTCATTTCTGAAGGACGCGTTCTACGGCGGTGGCTTGGGATCCTCAGCTGCCATGTCAGATCTCATTGACCACGACCACGCGAAGGGCACCCACTACGGCTCTTCCAAGGTGAAACAACCCATCTGCGACATCAGGGAGCGCACCCTGGGTCTGTGCTCTTCCAAGTGGAAGGATCCCGTCCATGACAAGTGAGGCAATATCCTATAAGCAAATCTTACTTTTTCTAGCTAGCCAACTTGTACCCATTGTTGTAGTAGCTTTTGCCATGAGATGTTTTAACTGTGTCATGTTTAATTATTTCAGTTATGCAAAAATGTAAAGTTCAATAGGAGGAAAATAAGCTTTGTACGAACTTGTGATGGTGAAGAAATAAAAGCGATGGACTGCATAATAAAGGTTGCTATCACAAGGGGCAATGTAAAGTGATGTTCCTTTGCATTAAGAGCTTGCACATCCAAAAATAAAAAGCGCATGACAACCTCTGCTTCCCTCTGCGAAGGGCCTATCTTTCACTTTATCTATTTACTTTTATGCAAGAGTCAATAGTGTTCTTCTCTATTCCGTTTTTATTTTCTCTCTTGGCAAGCATCATGTGGTGGGGAAAGATCCAGGCACATATATCTAGTTGAATATAGGTGATCATGAGTTATTATTGTTGACATTATCCATGAGATAAATAAGTTGGGAGGCAAAACATTAAGCCCCTATCTTCCTATGTGTTTGACTGAAACGGTTTTTCTAAAAATATGCTTTGAGTGTCAGCAATCATGGAAGATAAATGATAGTTGAGTATGTGGAATTTGCTAAATCAAAGCTCTTACATAGACCCTTCCTGAAAATAAGATGAATTGCAATGTGTTTGATGACTGAGAACATAGTTTGTTAGTTTTCAAGAAAGTTTATGATCTATACTTTAACATGTGAATAGCTTGCTACTTGATCATGAGAAATTTTATGAGATGAGCTACTGTCTATGATATATAATGATGCTAGAAAAAGTGTTTGGAATTATCATTGATCAAACTTATGCACTATGCTAGCATTCACACTTCATAAATTATTTCTTTTATCATTTACCTACTCGAGGACGAGCAGGAATTAAGCTTGGGGATGCTGATACGTCTCCAACGTATCTATAATTTATGAAGTATTCCTGCCATGTTTACAACAATTTTATATGGTTTTGGTATGATTTGATTAGAACTAACCCTGACTGACGCTGTTTTCAGTAGAACTACCGTGGTGTTGTTTTTTGTGCAGAAATAAAAGTTCTCGGAATGGGTTGAAAATTTACGGTGATTTTTTGTGGATCAAAAGAGACCCCCGAAGTTTAGAGGAAGGACCAGAAGCCTCACGAGGAAGCGACAAGCCTGGGGGCACGCCCTCCCCCCCAGGGCGCGCGGACCAGGCTTGTCGCTCCCTCGTGGGCCCCCTTGAGGTGAAACCAACGCCAAAAATTCCTATAAATACCAAAAACCCCAGAAAGAAACTAAGAACTTCCACGCCGCCACCGAAAGCCTCTGTACTGAAGCGATCTTATCTGGAGCCCTGTTCCGGCACTCTGCCGGAGGGGGGAATCATCACCGGATGCCATCTTCATCATCCCGGCGGTCTCCATGACGAGGAGGGAGTAGTTCACCCTCGGGGCTGAGGGTATGTACCAGTAGCTTTGTGTTTGATCTCTCTCTCTCTCTCTCTCTCTCTCTCTCTCTCTCTCTCTCGTGTTCTTGATTTGGCACGATCTTGATGTATCGCGAGCTTTGTTAATATAGTTGGATCATATGGTGTTTCTTCCCTCTCTATCTTCTTCTGATGAATTGAGTCTTTCCCTTTGAGGTTTCGTTATTGTAGGATTGAATATTTCAGATTTGAGAACACTTGATGTATGTCTTGCATGTGGATACCCGTGGTGACAATGGGGTACTCTATTGATTCACTTGATGTATATTTTGGTAATCAACTCGCGGATTCCCATGACCTTGGGGTGATCTAGGCATAGGGGTTGGTTGCACGTTTTCATTATCTTTTCTCCGATAAGAAACTTTGGGGTACTCTTTGAAGTTCTTTGTGTGGATTGAATATTATGAATCTGAAGTTGTTTGATGCATATCGAATAATCAACTCACGGATACTTGTGGTGACATTGGAGTATCTAGGTGACATTAGAGTTGGTTGATGCGTATCATATGGGGTTATTTTAGTACGAACTCTAGGGCTGTTTGTGACACTTATAGGGATGGCTCAATAGATTGGTCGGAAAGGATAACTTTGAGGTGGTTTCGTACCCTACAACAATTTCTATCTTATGTTCTCCGCTAATAGGAACTTTGGAGTGATTCTTTGTTGCACGTTGAGGGATTGTTATATGATTCAACTATGTTAGCACTGTTGAGAGATTGCACTAGTGAAAGTATGAACCCTAGGCCTTGTTTCTAAGCATTGCAATACCATTTGTGCTCACTTTTACTACTTGCTACCTTGCTATTTTTTTCAAATTACAAAAACCTATATCTACTATCCATACTACACTTGTATCACCATCTCTTCGCCGAACTAGTGCACTTATACAATTTACCATTGTATTGGGTGTGTTGGGGACACAAGAGATTTCTTGTATTTGATTGCAGGGTTGTTTGAGAGAGACCATCTTCATCCTACGCCTCCCATGGATTGATAAACCTTAGGCCATACACTTGAGGGAAATTTGCTACTGTCCTACAAAACTCTGCACTTGGAGGCCCAACAACGTCTACAAGAATAAAAGTTGTGTAGTAGACATCAACTAGTCGTTCCATATGGTGGGTCACTAATGACACGTCATCACTAACGGGTCAATCTTAGTGACCGGTCACTGTTGATTCACATCACTTAAAGAACTTTCCTACCCAGCCCACAACGTGTAAAACAAGCTAACCAACAACATCCAAGTCCCCTACCCTCTTCCTCTCGCGGCTGAGCTCGCGCCCCCGTCATCGTCTCCCGCCGTGTCCTTACTTGTCTCCTCCGATGCCGCACTTCGCCCTTCCTAGCTTCAGCTCGCCCTCACACGATCTGCCTCCTCCTCGACGGACTATCCCCGACGAGCCCTCCTAGCGGCTAGGCCAAAGGAGGAGTTCTTCGCATCTGCCCCCTTTCCTCTCCAGCACCGGGATGACGAGCTCACCGATGACTACTTCATCCTTCCCTCCCTCCTAGCGGCCGAACATGATGAGATACCCATCTTTCCCCTCTCTACCCGACATATGAGTTGGTTCAATTTGGGTGCAATTATTATGTACGTGCAATTACACAAATTTGTCAACACACAACACATTTAGGTTTAGTTTGTATGTGCATGGTTGACACCAGATTTTGGCATAGCAATACATGTAATTAAGATGGACTCAAATAGTAAAGATCTCAACTTGTAATTTTTTTCGTCTCGTCGAGGCGAATAATATTGCTTTTGGGATCACCTCAATCCGAGGTCGTATGCAACTTCGAGAGCCCCAACAGTCCAACTTGACCATGACTTGAATTTGACGCATGACCCCTGACACATATTGATAAATCTCTGAAGGTAGGCATGAATGATTTGGCCCTCAAGAAGGCCTCAAATCACAAACTTGTCAACATGAAAGTTGTCGGCATCGTCGAGGCACAAAACTTTGGTTTTGGTGTCATCTCTATCCGGGGTCATATGCAACCTCCAAAGCTAAAATACAATCGCATGATTCCAGACATTGTACGATATGTGTCTGGTGTATGGTGTGGCTGATTCAGTTATCAAGATGGATTCAAAAGGAAAAGCGTCCAACATGAAAGTTTTTATCCTCATCAAATTGATGTTTTTGGGTAATGTTAATCCGACGGTGTATGCGACCTCTAGAACCGATGCAATATGACAATCTTTTGACCCTTTTCAAATTTATAAACTGAACATGCTTGTCACTTGTATGTCCTGTCAAATTTATAAACTGTATCAGCCATATCACTTGCATGTTCATTTAGTTTTACACAGTGTTAACATGTGGACACAGTTCATTTATTTTAACTTTATTATTTAACTTGCTACTGATTAGCTTTCTATTCTTTGTAGCTGAGCATTTGAATTTTGAAGCAGATGATCAGAGATTTACATGGGCTGTGAATATTTTAGATCATGTGAAGGCATGGATAACTGACGGTCACATGCATTGGTGGCGATGCAGGGCACTCTTTTCCACAGTCACTTACTCCCTCCATCCTTGAAAGAGTATACTTCCAACTTTGTTGGAGGGTCAAACTATCTCAAAGTTTGACCGAGTTTGTGCAAAAATATATCAATGTTTATGAAACCAAATAGGTATATGATAAAAATATATTTTATCATGAATCTAATGCTACTAATTTGATGATATAAATGTTGGTGTATTTTTTTTTTGAGAACCAGAGTTCAGAAACTCAGGCAGGGGTACATTCAGTGAGTACAAGATGTCTAAATTTCTCCGGGACATCTGCATTGATCAGGCTGTCTCCATTCATCCTGGCTTCAGCGGCTAGTTCATGTGCTAGGAGATTGCACTCACGGGCGGCAAAAATGACCTTGTTCTCCGAGAAGGCAGAGAGTGCAGCCTTTATGTCCAGGAGCAAACCGTAGCTCGGGGACCGGTTGGTCACATCAGCATTGAGGGCATCAACCAATGATTTGCAGTCAGACTCCAGCTCCACCGGGCCCCTGTACACGTTCGCCAGTGCGTGCAGGCCAACCAGGGCAGCGCGCCCCTCAGCGTCTTCCGCACTAGCCACCTGGGGCAGGGCTTTGCAGATGGATAGGAGGACGAGCCCTCTGTGATCTCTGGCCACTGCACCTGCCCAGCCCTGGCTGCTGTCGGGCATATACGAGGCGTCAGAGTTAAGCTTTACTGAACCGCACACTGGAGTTGTCCACTGCATGCCCCGATTGGCTGGCCGTCGAGGTTTCAGACTGGACAATGTGCTGCCTGTCTTTCCCGATTCCAACAGCATCTTCAGAGCAGCACTTCTCCATTCCTCCTCATACCTCTGCAAAAACAGCACAGAACCCCTGATCGTATCCTTGCCAGATCCATGCACGCAATCATCTCTCATGTGCCAGCATCTCCACAGCATAAACAAAAGTTTTGCATGCATGTCTTTTGACACCGAATCCAGCAGCACCTGGAGCCAATCCTTCCCTGTGAAACGAAAATCCTTTTCAGGGGGGAGCCCCCACTCATCTCTTAATGCATGTCTAAGGGCTCTACTTTTTGAGCAAGCGATCACTGCATGGAACTCGTCTTCCACCTCGTTACCGCAGATCACACAGGTGGCATCCGGTATGATCGTACGCTTATGTTTGTTTCTCTGTGTAGCCAAAGGGTTGGTCGCCACTCTCCAGCCAAACAACCTGACTTTGGGGGGAACGTCGGCTTTCCATATTAGGTCCCATATACTGCGATCGTCTACACTCCGCGACGAGCTGGATGGCCCGAGGGCTGCCTGATTTTGGTGTATTATTGTATAAATACGGTCAAACATAAAAAAGTTTGACTTTCCAACAAAACTAGAAATACACTCTTTCAAGGACGGAGAGAGTAGCTTGTGACGGCGATATTTCTGTTTGTCACGCTTCATTACCGTTCCAGTTCGAGTTGATGTTAGTGATGTTCTTGTTGCGCTTTATATGGTCTTCCTAGTGTGATGTGAGGTGTGATGTTCCGCCAATGTACATGTTAAGTATGTAAGTCGTGACTAGCATTTTTTTTTTGTTGCCTTGTGTGTATATGATATTCTACGAGAAGATGCATGTATATGTGATCTTCTCTTACAAGATGTTATGTGATTGTATATGTGATTTTCTATGCTGCAGCTGGGTGCTATGTAGCTAGCTGCTGCTATTTTATTTTTATTTTTTGGCCCTCCACAACCGGTAAGTGACCGGCCAAAAATACACGAACAATGCGATGTATGTGTGGCTAAATCACGGGCAGAGCTATCTTCTTCCATGTGCTCAACCTGTCACCCTAATATTCTAGACTTTCAGTTATAAGGGCCTCACAAAACCATGTCCTACATAACAACGTGTGATTACCTACTGGGTCATGGCATGACAAACATAATTACTGGGTCGGTATGCATGCCATGATTAAACAAGTCTGCTTTCCAAGAAGTTGGCGGTCCAATCTTTGCTTAAGCTTGTTATTTTAACATAGCATTTGCTTTAGTCTTTATTCAATGACACTAGGCGCTCTTATAGCTGAAAACAAATACTACAAATCTAGCGAATGTGCAGGACGTACAACTAGTCGAAGAGGTAGAGGACACTATCAGATGGTCCTGGGAACAAAACGGCTTGTACTCGCCACGCTCGGCCTACGCGGCGAAATTCGCAGCCCTTGAGGTTTCTCCTACGGCCTCGTTCACTTGGCAGTCGAAGGCACCCCTACAATGTCGCCTCTTCGGCTGGCTAGCGTTGAAGAATCGTTGTTGGACTTCTGACCGTTTGGCTAGACGTGGACTACCTCACCAAGACTCTTGCCCGTTTTGTGATCAGGCCGACGAGACGATGAACCACCTGATGCTGCACTGCGTGCTAGCCAAAGAAGTATGGACCAAATTCGCAATGGCCACTGGCAAGCCAAACTTTGTGCCGGCACAAGGAGAAACGTTAGAGGTATGGTGCATAAGACAAGATGGACCGGCGGAGCATCGGAAGACAACACACGCACTATGCTTATTGGGGATGTGGCAGCTATGGAAACAACGGAATGATATCGTCTTCAACGGGGCGCATCCGGCCATAGCAACGGTATTACGTCGAGTGGAGGAGGAAGGCCGAGTTTGGAGAAGAGCAGGGCTCCTCAAAGGCGAGTTAGACGTTTTCTTTGCGGGTATAGCGGTGTGGGCAGCGCCTGAGTAGTTAGCTTAGCGAAGCGGTAGAGCGACCGACATGTGGATTGGGGCAACGCCCATGTAACGAATGTTGTAGCACCGCGGAGTTTTGGGGCTCTCCCCCCTCCTTCTTTATTGAATGATACGCACACTCGTGAGTATTAGAGAAAATCTAGCGAATGTCCATGTTCCATTATGTTGATCAAATCCCTTGTTCAAGAATTCGTCCGATTAACCAGTTAACTTGCCGATTAATCCCTATTAGGTTCACCGAGTAACCGATAAACTGAAATATCGGTCGATTAATTGATTAATTGGTCGATTAATTGATTAATTGGCCGATTAATCCCTTACTCACTAGTCAACCGAGCACTACCAGTTAACGATTTTCTCAACATTGATCAAATCTCGTGTGGGCCGTTAGGTTTTTCATGGTACAAGAGAACAGATTAACGGACACTATGAGATGTGCTAATGTCCATGTTTCATTTTATTGATTGGATCCCATGTGGGCTGTCAAGCCTATACCTCGTAACCCTAGGATTTGCAAGGGCGACGGAAAATTCTGGGATCTGTTTGAATTAAGATGTTCATCTAGCAAGTCTAGCGAGAGGAAGAAAGTAGGGCAGAGCTATCGAAATTGCATATTAACTGAGACAAACAACAGGCAAAACTGTTTATAAATGACTTTGTTACCTGCTGTTTTTAGCAAAGGATCCATGCCGTGTGGTGATCCTGGCGGCGGCGATGGGAGGAGGAAGAGGAGGTAGTGTGTTGAACGAGACAGCTGGTTGTTGTTTCATTAGAGTTGGTGTTCTCCCTCATATCCATTGTATTCGAATACACGCAACAAGAAAATGAAGACACCCGTTTAAAGCTTTGACTACGGTACAACTTGAGCCTTCTACATTGCCTCAAAAAAAATTGAGCCTTCTACTCTCTCCGTCACATAATATAAATGTGTTTTTAACACTAGCTAGTGTAGTGTCAAAAAACCTCTTATATTATAGGATAGAGGGAGTATGGAGGGAGTACGTCCGAATCTCGGCACCATAAGACGGCAGGGACATGTAGCGCCGCTAGAATTTTGTTTCGCTGCTTTCCATGCTTGTCATCCATGGCTCCGAACCCATCTTTTGATTCCCTAAACGAAATTGTAACAAATAACCTAACAAAATTAATCGTCACGAGTACTAAGAAAGAGCTCTCAATTTCTCAACTTCATCATTGATTTTCTCCGTTGCAGATTTAGGTGTTGCTTGGCGTCTTGGGTTCGCGCTCGATCACTCACCATCTCTTGCACGGTCCTCTTCATCGGTTGCTCCTGACCTCCCGGCCTGGCCTAGCGGGTCCGTGTGTGACCCGGCGGCTGGGCCGGTGCCCGCGAAAGCGTCGGCAGGGCGGAGGCAGCGGCGCTTGGCCGCATCGTCGTGACTGGATCCTGCAGAGGAGCTTGCGTCGAAGGCGAGCTCAAGGTCCATCCACCACGGGGAGTACCTCCCGGCGCCGCGGTCGAGCAGAAACGCGATCCAGAGCTCCTGGTTCATCTCCTCCTCGGACAGCGCGCGCCGGCCGGCGCCGAGGCCGAGGTAGAACCTCTGCCACGGCTCCGGCTTCTGCGACCAATTGCTCCGCGGGCTCGGGGAAGGCACGTGGACCTCCCGCCCCCGGTCGGCCACCATCAGGCTCCCTCGGTCGACGGGGTAAGGAAACAGATCGAGTCCGGCCCGACCATGTAGCACGGCCGCGGCTTCGCCTCAGGTTCATCTTCATGTAAGTCTAAATCCTCACCGCCGTCCGAATCTTCTTCACCGCTCCAGCACTCCAACGCCGGCTTCCCGGCCTCCCGAACCAGCGACGGCGGCTCGGCCAGATAACCCGCGCTGGCGTAATCATCGCCACCCGCCGCCAGGTCACGTCGCGGGTTTCTTCTTTTCGTCGGAGGGAGAAACGCCCTGAGATCAACAGGGGGGAAGATATCGGAGAGGCGGAACGGCTGGCGCACACCCGCGCGGCGGCTGAGCGGGGACGACCTGGGCCTTGGAGAGAGGGTTACGCGGTCGTACCGGAGCTCGCGTAGAGGGGGCATGCCGGGCGAGGAGAGAACGAACCGATCAGCGGCCTGCGGAAATTTCGGCTGATCTAGAGTTTGGAGGCAGCGGTTCGGTACATGATTCGGAAGCAACACGAGATTTTTATTATCGGTTGCCTTTTTTCCTGGGTAACTAGAGCATTGTCTATTCATTTAATAAAAGGAAAAAACGGCGCTATCTGCACATGGGGGAAGCTATACTGGCATTTGAATGTACAAGTATACACCCATAACCCATTATTTTAGCAAACATATTGAATACCACGTTTAATTCATATAGTATACAGAATAATATACATCAAATAAATGAGAAATGTGAATAAAGCTGGATTTCAGGGGACTTTGTACACTCATTTCTTGGATGTTGGATCTGCCACTGTATCTGCCATGAGATAAAAGAGCTCAGTGGGGGTTTACTAGCTCAGTGAAGTAGCATATAGGTGTGCTATAAACAAGCAAGTGATAAGTGATTTTAGGAGAAAGTGTATTTGGATAAATTTTGTCCCATCCTTTCTCTCTCCAAGATTGTATTCACTGTCCTTGTAATTTGTTTTGTTTGAGTAATATATAAAGCTCTTGAGTTGCAATTTTCTTTACTCGGTGGATATCCTCGAACACTACTACGTGGCAGCTTGAAGGTAGGTAGCCTGGGGAGAATATCTGGTGCACCTAGTCATGGTGCTACCGGTGCACCGGTTATACAAAACACACTCTAGAAATATTCAAAAATTGCGAAAATGATTTAGCACGTACGCGAAACATACATCTAACCATGTCATAAATTTTCAGATTCAAACTAGACCTAAAACTCTAGAAACTAAAATGTCAAATCTTGTTACGAATAGTACACTTTTTAGATTGGGCAATGAATTTGGCCCATTAACAAGATCGGTGTTGAATTCATTATTTTTGTTTCTCATGTTGTGATTCAAATTTACTTTTGATTTTATTTTTTGAGTAGTACTTTGAATTTTTCTATTGCATGGTAGATATATTATATATGCACATGCGAATAGTTTTCAGAATTTTTAACACTTGTAGAGTGATTTTTGGACGGTCCGTGCACAGGTAGCACCGCAAGGCTGGGACCAGCTCATGTCACCGTCGAGCCGCCTACATGTCTGTGCCGAGATGTGTTGGAGGCTTCTGCTCCAAGCAACCCCGAGGAACACTTGTGGCAGGGGAGAGGGATCACCATGACTGGGTGAGCGCAGGCAACGACGATTTCGATCAGTGTGTTGCTCGCCAACCTATCCCGCAATGCAACAAACCTTACTGTCACTCCACCGCGCCTCGCCTAAGAGCATGGTTAATAGTATAGCCAACAACTGGCTATATGGAGTTGTCATGTCACATATAGTTAATTTGATAGCCAACATGTATAGTAGCTACGTAGTTGCTAAGTAGTACTACTTTATTATTGCATGACTCACTGTACACTCTCATAATGTTTCTTGGAGTCCGTGCTGCAGCCGGCTGTTAATCTACAGCCCACTTTCCTTCTTTCTCCTCTTCTCTTTCATCCAACTCGGCACAAATATAATTGTTTAATCCTTATAGCCAGCTGAATGTACCTTATTATACTTGCTCTAACATGTTAGGCCCAAGATTGAAGAAAACAACACTTCATCAGTGTCACTCCACCGCACCTCGATCTCGTGACTCGCTGCACCCTGTCAGACTCAGATTGAAGAAATCAACAATTGAGAACAAGTTCAGTTAACTCGTCTTACCACTTCGCTGGGATTTCAAACTCTGAGTCATTCATCACCGATCCAACGGACTTTGCCTTTACTTAGGGCTTCACATCAACCAAAGCTGGAGTCCTTTGTCAATCTGTCATGGGACAGCTCCACTTCGTCGAAGGATCGTTGTTCAACTTTCTGGCAAAAGCTCACATGTTCCCCTCTTTATTTCTTACATTTCTCTCAAAGTGTAATGGTCATAAAGCGTCGGATCCTTGTGGAATAAAACATCCATCTTGTAACTAGATTAGGGCATCTCCAACGCGGATCGCCAAACAGACCTCATCAAATGTCCGTGGACACATCCGGACGTGTCTACTGACAGCCCAACCCTCCAACGATATCCCTCATTTTCACACTATGGGATGACTCATAGTGGGTTAGAGCATCTACAGCCGGACTAGGCAAATCCGGGCCCTCAAACGCCCGCGGACGGGCCATCTGCGAGCAGTGGCCGGTTAGTCCTCAAATTTCCTCATTTGCATACGGATGAATTTTTGTCTAAAAGGACCACCTGCCCAACGTAATTGTCAAAAAAGACCACCTATGGATGAAATTGGCAGAAGAGACCACCCAGCCGTGGCGGCAGGCCCGCCAGCCGACGCGTGGTACCTGCCTCCACGCCGGCAGGCGGCAGGCCCTGCGCCACGGGACGAGGCGGCCGACCGCGAATAACAGCCAGGCAGCTCCCGCAGCTGAACGTTGGACTGTAGGTGGGCCCTGCCGCCTTCTGGCGTGGCGGCGGGACTGTTCCCCACAGATTCCTACGCCGCTGCAGCTCATCCCACTTCGTCGTTTCGTCGTTTTTGAATGCCACTGATTCCTATATGTGTGATTTCCTTGTGTTCTGCCGGTACTGCTGCTGCTGCACGCCCGATAGCCCTGCTGTTGCTGCGGCTGATGAGACACCACGACGCTGGAACCCGAGGCCGCGGTAGGTGAGTTCTAACCCGTTGTGCCGACATTACAGTGCTCCTCTTCTTTTTATACGCAATGCCGCTGCTCCGTGCGCAGACACTCTCTCTCGAATCTCTCTGGTTGCCTTCAGTGCCTCTCTGCTCTCTCTCTCTCTCTAAGTCTCCAAGAACACAGAGAAAGAAAAGCTCGGTAGCCACATTCACTCGCGATTTTGGGCGATTTAGAGTTGGATTTTGAAGATGCTGATGTTGAAGAAAAGATAGATCAAGGTAAGATCTATCCATTTTTGTTGGTTTCGTTCGCATGCATGATGTTTTTGTTCTGTTTGATTAGTTCCTAAGTGTGTATTCTCTGTTATTTTAGGCATTATTTCATCACTTTGTGGAGTCATCTGGAGCTTCTGGAGTAGGATTTGCCGTGCGAAGTGAACTACGAAGGTGAAGATCGAGGTATGAGCTTTGCAATACATGGATTTTTTTTTGTGCATGCACGGTGGAAATTAGTTAGTTTTTTAGCTCTTCATTAGCTATGTGATGTTTACTGCTTAGAAGTTAGAAAAGTTTTCAGACGAGATATGTTGCGTTTATAGTATTTTTTTCAGAAGAGTAGGTTGAAGATGTTGTAGATCAGTGTTAGCTGTGTCCATTAGTACTATTTTTTTTGACATGCAAGATGTCATTACTTTTGTCATTAAGTCAAATATTTGACGGTATTGTAGATCAGCGTTAGGCCTTTCACATGCATCAGTTTAGTTTGACATGCAAGAAGTTCTTAATATGCTAATTAAGAAAAAGTTTGTATTGTAATTAGTCTTTGCATGATTAAATGTGATGTTATTTCATGTGGTATGTTTATTAATAAGTTCTATAGTTAGGAAACCGTAGGTATATTTTGTTATCTCGCAATAATGTTAGTTTTGTATATTAAGATTAGATGCTAATATCCTTAATGATGTATCTAATTAGGTAAAAAAATATCATCTGAGTAGCAAACAAGGAGGAGATGACGTAGTTGAAGAAATTGCATTTTGATCTTCAATCTCCCTTTTGAGATGATGACCACGTTCATGCAAGTGCTATTTTGATGTTGCTGATAGCAAAAAAAATCCGTGGCTAATATTTATGTTCATGTGATAATAGGTTGACTCCGTTGATATATTACTGGTGATATGTTCATGCTGATGGATATTTTTTCGGACTATTGTGACGCTTAATTTTATTCGGAAGACATCCATATTGAAGTTGAGGTATAAATGACGTCGTGTAATATTGTGAATATTTTTTATATTGATGTACTGTTCTGAATGATGTTACCGCTGCTGCTGACGAGGGCATGTACTAGGGATAGGGTAACAGGCCTGACCTACGGACCCTACCCTAGGACTCCTCACGTCTCATACTGGACCCCAAGGCCAGATCTACAACCCAGAGTTCTACAAACTGACATTCACTCGGAGTTCGACGAACCACTCGGAAGGCAAGAATTCACTCGACCAGCTTGTTTTCACTCGGAGCACCCGAAAGTCACTCGACCAGAGAAGACCAGGAGACTCCAGGAGCGCAACGGTCAGGACGCACGTTCGCCTGTATTAATTGTAATCAATGCGCCCGTTACCTGGCGCCCTTAAACCCCCTCTTAACCCCTGGTAATGGCGGCATTCATGGGAGGGCTGGCAGCGACTATATAAGCCACCCCCAGCTCCATTCCAAGGGTTCGCAACCCATTTGTAACTCATACACTCAAGCAATCAAGCTCCAGAGCACCGAGATGTAGGGCTATTACCTCCACTGCTGAGGGGCCTAAACTCGTAAATCCGAGTGTAACACCTGCGCCGTAGCTAGGCTCGGCCCTCTCATCCGTACCCCTACACACTACTGTCAGACTTGCACCCACGACAGTTGGCGCCCACCGTGGGGCAGGCGTCTAGCAACTTCTGGCGTAGTTGCATTTTTCCGATCATCACCATGGTTTGCGGCGGCGGACTGACTCTGGGCGGCGAGATCCGTTTCGGCGTCCTCAGCTTCATCGCCGACGATTCGGCGTGGCTCCAGGAAGCCCCGCTGGATGTCGAGGCGTTGCCCGTCCGCGGCGCGGCGCACTTCAGCGCGAGTACCTTCGGCGTCCTTCTTCGTCAACCGTCGACTCCTTATCAGTCGACGTCTTCACTCTCCACCAACCGTCGTCGCAAGCGCTCCGGACGCTCTCGGCTTCAGCGGTGGATCAAGCACGCGGCGGCCCTTCAGACCGCGGCCCCGTAGATCGCGGCAATCGAGCCCGATGAACCTGTCTTCGATCTGTTCGCCTCCGTGCATGAGCACTCGGAAAGCTTGTCCGAGTGCGAGAGCAGCGATCCCGCTGCAGAGGTGCTGATGGCCGATTCCCCGCCCAGTCCGCCTGGGTACGGCCGCGGTGGCCCGGAGAACGGTGACCCGTCGCGCCCTGATCTTGGCGGCGGCAGGGACCGACACGACGACAAGTACGTCCCCCGACCTCTCACTCGGCAGCAGAGGGAGGAACAGCAGCGCAGGACCGAGCAGGCCCTCCAGACGCCCATCGTTGGGACGACCCCCGAGGCTCAGGCTTTGGAGGCCGTGCGCCAGGCCAACTTGGCTGAGCGCAATTGTTTGGAAGCGCTCCAGAAGTCACTCGACGATTGCGCCCGCAGGCAGCATCAGCCCAGTTCCAGTCGGCGACAGCGGCAGTTGTTCTCGAATGACCAGCAACAGAGTTTCCAGGTATTCCGCACTCCCGTCCAGAATCTGGCGGCGGCCACTCGGATAGCAGATTCCATTGAGCCGTCCAGATCCGAGGCAGGAGAGGGTCTTCGGCAGATCCGGGCCCTGCTCAAGGCGGCTGAGGAGCAAAATTCGGCAGTATCCCAGTCGCGCAACTGGATTCACAGCAGATCCGTAAGGCCTGACACCGTTCAGTCGGCCCACAGCCCAGCGTCCCCAAGGAGAAACAGACACTCGCCTCTGCGGCGAAACGACCAAGACCGCCACCGAGACCAGTACTCGGGGAAGGGTCGCAGTCTTAATACGCCTCCGCGGCGTCAGGATGATCGTCACCGCATGCAGTCGCCCCCTCCGCGGGATGGCTCGTACGCGCCCCGGCCGTACGACGCTAGGCGTCTTTACGGCAACGATCGGAGGGCCAGCCCTCCCCGTCATGGTGACGGTTATCGCCAGAGAGAGCCAGTCGACTATCGCGACCCGCAATTCAACGCGAGATCCGTTCTTGCTCAGAACCTGGTCGACAGAGGCAGAGCTCTGAGAGAGAACTTGGACAGAGATCGTCCGAGTGGAAGTGGAGCCTTCATCTCCGGGCCCGAGTGTTTCAGCAGAGCCATCCGGGCCGCTGAGATCCCGCCTAACTTCAGATTGGCGGCGGGAGTAAGCAAGTTCACCGGTGAGTCCAAGCCAGAAACTTTGTTAGAGGATTACCGAGTGGCTGTGCAGATTGGTGGAGGAAATGACTATGTGGCTATGAAGCATTTGCCTTTGATGCTGGAAGGGTCCGCCCGCGCCTGGCTCAACCAGCTCACTCCAGCCAGCATATACTGCTGGGAAGATTTGGCCCGAGTGTTCATCAAAACATTCGAGGGCACGTGCAAACGCCCGGCTGGATTGTCTGAGTTGCAGCACTGCGTGCAGAAACCGAATGAAACATTGAGGGAGTACATCCAGCGGTGGACAACCCTGCATCATGTGGTGGAGAATGTCACAGGGCATCAAGCAGTCTGTGCCTTCAAAGCGGGAGTCAGATATCGGGAGCTCATCCTGAAATTTGGTCGGTCGGGATCCTTGACCATGAGCCGAATGATGGAGATTGCCACTCGGTACGCAAACGGAGAAGAGGAAGACCGTCTCCGCAACGGCAAAGGGAAAACCAGCGAGCCCAACCCCGGAAACAGTAATCTCAATCGGAAGCCGAAGCGCAAGGCTGATGGTTCGACTCAGACCGAGGCTGCCACTCTGGCCGGTCAACCAAGAACAAGGGGAAGGCTAAGGAAAAATGGATCCCGAAGAAAAAGAAAGATCAGTCGGGCCAAGATGTCCTTGATTTACCGTGTCACATCCACACCAGAAAGGATGAAGAGGGCAATCTGATATTGCCCAAACATACCACTCGACAGTGCAGACTTTTGATTCTGCAGTTCCGAGAGGGCCCGTCGAGTGAGAAGAGCCCAGAAGACGCTGATGATGGAGACAAAGATGAACCTTTTCCCAGTGTCAACGCAACCCTGATGATCTTTGCAGATGTAGAGAGCAGGAGCCGATTGAAAGTTATCAATCGAGAAGTGAAGGCCATGCCGGTGATGACGAAGTTTTTGAACTGGTCGAAGACCCCGATCACCTTTGACCAGTCAGACCACCCAGCCTACATAGCCACCCCTGGGCGGCAGGCGCTGGTGGTAGATCCAGTCATGGGAGGCGTCCGATTGCGCAAGGTCCTCATGGACGGTGGAAGCGGACTGAACATACTGTACGCTGATACTCTGCAAGCGATGGGCATTCCGATGTCCTGACTCAGCGAGAGCAGCATGCAGTTCCACGGAGTGATCCCCGGCAAGAAAGCAAAGTCACTCGGGCAGATCGCCCTGGATGTGGTCTTTGGAGACGACAAGAACTTTCGGAAGGAAAGGCTGACCTTCGAAGTGGTCGACTTCTGCAGCGCCTACCATGCCATCCTTGGTCGGCCGGCTTACGCACGTTTCATGGCCCGTCCATGTTATGTGTATCTCAAGCTGAAGATGCCCGGCCCCAAAGGTGTAATCACAGTCACTGGCAGTCGACAGTGCGCGGAAGAGTGTTTGCAGCAAGGATCCAAGATAGCTGATGAGCAGATGGCCATGGTGGAACTGGAGGAGTACAAGAAAAATGCCGACCCGAGTGATCTGCTACGCTCCAAGAAGCCAGCTGCAGAATCTGCATTTCAATCGGCCGGCAACACGAAGCCTGTGCACATCCACCCGGAAGATCCCAATGCTGCTCCCACCAACATATCAACAACACTCGACAGCAAATAGGAAGAAGCGCTCATCCAGTTCCTCCGTCAGAACTGGGACATCTTCGCATGGAAACCGTCTGACATGCCGGGTGTACCCAGGGAGCTGGCTGAGCACCGTTTGCGAGTCGACCCAAAGACGAAACCTGTGAAGGAGCACCTCCATCGCTCTGCTACACAGAAGAGGAAGGCCATTGGCAAAGAAGTTGCTCGGCTCCTGGCAGCCGAGTTCATCCGTGAGGTGTACCACTCCGAGTGGCTCGCCAACGTCGTCATGGTCCCTAAGAAGGACAAATCTCTCCGATTGTGCATTGATTTTAAGCACATCAATCGGGTCTGCCCCAAGGATCATTTCCCGCTCCCCCGCATTGATCAAATCGTAGATTCCACCGCGGGTTGTGAGCGACTTTCTTTTCTGGATGCGTACTCCGGGTACCACCAGATCTGACTGTATGGGCCAGATGAAATAAAAATAGCCTTTATCACCCCATTCGGGTGTTTCTGCTATATCACCATGCCATTCGGCCTCAAGAATGTCGGTGCCACTTTTATGCGCATGATCCAAAAGTGTTTGCAAAAACAGATCAGTCGGAATATTGAAGCATACATGGATGATATCGTGGTCAAGTCCAGAAAAGGTTCCGACCTGCTGGCTGACTTAGCTGAAATTTTCGCAAACCTGCGGAAGTACGACATCAAGCTGAATCCAGCAAAGTGCACTTTCGGAGTTCCTGGGGCCAAGTTACTCGGTTTCCTCGTTTCCGAACAAGGGATAGATGCCAATCCTGAGAAGATCGGGGCGATTGTACGAATGAAACGTCCAGAATGTCTTCATGATATACAGAAGCTCACGGGTTGCCTCGCAGCTCTGAGTCGATTCATCTCCCGTCTCGGTGAGAAGGCACAGCCCCTGTACCAATTGATGAAGAAATCTGATTCGTTCGAGTGGACTGCTGAAGCACAAGCAGCGTTTGTTGAGCTCAAAGCCCTGCTTTCCACCCAGCCGGTTCTTGCCGCTCCGAACAGCAACGAGCCGTTGCTCTTGTACATTGCGGCCACTGGTCAAGTTGTCAGCACTGTCCTCACAGTCGAGCGAGAAGAACAAGGCAAGGCTTACAAAGTTCAGTGCCCAGTCTATTACATCTCTGAAGTTCTGACTCCTTCCAAACAGAGGTATCCTCATTATCAGAAGCTCGTCTATGGCATTTACCTGACTGCGAAGAAAGTAGCCCATTACTTCCAAGAGCACACTGTATCAGTCGTCAGCGACGCCCCACTGTCTGAGATCATGAACAATCGGGATGCGGCTAGTCGAGTGGCGAAGTGGGCTATCGAGCTCCTACCCCTGGACATCAAGTTCGAGGCGAAGAAGGCGATCAAGTCCCAAGCATTAGCCGATTTCCTAGCCGAGTGGACTGAACAATAGCAGCCGACTCAGAGTCACCCGGAACACTGGACCATGTTCTTTGACGGTTCTAAGATGCTGAATGGTTCAGGAGCTGGAGTTGTGTTAGTATCTCCGAAGGGCGATCGTCTCAGATATGTTCTGCAGATTTACTTCGATTCCTCCAACAATGAAGCCGAGTACGAGGCGCTCCTTTATGGTCTACGTATGGCCATCTCACTCGGCGTCCGGCGCCTGATGGTCTATGGAGACTCGGATCTAGTTGTGAACCTAGTGATGAAGGAGTGGGACATCAGAGGCCCCGCTATGATGGGATACTGCAACGCAGTGAGAAAGTTGGAGAAGAAATTCGAAGGTCTGGAGCTGCATCATTTTCCCCGGGCCAAAAATCAGGAGGCAGACGATCTGGCAAAGATCAGATCCACTCGGAAATCCATACCCAGCAATGTGTGCCTCGAGCATTTGCGTTCTTCGATGGTAAAAGAAGATCCCTTTACGGAAGAGCCCCCGCAAGCGGTCAGTCCGTCTGATCCGACTGAAGTCGAGGTCCCGGCAATCATTGATTTGGTCATGGAGATCCTAGCAATCTCACCCGAGTGGACTGTGCCTTACATTGCATACCTGCTCAGGCAGGAACTTCCAGAAGATGAAGCTGAAGCCCGCCAGATCGTTCGCAGGTCCAAGGCCTTTACAGTGATGGGCAATCAGTTATACAGAAAGAGCGTCACCGGTGTGACTCAGCGTTGCATCTCTCCAGAGGAAGGTCGATTGATTCTGGAAGAGATTCACTCAGGAACTTGTGGACACCACGCGTCCTCTCGAACAATCGTGGCTAAAGCTTACCGAGCCGGTTTCTTCTGGCCACGTGCCAATGAAGCTGCGTAGGAGATAGTCCAACACTGTGCCAGATGCCAGTTCTATGCAAACTTGTCGCACAAGCCTGCGTCTGCTCTGAAGGCGAATCCACTCGTCTGGCCGTTTGCGGTCTGGGGACTCGACATGGTGGGACCCCTCCGGACAGGGGCGAGTGGATTCACCCACTTGCTGGTTGCAGTCGACAAGTTCACTAAGTGGATCAAAGCCAAACCCATCAAGAAGCTAGACTCTCGTACAGCGATCAAGTTCATGAAGGAGATAGTCTTCAGATACGGCATGCCCCATAGCATTATCACTGACAATGGTTCAAACTTCGACTCGAAAGAGTTTAGGGCGTTTTGTGCCGCTCACGGCACCCGAGTCGACAATACATCTGTGGCGCACCCGCAGTCGAATGGACAAGCTGAGAGAGCAAACGGACTGATTCTGCAGGGGTTAAAGCCACGACTCATGCGCAATTTGGAGCACGCAGCTGGCGCTTGGGTCACCGAGTTGCCGTCAGTTCTTTGGGGCTTGAGGACGACCCCCAATCAGTCCACCAATCGCACTCCCTTCTTCATGGTGTACGGAGCTGAAGCCGTCCTGCCGAGTGATCTGCTCCATAATTCACCCCGAGTGGAACTGTACTCTGAAGCTGAAGCTGAGCAAGCATGGCAAGACGCTGTTGATCTCTTGGAGGAGGAAAGGGAGATGGCTCTGATCCGATCGGCCACTTATCAGCAAGACCTAAGACGTTTTCACAGCAGGCACGTCAGGAGTCGGACCTTTCAGGAAGGAGATCTTGTGCTCCGAGTGGATCAGCAGCGACCTCACAAGCTTGCTCCCACATGGGAAGGTCCCTTTATCGTGTCAAAGGTTCTGCACAACGGAGCATACCATCTGTACAACCTTCAGAAGCAAGCAGACGAGCCCCGTGCTTGGAATGCGGATTTGCTGCGACGATTTTATACTTGATCATGAGATGTAATAAAAGTACTCGAGTGATATTTGGTGAATAAAAGCATGACTTTTACAGTTCCACATTGGGTTCACTCGTACGCATTTTCTGGCTTACAACCCCCAGTGGGTGTATGCCGTTCAACTTAGCTGCAAACCAGCTTTTGCCTAAGTCAAAAATACTACTCCGAGTGAAGAGCATCCCTCTCACTCGGGGGCTTGGCCGCGAACCAGTTTTCGCCCAAGTTAAAAACGCTACTCCGAGTGAAGAGCATCCCTCTCACTCGGGGGCTTGGCTGCGAACCAGCTTTCGCCCAAGTTAAAAACACTACTCCGAGTGAGAGCATCCCTCACACTCGGGGGCTTGGCTGCGAACCAGATTTCGCCCAAGTTAAAAACACTACTCCGAGTGAGAGCATCCCTCTCACTCGGGGGCTTGGCTGCGAACCAGATTTCGCCCAAGTTAAAAATGCTACTCCGAGTGAAGAGCATCCCTCTCACTCGGGGGCTTGGCTGCGAACCAGCTTTCGCCCAAGTTAAAAATGCTACTCCGAGTGAAGAGCATCCCTCTCACTCGGGGGCTTGGCTGCAAATCAGATTTCGCCCAAGTTAAAAACACTACTCCGAGTGAGAGCATCCCTCTCACTCAGGGGCTTGGCTGCGAACCAGATTTCGCCCAAGTTAAAAACGCTACTCCGAGTGAAGAGCATCCCTCTCACTCGGGGGCTTGGCTGCGAACCAGCTTTCGCCCAAGTTAAAAACGCTACTCCGAGTGAAGAGCATCCCTCTCACTTGGGGGCTTGGATGCGAACCAGCTTTCGCCCAAGTTAAAAATGCTACTCCGAGTGAAGAGCATCCCTCTCACTCGGGGGCTTGGCTGCGAACCAGCTTTCGCCCAAGTTAAAAACACTACTCCGAGTGAGAGCATCCCTCACACTCGGGGACTTGGATGCGAACCAGATTTCGCCCAAGTTAAAAACACTACTCCGAGTGAGAGCATCCCTCTCACTCGGGGGCTTGGCTGCGAACCAGCTTTCGCCCAAGTTAAAAACTCTACTCCGAGTGAAGAGCATCCCTCTCACTCGGAGGCTTGGCTGCGAACCAGATTTCGCCAAAGTTAAAAATCTACTTCGAGTGTAGAGCGTCCCTCTCACTCGGAGGCTTAGCTGCGAACCAGTTTTCGCCTAAGTTAAAACCCAGTTCAAAGATTCGAAAGACTCGAAGGAAAGCATTCGATTAACTCCAGAAGTTCAAAAGCGAATACGAGTACGCGGGCCCAAAGCCCGAAAGAGTTTAACGATTACAATTCCACTCGGCATACCGAGGCTAATGGGAAGGACTTAAAGTTTTCTCACGCCCATGTAGGGCTGGCTGGTTCGACGAAGGAATCCAAGTCGATGCCGTCCGCGATCCGAGTGGCCGCTTCGATGAACGTCTCCATGAAGTCCTCGAACTTGAGTTTCTTCGTGTTGGCAACTTGGAGAGTCTTCAGTTTCTCCTCCTTGGCCTCCTTGCAATGCACTCGGACCAGAGAGAGCGCCACGTCAGCCCCGCAGCGAGCAGCCGACTTCTTCCACGCTTGCACTCGGCTAGGGATGTCGGTGAGGCGAGTCATCATGGCTTCCAGGTCGGTGTCGAAGGCGTCTTCGGGCCATAGCTCCTTGTCGATTCTGCCGAGTGCACCCCGCAGACGAATGATGTAACCTTGTACGTCTTCGATGCGGGATTCCACCCGCAGGACACCTAGCGCAGCCTTGTCACCAACGAGCGACCTGGAAGGATCCAGATCCCTCTCGATTCTGTCAGTTTCCAGCTCGAAGTCTCGGCAATACTCTGCAGAAAAGAAAAGAGGAGGGTTGAAAGTCGGAATGCATGAAGTTCACTCGGATAAAAGTTCACTCGGATGTTACAGGTTACCTGCAAGCTTGGTGTACATTTCCTCCGTGAACTCTTCTATGTATCTCTCCAAAGCGTTCTTCTTCTCGATCAGCTGGGCGACCTTCTCGTTCAGAGTCTTCTTCTCTTTCTCGTAGGCTTCCGCCTGGGCCTTGAGCTTGCTGTCCCACTCGGTTTGCTGTTTCTTGAGCTCGAGCACCTCCTTCTTCAGCGATGTGTTCTCTGCTTCAAGCTTCCCGAGTGAGGCCAGCTTCTCTTCGGCGGCCTTGGTCTTTTCCTTTGCCACTTGCTACGCTCTCGCCAGCTCGCTGTCCTTACTCTCGAGTGCCTGCTTCATAGTTTCTAAAGAAACAGAGGTTCTGAGCCGCACTTGGAGTCGATGGTTTTCACTACGCACATCTGTTCGAGTGAAGTCACTCGGTTCAAAGAACGGAGAGAGATGAAAGTGGAATGCTCAGTAACTGAGGCGTACCTCCCATGGTCCTGAGCTCTGCTTGAGCGCGCGCTGTGTTCCTCCTCTCCACCTCCAAATCCACTCGGAGCTGAGCCGTCTCCTTCTCCAGTGCGACGTACTGAGTCCCAAGCTCACAAGTTTTCTGAAATACAAGAGAGAACAGTTAATGTCAAGAAATATCCTGAAGTGCTCTTTGACAGGGAGGAACAAGCTTGACCAGTATCAAATTCTAAGTTCTAAGACTCCCGCCGACTGCCCGCAGTCGATGGCAGTCTCGGGGACTACACCCAGTGGGTGCACTCAGCGTGCCCCCACTGGAATGGTATCCACTTGGAACGGTCCGCCCGATCCAAGTGATGGCCAAACACAAAAAAAACAAGACAAAAGGTTTCGAGTGCCCAGAGACCGACGCTCCTGGAAGGAACAAACTTGACCAGTATCAGATCCTGAAGTACCCTTCGACAGGGAGGAACAAGCTTGACCAGTATCAAATTCTAAGTTCTAAGACTCCCGCCGACTGCCTGCAGTCGACGGCAGTCTCGGGGACTACACCCAATGGGTGCACTCAGCGTGCCCCCACTGGAATGGTATCCACTCGGAATGGTCCGCCCGATCCGAGTGATGGCCGAACGCAAAAAAAAAGAGAAGACAAAAAGTTCTAAAACTCGGTTCTAAGACTCCCGCCGGCCGCCCGCGGCCGACGGCAGTCTCGGGGACTACACCCAGTGGGTGCACTCAGCGTGCCCCCACTGGAGCGGTAACCACTCGAAACGGCCCGTCCATTTCGAGTGACGGCCAAACAAACAAAAAAACAGCAACAGCAGCAGAACAAGTTCTAAGCTCTAAGACTCCCGCCGACTGCATGCAGTTGACGGCAGTCTCGGGGACTACACCCAGTGGGTGCACTCAGCGTGCCCCCACTGGAGCGGTATCCACTCGGAACGGTCCGCCTGATTCGAGTGATGGCCAAACACAAAAAAACACCCAGTGGGTGTACCGGATATTTTTCAACTGAAATTCCTACCGAAGAAAAATGACTTGGAAGTCAACTTACAAGAGTACTTACTCGAACGTTCTCCTGGAGGGCAGCACTGGCATCGTATGCCAGCTTGCTAGCTGTGCACACCTCCTTGAGCCTTTGGGTCATCAGTTCCGCCTGGATCATCGCCTCCTTGCTGGCCCCAGTTTGGTCCTCTGGCACCTTGTATAGACTGAAGATATTGACGGGAGGAGTCAGAACTGAAGCCAGGGCAGTCGACGGAGCCGCGGCAGAACCAGCCCCAGCCTGAGAAGAGCCCTGCCCCGGAGGCACGGTCACGGCAGGTGCAGGAGGAACTTGAGGTGCTTCGCTCGGCGGCGTCTTCCGTGTGGTGGCCTGAGGAGCAGTCGGAACTAGGGTCCCCTTCTCAGTGTCCTTCCGCGGCGGCTCTTCATCGTCATCTCCGACGTGGATGACCTCTGCAAGCACTACGTTCACTCGACGCGATCAGTCGCAATACGTAATTCAATCGGATGAAGACATTTCAGTTGAATGACAAGTTGAAGTAAAGATGAAGTCATTGTTACCTCTACGAGAAGTGGCCGCGTCTGCTGACTCGGCTTCTGTGCTGTCCCCGTCAATCTGCATGGGAGACGTCGTCGAGGTTGCCGCACTGATTCATAAGATCCACTTGGTCAGAAGAATCCCGAAAATCGACAAAGACAGAAAGGAAATGCTTGACGCTTACGTTGAGGCGACGGGCACGGTGACCTTGATCCTCGGCAGAGCCTTCTGAGGCTTGGGAGAAGCAACCTTCAGCTGCTTGGCGATCTTCTCCGCCGGGTCCGGTGTCGGCGTCCGAGTGCGCTTTGGAGCCTTCATACTCGGAGCCGCCGCCTTCCCCGAGTCCACACTCGGATCGTGGGTCTGTTTAGAGCGGCGCTCAGAGCCCAACTATGGAGACAGGGAAGACTCGTCCTCGTCACTCCCTCCCGATTCGTCGCTTTCATCCAAGCTATCTTCCGTGTAACTGTCCTCGGCGCTGCCATGTTCACTCTCCACGCCCCCTACGAGGTGTTCTCCATTCGGCACGGGCGAAACCATCTTCTGGAACTCCTGCAAAACACGAAGAGCATAAACAGCCAGTCCAGTCAGTTCACTCGGATTACTAAATTCACTCGGATAATTTGAGGAAGAGAAATTCACTCGGAGATACGTGTGGTACCTCCAACGGCAAGTTATTGGCATCGTAGGGCGGGGTCCGTCTCGATCACCGCGGATTGTCGCGCGCGCCGGTGATGCACTTGAGCCACTCCTTCACGGTCTTCTCGTCGAGCTCCTCCGGGTGCACTCGAGTCTGGTCCTCAGTGCCAGTGTACTGCCACATCGAGTGAGCTCGCTCCTGCAGCGGCTGGATTAGTCGACTGAGGAAGACCTCCAACAAATCCAAACCTGTCAACCCACCCTGGACCAGGCTGACTACCGCGGTGACCAGGATTCCCACGTCGGTCTTCTCCTCTTTGTCCACCGTCAGAGATGGAGACACATTGACTCTCTCGGATGTATAAGGGAGGAGACCAGTCGACGAGCCGGCACAAGGAGCGTCGTTGCAGTAAAACCATGTTGACTGCCAACCTCTAACTGAGTCGGGAAAAGTCATCGCAGGGAAAGCGCTCCTACCCCGCATCTGAATACCCAAGCCGCCGCACAGCTGGGTCACATGGGTTCTCTCCCCCTCGGGGTTGGCCTTTTTGACCGACTGAGAACGGCATGTGAAGATGTGCTTGAATAAGCCCCAGTGCGACGGGCAACCCAGGAAATTCTCACACAAAGAAACGAAAGCGGCGAGGTACACAATGGCATTCGAAGGCAAATGGTGGACCTGAGCGCCGAAGAAGTTCAAGAAACTGTGGAAAAAGGGGTGGGGTGGCATGGAGAAACCTCGCTCCACGTGCGTGGTGAGGAGCACTCGCTCTCCGGGGCGCGGCTCGGGCTCGACCTCCCCTTCCTCCGGCAGCCTCCACGTCCCGTCGCGGATCAGCCCGTCCTCGATGAGCCCGCGGACGTCGTCGTCCGTGGTGGTCGGCGGAAGCCAGTCGCCTTGGATCCACCCGCGCGGAGGCGCGGCTCGGGAGCTCGACGCCTTCCTGCCCTTCGCCACCTTCTTTGCCCTCTCAAGCTTTGCCGTCTTGTCTTTCGCCATCGCCGCCGGGCTCTTCGGCGCTGAGGAGGGTTCGTGCGGAGTGGGTCTCTGGAGAAGAGGTTGGGCGGAATGGGCGAAGTGCAGAAAAGGGGATCTGGTCCTCTCTTCCTCTCCGACGCGGTGGCTCTATATATCGTCGCCCGCTCCCCAATCCGCGCCACTGAATCGTGGGCCCGCAGATCCCTCAAATCGCGTCGTCGGAGATCCAGCGGTACGTGGCGAAAAGTGGGGCGAAATCGAGGCGTCACGCCCCACTTTCCCCACTCGTTGCGCTACAACCGTTCGCGCGCGCTCAAATGCAATTTCAAATCCCGCGAGATCCGGATTCCAGCGATCCGATGACTCGCCTTTAAGGCACTCCATAAACACGCGGATATGTTCCGCCACTCGGATAGAGGCTACTCATTTCATTCACATGGAGTCTACTCACTTCACTCGGATGGAGGTTACTCATTTCATTCGGATGGAGATTACTCATTTCACTCGGACGACACACGGTCCGGAATCCGTCGAGGTGCCGCGCGAAGACAAGGCCATCTAAAGACCAGCGGAGGTTCTTGAGCGCCTCCGTAGCGCTCAATTCCCCTACGGATTCGCCTTGACTCGACCCGCCTAACCTCGACCGATTCGGGGGTTAATGACAAGGGCATGTACTAGGGATAGGGTAACAGGCCTGACCTACGGACCCTACGCTAGGACTCCTCACGTCTCATACTGGACCCCAGGTCCAGATCTACAACCCAGAGTTCTGCAAACTGACATTCACTCGGAGTTCGACGAACCACTCGGAAGGCAAGAGTTCACTCGACCAGCTTGTTTTCACTCGGAGCACCCGAAAGTCACTCGACCAGAGAAGACCAGGAGACTCCAGGAGCGCAACGGTTGGGACGCACGTTCGCCTGTATTAATTGTAATCAATGCGCCCGTTACCTGGCACCCTTAAACCCCCTCTTAACCCCTAGTAATGGCGGCATTCATGGGAGGGCTGGCAGCGACTATATAAGCCAGCCCCAGCTCCATTCCAAGGGTTCGCAACACATTTGTAACTCATACACTCAAGCAATCAAGCTCCAGAGCACCGAGACGTAGGGCTATTACCTCCACCACTGAGGGGCCTGAACTCGTAAATCCGAGTGTAACACATGCGCCGTAGCTAGGCTCTGCCCTCTCATCCGTACCCCTACACACTACTGTCAGAGTTGCACCCACGACAGCTGCGAATATTTGGCGTATTATTATTCGTAAACAAACTATTATGTTCAAAGTCTAAGCAAATGATACTAAAAAAATTGATTAGTTTTTAACAAAAATACGGATATTAATATCATATGTTAAAAATTTGATTAGTTTGTAACAAAAATACGGATATTAAAATTGACTCGTACTATTATGTTTAAGGTCGAACCGAATGATATTAATAAAACACTGATTATTTCAAACGTAAATACGGATGTTATAATGTTTTCCCCTTATTATTATATTTAAAGTTTTAATGACTAATAATACAATATTCGGTTACTAATTATTTGAAATGTAAATATGGATGTTGGTTAGGTACTATGGAAAATTTGTTAGTGTTCTATGGGGACGTCGTCCGCGACGGTCCTTCCAGGATGGATGTGTCCTTGTGCAGGTCGACTACAGTTGTAGTGAGAGACATGGTCAACGTAGGTTATGCAGCAGTCACAAGGTGCATCCGAGCGGTGTTTGGCCCAGCGTTGCATGGAAAAAAAAGAAAATGATGGGACAGTTGCCCGTTGGGGTTTGCGGCCGGTCACAGGTGAAAACTCATGGGGGTCGTACATGAGATTTGCAAGCAATCCCAATAACTCTATGTTAGGACAGCCGATGGTGTATGTGGAGTTCATGTCACGCCCAATATGCGGTCCTATCCCCAAGGAACTCAGAAGTTCCACTAAGGATAGAAGCGCATATCGAAGACGCTTCGCAAGGTGGATATCATTACAACACACCATGTACTGAATAGATGAGAATACCAGATAAAGGCTTCACTCGCCACAAGCTACAGCATGAATACATCAATACATCAATACATAGCAATCATCATACAGAAAAGCAGGATCCAACTATGGATGAAATCAAACGAAAAAGAAGAACGACATCCACCCTGCTAATCCCAGGCTGCCAACCGGGAACCCATCCTATGATCGACGAAGAAGAAGAAGCAGAAGAACTCCAAATAGAACAAGCATCGCTCTCACGTCAAATCATTGCTTTACCTGTACCTGCACCTGTTGTTGTAGTAATCTGTGAGCCACGAGGACTCAACAATCCCATTACCATGGGTATCAAGACTAGCAAAGTTTAATGGGTATGGAATGGATAAGTGGTGAGGTTGCAGCAAGCACTAAGCATTGTATGGTGGCTAACTTGTGAGTACAAGAATAAGAAGAGTAAACTACGCATAAACGGTCGCAAACTAGTAATGATCAAGAAGTGATCATGAACACCTACTTACGAATCAAAGATAACCCCACCGTGTTCTCTTCCCGAACTCCCTCGAAAAGAGATGGCCAGGGTTACGCACGCGGTTGGTGTATTTTAATTAGATTTAGTGTCAGGTTCTCTACAACCAGAGGTTATAGATTTCCAAGTCACCACATAACCGCGGCACGGCTCTCCGAAAGATTTAACCCTGCAGGGGTGCTCCAAGTAGTCCATTATAAATTACCACACGCATCCGATGGAACATCCTCACACCATGATAACACGATGCTTACGATAAGGAATCCCGGTGGACAAGCCACTCATAAAAGGTAAAACTAAACCAGTGATGTCTACTACACAAGTTATTCTTGTAGACTCGTGTTGCGCCTCCAAGCGCAGAGTTTTGTAGAACAGTAGCAATTTCCCTCAAGTGGATGACCTAAGGTTTATCAATCTGTGGGAGGCGTAGGATGAAGATGGTATCTCTCAAACAACCCTGCAACCAAATACAAGAAATCTCTTGTGTCCCCAACACACCCAATACAATGGTAAATTGTATAGGTGCACTAGTTCGGCGAAGAGATGGTGATACAAGTGTAGTATGGATAGTAGATATAGGTTTTTGTAATCTTAAAATAAAAAACAGCAAGGTAGCAAGTGATAAAACGGAGCACAAACGGTATTGCAATGCTTAGAAACAAGGCCTAGGGTTCATACTTTCACTAGTGCAATCTCTCAACAGTGCTAACATAATTGGATCATATAGCAATCCCTCAACGTGCGACAAAGAATCACTCCAAAGTTCCTATTAGCGGAGAACATAAGATAGAAATTGTTGTAGGGTATGAAACCACCTCAAAGTTATTCTTTCCGATCAATCTATTGAGCTATTCCTATAAGTGTCACGAACAGCCCTAGAGTTCGTACTAAAATAACACCATATGATACGCATCAACCAACTCTAATGTCACCTAGATACTCCAATGTCACCACAAGTATCCGTGAGTTGATTATTCGATATGCATCAAACAACTTCAGATTCATAATATTCAATCCACACAAAGAACTTCAAAGAGTGCCCCAAGATTTCTACCGGAGAAAGTAGGACGAAAACGTGCATCAACCCCTATGCATAGATTACCCCAATGTCACCTCGGGAATCCGCGAGTTGAGTGCCAAAACATACATCAAGTGAATCAATATAATACCCCATTGTCACCACGGGTATTCATATGCAAGACATACATCAAGTGTTCTCAAATCCATAAAAGTATTCAATCCGATAATAGTGAAACCTCAAAGGTAAAAACTCAATTCATCACAACAAGATAGAGAGGGAGAAACACCATATGATCCAACTATATTAACAAAGCTCGCGGTACATCAAGATCTTGCCAAATCAAGAACACGAGAGAGAGATATAAAACACATAGCTACTGGTACAAACCCTCAGCCCCGAGGGTGAACTACTCCCTCCTCATCATGGAGACAGCCGGGATGATGAAGATGGCCTCCGGTGATGATTCCCCCTCCGGCAGGGTGCCGGAAAAGGGCTGTAGATGAGATCGTGGAGGTACAGAGGCTTGTGGCGGCGTAAAAACTCATCTAGGTTAACTTTCGGGGGTTTCTGAATATATATGATTTTTCAGCGTTGGAATCACGCAAAGAGGTGCCACAGGGGGCCCACTAGGCACCAGGGCGCGCTTGGGGCGGGTGGCGCACCCTGGTGGCTTCTGGGGCCCTTGTGGGTCTTCTGCTGCTCCCCCGAAGCTTCCTGGGTCTCTTTCCTTCCAGAAAAAATCGTCAAAAAGTTTCGCTGCATTTGGACTTCATTTGATATGGATTTTCTGGAAAACCAAAAACAAGCAGAAAACAGCAATTGGCACTGGGCACTAGGTCAATATGTTAGTCCATAAAAATCATATAAAAGCCATATAAAAGTGCACCAAAATCATACAAAACTATAATAAACATGGCATGAATACTTCATAAATTATAGATACGTTGGAGACGTATCAGCATCCCCAAGCTTAATTCCTGCTCGTCCTCGAGTAGGTAAATGATAAAAGAAATAATTTATGAAGTGTGAATGCTAGCATAGTGCATAAGTTTGATCAATGATAATTCCAATCACCTTTTTCTAGCATCATTATATATCATAAACAGTAGCTCATCTCATAAAACTTCTCATGATCAAGTAGCAAGCTATTCACATGTTAAAGTATAGACCATAAACTTTCTTGAAAACTAACAAACTATGTTTTCAGTCATCAAATAATTGCAATTCATCTTATTTTCAGGAAGGGTCTATGTAAGAGCTTTGATTTAGCAAATTCCACATACTCAACTATCATTTAGTCTTCCATGATTGCTGACACTCAAAGCATATTTTTAGAACAAACTGTTTCAGTCAAACACATAGGAAGATAGGGGCTTAATGTTTTGCCTCCCAACTTATTTATCTCATGGATAATGTCAACAATAATAACTCATGATCACCTATATTCAACTGGATATATGTGCCTGGATCATTCCCTACCACATGATGCTTTCCCACTAGAGAATAAATAGAGCGGAATAGGGATGAACATTACTGACTCTTACATAAAAGTAAATACAGAAAATTAAAAGATAGGCCCTTCGCAGAGGGAAGCAGAGGTTGTCATGCGCTTTTTATTTTTGGATGTGCAAGCCCTTAATGCAAAGGAACATCACGTTATATTGCCCCTTGTGATAGTAACCTTTATTATGCAGTCCGTCGCTTTTATTTCTTTACCATCACAAGTTCGTACAACGCTTATTTTCCCTTGCAGTAAAAGATCATACATATTTTAGGAGCAATTTTTATTGCTTTTTGCACCGATGACAACTTACTTGAAGGATCTTATTCAATCCATAGGTAGACATGGTGGACACTCATGGCAAGAAACTGGGTATAAGGGTTTTTGGATGCACAAGTAGTATCTCTACTTATTATGAATTTTTGGCTAGCAAGAGATCCTAAGCAAGCACCACATGTTAGAGGATCCATGACAATATAACTTCTATGTGAATATAAACAAACATAACTCATTACGTTGTCTTCCTTGTCCAACGGCAACTACTTGATCAAGCTTGAAAATAATTAATGGGGGCTCACAATCATAGAAGATGTCCAAGATAGTATATTTATATGTGAAATTTCTCTTCCTTCAAAATTCTTTCATGAATTGTTCAAGTGACCAATACTATGTTTGTTAACTTTCAATAAATTTTACCACTTATACTTCTTGTATGTGAAATCACTACTCCCCATGGGACAAGCATATGAAGCATATAAATTTCAACTTTATGATATTTAATTTATTCAACAATTTACTCATAGGATATAAGTGAAGAACAAGAGTAAATGACAAACTACTCCAAAAAGATATAAGTGAAGACCAAATGAGTAGTTAAGTAAATAGGTAGCTATGTGAGGACTCTCTCTCATTAAAAAAATCAGATCTTAAGTATTTTATTCAAAAATCAAAGAAATAAAAATAAAATGACATTCCAAGAATAGCACATCTCATGTGAAGAAGCAAAAACTTAGGCTCAACCAAGACTAACCGATAATTGTTGATGAAGAAAGGTGGGATGCCAACCGGGGCATCCCCAAGCTTAGATGCTTGAGACTTCTTGAAATATTAACTTGGGATGCCTTGGGCATCCCCAAGCTTGAGCTCTTGTATCTCCTTAATTCCTATCATATCATGGCTTCTCCTAAATCTTTAAAAACTTCATCCACACAAAACTCAACAAGAACTCGTGAGATAAGTTAGCATAAATCAACTCAAAACCTTAACATAATCTACTGTAGCAAATCACTAAAATTATAATTTAACATTGCATACTAAATGTCTCTGCATATTTAATACTCCTATCCTCAAATAGAATCATTAAACAAGCAAACATATGCAAACAATGCAACTATAACAGCAATCTGCCAAAACAGAACAGTCTGTAAAAGGGGAATAAGAATCCATACTTCCCTAACTCCAAAAATTCTGAAAAATTACCACGTTATAGATAACTCATTCATGCTTACTTTGTAAAAATTTCAGATTTTTATCATGTTCTGACTATTCAGGAATATTCTGGACATAACAGAAAACTTTCTGTTTTCAAACAGCAACACATAAACTTGCAAACTGAGCATGGTAAAGGCTATAATTGGCATTTTATTGAACAAAAAGATACAAAACATGATTCTAAATAACAGCAAGCAAATCTCAACAAAATAAAATGACGCTCCAAGCAAAACTCATATTATGTGACGAATAAAAATATAGCTCCAAGTGAGGTTACCGATAGTGTTGAAGACGAAAGAGGGGATGCCTTCCGGGGCATCCCCAAGCTTAGTTGCTTGGGTGTTCCTTTAATATTACCTTGGAGTGCCTTGGTAATCCCCAAGCTTAGGGTTTTGCCACTCCTTATTGTCCTCATATCGATATCTCACCCAAAAACTTGGAAACTTCAATCGCACAAAACTTAACGGAACTTGTGAGATAGGTTAGTATGATAAAAATAAATCATCCACTTAGGTACTGTCAATATAAGATTAATAATTGTTCTCACATAATGACTACTGTAGTCTATCATTTACACAATTTATATCTCATAATATAAGCTATGGAAACACTAAAACAAGCAAACTATGCACCGAAAACAGAATCTGTCAAAAACAGAACAGCGTGTAGTGAGCGATTTAAAACCCATACTTCTGTACCTATAAAAATTCTGAAAAATTAGGAAAACGTAAAAAATTTGTAAACCAATACTCTGTAAAAATTTCATAATTTTCTCACGCTCCAGTACAGAATAGAAATTCCAACACTGGACACAAAAGTTTCTATTTTTGCACATAATCGAATCAACAAGTATCCACACTATCCCAAAGGCTTTACTTGGTACATTATTGAAAGAAAGCATATAAAACATGATTACTACAGTAGATTAATCATGTGAACACACAAAAACAGTAGGGGTAAATATTGGGTTGTCTCCCAACAAGCGCTTTTCTTTAATGCCTTTTAGCTAGGCATGATGATTTCAATGATGCTCACATAAAAGTAAAGAATTGTAACACAAAGAGAGCATCATGAAGCATATGACTAGCACATTTAAGCCTAACCCACTTCCTATGCATAGGGATTTTGTGAGCAAGCAATTTATGGGAACAAGAATCAACTAGCATAGGAAGGCAAAACAAGCATGACTTCAAAACTTTCAACACATAGAGAGGAAACTTGATGTTGTTGAAATATATATAAGCATATCTTCCCCTCTCATAATAATTTTTAGTACCATCATGAATGAATTCAAGAATATAAGTATCACATAAAGCATTCTTTTCATGATCCACAAGCATAGAAAATTTATTACTCTCCACATAAGCAAATTTATTCTCATCAATAATAGTGGGAGCAAACTCAACAAAATAACTATCATGAGATACTTGATTGGCATAATCCAATTGAAAATTAAAATCATGATGACAAGTTTCATAGTTATCATTATTCTTTATAGCATACATGTCATCACAATAATCATCATAGATAGCAACTTTGTTGTCATAATCAATTAAAACCTCATCCAAAATAGTGGAATCATCATTAAATAAAGTCATGGCCTCGCCAAATCCACTTTTATCAATATAATCATCATAAATAGGAGGCATGCTATTATCATAATAAATTTTCTCATCAAAACTTGGGGTAGTAAAAATATCATCTTCATCAAACATAGCATCCCCAAGCTTATGGCTTTGCATATCACTAGCATCATGGATATTCATAGAATTCATACTGGCAACATTGCAATCATGCTCATCATTCAAAAGACTCACATTAAACATTTTATTAAATTCTTCCTCTAATAATTGAGAACAATTTTCCGATCCATCATTTTCAAGAAAAACATTATAAAGATGAATAATATGAGGCAACCTCAATTCCATTCTTTTTTTTTGTAGTTTTCCTTTATAAACCAAACTAGTGATAAAACAAGAAACTAAAAGATTCAATTGCAAGATCTAAAGATATACCTTTGTCGGCCCAATGGGAACCGGGGTACCACGGCCCGTCTGCCTCTGGCCCAGGAGGCGGCGCTCGCGGGCCGGCCTAGGCAAGGTGGCCCTGGCGTCGTCGCCCAGGAGGGGTCGCCTCACGAGGCCCCTCACCGCCTGGCCTAGCCCTGGTGAGGCCGGCAAGCCCCAGATCGCCTGGTCAGGGGATCCCTCGGGAGGCCGCTTTGCGGGGCGTGGCGCACGGCGCCAGCCGCGGGGTGGCCAGCCCGTCACATGGGTGACACCCCGACGTCGGGGCGAGGACAGCAGGATACAACTCAGACAGGTTTCCGTTCTGATGATAAGGGAGCAGCGGCATCTGCCTTCCCCCGAAGAGCAAGCCCCAAGACATTTCCCCTTTGGTGATAGAAGATCAGGACGGATCAGCGCGTCAGGACGGAGGTCATCGCCAAGCCCACCTGCGCGTCACGGGGAGCTACTTTAACAGGCGGAGACCGCCTTTAGTTAGGATAAGCCTGCGCCCCTGTCCCCCTTTGAGTTGCCGCCCTGTGGCTACCCTTTCCCGCTCATATTTTCGGGGAAGAGGACCAAGGCACTACAAAAGGGGCAGGGCTGCTTCCATGTAAGGGGATCGACCCATTCTCCCCCACACCTCTTATACCTCGAGCACAAGCTCTCCACCAGAGAGCAATCCAACACAAGCAGGAGTAGGGTATTACACCGCACGGTGGCCCGAACCTGGGTAGCTCGCGCATCCCCTTCGTGTCCGGTGAGAGCCAGCGAGTCCGTCGCGTCCCCGCCGTAGTCCCGTCATAGGCTGCCAAGCAAAGTCCCCTAGAGTTCGAATCCTAAGTTCTTGGAGAAGTTTCTTGGACGCAGATCCAAGACCCCGACATTTGGCGCGCTAGGTAGGGGGGCTTGCCGTCTTCGCGCCTTCGACCTCGACATCGGCACCTACATGGACGGCGCCGCCGCGCACCGCGAGCGCGCTGCACGTTGAGCCACCGCCGCCGGGCCCATTGGGGAGCGGGCGTCCTCCTCTATCCACCCGTCGGCGAGTGGGGGGGACCGCGGCCTCTGCTCCACCGCGTCTTCGCCCGCAGGGAGCGGCCCCCTTGCTCCGCGCGCCGCGCTGCTCATGGCTTGGGGGCTGCTGCACTGTCCCTCCTCCAAGGATGGCCGTGACGCCTGGCTCGAGCCCATCAATGGGCTCGTCTTCGGTGCCAGCGGAGGCCAGGCGCCCCCTCGCCCCATGTACACTTCACCACGGCGCGCTGAGTGACCGGGGTGCACCGCTCCCCGTCTTCTTCCTCCTCCAGGCCGCGGCCCGTCCGTGCTGAGCGTCGCCGGCGGCCGCCGCCCAACCAAGGCCGTCGCCACCAGCGGGGGTTCCCAGGGGCCCCGAGGGGTGGCCTGCATCCTAGGAGGGGCCCAGGCCCCCCCGTCCAGCCGCCACCTCAAACGCTTCATGCGCGAGGTGAGCGCGGCCCTTCAGGCGCCTGAGCCCGCCGGCCGCCTCAAGTGGTCCGAGTTCCCCGTCTCCTTCGACGCCAGCGACTATCCCAGGTCCGCCAGGGCTGCGGGGGCTATCCCTCTGCTGTGCACTCCGACTATCGGCGGTGTGGCCGTCACCAAGACGCTCATCGACGGCGGCGCTGGCCTCAATGTGCTCTCTGTGGAGACTTTCGAGATGCTCCAGGCGCTGGGTGGGCGCCTGGTGCCCACCAGGCCCTTCTCGGGCGTCACTGGCAGCTCCACTGCCCCCCAGGTGCGCCTTCCTGTCACCTTCGGCACCCGCGAGAACTACCGTACGGAGCTCGTCGTCTTCGATGTGGCTCGCATTGGCCTGCCCTACAATGCCATCTTGGGCTACCCGGCGCTCTCCAAGTTCATGGCCGCGACGCACCACGCCTACGGCCTCGTCCAGATGCCCGGCAGCAGCGGCACCCTCACAATCCGTTGTGATGTAAAGGACACGGTGCGCGCCCTCGCGCGCGCCCACAAGACGGCCGCCGCCACATCCCAAGCCGAGGAGGACGCCCCTGAGCTTGCCGAGCCGGCGCCCGCGAAGAAGAAGCTGCTGTTCTCCCAGGAGCGGGCCGAGACCAAGAAAGCGTCGTTGGATGGGAGCGGCGCGAGCCCCTTCCTCACCATCGGCAACGGCCTTTCCCCCGAACAAGAAGGCGCCCTCGTCGACTTCCTTCGGGCAAATGCTGATATGTTCGCTTGGACGGCCTCAGACATGCCCGGCATGCCAAGGGAGGTGATCGAGCACCACTTGGCAGTGTGCCCCAACGCACGCCCAGTCAAGCAGAAAGTACGGCGCCAGGCGCCCGAGAAGCAGGACTTCATCATTGGGGAGGTCGAGAAGCTCCAAGACACCAGAATCATCCGCGAAGTACTCCACCGGGAGTGGATCGCCAACCCCGTTGTCGTCGCCAAGCCGCACGGTGGCAAGCGCATGTGCGTCGACTTCACCAACCTCAACAAGGCCTGCCCCAAGGACCACTTCCCGCTACCCAGGATTGACCAAATAGTAGACTCCACCGCCGGGTGCGATCTGCTCTGCTTCCTGGACGCCTTCTCGGGCTACCATCAGATCAAGATGGCCAAGGAAGATGAGGAGAAAACCGCCTTCATCACCCCCTGCGGAGTGTTCTGCTACGTGTGCATGCCCTTTGGCCAGAAGAGCGCGGGTGGCTACCTTCCAGAGGCTGATGCGCATCTGCCTGGGGTGCCAGATGGGGAGAAATGCGGAGGCATACGTCGACGACATCGTCATCAAAAGGCGCGAGGCGTGCACCCTCATTGAGGACCTGAAGGAAACCTTCGCCAACCTGCGCAAGGTCAACCTCAAGCTCAACCCCACCAAGTGTGTCTTCGGTGTCCCTTCCGGCAAGCTCCTGGGTTTCCTGGTCTCCCATCGCGGCATCGAGGCCAACCCTGAGAAGATTAAGGCCATCGAGGAGATGTGGCCGCCCCGCAACCTCAAGGAAATGCAGCGCCTGGCGGGATGCATGGCCTCGCTCGGTCGCTTCATATCCAAGTTCGGCGAACGGGCTCTGCCTTTCTTCATGCTCATGAAGAGGCCAGGCCCCTTCAAGTGGACCCCTGAGGCCGACGCTGCCTTTGCGGACCTCAAAAGGTACCTCACGAGCCCTCCCGTCATGGTCGCACCGCGCCCAAGCGAGCGCCTGCTGTTGTACTTGGCGGCCACTCCCCAAACGGCCAGTGCGGCCCTTGTGGCAGAGCGGGAGGAGCGAGTCTGCGTCAAGAAGAAGCCTGCTGAGCCTGTGCCTGCGGGTGCCGCGGAGACATCGCTGGAGCCCCTCAAGGCCCTGTCGGTGCCTACCGAGGGCCCCCCTCCGGAGGCCCCCGCGCCCCCTCAGGAGGCCTCTGGTGCTCAGCCTCCGGAGGCCCCTGTGGCGCCGCCCCCGGAGGCCCCCGCGGCGCAGCAGCCTGAGCCCCTCGGCGAGCACGACTTGGATACCACGGTAATGCGGCTCGTCGAGCACCCCGTCTACTTCATCAGTACGGTGCTGCGAGACGCGCGTGAACGGTACCCCATGCAGCAGAAGCTCCTCCTGGCACTCCTCATGGCCTCCAGGAAGCTACGCCACTACTTCCAGGGTCATCCAGTTAGAGTGATCTCCTCCTACCCGCTGGAGCAAGTCCTGCGGAGCCCGAATGCCACCGGCCGCGTCGTCGAGTGGAACATCGAGCTGCAGCCTTTCGAGCTAGAGTTCCTCACCACCAGGACCATCAAGGGCGCGGCCTTGGCAGACTTCGCGGCGGAGTGGATGGACACGCGTCAGGGCGAGCCGCAGGAGGAGGAGTCCCTGCCCGAGGAGGCTACCTTCGGAGGCTGGAGCATGCACTTCGACGGGGCCTTCGCGCACCAGGGCGCGGGGGCTGGGGTGGTGCTCACTACACCCACAGGCGACAAGCTTTACTACGCAGTGCAACTCTGCTTCGGGCGCACCGACAAGGTCTCCAACAACATCGCCGAGTATGAGGGACTCATCGCCGGGCTCAAGGCCGCCATCGCGTTTGGAGTCAGGCGCATCATCATCAAGGGCGACTCGTAGCTCCTCGTCAACTTGTCCAACAAGAAGTACAAGCCGAAGGATGAGCACATGGCGGCCTACCTGGAGAAGGTGCGCAAGCTTGAGAAGCGCTTCATGGGCATGGAGCTATAGCACGTCCCTCGCGGCGACAACAGCGAGGCGGACAAAATCGCCAAGCGCGCTTCTCGCCGCGAGCCCCAGAGCCCCGGTGTCTTCGAGGAGCGGCTCCTGAAGCCTTCGGCGGCGCCCCCGATTGCCAGCATCCCGGCGCCTCGTGAAGAGCTCCCTCCCGCACCACCCATGGGCGCACCAGACTGCGGGCCAGCTTCGGGCGCTCGCCTGCTGCTGGCGCTCGAGCCATAGCCTGAAAGCTGGACCGCGGAGATCAAGGCCTATCTGGAGGGCGGCGCCCTCCCGGAGATCGACGCAGAAGCGGAGCTTGTGGTCCGCCAAGCCGCGCTCTACCACTTGAGGTAGGGTGAACAGTACCGCCACCGCCCGAACGGAGTCGCACTGCGTTGCATCTCCAAGGAGCAAGGGCGCGAGCTGTTTGCCGACATCCATGGAGGCGACTGCGGCCACCATTCGTCCTCATGCACCCTCACAGGTAAGGCATTCCGCAGCAGTTTCTACTGGCCCACAGCGCTCGAAGATGCCGCGGAGGTGGTCCAGGCATGCGAGGCCTGCTAGTTCCACGCCAAGCAGATCCACCAGCCGGCACAAGGGCTCCAGACCATCCCCCTCTCGTGGCCCTTCGCGGTCTGGGGGCTGGATATCCTCGGGCCCTTCCCTCGCGCGGCTGGCGGCTACCGCTACCTCTACGTTGCCATCGACAAGTTCACCAAGTGGGTGGAGGTGGAGCCTGTCCGGGCCATTCCGGCAGGATCAGCAGTCAAGTTCATCAAGGGCCTGGTGTGCCGCTTTGGCGTCCCCAACCGCATCATCACAGACAATGGCACGCAGTTCACTAGTGGCCAGTTCAAGACCTACTGTGCCAGCATCGGCACGCAGATCTGCTTCGCCTCCGTGGCACACCCTCGAAGCAACGGCCAGGCCGAGGGCGCCAACGCTGAGGTCCTCAAGGGCCTCAAGACTAGGAGCTTCAAGAAGCAGCTCGCGGCATGCGGCAAGGGCTGGCTGGAGGAGCTCCCTTCAGTGCTATGGTCCATCCGCACCACGATGACCAAGCCCACCGGCGAGACGCCTTTCTTCCTCGTCTACAGGGCAGAAGCGGTTCTCCCAGCCGAGGTCAAGCACCGGTCCCCGCGGGTCTTGGCTTTCGACGAGTCCCGTCAAGACGGCCTGCGGGAGGATGAACTGCTTTTCCTCTAAGGGACGCGCCTCCAGGCTGCCCTTCGCGCGGCAAGGTACCAGCAGGCGTTGCGTCGCTATCACAACCGCAACATACGCCCCCGCACCCTCGAGGCGGGCGACCTCGTCCTGTGCCGGATCCTCTCCAGAGAGGGACTCCACAAACTCTCACCCATGTGGGAGGGCCCTTTCAGGGTCACGCACATCTCCCGGCCCGGCGCGGCACGGCTCGAAACGGAGGAGGGTGTTCCGGTACAAAACACATGGAATATCCAACATCTCCGCAATTTCTATCCGTGACCCCACAGATACGAACGAAATGGAGCTGTACACACTCCGGAGCTCCCTCTACCGGCGCTGCCGTTGGCACGCGGGAGCTCCCTCCCACTCTCGTGGAAGCCCCATGCTCCGCGCTGGCGGATACCCCATGCTCCGCGCTGGCAGACGCCCCATGCTCCGCGCTGGTGGCCTACTTACTTGAGGGGCCCTCGGCCGTCACATCCTCAAGCTGACCCGTGTCGAACACGGCAGCATGTATCTTTCTGTTATGAACTTGCTTCATGCATCAGTAAAGCTTATTTCCTTCAAAACCCTGTGCGCTTGCCGCTGCAGGGCGCGCCCTCATGGTCTCGCCCATGCCTGTCACGCGAGCGGGGGCTGGGCACGGTGTCTGTGCTCGGTCAGTCCCAGCAGCACTGAAAAACCCAAGCGACTGAGCTCTGGCTCGTGGGCCTGCTCCCATGCACGTCACCTCACTAGGTCCTTGGTGCTCTTCTCTCCTCGCGTAGGACCCACAGGCGGCCTCGCGAGCGCGCCCTGATACGCCATTTGCAAAAACTTGGCAGTTTCCCTGGTGCAGGATACGAAGGCCTCAGGAGCCCCCCTCGGGAGGCCTCATGGCTGGTGCCCCGCAGGCAGAAGGCTTCGTGAGGGACCTGGCCTCGCGCGTTGCATCCCGCGAAGGGCTTGCTCCAAGCCGCGCGCCTCCAAAAGAGCTAAGTCTAACCACCCCCGGGTTTTTTCCCTCTCGTGGCATCCTGATTTCCTTGGCATGAGCCGCCTGCGCGTCAAGGGGGGCGGGACCCTAAGCATCGCGTCTCGGGGGCTCCTACCAGCCCTAAGAGCCCTACACCCTCTGGCCTTGCCGAGCACACGCTCTAGGCATGCCAGCGATGGTGTAGCCGTCTCAGGGGCTGGGTCCCGACGACATAGGGCACGAGGGCAATTTAAAAGGGAAATAAGGGCCTCGGGAGGAAAACGAAAGCGCGCGGATCGTTAAGTACTTGACAACAAAAGTGTCGTACAAACGTTTCACACCCCCGAGGGGCTACATCAATCTAGTGCAGAAAACAAAAGAAAGAAGCCTAGGTTGGGCGTCCCCGTCCTCAAGGCTCCAGCACGGGCGTCGCGCGCGCCTAGTCGGAGTCTTCCCCCTCGCTCTTGACGCGGAGAGAGTTGTCGTCGCTTCCGCCCCCGTCGGAGGAGGCGCCGCCGTCGTCACTGTCGTCCTCGCTGGAGGAGCCGCTATAGCTGCCATCCTCACTCTCCGCGTAGCACTCCAGGCGGCAGCCGGAGGCCCCGAAGATCTTCAGGAAAAGGGTGGTGGCTCCGTCATACTTGAAGTGGAGGAGGTGCCGCCGCTTCAGGCCGCGGGCGAGGGCAAAGGACTTCCACCCCTGCTTCAAGAACATGAAGACGGAAGGGGTGAACTCCGCCGCCACCCAAGAGGGGCCGTTGCAGCAGCCGTCCGCCTGCAGCCACAGGCCCAGGGGCGCGCGCTCCTCCATCGCCCTCGCGAAGGGGTCCGGGAGACAAAGCCAGGTGCAGGGCGAGCGGTGCATGTCCATGATGAACTCGTGGGCTGCCTCCGCCGAGTGGCTCCCCGCCGGAGCAGGAAGAGCTGTTGAACCGCCGCGGCCGCCTCGGCCACGGCCGCCGCGCCCGCGAGCAGCACCCCTCCCACGACCATGGGTCGCGGCCGTTCCGCGGGTACTGGGGCCCACCTCCACGGTGGCGACCGTGGAGCGCGGCCGGCCCCGGAGAGGAACCCTCGTCGCAGCCGAACCACGGGCCCGGCCTCTACCCCTCGCCGCCGCCGGCTTCGGCGGCTCTACCTCCTACGCCGTCCTCTTCCCTTTCTTGGCCGCGGAAAGCTTCCTTTTGGGGGCCATGGCCACAGCGGCAGCGGGAGGAGAGAGTGGGAGTTGGAAGAGAAGGGGGGAGCCGAGAAGTTGGTCGCAAGGCAGGCTGGGGACGGGGCGAGGAAGCAATGAAATGACCGCGCCCCGCGCGGGCAGGCTTTATCGCCGAGACGGCGGTTATTGAGGCGTCGCAGGAAGTGGAGGCGCCGCGCCCGCAAAGGCTGCCACGCATCACCCCTGGGCCCGGTGGCTCTATGGGCCCCGCAGCGCTTCGTCCCCAATGGGCGGGACACGCGCGCCGCGGGCCCGGGGGCTACTGTCGGCCCAGTGGGAACCGGGGTACCAGGGCCCGTCTGCCTCTGGCCCAGGAGGCGGCGCTCACGGGCCGGCCCAGGCAAGGTGGCCCTGGCGTCGTTGCCCAGGAGGGGTCGCCTCGCGAGGGGAGAGCCTCGCGAGGCCCCTCGCCGCCTGGCCTAGCCCTGGTGAGGCCGGCAAGCCCCAGATCGCCTCGTGAGGGGATCCCTTGGGAGGCCGCTTTGCGGGGCGTGGCGCACGGCGCCAGCCATGGGGCGGCCGGCCCGTCACATGGGTGACGCCCCGACGTTAGGGCGAGGACAGCAGGATACAACTCAGACAGGTTTCCGTTCTGATGATAAGGGAGCAGCGGCATCTGCCTTCCCCCGAAAAGTAAGCCCCAAGACATTTCCTCTTTGGTGATAGAAGATCAGGACGGATCAGCGCGCCAGGACGGAGGTCATCGCCAAGCCCACCTGCGCGTCACGGGGAGCTACTTTAACAGGCGGAGACCGCCTTTAGTCAGGATAAACCTGCGCCCCTGTCCCCCTTTGAGTTGCCGCCCTGTGGCTACCCTTTCCTGCTCATATTTTCGGGGAAGAGGACCAAGGCACTACAAAAGGGGCAGGGTTGCTTCCATGTAAGGGGATCGACCCATTCTACCCCACACCTCTTGTACCTCGAGCACAAGCTCTCCACCACAGAGCAATCCAACACAAGCAGGAGTAGGGTATTACACTGCACGGTGGCCCGAACCTGGGTAGCTCACGCGTCCCCTTCGTGTCCGGTGAGAGCCAGCGAGTCCGTCGCGTCCCCGCCGTAGTCCCGTCGTAGGCTGCCAAGCAAAGTCCCCCAGAGTTCGAATCCTAAGTTGTTGGAGAAGTTTCTTGGACGCAGATCCAACACCCCGATAACCTTCAAGCACTCACCTCCCCGGCAACGGCGCCAGAAAAGAGTTTGATGTCTACTACACAATTTATTCTTGTAGACTCGTGTTGGGCCTCCAAGCGCAGAGTTTTGTAAGACAGTAGCAATTTTCCCTTAAGTGGATGACCTAAGGTTTATCAATCCGTGGGAAGCGTACGATGAAGATGGTATCTCTCAAACAACCCTGCAACCAAATACAAGAAATCTCTTGTGTCCCCAACACACCCAATACAATGGTAAATTGTATAGGTGCACTAGTTCGGCGAAGAGATGGTGATGCAAGTGTAGTATGGATAGTAGATATAGGTTTTTGTAATCTGAAAATAAAAAAACAGCAAGGTAGCAAGTGATAAAACAGAGCACAAACGGTATTGCAATGCTTAGAAACAAGGCCTAGGGTTCATACTTTCACTAGTGCAATCTCTCAACAGTGCTAACATAATTGGATCATATAACAATCCCTCAACGTGCGACAAAGAATCACTCCAAAGTTCCTATTAGCGGAGAACATAAGATAGAAATTGTTGTAGGGTACGAAACCACCTCAAAGTTATTCTTTCCAATCAATCTATTGAGCTATTCCTATAAGTGTCACGAACAGCCCTAGAGTTCGTACTAAAATAACACCATATGATACGCATCAACCAACTCTAATGTCACCTAGATACTCCAATGTCACCACAAGTATCCGTGAGTTGATTATTCGATATGCATCAAACAACTTCAGATTCATAATATTCAATCCACACAAAGAACTTCAAAGAGTGCCCCAAGATTTCTACCGGAGAAAGTAGGACGAAAACGTGCATCAACCCCTATGCATAGATTACCCCAATGTCACCTCGGGAATCCGCGAGTTGAGTGCCAAAACATACATCAAGTGAATCAATATAATACCCCATTGTCACCACGGGTATTCATATGCAAGACATACATCAAGTGTTCTCAAATCCATAAAAGTATTCAATCCGATAATAGTGAAACCTCAAAGGTAAAAACTCAATTCATCACAACAAGATAGAGAGGGAGAAACACCATATGATCCAACTATATTAACAAAGCTCGCGGTACATCAAGATCTTGCCAAATCAAGAACACGAGAGAGAGATATAAAACACATAGCTACTGGTACAAACCCTCAGCCCCGAGGGTGAACTACTCCCTCCTCGTCTTGGAGACCGCCGGGATGATGAAGATGGCCTCCAGTGATGATTCCCCCCTCCGGCAGGGTGCCGAAAAAGGGCTGTAGATGAGATCATGGAGGTACAGAGGCTTGTGGCGGCGTAAAAACTCATCTTGGTTAACTTTCGGGGGTTTCTGAATATATATGATTTTTCAGCGTTGGCATCACGCAAAGAGGTGCCACAGGGGGCCCACGAGGCACCAGGGCGTGCCTGGGGGGCGGGTCTTCTGCTGCTCCCCCGAAGCTTCCTGGGTCTGTTTCCTTCCAGAAAAAATCGTCAAAAAGTTTCGCTGCATTCGGACTTCATTTGATATGGATTTTCTGAAAAACCAAAAACAAGCAGAAAACAGCAACTGGCACTGGGCACTAGGTCAATATGTTAGTCCATAAAAATCATATAAAAGCCATATAAAAGTGCACCAAAATCATACAAAACTATAATAAACATGGCATGAATACTTCATAAATTATAGATATGTTGGAGACGTATCAACCAGCAAGACCACTCGGTGTGTTGATACCCCGATAAGAGCCATGCATATCTCATTCTCAGGACACATCCGTCTATGCATAGTGGACGGTAGCCAAAAAAGGACCTTGAGTTGCCCCGAGGTGGCTCCGCCGACTGCTAGGTAGGTGGACCAACACTCATGAGGAGCACTGGCCCGGGTTGTTGATTAATTATCCACGGGGGCCGGCAGGTCCCTATGCAAGTTTTAGTTGTTATTAGGCAAATGGTAAAACCAATGTTGGGCCTTGCTGGAGATGTTTATCCTAAAACAAATGATCAAGGGGGTTCCCATATGCCGCACATGTGTTAGAAGTGCTCATCAAGGAACATAACACCAGCATTACGGAAACTAAGGTGGCATGAGTGGAACAAAACACCAGGCAAAAGGCCGAGCCTTCCACACACAACCAAGTATATGGATGCATTAATAATAAATAAGAGATATTGTGATATCCCATGATATCCATGTCCCAACATGGAACAAACTGCAACTGCACCTGCAACTAGCAACGCTATAAGAGGGGCTGAGCAAAGCGGTAACCTAGCCAAATAACGGTTTGCTGGGTAAGGGTGGTTAGAGGCTGTATCATGGCAATTTGGGAGACTGACATATATGTGGTAGGAAGCGCGGCATAGCGATAGCAACAAGACAACTACCAAGTAATGATAGTAGAGATATCCAAGGTAATGGTCATCTTGCCTGAAATCCCGCTAGGAAGAAGACCGAATCCATGAAGTAGTCGAACAAGCGTAGTCGAACGAATCCTCACACTTCGCAACGTAACCAGAACTATCGAGAAGAAGCGCAACCGGAAAGAAGCAAACAACATGGTAAACAAACAAGCATAATCATGGCATAATGCACAGTCAAGTATGATGCATGTCCGGTTTAATGAGGCATGGCATGGCAAGATGCAACAACCAAATACTACACATTAAGTGAAGCTCAATATGCAACGAGTTGCATATTGACGAAACTCCACAATAATTATTTAGTTCAATCCTATTTATGCTACTCATCAATATTAAATGTTGTTAAACATGGCAAGAGACGAAGCATAGTCAATCTACCTATCTAGGCAATTTAAATGAGGCCGGAAACAACACAAAACAATTCTGGAAAATCCCCATATGTAAATTTCGAATTTGGTACTGTTCTAAATAAAACACCATTTTAATGTTGTTAAACAGCAAAATAAAGTGCATCATGATAATCTACACATTTTCTACCCCATTTACATATAAAGTTTATTTAATTCGGATCTACGGTTATTTAGTTATGACAATAAACCATTTTAGCATGTCATTTAGCAATTTTAATGCAAACAGAAATTTTAACATTTTTAATATGGATGAGAGTTGGATATTATGAAACTACATGAAATTCTAAGCATTTTACATATATAAATTATTTTAATCCGATGCACGATTCATGAGTTATTATATGCATGAAATGCAAGGGTTTTTCTGTAAAACAACAGTTCACTTGGATAATTGGACAAATTCGCAACAGGGAAAAAAATACACTACGGGCTGAATCTGGAGCATACTGGGCCAACAGTGTTGAGCGCAGAATAGCAATGTAGTGCACGGGCAAGGGATAGCTGCTGGGTGCTCACCTAGGGGCCTTGGCCCGGTCGGTGCTGGGCTGGGCGCGGAAGAGGAGGGAAGCAGAGAAGAAAACTTGGCCGGCGGGATCGAGCGGATCGGGCGCTGGTTGGCTGCGCGGAAAACGCGGGAGGTGGTCAGAGGCTGCGGTGGTGAGCTCTGGTTGGGAAGGGATGGATCCCGAAGGGGATTTTGGAGAGAGTGGCGGCGGGGAGGAGGAATGGATGGGACAGCCATCCTAGGTTTTAGGGTTAGGCAAGTAGGTGGACTATATATAGCAAAATAGAGATGATCTCGATCCTTCGATTGCAATCAGACGGCTCCGGGTCAACGGGATGGACTAATGAAGAAACCGAAGATGTTTGGGGTAGTCTGGGATTGATCCGGACCCATCAGTCATGACCGAGTGATACGGGTTTAGGCAAGGTTTCGGATGCACGCGAGGGGGTCTGAGAGGGGTCATCGAAGACAAAGTTGTCTGACGAAAGGTCAACGGAGACAAAGAGAAACGCGGCAACTATGAACGGTAACGAGGAGAAACAACAACTACGAACGGATGCAAGTTTTATGAAAACATGCGGATGCAATGCGCATGATGACATAATGAAATGCAACAAGCCAAATAAATCACACAGCGATAACGAAATAAATGGAAGGCATCTGGAGCATCGGTCTCGAGCTATTACAACACTCCCCCACTTACAAGAGATCACGCCCCGAGATCTAAGAACGAGAAGAGGAAGAGAATGTGGAAGAGGTAAAACTAAGTTGCTTCTTGACAAAAGAATGAAACCAACGAACCTTGAGAGGTTGAAAAACTTGAATGAAAGAATACAACGGAGATGAACGAAGTTGAGAGCACTTCGGTAGAAAAGAGGGACAAGGAATACGACGAGAATCAACAGCTCAAGGGACAAGATAGACTTTGAAACCACTTCGGTAAAATGGATAAGCAAGGAAAGAACATGATCTTGCTGAAAGGAGATAATGGGTCGAAAGGAGAAACATCACAATGCCTCCGGAATGAAAGAATAGAAGCTAAATCGTTGGAAAGAAAGGAACGAAAAAGCAAATGACAACTTCAACCACAATTGAATTTGAAAAGCATCCTTACAAAGAAGGATTGAACGGAGTTGCTGGAAAATCAACAACGAAAAGAATAAGCTTGTTGTGGGCTTATGGAAAACATCTTAACATTTTGAGGTGAAAACTTGCCACTAGCGGAAAGAATTTGCTTGAGAGGAGTGAAAAGATGCGAAACAACACCTCCCAAAGACAATGGAGAATTAATTGCACTTCAAAATACAAGAAGAAGAATACTGGAGCTCCAAAAAGAATCTTGACGAACACTTCGAGAATGAATTAAAGCCTTGATGAACCACCATGAAGAACTCCGGTAAACAAAAGGATTATAGAAACGAAGGTTGAGAAGAACAAGATGAAGCCTTGCAATGATTTGGATGGAGCTTCAAGACGAGATAATGAGAAAACTCCGAACTCCGGAAAAGAAAATATGAACAACTTAGAACCGAGGATTGATATCAAGAACGATCTCCGGAAGAAGGAATTAAATCACCTCGATGAAATAAGAATAAGAATTATGTCATGCATACACTTCGTCAACTTAAATTGATGACAAGCAACGGATTTGGCATGCCACTTATTCTTCTTGAAAAGATTGAAGAGAGATATAGCGCAAACTTGGGAAGGTCTTCAATGAACCATCGATAGGATTTTGGAAAGAATGAATGAAATGATACGATAACAAAGGAAGAGGAATCTTGAACAAACCACCATAAGAAATGAAAATGAACGAAGAAAAGAGAAGGAGTCACCGTGAAGAATTAGAAAATGCACGAAGATACTTGAGGGAATTTAGGTACAAGAGATCGAAGAGATCACGAGCTGATTAAAGACTGCTTGAACAAAGCACCGGAAGAATTTGAGAACGAGAGAAGAACATTGAGAATGGAGAATTCTTCTGAAATGATGGCCTTCGGAGAATCAAAAATGGAAAGAACTCATGAAATGCTCCGGACAGGTATGAAAATAATTCTCCCAATCGAAAACAATTGTGAGAATGGCATGAAGCTAGAACCACGAATCTTCCAAAGAACGGGTAAAGATTAAGAGAAACTCTTCTTCGGTCTTCAAATGCTGAGAATGACGACGAGGAAGACCACCAAAATTATTGAGACAGTCCGGAACAATGAAAAGAGTAAGATTGGGATCAAAATGAAATGATTTGAAGGAAATCTCGAAGAAGACAATTGACTGATGAAAATTCATTCTTACGTCACACTTGAAAGAATTTTGAGAATAACTCCGGAAAATTAGAAGAGTCGGGTAAGATCCTGGGAAAAGACCTATGGGTTAGGGCCCACTGAAAAGAAACACCATTCGAATGAATGCTCAGAAAGAGATAATGCACCGATTGATTTAAATGGCTTGAATGAAATAACAACCTCGAAATATCTCGAACGTATCTTGAATGGAAAGATGAATCTTCTGAGATAATTTCTTTGCACCGGAAAAGAATAGCAAAAGGTGAATAAATAAGAGAGGCTTGGGTAAGAATGGAAAAGCATTAGGATAGAAGAAAGGGGTATGAGTAACACCGAAGGCTTGAATTTAGAACACCAGAGAAGAAAACGAGAACGCAGAATGATGAACTTGTAGCTCCTAAGCATCTTCACGAGAAATCACCGGCTAGGAACATTGCAGAAAAAGAATGAAGAGACTTCTCACGAATAAAATGGATACATGATTTGATAATTTTTACTCCGCGAAGAAAAAGGGTGGGAGGGTGGGGAAAATAAAGACAACTTGGGATGGGTGAAACGAACGCCGTTGAGAAAACTGAGAATTGATCTTGCAAATGTTGAAAGGATCGGATTAGCTTGAAGAAAAAGCACACCGGTTGAAAAGAATTGTCATGACAATCTCGATGATCAAAAGGATTAGCACTCCCATAAAAATATGAGAACGTCGTTTAGGAAGGATATGGAATCAACACTTGACTTCGAAGCAACTCAAATACCACAACAAAAACAAAACAAGGGTTTGGCTTGCAGAATAAGCCGGAACAAACATATGATAGAGGTTCCGTCCGAAATTTTCGTGGTGGGGCCCACACGGGCTCGATCTTACAGTGGCCATCCGTACAAGGTAGTGTATGAGACTATGAAGCGTCCCCGAATCGTAGCGAAGCTACAAGGATTCTTTAAGACGCAACGAGCACCGCTGTAAAAATGACTGTGAGCAGGCGGACCACTAGACGTCGAACCCCAATCTTATATCATGCATTTATCGGAAAGATATCCTGGGTATCTACTTGAATTCCCACCTAAGAACTCCTGAAACTTCTTGGTTATGCGATCAGGTTGCGGGTCCAGGAACCTACTCAGTAATCAACAACCTAATCAGCTGCAACTGCATCCGCAACCCTTAACACACAACCGAGAAACTTCGCAAACTCGTCTACCTCAGACCTTCGAAAAAAACATCCGCTATGCTAGCCGTGGCAATACTCCCAAACTATCTCCCCAGTACTGGGTGACGTCGAGGTTATCTCACCACAAACAAGATAGAAGAGTCTTTCGATGTCGGCGTCCTCTGGTATTCAGGAACTGAAACGATAGCGAATGTGACAAGAACCCCTTGGAGCTCAACTCCCCGGGTCCAATCCATACGGTCAGGAGGCACCAAGAACAGAATTCTGTCACACCGATATCGCAATGATTCCGAAAATACCCGCGTGATCCTAAAAAAAATTTGAGTGAGAAGAGTAGTAGAATTAAAACACCTACGTCACAATTCCTCACCAGAGCGACGATGGGGACGAGGAGTAAAAAGAATTCCTACTCTCTGATATATAGCTAGACTCAAAATAGTTTTTCCTTCTAGACTCGCCAACGGTTCGATCAATCAAGGGGGCTCCTGCGGTCGGTAGAGGCTCTGATACCAACTTGTCAAGCCCAATATGCGATCCTATCCCCAAGGAACTCGGAAGTTCCACTAAGGATAGAAGCGCATATCGAAGACACTTCACAAGGTGGATATCATTACAACACACCATGTACTGAATAGATGAGAATACCAGATAAAGGCTTACACTCGCCACAAGCTACAACATGAATACATGAATACATCAATACATAGCAATCATCATACAGAAGAGCAGGATCCGACTACGAATGAAATCAAACGAAAAAGAAGAACGGCATCCACCCTGCTAATCCCAGGCTGCCAACCGGGAACCCATCCTATGATCGACGAAGAAGAAGAAGCAGAAGAACTCCAAATAGAACAAGCATCGCTCTCACGTCAAATCATCGCTTTACCTGTACCTGCACCTGTTGTTGTAGTAATCTGTGATCCACGAGGACTCAACAATCCCATTACCATGGGTATCAAGACTAGCAAAGCTTAATGGGTATGGAATGGATAAGTGGTGAGGTTGCAGCAAGCACTAAGCATTGTATGGTGGCTAACTTACGAGTACAAGAATAAGAAGAGTAAACTACGCATAAACGGTCGCAAACTAGTAATGATCAAGAAGTGATCCCGAACACCTACTTACGAGTCAAACATAACCCCACCGTGTTCTCTTCCCGAACTCCATCGAAAAGAGACGGTCACAGTTACGCACGCGGCTCTCTGAAAGATTTAACCCTGCAGGGGTGCTCCAGGTAGTCCATTATAAATTACCACACGTATCCGATGGAACATCCTCACACCATGATAACACGATGCATATGATAAGGAATCCCGGTGGACAAGCAACTCGTAAAAGGTAAAACTAAACCAGCAAGACCACCCAGTGTGTCGATACCCCGATAAGAGCAGCGCGTATCTCATTCTCAGGACACATCCGTCCATGCATAGTGGACGGTAGCCCAAAAAAGGACCTCGAGTTGCCCCAAGGTGGCTCCGCCGACTGCTAGGTAGATGGACCAATACTCATGAGGAGCACTGGCCCGGGTTGTTGATTAATTATCCACGAGGGCCGACAGGTCCCTATGCAAGTTTTAGTTGTTATTAGGCACATGGTAAAACCAATGTTGGGCCTTGCTGGAGAAGTTTATCCTAAAATGAATGATCAGGGGGGTTCCCATATGCCCCACATGTGTTAGAAGCGCTCATCAAGGAACATAAAACCGGTATTACGGAAACTAGGGTGGCATGAGTGGAACAAAACAGCAGGTAAAAGGCCGAGCCTTCCACACACAACCAAGTATATAGATGCATTAATAATAAATAAGAGATATTGTGATATCCCATGATATCCATGTCCCAACATGGAACAAACTGCAACTGCACCTGCAACTAGCAACGCTATAAGAGGGGCTGAGCAAAGCGGTAACATAGCCAAAGAACGGTTTGCTCGGTAAGGGTGGTTAGAGGCTGTATCATGGCAATTTAGGAGGCTGACATATATGTGGTAGGAAGCGCGACATAGCGATAGCAACGAGACAACTAGCAAGCAAAGATAGTAGAGATATCCAAGGTAATGGTCATCTTGCCTGAAATCCCGCTAGGAAGAAGACTGAATCCATGAAGTAGTCGAACAAGCGTAGTCGAACGAATCCTCACATTTTGCAATGTAACCGGAACTATCGAGAAAAAGCGCAACCAAAAAGAAGCAAACAACATGGTAAACAAACAAGCATAATCCTGGCATAATGCACAGTCAAGTATGATGCATGTCCGGTTTAATGAGGCATGGCATGGCAAGATGCAACAACCAAATACTACACATTAAGTGAAGCTCAATATGCAACGAGTTGCATATTGACGAAACTCCACAACAATTATTTAGTTCAATCCCGTTTATGCTACTCATCATTATTAAATGTTGTTAAACATGGCAAGAGACGAAGCATAGTCAATCTACCTATCTAGGCAATTTAAATGAGGCCGGAAACAACACAAAACAATTCCGGAAAATCCCCATATGTAAATTTTGAATTTGGTACTGTTCTGAATAAAACACCATTTTAATGTTGTTAAACAGCAAAAGAAAGTGCATCATGATAATCTACACATTTTTCTACCCCATTTACATATAAAGTTTATTTAATTCGGAGCTACAATTATTTAGTTATGAAAATAAACCATTTTAGCATGTCATTTAGCAATTTTAATGCAAACAGCAATTTTAACATTTTTAACATGATGAGAGTTGGATATTATGAAACTACATGAAATTCTAAGCATTTTACATATATAAATTATTTTAATCCGATGCACGATTCATGAGTTATTATATGCATGAAATGCAAGGGTTTTTCTATAAAACAGCAGTTCACTTGGATAATTGGACAAATTCGCAGCAGGGAAAAAAATACACTACGGGCTGAATCAGGAGCATACTGGGCCAACAGTGTTGAGCGCAAAATAGCAATGCAGCGCACGGGCAAGGGATAGATGTTTGGTGCTCACCTAGGGGCCTTGGCCCGGTCGGTGCTGGGATGGGAGTGGAAGAGGAGGGAAGCAAAGAAGAAAAAGAGGAAGGAGGAGAAGGACGGGGCGCGAGGAACTGGCCTGGAGGTCGCCGGCGAGGAGGAGGCCAGGGTCGAGCGGCTTGGCCGGCGGGATCGAGCGGATCGGTTGCTGGTTGGCTGCGCGAAAAATGCGGGAGGTGGTCGGAGGCTGCGGTGGCGAGCTCTGGATGGGAAGGGATGGATCCCGAGGGGGATTTTGGAGAGAGTGGCCGCGGGGAGGAGGAATGGATGGGACAGCCATCCTAGGTTTTAGGGTTAGGCAAGTAGGTGGACTATATATAGCAAAATAGAGATGATCTCGATCCTTCGATTGCAATCAGACGGCTCCGGGTCAACGGGGTGGACTAATGAAGAACCGAAGATGTTTGGGGTAGTCTGGGATTGATCCGGACCCATCAGTCATGACCGAGTGATATGGGTTCGGGCAAGGTTTCGGACGCGCGCGAGGGGGTCTGAGAGGGGTCAACGAAGACAAAGGGGTCTGACGAAAGGTCAACGGAGACAAAGAGAGACGCGGCAACTACAAACGGTAACGAGGAGAAACAACAACTACGGACGGATGCAAGTTTTATGAAAACATGCGGATGCAATGCGCATGATGACATAATGAAATGCAACAAGCCAAATAAATCACACGGCGATAACGAAATAAATGGAAGGCATCTGGAGCATCGGTCTCGGGCTGTTACAGTTCATTTCTGTCACTGATGTTGCCGGATGCAGTAGCGGCGGTGGTGAGGTCGAGTTGGCCATCACATCAGCCCCTAGCACTGGCCCATCAGAACCGACAGGCGGCCAGCCAGTGTATGACACAGGATATTGGTCTGCGACCGTCGACATGAGCGAACACATGGAGGGATTGCCGGAGGCGCTAGATGATGATGATGATGGTCATTCTTCTGCCTCTTCGGACTCAGGCGAAGAAGTTGTTCCTCCTCAGAGGGCAGTCATGGCACCACTAGGACCTGAGTTTTTATAGGTTATGAGCGTCACCAATGAATTTCACTTTTTTCTGGCCGAGAAGCGGGAAGCCTGGAGGTTGGGCGGATTTTCCCAGACAAGAAATCTGCTTACTAGGCAATAGATAGCTATGCAATCGCCCTCCACCACTAGCATAGAGTGAAGCAGTCTGATAAAAAAGACTTGAAGGTCATCTGCATCCATTCCGCGGAGGGTTGCCGCTGAAGAGTTCTCGCTAAACTGAAGCCTGGGGTATGTCAGCCATGGCATATCACAAAAATAGTGGAGCATAGCTGTGAGCAAACCGGGACTCTTTCAGATCACCGCAATGTGACTGCAAGATATGTGTCACAAAAGATGGAAATGATTGTGCAGGAAAGTCTCAACATTAGTATCAGGGCTTTGCAGAAAACTGCAGCAGATCAGATTGGCTTCCCTGTCAGCTACAATAGCTAGGTGTGCGAAGGAAAAGATATTCCAGAGGTTGTATGGAACCTATGAGGAGGCATATTCTTATGCCCCCAGAATGCTTCGTCAGATAGCAAGTGCTAACAGGGGGACTCAAGTTTGGCGGAAAGAACGTCAAAACCCAATGAACCCGGGCGAGCTAATCCTGGACCACTTATTTTGGGCATTCGCCCAGACTATACAAGCCTTCAGGCACTGTCGCTCGGTATTATCAATTGATGGTACCTTTCTCACTGGAAAGTATAAGGGCACACTATTGGTGGTGATTGCAGCAGATGCAAATAATCAGCTTCTTCCTATTGCATATGCACTGGTCGAGAGCGAGAACAAAGATAGCTGGGTGTGGTTCCTGAGCTGCCTGAAGATGGGTGTTGTGAAAGACCGTGAAGGTGTTTGCATCATCTCTGATCGCAACACTGGATTATTAAGCGCACTCGACATAATTAAGGAGTCATCAGAAAACTGGGGGTGGCCCGATCTAGAGGGAAGGTGGTGCATGAGGCGCAAACTTTTACTCCAAATTCAAAAACAAGGATTGGTTCAAGCTATTCAAGAGGATGTGCATGCAGAAAGCTGAAGCCAAAATGAATGCGATCTGGGCAGGTATCAATGGTGAGATCGAGCACGCGGCCTTGCCGGAGAGAGAAGACCGGAGGGGTCGTAGGACGGCAATAAATTTGAGCCAGTGGATCAATGAGAATTGCCCTCATTTTTAAAAGTGGGTGCAGGCTCACGACACCGGGCTCGGTATGGAATAATGACCAGCAACATGTCAGAGGTGTACAATGGTGTTCTTAAAGGGGTGCGAGCCCTGCCTATCACAACCCTAATCGAAGAAACTTGGAACCGGACTCGGTCATACTTTGCAGACAGAGTCACCATCGCCAATGCACAAGTTGAATTGAACAAGCCATCGTCCGAGAAGATGCAAAGACATCTGGACGACAAAGCAAAGAAGTCTCAAAGCCATGGTTGCAGGAAAGTGGACGCACTTAGGAATAAGTGGGAAGTTGTGACGCCCCCGGCTTAATCGTGCACTAATCATACACGCAAATGCACACGATCAAGCCTAAGCACTCACTTGAAGATATCACAACACAACTCTAAACATAAATAAAAGTCATACAAGCTTTATATTACAAGCCAGGGGCCTCGAGGGCTCGAATACATAGCTCGATGTCATACAAGCATCAGCGGAAGCATCAGGTATCTGAGTACAGACATAAAGTTAACAGATAGGCCTTTAGAAGGCGGGGCAAAATAAAAACACTGGATCGAAAGGCGCAGGCCTCCTCCCTGGGTGCCTCCTAACTACTCCTGGTCGTCGAAGGGCTCCTCGTAGTAGTAGTACCCAGGGGGGTAGTAGTACTGGTAGTAGTCGTCGACAGCAGGGGCAGCTGGCTCCGGGGCTCCGTCATCTGATCTCAAGTATCGGGTATGGGGAAAAAAAAGCAAAGCAACCGTGAGTACTCATCCAAAGTACTCAGCAAGACTTACATCAGAGCTATTCTACTTATGCAACATTATCAATGGAAGGCTGTATATGTGGACTGATTTGCAGAAATGCCAGAATAGAAGGGGAAAGCCTAGCCTATCGAAGACTAGCATCTTCAGCGGTCTTGCAGCAAAAGAAGAGTGCAGATTAGTACAATTATATAGTAGTAGCAACAAGTATCAACATCGCCTAGAGATCCTTCATCGACTCCCTGCGAGAAAGCAATCCCGGAGCCATTATATTCAACCCATTTCTAGTTGTAGAAGATCGGGATATTCTCCGAGCGTCCTGTTACCGTGGACACGGCTATTCGAATAGATATACTTCCCTGCAGGGGTGCACCAACTTACCCAACACGTTCGATGACTCTGGCCAGACACACTTGCTCAGTCGATGCCCGGCCTCGGACTATCGACACGTCATAGCCCTACCTAGGCTCAACAGAGAGGCCAGCACGCCGGTCTACATCCTAAGCGCTCAGGGGTCTTGGGCCCATCGCCCTTTGCACTCCTGCGCGTTGCGAGGACGGCCGGGAGCAGACCTAGCCCCCTTAATACAAGCGCAGGCTTTCACGGTCCAACCCGGGCGCGTGCCGCTCAACCGCTGACGTCTGAAGAACTTCGGCTGATACTACGACGCCGAGTACCCATATTATTCCCACGTGCTGGTTAGCGCGAAAAGGCCAGAGGCCTACTCAGATTACATATCCTAACCCATTAGTGCGTTTGGAGCTCGCGGTGACAATCGGTTGCTCCACACTCTGTGGTCCCGTCGCCCCGTCTCGAGGACTTGCGGCAAGGGCCAGGCCCACGGTCCGCCTGCCCGGCCGCGCCTCATAAATATCTCGCAGGTACCCTCCAGGTCAACCCGTCTTCCCAGGGGCTGTCGGGATCTCAGGTCCACCTCTACCGGGTGGTACCACCTGTCCCTTCAGTCACACATTAACAGTAATAGTAAAGGGGCAACAGGTAAGTAACAGTAGTAAAGTAAAGTAACCGTGTGTCTATCACATCAAGAAGGAATCCGAGGAATCACCCTCGTGGGATTCCAACTCGATGTTCCCGTCAAAGTGAACCCGGAGGAATCACCCTCGATGGTATTCACACTAGCGGGGTTGCACGACAGAAGCTTTGTCGGAGATGGGGAAGAGGAATTACCCTCGGTATCCCACAACCGACTAGCTGTACTATAGAGGCATCATCGATGTGAGATAAGAGGTATCACCCTCGGCACTCGATGCCGGCTCTGCAGAGTCGAGCAACTTAGGGGGTGTGGTATTGTGAAGTTCTCAGTCCATTCGATCACATTGATCGGAACACAGATTCTAAAGCGGGGCAACTACAGCAAGGGAGAGGGGCCATAGATGGTTCACTACCATCCAACCTATTCTAAGCATTTTGGATAACAGGCAGGTATCAACAACAGTTACAAGGACAGGCTATGCATCAGAATAGGATAGATCAATAGCAGCAGCAAATTCTAATGCAAGCAGGAGGGAGAGAGAATAGGTGATATAGGCATGCGTCAAGGAGGGTTGCTTGCCTGGAAGCTCTGCGGCAAAGGAGGGGTCGTCAGTGGGGTCGTCTGTCAACTGAGCTGCGTTGGTCTCGGGGGCTATCAAAGAAGAAGAGGGGGAAGAAACAATAAATAAAGGCAAATAATGCAACACAGATGCATGGTATGGCAGTATGCAATGTTAGTGGTGACCTAATGCAGTGCTATATGTCGCAGACGAGGCGGGAAAATATCTGTGATATTTTCTCGGGCGTTTAGGCTGACTTCGGTATATTGAACCGGAGGGGACGGATCCATGTTTGCATGGTTGTGGGCATGTGACAGATAAACGGAGGGCGTATTCGGATTCGTCTCATCGTTCTGAGCAACTTTCATGTAGAAAGTTTTTCGATCCGAGCTACGGTTAATTTTCTATGAATTTTCAAAGTTTTAAACTATTTCTGGAACTATTTAAATTAACAGAATTACCAGAAATGGAATATGATGTCAGGGTGATGTCATGCTTACGTCAGCAGTCGGCTGACCAGCTGACTGGTCAAACAGACAGGTGGGACCCACCTGTCAGCCTCAGAGGGTTAAAAAAGATTTAATTTTAACTAATCTGAGTTAATTAGTCAGTGGGCCCAGCCTGTCAGTGACTGAACTAATTAGCAGATTAACTAACTAACCGAAATTAGCTACTAACTGTTTAACTGACGTGGGGGACCCACCTGACAGGTCAAAGGTGAACAGTGACCGCAGTTGACCGTGGTCAACGGGGTCAAAGGTGGTCAGGGGGCCCACTGGCAGTGTTACTGGGCGGGCCCCACCCCTTGCCACGTCGGCGGGATCGCCGGAAACGCGCCGGCGAGCGCGGCCGCGGCAGTTTCACGCCGAAGGGCTCGGATCTTCGCCACAGTGGGCCGTTTCGTGCGTTTTCTGTCGCGTTCGATCGGGGACTCGATCCTGCGTCGGGCTACGGTGCCGGAGCGGGCGGGGGTGGCCGTTAGGCACGCTGGCGGTGAGCAATGGTGGTGGCGAGCTTCGGTCGCGAGCGAGGCCGGCGATCCAGCGCGCGCACGAGCAAGCGGAGGGGTCAGGGGAGAGGACAGAGGCTCACCGAGCGGCTAAGACGAGCCGTTGACAGCTTAGGAGTAGAAGCGAGGGCCGGGGAGTCGCCGGAGTTGTTGCGGCCGTCGGAGATGGGGCGGAAGGGGGCTGCGTCGTTCGGCGTCTGTGGAGGTTCCCGGCCTCAACGGAGGGCAATGGAGGAACGGGCGGATGCTGGCGAACCTCCCGGACGCGTCGGAGGAGCAGATTGACGGAGGGCGGCGGCGGTGCATTCGGGACAGAGAGGGAGAGGGGCGAGCGCGTGCGCGAGGGGGAAGGAGAGGGGAAGAGTGATGGGCGTCCAGGGGGGAGGGCTCGAGCGCGGCGTCCTTATCGGGGCCAACTGCCCCGCTGCGCCGTGGCAGCCAGTGGGCGGCGCGGCGAGCTGCGGTCCAAGACGGCAGCGACACGCGGGTGGGGAGTAGGTAGACGAACAGGGTGGGCTCGGCCTAGTGCCAGGTAAGTGGGCCGCCCCTTTTCCCGTTTTCTGCTTTTCGTTTTTATTTAACAATAGAGAGGGAAATGGAATATTTGGGGCACCCAAATGACTTAGGAAATTTATGGAGCTAGGCCCATTAAATCCAACACATTGTTAGGCAGTGCCACAAATATTTTGGAGGCCAGTGGATTTCATTTGCTTTTTTTCATAATTGAATTTGCAAATTAAATTGCTGGTTTGGCACTTTATAAATGCTACTGTCCATTTTAGCATAAGTGTGATGTTGTTTTTCTTAACATCAAATTGTTTTGGAATTTTTGCTAAATGATGAACATTTTTCCAGCAACTTTTGTGCAACTCCAAATTTCAATTGCATTTGAATTTAAATTCAGTGGCAATTTTGAAATGAGACATTAATCCACATTGATTATCATTGCAAATCTCAGATGACTTGGCATTAATATAGTGGATCACTGTAGCTCATTACATAGGGGTGTTACAATTCTCCTCCTCTAAAATAAATTCTCGTCCCGAGAATTCAAGAGGTAGAAGGAAACAAATCGGGGTATTCCTCCCGAAGACGATCCTCGCGTTCCCAAGTGGCTTCACCTTCAATATGATTTGACCACTGCACATTAAGGAACTTGGTAGTCTTCTGGCAGGTGCGACGTTCAGCTTGATCGAGAATGCGGATCGGATGCTCCTTATAAGATAGGTCAACTTGCAAATCAAGCATCTCATGATCCACAGCTCGGTGCGGAGATTCCTTGAAGCAACGGCGAAGTTGCGACACATGGAAGACATCGTGGATGTGAGAGAATTGCGGCGGCAACTCTAATTTATAAGCCACATGTCCACGTCTGGCGAGAATGCGGAAGGGGCTGATGTAGCGAGGAGCTAACTTGCCCTTGATTCCAAAGCGGTGAGTGCCCTTCATAGGAGTGACACGCAGGTAGGCTTGCTCACCAGGTTGATAGATCGATCCCCAGTGTTTACGATCATAATTGCTCTTCTGGCAAGACTGAGCAGCTTTGAGATTTTCTCGCACAATACGGACTTGCTCTTCGGCGTGTTGGATAATATCCGGACCAATGAGCGTCCGTTCCCCAATTTCTAACCAATTCAGAGGGGTTCGACACTTACGTCCATATAGAACTTCGAAGGGGGGCATTTTCAAACTTGCTTGATAGCTGTTGTTGTAAGAGAATTAGGTATACGGGAGAGATTCTTCCCACTTCTTGCCAAATGATATAACACAAGCTCACAGCATATCTTCAAGCACTTGATTCACTCGTTCCACTTGGCCTTGAGACTGGGGGTGATAAGCTGTACTCCAGGTAATATGAGTTCCCATAGCTTGTTGGAAACTATTCCAGAAGTGTGAGGTGAAGAGGCTGCCACGGTCCGAACTGATCTCCTTCGGAATACCGTGGAGTGATACAATCCTGGAGATATATAACTCTGCTAACTGACTAGCAGTGATCGTCTCCTTGACTGGCAGAAAGTGTGCAACTTTGGAGAGTTGGTCGACGACGACAAGAATAGCATCGTGACCTGTCTGTGACCTGGGAAGGCCAGTAATGAGATCCATTTGCACTTTATCCCATTTCCATAAAGGAATAGGGAGCGGTTGCAGAACTCCAGCAGGCTTCTGATGTTCTGCTTTAACGCGACGGCAAACGTCACATTCAGCAACATATCGGGCAATATCCTGCTTCATTCTAGACCACCAGTACCTTTGTCGGAGATCACGATACATCTTGGTGCTACCCGGATGAATAGACAGTGGTGTATCATGTGCCTCCTTCATGACTTTGTCAGTCATCAATTCGAACCGAGGTACCACAATGCGGTCTTTGAAATACAAGGTTCCATCTTCAGCAAGCGAGAAATCCCTGTACTTTTCAAGGTGAAGATCTCTTTTTATCACATCAACTTCAGCATCTTTAGCTTCCGCGCGTTTAACAGCCTGCTCAAGGTCTGGCTGTATAACAAGGGTATTAAGAGAACCCTGTGGAACAATGTGAAGGTTCAGTTTGCGCAGTTCTTCATATAGATGAGGTTGAGCTCGCTGAACCGTGAGGTTGTTACAATAGGACTTGCGGCTCAAGGCATCAGCCATCACATTAGCCTTGCCAGGGGTATATGAAATACCAAAGTCATAGTCCGTAATTGTTTCCAACCATCGCTGTTGGCGGAGATTGAGATCCGGCTGAGTAAACAGATACTTCAGACTTTGATGATCAGTATATATCTCACACCTATCACCAAGAAGGTAATGTCGCCACAGCTTCAATGCATAAATCACTGCAGCAAGTTCAAGATCATGAACAGGATAATTCTCTTCATGAAGATGCAACTGTCGCGAGGCATAAGCAATTACTCTGCGCTCTTACATCAGGACACAGCCTAATCCCTGACGAGAGGCGTCGCAATAAATCACGAAATCTTTGCGAGAATCCGGAGGAGCAAGCACTGGAGCAGAGGTGAGCTTGTCCTTGAGGGTCTGGAAACTTTCCTGACATTTATCTGTCCACTAAAACTTAACGCCTTTGTGAAGCAGATTAGTCAGAGGCTTGGCAATCTTTGAGAAGTTCTCGACAAAGCGACGACAATAACTTGCAAGCCCGAGAAAACTTCTGACTTACTTGACATTCTTCGGGGGAGTCATTCTTGACTGGACTCGTTCTGGGTTAACAGCAATACATGGGCAGGTAGCCAAAGAGGGTGTTGATGATAACACAGATCAACGAGGGGCAAGGATGGCATTGCTCACCATGAATTCAATTAACATCTCGGAAGAAGTCAAAATGTTGACGCTGAACACGACACATTTTGCCGAGAGGTTCCAAAAGTGTCAAATGACAGTGTGAGAAGCATATGATAACTTGAAAGGAAAAGGTTAAACGGACCAATGAAAAAGAAAAGGTGATTAACAAATTAATCAGTCCAAAGGAATGAATTAGTTGCAGACAATCCAGCTCTCCGGGTGAATGTGATTGCGAGAACCTAGTGTTAGAGTTAGCAAAAATCATTTAACCCGAAAAGAAGAGGATTCAGAGTCCCAGAGTATAGGTGAGGAATAAAAGATCCTAATACCACCCATTGGCGACGTGGGCCCGTAAGCCACACAGCCATGTTAGTAAAATCGTTTTGCAAGTACTAGACTCAACTTCGGCCAAGGAGTTGGAAAGGGGATCCTACAGGCAGTCGGCTCTGATACCAACTTGTGACGCCCCCGGCTTAATCGTGCACTAATCATACACGCAAATGCACATGATCAAGCCTAAGGACTCACTTGAAGATATCACAACACAACTCTAAACATAAATAAAAGTCATACAAGCTTTATATTACAAGCCAGGGGCCTCGAGGGCTCGAATACATAGCTCGATGTCATACAAGAATCAGCGGAAGCATCAGGTATCTGAGTACAGACATAAAGTTAACAGATAGGCCTTTAGAAGGTGGGGAAAAATAAAAACACTGGATCGAAAGGCGCAGGCCTCCTGCCTGGGTGCCTCCTAACTACTCCTGGTCGTCGGAGGGCTCCTCGTAGTAGTAGTACCCAGGGGGGTAGTAGTACTGGTAATAGTCGTCGACAGCAGGGGCAGCTGGCTCCGGGGCTCCGTCATCTGATCTCAAGTATCGGGTATGGGGAAAAAGAAAGCAAAGCAACCGTGAGTACTCATCCAAAGTACTCAGCAAGACTTACATCAGAGCTATTCTACTTATGCAACATTATCAATGGAAGGCTGTATATGTGGACTGATTTGCAGAAATGCCAGAATAGAAGGGGAAAGCCTAGCCTATCGAAGACTAGCATCTTCAGCGGTCTTGCAGCATAAGAAGAGTGCAGATTAGTACAATAATATAGTAGTAGCAACAAGTATCAACATCGCCCAGAGATCCTTCCTCGACTCCCTGTGAGAAAGCAATCCCGGAGCCATTATATTCAACCCATTTCTAGTTGTAGATGATCGGGATATTCTCCGAGCGTCCTGTTACCGTGGACACGTCTATTCGAATAGATATACTTCCCTGCAGGGGTGCACCAACTTACCCAACACGTTCGATGACTCTGGCCGGACACACTTGCTCAGTCGATGCCCGGCCTCGGACTATCGACACGTCGTAGCCCTACCTAGGCTCAACAGAGAGGCCAGCACGCTGGTCTACATCCTAAGCGCTCAGGGGTCTTGGGCCCATCGCCCTTTGCACTCCTGCGCGTTGCGAGGACGGACGGGAGCAGACCTAGCCCCCTTAATACAAGCGCAGGCTTTCACGGTCCAACCCGGGCGCGTGCCGCTCAACCGCTGACATCTGAAGAACTTCGGCTGATACTACGACACCGAGTAGCCATATTATTCCCACGTGCTGGTTAGCGCGAAAAGGCCAGAGGCCTACTCAGATTACATATCCTAACCCATTAGTGCGTTTGGAGCTCGCGGTGACAATCGGTTGCTCCACACTCTGTGGTCCCGTCGCCCCGTCTCGAGGACTTGCGGCAAGGGCCAGGCCCACGGTCCGCCTGCCCGGCCGCGCCTCGTAAATATCTCGCGGGTACCCTCCAGGTCAACCCGTCTTCCCAGGGGCTGTCGGGATCTCAGGTCCACCTCTACCGGGTGGTACCACCTGTCCCTTCATTCCCACATTAACAGTAACAGTAAAGGGGCAACAGGTAAGTAACAGTAGTAAAGTAAAGTAACCGTGTGTCTATGACATCAAGAAGGAATCCGAGGAATCACCCTCGTGGGATTCCAACTCGATGTTCCCGTCAAAGTGAACCCGGAGGAATCACCCTCGATGGTATTCACACTAGCGGGGTTGCACGACAGTAGCTTTGTCGGAGATGGGGAAGAGGAATCACCCTCGGTATCCCACAACCGACTAGCTGTACTACAGAGGCATCATCGATGTGAGATAAGAGGTATCACCCTCGGCACTCGATGCCGGCTCTGCAGAGTCGAGCAACTTAGGGGGTGTGGTATTGTGAAGTTCTCAGTCCATTCGATCACATCGATCGGAACACAGAATCTAAAGCGGGGCAACTACAGCAAGGGAGAGGGGCCACAGATGGTTCACTACCATCCAACCTATTCTAAGCATTTTGGATAACAGGCAGGTATCAACAACAGTTACAAGGACAGGCTATGCATCAGAATAGGATAGATCAATAGCAGCAGCAAATTCTAATGCAAGCAGGAGGGAGAGAGAATAGGTGATATAGGCATGCGTCAAGGAGGGTTGCTTGCTTGGAAGCTCTGCGGCAAAGGAGGGTCGTCAATGGGGTCGTCTGTCAACTGAGCTGCGTCGGTCTCGGGGGCTATCGGAGAAGAAGAGGGGGATGAAACAATAAATAAAGGCAAATAATGCAACACAGATGCATGGTATGGCAGTATGCAATGTTAGTGGTGACCTAATGCAGTGCTATATGTCGCAGACGAGGCGGGAAAATATCTGGGATATTTTCTCGGGCGTTTAGGCTGACTTCAGTATATTGAACCGGAGGGGACGGATCCATGTTTGCATGGTTGTGGGCATGTGACAGATAAACGGAGGGCGTATTCGGATTCGTCTCATCGTTCTGAGCAACTTTCATGTAGAAAGTTTTTCGATCCGAGCTACGGTTAATTTTCTATGAATTTTCAAAGTTTTAAACTATTTCTGGAATTATTTAAATTAACAGAATTACCAGAAATGGAATATGATGTCAGGGTGATGTCATGCTTACGTCAGTAGTCGGCTGACCAGCTGACTGGTCAAACAGACAGGTGGGACCCACCTGTCAGCCTCAGAGGGTTAAAACAGATTTAATTTTAACTAATCTGAGTTAATTAGTCAGTGGGCCCAGCCTGTCAGTGACTGAACTAATTAGCAGATTAACTAACTAACCGAAATTAGCTACTAACTGTTTAACTGACGTGGGGGACCCACCTGACAGGTCAAAGGTGAACAGTGACCGCAGTTGACCGTGGTCAACGGGGTCAAAGGTGGTCAGGGGGCCCACTGGCAGTGTTACTGGGCGGGCCCCACCCCTTGCCACGTCGGCGGGATCGCCGGAAATGCGCCGGCGAGCGCGGCCGCGGCAGTTTCACGCCGAAGGGCTTGGATCTTCGCCACAGTGGGCCGTTTCGTGCGTTTTCTGTCGCGTTCGATCCGGGACTCGATTCTGCGTCGAGCTACGGTGCCGGAGCGGGCGGGGGTGGCCGTTAGGCACGCCGGCGGTGAGCAATGGCGGCGGCGAGCTTCGGTCGCGAGCGAGGCCTGCGATCCAGCGCGCGCACGAGCAAGCGGAGGGGTCAGGGAAGAGGACAGAGGCTCACCGAGCGGCTAAGACGATCCGTTGACAGCTTAGGAGCGGAAGTGAGCGCCGGGGAGTCGCCGGAGTTGCTGCGGCCGTCGGAGATGGGGCGGAAGGGGGCGGCGTCGTTCGGCGTCTGGGGAGGTTCCCGGCCTCAACGAAGGGCACTGGAGGAACGGGCGGATGCTGGCGAACCTCCCGGACGCGTCGGAGGAGCAGATTGACGGAGGGCGGCGGCGGTGCGTTCGGGACAGAGAGGGAGAGGGGCGAGCGCGTGCGTGAGGGGGAAGGAGAGGGGAAGAGTGATGGGCGTCCAGGGGGAGGGCTCGAGCGCGGCGTCCTTATCGGGGCCAACTGCCCCGCTGCGCCGTGGCAGCCAGTGGGCGGCGCGGCGAGCTGCGGTCCAGGACGGCGGCGACACGCAGGTGGGGAGCAGGTAGACGAACAGGGTGGGCTCGGCCCAGTGCCAGGTAAGTGGGCCGCCCCTTTTCCCGTTTTCTGCTTTTCCTTTTTATTTAACAACAGAGAGGGAAATGGAATATTTGGGGCACCCAAATGACTTAGGAAATTTATGGAGCTAGGCCCATTAAATCCAACACATTGTTAGGCAGTGCCACAAATATTTTGGAGGCCAGTGGATTTCATTTGCTTTTTTTCATAATTGAATTTGCAAATTAAATTGCTGGTTTGGCACTTTATAAATGCTACTGTCCATTTTAGCATAAGAGTGATGTTGTTTTTCTTAACATCAAATTGTTTTGGAATTTTTGCTAAATGATGAACAGCTTTCCAGCAACTTTTGTGCAACTCCAAATTTCAATTGCATTTGAATTTAAATTCAGTGGCAATTTTGAAATGAGACATTAATCCACATTGATTATCATTGCAAATCTCAGATGACTTGGCATTAATATAGTGGATCACTGTAGCTCATTACATAGGGGTGTTACAGAAGTCAACGTGCGAGCCAAGTTTGTTAAGGGTCACCACAGAGGATCAAAAAAGCAAGTTGTCACCCTCGGCCCAATGTCGTGTGTGTGCACTTGCAACAAGCCCAATCTTCTGGGCTACCCTTGCAGTCATGTCCTCCGGGCGGCTGCAGATCAAAAAATCAGTGTCGAACCATACATATCGCCGTACTTCAACATGTACAATCTATACAACACCTAGAACGGTGAGTTCTGAGCCTGGGGCATTGATATGAACTACAAATTGCTATGGCCAGATGGTCCCAAATGGGTTCTGAACACCGTGTTGATGAGAACCGCCAAGGGACGACGTCAGTCTAGGCGTCATCGCAATGACATGGACCATAGCCAGTCGGGAGAACCAAGGCGATGTCGCGTTTGTAGGTGCCCTGGGCACTCGCGTAAGGAATGCCCGTATCGAGGCAACAACACCACGTGATGTTGTTATATTTGTGCTCATTATGTTACCCTTCATTTGTATTCATGCTGTTAACTTCAAATATTTATTTGTATTTGTGATGTTAATTTTTATTTGTATTTGTTATGTTAATTTTTATTTTTATTTGTGATGGTCAGTGTTATTTGTATTTGTGATGTTAATTTTTATTTGTATTTGTGATGGTTAGTGTTATTTGTTCTGATGACTATGTATGTGCAGGTTATGGCCGAACTGCCAGTCCTTTTGCAGGGGCAGCACGACAAGGGCCACCATTGCCACCTTTTCTTAAACCCAAATCATGATACTCCTCCTCTGACCTTCAGGCTTCGAACCGTAAAGAACACATGGACAGTAGATGATTCTTTCATTGCACATCTTGACGCTTATGGACTACTTGGTTTTGCTAGGCTCACATCTGGCAAACCCGAATTCACTTTGGACCCATCTCTTTTGACCTCCCTCGTTCACCGGTGGAGACCTGAAACCCACACCTTTCACTTTCGTTGTGGGGAGCTTGCACCTACCCTAAAAGATGTGTTTATGATCACTGCTCTACCAATTAGAGGTGAGCCATTGGTCCCTCCACGAGTCTCAACATCTTAGCCACACGATGTCTCAATCCGTCTTGGGACGACAATGAAAGAATCACAACGTTCTAGTCCGCCTCGGGGTGTCCCACTCGCATGGTTTCGTGAGTATTTTGAGGATATACCTCGCGACGCTACTCCTGAGATGAGGAAGAGACATATGTTTGCGTATTTGTTGTGGCTCTTCGGTATGATGTTTCCCAATTCACACGGTGACGTAGTTCTCCCTGGTCTCATCTACTTTGACGAGCAGATAGTAGATGAATCTTTACCTCAGAATCCAAAATACAGCTTCGATTCTGCTATGCTTTCGCATACATATAGAGGGTTGTGTGATGCCATACAAAAATCTTCGTTAGCAAAGAAAGCTCCGTTACTTTGTGTCTCGTACGAGTTTCTGCAGTTGTGGTCCTGGGAATACCTCCCTGTTGGACGGCCCCGTATCATGGATCCCATACACCCATACAACTGTGGTGCAGGCGATGTAACTATGTCTAGCCGGTGGACACACGCACGGAAAACGTGGTCTCCAAGTATTGCGAAAAATTGTTACCCTGTATACCACCAGTAGTTTGAGCTTCTTGATGAGTCACTAATCACATGGAACCCGTGGACTGAGCAAGACATTCAGATGGTCTTCGATGGACAAGCTATGCCAGCCGAATGCGTGAGAGATAGTGGCTTCTAGCTGACTTGCTTCAACTCACTGTACATGTGGTTTGTTGAGCCGTACAACCCAGAGCGTGTCATGAGACAGTTCGGTCTCTATCAGGATATTCCACCACCTTCTGCGAGATGTATCGACGATGAAACTCATAAGTAAGTTCTGACCTCCCTAAATAGTTAACGACTTTTTAATTTACAAAACTCACACTTTCTTACATAATTTTCAGGCTGAGCAATATGGGCAAGGGTAGTTACGATTGGAAGGCGCACAACGCTCAATGGATAGACGAGTGGGAAAATGGAGCACTAGCAAATATAGTGCATGAACATAGGTAATTTTTTTATTTAAGCCATTTTATGTACATACACAGGTTCATGAAATTAATTAATTAATTACGCAGACTGTACGATGAAACTACAACTCAAGCGTACAAGGGGTGGTACTGCATGAGCACGCGTACTCGCCTAACCGGTCAACCACCTACGAGGCCAACACATCTCACCCACATGGAGCAGTTGGAGGGACGGATTGACATGCCAGCAGCTTACTATCATGACTACGCGGTAATCACAATTAAAATTTGCAGGTCCATCATTTCATAATCAGTTCAACCAAATAACAACCAAATTTTGTTCAGGTTGATATTTGCAACCAGGTAGGGGCGATGGCAGCGAAGGCATGCAGGCCCGGGGCATTCCAGCTCACGGAAAGTCAACCTTCAAGCATATTCAAGACTTCGTCGCCACAAAGTTGAGATGCGGTAGAGGCGACGACATTGTCACTGGAGCGTACAACATGCCGGAAGCGAGGTCAGCCAGACCGCGAGTGCGGTGCGATCGTCCAGACCGAGCGAGGCGCGTACGAGCCATTCGGGACGATGGGGGGGAGGGTCCGAGTACTACAACGACATTGCCACGGCATGACTCATCTCTAGCACTACATCGCTCTCCTTCGGTGGAGCTTCGTCAGGGGCAGACATCCCAGGAACATGGAGGGGGCTTGGTATTGGAAATATGCCCTAGAGGCAATAATAAATTGGTTATTATCATATTTTCTCGTTCATGATAAATGTTTATTATTCATGCTAGAATTTTATTGACCGGAAACTTAAATACATGTGTGGATACATAAACAACACCGTGTCCCTAGTGAGCCTCTACTAGACTAGCTCGTTGATCAAAGATGGTTAAGGTTTCCTAACCATAGACATGAGTTGTCATTTAATAACGGGATCACATCATTAGGAGAATGATGTGATGGACAAGACCCAACCGTAATCTTAGCATATGATCGTATCACTTAAGTTTATTGCTACATCTTTCATCATGTCAAGTATCTGTTCGTTAGACCATGAGATCATGCAACTCCCTGACACCGGAGGAATACTTAGTGTGTATCCAAACGTCACTTCATAACTGGGTGATCATAAAGGTGCTCTACAGGTATCTCCGAAGGTGTTTGTTGGGTTGTCACAGATCGAGACTGGGATTTGTCACTCCGTATGACGGAGAGATATCTCTAGGCCCTCTCAGTAATACAACATCACAAGAAGCTTGCAAGCATGTGCCTAATGAGTTTAGTCACGGGATCTTGTATTATGAAACGAGTAAAGAGACTTGCCGGTAACGAGATTGAACTAGGTATGGAGATACCGATGATCGAATCTCGGGCAAGTAACATATCGCCGGACAAAGGGAATTGTATACGGGATTAACTGAATCCTCGACATCATGGTTCAACCGATAAAGATCTTCGTTGAATATGTGGGAATCAATATGGGCATCTAGGTTCCGCTATTGGTTATTGATCGGAGAAGAGTCTCGGTCATGTCTGCATATTCCCGAACCCGTAGGGTCGCACGCTTAACGTTCGGTAACGCTAGGGTAGTATTGAGATATTCATAAGGGAAAGTCCGAAGGTTGTTCGGAGTCCCGGATGGGATCCGAGACATCATGAGGAGCTCTGGAGGTAAAGATTTATATATGGAAACTTGTTGTCGGAGTTCCAGAAAAATCTGTTTTTTTCGGTATTGTACCTGGAAGCTTCCAGAAGCTTCCGGAAGGTTCCGGAGGGGTCCGGAAGTCCACAAGTGGATTCCACCAGCCCCTAGGGTGTGCATGGGCTGTAGGGGGGCGCCCTGGCCTTATTGGGCCAGGCGCACCAGCCCCCACAAGGCCCATGCGCCTGGGAAGGAGAAACCCTAAGTGGGAGGGAGTCCACTTGCCTTGGGAGGCAAGTTTCCTCCCTTGGACGCCTCCCCTCCTTGGAGGAGGGGCTAGGGCTGCACCCCCAGCCCTCCCACACCCCTATATATTGGGGAGGGGGCACAAGGGCTGGACACACCAAACCCAAGCCTCCTCTCTCTCCTGATAAGCCTCCACCTCGATCCGTCAGCGCTTGGCGAAGCCCTGTCGGCGTTCCGCTGCCATTACCACCACCACGCCATCGTGTTGGTTCAGATCTCATCTACCTATTCTCCCTCTCTTGCTGGATCAAGAAAGAGGATACGTCACCGAGCTGGACATGTGATAAACTCGGAGGTGCCGCACGTGCGGTTCTTGGATCGGATTGGATCGCGACGCGAGTACGACTACGCCAACCACGATCTCTAGATCGTTAACACTTTTGGTCTACAAGGGTATGTAGACACACTCTCCCCTCTTGTTGCTATGCTTCTCATAGATAGATCTTGGGTGATTTGTAGGAAATTTTTTGAGTTTCATGCAACGTTCCTCATCACTTGGATTCTATGCCCGAGCAGACTCGTTTCCCAAACCCAAATACGTACACAGGACATGGCGCATACACCCAAGGCGAGGGATCTCAGCCGTATCTCTCCACGCGAGGGATCTCGATGCCCGAGGAGACTCGTTTGCCAGAGATAAACCAGTACGGCGTACAATGGCAATACACTGGAGGCGATGGATCTCAGCAGGTACTCATGTCTGCATTTTTTATGCATTTACAATGATATCATATATTATCCTCTAACAGTTTATTTTCATAACAATTTTCTTACCAGTACGGCGAACAATGTCCATACACTAGATCCGAGCGATCACAACGCTACGACACCGCTCAAGTATGTTCGACCATAATAAGTAATTACTCGCATACAACATTTTCATGCCTCATATTTAAATACGGTTTTTCTATGCAGGAAATAACTGATCCTACATGGCACGATGACGACACCCAACGTGGCCTCAACACAAACATCCTCATAGCATCCCATGATCCTGGCAACACGGTTCCAGGAATAATTACAGACTTCTTCCATGAGAACGTTATTGGCCCATCTTATATCCCTCCGGAGTCACAACCATACACCTACAATTACGCATCAGGATCTCAACAAGGATTCCAGACTCCACCACCTATGTAGGAGTCACAGACACAAGGAGCCAAGGGGGAGTACGGCAGCGGTCTTCGTGTACCTCGACCACCTAATCGCTTGCCGCCTTCCGGCCGTCGGGAAAGGCCAGCTGGCCGTCGTCGAGTAGGGTGATTCATCTATCTACGTGTGCGACCTATTGTATCTATCTATGAACGTTTCAGACTTTCCGATGTATGTAAGAGACATCTATGTATGAGGAAATAAAAATGCATCTGAATTATGAAATTAAAGTAGTACATCTCAAATAAAGATACCCAATGATGATGCATCATCGTACGAAAAGTACATGAAGTCATCTTCACTATTCTCGCTAACATGGGGCTTCCAGAAGTCTTCATGATTGCATCCAAATGTTACCTGAACTAGCTTCCCTAGCATAAAATCATCAGCGGAATCGTAATCAGCATCAGCGCCCTTTGTTGGTGCAACACTCTTACCTGACTTACTCCTCTTCGAGCTTTCACTACCCTTGGATCTATTCTGAGCTATTTTGCTCGACATAAAGTCGTTGTCATCATCGCTCTTCATGATCTTAGAGCTAGCGCCACCCTTCCCTGATGCAACTCGGCAATTCGTTCTGTTCTGAGCTTGCTTGCTTGGCATAAAGTCATCATCGTCTACGCTCACTTTCTTTGAGGTTGCGGCACCCCTAGCTGATGCGGCACTCTGGGCAGGTCTTTTAGAGTTGGCACCGGACATGGCTAGATAAATGGCTATGGAAAGATGCAGAACACAACATGCTAGGGGGTGGTTTTATAGAGTTGTCAAGGCAAGAGATAAGGCAGGCAAAAATGGCAGGAAAATTTGGCGGGAAGAAATTTGGTCGGAAAAAATGGCGGGAAAATTTGGCAGGCAAGAAAATGGCGGGAAGAATTTATGGCGCGAAAAAATAGGCGGGAAGAAAATGTCACATTTTATTTGAAAGCTACATTTTTTCATTACGACACGGTACAACTGAAAATATGATACATTGAAATACTGAAATAAAGCTACATTAAACTGCTGAAATTAAGATACAAACGGTTGCGAAATTTAAGATACTACCACAGAAATCTACTGAGTCCAGCGTGTATATTTTCCTTTTCCATCACCAGCTTCTTCTGCTGCCTTGGCCTCACGAGCCCTTTCTTTCTTCCTATGTCTCTCCGCCTCACGAGCCTCCTTTAGTTGTCGTTCCTGCTCCTCCATGCAACGTGCCTCTTCCTGATTTTTCTTCTGTAAATCCTGAAAGAAACGCTTTTGCTCGGCATAGTATTCTTTTAACTCTCTCTCTTGCTCCGCTTTCTCCTCTACTGCCGCCTTTTCGCATCGCTCTTCCGCGTAGAAACTATCCCATGCACGACGACTTCTTCACGAATCTTAGTCACTGCCCAAGCCGGCATCTCCATGTTAATCCAACGATAGTACATGCACAGAGGCGGAGGAGACTACAAAAAGACCAAGAATGTTAATAAAGAGTCAACCAAAAAACCAACAGTATGTATATTCATGACGGTTAAAGCATACCGGAGGCTTGTCGTACTTTGAACTAGCTACGGGTGGATCTTCCTCATAATTGGCGCACATGAAAAACTTCATGCCCAACCAATCAGAAAAATCCGTCACCTCCTTCACCTTGCAAAGATCGCCACACCAACAGCGCAGGAGTTCCACCCCCGGAGGCAAACTAGCACTCTTCATTTTCCTCGGCCTGATGCTTTGATCCGAGCAAGGCAAACTCATAGCAACTAAAAAAAGTGTGACACACTAAGCGCAGTGGGGATTTCGAGGGTGGCTGGATGATGGATGAAGAGAGGTTTGGTGCCTCGTTTTATAGGCTCAGATGGCCGGAAAATAGAGCGGGAACAGACGAAATTTTAGGCAGGAAATTTACAGTATCAAAACACAGCAATCAGTGTCGGCACAACGCGTCAAAACGGCATCGGATTCGGTGCTGTCGCGTCTGTCGCAGCAACAGTAGCGCTGTCGGCTCGAGCGCAGCAGCTACAATGCCGGTCGCCTCATACGGTGGTGGCAGGGCCCACCTTACCCGGCTCTGTTCCGTCCTGTGTGGCAGCGGCCGAAAAATCTATACCAGGCAGGCTGCCGCCTGGCAGCGTGGCGGCAGGGCCGGCCGCCTCCTACCGTGGCGGCAGGTGCCATGTGTCGGCTGGCGCGCCTGCCGCCACAGCGAGGTTGGTCTCTATTGTCAATCTCACCCAGAGGTGGTCTTTTTTATCATTTCGATCCGGCAGGTGGTCTTTTTGGACAAAAATTCCATCTGGATACCTCATACTAGAAATCATAAATCCGTACAAAAGCATGTAAAGAAAAAAAATCCACGTCCTACATAGATCAAATACCCTAGTCCTCGTTGGAGATGTCGACTATCTCCGTGTCCGGCTCCGGGTACATGGGCAGTAGCCGCAGCTCTGGCTCCTCCGCGTCGGCCTCCGCATCCATCTCTGCTTCGACCTCGTCGAAGAGCGCATCGGTGGCCGCCCGTTGCTGCCGGATGAACTACCGGTTATCCTCCACATAGGCCTCATCCTGGATGGACTCCAGGATGGCCTGCTGCTCCGCCATCTTGTCCGCTCGGGCGACGGCGAACTCCGCCTCCACGTCGTCCATGTTGAAGCCCGGAGCCGGCGCCAACTCCTTCTCCGGCTGCTCCGCCTCCGCCTCGTCCCCGCCTGGATCTGCCACCTCCATCGGAGTCGGCTGCTGCTTCTTTTCCTCCTCCTCCTCCGCCTGCTCCTCCTCCTCCGGCTCCGGCGAGTCCGAAGGCAGCCCGGCAACGACGCGGGCGGCGCGCGCGCCGCGCCTCGCCGGATCTCCTGCTCGATCTGGTACCGGTGCTCCGGCGTGAGCATAGCGTACGTGGTTATCTTCTGCCGGACCATGGCGAAGCCGGAGAGCGTGGGAAGAGCAATGGAGCAGGAGAGAGGAGGTCGATGGGCTCGAGCTGGCGGCGCGGAGAGGGGGGAGCTGGATGGGCTAGGGTTGGGGGACGCCGGCCGTCTTAAATAGCCGGATTTGGCCTCGGACGGCGAGCCGGAGCGGTGTCACGTGGCGTTCACACCCTCCCCTCCCCCACCAGAGGAGACATCCGTCGGACCGCCGGGTTTCCGGGCGATTCCGCATGGGACCCCAACGTCAGTCCGACGTGGCGGACACGCCCGGGCGCGCCCCATATCCACCCCATATTTGAGCTAGATATGAGGGGTGCTGGTCAGCCCGGGCGTTTCAGGCCCGTTTGAGGGGCCCGTCTAGGTCGAATTTTTGTGACCGGTCAGTGACCGGGCTATCCGCCCGGGTGTTTGAGGCGCCCAGCTGTAGATGCTTCTAAACAGACTGAGCGGAAAAAGGGATGAGTGAGAGACGTGGGCTGCAAAGAGACATGGTCCAACTAACATGGGCTGGGCAACGGGATCGAACTCGCGACCTCATGTTCAAAAGGAAGTGCATTAACCACTAGGCCATCTCATCCGCTTGTGCACACTTACTTCGTTTTCTTCTTTTATTTCGTGCTTTCAGTTCGTTTTTGTTTTTTCTTTTTTCTTTTCTTTTCTTGTTTCTTTTTCTTAAATGCAATATTTTTTAAAAAAAATCATGACTTTTTTAAAAATCGTTGAACTTTTTTTAAAAATTTGTTTTGGATGGTTTTCTTTTGTTTTTTTCTTTTCTTTGTAAAAATTGGCGAACTTTTTTCAAAATCAATGAACTTTTTTCTATTTTATGAACCTTTTTTTCAAATTCGATGAAGTTTCTTTAAAATTGATGAACTTTTTTCTCAAAATCGATGAACTTTTTTCAAATTCAATAAAAACTATTCATATTTGATGAACTTTTCTTAAATCGATGAATTTTTTTTCATTTTTTGTGATTTTTTTTAAATTCGATGAACTTTTTCCAAAATCGATGAACATTTTTTTCAAGTTCTTGTACTTTGCTTAAAGTTTGTGATTTTTTTTTCAAAATCTATGAAGTTTTTTGAATTCACGGTTTTGTTTCAATTTTTTGATTTTTTTCCTTTTTAAAAAAAGTTAATGGTTGACCAGTCAACATGCGATCGATCGACCAGGGGGAAATCGGTCAAGCGATCGAAGGCTCGCATCTACATGGGCCGGCCCACTAGCGATGGCGCATGGGCGCCAGGAAGCTTCGCTGGCGCTGAATGCACCATATAGGAGCTCCCCTTTATAACCCTAGCCACCATGTTCTGGCTGGCATAATATGAGCCTCTTGTGGCGGCCCAAACCCTGGCCAATTCTCACTCAAACTTAGCTACTTTATTCATGTTCTCTGAATTTGGGCGCTACTCTGAACTTTAGGTCGTCAAGCTTAACACACCCATGGACTCCACAATGCAGCAGGACAGAAACGCCGCTGCCGAGGGGATTTGCCCAGTGGCACCCTCCGGCCGCGGCGAGGGGAGTGTTCTTTTTTTTGAAAGATCCAGTTTCATACTGGCTTTTCATTTGATTTAGCAGAAGGAGATCACAAAATTCAACTGGTCAAGCGACCAGGGGAAACGCGGTCACACCAACAGACTGGTGTTCCTGCCAAAAATGTGGGAGGCTACAATCTCACGTTGGATCCCCGAACGGGGTCGCTAAACATTTTGCACCGGCCAAGCGCCATTGCTCAAGTTCACTTCTGATTTGGCTGATCACCCTGTGTGCGCATGGTATGTGTCCTCGGAAAGTGCATTTGTTTCTTTCCAGCCAAATGTGCCAAGCCGTCACGATGAGAATCAATCTCAGCCCCTTCGTTGTACCCTGGTACCGCCCTGGCGATCAAAGCTTTGACAATTTGCGTGGTCGTTTCCCCCTGTGCTTGCCCATCCGGGGACAAAGCGCTGCATCCCCTCCATGCCGCCACCTTAGACCAGATGCCTCTGGCGAACGGACACTCCCAGAATAGGTGGACAGAGGACTCGAGGCTTCTGTTGCAGAGGGCGCAGAAGTAGCGGTTCTCCCAGCCCCGTCGTTGTAATCTGTCGTTGCACCACAGCCGGTTGTGGTGCAGGAGCCAGCTGAATATCTGCATCCTTCCCGGAGCCCAAGCTTGCCAGATGAGTGCCTGGTGATCCGTCCTTGGGCGATCAGCAAACTGCAAGTCGTAGGCTGAGCGCGTCGAGTAATCGGTGCCCCCCCCCGACCGTCCATCTGATCTCGTCCGGAATTCCCTCTTCAAGTGTGATCTGTGCCTCCCGGATCGCGCGCTGCATGTGCACGAACTACGACAGAATTTCAGTGAGGCTGTCGTGCCGTAGGTCTTGGATCCACTTCTCGCCTAGTAGCGCAGCTTTGACTGTCCTATTTTTCCGCGAAGAGTGCTTGAACAGGTCCGAGTAGGCCAGGTAGAGCGGCCGCTCGCCCAGCCAGTGACAGTGCCAGAATAGAGCCATCTCGCCACTCCGGATGGTAACGGAGGTGGCTGAGGCAAAGAGAGCGCGGTCCTTGTCGTCGCACGGCATGCCAAGCCCAACCCATGGCATGTCCGGGTGCTTCCATGCAAGCCAGAGCCACCGCAATCTGAGCGCGCACGCAAACCGCTCGAGGCCAGGGATGCCGAGGCCGCCACAGTCCACCGGCGACGCGATGACCTGCCAGTTGACCTTGCATTTGCCGCCCGAGACTTCCTCCTCCTGCGACCAAAGGAACCTCCTACGCACCTTGTCAATGTCCTTGAAGAATTTTCGCGGGGTGCGCAGCACGGCGAGCGCGAACGCAGGGAGCGCCGAGAGCACGCTCCTGACAAGCACCCGCCGCCCCGCAATTGGCAGCAACCGCCCCTTCCAGCCTGCTAGCCGAGCTCTTATCCTATCTAAGATGAATTGGAGGTGCACTAGTCTGATCCTACCAAGTGTGATTGGAATGCCCAGGTATCTAATGGGAAAGCTGACGATCTGGCCCCCAAAATTCTGTAAGACGTGTTGTAGGTCGATGCCGTCGCATCGGATGGGTGCCACCGAGGATTTTGCGGGGTTGAGCAGCAGGCCGGAGGCGTCGCCAAAACCCTGGAGCAGCTCCAGGATCGTATCCACCTCCTGACACTGCGGGTTGGCGAAGACGACCGCGTCGTCCGCGTACAGACTCACCCGGAGGCGAGCGGCACCAACAAGGAGCGGTGGCAATGCACCAGCGGTTGCAGCAGCGTCGAACAATCTTTGCAACGGGTCAATCGCCATGATGAAGAGAAGAGGAGACAGCGGATCACCTTGCCGTAGGCCCCTCTTGTGACCAATGCTATCGCCCTCGACGCCGTTAAGAAGGCAGGGGGAAGATGATGTTGATAGTAATAGCGTGATCCAGTCCCGCCACCTCGCCGGGAAGCCAAGCCGCTGCATCAGCTCCAGAAGATATTCCCAGGACACGCTATCAAAGGCCCTGGCGATGTCCAATTTGAGCAGGAGGGCCAGCTTGTTCTTCCTATGCAGTTGCTTGACAGTGTTGTGCACATAGAGATAACTGTCATGAATGCCTTTCTTCTTCTGAAACGCACTTTGCACCGGCGATATGATCTGGTCGATGACAGTCGCCAGTCTGATGGATAGGACCTTGGCAATCAGCTTCGCCACATAGTGAATTAGACTGATGGGGCGAAATTCGCCAATTTACAATGCACCGTTCTTCTTTGGCAGCAGCACAATCAGAGCCCTGTTAATTGCAGCAAAATCCCCGGCAGCCAGGTTATGAAATTTGTGAAACACCGCCATCACATCCTCTTTGACAATTTGCGAGCACGTCCTGAAGAAGCTGCCCGAGAAACCGTCAGGCCCTGGTGCTTTTTCAGCCGGGGAAGCACATACAGCCGCCCACACCTCGGCTTCTGTAAAAGGATTGTCCAGGCCGCGGCCGTCCAACACCGGCAGATCGATCGCCTCCCAGTTGAGGGTGCACACACGCGCTTTCCTCTCGCCCAGCAGTTCCTGGAAGTGTTCGTGCTGTTGAAATATGAGTTGGGCCTAGGGCCCATCTAACAATTTCAGAAAAATCACTAAGGGCCCATGTGGGTATATGGCACTAGGTGTGGTGGGAAGTTTAGTCCCATACCGCTAGTGGAGAAGGAGTTGAACCTCCTTATAAGGGATTCTCTTCCACATGCTATTGGAGCTTGAGAAGAGAAGTGGTTCCCGCACGCTCCTCCTCCGCCGCCGGCCTCGCCACGCCACGCCACGCCACGCCTCGTCACGACGCGCCGCGGGTTGCGGGATTGAGCCGAGCCGAGCTCACACCTATGCGCTTCTTTTTGCCGGTCAGGAACGGAGAGTCTTTGACAGATGGGGCCATGATCTGAGACGTCAGATCATGGGCTGTCACCGACTTGGACGTGGGTTCAACCCAACCCACGTCTCTCCACGCGGCCGCACCCATATATGTGAGGCGCTGCGAACCCTAGCTGACACGCGAAACAGATCGCATCTCTGCCTTGCCCCCACGCCCACTGCCGCCGTTCCATTGCTGCTGCTGCCGCCGGTGATCCCATCCCGTCCGCCGCGTACACGGTCGACAGGAGAGCAGGCCTCCGAAACCCCGCCTCTCCGGATCCTATACGGGAGAGGGGCGATTAGGTTTTTGGGGAGCGACTACGCGACTGCTCGCCTCCGTTCGTCTGTTCCCCTACTTCGTCCACGTCCGCCGCATTGACTTCGTCATCACCATGTCCACCGACGCCGACAAGGCCGCCGCCGAAGCCAAGAAGAAGGCCGCCGAGGATGCCGCAGCTTCTGCCTGGCCTACTGGAGGGTATAACTCGTTTATCCCGCTCCTTCTGATTTCTGTTTTAGCCATGCTAGCGTTATACGTAGATGTGTCTGCTGTTAGCGTAGTATGTGCTTGCATTACCGAATATCAGCATGTGTTTATTTCTGTCAATGCCATGCTCGTAATTTATTCGTGGATTAAATTAATCGGAAAATTGCCTATTTACTCAGCAATCCAAAAACCTAATGTTTGTAGGAATTTTTTGAATCATGGTTTTGCTGCTGCACTGAAACCGGATAAGTTTACCGGTACATATTTTAAGCGTTGGCAGACCAAAACCATCTTATGCCTCACGGCAATGAACGTGTTCTGGGTTGCTGGTGTGACTCCCACAGGAACGCTCAATCCTGAACAGGAGAAGGCGTTCAAGGAAGCCACCATCATCTTTCTCGGAGCAGTTCTAAGCGTGATCGGAGATAAGTTGGTTGATGCATATTTACATGTGCGGGTTGCCAAGGACTTGTGGGAGGCGCTCGAATCTAAATTCGGGGCCACCGATGCTGGGAGCGAGATGTATGTTATAGAGCAGTTCCATGATTACAAAATGGTTGAGAACCGTTCTGTATTGGAACAGGCTCATGAGATAATATGCATCGCTAAGGAGCTTGAGCTTCTGAAGTGCGATTTACCGGGCAAATTTGTCGCGGGTTGTATAATCGCTAAGCTCCCTAATTCCTGGAGGAATTTTGCTACCACTCTGAAACATCAGAGGCGTGAATTCTCAGTAGAGGATGTCATCGGCCATCTGAGTGTTGAGCAGAACTCGAGAGCAAAAGACTCGCATGGAAAAGGGGTCGAAGGAACTTCTGTGGCCAATATGGTGCGTCAGAAGAACTTCAATTCCCACAAGCCCAAGGGAAAGAACGGTGTCCAACAGAATACCGACTTTAAGAAGAAAGGTAAGAAGACCTCCAAGAAGAACAAGAAGGGAGATGGCTGCTTTACTTGTGGTTCGGAGGAACATTGGGCTAGCAGCTGCCCAAACAAGTACAAGAAGCCAGGGCAGGACTCCAAGGCTGCCAATATGATTGTGGGCAACAATGAAAGTGGTGCATCTGGGTATGGTAATTTATTTACTGTATTTTTAGTTTGTCAGTCCACCGATTGGTGGGTGGACACAGGTGCAGGTGTTCATGTGTGTGCTGACATTTCATTGTTTTCTTCTTACCAGGCCACAGGTCACGGGTCCGTATTGATGGGGAATGGCGCGAGTGCTTCTGTTCATGGTGTTGGCACGGTCAATCTGAAGTTTACTTCGGGAAGGATCGTGCAGCTGAAGAACGTGCAGCATGTCCCCGCCATCAAGAAGAACCTTGTTAGTGGCTCCCTTCTGTGTAGAGAAGGGTTTAAGTTGGTCTTCGAGTCTAATAAAGTAATTGTTACGAAGTATGGACTATTTGTTGGAAAAGGTTATGAATGCGGAGGAATGTTCCGCCTTTCTCTCGCTGATTTATGTAATAAAGTCATGAACAATATTCATTCGAGTGTTAATGAATCTGAAGTTTGGCATTCACGTCTTTATCACATTAGTTTTGGTGTTATGACGCGGCTAGCAAAACTGAATTTAATCCCGAGTTTCACTTTAGCCAAAGGTTCTAAGTGCCTTACGTGTGTGCAAGCTAACAACCTCGCAAGCCTCACAAGGCTGCGGAGGAGAGACACTTGGCGCCATTAGAACTCATACATTCTGATCTTTGTGAGATGAATGGTGTGTTGACTAAAGGTGGAAAGAGATACTTCATGACATTGATAGATGATTCCACTAGATATTGCTATGTGTATCTGTTAAATACTAAAGATGAGGCTCTACACTACTTTAAAATCTATAAGACAGAAGTTGAGAATCAACTTGAAAAGAAAATTAAACAAGTCCGGTCCGATCATGGTGGAGAGTACTTCTCGAGTGAGTTTGATTCCTTTTGTGCGGAGCATGGTATTATTCATGAGATGACGCCTCCCTATTCACCCCAGTCAAACGGGGTTGCCGAACGGAAAAACCGTACTCTAACCGATTTGGTTAACGCCATGTTAGATACATCGGGTTTATCCAAGGCATGGTGGGAGGAGGCTATATTGACATCATGTCATGTCCTGAATAAAGTTCCGACAAAGGATAATGAGATCACTCCCTATGAGAAATGGGCGAAGAGAAGGACAACACTCTCGTACTTGCGTACTTGGGGCTGTTTGGCGAAAGTCAACGTACCGATCCCCAAAAAGCGTAAGCTTGGACCAAAGACCGTGGACTGCATTAATTTGGGCTACGCGAAGAATAGTGTTGGCTATAGATTTCTAGTAGTGAAATCTGAGGTACCTGACCAGAAGGTCGGTACAATTATGGAGTCTAAGGATGCTACATTCTTCGAGGATATTTTTCCTATGAGAGATATGCAAAGCACTTCTAGACAGGAATCTGAGGAGACTCCTGAGCCTGCCATTCCTATGGAATATTATGAACAAACACATGATGAAAATCCTGAGGAAGATGACGAGGAATCCCTTGGTAGGGGTAAGAGACAAAGGACTGTAAAGACCTTTGGTGATGATTTCCTTGTGTACCTTGTGGATGATACTCCCACTTCTATTTCAGAAGCGTATGCATCTCCAGAAGCTGACTACTGGAAGGATGCGGTCCGTAGCGAGATGGATTCCATCATGGCTAATGGGACTTGGGAGATTACTGAGCATCCCTATGGTTGCAAACCATTGGGATGTAAGTGGGTGTTCAAGAAGAAGCTTAGGCCCGACGGTACTATTGAAAAGTACAAGGCTAGGCTTGTGGCCAAGGGCTATGCCCAGAAAGAAGAAGAAGATTTCTTCGACCCTTATTCACCTGTGGCCAGACTGACCACCATTCGAGTATTACTCTCGTTGGCAGCCTAGCATGGTCTTCTCATCCACCAGATGGATGTTAAGACGGCATTCCTGAACGGAGAGCTAAAGGAGGAAATCTACATGCAACAGCCTGATGGCTTTGTGTTAGATGGTCAGGAAGGAAAGGTGTGTAAGTTGCTGAAATCTTTATATGGCCTGAGACAAGCACCTAAGCAATGGCATGAGAAATTTAATGAAACTTTGACATCTGTTGGCTTCTTTGTTAATGAAGCTGACAATTGTGTATACTATCCCTATGGTGGGGGCGAAGGAGTTATACTGTGCTTGTATGTTGATGACATACTGATATTTGGAACTAGCCTCAAAGTGATTGAGGAAGTTAAGTCCTTTTTATCTCAGAACTTTGAGATGAAGGACCTTGGAGTGGCTGATGTTATCCTAAACATCAAGCTATTGAGAGATGATGAGGGTGGGATTACACTTCTGCAATCCCATTATGTTGAGAAGGTGTTGAGTCGTTTTGGATATTCGGACTGCAAACCATCTCAAACACCATATGATCCTAGTGTGCTGATTCGAAAGTTCGAAGGCATACCTAAAGATCAATTGAGATACTCTCAAATTATTGGTTCACTCCGTTGGAAATATGCCCTAGAGGCAATAATAAAATGGTTATTATTATATTTCCTTGTTCATGATAATCGTTTATTATCCATGCTATAATTGTATTGGTTGAAAACACAAATACATGTGTGGATACGTAGACAACAACATGTCCCTAGTGAGCCTCTACCGGACTAGCTCGTTGATCAAAGATGTCCATGGTTTCCTGGTCATAGACATGAGTTGTCATTTGATAACGGGATCACATCATTAGGAGAATGATGTGATGGACAAGACCCAAACTATGAACGTAGCATATATGATCGTGTCAAGTTTATTGCTATCGTTTTCGCATGTCAAGTATCTGTTCCTATGACCATGAGATCATGCAACTCACTGACACCGGAGGAGTACCTTGTGTGTATCAAACGTCGCAACGTAACTGGGTGACAATAAAGATGCTCTACAGGTATCTCCGAAGGTGTCTGTTGAGTTGGCATGGATCAAGACTGGGAATTTGTCAGTCTGTATGACGGAGAGGTATCTCAGGGCTCACTCGGTAATACAGCATCACAATGAGCTTGCAAGCAATGTGACTAAAGAGTTAGCCATGGGATCTTGTATTACGAAATGAGTAAAGAGACTTGCCGGTAACGAGATTGAACTAGGTATGGAGATACCGACGATCGAATCTCGGGCAAGTAACATATCACCGGACAAAGGGAATTGCATACGGGATTGACTGAATCCTTGACATCGTGGTTCAACCGATAAAGATCTTCGTTAAATATGTAGGAACCAATATGGGCATCCAGGTCCCGCTATTGGTTATTGACCGGAGAGGAGTCTCGGTCATGTCTGCATATTCCCGAACCCGTAGGGTCGCACGCTTAACGTTCGGTAGCGCTAGGGTAGTATTGAGATATTAATAGTGGAAAGTCCGAAGGTTGTTCGGAGTCCCGGATGGGATCCGGGACATCACGAGGAGCTCCGGAATAGTCCGGAGGTAAAGATTCATATATGGAAAGTTGTTGTCGGGGTTCCGGAAAAAGTTCGAGTTTTTTCGGTATTGTACCGGGAAGGTTCTAGAAGGTTCCGGAGTGGGGCCCACCTGCATGGGGGACCCACATGAACATGGGTAGTGAGGAAAGTCCCCACAACCCTGGTCTAGGCGCACCAAGATCCTCCCTTAAAAGGAATAGTATCATATCCCAAAGGGATAAGATCAGGATCCCTAAAAAGGGGGGATAGTGATCGGTGCGGAAGGAAAGGAGGGATTTCCTTCCTCCCCTTTGGCCAACGACCCTAGGGCCTTGGAGGGCAAGCCACCAGCCCCCTCCACACCTATATAAAGGTGGGGAGGCGTTGGGGGCAGCCACCCCTTGGACCCTTGCCCGTTACCTCTCCCAACTCCTCCCACGTTTCACCGGTACGCGCTTGGCGAAGCTCTGCCGGAATTCCGCTGCCACCACCACCACCATACCGTCGTGTTGGTCCCGATCTCATCTACCCCCTCTCTCTCGCTTGCTGGATCAAGAAGGAGAGGACGCCGCCGAGCCGCACGTGTGCTAAACTCGGAGGTGCCGTCCGTTCGGCACTTGATCAGGAGTTCGTGGACGGATCATGATTGGATCGCGAAGACGTTCGACTACATCAACCGCGTTTCTTAATGCTTCCGCTTAGCGAGCTACAAGGGTATGTAGATGCAATCTCTCCTCTCGTAGATGTTCATCTCCCAGATCGATCTTGGTGAGCGTAGGAAATTTTTTGTTTCCCATGCAACGTTCCCCAACAGTGGCATCATGAGCTAGGTCTTTGCGTAGATGACATCACGAGTAGAACACAAAGGAGTTTGTGGGCGTTGATATTCAGATTGCTTCCTTCCTTGGTCTTTTCTTGATTCAGCGGTATTGTGGGATGAAGCGGCCCGGACCAACTTTACATGTCCACGTACATGAGACCGGTTCCATCGACTGACATGCGACTTTGTTGCATAAGATGGCTGGCGGGTGTCTGTCTCTCCCACCTTAGTTGAATCGGATTCGACAAAGGCGGTCCTTGTAGAAGGTTAAATAGCAACTTGCATATCACCGTTGTGGTTTTGCGTAGGTAAGAATCGTTCTTGCTAGATACCCATAGCAGCCACGTAAAACATGCAACAACAAATTAGAGGACGTCTAACTTGTTTTTGCAGGGTATGTTGTGATATGATATGGCCAAAGACATGATGAAATATATTTGATGTATGAGATGATCATGTTTTGTAATAGTTTATCTCGACTTGCATGTCGATGAATACGGCAACCGGCAGGAGCCACAGGGTTGTCTTTAATTATTGTATGACCTGTGTGTCAATCATTAAGCGCTATGTAATGCTTTACTTTATCGCTAAATGGTAGCAATAGTAGTAGAAGCATGGTTGGCGTGACAACCCCGATGGCGACGCGATGATGGAGATCATGGTGTCATGCCGGTGACGATGGAGATCATGCCGGTGCTTTGGAGATGGAGATCAAAAGCACAAGTTCATGGCCATATCAAGTCACTTATGATTTGCATGTAATGTTAATCCTTTTATGCATCTTATTTTGCTTAGGACGACGGTAGCATTATAAGGTGATCCCTCTCTAAAATTTCAAGATAAAATTGTGTTCTCCCCAAGTGTGCACCGTTGTGAAAGTTCATCGTTTCGAAGCACCACGTGATGATCGGGTGTGATAGACTCTATGTTCACATACAACGGGTGCAAGCCAGTTTTGCACATGCGGAACACTTGGGTTAAACTTGACGAGCCTAGCATGTACAGACATGGCCTCGGAACACAAGAGACCGAAAAGTCGAACATGAGTCATATAGTAGATATGATCAACATGGAGATGTTCACCATTGAAACCACCTCATCTCACGTGATGATCGGACTTGGGTTGGTGAATTTGGATCATGTTACACTCGGACGACCGGAGGGATGTCGATTTGAGTGGGAGTTCTTAAGTAATATGATTAATTGAACTCTTTATCATGAACAATAGTCTAAACTATCTTTGCAAATTATGTTGTAGATCAATGGCTCGCGCAGTAGCTCCCCTGAATTTCAATACGTTCCTAGAGAAAGCTAAGCTGAAAGATGATGGAAGTAACTTTGTAGACTGGGCCCGTAATCTAAGGATTATCCTCACGGCTGCCCAAAAGGCTTATGTCCTTGATGCACCGCTTGGTGAGCAACCCCCTCCGGCGTTTGTGGACATTATGAACGCCTGGCAGGCGCGTGTTGATGACTACTCAATAGTTCAGTGCGCCATGTTGTATGGCTTAGAACCGGAACTTCAAAGGCGTTTTGAACGTCATGGAGCATATGAGATGTTCTAGGAGTTGAAGTTTATTTTTGAGAAGAATGCCCGGATCGAGAGGTATGAGACCTCCGATAAGTTCTATGCTTGCAAGATGGAGGAGAACGGGTCTGTCAGTGAACACATACTCAAAATGTCTGGGTATTACAACCGTCTAGCTGAGTTGGGAGTTGTGCTCCCGCCAGAGGCGATCACTGACAGAGTTCTTCAGTCGCTACCACCTAGCTACAAGAGCTTTGTGTTGAACTATAACATGCAAGGGATGAACAAGTCAGTCGCCGAGCTGTTTGCGATGCTGAAAGTCGCTGAGTCAGACATCCAGAAGGAGCATCAAGTGTTGATGGTCAGTAAAACCACTAGTTTCAAGAAGAATGGCAAGGGCAAGAAGGGAAACTCCAAGAAGAGTGGCAAAGTAGTTGCCCCTCCCGTGAAGAAACCCAAGGCTGGGCCCAAGCCAGAAACTGAGTGCTTCTATTGCAAGGGAACTGGCCACTGGAAGCGGAATTGCCCCAAGTATCTGGCCGACAAGAAGGGGGCCAACGCCAAACAAGGTATATATGATATACATGTTATTGATGTGTACCTTACCAACTCTCGTTGTAGTGCCTGGGTATTTGATACCGGTGCGGTTGCTCACATTTGCAACTCAAAGCAGGAGTTGCGGAATAGACGGAGGCTGGCGAAGGACGAAGTGACGATGCGCGTGGGAAATGGTTCCAAGGTTGATGTGATCGCCGTCGGCACGCTCGCTCTTCGATTACCATCGGGATTAGTGATGAACCTGAATAATTGTTATTTAGTGCCTGCGTTGAGCATGAACATTATATCTGGATCTTGTTTAATGCGAGACGGTTACTCATTTAAATCAGAGAATAATGGTTGTTCTATTTATATGGGTAATATCTTTTATGGTCATGCACCCATTGTGAGGGGTTTATTCTTATTGAATCTCGATAGTGATGATACACATGTTCATAACATTGATGCCAAAAGATGTAGAGTTGATAATGATAGTACCACTTTCTTGTGGCACTGCCGCTTAGGTCATATTGGTGTAAAACGCATGAAGAAACTCCATGCTGATGGACTTTTGGAGTCACTTGATTTTGAATCACTTGACACATGCGAACCATGCCTCATGGGCAAGATGACTAAGACCCCGTTCTCCGGAACAATGGAACGGGCAAGTGACTTGTTGGAAATCATACATACTGATGTGTGCGGTCCGATGAGCATTGAGGTGCGCGGTGGATATCGTTACTTTCTCACCTTCACCGACGATTTGAGTAGATATGGGTATGTTTACTTGATGAAACACAAGTCTGAAACATTTGAAAAGTTCAAGCAATTTCAGAGTGAAGTTGAGAATCATCGTAACAAGAAGATCAAATTCCTACGATCTGATCAAGGGGGAGAATATCTGAGTTATGAGTTTGGCAGTCACTTAAGACAATGTGGAATTGTTTCACAGTTGACGCCACCTGGAACACCACAGCGTAATGGTGTGTCCGAACGTCGTAATCGAACCTTATTGGATATGGTGCGTTCTATGATGTCTCTTGCCGATCTGCCACTATCATTTTGGGGTTATGCGTTAGAGACAGCTGCATTCACTTTAAATAGGGCACCATCTAAGTCCGTTGAGACGACACCGTATGAACTGTGGTTTGGCAAGAAACCAAAGTTGTCGTTTCTTAAAGTTTGGGGATGCGATGCTTATGTCAAAAAGCTTCAGCCAGAAAAGCTGGAACCCAAAGCGGACAAATGCGTCTTCATAGGATACCCAAAAGAGACGGTTGGGTATACCTTCTATCTCAGATCCGAAGGCAAAGTGTTTGTCGCTAAGAACGGGTCCTTTCTCGAGAAAGAGTTTCTCTCGAAAGAATTGAGTGGGAGGAAGATAGAACTTGATGAGGTTGTTGAACCTTTACTTCAACCAGAGAGTAGCACTGCGTAGAAAGATGTTTCTGTGGAACCTACATCAGTTGAAGAGGAAGCTGATGATGGTGATCATGAAGCTTCGGATCAAGTTACTATCGAACCTCGTAGGTCGACAAGGATACGTACTGCTCCTGAGTGGTACGGTAACCCTGTCTTAAAGGTCATGTTGTTGGACAACGATGAACCTACAAGCTATGGAGAAGCGATGGTGGGCCCGGATTCCGACAAATGGTTAGAGGCCATGAAATCCGAGATGAGATCCATGTATGAAAACAAAGTATGGACTTTGGAAGTATTACCTGAAGGGCGAAAGGCCATTCAGAATAAATGGATCTTCAAGAAGAAGACGGACGCGGACGGTAATGTCACCGTCTATAAAGCTCGACTTGTGGCAAAGGGTTTTTCACAAGTTCAAGGAGTTGACTACGATGAGACTTTCTCACCCGTAGCGATGCTTAAGTCCGTCAGAATCATGTTAGTAATAGCTGCATTTTTCGATTATGAAATTTGGCAGATGGATGTCAAAACAGCGTTCCTTAACGGTTTTCTTAAGGAAGAGTTGTATATGATGCAACCAGAAGGTTTTGTCGATCCAGAGAATGCTGACAAAGTTTGCAAACTCCAGCGATCCATTTATGGACTGGTGCAAGCGTCTCGGAGTTGGAATCTTTGCTTTGATGAGGTGATTAAAGCGTTTGGGTTTATACAAGTTTACGGAGAAGCTTGTATTTACAAGAAAGTGAGTGGGAGCTCTATAGCGTTTCTAATATTATATGTGGATGACATATTACTGATTGGAAACAATATAGAACTTTTGGAAAGCGTGAAGGAATATTTGAACAAGAGTTTTTCAATGAAGGACCTAGGAGAAGCTGCTTTCATATTAGGCATCAAGATCTATAGAGATAGATCGAGACGCTTAATAGGACTTTCACAAAGCACATACCTTGATAAGATTTTGAAGAAGTTCAAAATGGATCAGTCCAAGAAGGGGTTCTTGCCTGTTTTGCAAGGTGTGAAGTTGAGTAAGACTCAATGCCCAGCGACTACAGAGGATAGAGAAAAGATGAGTGTCATCCCCTATGCTTCTGCCATAGGCTCTATCATGTATGCGATGATGTGCACAAGACCAGATGTCAGCCTTGCCATAAGTATGGCCGGAAGGTTTCAAAGTGATCCAGGAGTGGAACACTGGACAGCGGTCAAGAATATCCTTAAGTACCTGAAAAGGACTAAGGCAATGTTTCTCGTTTATGGAGGTGATCAAGAGCTCGTCGTAAAGGGTTACGTCGATGCAAGCTTTGACACTGATCCGGATGACTCTAAGTCTCAAACCGGATACGTATATATTCTGAATGGGCGAGCGGTAAGCTGGTGCAGTTCCAAGCAAAGCGTGGTAGCTGATTCTACATGCGAAGCGGAGTACATAGCTGCCTCGGAGGCGGCGAAGGAAGGTGTCTGGATGAAGCAGTTCATGACAGATCTTGGAGTTGTGCCTAGTGCACTGGACCCGATGACTCTGTTCTGTGACAACACTGGTGCCATTGCTCTAGCCAAGGAACCAAGGTTTCACAAGAGGACCAGACACATAAAGCAACGCTTCAATTTTATCCGCGGTGCGATCAAGGAGGAGGACATAAACATTTGCAAAGTGCACACGGATCTGAATGTTGCAGATCCGTTAACTAAACCTCTTCCACGGGCAAAACATGATCAATACCAGAACTCTATGGGTGTTAGATTCATAACCATGTAATGCTAGATTATTGACTCTAGTGCAAGTGGGAGACTGTTGGAAATATGCCCTAGAGGCAATAATAAAATGGTTATTATTATATTTCCTTGTTCATGATAATCGTTTATTATCCATGCTATAATTGTATTGGTTGGAAACAAAAATACATGTGTGGATACGTAGACAACAACATGTCCCTAGTGAGCCTCTACCGGACTAGCTCGTTGATCAAAGATGGCCATGGTTTCCTGGTCATAGACATGAGTTGTCATTTGATAACGGGATCACATCATTAGGAGAATGATGTGATGGACAAGACCCAAACTATGAACGTAGCATATATGATCGTGTCAAGTTTATTGCTATCGTTTTCGCATGTCAAGTATCTGTTCCTATGACCATGAGATCATGCAACTCACTGACACCGGAGGAGTACCTTGTGTGTATCAAACGTCGCAACGTAACTGGGTGACTATAAAGATGCTCTACAGGTATCTCCGAAGGTGTCTGTTGAGTTGGCATGGATCAAGACTGGGAATTTGTCAGTACGTATGACGGAGAGGTATCTCAGGGCCCACTCGGTAATACAGCATCACAATGAGCTTGAAAGCAATGTGACTAAAGAGTTAGCCACGGGATCTTGTATTACGGAACGAGTAAAGAGACTTGCCGGTAACGAGATTGAACTAGGTATGGAGATACCGACGATCGAATCTCGGGCAAGTAACATATCGCCGGACAAAGGGAAATGCATACGGGATTGACTGAATCCTTGACATCGTGGTTCAACCGATAAAGATCTTCGTTGAATATGTAGGAACCAATATGGGCATCCAGGTCCCGCTATTGGTTATTGACCGGAGAGGAGTCTCGGTCATGTCTGCATATTCCCGAACCCGTAGGGTCGCACGCTTAACGTTCGGTAGCGCTAGGGTAGTATTGAGATATTAATAGTGGAAAGTCCGAAGGTTGTTCGGAGTCCCGGATGGGATCCGGGACATTACGAGTAGCTCCGGAATAGTCCGGAGGTAAAGATTCATATATGGAAAGTTGTTATCGGGGTTCCGGAAAAAGTTCGAGTTTTTTCGGTATTGTACCGGGAAGGTTCTAGAAGGTTCCGGAGTGGGGCCCACCTGCATTGGGGACCCACATGAACATGGGTAGTGAGGAAAGTCCCCACAACCCTGGTCTAGGCGCACCAAGATCCTCCCTTAAAAGGAATAGTATCATATCCCAAAGGGATAAGATCAGGATCCCTAAAAAGGGGGGATAGTGATCGGTGGGGAAGGAAAGGAGGGATTTCCTTCCTCCCCTTTGGCCAACGACCCTAGGGCCTTGGAGGGCAAGCCACCAGCCCCCTCCACGCCTATATAAAGGTGGGGAGGCGTTGGGGGCAGCCACCCCTTGGACCCTTGCCCGTTACCTCTCCCAACTCCTCCCACGTTTCACCGGTACGCGCTTGGCGAAGCCCTGCCGGAATTCCGCTGCCACCACCACCACCATACCGTCATGTTGGTCCCGATCTCATCTACCCCCTCTCTCTCACTTGCTGGATCAAGAAGGAGAGGACGCCTCTGAGCCGCACGTGTGCTAAACTCGGAGGTGTCGTCCGTTCGGCACTTGATCGGGAGTTCGTGGACGGATCGTGATTGGATCGCGAAGACGTTCAACTACATCAACCGCGTTTCTTAACGCTTCCGCTTAGCGATCTACAAGGGTATGTAGATGCAATCTCTCCTCTCGTAGATGTTCATCTCCTAGATCGATCTTGGTGAGTGTAGGAAATTTTTTGTTTCCCATGCAACGTTCCCCAACACACTCATGTATCTAGCGAGCGCAACTAGGCCTGACATCGCGTTTGCTGTGAGCAAACTGAGCCGGTTTGTTTCCAAACCGGGTGATGTACATTGGCATGCTATTGAAAGAGTTATGCGTTATCTGAAAGGTACTATGAACTATGGACTTCACTATACCGGATACCCGTCGTTACTTGAAGGGTATAGTGATGCGAATTGGATCTCTGATGCTGATGAGATGAAGGCCACAACTGGGTATGTGTTTACTCTTGGAGGTGGTGTTGTTTCCTAGAAGTCTTGCAAGCAAACGATCTTAACGAGATCGACAATGGAAGCAGAATTAACAGCGTTAGACACATCTGGTGGCGAAGCAGAATGGCTTCGAGATCTTTTGATGGACTTGCCAGTGGTTGAGAAGCCGGTTCCGGCCATCCTTATGAACTGTGACAATCAAACAGTTATTGTCAAGGTGAAGAGTTCAAAGGACAACATGAAGTCCAACAAACACATAAGAATGAGATTGAAAGCTGTCAGAAAATTAAGAAACTCCGGAGTGATAGCGTTGGCTTATATCCAAACGGCTAAGAATCTGGCAGATCCCTTTACTAAAGGGCTATCACGTGTTGTGATAGATAATGCATTGAGGGAGATGGGTATGAGACCCACATGAGTTGCCATGGTAGTAACCCAACCTATGTGATCGGAGATCCCGTGAAGTAGGACCTGGGAAAACAAGCCAGTGGTGAACTGAGGAGAGTAACTTTACTAACCCACTCCGTTGGAGATGCAATACTCTCGAAACTGTATGGTAGGATGACTACTGTCTTAATGTGTTCCAAGGCTTATATATATATATAAGCAAGATGCTGTCCTACAGAGCGATCTTTGGAGGAACACACCTATATGAGCCCGACTGCTGGTCACAGTCTATGAGATTGGGGTGATCTCTAGCAAGCTCATGAATAGGCCAGGAGTGTGACTAATATGCTCCACCCGAGGGGTCAGCCTTCGGCAGTCTCGTACTAGTAAGACATGTGGTGAAACTTCTTTACGCCAAACTGACAATTCAAGGCATAGTCCATTGTTCAGTTGTGAAGGAGTGTAACTACCTGCTCTAGGTGAAGTTCAACCTTAACCGGTCTTCACTGAAATACTGGTATATCAAAACAGTGTTTGGAACAAAAGGACAAAATGGGCCCTTGAGATCTGGTGGGGGATTGTTGAAATATGAGTTGGGCCTAGGGCCCATCTAACAATTTCAGAAAAATCTCTAAGGGCCCATGTGGGTATATGGCACTAGGTGTGGTGGGAAGTTTAGTCCCATACCGCTAGTGGAGAAGGAGTTGAACCTCCTTATAAGCGATTCTCTTCCACATGCTATTGGAGCTTGAGAAGAGAAGTGGTTCCCGCACGCTCCTCCTCCGCCGCCCGCCTCGCCACGCCACACCACGCCTCGTCACGACGCGCCGCGGGTTGCGGGATTGAGCCGAGCCGAGCTCACACCTATGCGCTACTTTTTGCCGGTCAGGAACGGAGAGTCTTTGACAGATGGGGCCACGATCTGAGACGTCAGATCGTGGGCTGTCACCGACTTGAACGTGGGTTCAACCCACGTCTCTCCACGCGGCCGCGCCCATATATGTGAGGCGCTGCGAACCCTAGCTGACACGCGAAACAGATCGCATCTCTGCCTTGCCTCCACGCCCACTGCCGCCGTTCCATTGCTGCTGCTGCCGCCGGTGATCCCATCCCGTCCGCCGCGTACACGGTCGACGGGAGAGCAGGCCTCCGAAACCCCGCCTCTCCGGATCCTGTACGGGAGAGGGGCGATTAGGTTTTTGGGGAGCGACTACGCGACTGCTCGCCTTCGTTCGTCTGTTCCCCTACTTCGTCCACGTCCGCCGCATCGACTTCGTCATCACCATGTCCACCGACGCCGACAAGGCCGCCGCCGAAGCCGAGAAGAAGGCCGCCGAGGATGCCGCTGCTGCTGCCGCCGCCGCCACGGCTTCTGCCTGGCCTACTGGAGGATATAACTCGTTTATCCCGCTCCTTCTGATTTCTGTTTTAGCCATGCTAGCGTTATACGTAGATGTGTCTGTTGTTAGCGTAGTATGTGCTTGCATTACCGAATATCAGCATGTGTTTATTTCTGTCAATGCCATGCTAGTAATTTATTCGTGGATTAAATTAATCGGAAAATTGCCTATTTACTCAGCACGTGCACCATCGCCGCCTTGTCCTCATGGAGGGGAGTGTTCTCACATACATGGAATTAGGTATTGCGTCTAACTAGCAGAAGACGCTTGTAGACGAAGGACAATATAATAATCTTAAAAAGCTTAAACGCCGGGCACGGTCTGCAGCTAGCACCCAGAAAACATCAGGAATTTGATCAACTTGTAGTGTGACTGCAGTGTCTAGTGTCTATCACAAAAACTGCAAAGGATATGCCGTAAAGCTCAGAATACAACTAAAGGAAAGCTTGGAACAGGACTGTTCTCGGGCTGAAATTTCATACGAAGAATTTGATGCGCGCGGCAACAGAGAAGAATAATGTGGACCAATATAAATTGTGACTTAATGAAACCTCTACGAACAATGATGAGAGCCGGTTTGCATCGCCAGTCAGAGACAGAAAGAGTGACAACACATAAAGTAGCTCTCGAAACCACTATGAACCTCCATGGAACGGCAGCTACAGTCTTCTTGAATTCCACACCCCCGAAATTGCCTCTGAATGTGTCAATTACTTGCCCAGTTGTCATAGTCAGATGTCGGCATTTTCCTTCTCTTTTAATCTGAATCCGTTGTCTTGGCATAGGACTAGCAATAGGACTAATAAGAAAAATAATTGGGCAATCTCCGTTCTTGACTTGACTATAGGGCAGTGCATGACTTCTGGTGGGAAAAGCTTACCGGGGTCAGCTTGACCTGTGCTTCGTCTCGTACCTGGAGGCAGCATAAAAGCGACCAGAGCAAAGGCAGAAACAACGAAAGCAAGGCTTTGGTCAGGAGAACTTCAGGAATTCAGGTACTTTTAACATTCGCTTTCTCCAGGCTATGTTGTTCTTCAGAATTGCCAATCTTTTCATCCCATGCCCCTCTTTCTGTTATTTTTTCTTCCACACCATTTTTTCCCAAATTATGCAATCCACTCCGGTAACCTATTGAACAACAGAGATGGTGCAAGTTATCCTCCACAACTATAAAATTTACTGAGTATACTGGAGTAAAGTAAAAGGAGACGAGCTAGTTAATAGGAAATAGGGTGCACACAAATCAGGGGAGCGCACCATGTGTATCTTAGGATTACAAATTGTATGTCATGAAGAAGAGTCTAGGCTGAACATTTGTTGCAAAATAAGGGGGTGTGATATGATCAGATAATTCTAGATGACAAAAGCAATAGCATGACAAGTCTGTAATGTGTAAGAGTAGGAGTTGCACAATTGTTGATATTTTTTCTCACTTGCTTATTATATCCATACTGCATTTGGAGGACAAGATCATTTTACAGATTAAATATAGAACAATAATTTACCAGGCTTCAGAAGAACAAACACAACTACTGAAACTAATTACTGAAGAAGACCAGCCGGGTTCTTAGCACAAAAATGGTCTAGTGATTGTGGGAAATCCAAAACACACACACACACACACACACACACACACAATATACTTTCTATAAAATATGTGCAACATAAAATTCCTACTGTGATAACCATCAATTGTTGGTCGAACTGACACATGTGTTGCACATAAATCACTTTGTTTACTGATTGTGTGCACACCTTCATGAACATGAACATAAATGATAGCTCATGCCTTCTCACCGTGCAGTATAATTTATTGACAGTAGCAACAATAAGCTATCAAATAAAATAAACAAACTTCCATGACATATTCTAACCAAATTGGTGTCATTGTTAATACCAAGCAGTGCATTAGCACCATAGGATCTATATCTGTACTCGTTAGACACAGGCTGATTTTGTATTCCATGTAGGATGGAACACAATCACACACAACAAACATTATTCGACACAGAACATTGACTGAATCAAATAAAACCTAAAATTAGAAGTGTATTGCTTCAACACCAATGTTCTAAACTACTCGATTTTCTATTTATTTGGGACCTGCATGTCTGGTCCAGTTAGTCCACCCTGTTGACGCTGGCAGGTGTATGCTCGGAATAAATGGACATGGGAGGCGCATGATAACCATCACCACCCCTTAAATGGTTGAAAATGTGCTTCACCGAGGAAGATTGGCAGCACCCAAAACCATATTCAGTCTTGAGCTTCTTGGGGGCAGAAAATTCAATAGAGTTAACCCCGGCGGCGACATGGCCACTACGGTGATTCGGCGGCACGGTGCGGCGGGATCCCGGCGGAGGATGTGGCGGCGGCACGGCCTTCCCGCGGCGGAGGCGCCCCTATGGCGGTGGCCGGAATCTCGGATCTCGCCGGGCCCAGATGGGCTTAGGCGGGCCGGCGGATCTGGTGCGCAGTGGCAGGCTGGCGCTGTGGGCCTGACGAAGCCGGCTGCTCTGGCACCGTGGTGGTGCCGCGGCCGGTCAGGAGGCGGCGGCTGGATCCTTTTGGTCCGGTCCCCGGCATAGAAGGCGGCGATTCGTGCACAAGAAGCTAGATGGAGTTCTTCGAACAGATCTGGGTGAAAATCTGCTCTCGGCTAGATGCCAAGGCCGGCGATGGCGGCGCTCTTCGGTGTCGTTCCCTTCTTGGAGGCATCGTCGTGGAGAAGTTCTAGACCACTATCTGCTACCTCCAGGGGAAACCCTAGATCAGTAGATCGGAAGACGGCGGCGCTCTTATGTCGTTTCCCCCTTGGGGGCGTCGTTCTTGGAGGTGTGCACGGGCTCGATGAACCAGTGGACCGCATCTTTGGTGGAGCGGTGCTTCATCCTACACATTGATGGCGACGGATCTCGACGGCGTGGCGCAGTGCAGATTCGGCGTCCGATGTGCGAGGATGGACTCGCGCAGGAGGACGACGATGTCTGGCGTCGTGGTGGCGGCGATGGCAGAGAGGCCTGGCACGGTCAATGCGTCAGTTTCTGCTCTGAAGATGGATCGATGGAAGACGGTGGTGTCGGGCCTTGCAGGGTGCGCATGTGGTGCCCACTGTGAGTGCGCCGGACCGGTGTGTGACCCAGTCCCGGTATGTGGCTAGGCTGGAGCATCCGGCTTTAGATGTTAGGCTTTGGTGCGATGTCTGTTTGGTATTAGGCTCGGACATTCGGCACCCCTTCATCAAGGGGATAGGAGTAGCAACAGGTGTTGCCAGGATGGTGGCTTCAGGCGTACTGATGTATTACTCTGTAAGGTCTTTGTGAATAATTAATAAAATGGCTGCATGCATCGTCCAGATGCAGAGGCCGGGGGTACATCCTCCTTTTTCTAAAAAAAAAAAACCCGTTGCTCGGTTTGCACACACCCCTCCAAATAAACACAACATTCTTGATAAGATCACGGAAGGACAAGTCATTTATAGAACTTGTTGATGCACACCTGTAGCAAAGGTTAAGCATACAATTAGTCTAGCTGTCATGAAAAGAGTAACATCAATAAGTACAACTTACAGTGATCTTTAAGAAAGTCGAAATGATGACATGCCAAGCAGTGAAGCATATAATTCTTGCCCATTGCTAAGGAGAGTTTCTGTTATCAACCCTCAAATTAGTAATAATGTGACATTAACATGGTACAACACCTTTTAAGAAGGGACTCACTAGAGTCTTGATAAACCTCCATATAGGTTGCCATGATGAAGCTAACATTTGCTTCACCAGGAAGTTCTTCCGTATGGCGTTCGGCTAGTTCTTCCAAAATGCGGAGGAACACAGTTTGCATGCCAACATCTATGAATCTGCTACTTCCCTCGTGCCTAGAGGAAAATATATCTCGTGACCAACTGGGCCACGTACATAATCACACCTGCAATTGATACAATATCTGAAACTAGATAAGAGAAAAGTAAATGTGCATTCGATATTATGTTATAGAATTACACTCTCCAAGAGCGAACTGCAGGGCCATCGCTGGGCTATGCCACGTAGATTTTTACTGTGCCGATTTTACTGTATAGAGGGAAACAAAAACGAGTAGCCAGTGATTGGATTGTTTCCTTCCCAACGAAGGCAGCTTCGCATTGGGTCGCACGCGCACGTCTTCCTCTCCCCCACACGCCGCCAGCTACAGCCGCCTCCTCTTCTTCCTCCTCTCCCCGCTTGTTTCCCCCCTCTCGCTCAAGAAGATCCACGGGCCACCACTCTGCCTCTTCTCCGTCTTGGTGCCGAGCAAGAAGATGGGCGGATATGGGCGATTGCCCCGGTGCCACCTCCTAGAACGAGGGATCTCGCCGGCGTGGTCTCCCGACACGGCGAGGAGGAGGATACGTCATCACGGAGTACTATTCTGGGAGGCCAATCGGGAGATTGTCGGAGCAGTTCCTGGCGAGGCCAGTACATTAAAAGAGCGCTTGCTTCTCATCCCACGCAACTTCCCCTCTCCCTCGCTCTTTCCACCCGAGTGGCGGCTAGGGTTGCCGTCGTCGGAGGCGCCACTGGCTCGCCGGCCGCCGCTGCCCCATCTCCCCTTCCCTCTCCTAGGCTCCTAGGCGGGCACGCCACCTCCTCTCCCCTCTCTTGCCTCGTGTCTCCCTTCTTCCTCTCAAGCCTGAGCTAAGCGGCGGACCTCCAACTCGTCAGTGGAAGTTGTCGGCATGGGGGCCATCGGCTGCCTTATGGCCGAGGGGCGACGACCATGCCAAGGGAGATGACGGTTCAGTCGATGGCATCGCGGTTCGGCTTGGCTCGGCGACGGCGTTGTAGCTCACCATCGACGGCCACCCTCTCTTCCTCAGGTCGGCCACCCTCTACCACTCTGCAGTGTTCATGATTTTTGTAGGATTTATTTGATTAGGCAGACAGATCCAAAACGGATTTGATTTTGTTGGATACGAGGTGCCCATGTCCCAGATCCATAACATACCCAGAGGAGATGATTCAAGCAGGGATATCTACAATTGATGTGATGAACTCCATTGCTCGAGGGCAAAAGATTCCTCTCTTTTCTGCTGCTGGGCCTCCTCATAATGAAATTGCTGCTCACATTTGTCGTCAGGCTGGTCTTGTCAAGAGGCTGGAGAAAGGCAAGCATGCAGAGGTAACCATCTCGTTGAAAGAGACCATTTTTCTCAATCATAGCCAAATCTGCTTGTTGATTGATCTGATTTCTTTGACGTGCCAGGGTGGTGGTGAAGATGAAAATTTTGCTATTGTGTTTGCTACTATGGGAGTGAACATGGAAACAACCCAATTCTTCAAACTTGATTTTGAAGAGAATGGTTCCATGGAGAGGGTCACCCTCTTCCTGAACTTGGTATTTACATTCTGCTTGTTAAACAGACTTTTTCCTGCTGCAAGGCAAAAGATGTTATTGCTTAATTAATTGCTTATGCTGCTATAATTTATGTGATAATGTTTTAGCCGTCTCCTAAACAATATTTGACTTGGTCAATGTCAAAGAGAATATAATTTAACACTCTGCTCCTGTTTGTCTTTTAGGCAAATGATCCCACGATCGAACATATCATCACCCCTCGAATTGCGTTAACAACAGCGGAATATTTGGCATATGAATGTGGGAAGCACGTTCTTGTCATCTTGACAGATACGAGTTCATATGCAGATGCACTTCGTGAGGTATTGCCCTTTATATGTCATCAACTAGAACATAATTTCGTTGAAGTGTATTTTCAATCAATTAGCTCTTCCTTGGAGTACTGTTGGTCCTGATGTTTTGCTAGTGACATGAATAATTAATGGTTTTTTAAGGAAAGGACTGATAAAAATTGCCTTTATTACACAGTAAAATACCATCCATCTAATTGTAAAAATTTGGGAGGTACATTTGTCTGAATATTCATTTGCATAACTAATGTTTTGAGTGGATATGCAAGATTGTTGGCATCGAAGGTTTTGATCCTAGCTTCCAATTGGGGTTTGTTGTTGTAGATATGCTAATTTGCGCTGGCGGCCGGGTGGACAACAGTGGCTGCTCAATGACCATCATCAGGTACGAGTTGGCATGTAAAATTCATAGGCTTCTAGGGTATGCTGCTAATTATTGTCGAATGGATGTAAAATTTCTCTCCGTTCGTCTCTCCCGGTTGTGCTGCTGGTACTACCGTTTCTTGATTATGTCTCAAGAAAACAACCACAACCTCTTTTGCTTGACTGCCCAACTTTGGGTATATATAGCTTTGGTTGTTCTTACCTAGCCTTTTATATCCGCCATAAATATTTCTTGTTATGATTATTTGCTTTGCGTTCTTGATTATTTGATTTGTGTTCTCAATTGGGACGAGCTAGGAGGAACAAACAATATTTAGCTTCCGGGATCTCCATTTCAAATGACTCGATGCGGCCTTGGCGACGGTCCTGCTAGAGAGTTCGTCGACGGCAGCTGCAAGCAGTCCCAAGGCATAGGTCAGCTCCTTTGTTTGATATATTTTAGCTTCGTCCAGCAGGATGGGCAACCGTCTTCTTCTCTTCAATTAATCATATCTATCTGTTTTGGTGTAGGTTTCACTGGATTTAATTTTCAGTTTTGTCTGCATTGAGTTGTTTGTTGTTTGATTATTTTATCAAGTGGAACCTGGCTTCTCATGGACCTCTCGGCATTTGCCTAAGCAATGGTTAGTATACTATACACATCAACTACAGTTGCGGAGATCTGAACTAGAAATTGCCCTATGGTGTATTAACTCTTAAATATCATGCACAATCATGTACATTAAATGTTTGAATAAGAAGTAGGATGTTCTTGCTTAACATAGTTTATTGCAGCAAATTCTTTGTATGTGCTTCCAAAGTTCTCTTGCTTGCCGCTTCTGTTGCATCCTTCTGGCAACCTGACAGTAAACTGCTGGAGGTGATATAAGATTCTCTCTTCCATTGCCTGGTTTGCTGCCAATGCTTACTAATTTTTTGCATTTCTTCTATGGCTAAAAGTCGTCCAGCAGTTTTGATATGTACCTGCTTCTTCTGCCGATGTTATTCTTGCATTAGCGAACTGCTCGCCTATAATTTTTTTCTCTGCAAAATAAATACACATGCATAATTTTTATTTTACATCTACAATTCTGGTTTATTTTATAGTACTTTGATTTGCCTAATACATAGTAAGGTCTACTCCTTTTCTTTTATTGGAGCCATATAGTTTGATTGAACCATACTGAGTTTACAAGTAATTTCTATTTTGACATCTATACATTTGATTTATTTCGTGTTCTTGATTGAGACGAGCGAGGAGGAACGTCGACTATTTAGCTAGGCAATCACATCTAAGACAAAACATCCACGGTTGTTGTATGAGTCAAAGCTATACAAAATACTTCTAAGGAGGAAGCAATATATCTGTTTTCTTTTTGCTTCCTTGCTCTTGCTTAGTCCAGTCTCTTTTATTCACAAAGGAATCAACTGATATTCCCTTTTCTTTGGCAGCTGGAATTCGTAATTTCAAGTGCTTTGGTGTAGATGGTGATCACAAGTTTATAACGTGGCCAGGCCTTGAGGATTTTTTCAGGTTTTGTAACAGGAAGTTATCTCTAAAAACTGTTTTTCATGGGTGCTGATCAAATGGTATGTTATACGATTAAAACTTAATATTCCCTTGGCTTCATTACTTTGGTCCAGCTTCGTTTTTGTTAGATCAATCATGTTGAGTTCGTGCATTAATATTATTATCCCTTATTGATATACTTGACTGTTCAGAATTACCGCTAATCTTCAGCTGTTACCAAATAATCAGAGAATCTGGATCTTGCTGCTTGATTTTGGCATCTATGTTGTTATCTATTTTATGGTACATGGCTTGATATGTTTTTCTCGATTCTGTTTGTAACTGATTTGTACTCCTCCATATCAATCATCTTTGACAGATTAATTCTGTAATTCTATAATCATGCATTAAGAATGGCAAGTGCATAATTAGCGTTGCTTCTACCGGTACATATTGTAATATTAGTTGAGTTATCAACTGCTGCCATCATATGCTTAATAAAGTCCCTGCCAGCGAATGCTAATTTAAATACAACAACTCACCGACCGATGATGACATTGAGCCGTGCTCGTACTGAAAATGGTTATTTTCTCGCTCTAGATGTCAGTTAACTAAATCGACAATAAGCAGAGTTTAAAGTCCTCTTCGTCGCAACCGGCAGTGTCCGATCCTGGCTGAAGGTAGGAGCTGCTTTATGCATTGTTCATGTTGTGTTCACCTTTTTTGTGAGTTTTGCACAAAAGTTTCTCCAGTTACAGGCTTAAAAGGATCGGTTTGCATGGAACAATGTTCAGAACCTAATATAACAAAGTGTCCGTTGCCTGCTCAGTACACTCTTTCAAAGTTGTGAGCGGAAAAATTGCGGTTATGGAGAGTAGAGTTTGATTCATTGCCTGATGTAGGAAGGTAGGGTCGAAGTGCTTTTTCAGCTATGGTAGTCACCATGGTTTTATTTTTGTCTTCTTATGCATAAGCTCTAATTGTAGTTTTCAGTGTTATCCAAACAGAGGAGTATTTATATTTGCAGCAGCACTTTGTGGATCATAACGGGTAAATGTTTTTGTAGAAGATAAGTCAGGTTTAGAACCTTTGAGTACGACAACTAAAAACTAAAAGTAAATCCATTGTATATATTCAAGAGTGGTTATATAGATATTTATGGCTAGCTGCATAAGTGTAATTTAGTAAGGGATTATTTATTTTCCCTTGGTACACTACCTTCTGACATACACATCCGTTTGTTGATTCTTACAAGATGCATGCCTATGTCTGAAAATACAGTAAGCACCTCCTGAAGTTTAAAACTGCTGTGGTGTTGCTCTATAAAAAAAATGTTCCATAGTTCGCTGGTAATCAAGCAAATAGATGTACTGCAGTCACATATGTTCAGATTAGGCCATTTGGCCATAACAAGTTGTAACTGATGCAATACCTCTACGTGGATGGATGTTAGTTACACTACCGCATACCTGCTAGCAATTGTTTCACCTTAGGACACTACCTTTTAGTATATGTTAGTATGTGCTTTTGATTCTGGACAGAACAGATCACATGCACCTAAGCTTCTTTTCCTGGTAGCATAAAAGTAGAACAAGATACCATTTCAATCTCTTGGTTATTACATATTGCACATATAAACCGGGTGATGGGAGATGTACTGTACTAAGCGGTTGAATTGTCGTGTTGACTGGGGACTATGTCGTTGCCAAAGTCTGTAGTCCAGTTCGACGGTCACACCGTCTAGGTCAGGTACCCTTCAAGCCTTTAGAATGCTATAAAAGCTTCAGACCTTTGCTTCTGTAGTTTCGCTGAACTGAACTTCTGTAAAGTACATCAACGAGAGCTTACTCTTAGATATTTAATTTAAGTTAAATTTGCTCAAAGTGATTGAGGATATTGGGCCTCTAAAAGAGAAGTAAGAATCTGAATTCCTAAGTAATTATAACAACTCAAGTGTGATCTTCTTTGTGCTTAATTTTCTACTTAAGATATCTTTTTGATATAGATTGCCAGGTTCCGTTCTCATATAAAACTCCCGATTTTGTGATCATCATGTCTCCTGTATGATATTTTTGCTGGAAGGTCAGCTTACTTTGATGTACATCTCTTTTATGAAAATGTCACTGACAGTTTGTTGTGCTGAACATCTTAGGTCAACTGGATTCCATCTCAATTCCTGTAAATCTCTCTAAAAAGGTCACTACCCTCAGTCTACGCGGCAGCCAGGTATACTCAGCTTCGTTGCTCCCACTCCTCTTCCTCCCTCCCTCCCTCTCTTTCTGATATAGGTTTCCATCTAATGGCAGCTCTCTCCCCCTTTTCCATCTCTTTGTTTTGTAGATGGCAGAGCAACCTATCACATACACACTGAAATTGATTCTATTGTAAGCTTATTCACAGTTTTTCTTTCTTATTGATCCATCAAGGAATGGTTGTAATGAATATTTTATATGGCTACGTTCAAGAGATCCTAATGTTATAGCATATGCCCATATTGATGTACATGAGCAAGACTGAGGATCAAACATGGCAGTGGAATGTGCTGAGACAAGATAAGTGCGAACAGGCCCGCCTAGGAGGCGCCACCGGGTGGCGCCCCAGCCTCTAGTATATATTATACAAGCATACCATTGGTTTAGCGATGTTGATTTTAAACACATCCGCCATAACTGCTAATGTCATCGTGAGAGTATGGTTAAATAGGAAAACAAATAGTGTATTATAATGCAACATGAAAAGTGGCATCGGTAGATGGAGAAAAAGATTATAACTCTTGACAACAAATATCTACTGGCCAATACACAAAACAGACATGAACAAACAAGTTTTACGTGTTGGCCGGTAGATATTTGTTGTTAAGAATTATAATATTACTTCCATCTCCCAATGGCTCTATTCATCTCGCATTATAACATAACCGTTTTGCTATTTAACCATGCTTTTTCCTTGACATTAGGAGTCGTGGCAGCTGTGTTCGAAAACCCACATGGTTAACTACCGGCATGCTTGTATAATATGTGTTCTATAATATAATATCGAATGCACGTTGACTTTTTCATATCTAATTTATGATACTGTATCAACTTTAGATATCGCTAGTGTGATTATGTACGTGGGCCCAGTTGATCACGAGACATATTTCCCTTTAGACACGAGGGAAATAGCGATTATAGATGGTGACATACAAATTGTGTTCCTCCTCTTCTTAGAACGGGGCAACAAGTCTATGCTTCCATCACTGCTTGGCATGTCATCATTTTGACTTTCTTAAAGGTCACTATCAATTGTACTTAATATTACACCTTTCTCGACAGCTAGACTAGACTAACTGTATGCTTAACCTTTGCTACAAGTGTGCATCAACAAGTTTTTAAGTGACTTGTCTTTCAGTGATCTTATCGAAATATTGTGTTTATTAGAAGGGATACGTGCAAACCAAGCAACAGAGACAACTATATTGAACTTTGTGCCCCCAAAAAGCTCAAGACTGAACATGGCTTGCATGTGACCAATCTTACTCAGTGAAGCACATTTTCAACTATCTAAGGGGTGATGGTTATCACGCACTGACATGTCCGCTTATTCCTGCGTCCACCTGCCAGCGTCAAGGATGGACCAACTAGACTAGGCAAGCATGTTCCGAATAAATAAGAATTAGAATGGTTTGGAACATTGCTCCTGAAGCGATAAATTTTAAAATTCCAGGTTTCATTAGATTCAATCAATTTTCTCTGGGTGTCAAACAATGTTTATTGTGTGTGACAGTGTTCTATCTTACGTAGAATAAAAATCCGGTTTGTGTCTATTTCTGATGAGTACGGTGACATATGCTATGGATCCGGCCCGTGTCTATTTCTGATGAGTACGGTGAGATATGCTATGGTGGCTAATGCACTGCTATTACCAAGACTACAAGCTTATCACGTGAGGGCATGAACACTACTCTATTGGCACGTCTGGATTATTTCCAAACTAGTAGCTTGAAAATGGAAACCAACACTGAGTCACTAATACGTTTTTTCATAGGATAGCTTGGATTTCCAACAATCACTATAAAGTGTGCACATCTAAATTGCCTACGTCATGTTGCCTTCCAAATGCACTTTATACATAACATTGGGTAATTTATAATAAAATGAATTATGCACACTTCACTTACCTAAAGTTTAGATATATCTATTGTGCGTATTTATCGGTAAACAAACAAGAAGGATGACATCCCTCTCCTCTTTGTAAATCCACACAAGATAAAACTGAATTAAGTAGCAATAGCATAGAGAAATAAAGAAGACAGAGAGACTGCATTTGCAGGACAAGACTGTTTTACAGACAGAATACACATCAACAATTTACCAGGCTTCAGAAAGAACTAACAAAACTATTGGAACTAATCCTATATAATTATATAGGTTATCCCCAGTAGCATATTTCTCTTGACATAAAAACATGCCACCTCAACATGCAACCGTGTATAGGAAAAGCCCACCACAACATGCCACCATGCATGGGTTGTGCTACTTATATTCAATAAATATGTTACAACTATACTATAATCAAATATAATAAATCATATGTATTTTCAATTTCATTTCTCATATTATTAATCCAAATATTCACCTTCCAAACAACCAAATCTCATTGAAATATACTGTAACCAACTCCTGCAGCGCGTGGGGTATCATCTACTTACTACACAAGGCCAGCCTTTCTTTCTTGCATAGAAATGGTCTAAGTGCATATATATACGATATTGTATGGATTTTTACTTTGCTACTTGATGATATAATCCCAGGATGGTGGCTAGTATTTTCATATTTATTGATCCTTGCGTGTTAAACATATGAGAAGCTTCCAACACTAACTATGTTCTGTGTTTGTAAATGCCAGGGGACTGCTCCAAAATGTTTCCTGCTCTAAATTTGCTTCTCTTGCCTCATATGCTCCTACTGGCAATGACTTCATATTCTCACGCACTTCCCTTCAGCAATGAGACTGATCTCGATGCCTTGCTAGCATTCAACGCAAGTCTAAACCGGCAGTCAGATGCACTGGCCTCATGGAACAAAACCACTGACTTGTGCAAGTGGCGTGGTATTATGTGCAGTCTCAGGCATAAGCAAAGGGTATTGGCACTGAATCTCTCCTCGACTGGGCTTTTTGGGTACATAGCCCCTTCCCTCGGGAACCTCACGTACCTGAGAAGTTTAGACCTCAGCTACAATCTGCTACATGGCGAAATCCCACGGGCGATTGGCCAGTTGATGCAAATGTCATATCTTGACTTGTCAAATAATTCACTCCAAGGTGAAATGCCTTGGACAATTGGGCAGTTACCACGGTTAACTTACCTATATCTATCAAACAATTCGCTTTAAGGGGAGATCACACATGGCCTGCGGAACTGTACTCACCTTGTAAGTGTCAAACTTGACCTGAACAAACTCGATCGAGAAATCCCTGATTGGCTTGGTGACTTGTCAAGGATAGAGACCATTTCAATGGGAAGAACAGTTTCACTGGGATCATCCCACCATCACTTGGGAACCTCTCATCGCTGCGGAGATTATACCTCAATGAAAACCAGCTGAGTGGTCCAATCCCTGAGAGCCTTGGCAGGCTTGGTAAGCTTGAGGCTCTAGCACTGCAAGTAAACCAGACCTATCAGGAAACCTTCCAACAATGTTCTTCAACATTTCATCCCTCATCCTCGTTGGTCTCCAAATGAACCAACTGCAAGGCACACCGCCCTCCAATTTGGGCAATGGCCTGCCACACATCCGATACCTTATCCTTGCTCTGAACCATTTCACGGGAAGAATTCCAGCTTCAATTGCAAATGCAACTACAATCCAATCCATGGACCTCTCTGGTAACAACATCACCGGAATTGTGTCTCCAGAGATTGGAACACTCTGCCCAAAATACCTGATGCTTAATGGAAACCAGCTGGAGGCAACCACTGTTCAAGACTAGGGGTTCATCACTTCCCTGACAAATTGCACAAGCCTTCGTTGGGTCAAATTGCAAAACAACAAGTTTAGTGGTGGGTTTCCGCGCTCTATCGCAAACCTATCAGGGCAACTTGAAGCCCTAGACATCAGATACAATGGAATATCGGGCAAGATACAAATTGGCATTGGTAACTTTCCCAAACTATTCAAGCTAGGGCTATCTGGCAATCAGTTAACCGGCCCCATACCGGACAGCATAGGAAGACTGAACATGCTCCAGTTCTTGACACTAGAGAATAACCAACTCTCCGGGATGATGCCGCCCTCGCTCGGGAACTTAACACAATTGCAGCACCTTTCAGTAGATAACAATATGTTGGAGGGACCTCTTCCAATGAACATTGGAAATTTACAACGACTTGTCAACGCAACCTTTTCAAACAATGCGCTTTCAGGTCCATTACCAGGAGAGATCTTTAGCCTGTCATCCTTGTCATACGTTCTGGACTTGTCTAGGGATCATTTTAGTAGTTCCCTTCCATCCCAAGTTGGTGGTCTTACAGAGCTCACATACTTGTACATCCATGAGAACAACTTGTCTGGGCTGCTGCCAGACGCTCTCAGCAAATGCCAGAGCTTGATGGAGCTCCGTTTGGATAATAACTACTTCAACGGTATGATTCCTTTGTCCGTAAGTAGAATGCGAGGCTTGGCACTGCTGAATTTGACCAAAAACAGGCTCACAGGAGGAATCCCTCAAGAGTTAGGACTCATGAGTGGCCTGAAAGAACTGTATCTTGGACGGAACAATTTGTCTGCACAGATCCCAGAGACCTTGGAAAGCATGATATCACTCTACCGACTCGACATATCCTTCAACCTTCTTGATGGGCAAGTCCCAGCACATGGTGTGTTCACCAATTTGACTGGGTTCACTTTTTATGGGAATGGTAAGCTTTGTGGTGGCATTCAAGAGTTGCATTTGCCTTCATGTCCATCCAAAACAATTGGGGGCGGTCAAAGGATACCCCGAGTCATTCGAAATGCAGTGATCCCGAGCATTATAATCATCTTTGTGTGCTTTATAATGGGACTAGGTTTCTTCTCACTGAAAAATAAATTAAGACTGCCATCTGTAAGAACAACTTTGGTAGCTCCTTCCTTGATGGGTGACATGCATCCTCGAGTTTCTTATTCCAACTTGTTCCAAGCAACAAATGGCTTCACAACTGACAATTTGGTTGGTACTGGACGATATGGATGTGTTTATAAGGGGAGGATGATGCTCAAGAGGTCAGTAAGTACTGTGGCTGTGAAGGTTTTTGACCTTGAACAATCTGGTTCCACGAAAAGTTTTGAGGCAGAGTGTAAGGCACTTGGCAAAATTCGCCACCGTAACTTGATTAGTGTTATAACTTGCTGCTCTTGCTTTGACTTTAACCAGAATGACTTCAAAGCCATTGTTCTCGATTTCATGCCTTATGGGGGTCTTGATAAGTGGTTACATCAAGACATATATTCATCCAATCCAGCCAAAATTCTAACATTAATGCAGAGACTGAGTATTGCTTTTGATGTTGCCGCCGCTCTAGACTATCTGCACAACAACTGCCAGCCAACAATAGTTCATTGTGACTTGAAGCCCATCAATATTCTTCTTGGAGAGGATATGGTTGCTCATGTTGGGGACTTTGGCCTTGCAAAGATACTCATAGATCCAGAAGGGGAGCAATTGATCCATTCAAAGAGTTCCATAGTGGGAACAATTGGATATGTTGTTGCAGGTAACTAAATTTTATTTTATTATTGTTCTAGCAAATTGGGTTGCTTGCTCGGTATATTATTCATGTTGTTTGTGCACTGCAGAATACGGTGAAGGTGGTCAAATATCTCCAAGTGGGGATGTGTATAGCTTCGGTATTGTGCTCCTCGAGATGTTTACAGGGAAGACGCCTACACATGGTATGTTTACAGATGGATTGACCTTGCTCGAGTATGCAAAGATGGCATATCCAGAACAACTAATGGAGATTGTTGATCCCCTTCTGCTATCAGTTGAGAAGACACGGCGAGATATTGATAGTTACATGTACTCTGTCACAAGACTTGCCCTAGCATGCTGCAGGAAAAGACCAACTGACAGGCTGTCCATGAGAAATGTCATTTCTGAGATGAACAAGATAAGGGCTTGCTATGCTGTAGAAGTAACTAGGAAATGTAGTTCTGAGTGATGGAGCATCAGTGCCTTGTTCTTGAGCACTAGTTTCATAAGATAACAATGGGAAATTATTATTTATACCAATATAAAAATCATGAGTTGTGTTAGATGTGTGTTTGGTGTGTGTTCTCTGCGGTACTACCGCCCGAGTGCGGTACTACCGCCCGAGTGCGGTACTACCGCTTGTAATACCTCACATGTATATGTACTGGCCTTTGGCCCACAGTGAATATTAGTTGCTCTTTATCTAACATGGTATCAGATGCGAGGTTGTTCCTCGTGCTCCACCTCCACCGTCGCTGCCGCTAGCAACTCCGGCCGACGTCTCTGCCCCGCGCCCGCCCGCTGGTCCGGCCGTGGCTGCTCCTCCCCGTCCTCTACACCGCGCCGGTCGCCGGCCGCCTCTGTCTCGCGCCAGCCCGGTCTCCGGTCGCCCCTGACCGCGCCGGCTCTGGCCGCCCCCGTCCGCCAGGCCCCCCCCGCCTCGCCCGGGCTCACCTCCGCGCCGTCCCGCGCCCGGCCTCCTCCTCCGGCCGGCTCCTGCCTGGACTCCTCCTCGCTCGGCCTCTGCCCAGCGATTTGGTCGATCCCGATCCCGATCCAGTGGCTCTGCGCGGTACTACCGCTGATCAGCGCGGTACTACCGCCCGAAGCGGTACTACCGCCTGTCACTGCCGCTCTACTTCCGCTCGGAGGGACAGGCATTCCAGAAGGTTTTTTATAAGCGGTAGTGCCCACGGCACTGAATCGCGGAAGTACCGCGTAAGCGGTACTACCGCTGACCAGCGCGGTACTACCGCCCTGAGCAGAGCGGTACTACCGCTGGGAAGAGCGGTACTACCGTTCAGGGTGAGCTCGTCATGTCTTCGTCGGGCTATGTGGCTGTTCCTCGGTGCTCGGTGATCTTCGATGGCACCAACTATGCTGAGTTTGTGGGTTTCATGCGCATCCACATGCGCGGTCTTCTCCTGTGGGGCGTTCTCTCTGGCGAGGTTCCCTGTCCGCCCTGTCCTGTTGCTCCTGTGGCTCCTACCCCGCCGGTGCCGCCTGTTCTTGCTGTTGATGCTTCTCAGGCTGATCGAGATACAGCCAAGGCCCGTGACGATGCTGCGGTTGATGCTTATGATCAGCAGGTATCCGCCTACTCAGATGCTCTTGCTGTTTACCGAGATGATCTGTCTGCTTACACTCAGTGGTGCAACGATGATGCTCGAGCTGTTGTTGTTCTCACTGCGAGTGTCTTACCTCAGTTTGCGTCTGAGTTCATGGGTCTCGGTCCTGTTGCTGCGATGTGGTCCTATCTTTGTCAGCGATATCAGCCATCTGGTGATGCTCTCTACTTATCTGTGGTGCGTCAGGAGCACGCTCTTCAGCAGGGTGACTCTTCTGTTGATGAGTTCTACTCACAGAGCTCTGCCATCTGGCGCCAGCTTGATTCTCTCAGGACAGTTGTTTGTGGTACTTGCCGTTGTTGCCAGACTGTGCGATCTGACTTGGAGTTTCATCGCCTCCATGAGTTCTTATCTCGCCTTCGTCCAGAGTTTGAGCCTCGGCGTGCTCACCTGCTTGCTCGTGGTCGTGTTCCTATTACGGAGGTGCTTGCAGAGCTTCGTGCTGAGGAGACACGCCTCCGTTCTGCTGGTCTGCTTGTGGTTCCCACTGTTCTTGCTGCCCGAGCTCCTGTGCCGTCTGCTCGCCTTACCACTCCACCGCTCCTGCCCACACCTCCAGGGGGCGGGTCACCCTCCTTCTTCAGGAGGGGGTCGGCCACGCTCGCACACCTTTTGTGGCTACTGCAATAGGCCAGGTCACCCAGAGTCTGATTGTCACAAGAAGCGGAAAGACCTGAAGAACTCTTCTTCTAGTTCCTCGACCTCGTCGCTCACTGACCAGGATATTGTGCGGCTCAAGCGAATGTTGGCTTCCTCTGGTTCTTCCTCGACGGGATCTGTTGCCGCTGTGACTGCCATCACCACTCCGCCCCCGCCGGAGCATACTCAGTCAGGTACATCCTCGTGGGTTCTGGATTCTGGAGCTTCCTTTCATATGTCTTCTGATTCTTCTGCCTTATCTTCTCTTCGACCTCTTGATTTTCCTCTTAATGTTCTCACTGCCGATGGCACACCTCTTCCTGTTGCTAGTCGTGGCATCCTTTCCACTCCGTCCTTTTCGGTTCCTAGTGTTTCTCATGTTCCTCGTCTTACCATGAATCTCTTTTCCGCTGCCCAACTTACTGATTCTGGCTGTCGTGTCATTCTTGATGCCGACTTTTGTTCTGTTCAGGATCGTCGCACTCAGGCTCTGGTTGGTGGTGGCCCTCGGCGCCGTGAGTCTGAGGGCCTTTGGGAGGTTGACTGGCTTCGTGTTCCTTCCGTTGCTACCACATATGCCAGCTCTCATGCTCTTGCTGTCTCCTCTTCTGCGTCCTTCCAGCAGTGGCATCATCGTCTTGGTCACATCTGTGGCTCTCGCTTGTCCTCATTAGTACACCAAGGCGTCTTAGGCCCTGTCTCCGGTGATGTTTCGTTGCATTGTGAAGGATGTAGGCTTGGCAAACAGACTCAGTTACCTTATCCTACCAGTGAGTCTGTATCTCAGCGTCCTTTTGACTTAGTTCATTCTGATGTATGGGGTCCTGCTCCTTTTGACTCGAAAGGGGGTCATCGCTACTATGTTCTGTTTATTGATGATTTCTCTCGCTACACTTGGCTTTATTGTATGAAATCTCGCAGCGAGGTTCTCCCCATATACAAGTGTTTTGCTGCCATGGTTCACACTCAATTTTCCACGCCTGTCCGTATCTTCCGTGCTGACTCAGCTGGAGAGTATATCTCTCACATGTTGTGTGGTTTTCTTGCGGAGCAGGGTACTCTTGCCCAATTCTCTTGCCCTGGTGCCCATGCTCAGAATGGTGTTGCTGAACGCAAACATCGCCATTTGCTTGAGACGGCTCGGGTGATGATGATCGCCGCCTCTCTTCCACCCCATTTTTGGGCTGAGGCCGTTTCCGCATCCACCCACCTCATCAACATTCAACCTTCAGCTGCCTTGAAGGGTGGTATTCCTATGGAGCGTCTCTCTGGTCGCTCTCCTGACTACTCTGCTCTTCGTATGTTTGGATGCGTGTGCTATGTTCTTCTTGCTCCGCGAGAACGAACCAAGTTGACTGCTCAGTCCGTTGAGTGTGTTTTCCTTGGCTACAGTGATGAGCACAAGGGCTATCGCTGTTGGGATCCTGTTGGTCGCCGTCTGCGCATTTCACGTGATGTGACGTTTGATGAGTCTCGTTCTTACTATCCGCGTCCCTCCTCCTCGAACTTTTCCGTGGAAGATCTTTCCTTCCTTTTCCTTCCCGACACATCTCCATCTGTGCCTCCTGTTCCTCCCTCTCCCCCGGTGAGTCCCCCTCCACCATCCCCTCCCTCCTCCTCCTCTCCCTCGCCATCTCCCTCGTCACCACCATCCCCTCCCTCCTCCTCTCCCTCGTCTCCACCATCCCCTCCCTCCCCACCCTCCTCCCCAGTCTTTCGACCTCACTCCCCGTTTCCTCTCCACTACACTCGTCGTCCTCGTGCTGTGGATGATCCTACTGATGTGCCCTCTACTTCCAGTGCACCTCCTCTCACGCCTCCGCCGGTCCATAACCTCCGTGTTAGGCCTTGTCCCCCACCTGATCGCTATTCTCCTGACCGGTATGGTCTTTCTGCCATTGCTGAGCCCACCACCTATCGGGCTGCCATGACTCAGCCTGAATGGCAGCTTGCGATGGCCGAGGAGCTTGCGGCGCTTGAGCGTAATGGCACGTGGGATCTGGTTTCTCTTCCCTCCGGTCTTCGTCCCATCACCTGCAAGTGGGTCTATAAGATTAAGACTCGCTCCGATGGTTCCCTTGAGCGATACAAAGCTCATCTTGTGGCTCGTGGCTTTCAGCAGGAGCAGGGACGCGATTATGATGAGACATTCGCTCCTGTGGCCCACATGACCACTGTCCGCACTCTCCTTGCTGTGGCTTCTGTTCGTCATTGGTCTGTATCTCAGCTTGATGTCCAGAACGCTTTTCTCAATGGTGAGTTGCGTGAGGAGGTTTATATGCAGCCACCACCGGGGTACTATGCTCCTGATGGTATGGTCTGCCGACTTCGCCGCTCCCTCTATGGTCTTAAACAGGCCCCCCGCGCCTGGTTCTCGCGGTTCGCCTCTGTCGTTACTGCCGCTGGCTTCTTGCCTAGTGATCATGATCCAACACTGTTTGTCCACACCTCTCCTCGTGGTCGGACTCTTCTCCTTCTATATGTGGATGACATGATCATCACTGGTGACGATTCTGAGTATATTGCCTTTGTTAAGGCCCGCCTCCGGGAACAGTTCCTGATGTCTGATCTTGGTCCTCTTCGCTACTTTCTTGGGATCGAGATTTCTGAGACCTCTGCAGGCTTCTTCATCTCCCAGGAAAAATATATTCAGGATCTTCTTACTCGTGCCGCTCTCGGTGATGAGCGCACTGTTGTGACTCCTATGGAGCTCAACGTTCAGCTTCGTGCTTCTGACGGTGACCCTCTTCCTAATCCCACTCGCTATCGCCACCTCGTTGGGAGCCTTGTCTATCTTGCTGTTACGCGTCCTGACATCTCCTATCCTGTCCACATTCTCAGTCAGTTTGTTTCAGCCCCCACCTCTGTCCACTATAGTCACCTCCTCCGTGTTCTACGATATCTTCGTGGCACGATCTCTCATCGCCTTTTCTTTTCCCGCTCCAGCTCTCTCGAGCTCCAGGCCTACTCTGATGCTACGTGGGCTAGTGATCCCTCTGATCGACGCTCACTGTCTGCTTACTGTGTCTTCCTTGGTGGCTCTCTTATTGCCTGGAAGACAAAGAAACAGACTGCGGTTTCTCGCTCGAGTACAGAGGCTGAGTTGCGAGCGATGGCTATGCTGACGGCTGAGGTGATCTGGTTACGATGGTTACTTGAGGATTTTGGTGTGTCTGCTACTACATCGACTCCCTTACTGTCAGACAGTACCGGTGCTATCAGTATTGCGCGTGACCCGGTGAAGCATGAGCTCACCAAGCACATCGGTGTGGATGCCCACTTTGTACGTGCTGCTGTGCAGGATCAGACACTGGCTCTTCACTATGTGCCCTCTGAGTTACAGTTGGCGGACTTCTTCACGAAGGCACAGACTCGAGCGCGGCATGGCTTCTTTCTCTCCAAACTCAGTGTTGTTGATCCACCATGAGTTTGAGGGGGGGTGTTAGATGTGTGTTTGGTGTGTGTTCTCTGCGGTACTACCGCCCGAGTGCGGTACTACCGCTTGTAATACCTCACATGTATATGTACTGGCCTTTGGCCCACAGTGAATATTAGTTGCTCTTTATCTAACAAGTTGAACTTGGTATACTTTGATCTGTCAACCCCATTTCATAATTATTCATCCAGTTATTGTGGACAAATGTTACAACCTCCCCTAATAACACTTTCACCTATGGCCTCTTAGTATACTTATTTTGTTCTGTTACTCTCTAATTTATATTATATACATGAGAATTCTTGTTTTTACGTGCATAGAGAATTTGTCCTTTTAGGTGATATTGTTTTTATGAAAATATCTCATGTCTATGCTTTCAAGATGTGATGTAAAATTCCGAACAATGTGTTTTTCTAATTTAACATGAAACTATACAATGATAGATATGTGTGAGCTTAAAAACGTGCTTCTAGTATGTTTGATTCAGTATTGTAGTCATGTAGCATGTTGAAGTCATGTAGGTACCTGGATGCACCATCATCTCTAGAGTTGTCAATGAGCTCTGCTATTGCTCCAAAGATCCGGCCAGCATGTGTCTCACTGAGTGTTCGGAGATAAGTAGGGTCTGTGCTGACGAAATTTCTTCTAAGAGTAGATGTTCCCCGTTTCACTAATGAATCTGAAATTCTATTACCATCTTCAACAGATTCACATGATGAGGATTCTTGATCATGGTGTATATGTGAAGCATTCAACCCTCTTGGATTGGGTACACTATCGCAGATCTCCTAGCTTTGTTGGATTTCTCTGGTGGCACATCAAATAAGTGAAAAACAATTGATAAGAAAAAACAATTCAGATCAACAGTAGGGAGTAGCTAATACTAGCAAACAATGGCATAAGATGATGCACAGCTTCAGCTCCAACTGTAGATAGAAGTATAGAACTTCCCTCACAACATGACATAATGATCCACATAAAGAATGTAAAAACTAAAGCTCAGCAAATGCGACTCTTAAGAAATGACATGATGTCAGCTTCCCCCAGTAAGCAAACAAACAATACCCCTTCGGATTGACAATTTAATCGGAATCCCCCTTTCGGGAGTTAGGTTTAGGAGTCGGAGAGCAACCACTTAAAATTTGAGAATGCATTTGAGGGGCTAAAATTTACACGTTCGACTAGAGATGCTCTAATCTGGGTAGGGATGTTTTGACGGAAAATGCATAGGAGCTCTTGGGTGCATGTGAACCTGTATAAATAGTAAAATCTAAAAAATGTCAGAAAAATTAAAAAACTGAAATTTCGAGGTACCAAACCCGGTGGATCATTTTACTCATGCATGAAGTTTCGTGAATAAATGGTACCCGTGGTATTCTTTGCAAAGAAAATACAATACAACCTGTGATTCATTCAAACAATTTTTTATAAAATCAATTTTTTTTACTTATCTGCTGAGAATACCACAGATGTCATTTTTTTACGAAACTTCACACGGGAGTAGAATGATCGACCAGATTTGATATCCCGAAATTTCAGATTTTTTATTTTTCCTTGTATTTTTTAGTTTTACTATTCATATATGGTTTACGGAGCCCCAAGGCCAAGAGCTCCAAATCTTTATTCATGTTTTGGCTTATTTTAGAGACCTCAGAGATAAGTACCCAGTTTTAGGTCATATGGGACTTCTTTCATTTTCATATGCAGCAGAAGCAAAATTTCGCGTACAAAATTTCTTTCTTCCACGTTGAATTTATTACTGACCGGACAGAGAAAATGCAATCTTCCCACCGTCCCTGCAATCTCCTATGCCCGGTGGCGCCATATGCGGCCGCCGCACCCCGTCGTCAACAGCGGCCGCCGCATCTCCTCGGAACCCAGCCGCAGCGCCTCCTCTCCCCTCCGCGCCGCCACTCTGAAGCTCGCTTCCTCTCCGGCATGGCCCCAATGACTACATCCTCCTCCCCCACCTCGAACCCCCAGCCTTTCAAGGTTCGCCTCACGGTTAACATGCCCTTTCGTTTGGTTCACCGCTAGTCCGAGTGCGTGACCTGTGTTGAATGAATTTGTCGCAGTTGATCCTGGGGTCTTCGTCAGTGGCCAGGAAGAACATCCTCAACGAGATGGGGTTCGAGTTCCAAGTCATGGTGGGTTGGGCTGTCATTTACAGTTTTTTCTTTTTTCCCTTAAATTTTATTGGAGTTATTCCTTGAGTGGATTGGGTTTCTTGGTTTCAGACCGCGGACATCGACGAGAGGAGCATAAGAAGGGAGGATCCGGATGAGCTAGTCATGCTTCTTGCGGAGGCCAAGGTAGAATCTTTCCCCATTTTTTTCTTCTATTCGTAACAAAAATGGTTTCTAGTTCCTGTTGCGTCTCAGCTTCATTCTTAGCATGGGAGTGGCTTTAGATTAGTTTTAATTTAGTTGTACACTTATCATTGGTGTATAAATAGAAATAAAAATAATTGGTGAATTTCTGCTGGGTTGCGCATGTGTACGTGCCTGGTGTTATGTTCATATCCATCTACTTACCTTTCAGTTTCAGGGCCAGCCGACATATATGCCTGGCCCAGGGGCAAGATGACACCAAGGGGCCCTGTTGACACACAAAAACCTGAAATATTTTGTATTTCAAAAGCAAAAGAATATCCAGTACATAGCATAGATCGATGATCTTTGAACTCTAAAACTGACACTCAACTGTTTATCGATCAAGAGAACTACATCATGTGATGATAATAAGGAAACAATGTAGCTCCACAAAAGATCACTTTGCTAAGTGTGACAAGGGAGACCATCATTTTCTTCTGCAAAACAATGCTGAAAAAGGCTTCAAACCCCGCTTTACAAATAAAGCCATGACCACGGTACAAGCACAACCGAAAAACGGAGGTCCACAAGTAACATAAACAGTACGAAAAAAATTAGAAAAAGGTGCTAGCTGGGGGCACAGCACAAGAAGCCCACAAAATAACAATAACTTTGTCAAAATTGATTGTTCCTGGAAACTTTTGTGTTACCATGGGATATAATGTAACTATCCTCTCCTAACCTCTTGAGCACTCTCTGATCTAATGAAAAGTAGAAGAGTAAGAAGGACCTTTGCAGATCAGCAGATGTGGAGCCGTCAGACCTGGAGAGCAGAGCGATTTAACGGTGAGTCGTCGAATTGAGAAACGAGATTATGTGAAGAACTAATATGTACCATCTCTGAAACGTCTAGTTGATGGGGAATGACTAGAATGTTGAGAACGGAAGGAGAGCTCATTGGGGAACTAAATTGCACCATTGGTCTTCATTAATGGTTGGCCGCAACCTCGGAAATGGGAAGGCACGGGAACGACGGCGCTGTTCTAAGATTGGGAATTTGGGCGAGTTTGGGAGGAGAGAAGTCGCGGAGTACAGAGGAGAACGATGGAGTCCTGAGTCCAGTAGGCAGTAGCAATCGACTAATTTCTCCGTGAGTGCTGCTCCCTCGTGCACCAGCATGGTGGACTTTTCCCTTTTATCATTTATCTTGATTTCTTGGGCCTATGGCAGGACTATACTAGTACTACTATAAAAGTATTACCTGGACCGAGGCCCCTGCCTCCCGGGGCCCAGGGTGAGTGCCCCGTTGTCCCAGCCTATGGGCAGGCACTGCTACATTTCAATCTCGAAAAGAAAAGGAAATGCTGGATTGCTAGTCATAAATATCAAGAGCAAGCGTTGATCGTCTGCATAGATGTTGTTTATGTTCTGACAGTTTCTTTCCTTGCTGGAATTAACCATTTCATACATATTTCAGGCTGATGCTATCATGTCTAGAACTCTAGAATGAACATTTCTGATTACCAGAAGGAAGGCGACCAACCAACACTCCTAATCACCTCTGACATAGTATGTGTCAATTACCTATGTGCTACTGCTTTAGACAGACCTTGGATGGTACTCCCTCCATTTCGAAATATAGTGCGTCATCGGTTTCCGCGCTTTAACTTTGACCATAAATTTGACCAACGAGATCGACTGCGGCGGGGGCAAAAATTATACCAGTGAATTCGTATTCGAAAGAAGTTTTCAATTATATAATTTTTGCTCCCGCCGCAGTCGGTCTCGTTGGTTAAATTTATGATCAAAGTTGAACCTCGGGAAGCGCGGGCGCACTATATTTTGGAACGGAGGGAGTATATCTGTAATACATAATTATGTCTACTTTCCTTTTCTTTTCTTTTTTTTCCCGGGGGGGGGGGGGGGGGGGGGCTTCTCTTTGTTCTTTACATAACTTGAAGTTCCATGGATCCTACTTTAATGTTGGCTACTTCTGGTAGCACGAGGATGGTCATTCCATATGCATACATATACGCTAATGTGATATCACCAAATGCAGATGGTGTACTCAATACTTATTTTTCAGTTTTAGATATATAATTTTCAGTTAATAATTTTTTAGCTATAATTAAAAATAAGATCTATGTCGGGGGGGGGGTGACCTCCGGGTAGGCAAGCGGACCCGGAGTCCCTTTTCAAAACGTCGGGGCAGCCCGTGCCCCTCCCCCGCCGGCTGGCCGTCCGGCCGGCTTCCCAACGCGAGCCGGCTAGGCCCGGCCTTGGGCCGGGTCCGGCTGTCCGCTAGCCGGCTGGCGACGGGTCAGTGGCCGTCCCATCGCTCCCCACGACAAGACAGCCCCCCACGACGGGAGAGCGTGGCTACAGTGCAATCCGTCTCGGGAAGGCGCGACGGCAGAGCTACCATCCCCGCTGACCGGGACGACCAGCGTCAGTACCAGCGCGCCACTGCAGTCCCCACGACGCCAACCACTCCGTGACGCGCGAGGCGACGAGCCACAGTGCCGAGCAGCCGGCGGGCCCCGCAGCCGGCTCTAGACGCCGACATCCGGGTCCCGCTGTGTGTAATTTTATCCATGTAACCCTGGGGGGTCGGGCTATAAGACCTCCCAGGAGGCCTCCATGCAGAGGGGTTCAGCTCAGTAGCAACACACGCACTCACATTCACAGGAGAGGCCGAATGGAGAACTAGCTCCTTCTCCCTCCGCCCAAACAGCTCCAGGAGCACCATTGTAACCTTTGAGCCTATCATCCCATTCGGCAGGACTAGGGGTGTTACCTCCTCGGAGGGCCCCGAACCTGGGTACGCCTTGTGTCTCCCGCACGCGCGTGCCAAGCTCGCTTCCGGAACCCACCGGCGTCCTCACGCAGCCCCCCACTTTTAGCCATCTCATGGCATCTGCCGTGATTTCACCACGACAGTTGGCGCCCACCGTGGGGCTGCTCGCGGCGTCGGCCGGAGTCAAGTTCTGGATGAGGCCCTTCACCAGCTCCGGCGAGCGCATTGCGCACGGCTTGGTCCGCGCGCCTCGCGCGGCCAACCAGGCCGGCTGCGACGCTGCACCAGGCGCGGACGCTGCCTGCCCCGCAGGCTGCCTTGTCGTCCCTTTCGGCGCGCTGCGCGTCTTCGTCGCGCTCATCCCCGACGAGTACCCCAGCGAGGTACACAGCTTCGCCGACTCGCCCGTCCCCGTTGGCTGCGCCGTCTCCGACGACGTCGCGGCCCTCTGCGCCCGTGCGGAGGTGCTGACCATCGGCGCTAGCTCCGGCTCCTCGCGCAGCAAGGAGAAGGCCGCCGCGGCTGCCGCTGCCGCGGCTGCGGCCCCGCCTCGCCGGATCATCTCGCGAGTACAAGCCCCCATCACGCCCGACGCCGACACAGCGGCCGCAGCGGCTCAGCTCAACGAGGACCGTCAGCAGCTGCTGGTCGAGGCCACGGCGCTCGCGGCGACGCGGCGCCGGCTGGAGTCCGCCCAGCGAGAGTACGACAGCGTCCACGGCTTCACGCCGGCCGCCGTTGAGCCCAGCCGGGTCGCGGAGGTGCGAATCCATGGGGGCGCAATCGGCCGTGCGCTAGGCGCAGGCCGGCCCGTCTACGACACCCCCGTCAAGAACATGCGCGCGGCGCAGGCGGCCATGGCGGATCTCGAGTTTCTGGAGGGCGAGGAGCTGCTGCAGCAGCAGCAGCGCATCCGCGACCTCATCACCGCGGCGAACGAGCAGCAGAAGCGTTTCGACCCGGCCTAGCCATCCGCCTCCGCTTCGGGAAACACCGCGAACCCGGAGAGGGCCCTTCGGGACACGCAGCAGGCGTCTTCCCCTGCCGGCAGCGCCAGCCGCTCTGGCCGGCGCCGGGCAAGCCGGAGCCGGCACAACCGCGTCACGACGGCTGGCGACGGCATTGCTGACGAGACTGCCGGTAACGACCGGGTCCAGCAGCCGGAACTTCCTCCCCCGCCGCCTCGACGGCCCCGGCCGGCTTCCGCTGGCGCGGTGCCACGCGGCCCCGTCGCGAGTCGGCTGGGCCCCCGCGAACCCTACGACGAAACCGATGCTCGCCACCGCATCGACCGGCTGGCGCGGTCCACGCTTCTCGAGGAGGAGAGCTCCGTTGGCCCCGCCTGTTTTGGACCCCGCATCCGCGAAGAGCCCTTCCCCAAAGGGTTCACGCTGGCCCGCGACACCCCCAAGTACAGCGGCGTCTCCAAGCTGGAAGACTGGCTAACCGACTACACCACGGCTGTCGGCATCGCCGGCGGCAACCGGCGCGTGGCGGTCCGCTACGTCCCCCTCATGCTGCTCGGCTCGGCTCGGACATGGCTTAACAGCCTGAGGGCCGGCAGCGTCAACTCCTGGTTGGACTTCAAGGATGCATTCGTACGCAACTTCACCAACACGTACAAGCGTCCGGGTCGGCCTTGCCAGCTCTCCATGTGCGTTCATGGCCCGGGCGAGCCTCTCCGCGACTTCCTCACGCGGTGGACCAAGCTGCGCAACTCCTGTGAAGGGGTCCACGAAGTGCAAGCAGTCCAGTACTTCGTCGACGGGTGCCGAGACGGCACCCTGCTCAAGCACCGCCTGATGTGCGACGAGCCGGACACCCTGGCGGAGCTCATGGCGGTGGTGGATAAGTACGCCACGGCCGACTCCGCCATGCGCGTAAAAATCACCGTTGACGCAGACGGCAAGCCGGTCCCGGTCCAGCCGGCCACCCCAAAGCCGGCTGGTGAAACCAACCAACGCCGGCAAGACAACAACAACAAGCGGAAGGCCGAGCAGCCGGCTCCCCACTACAACAACCAGCAAGTGGCCGCCGTGGCGGAGGAACAGCCGGCCGAGCAAGGCGGCGTCAAGCGCCAACGCACCGGCAAGATGGCCTGGCAGCCCAAATTCTCCTTCGAGCAGATGCTGGACGCCCCCTGCAAGCACCACAGCGGTGCGAAGCCATCCACGCACACGCTCCGGAACTGCAGCATCACCCAGCGCCTGATGCGTGGCGATTTCCTACCGCCACCGCCCGGTCCCGACCCGCAGCTCCCGCCGCCTCCCCCGCCACCTCCGGCAGCCGGCGCCCTCGCCAACAACCCCTACCCTCAGCAGGACGCGGGCTACGTCGTTTTCACCAGCGAAGGCGACGACAAGCACAGCAAGCGCAAATACCGGCACGAGGTGAACGCCGTCGTCCCCCCGGTCCCCCAGTACATGCACTGGTCCGACCGTCCCGTCAGCTGGACCCGAGAGGACCACCTGGCCGTGATGCCCACACCGGGTGGCTACGCGCTCGTCCTCGACCCCACCTTCGTCGCTGAGAAGCGCACCTGCCACTTTTCGCGGGTGCTGATCGATGGCGGCAGCAGCATCAACATCCTCTACCGTGACACCATGGTCAAGCTCGGCATCGAGGAGAGCCAGCTGCAGCCCACCCAGACGGTGTTCCACGGCATCGTGCCGGGCGCCTCGTGTTCCCCCATCGGCCGGGTGCGGCTGGACGTGCTGTTCGGCACCAGCGCCCACTTCCACCGCGAGCCGATCTGGTTCGAGGTGGTCAACCTCGCCAGCCCCTACCACGCGCTTTTGGGCCGGCCCGCCATGGCCAAGTTCATGGCGGTCCCCCACTACGCATACCTCAAGATGAAGTTGCCAGGTCCCAAGGGCATCATCACCATCACCGGCGACTACAAGAAGTCCCTGGAGTGCGCCAAAGCCGGCTCTAAGCTGGCCGAGTCGCTGGTCATCGCCGAGGAGAGGCGCCAGTTCGACCGTCTTGTCGCGCTGGCTGGCGAGCAGCTGGTCATGCCGGCCCAGCTCAAGCAGCCGGCCGATGAGGGGTCCTTCAAGCCGGCCAAGGGCACAAGGAAGGTTTCGCTCGACCCGTCCAACCCCAACTCTAGCGAGTACGTCGTCGTGGGCTCCGGCCTCGACAGCAAATAGGAAGGCGAGCTCGTCGACTTCCTCCGTGAGAATCGGAATATCTTCGCATGGTCCCCTAAAGACATGCCGGGTGTTCCGAGGAAGTTCGCCGAGCACAAACTCCACGTCCGGCCGGATGCCAAGCCGGTCCGGCAGCCGCTGCGCCGCTTCTCCGAGGAGAAGCGAAGAACCATTAGCGAAGAGATTGCCCGGCTGCTCAAAGCCGGGTTCATCATGGAAGTGTTCCACCCCGAGTGGCTGGCCAACCCGGTCCTCGTCCTAAAGAAGAACGGCAATTGGCGCATGTGTATCGACTACACCAGCCTGAACAAGGCCTGCCCCAAGGACCCGTTTGCCCTATCCCGGATCGACCAAGTCATCGACTCCACCGCCGGCTGCGAGCTCCTGTCCTTCCTGGACGCGTACTCCGGCTACCACCAGATCAAGCTGGACCCGGCGGATGCTCTCAAGACGTCCTTCATCACCCCCTTCGGGGCATATTGCTACATCACCATGTCGTTCGGTTTGAAGAACGCCGGAGCCACCTTCCAGCGCTGCATGCAAAAGTGCCTCTTGCCGCAAATCGTCCGCAACGTGCACGTCTACGTCGACGACATCGTGGTGAAGACCAAGCAGCACCTCACCCTCCTCGAGGATCTCAGGGAAACGTTTGCCAATCTGCGCCAATTCCAAATCAAGCTCAACCCGGAGAAATGCGTTTTCGGTGTACCAGCCGGCCAACTCCTTGGTTTTCTCGTCTCGGAGCGCGGCATTGAGGCCAATCCGGAGAAGATCAAGGCCATCGAGCGCATGCGCAAGCCGGCTCGGCTGCGCGATGTCCAGAAGTTCACCGTCTGTTTGGCCTCTCTCAGCCGGTTCGTCAGCCGGCTGGGGGAGAGGGCCCTGCCCCTATATCAGCTGATGAAGAAGACGACGCCGTTCGAATGGTCCGACCAGGCGGACGAAGCTTTCCGCGACCTCAAGCGCATGCTCTCCACAACACCCGTCTTGGCCGCGCCGGCCGAGAAGGAGCCGCTCCTGATGTACATCGCGGCAACCACCCGCGTGGTCAGCGTGGTGCTGGTGGTAGAGCGCCCCGAGGAAGGCAAGGCACAGCCGGTCTAGCGCCCTGTGTACTACCTAAGCGAGGTCCTCTCCACCTCCAAGCAGAACTACCCCCACTACCAGAAGATGTGCTACGGCGTGTACTTGGCCGCCAAGAAGCTGAAGCAGTACTTCCAAGAGCACGCCATCACCGTGGTGAGCACGGCCCCCATCGGCGAGATCATGGGATGCCGGGACGCCTCTGGCCGGATCGCCAAATGGGCCATCGAGCTAGCCGGCCACATCATCCTCTACGAACCTCGCACCGCCATCAAGTCGCAGGCGTTGGCCGATTTCCTCGTCGACTGGGCGGAGACCCAGTACTTGCCACCGGCTCCCGACGCAACGCACTGGCGCATGCACTTCGACGGCTCGAAGATGGCCTCCGGCTTGGGAGCCGGCATCATACTCTCCTCCCCCAAGGGCGACAAGCTGCGCTACGCGCTTCAAATCCACTTCGCCGCCTCCAACAACGTCGCCGAGTACGAAGCCGTCGTCCACGGCCTCCGACTGGCCAAAGAAATCGGCATCCGGCGTATCCTCTGCATCGGCGACTCCGATCTGGTGGTTCAGCAGGCCTCTGGCGAGTGGGACGCCAGGGACTCCAACATGGCCAGCTACCGCAACTTAGTCCAGCAGATGACCGGCAGCTTCGACGGCTGCGAGTTCCTCCACGTCCCCCGAAACGAGAACGAGGCGGCGGACACTCTAGCCAAGCTTGGCTCCAGCCGGCAAGCAATCCCAACCGGTGTCTCCCTCGAGCACCTGCGCAAGCCGTCCATCGAGCCGTCTCCGGATTCGGAGTCCATCTTCGTCCCGGCCGACCCAACGGTCCCTCCCTCCGTCTCGGGGACTGCCGTCCCGGTCCCGGGGGCTGCCGTCTCCAACCCGGCACCGGGGACTGCCGGCTCCGGCTCGGGGACTGCCAGCGCCGACCTGGGGACTGCCATCCCGGTCCCAGGGGCTGCCGTCTCTGACCCAGCCCTGGTGGCTGCCGGCTCCGGCTCGGGGGCTGCCAGTTCCGGCCCGCCGCCTCCCGACCCGGCCGAACCTTCGGAAGTGGCCGTCCTCACGGTGCTGGAGGCGCCGTCTTGGGCCCAACCGATCCTCACTTTCCTGGCAAGCGGCGAGCTACCGGCGAACGAGGTCGAGGCTCGGCAAGTGCAGCGCCGGGCCTCCGCCTACAGCATCATCAACCGCGAGCTCGTCAAGCGCAACACAACCGGCGTCTTCCAGCGATGCGTCGAGACGGCCAGGGGCCTCGAGATCCTGCTCGACATCCACCAGGGCGAGTGCGGGCACCACGCCGCCTCCCGGTCTCTGGTGGCCAAAGCATTCCGCCACGGCTTCTACTGGCCAACTGCGCTGAAGGACGCCGAGAAGCTGGTCCTCAAATGCAAGGGCTGCCAGCACTTCAAGGCCCAGAGCCACCAACCGGCTGCGGCTCTCCAGACCATCCCCATCGCGTGGCCCTTTGCCGTTTGGGGCCTCGACATGGTGGGACCCTTCAAAACCGCTCGTGGCGGCATGACGCACCTCCTGGTGGCCGTCGACAAGTTCACCAAGTGGATCGAGGCAAGGCCGATCAAGAAACTCGACGGCCCCACAGCCGTCAAGTTCATCAAAGACATCGCTGTTCGCTACGGCGTCCCCAACAGCATCATCACCGACAACGGCACCAACTTCGCCAAAGGCGCGCTGGCGCGCTACTGCTCCGCCTCCGGCATCCGGCTTGACCTGGCCTCCGTCGCACATCCTCAGTCCAACGGCCAGGCGGAGCGGGCAAACGGCCTCATTTTGGCCGGCATCAAGCCGCGACTCGTCGAGCCGCTCGTGCGATCACCCGGCAGCTGGATCGACGAGCTGCCGGCCGTCCTATGGAGTCTTCGGACCACCCCCAACCGCTCAACCGGCTTCACCCCATTCTTCCTCGTTTACGGGGCCGAGGCGGTCATCCCCACGGATCTCGAGTTCGACTCGCCTCGGGTCACCCTGTACACGGAAGTGGAAGCCCAAGCGGCACGCGAAGACGGCGTCGACCTGCTGGAAGAGGCGCGCCTCCTGGCCCTCAGCCGGTCAGCCATCTACCAGCAGAACCTACGCCACTACCACAGCAAGAAGATCAAGCCCCTTGCTTTCCGCGAGGGCGACCTCATACTCCGGCTGATCCAGCGAACAACCGGCCAGCACAAGCTATCCTCCCCATGGGAGGGCCCCTTCATCATCAGCAAGGCCCTGCGCAACAACGCGTACTACCTCATCGACGCGCAAAAGCAAAACAAGCGCAAGAGAGACGCCTCCGGCGAAGAGACAGAACGCCCCTGGAACGCGGAGCTCCTCCGTCCGTTTTACAGTTGAACCATGTATGTATGTATCACTACCCCTTTTGGAAGTTAATGAAAGCAGCAGGTCCCCCGAATGACACTCGGGGGCTACCTTTTCATCTCTATCGAGTTCTTGCGCACTTTACCGCATTCGCCTCCCTCCTGCCGGGTCGGCACGGCCGGCTCGGTGGCTCGGGGGCTCGCCGGCTAGCCCGCGCCGCGTTCTCAATCCGGCCAGTAACGTGCGCACCGCCGAGGCCCTCTCTCTGCCATAAGCCACAGACCGGCCCCCGGCTGTCCAGGCTGGCAAGAGCCAAAGGCTGAAAGCATCCCCACGCAAAAAACGGCTAAGTACGAACGTCCGGCTCGGCCAACCCGGCTCTTCTCTTTCATTCTCCCCCGCACAGACCGGTTGTGCTCCGGCCGGCTTCGCCGCCCGCAGCCAGCCGGCCCAGTAGGCGTTTCGCTCGCGCTCAAAATCCTAAGGCCTAAGTACCGCTCGCTCTCTTTCGAGTCCGGCTCCCCGTCCCAGCTACAGACCGGCTCTCGGCTGTCCGGCTGGCGGGGAGGAGGGCGAAAAAGGGAGAGAACAGGAAGACGGCTTGGGAAAAAGAACAAGAGCGAAACCGCCAGGCGGCAGGCACAAGCATACAAGAAACAAACATGCATCTATATATACAGCAAGGCCCGCGGCTAGTAGTTCATTACAATAAACTCACACCCCCCAGTGGGTGAATTTGCCGGCTAACAAAAGTTTCAAGTTTAAAAGAAAGAGATACAGGAAACTAAAACACCCTAGGCGGCGGCCTCGTCGGCATCACTTGGCGCCGGATCCTCCGTGGTGGCGGTGTCTTTCAAGTCGGCGGCGTCGTCATCCGCGCCGGCCCCCGTCTCGGCTGAGCTCCCCTCCGGGTCCTCGAGTGCCAGACCGAAGTCGTCGGCGGGTAGCTCCGCGCCGTCCGGCGCCCGCTCCGGCACGAACTCACCGTGCGGGGTGAACGACGCGATGTCGCTGGCCCGCACGGCAATCGGCGTCGCTCGCTCCGCCAGGTCCGCCTCCGCCCCGGCCCTCCGCGCCTGCAGCCGGTCCAGGTGGATGCCCGGGTACCAGGACACCACGAGCCCAAGCGCCTTCTCCGCGCCGGCTCGGGCCGCGGATGCCCTCCACGCGCCAAGACGCGCCGCGCCGGCTTCCAGCCAACGCGCCAGCCGGCTCACGGTGGTCGGCACCATCGCACCCGGCCAGAGGGCGGCCACCATCGACAAACCGGCTTCGAAGAGACGGTTCATGTCGCGCTCCACCGCCTCCAAGCGGGCCTTGGCGGCCACGGTGATCTCCGCCACCGACCAGGCGGCGTACTCCTCGATGGCGGCCCCCGCTGCCATCTGCTCTTGCCGATGGGCGTTCACCGCCGCTTCGGCCGGCTCTTGGGTCTCGGGGAAGACCCCTGGAAAAGAAAGGGAAGAACGATCAAAAGGCCGAAGGGCGGAAAACAGAAAGAAATGAAGACGCAAACAAGTAGAGACGCTTACGCGTGAGGAGTTCGTCGATATACAGCGCCTCCTGCAGCGCCTCCCGCTCCCTCGCCGCCAGCGCGTTGGCGCTGCGGTCGCGGTCCGCCTTGAGCTGGGCGACCTCCTCGGCGGCCTTCTTCGCCTCCTCCTCCTGCCGCGCTGCCGCCTGACGGCGCTCCTCGGCGAGCCGGTCCAGCTCGGCCTTGTGGGCGGCGGCTGCCTCGTCCCTCTCCCGGACCGCCCGCGCTGCCTCCTCCTGCCGCTGCCGCCTGGTCACGGAACTGGCCGGTTTCCGCCACTTGGCGCCGGAGCCCCTCCATCTCCGCCGGGTCGACGGCGGCGGCTGCGCATCCGGATCCGGATCCCGGTCAGAAGCCGGACGAAAAAGCGAAATGAGAAGCAAAGAAGATCCGACCCGGCTGCTGCGCAACCGGCCCGGATCTCGGGGGTTACACCCAGTGGGAGCGCTGGTGCGCCCTCACTGGAGGAACGCAAGAAAAAGTTCAAAAAAGTACCTCTGGCCTGGCGAAGCTCCCCCTCCTTGGCCGCCAGCTGGTCCCTGGCCGTGCGGTACCGGCCCAGGAGACGGTTGTATGCCGCCACCCGCTGGTCGTAGATGGACTGCGAGGAAAGAAAAGTTAGCACACAAACGCCTGAGAAGGCCCGATCCGCCTGCTGCGCAGCCGGCCCGGGCCTCGGGGGCTACACCCAGTGGGTGCGCTGACGCGCCCCCACTGGAAAGCGACCAAGCCGGTCAACAAAAGCAAAGAAGAAACGAGACGTAAGAAAGCACGGAGGACAGGCGAACTTACCGCGAAGGTCTGCTCCAGCTGCTGCAGCCGGCCGCTCTCCGCCTGGGCGAAGCTCTGCCACTGGCCGCGGTGGTTGGCGATCTGCAGCCGCAGGGAATCCACCGCCGCGTCCAGTTCGCTCCGGGGGGCGCCGCTCGTCGCCTCGCTGGAGCTCGCCGCCCAGGCCCGCTGCGGCTGAACCGCGGACCCGACGCTGGTTCCGCTGCCGGCTGGCCTCAGTTCGAGGCTGCGCCCCGCGGCCCGCGGCTCCGCAGTCACCAGGGCGCGAGAGCTCCCTGGCGCGGCCTCCGTCCTTGGGGGCGGCGCTCCTCCGCCGCCTGGCGCGGCCTCCGGCTCGCGGTCCCCTCCATCTCCGCCTCCGGCCCCGTCGGCCGGGTCGACAGCCGGCGGCACCTCCGGGTCGGCCGTCAGGTCGGCCGCCGGCTCGTGGTCGCCGGATTCGCCGCGACCGGCTTCTCCCTCGGCGGCCGCACGAGCATCCGCCTCCGCCCGGCGGGCCGGGTCGTGCACCGACTTGGAGCGATGCTCCCCAACCGGCGAAGGCGGTGGCGACGACGCCGTCCATTCCGGCCACGCGGACTCCTCCGCGACCCGCCGCCGCCTCGCCACGACCTCGGCCACGGCGTCGCCCCACGCCTTGGCCGATGCCTCGGCCATCTCCTTCTCGGCCTCGGCCCGGGCCCTCTAGGGTGGTGCCGGACTGGCGGGCCGCGAGCACCTCTTCGGTGGTCTCCGCCACCTCGCGCTCCTCCGCGCCGCTCCGGCCCCGCCGCCGGTCGGCCTCCTCCGCGGCTGCCGCTGCCGCGGCCGCCTCTGCCAGCTCGGGCGCGCTCCTGGACGGTGCGCGAGGGAGATGAAGAAGAAGAAAAGAGAAGAGAACAACAGCAGCAGCGGCAAATAAGGAAACAACTCAACCGCAAAAGAAAACTTACCCTATGACCACGGGAACCGCCCGCGTTGGGCCCGCCGGCGGCGCCATCCGGCGCGCCTTCTTGACGGACCACTTCATGGCGCCCGGCTGCGCCGCAGCGGGGCGCTTCGCAGCCGGCCGCGCCTTGACCGACTGCTTCCCGTGCGGCCGGCTTGAGCCTGCCGGCTCCCCGGTCGCCCTCCTCTGCCGCCCCCTGGGGGCGGCCCCGTTGCCCGCCTCCGCGGCCTACAGAGCTGCATCGCCCGTCCCGTCCTCGTCATCTTCGTCGTCATCCGGCCACTCGCGCAAAACATCCGGGATCAGAGACTTACCGGCTTGAGCGGAGCCGCCGGCTTCCGCGTCCGCGAGGCGCTCCTCGCCGCCTTCGGCTCCCGCGTTGCCGTCTCCCTCGTCCTCCGGGTCCGATTCGTCCCGGTCCGGCTGCAAAACCATGGGACTCGGGCCGTCATGCACCAGCTGGCTCGGAAAGTGCTGTAGCCGGCCCAGGGTGTCAGGGCGCATGAGGAGGGCGTACGTCGCGAAGAACAAAGACCAGAGACTCACCGCTGGCGCCGGGGCATCCCGGCTGTACGGCTCCTTGCCGAATCGCCACTCCTTCACCTTGAGCCCGGCGGCGGAGACGTCGTTGACGCGCTGGGCGATCTTCTCCAGCGTCAGCTCCTTCGTCGACAGTCGGCAGGGGTCGCGCCGGCCGCTCATATCGCAGATCCGGTGCGGCCGCCGCTGCAGCGGCAGTACCCGGCGGCCGATGAAGGCAGCGATGAGGTCCACGGCGGTGAGCCCCTCGCGGTCCGTCATCTCCTTGACCCGGCGGCAGATGCCCAGGATCTCTGTGGACGGGCTCTTCGGGTTGTGCCCCCAGTTCAGCTTCTCAGCCGGAGGCACGTCGACGAAGGGGGGGAGGTTGATGCGGTCGTTGGCTGGGTCGGCGTTCTTCACGTAGAAGGACTTCTGCCACTTCTTGGTGGAGTCCTCGAGCGGCAGCTTCGGGAAGGGGCCCGCCGTCCGGGTAACCGGCACGGCCGCCCCGCACTCGGACATGACGCCGGCGGATGCTCCTTGCTGCTTCAGGTAGAACATGCGGCACCACAACTCCACGTACGGGAGGAGGCCGACGTAGCCCTCGCACAGCGTTGCGAAGCCGGCGAGCTGCAAGATGGCGTTCGGCCCCAGGTGATGCGGCTGGAGGCCGAAGTACGTGAGGAAGCGCCTGAAGAAGACGCTTGCGGGAAGCTCGAGCCCGCGGAGGAAGTGGGTGTAGAACACCACCACTTCGCCATTCCGCGGCGCCGGCACCATCTCCTCGCCAGGCGCGCTCGCCTCCACCTCCTCCGCCGGCGGCAGCCGCCGCGTGCGGCGAAGGTAGTCGATGTCGTCGGCGGTGGCGCCATCGGCGAGAGCGGGAGAGGCGCAGTCGAAGGGGAGAGAGTGCATCGCCGGTGGAGCGGAAAGAGGACGGCCGCGCGAGGGTTGCAGCACGGCGCGGTGGCAGCTCAAGCGGGCGATGGCGCGCGGGCGACGGCGTACGGCGGCGGTGTGCGCAAGAAGGAAGATGGGGAGGCAGAGACGAAGCAACGGGCGGGGGCGGGGGAGCGAATGCCCCGGCCTCTCTCCCTCCCTTCCCATTTAAAGACCACGGCGGAACGTGGGGGAGTGGGATCGTTTGCGCCCACGATCCCCACTCCCCCGCAATGCACAGGCGCATTAAGGCGTGCCTTAACTGCCCCGAGAATTCCAACAGGCGCGTGCGGCCGCAGTAAATCTCGCGCGCGGGCCGAGGCCGCGGCCTAGTGGGACCCAGCCCACCGTGATGTCCCGTCGCGCGCGTGGCCTGGCAGGCCTCATCGGCCGCTGGGCTGCACGTGGCGGGGCTTCGTCTGGCGACTGGCGCGCTCCCCCGTATCGGCTGGACCAGCCGGCCGAACCGTTCGGGCTCCGGCACGGATAAGTACCTCGACCCGGCTCCCGGCAGCCGGTGAACGGCGGCCTCAAGCCGGCACTTCCTCGCCACGCAACCGCGCACCTTCGGGGAGGGGATAAGCTGCAAAGCCTCCCCGCTTGGAGCCGGCGAGCCTTTGCAGCTTCGGGGACTACTGTCGGGGGGATGACCCCCGGGTAGGCAAGCGGACCCGGAGTCCCTTTTCAAAACGTTGGGGCAGCCCGTGCCTCTCCCCCGCCGGCTGGCCGTCCGGCCGGCTTCCCAACGCGAGCCGGCTAGGCCCGGCCCCGGGCCGGGTCCGGCTGTCCACTAGCCGGCTGGAGATGGGTCAGTGGCCGTCCCATCGCTCCCCACGACAAGACAGCCCCCCACGACGGGAGAGCGTGGCTACAGTGCAATCCGTCTCGGGAAGGCGCGACGGCAGAGCTGCCATCCCCGCTGACCGGGACGACCAGCGTCAGCACCAGCGCGCCACTGCAGTCCCCATGACGCCAACCACTCCGTGACGCGCGAGGCGACGAGCCACAATGCCGAGCAGCCGGCGGGCCCCACAGCCGGCTCCAGACGCCGACATCCGGGTCCCGCTGTGTGTAATTTTACCCATGTAACCCTGGGGGGTCGGGCTATAAGACCTCCCAGGAGGCCTCCATGCAGAGGGGTTCAGCTCAGTAGCAACACACGCACTCACATTCACAGGAGAGGCCGAATGAAGAACTAGCTCCTTCTTCCCCCTCCGCCCAAACAGCTCCAGGAGCACCATTGTAACCTTTGAGCCTATCATCCCATTCGGCAGGACTAGGGGTGTTACCTCCCCGGAGGGCCCCGAACCTGGGTACGCCTTGTGTCTCCCGCACGCGCGTGCCAACTTCGCTTCCGGAACCCACCGGCGTCCTCACGCAGCCCCCCACTTTTAGCCATCTCATGGCATCTGCCGTGATTTCACCACGACAATCTGTCATCTTTAATGTTATTTAAGGCATAGTTTAGTAGGGAAAGGTCCTTTAATCGTCAGTTTAGAGAATTATGATATGTGTTATCTGGTGAAATGCGGTCTCTTCATTGCGTTTCTTCTCCTCCTTCAATCTGGTTTATCATCGAAAATTGGTTGCTACTCAAGATTTAATTGGATTGTAATTTGCCTCTCGATTGTTTAACTCTACTGATGGATAAGTTCTCAGTTTAGAGGAAGCAATCTAAATAATTTCACTTGACTATTTCATAAATGAAGTTGGTGAGCTGAGGCGTGTTCATCCACAACCACAACTCCCACCTCTCTTTCCCAACTTGATAAAAAAGTGCTTCTACACAAAGTGAGCGGTTCCAACTTTCTCGCTCGTGAACCGCCTCGCACAGGCAATTCGCAGGCGACCTTCTCTGCCTCCTTTTCTTCGCCGGCGTGGCTGCGGGTCCTCGGCCCCTTCGGCTTCCACTCTGGCGGCCCGACGGGCTGGGGACCCCGGCAACTTCGCTCCGGTTACTAGATAGGATAGGCTTAGTTTTTCCTCGGAGGTGTTGCATTGGTGGTGGAATCAACGCCGCGTCGGAATAAATTGACTCTGCTTCTTCCCCACCCTGGTGGTGCTTCAATCGGCAGCGCCGGGAAGCAGGTAGTCTCTGTGTCTCGTCGGACTTTGGTTTTGACGATGTTAGGTTGTGGCGGCTGGTGCTTGGCGTCTTCTCGGGCGACAACGTCGGCTAGTGCAGAGTATGCGTGTATCTTGGAGTGTGGCGTGTGGATCGCGGCTTGCGGCGGCGTTCTTCTTCTCCGATCACTTTGGATGAAGACGACGCCGTCGGGATCTGGCAGACTTGGGGATGATCCCCGACCGACGTGCCACAAAGACTCGGTTTCGTCGCCTCCGACGGGCCGTTTAATCGGTTCACAAAGCAGCGTGGTCTGCAATGGAGTTCTTCCAGATCTTGGTGTGAAGATTGCTCACGTCTTTCTCCGGTGGTGCCATGGTGGCGGCGGTGATCGACGATGGGCGATGGTTAGATTGGACATATGGATCTCCAAGACACTAGGCCCTCTGTTTGTCTCATGGAGTGACCACATATGTACTCATTGTAATTTGTTTGTTTAATAATGGACATGTGGTAATTCCCCTCTCAAAAAAAGAACTTGATAAAAAAGTCCAGAAAAAACAAAACTATTAGAAACACAATAATCCCCCCCCCCCCCCCCCCCTCACCCCTCTCCCCTGATTTACTTAACCATTTCTTAGGAAAGTTCTAGCGAAAATAGATGGGGATTATGCAGAGCATAACCCATAGGTGTGTCAGCAGCCTACATGGAACACGGATGCGCATACCAGAGAGGCGGAGTGCGCTAAGCTGGCAATAATGTCTCAACATGATCTATTATACTTTTCTATTCATAATGGAGCATTTAGCTGGTGAAGAAATAGTCTATTGATAGATGCTAAGTTATTAAGCAGTGTTCACATTCTCTTAGGGATGTTTTCTTTCTTTTATGGGCTTTAGGATTGTGTGGTTGAAAATATCTACTTCACCTATGGTTTTACTAGATTGTCATTCTTTGCATTATTACATACTGAATGGTAGTTGACTTTTAGGTGGTTGTCCATGAAGGGATTATTAGAGAAAAGCCAAGGAGCAAGGAAGAAGCACGCCAATTCCTGAAAGGTTATGGCCAATGCCCGTTGTCCAGGCACATTGTATCTGATTGCCCCGTGTGTTTATGTATTTAGTAGTTGAACCATTATCTTTACCAGGTTATTCTGGTGGGCATGTGTCAACTGTGGGTGGTGTGGTTGTAACTAATCTTACAACTGGCATGAAGCTTGGCAGTTTAGACAAAGCTGAGGTAGAGCACTGTTCTAACTAACCCATCAAATTTCTTCCTGTTGGAATATTGGTGATCCCATTTTAATGTGTGGTTGAAGTCCAACCGATTGAGTTCTTTCATGCAAGATGAACATCTAAGCAAAAAAGGATATCCTCACAATGTCACAGTGCCTATTGATTTGTATCTTTGGAGTTATTAGCTTTTGATTTCAGAGAAAGAATGCACAGTAATCAATATCAATTGTAGTTTCTTGGCTTAATGTTGCAAACTTTGGTGTATGTATATCTAGCTATAGTTAGCTTAGCTAGCGTAAACTGGAACCTCGTAATCTGTAGTAAAAAACTTTGCAGTTCTATTTCCTTGAGTGTTTTGGTTCATGAGGAACATGTACAACATGAGCTCATTCAGATTCTACCAATAACTCCGCTATAGTCAAAAGCAACCTGGTGTGATTTGATACATGTAATATTTGTGGATATCTGCAGGTGTACTTCCATGACATACCAGATGAGATAATTGAGAACCTGGTATGGTCTCATTTGAATTCGTTACAAGGCATGTTTTGAAATTATTCTTATGTCACCGAGCTACACCATCTTGCTCCATTTTGTTGCTAGATCGACGAGGGTGTAGTATTTAGGGTTGCGGGCGGCTTGCTGCTTGAACATCCATTGACGTTGCCGTTTGTCGAAGCAGTGGTCAGTTTCTATCTTTATCTGCTTCTTGTGGTGCTAACATTCCATTTTATACTCATGTGAACAAGAGCTCATTGATCATGCAGGTTGGTTCTAGTGACAGTGTAATGGGGCTATCAAAGGATCTGGCAAACAAACTCATTCACGAGGCATTGGTGGCATAGCCTAGCAGTTTGGGTGTGATCACCATCGATCGAATCCTTACTGCACTGCATGAAGGTAATGCGATGGCGGAAACCTGTCGAAACATGGTGATTGTTATGGTTTGAATTATATGAAGAATTTCAGGCACCATGGCACGGATATTCATTGAGTGTGCAAGAACACTTCAGAACTGATGCCTGCTATTGTGATCACTGATGAGATGTCACCTACAGTCCTCCTGTGGAAACGTCCTGAATCTTGGTTCTCACATAAGGTGAATTTGTATGATAAGTGAAATTGTTATTTTCTCTTCTGGAGTACATTGTTATACAGATGCAATGACACTGCCTTCTTGTTTGCAATGGCTACATGAAGTGGCTATTGGCCTATTCCAGTTTACACGGTGGCGCTGTTCTTGGACAACTTGGCAAGTGGATGCCTATTATAAAAGAAATGAGAAAGCTGCACTTTACAAACGCCGAACCTGGCTACAACGCCAGTCTAGCTGGCCATTGTACTCGCATGTTTGTGTGTGTGTGTGTGTGTGGGGGGGGGGGGGGGGGGGGGGGGGGGGGCAGCCACCTGGCTAGATTACGGATTAATACCACAAGCATACATGCAGGGCTAAATAATATTATTGGCCTATCTTTTGATCTCACTAATGTGTATGATATGTGAAGACAACCGTTTATACAGTTGAAATTGTAAAAGATGGATATAAATAATTAAAATAAGAAACGATCACATGACACATGTGGTAAGCAATCCAAACTATTAAAAAGATAATGTAGGAAAAAAGGAGAAACACAAATATTGTTTGAACAAAATAATAATTACAAAGAAGCAAGATTTTTTAAAAAGAAACAATGTAGGAAAAAAACGAAACAAAAAAATCTCATAAAAACACCCGGATCAAAGGAAAAAATCAACTCAAAAAGACACAAAAAGAGGAAAGCCCACACGTCACAAGCAGACGTATATATATACAACGGCTCTCCCTCTATCTGAGCATTTGCGAGGGAAAAACGATAAAAGACACATGTCACAACACCCAGGAACAACAACCACTTACACTCCACTCAAAAAAAAAAAACCACTTACACGAAAGAAAAGGGCCCGCAAACCCAGCACAGGCCTGTTGGAAAAAAAAAAGCACGCCGGAGCAAGTAGACAACCGAGCCAGCCTGCACAAAAGACGCACGATTCTTGAAGCCCCGTGTACGACGGTAATGGGGTTGACTGAGACTTTGTTAACTCTCATCTGACTGAGATTCAGCAAAACCGAAAATATATTTCTGAGCAAAGGTAGTTCTACCTGCATAAGGGCTCACAACTGATTTGAGAAAATCAAGATGAGTTAGGTATGCATCACCGATGCGGAGTTCAAGATTACTGTAAACCAAGTCCTAAAGTTACAGGAACGGAAGGAGTACATCACTACTCCGTGCAAATAAACTAAGTATTACTACACTAAAAGGAAAATATTCTGTGATTTGACTACACAAAACATAAGATCCAACACTGACCATATAAATAATAACAAAGAAAAAAATTGTGTGAATAAACCAAATCTAATTGTTGAATATGTAATCCGGCGAAGAGTTTCATAAACATTTCTAGAATTGGCCACGATCAAGGAGCGTAAGAGGTCCACCTAAATAGCCAAGTAAAAAGATTAAGGATTGTTTCCTTTCCACACTTCAAATTATACACTAAATTTAAGTGTTTCATGCCATACGCCCCGATATTGAAAATATTAAGATAGCAATTTTCTACTTTTACAATACATCTAAATCCATTACCGTGGGTACTCACATAAATAGGTACACCCATAATCATGTTGTGCCTTTGTAGAAGTTTATTTTGGTCTATGCAATAAATATGCTAGCCCGTGCGAATGCAGGGTTGACTAGTAATGCTAATAAACCGTGGGTAGTTACACCTTTGGCAATTAACAAAACCGCACATATGATTTTTTGCGCCTCGCGCGATCATGGGGGACTTCCTTGAAGCTTCCACCTCAAGCCTCTCCTCGCAATCACTAACTGCCGGAGCACATGTCGTTACAAGAATAGAGCGCAGCGACAACCTGATGCGGGTGTTCACATTTACCGCCAGTCACAGCCATGAAAGAAGAGGGCATTCCCGTGGTATTCATACCGGGGGCGGGGGCTATCGCACCCCCCTCACGCGCAACCCCCAGGCGCCCCTGGCATGGGGACTTCTTCTAATCTTCTCGTTGCAAGCACTAGGCTTGATTCTCCTTGCTTGCTATAGGTTCGCGAGATGTTATGGGCTAACTGATTGCAAGGACGGTCGAACATACACCTCTTCTTATAGAAGCAAGACGTCAAGACAGTTATATGGGGCACCAAGTGGAGGGAATTCATGCAAGCACATGAAGTTGCGCTCAGAGAAATAGTTGTTTTCGAGCCTGTTGCTTCGAAAATATCTCTGAAATCAGTGTTTTTAATCAGGACAGGCAAAAAAAGACAGCAGTCAACAACATACGAAGTAGCGCAAGATTCACCCCCCAATGATTCAGTGTTCCCCTTCTGATGTTAGCAATGGCACTGTGAAAGTGAGATGGCAAGGCAGATTAATTTGATGGTGCAAACCAAACTACTTAAATGTCATGATGCGTCTTCTGTAAGGACAAAAACTTTATTGTAGTAGGATTGTGAACTTTATTGTAGTAAGATTCACCCCCCCCCCCCCCCCCCATGGGTCTCTCACGACGTTGGTTCCCGCCCTGGTGGGCCGGGTTGAGGACCCCTAGGTCGGTTCCATCCTGGGCCACGTTGGGCGCCCCGCGCCCCATGGCGGATTATACGAAAGACCGCGGAAGACTTGACGTACAAGGCAAAGATTCCGGAGCCGTGGAGGACTTTAGCTCCACCGACGTAGCCGACTAGGATCTGTAACCCTAGGACCCCCGGTATGCTATATAAGCTGGGGCCGAGTGTAATAGCCTGGCTTAATAGGGATGACAGACTACTCATATCAATAAGGAATTTCTTCTTTTTCGGCAGCCCATTCGGAAAGAACTCCAAAGTTAAGCATGCTTGACTTGGAGCAATTTCAGGATGGGTGACCGACTGGGAAGTTGGTCCCAGGTGCGCATGAGTGAGGTCAAAGTGCGCAGGAAAGACTAGTGTTGATTTGTGGGGCCAGTCTAGATCCCGCCAGGAGTAACGAGTAACGGCCAGTAACCGGCGGGTGTGTCCGGGGCGTTACACCGGGCTCATCGATGGACAAGATATAATCCTTGGTATTCACCTGTACCTTGTACACACCCCAACGCAATATATACGAGCAGGAGTAGGGTATTATCTCCACCGTGAGAGCCCAAACCTAGGTAAATCCTTGCTTCCTGTTACCATCTAGCCCAATGGCCTAGCTAGGACACCCTACAGAGGGATCTACCGGATCTAGCTCCGACACCATTATTGGTCCCGTATTCATAGCTCTGTGTGCATCCTAGTAGCATGGCGATCCCTACTCCTTGCATTGACATCGATCATAAGTCCTTCTCCATGCCTAATGGTCAGTTGCGTTGATGCAAGACTTTCTATGTTTCTGACTTCTTAAAACCCCAACCATTTTCTATTTTCCCCTTAAGTGCAAGGGATAGGCTTGCGCTCAGTACTGCATAGGTAGTTGAGCGGTTAACTAACACAGACAAGCGATCTTGCTATTGTACATGGTATGTCTTGGGTTGGTGTTTTTGAAGCAATCGCCAAAGCATAATTTCTTTTGTCTATGATGGTCATTGCTTTGTTCCTAACATAATTTTGGCATTCTCTCTAAACTTTCGGCAATGGGAATTTGGGCTCCACAAAAGTATTTTTCTATTTCTCGACCTCCATGGAAATGGAACTAAGGGGACAACATGTACCACTCCCTTGCTGGTTAACTTTTGCATGCTCACATGGTGAACATGGATATCACTTTCGGCTTTAGAGTTGGTAGCAGTGAGCTTTGGTAGTCAACCTTCTTACTCGAGGACAAGCAAGGTTTAAGCGTGGGGAGGTTCTTTTACGCATTTTTAGAGCTCATTTGTTGCATGTTCTCTGCATATATCATATCCCATTGAACCAAATATGTGTCCCTTATGCGTGATTGCCGGTTTTTACACTTTTCATTGTGAGCATTGCATAATTCATATTTTATTTGGTTTTTATTAGATTTATTTATTTTCTTGTGTCTACACATGTTTTGGAGCGACCTAGGACCAAGCACAATGAAAGGGCCAAAGATGGGTTCAATACAGAGGACTTCTGGCAGCAGACTTAGGCGTTTCGGAGAGTGAAAAAGTCTTTTATTTTTTGGATTTCTATTTATGTGCCCCTGGATGCTTAGTTGTGCTTAGTTTTGCCCAAGGCATCTAACTTTCCTCACTTATCCCCTCCACCACTCGCCCCATTCTCACAAAAGCTCAAACGGAGCCTTGCCGTCGGGTCAAAGTAGTTGACCGTCACGTGCTCAGTTACTGATGTGTGGGGCCGGAGATCTTAGGACATGTGGGCCTCGTATGACAGGTGGGCCGCGGTCGTGACCGCCTATGACGAGTGGGACCTGGGCTGGGTGAGCTATCATTTTCTTTTGCCTAAATTAGCCCGACTCGAGCGACCAGCCACATCCCCCACACAGCCCCATGCCGCCGCCGCCGTGCCCCTAGCAGCCTCGCCGCCCACTCCGCCCATCCATCTGAGCTTCGATGGCGAAACGTCCTGGTGCTACGGCGTAGCCCTTGTTAGCCTGCAAGTGCACAAGGTTTAGTTGTAGCCTTTTCGAAGTAAGAGTATCGATCTCACAGGGAGCACATGAATCATTCTTGGGTCCTTTGCAAGGTGCAAATGATGTGCCTAAAAGTTGTAAATGATCCGGAACAGTAAAAGTAATAATAATGAAGTTGCAAGTGTAATGATGACTAAAATTAAATAATTGATAATATAAATAAGACTTGAAGCAAATGATTAAAAACGTTCCCGGGGGTCCGGAATCCCCTCTAGTGTGCATCTATAGCGGTGCCTAAACACAATGCTATTTCGGATTCCTAAGCCACTTTACATGTTTCTCTTTGTGGACGGAGCTAGTACAGATACGTGCATACTCGTGGTATCTCCGTATCCCATACACCACCACCGTTCTTCCCCACTCCGGTTATCAAACGGTGATTAAGGGGAAAGAGGTCCCCGTGGACGCAGCCAAATTGGTCTCCGTTTTACCCCGTGTTGCAACTATCCGCTACGAAGGAAGAAGGGGCCTGACACGTCACCCATCTCCACAACCACACAGTTAGCCAACAGCAATAACCTTCCGTCCAAAGTTGGCATACGTTGGATGGTCGACTTCATCCAACGTCAAGAAGATTATCAACATAAACATGCAAAGAGGATATTAAATCGTAATATCAAACAACCTATTACACACTAGGGTTCATCCATACCCCGAGAACAACTGGTCTACCACTACTGCAGGCAATCGCTAACGCGACACATGAATCAGAGACCCCGCGACCAAACTGTGTGCGCTGCATGCATCGCAAACGGTTTCGTAATAAAACCGTTGCCAATAATATGAACTGTTTGCGATGCCGGAGACATAAAAAAAGATTCAGATTAGAGACGCGTGTGCGATACGTGTCATACAGTTGATCCATACGAACTGTTTGCGATAAGCCAGAAGAACAAACACGGTCAGCCGGTTTGAGGTGTGTGCGATACACGGCATACAGTTCACTCGGATGAACTGTTTTTGAAACCCAACACAACAGAAACGGGCAGTCAGATCAAGGTGTGTGCGATATACGGCATGCGGTTCACTCGGATGAACTGTTTGCGATTACCCAACACAACAAAAACGGCTCAACTTAACAAGGTGTGTGTGATACGCGGCAAATAGGTCAGTAATCCGAAATGTGTGGGAAGACGGATAACAACATGGACGATTCCTGCGAATAAGCTGTCTGTGTTGTGGGCAAACGGTTGGTGGTAAATAATTGTCAGCGATTGATGAAATCATCACCGACGGGTTCTGTAGTTTAGTCCGTGTGCAATGTGATTTTCTCTGTCTGCACAACATCTATGCTCTGTCTACAGAACAACAAACATATATACTTATAAGGACATGATTGCATAACCAACTTTAACATCCACTGATGTTATATCACAGATACCAGAAAAATTGCAAGGTTCAAATTCTAGCTTTACAAGGCCCAAATTCAAAGATTACAAGGTTCAAACTGTTCTTACAAATCAGATTCATCTTCTTCAGAATCTGAGCCATGCACTATTTGTGCGAATGGATCAGTCACCGAGAAGTCATATATCGGTTTGATAGTGTGACTTCCCAATAATCTGTCATTTGTAGTTCCAAACTGAAATTTAGCTTCTGTAGAGACTTTTCCATTTAGTTGTAGACGCCTGTGCTGATCAGCAAACCATTCACTTCTGCGCACTAAATTTAGTGCAAACCTCATTACCTTGAGCACACTTGCTCTCTGAACAAAGAACCTGGCGAATTTAATCTCTGGTGTGGTGCCTCGGTACTGGTTCAAAGTAATTTCTGTGAGATGAAGATCAAGGCATTCAATGGGATTGTTATATTGCGCCACATTTTCCACTTTCGGGCCTGCCTCTATCTGCAAACGAAGACAACATATTAGTGCCTAGCTGCAGTTTTGAAAACTTTGGGCCTCTTTGATTTGCAGGATTTCTAAAATACACGAATAGAGTGACATGACATCTTCAATCGTTCATGATTAACATCTCAAAAAATATATATATTGAAATCCTCCAAATTTCCTTTAGAAATCATACTACATTTGTCATTGTAATCATGGGTAAAAGTAACAACAAATTGAACTCCGTTGTGGTTAACAATTAACATGAAAGGAGCATCACCTCGATGTATAGCTTCTCCATGCACGGAAAGCATCTAAGGAATCTAACAACTTCATCCAGATCGGGGCCGACAGATTGTAGTGCCAAGATCTTCACTGTGCGCGGAGACGGGGTCAACCTTGTGGGAATCATTTTCTGGATGACAGCCGAACATAGATCAACAAAACTTAGATAAAATGTGATGTCCAATAAGAAGAATGAGAAGAATAAGACTGTTATACCTGAGCGGGTAATGATCCAGTAACAAGTCCGGAGAATTCAGCACACGAATAGCCCAACGCTGTCAATTTCGATGCGTCGTTGACCGTGGTTCTTGTTGGACCTTCTTTATCAAATAAAATCAATCTCTCATGGAAAGGCGCATTCTCAATGACCATTTCGTGAAACACCTGAACTGACAGCCTGTTGCGGCACCAGCAATGCACATACATCGTACGAACATTCGTCGAGGCGATGCGGAGGCTACTGAACCCATCCATCACCTGAAGACGAAGGTACTCGAGCGCTGTACAGCTGCCGAGCAGGCACTCCAAATCCTCCCTGGAGATGCAGACGCCCATGAGCTCGAGGTGCTTCAGTTTAGGGAGATGAAGAGCGGGCGCGGCATCAATCTGGGGGAAAAGGCACTGCCTGAACGTAGCGCGGCGCAGTGTGGGCGCGAGGTGGAGAGCGGACGGCGGGAGCGAACGCGGATGTCCAGCATGAAAGCTGAGTTCCTCGAGCTGATCTAGGGTGGGGGATAGGAACCACTCGTGAAACTTGCTTTCGGCCCTGAAGTTGGAACGGAACTTGCCGATGACAAGGTGTCTGACCGGCCCAGGGTGCGTGGCGAGGATGTGGGACAATGCGTCCAAGCATTTGCGCTTCCCTCTGCAGAGCTCGTCATCCTCGATGAGGTCCAGGGGGGTGGAAAGCCAGAGGAGGCGCCACCACTGGGAGAGGACAGTGGTCCGCACGCCAGATTTGATGGGGATGAGGGATATGATGGTTACCAACATCTCGTCGGGGAGGCTGCTGATGAAGTCCACGCTCGCGGGAGGCTCTTGCGGTTCTGGCTCAACCCGCCCCCGCTTGTTGGCCGGCTCGTCCTCCATCGCAGCAGGCGGCGATCCTCGGCGGCGGCGCTTATAGATAAGAACGGAGGAGTAGGAGGAGCACTAGAAACTGTTCTACCTACCTTCCTGAGGCGGCCGAAACCAAGGACATCAATAAATTTTGCTCGCTGGCAGGTCAAAGGGCTCGCTTCCTGATACGTCTCCAATGTATCTATAATTTATGAAGTATTCATGCCATGTTTATTAAAGTTTTATATGATTTTGGTGCACTTTTATATGGCTTTTATATGATTTTTATGGACTAACATATTGACCTAGTGCCCAGTGCCAGTTGCTGTTTTCTGCTTGTTTTTGGTTTTCCAGAAAATCCATATCAAATGAAGTCCAAATGCAGCGAAACTTTTTGACAATTTTTTCTGGAAGGAAACAGACCCAGGAAGCTTCGGGGGAGCAGCAGAAGAGCCACAGGGGCCCCACAAGCCACCAGAGCGCGCCACCTCCCCATGTGCGCCCTTGTGCCTCGTGGGACTCCTGTGGCACCTCTTTGCGTGATTCCAACGCTGAAAAATCCTATATATTCAGAAACCCCCGAAAGTTAACCTAGATGAGTTTTTACGCCGCCGCAAGCCTCTGTACCAAGGAGATCCCATCTGGAGCCCTTTTCCGGCACCCTGCCGGAGGGGGAAATCATTACCGGAGGCCATCTGCATCATCCCGGCGGTCTCCATGACGAGGAGGGAGTAGTTCACCCTCGGGGCTGAGGGTATGTACTAGTAGCTATGTGTTTGATCTCTCTCTCTCGTGTTCTTGATTTGGCACGATCTTGATGTACCGCGAGCTTTGTTAATATAGTTGGATCATATGGTGTTTCTCCCTCTCTATCTTGTTGTGATGAATTGAGTTTTTACCTTTGAGGTTTAACTATTATCGGATTGAATATTTGTATGGATTTGAGAACACTTGATGTATGTCTTGCATATGAATACCCGTGGTGACAATGGGGTATTATATTGATTCACTTGATATATGTTTTGGCACTCAACTCGCGGATTCCCGGGGTGACATTGGGGTAATCTATGCATAGGGGTTGATGCACGTTTTCGTCCTACTTTCTCCGGTAGAAATCTTGGGGCACTCTTTGAAGTTCTTTGTGTTGGATTGAATATTATGAATCTGAAGTTGTTTGATGCATATCAAATAATCAACTCACGGATACTTGTGGTGACATTGGAGTATCTAGGTGACATTAGAGTTGGTTGATGCATATCATATGGTGTTATTTTAGTACGAACTCTAGGGCTGTTTGTGACACTTATAGGAATAGCTCAATAGATTGATCGGAAAAGATAACTTTGAGGTGGTTTCATACCCTACAACAATTTCTATCTTATGTTCTCCGCTAATAGGAACTTTGGAGTGATTCTTTGTCGCACGTTAAGGGACTGTTATATGATCCAATTATGTTAGCATTGTTGAGAGATTGCACTAGTGAAAGTATGAACCCTAGGCCTTGTTTTTAAGCATTGCAATACCGTTTGTGCTCACTTTTATCGTTTGCTACCTTGCTGTTTTTATTTATTCAGATTATAAAAATATATTTCTATTATCCATACTACACTTGTATCACCATCTCTTCGCCGAACTAGTGCACCTATACAATTTGCCATTGTATTGGGTGTGTTGGGGACACAAAAGATTTCTTGTATTTGGTTGCAGGGTTGTTTGAGAGAGACCATCTTCATCCTACGCCTCCCACGGATTGATAAACCTTAGGTCATCCACTTGAGGGAAAATTGCTACTGTCCTACAAAACTCTGCGCTTGGAGGCCCAACACGAGTCTACAAGAATAAGTTGTGTAGTAGACATCAAGCTCTTTTCTGGCGCCGTTGCCGGGGAGGTGAGTGCTTGAAGGTATATCTTTAGATCTTGCAATCGAATCTTTTAGTTTCTTGTTTTATCAATAGTTTGGTTTATAAAATAAAACTACAAAAAAATATGGAATTGAGGTTGCCTCATATTATTCATCTTTATAATGTCTTTCTTGAAAATGATGGATCGGAAAATTGTGCTCAATTGATAGAAGAAGAATTCAATAAAATGTTTGGCATAAAATATTTGAATGATGAGCATGATTGCAATGTTGTTAGTATGAATTCTTTGAATATCCATGATGCTAATGATATGCAAAGCTACAAGCTTGGGGATGCTATGTTTGATGAAGATGATATTTTTAGTCCCCCAAGTTTTGATGAGCAAATTTATTATGATGATAGCATGCCTCCTATTTATGATGATTATATTGATAAAAGTGGATTTGGAGTGGTCACAACTTTTTTTAATGATAATTCCACTATTTTGGAAGAGGTTTCAATTGATTATGACAACAAAGTTGCTATCTATGATGATTATTGTGATGACATGTATGCTATAAAGAATAATGATAACTATGAAACTTGTCATCATGATTTTAATTTTCAATTGGATTATGCCAATCAAGTATCTCCTGATAGTTATTTTGTTGAGTTTGCTCCCACTATTATGAATGAGAAGAACTTATGTGGAGAGTAATAAAATTTCTATGCTTGTAGATCATGAAAAGAATGATTTATGTGAAAGTTATATTGTTGAATTCATTCATGGTGCTACTGAAAATTATTATGAGAGAGGATCATATGCTTATATAAATTTCAACAACATCAAGTGCCCTCTCTTTATGTTGAAAGTTTTGAAGTTATGCTTGTTTTGCCTTCCTGTGCTAGTTGATTCTTGCTCCCTTAAATTGTTTGCTCACAAAATCCCTATGCATAGGAAGTTGGTTAGGCTTAAATGTGCTTGTCATATGATTCATGACGCTCTCTTTGTGTTTCAATTCTTTACTTTTATGCGAGCATCATTGAAATCATCATGCCTAGCTAAAAAGGCATTAAAGAAAAGTGCTTGTTGGGAGACAACCCAATTTTTGTACCTACTGTTTTTGTGTGTCCACATGATTAATCTCCTGTAGTAATCATGTTTTATATGTTTTCTTTCAATAATGTGCCAAGTAAATCCTTTGGGATAGTGTGGATGCTTGTTGATTTGATTCTGTGCAAAAACAGAAACTTTTGCGTCCAGTGCTGGAATTTCTATTCTGTACTGGAGCGTGAGAAAATTCTGAAATTTTTACACAGTATTGGGTTACAAAGTTTTTACGTTTTCCTAATTTTTCAGAATTGTTCGAGGTATAGAAGTATGGTTTTTAAATCGCTCACTATATGCTGTTCTGTTTTTGACAGATTCTGTTTTTATTGCATAGTTTGCTTGTTTTAGTGTTTCCTTAGCTTATATTATGAGATATAAATTGTGTAAATGATATAATACAGTAGGCATTATGTGATAACAATTATGAATCTTATCTTGACAGTACCTAAGTGGATGATTTATTTTTATCATACTAACCCATCTCACAAGTTCTGTTAAGTTTTGTGTGATTGAAGTTTTCAAGTTTTGGGTGAGATATCGATATGAGGAGAATAAGGAGTGGCAAGGCCCTAAGATTGGGGATGACCAAGGCACCCCAAGGTAGTATTCAAGGAAGACCCAAGCATCTAAGCTTGGGGATGCCCCGGAAGGCATCCCCTCTTTCGTCTTCAACACTATCGGTAACCTCACTCGGAGCTATATTTTTATTCGTCACATAATATGAGTTTTGCTTGGAGCGTAATTTTGTTTTGGTGATATTTGCTTGATGTTATCAATAATCATGTTTTATATCTTTTAGTTGAATAAAATGTCAATTATAGCCTTTACCATGCTCAGTTTGCAAGTTCATGTGTTGCTGTTTGAAAACAGAAAGTTTTCTGTTATGTCTAGAATATTCCTGAATAGTCAGAGCATGATAAAAATCTGAAATTTTTACACAGTAAGAATGCATGAGTTCTCTGTCACATGGTAATTTTTAAGAATTTTTGGAGTTAGGGAAGTATGAATTCTTATTCACCCTTTACAGACTGTTCTGTTTTGGCAGATTGCTGTTATAGTTGCATTGTTTGCATATGTTTGCTTGTTTAATGATTCTATTTGAGGATAGGAGTATTAAATATGCAGAGGCATTTAGTATGCAATGTTTAATTATAATTTTAGTAATTTTCTACAGTAGAGAATGTTAAGGTTTTGAGTTGATTTATACTAACTTATCTCACGAGTTCTTGTTGAGTTTTGTGTGGATGAAGTATTTAAGATTTAGGGAAACCGTGATATGAGAGGAATTAAGGAGACACAAAAGCTCAAGCTTGGGGATGCCCAAGGCATCCCACCTTTCTTCATCAACAATTATTGGTTAGTCTTGGTTGAGCCTAAGTTTTTGCTTCTTCACATGAGATGTGTTATTCTTGGAATGTCATTTTATTTTGTTTTCTTTGCTGTTTGAATAAAATACTTAAGATCTGAAATTTTTAAATGAGAGAGAGTCCTCACATAGCCACCTATTTACTTAACCACTCATTTGGTCTTCACTTATATCTTTTTGGAGTAGTTTTTCATTTACTCTTATTCTTCACTTATATCCTATGAGTAAATTGTTGAATAAATTGAATATCATAAAGTTGAAATTATATGTGCTTCATATGCTTGTATCATGCCTAGTAGTAGTTTCACATTGGGTTTAGAAAGTGAAATCTATTGAAGCTTGACAATCACAGTATTGGTCATACAAGCAATTCATGAATGATTAGTATAAGGAAGAGAACTTTCACATATAAATATATTATCTTGGACATCTTTTATGATTGTGAATACCCATTAATTATTTTCAAACTTGAGCAAATTAGTTGAAGTTGGACAAGGAAGACAATGTAATGAGTTATGTTTGGGTATATTTGCATAGAAGTTATATTGTTATGGATCCTCCAACATGTGGTGCTTGCTTAGGATATTTTGCTAGCCAAAAATTCGTACTAAGTAGAGATACTACTTGTGCATCCAAAAACCCTTAAACCCAGTTTCTTACCATGAGTGTCCACCATATCTACCTATGGATTGAATAAGATCCTTCAAGTAAGTTGTCATCGGTGCAAAAAGCAATAAAAATTGCTCCTAAAATGTGTATGATCTTTTATTGTAAGGGAAAATAAGAGTTGTACGAACTTGTGATGGTAAAGAAATAAAAGCGACGAACTGCATAATAAAGGTTGCTATCACAAGGGGCAATATAATGTGACGTTCCTTTGCATTAAGGGCTTGTGCATCGAAAACTAAAAAGCGCATGACAACCTCTGCTTTCCTCTGCGAAGGGCCTATCTTTTACTTTTATGCATTTACTTTTATGTATTTACTTTTATGCAAGAGTCAATAAGTATTCATTCGCATTTCAACCTCAATTATTCTCTAGTTGGCAAGCATCATGTGGTGGGGAAAGATCCAGGCACATATGGACAGTCAAATATATTTGATCATGAATTATTATTGTTGACAATTATCTCTATGATAAATAAGTTGGGAGGCAAAACATTAAGCCCCTATCTTTCTCTGTGTTCGATGGATGCCATTTGTTCTAAAAATATGCTTTGAGTACTAGCAATCACAGAAGACTATATGATAATTGAGTATGTGGAGCTCTTACTTAGACTTTGTTGAAATTAAGTTGAATTGCAATTGTTTGGTGACTAAGAACATAGGTTGTTAAGTTTCAAAAGATTGCATTGTTTGAACCATAACATGTGAATTGATTGCTACTTTATCATGATGAGTTTTATGAGAAAGAGTTGCTGTTATGATGCTAGGAAAAGTGATTGAAATTATCATTGATCAAACTTATGCACTATGCTAGCATTCACACTTCATAAATTATTTCTTTTATCATTTACCTACTCGAGGACGAGCAGGAATTAAGCTTGGGGATGCTGATACATCTCCAACGTATCTATAATTTATGAAGTATTCATGCCATGTTTATTATAGCTTTATATGATTTTGGTGCCCTTTTATATGGCTTTTATATGATTTTTATGGACTAACATATTGACCTAGTGCCCAGTGCCAGTTGCTGTTTTCTGCTTGTTTTTGGTTTTCCAGAAAATCCATATCAAATGAAGTCCAAATGCAGCGAAACTTTTTGACGATTTTTTCTGGAAGGAAACAGACCTAGGAAGCTTCGGGGGAGCAGCAGAAGAGCCACAGGGGCCCGACAAGCCACCAGGGCGCGCCACCCCCCCAGGTGCGCCCTGGTGCCTCGTGGGCCCCCTGTGGCACCTCTTTGCGTGATTCCAACGCTGAAAAATCCTATATATTCAGAAACCCCCGAAAGTTAACCTAGATGAGTTTTTTCGCCGCCGCAAGCCTCTGTACCAAGGAGATCCCATCTGGAGCCCTTTTCCGGCACCCTGCCGGAGGGGGAAATCATCACTGGAGGCCATCTTCATCATCCCGGCGGTCTCCATGACGAGGAGGGAGTAGTTCACCCTCGGGGCTGAGGGTATGTACTAGTAGCTATGTGTTTGATCTCTCTCTCTCTCGTGTTCTTGATTTGGCACGATCTTGATGTACCGCGAGCTTTGTTAATATAGTTGGATCATATGGTGTTTCTCCCTCTCTATCTTGTTGTGATGAATTGAGTTTTTACCTTTGAGGTTTCACTATTATCGGATTGAATATTTGTATGGATTTGAGAACACTTGATGTATGTCTTGCATATGAATACCCGTGGTGACAATGGGGTATTATATTGATTCACTTGATATATGTTTTGGCACTCAAGTCGCGGATTCCTGAGGTGACATTGGGGTAATCTATGCATAGGGGTTGATGCACGTTTTCGTCCTACTTTCTATTGTAGAAATCTTGGGGCACTCTTTGAAGTTCTTTGTGTTGGATTCAATATTACGAATCTGAAGTTGTTTGATGCATATCGAATAATCAACTCACGGATACTTGTGGTGACATTGGAGTATCTAGGTGACATTAGAGTTGGTTGATGCGTATCATATGGTGTTATTTTAGTACGAACTCTAGGGCTGTTTGTGACACTTATAGGAATAGCTCAATAGATTGATCGGAAAAGATAATTTTGAGGTGGTTTCGTACCCTACAACAATTTCTATCTTATGTTCTCCGCTAATAGGAACTTTGGACTGATTCTTTGTCGCACGTTAAGGGACTGTTATATGATCCAATTATGTTAGCATTGTTTAGAGATTGCACTAGTGAAAGTATGAACCCTAGGCCTTGTTTTTAAGCATTGCAATACCGTTTGTGCTCACTTTTATCGTTTGCTACCTTGCTGTTTTTATTTATTCAGATTATAAAAATATATTTCTATTATCCATACTACACTTGTATCACCATCTCTTCGCCGAACTAGTGCACCTATACAATTTGCCATTGTATTGGGTGTGTTGGGGACACAAGAGATTTCTTGTATTTGGTTGCAGGGTTGTTTGAGAGAGACCATCTTCATCCTACATCTCCCACGGATTGATAAACCTTAGGTCATCCACTTGAGGGAAAATTGCTACTGTCCTACAAAACTCTGCGCTTGGAGGCCCAACACGAGTCTACAAGAATAAGTTGTGTAGTAGACATCACTTCCCGGTGAGCCTGCGCGGCGAACTGCTCGCATGCGTCCCATCGAGCCTGCACGGTGGACAGCTCGCACGCGTCCTGTCTAATCAAACAGCTGCCCGTTGTAGTAAATGGTTAGTGGAACGCCCACGATTGGAGGAATACAACCGTTTGCGATAATAACGTGGCAGCTATTTGTTCCAAAATGCCTAGAAAACGCAAATAATGTAAAAGGAAGGCAAAACGAATGCTGAATAATTTCATATTTTAGCACGGCACTCCTCTAGTTGCATGTTGCCTTTGTAAAATATATCAAGGTGGGAAGAGTCAGCGTATGTTGTTTCGGACACAGAGGTGACACGTTCCCTCTCGGAACCATGAGGCTTCTGGAGAGAAGCTACGGTTTGTAAGAAGGTGATACCAAAACATGTCCCCAAATTGGAGAAAAAATTTACCACATCATGTTGATGCCATGCCATGACACCATGCCAAGTTTCATGATTTTCAGGAGAGTTTTGGATTTACAGGAATTTTAAAACCAAGTTTCTCAATGTTTCCGGACGAGCCACGATGCCCAGATGTTTGAAATTCATTCCCATTCCATGCATGGGACCTAAACATTCACCCAAGGACACAAATATGATTTTTAACCCATTTTGGTGCACTGGAGCATGTGCCTATAGTTCAAATTTGAATTACGCACATTAAATTCCTAGAAACTCAATTAATGTATAAAAAAGGCCAAACGAACCCTGAATAATTCCAAATTGTAACATGAAACTCCTATAGTTGCATGTTGCCTCTGTAAAATAAATCAACACGGGAAGAGGCGGCGTATGCCGTTTCACACACAGGGGTGACACGTTCCCTCTTGGAACCACGAGGCTTCTCGAGAGAAGCTACGGTTTGTAAGAAGCTTATACCAAAAGTTATCCCAAATTGGCCAATTTTTTTTACCACAGCATGTTGGTGCCATGTCATGACACCATGCCAAGTTTCATGATTTTCAGGCGAGTTTTGGATTTACAGGAGTTTTAAAACCAAGTTTCTCAATGTTTCCGGACGAGCCACTATGCCCAGATGTTTGAAATTCATTCCCATTCCTTGCATGTGACCTAAACATTCACCCAAGGACACATATATGATTTTTCAACCCATTTTCGTGCACTGGAGCATGTGCCTGTAGTTCAAATTTGAATTATGCACATTAAATGCCTAGAAACTCAATTAATGTATAAAAAAGGCCAAACGAACCCTGAATAATTCCAAATTGTAACACGAAACTCCTATAGTTGCATGTTCACTGTAGATAAATGGTATAGCAATTCAAACATCGTCCTTTCCCGCCGTAACCCCATTTTGTTTTTCAAATCTCAATGAAAAATCAAGTATACCACAAACAGTTTATTAGCAAGAATCGTGTGCGATGGAGTATAAAATATCTAGGGGTACCCTCATGTATGGCTTACGCCAGAAGTTTCGTCGGCTACAGTCCATCGCCAGCGCGGCAACCACACTTGGGCGCCAGTTTTTCGCTGCACCGAGCGAAAATTTGGCAACCGTGGAAATATCTAGATCGCCGCCTCCCCCCTGCCCAAAAGCCACATTTCCACTGTTTCCTCCTGCCTTTCCAAGTTCAAACCTTCACTGCTTGCTTGCAGCACCGCCTGCTCGCCGGCGACGCTCCTTCCTGCTGCGCGGCCTCGTCGATATAGTCAGATAATCCACACCCCACCCCAACCTCCTCCTCCATCCCACATGCCCCGACCGCCGGCACGACACCTTCCACCCAAATCACTTCCCCATCCTCCAAATAAGCGCCGCCCATAGCCATTTTGCACGCAGTATAGCCAGGAGCTCAAGGAGCATCTGGCAGCGGAGAAGCAAATCGCGGCCGCATGCGCGGATGAGGTCGCAATGGCTGACATGCGTGCCGACTGCTAGATCTTGAAGGAGCACCTCGCTGTCGAGGCCACCGTCGACGCCTCGCGCGCGGACGCCACCACGCGGTTGGCTGCTTTAAACTATAGTTCGTGGTGTTTTCTCGAGGCCACCGCCGGTGCCTTCTAGTGAATTGTCCTCTGTAATGTTAATATGCAATCTGATCTACTGAAATGTGATGTTAAGTTAACAGTTTTGTTCAACAATTGCTATATTTCCCAGTAGTTCTTAAGCATGCTTGGTTTGGTTAACTGTCTGACTTCTAGTATACGTTCTATTCTGCAATACGGTGCTCAGTTAACTGTTTGGTTCATTTGTTGTGTTGTCTAGTTAACTGTTTGGTTCAATTCTGCAATGTGATGTTCATTTGTTGTGGGTACAATTTTGTATTGTTATGCATGTGAGAAATACAACGAATTTGGCTGTACAAAATACGTAGTACATGAGAAACATATACATTTGCCATATTTCCTAGTTCTTAAGCATGCTTGGTTTGGTTAACTAGCTTTTCCATGCGGCTCAAATTAATCTGCTGGATCTGCAATTTGTTTATTTTTCATTAACATATTCTACTGATAGTATGCCAACTCTCACTTAACCTGATCAATAACTGCCTTATATGTGTTGCAGGGAAACAATGGGAGGCACTGAGGTTTACCATCGAGGTTCGCACATGCATGGTCCTTTGTCTAATAGCACATTATTGTGCAATTGCAGGAACTATTCTAATATTTAGGTTTTTAACAATTTGGTCTTGCACATGTAGGTCCTGCTTTCAGAGGTTTAGACCCACTGTTCGATCCATTTTTCATATGGGGAAATGAGATGGACATGAATATCAGTCAAGTCAAGAAACTCGAAAAGATTGTTAGGATAAAGAAACTAGCGTTGAATAACAACAAGATCTTTGTTTGCACAATGAAGAAGACATCGGTCAACTATAGGATGGTACTAACTCTTTTACCTTGTGTTTTTTCCTATGCGCCATTTCAAAATTTAGAACAGATATTTATGCATATCTTTGTTTTTAGTCCTTTCCAAAGCAGTTCATCGATGATTACCTCTCAAACCACCTCCATGGTCAAGAGGCAAGGAAGGTACTCATTCAACACCCACGGTACAATATTGAAGTCTCCCTCAAGAGGACGAAGGTTGGGCGGGCAATCATCCGCAGTCACTGGCGTAAAGTTGCAAGGACATTCAACGTCATTGAAGGCTCAATATTCGCCTTCAGATTCAGCAGTTTTCCAGATGAGATTCATCTCTCTATATACCGTATATGATGCTACTTTCCAAAGGTTTTAGATGTTGCATGTGAAACTTCATGCTGTTGTGTAATTGCGTAGCTAGTTATATGCCTATATGGTGTAACTGAGTGCTGAAGCTATGTGATGTTGTACTCTGATGTAATTCAGCTATGAAATCCTGGTTGCTGTAATACGGCTATGAAACATATGGTGTGTTTGACATGAAATGTCAATTTGATTACTAAATGCATTATCAATAATAGGCCAATTAGCCTGCTTATTGGGTTTTTGAATTGCAGATGGTTTCTCAGACAACACCGTGGGCGATGACCTCAAACAACGCACACAGTTTCTAGAAAGTAGCCGTGTTGGATCAATGAACAATCATGCATGCCTTCCGCAAGACAAATGTTTGCGTTAGGCCACCTTGCACAAAATGTTTCCACATAAAAATTGTGTGTGATGTACATATGAACGAAAACGTTTTTCTGAGATTCACTGTGTGGGATGAACATACGAACAGAAACGCTTGGGCCAGTATAATTGTCTGCGATGGCTCGCCCGATCGCACACGAGCTCTTTTTGCCCCGCGTGTGTGACCGGAGGACCTATCCCCGATGGTTTCTGGGTCGTGTGGGAAGGACCCCCCTATCGCACACACAGGCAAGGCGACGGTTTAAAACTGTGTCGCGGAAAGGGGTTAAGAACTGTTTGTATAGCAGCTCACTGCACCAGTGTACTCACACATGGGAACGACAATCATCATGGTAATGGAATACATGGATGAATGAATCAACCGATACACCGAAGGATCCACTAGGGTTCTTGATGTTGCAGATGATAAGGATGTGGATGATGATGACGATGAAGATGGTGATGATGTAGATGGTGATGATGACTTCGTCCCCCTCGCGGTGAGAGGAATCCCCTCCTTCCACTCGTTGATCCTCCCTCCGGATGGGCTCCCGAGGCTAGGTTTCTCCCTTCTGGATGAGTTTCTGGAGTCTCTGCGCGTCTGATCCACGATTCGATTTGACGGGGTGAAAATACCTGACCCCCCAGAGGCGGCGGCGCGCCAAACGACCGCTCATGCAAGCGCGTGTGGTCGCATGGAACGCCGTCGTTCACTCTGGAAGTGCGATGATGGCTGTTTCTTTGGCCTTCTTGCTTGATTCTTTTTATGGAAAGTGATTATCACCTTTAATGCGTGATTCCACTGCCGTTTTTTAGGATTTTCTCCATTAGATGAATATTGCTCGAAAAGACGTTACCTGAGGGATTAGCAACAAAAAGAAGTGCGCGAACGCGGTAAAATTCCACAAAGCCTACAAAGTAGGCACAAAAATAACGGTAAAATGGTCTCATAATTTGGACTCATCAACTCCCCCAAGCTTAAAGATTTGCTCATCCCCGAGCAAATACCGCAGCTTGTAATGAAGAGGTCATCTTGGTTATGAGCTGTGGATGAATCAAATGAATGGGTCCAAAGTAAAATTTTAGAATTTACATCATATGACTAATTACACCGTGCACCATTACATCCAAATTTCCATCAAATGAGTATGAAGGCTTCCACACCTTACTATCAATCATTAATGAGATATTTCTAACTCTTAGTGATACTTTATTCTTCTCTTTCAGTCGGGCAAGTCCAAGTGCTATACATCTTTCTTTTCATTGTTCTTCACTTCCCTTTTCATTTCTTGAACTGCCAAGCTTGCCACATATCACTCAAAATTTTTCTTTTCTCCTTTTGAGACGTGATATGAATGGTATGCTTAAACATCCAAGTTCAATCATTTGGAATTATATAAGTTTTCTCGAATCTTTAATGTTTTGTTTTTATGCACAAGAACTTGTCCACATTTCATACTTGGTTCACTGGTTTTAAGAGACCTTACCAAGTAATCACCAAATAAACTGAAATCAGTTCCAATGCATCACATCAAATTGTCAACTTCTCATTCCCGATTGATACTAAAGATGTGTAAGGCTTATAATCATCATCTAAAAGCACAGATGCAAAGCACACAAGGATGCATAATCATACTAAGCTAATTCATCAAGATCATAATAGACTATTCATCAAACCATCCATGACTCAATAGATAAGACTCTTCCCTCTTCACCAAAAGGCATGATAGTACTTTTATTACTCAAACTAAATAAACTCTTTCAAGCAAAGCTCAACGGAAAATAATAACGATAAAGGAAACGAGAAAGGGCTTCAAAATCCCCCAAGCTTAACATGCTAAGCCGGTTGAATTCATTTAGTCTCCTTTTTTATTGATACCGGTGTTCTCTTCTGAAGGTGGTGCAGTGACACCAGTGAGGGCATCAATCATGAGCTTATTGACAACCTCCAAATCTGTGATGCGAGAACGATACATGCGAAGGGTTGCATCCTGGTTGGCGATGATCCTTAAGCTTGTGTCAAGAGCCTCACGGGTCTTGACAGCCAAGGCAACCTCCATCTCCCTGATCTTATCAGTCATAGCCTTAGTCTCAACTACTGAATTATTGATTTGTACCTGGGGTGGAATTGGTTGCACCGGGACGGTGTTACGCCTTTTCCTAGGAGGTCCAACTTGCATGCGGGCACCAATGGTGTGCATCTCACGCGCCCTTGGATCGATCTTGCCGGATTCTTCCCACGGATCACAGAAAGTGTAGTTACTAAAACTGCACTTACCCATGACAGCGGGAGTCTCCTTGACAAAATTGATCTTGTCCTCGTTGATGATGACCTTGATGGTGTTGATGGGGATGGCCATCGGTTTCTTGCCCTTCTCTTTATCTTCCTCTTCTTCTTCCTCATAAGGAGGTTCCTTCGGACCTTCCTCGGAAGAGGTCCAATCACGACAGCGACGGAGCCTCTCCCTTATGCTTGCTGGAGAATAGCCCTCCCGCTCCAAGTCCTCCTCTTCCTGTGAAGAGGTTGGCCTCTCATCCCACGAACGAGCCATGGCTACCTGCAACTCAAAACTCAAGAAGACTTCGCCTAGATTGGTTGGTTAGTTTTGATAGAGGAGGGGACGATAGTTCTGTATATAAGAGGCTAAGAACACAGGTTTTGACAAGATAAGGAAGTTAGAAAGTATAGGAAACAAACCAAAAAAGATTAGGCGAAATTCTGTTGAATTCGGAAAGAAATCACGATCGACGGCCTTCCAAACGACCGCGACCGATCGTTTGAGCGGTCGTTTGACCTTCTTCCACCGAGCTCTTCGTAGACAGAATGTATAACGGCCTTAAAAACGGGCGCGTCCGATTGTTCGGGCATCCGTTTGATCCCCTTCTTCCTGCAAAACAAAAACGTTTTTTTACACAGGCAGAGGCACAGTTTCCCTCCGCGGAACAGATCGAATGACGGCCTTCCAAGTGATCGTTTGCGGTCGCTTGAGCGGTTGTTTTCTCCTTTTGCATGCGCGCTTAAATAAAGAGGATCAAAGATGGTGGTTCAAACGACCGCAGGCGGTCATTCGTGCACCCGTTTGACTACGAAAAACATATAATTTTATACAGAAAAATACAACGAAGACAAATTAGATGTAAGCTTAAGTTAAAAGAGAGAACTTTACTGTGTTCCCTAGTGCTTTCCACTCTTTGTGTTTTGTGAAGATCTTCGTCCCCGCCTTCTTTGTTCTTAGGGGTTGAGGAAGTGGTGACATCTTCTGCAACTTACTGGGGTGCAAAGAGTTGTTATAGCAAAATAAATCACTTTCTTCCCTTACCCTCAGTTTCACAAAAGATTCCTCTAGACCGATGAATGGTGTAACATCCCCAAATCCTAACCTTGTCAATAAGCTAATTAAAGTGCCTTGTCATCATGATCATCCTAATTAAATTGCATTTAGAAAATAATCCAACTTTAATTCAAAAACCAAAATGCAAGTCAAATTATTATTTCTTCAAACTGCAAAACTAAATTGTTCATAATTTTGCAAATAATCAGTAGGTAATTGTCATGAAGGAACCAACATTAATTGAAATATTTAAATGACCTTAATTAATTACAACAACACCCAAAATAGCCACTTTTAATCCATTTATATTTAAATAAAATCCAAATGAAATTGTCATGCCTCTACACTTTTTGTGGCAGTACTACATAATGCATAGTATTTGATTTGGCAATCTTCACATTTTACAAAAGTCTTTTGGAGCAAAAAGAAAATGTAAACAAAAAAGAAAAAGCAAAGCAGAAAAAGAAAAGAGAAAACAGAGAAGTCACTGGTGGACTGGGTTTCGAGTCACTACAGTGCAGCCCAGCCCACCACGGCTGGCCTTTCTCCCTCCCCGCGCCAGAGCTGGGAGGCAGGGACGCCATGGCCGTCGACGCGCCGGATGCCGCCGTGTCAGCCATCCCGCGGCTCCTCTGGTGGTTAAGAGCGACGCCAGGACCCCCTGGACAAACCCTAGGTTGCCCGTTCCTCTCCCTCGCCTCGTCCCCTTCCATTTCCTTCAAGGCCGAACGCGTCCGTCGCCGCCGCTCGCCATTGCCGTTGCCACCGACCACCATTCATCGAGCCACCGTGTCCCCGAGCCTCCTCTGCTTCGTCTACATCGACCACGTGCTTCAGGTCGAGCTGGAGTGCCCCACCGCGCTTGATCCGACCCCTTCTTCAACCTCCTGCCGCCGTCCATCGCCGCCTCGATCCGCTCCACTGCGACCTCCCCCGGCCACTCCGAGCTGCTCCTCGTCATCGCGGTGAGCTGCTGCGCCGGATGCGCTTCTTTCCCCTCCCTCTGGTTCTTTGTAGCGTCGTTCCCGAACAGCGCCGCCCACGCCGCCGCTCGGGCGTCGTCGTTGACCCCGCTCCGGCCACTCCTAGCTACGGCTGCTGGCCCCATTGCATGCGCCGCATCACTGCCGTCCCGTAGCACCCTCTCCTGAGCCAAATGGTGGCCGGGAGCACGTTCCCGTGCAACGCCGCCATGCCGAATGGCCACCGGTGTCTAAACGCCGGATGTCACTATTCCTTGGCCCCATGCGTCAGATATTTAGTTAGGTGGCTAACCCCTAATTAGTACTATCCCACTGACCTAATCGGCCACTGACAACGTCCCCACGCTAATTAATTAGAGCTAATAAAACGGTTTAACTAAAATTAACTAATTGACATGTGGGCCCGGATCATTGTACAAACGGATAAGCCTGGCTGAGTTACCTGCTGACTCAGTCAACGGCCCCCACCTGTCAGCCACTGCTGACTGGTGGCTGACTGGACCTTTGACTCAGTCAACGGGCCCACTGGTCAGCCACTGTGCTGAACAGCTGGGTACACCCACTGGGTACCCGTAGCAATTTCCAATTTATTTTTGAATTTAGAATAATTCCAGAAATTCCAGAAAATGTTTAAAACTTTGAAAAATCATATAAAATAAACCGTAACTCGGATAAAAATAATTTATATATATATGAAAAATGATCAAAAAAATATGAAGAATCCGAATATGCCACCCCCATACCTGCCACACCCCTCTAACATGATGAACATGGAACTTTTTGCCTATTTCCGATAAATGAATAGTGCATGACCTTGATAACATAATTCCAGATAAATTCCTAAATTATCTAAAATGGTTAGAGATGCATTAAATCACCCCTGCATATCATTTAGGCATGTCATGCATCCCTGTTGCATTGTTCGCCGTGTATTTATTGTTTCTTCCCCCTCCTCTCCCGATAGACCCCGAGACTGCCGACGACACTACAGAGTACGACCACGTCGTCGACGACCAGACCCCTTCAGCAGAGCTTCCAGGCAAGCAAAACCCCCTTGATCATCTAGATATCGCCTACTCTTCCTCTCTATTGCTTGCCTTAGAATTGCTTCTGTTGGTATTCCGATAGCTCCTATTCTGATGCATAGCCTGATTTCGTCGCCTGCTATTGGTACCTTACCTGCTATCCTATGATGCTTAGTTAGGAATGCTATGTTTCATCTGTGGCCCCTTCATCCTTGTCCGTTTGCCATGCTTGTTATCGGGTCATGATCACTCTGGGTGATGATCACGGAAATGTTTACATATTGCAATACTTTAAACTGTTAAAGTCGGGCCGGCTCCAAGAGTGCCCGCGAGAGAATAAAATTAAAGACGGGTCGGCTCCAAGAGCACCCGCGAGTGATATTATGGCGGAAAGACGGGGCAGGCGGCGACCACCTAGGAGAGAGGTGGGCCTGGTCCCTGGTCGGGTCCGTGTGTTATCAAGTCGGGGCGACAGGGATCCTGTTCATCTTCGCGAGTTACTAAACATGCCTAACGGATTTGGGTATTTGATCTGAGTTGGCTACGTGCCTATACGCACTACCACCACATGGGATAATGGTTTAATGGGGCCCTCTACGTCGTATATATCAGCCGAAAGTTCTTCAGATGTCACAGCTCAGAGATGCGGGCTGATTGCTGGGGTGGGCTGGTTACGTCACTTGTGTATACAGTGTCGTGCCTGGGCCCCGGCCAGTCACGCAACGTGCAGGAGTGCAAAGGGCGATGGGCCCAAGACCCCTTCGCACTTAGGATTTAGACCGGCGTGTTAACCTCTCTGCTGAGCCTAGGTAGGACTGCGTCGTGTCGATTACCCGAGGCCGGGCATTACCCAGCAAGTGTGTCCGACCAGATGTGATCGAGCGTGTTGGGTAACAGTAGTGCACCCCTGCAGAGTAGTTATCTATTCGAATAGCCGTGTCCACGGTAACATGACGCTCAGAGTTGTATCTTGATCTGCTACAACTACAAATGGATACTGTTACAATATTAAACTGTTACTACTGCTCTCGGGATCACTTTCTCGCAGGGTAGACCAGGAAGGATCTCAGGGCATTACTAAAATATAACTGCTATTATGTGTTACTATACTCTACTCTCTTCTGATGCTGCAAGATTGCTTCAAGATGCTAGTCTTCGATAGGCTAGGCCTCTCCCCCTCTGTTCCGGCATTTCTGCAGTTTAGTCCAAAGATATAGCCCCATTCCTTTGATACTGATGCATATTTAGTATAGTTCTGATGTCAGTCTTGCGAGTACTTTGGATGAGTACTCATGGTTGCTTTGCTATCTCTTTTTCCCCATACCCGGTTGCTGCGTTCAGACGATGGAGCCCAGGAGCAGGAGATCCCCGGAGGCTACTACTACTACGTTGAGCCCGCCGACCAGGAGTAGTTTGGAGGCCCTAGGCAGGAGGCCTTCGCCTTTTCGATCAATGTCGCTGTTTGTGCTAGCCTTCTTAAGGCAAACTTGACTAACTATGTCTGTACCCAGATATTATTTGTGTGTATGACTTGTGTATTCGGGTCCTCGGGACCCCTGATTTGTAATATGAAGATTTATGTTTAAATTTGAGTTTAGAGTTGTGTTGTGATATCTTCCCGTGAGTCTCTGATCTCGAGCGTGCACGTTTGCGTGTATGATTAGTTCACGGTCGAGCAGAGGGCGTCGCAAGTTGGTATCAGAGCCAACTGCCTGTAGGAAGCCCCCTTTCCAACTCCTTGGCCGAAGTTGAGTCTAGACTTTAAAAACTGTTTTACTAACATGGCTGTGTGGCTTACGGGCCCACGTCGCCAATGGGTGGTATTAGGATCTTTTATTCCTCTTCCTTACTTTGGGACTCTGATCTCTCTTCTATTCGGGTTAAAAGATTTTTCTAACGCTAACATTAGGTTGCCATGACCATTTTCTCCCGGAGATCCCCTCATTCCAGATGGTTGCTTGATTCACCAGAAGACTTTGAAGAAACTCTTCGATGTTTTTCCCGAGGCCCTTGTGCCCACTGTCTTTGGAATTCTCTACCATCGATAAATCCTTATGGATAACTACCTACACTCGCCGTTCATATAATTATTTCCCCATTGCTCTTGTTATTACAAGATGCCCCGAAACACTCTCTGAAGTTCCAAGAATCCATTGTGCCTACTGCCTTGCAGTTCCTTTTCCGCATGGTTACACCTACGAATAATTCCTCACACTTACCGGGGATTAGTTCACCCCTAGTTGTTCCTCTATTTCGCAAAATATTTCATAATGCTATTCGATCATTCGATAATCCTCTGCAGCCTGCTGCTTTTGAGGTTCGTCTTACCTGCCTGCACTTGTGGTTAATTCCATATGTCTAACAATCTTCATTGTAATCCTCTGCAATAGTCGTTCTTACCCTATTGATTCGTCATGTGAGCGAATGCATGCAATCATCAGTTGATCCTTAGAAATTACCCTTCCGGCTCAGATGTCATTGTGAACATGAGCTGGTTCTCGGTAAATCAAACCTTGATTGATTGCCCGTCTAATTCTATTCAACTTACTCATCATTCGATCAGAGCGTCTGCTTCTGATCCCCCGATTTGGAAATCATAATTCCTTTGTAATTAAGCTTCGAATTATTCTGTTATTTCTATAATCCGATGCTTTTACATTCTTTCTTCTTCCGGTTGAGTACCGATGCTCACCTCAGCTTCGTTGTGGACCGCCAGACCCTTTGCTGGATTATTATCCGACAGTGTCCTTCATATTCAATAACCTTGTGAGTTCCTCCCCTGATGCATAATGCCTTTGGTAAATTGTATCCTCTGTTTTTGTCAACCATGCTCTGCTTCTGAGCTTGTGTTATTTACTCCTGGAATTTGTGGTATAGGTTCCTAAAATGACCCGATGGGTGGTATCTATGCTTCTGCCATCTGAGTGAACCCGGAAACTCCTACGGGTCTTACTCTACTGGTGTTACTCCAGATAAAATTTCAACACCACAACTTCATCGAAAGGGAGAAGTGAATGAAGGGTTATGCATTGAAGAAGTGGGAGTCGACCTTGAACTTTGTGTTCATGCCCATGGAAACGATGTAGACCGTCACGGAAGCTTCTTGCAAAATATTTATTCATTTGTATAATTCTTCCAGTTTCCTTAACTTGATTCCATGCAGTAATGGTTCTGACCATGCTGACCTCATTTGATAACTCCATTCCCGTGCCTCGTCTATTTTTCAACAAGGTTAAAGCACCTGCCATCCGCAGATCAACGATCTAGTTCAGCTTCTATTTTGTTCTACCTTCGAGTATTACCCTCTGGTATCTCGAGGATATCGTACCATTGCACTACATCTTATGAAGCTTTGATAAGGTGATACCTTTCCCCATCATAGTAATTCCATGGGTTCTGGTTTGTTGTCAACCGAGAACACCGATAAGTGAATCAAATCCACCCTATAACACATTGACCTTCTGCTTCCCCATTTCTTCTGCTGGATCATGTTATTGATCAATTACATCTTCCTGAAACCTTTCGATAAATTGTGTTGTGATCATTGTCAACATCTTTGACTTATCCCAAGTTATGAATTTAATTTGTAATACTTCCTTTTACCTAAATGGTGATCCACTTGCTATCCTGTCATGGATATCATGCTCTGCTTTTCCTTGGGAGAGTTATACTCTTGATACTTGTGTATAGTCACATTTTCCTTTCCATTGGTCTGTCTAATCTGATTATCACATTTTCCTTTCCTTTGGTTTGTTTAACCATTCATGTAATCTAACTTATCTAAGCAGTGATAATTCCCTGCTTATGTAAACACTTCGGTGTACAACTCTGTCAGGAAGACCCTGTTACTATTGTTGATGACATTCCGGTAACCCCCGGTGGACGAGAACTTTGCCTATTGGTCCGCCTCGTTTCAACGAGCAGGATAATGGTTCTATTCATTCCCCGCCCTTGGAACCGACGTTGTTACCAACGTAGCTGACAAGCTATTCTCTGACATGCCTTGCTATTGTGACCATGCAAGATGTCACGGCCCTTTCTACTTTTAAACGGCACACACCACAATTCCACAGGATCGAAACCTGACTCTCCTGTACATCCCTGTTTCCAAAGTTATTCCTCATGCTTGGCTTCATATGTGTTTCACGAGCCACCTTCCTTACGATGTTCTATTCCGGTATCAGACGCAATATCTATTCTCGTTGCTCTGGAACCCCTTTTCACCTTTTGATTAGGCATTAAATGAATGCCTACCCGTGTGAAACTTCTCATGCCTTTTATTATTTTCTCTCGATGTATTTCCTGAGTTCCAACTCGAGAGGTACTTGTGCATTCATTCATGGGATAACCCCAGATGATTACCCCTTATAGCATTCCGTCATTACCGAGACACCCCTTATTCTTTTCGTAAGTACGATGAAGACTCCGAAGGAAGGATGACAACTTAGTCACGACGCACAGAGGCAGAGGAATGAAGGGATAAACAGCATGGGGCAAACTCTTCGAGAAGAGAAACGAAGATCGAGAAGACTCGTTAGAATTTCGTAACCAAACCTTTTCCCCCTTACTCCACCTCTTAAATCTTGGGATGAGATTTCTTGTAGTGGAGGAGATTTGTAACATCCCCAAATCCTTACCTTGTCATTAAGCTAATTAAAGTGCCTTGTCATCATGATCATCCTAATTAAATTGCATTTAGAAAATAATCCAACTTTAATTCAAAAACCAAAATGCAAGTCAAATTATTATTTCTTCAAACTGCAAAACTAAATTGTTCATAATTTTGCAAATAATCAGTAGGTAATTGTCATGAAGGAACCAACATTAATTGAAATATTTAAATGACCTTAATTAATTACAACATCACCCAAAACAGCCACTTTTAATCCATTTGTATTTAAATAAAATCCAAATGAAATTGTCATGCCTCTAAACTTTTTGTGGCAGTACTACATAATGCATAGTATTTGATTTGGCAATCTTCACATTTTACAAAAGTCTTTTGGAGCAAAAAGAAAATGTAAACAGAAAAGAAAAAGCAAAGCAGAAAAAGAAAAGAGAAAACAGAGAAGTCACTAGTGGACTCGGCTTTGAGTCAATACAGTGCAGCCCAGCCCACCACGCCTGGCCTTTCTCCCTCCTCGCGCCAGAGCTGGGAGGCACGGACGCCATGGCCGTCCACGCGCCGGATGCCGCCGTGTCGGCCATCCCGCGGTTCCTCTGGTGGTTAAGAGCGACGCCAGGACCCCCTGGACGAACCCTAGGTCACCCGTTCCTCTCCCTCGCCTCGTCCCCTTCCATTTCCTTCGAGGCCGAACGCGTTCGTCGCCGACGCTTGCCACTGCCGTTGCCACCGACCACCATTCGTCGAGCCACCGTGTCCCCGAGCCTCCTCTGCTTCGTCTACGTCGACCACGCGCTTCAGGTCGAGCTGGAGTGCCCCACCACGCCGGATCCGACCCCTTCTTGAACCTCCTGCCGCCGTCCATCGCCGCCTCGATCCGCTCCACTATGACCTCCCCCGGCCACTTCGAGCAGCTCCTCGTCACCGCGGTGAGCTGCTGCGCCGGATGCGCTTCTTCCCCCTCCATCTGGTCCTCTCTAGCGTCGTTCCCCACCTGTTGACTCAGTCAACGGGCCCCACCTGTCAGCCACTGTTGACTGGTGGCTGACTGGACCTTTGACTCAGTCAACGGGCCCACTTGTCAGCCACTGTGCTGAACAGCTGGGTACACCCACTGGGTACCCGTAGCAATTTCCAATTTATTTTTGAATTTAGAATAATTCCAGAAATTCCAGAAAATGTTTAAAACTTTGAAAAATGATATAAAATAAACCGTAACTCGGATGAAAATAATTTATATATATGAAAAATGATCAGAAAAATATGAAGAATCTGAATATGCCACCCCCATACCTGCCACACCCCTCTAACATGATGAACATGGAACTTTTTGCCTGTTTCCGATAAATGAATAGTGCATGACCTTGATAAAATAATTCCAGATAAATTCCTAAATTATCTAAAATAGTTAGAGATGCATTAAATCACCCCTGCATATCATTTAGGCATGTCATGCATCCCTGTTGCATTGTTCGCCGTGTATTTATTGTTTCTTCCCCCTCCTCTCCCAATAGACCCCGAGACTGCCGACGACACCGCAGAGTACGACTACGTCGTCGACGACCAGACCCCTTCAGCAGAGTTTCTAGGCAAGCAAAACCCCCTTGATCATCCAGATATCGCCTACTCTTCCTCTCTATTGCTTGCATTAGAATTGCTTCTGTTGGTATTCCGATAGCTTTTATTCTGATGCATAGCCTGATTTCGTCGCCTGCTATTGGTACCTTACCTGCTATCCTATGATGCTTAGTTAGGAATGCTATGTTTCATCTGTGGCCCCTTCACCCTTGTCCGTTTGCCATGCTTGTTATCGGGCCGTGATCACTCTGGGTGATGATCACGGAAATGTTTACATATTGCAATACTTTAAACTGTTAAAGTCGCGCCGGGTCCAAGAGTGCCCGCGAGAGAATAATATTAAAGAAGGGTCGGCTCCAAGAGCATCCGCGAGTGATATTATGGCGGAACGACAGGGCAGGCGGAGACCACCTAGGAGAGAGGTGGGCCTAGTCCCTGGTCGGGTCCGTGTGTTATCAAGTCGGAGCGACAGGGATCCTGTTCGTCTTCGCGAGTTACTAAACACGCCTAACGGATTTGGGTATTTGATCTGAGTTGGCTACGTGCCTATACGCACTACCACCACGTGGGATAATGGTTTAATGGGGCCCTCTACGTCGTATGTATCAGCTGAAAGTTCTTCAGATGTCACAGCTCAGAGATGCGGGCTGATTGCTGGGGTGGGCTGGTTACGTCACTTGTGTATACAGTGTCGCGCCTGGGCCCCGGCCAGTCACGCAACGTGCAGGAGTGCAAAGGGCGATGGGCCCAAGACCCCTTTGCACTTAGGATTTAGACCGGCGTGTTGACCTCTCTGCTGAGCCTAGGTAGGACTGCGTCATGTCGATTACCCGAGGCCGGGCATTACCCAACAAGTGTGTCCGGCCAGATGTGATTGAGCGTGTTGGGTAACAGTAGTGCACCACTGCAGGGAAGTTATCTATTCGAATAGCTGTGTCCACGGTAACAGGACGCTCAGAGTTGTATCTTGATCTGCTACAACTACAAATGGATACTGTTACAATATTAAACTGTTACTACTGCTCTCGGGATCACTTTCTCGCAGGGTAGACGAGGAAGGATCTCAGGGCATTACTAAAATATAACTGCTATTATGTGTTACTATACTCTACTCTCTTCTGATGCTGCAAGATTGCTTCAAGATGCTAGTCTTCGATAGGCTAGGCCTCTCCCCCTCTGTTCCGGCAATTCTGCAGTTTAGGCCAAAGATATAGCCCCATTCCTTTGATACCGATGCATATTTAGTATAGTTCTGATGTCAGTCTTGCGAGTACTTTGGATGAGTACTCACGGTTGCTTTGCTATCTCTTTTGCCCCATACCCGGTTGCTGCGTTCAGACGACGGAGCCCAGGAGCAGGAGATCCCCGGAGGCTACTACTACTACGTTGAGCCCGCTGACCAGGAGTAGTTCGGAGGCCCTAGGCAGGAGGCCTTCGCCTTTTCGATCAGTGTCGCTGTTTGTGCTAGCCTTCTTAAGGCAAACTTGACTAACTATGTCTGTACCCAGATATTATTTGTGTGTATGACTTGTGTATTCGGGTCCTCATGACCCCTGGTTTGTAATATGAAGAATTATCTTTAAATTTGAGTTTAGAGTTGTGTTGTGATATCTTCCCGTGAGTCTCTGATGTCGAGCGTGCACGTTTGCGTGTATGATTAGTGCACGGTCAAGCAGAGGGCGTCACAAATGGTGGTCCTGTATCTCCAAAGGTACGAGTTGTAGCTCTATCCAAAGCCACATCCATTCCGTAGGGGATACATATACCTTTTGGATTGTATTGATGCTCCTCCTTTACCAGGGAGATGCTTGTCAACACTTCTCCTATCTTTTCGTGGTCTAAAATTTCACTGTCAAATTCTTGCAAAAGAAGAGACCACGTCACCCAGCGAGGCTTTGTTTCTTTAATATCCTACACCTCTTTTATTGCCTGGTGGTTAGTATAGAATATAACTTTTGTATCAGTGATATAAGGTCTAAACTTCTCACAAGCAAAGATCACTGCATAGAGTTCTCTATCATTCTTAGCATAATTTCTTTGGGCATCAGTGAGGGTGTGGCTTGCAAAGTAAATAACATTAAACTTCTCACCTACTTGTTGGCTTAAAACCGCACTTACCGCATTATCATCGGTTTCACATATGACCTCAAAAGGCATGTCCCAGTTTGGAGGTGTAATGATAGGAGCATTAAGTAGAGCATGCCTCAATTTTTCAAAGGCACTTTTACACTCATCATTGAACGTGAAGGGAACGTCTTTCCGCAAAAGGCTAGTCTAGGGTTTTGAAATACTAGAGAAATTCTCAATAAAGCGCCTATAGAAACCTGCGTGCCCAAGAAAACTCCTTATCCCCTTTATATCATGAGGATAAGGGAGTTTCTCTATGGCATCTATCTTTGCTTTATCAACTTCTATACCTTTACTAGATATTTTGTGCCCCAAAACAATACCTTCATTGACCATAAAATGGCATTTCTCCCAATTCAAGACAAGATTAGTGTCCTCACACCTCTGCAAAACTTTATCAAGATTGCGAAGACAATCATCAAAAGAAGTTCCATAGACTGAAAGGTCATCCATGAAGACTTCCATGATTTCTTCGACAAAATCAGCAAAAATAGCATTCATGCATCGTTGAAATGTAGCTGGTGCATTGCATAGGCCAAAATGCATACGACGGTAAGAGTACATACCAAAAGGGCAGGTGAATGTTGTCTTCTCTTGATCTTCTGGATGCACTGCAATTTGTGAAAACCCTGAATATCCATCCAAATAACAAAAATGGGTATGCTTTGCCAACCTTTCAAGCATTTGATCAATAAATGGTAAGGGGTAATGATCCTTACGGGTCTCCTTATTCAGCTTCCTAAAATCAATGCACATTCTATACCCAACTGTTGTTCTAGTAGGGATTAGTTCATTATGGCTATTAGGAACTACTGTAAATCCTCCCTTTTTAGGTACACAATGAACCGGGCTTACCCATTTGCTTTCAAAAACTGGATATATAATACCTGCATCAAGTAGACGAATAATTTCTTTTCTTACCACTTCCTTCATTTCAGGGTTCAGCTTCCGCTGGTACTCATGAACTGGTTTAGCTCCTTCCTCCATGAATATACGATGAGTACATATAGAGGGGCTGATACCCTTTAAATCATCCATTGAATACCCAAATGCTTTTCTATGTTTCCTCAAGGCATTCATTAATCTCTCTTTTTCTTCATATGAAAGATTAGCACTGATAATAACAGGGTATCTATTTGTCTCATCTAAAAACTCATACCTTAACTCTTTTGGTAGAGGTTTTAGTTCAGGTGGTGGTGGCTCCTCATCTCCTTTCTTCTCAGGTACTTCATATTGTGCACTAGATACCAGATCTTGAACCGGTGTTTCATTCAAGTGATGATCTATTTCTTCCTTAGCTGGGTCCTCTGGATTTTTCTCGTATTCAGTTAAACTCCTTTCTAGATCATCTTCTGGGTTCTGGAGTAGATTGCTGCTAGTTGAGCTATGGTCTTCTCTTCATTATTGTCATGCTCTTGTGGTTGGGGGTGATTCTTGAATCTGGAAAAATGAAATTCTCTTACCTCTTCCCCATACTTAAGGGAGACAACTTCCCTCTTACAATCAATGTGTGCACCTGCAGTGTTAAGGAATGGTCTTCCTAATATTATGGGACAAAAATCATCTTCAGGGATACCACCCCATAAGGTCTCCTTAGAGTACCATCTGCTAATTTAATTTCCATATCAGTTGGCTGCAGGTCACAAGCATAAATTTCATCATGAAGCTTAGTGTAAAGAGTGTAAGGTATAACATTAATAGAAGACCCTATATCACAAAGACCAAAATAAGAAGTACTACCAAACGAACAAGGAACTACCAGTTTACCAGTATCTGCAGCTTTGATGCAACCTTTCACAAAACAAGTTACCTCTTCTTCCATTGTTTCAATGGGTTTTTCCTGTTTTCTCCTTTTTTGAGGCTTCACCTTAGCTTTGCTCTTGTTCTCATTTTCATCCTCAGAATGTTCCCTGCTACAATATTCAAGTTGCGCCCTTCTCATTGGATATGGTAATACCAGTTCGGGTTCATAATCTTCTTCCATGGGGAGTACTGATGTTTCTACCTCCAAGGTCTCAACTATGACCTCTTCCTCGGGGTCCTCATCAGTATAATTATCCCATTTCCTATTCGGGAACTCCATATGTTTTGCATAGCTTTGAACAAATCTTAAAACAACATCAGGGTCAAGGTATAATTCATTATTATTTGTTCAACTCTCCCTGAGTTTAGATAAGCTTTTATGCAATCAAAATCCACTTCTACTTTACCCTCTCCTTTTTCATCGCTCCCCCAAACTTCGTGGTTAGCAAGTTTTCCTTCTAATAATTCCAATGCTTCTGGGACTTTGCTAGTAATAGAAGAACCTGCAGATGCTAAATCTAGTTCTTCCTTTGAATCATATTGTAGTCCTCCATAGAAAAGATTTAATACTAACCATTCAGGGAGCTTATGATGAGGGCAATCATTTTGTAAAAATTTATACCTTTGATATGCGTTTACAGACTTTCTCTAGGCCTCTATCGGAAGTTTAAAATCCTCCTCCTTGCTTCATAGGATTTCTTTTCTAGGTAAAAATCTGACAGGAAATTTTCTGCTAGTTTACTCCATGTATCAAAGGTACCTGCAGGGTGAGACACTAACCAATTCCTTGTCTTTTTAGCCAGAGTGTGAGGAAATAATTTCAATTTCATATCATCCGGGCTAAAAGCATTCAACTTAAATGTCCCACATACATCTTCGAAAAATTGCAAATGTTGATAAGGATGCTCACCTTCCTCACCTTTAAACTGTTTACCATGCAACAATTCGAGGACACTTGGGTTCAACTCATAAGCTACACCAGTGTTATTAGGACCCAATGATGTGAACATTTCTCGAATAGGTGGACCTGTAAGACGCATGGCTGCAAGTTGATAATTGTGTCCATACTCAGCCATGGTTGTTCCAGACCTGCAAATAACTTAGTATACAAAATTCAAACCAAACTCAGAACTTAGACCAAGAGCGCTCAGTTCCCCGGCAACGGCGCCAGAAAAAGCTTGTTAGCCTACAAGTGCACCGGGTTTAGTTATAGCCTTTTCAAAGTAAGAGTATCGATCCCATAGGGAGCATAGGAATCAGTCTTGGGTCCTTTGCAAGATGCAAATAATGTGCCTAAAAGTTGTAAATGATCCAGAACAGTAAAATTAATAATAATGAAGTTGCAAGTGTAATGATGACTAAAATTAAATAACTGATAATATAAATAAGACTTGAAGCAAATGATTAAAAACGTTCCTGGGGGTCCGGAATCCCCTCTAGTGTGCATCTATAGCGGTGCCTAAACACAATGCTATTTCAGATTCCTAAGCCACTTTACATGTTTCTCTTTGTGGGCGGAGCCTGTACAGATACGTGCATACTCGTGGTATCTCCGTATCCCATATGCCACCACCGTTCTTCCCCACTTCGGTTATCAAACGGTGATTAAGGGGAAAGAGGTCCCCGTGGACGCAGCCAAATTGGTCTCCGTTTTACCCCCTATTGCAAGTATCCGCTACGAAGGGAGAAGGGGCCTGTCACATCACCCATCTCCACAACCACACAGTTAGCCAACAACAATAACCTTCTGTCCAAAGTTGGCATACGTTGGATGGTCGACTTCACCCAATGTCAAGAAGATTATCAACATAAACATGCAAAGAGGATATTAAATCCTAGTATCAAACAACCTATTACACACTAGGGTTCATCCATACCCCGAGAACAACGGGTCTACTCACACATGGGAACGACAATCATCATGGTAATGGAATACATGGATGAATGAATCAATGGATACACCGAAGGATCCACTAGGGTTCTTGATGTTGCAGATGATAAGGATGTGGATGATGATGACGATGAAGACAGTGACAATGCAGATGGTGATGATGACTTCGTCCCCCTCGCGATGAGAGGAATCCCCTCCTTCCCCTTGTTGATCCTCCCTCCGGATGGGCTCCCGAGGCTAGGGTTCTCCATTCTGGATGAGTTTCTGGAGTCTCTGGGTGTCTGATCCACGATCCGATTCGACGGGGTGAAAATAGCTGATCCCCCAGAGGTGGCGTGTCACCAAACGACCGCTCATGCGAGCGTGCGCGGTCGCATGGAGTGCCGTCGTTCACTCTGGAAGCACGACGACAGCTGTTTCTTTGGCCTTCTTGCTTGATTCTTTTTATGGAAAGTGTTTATCACCTTTAATGCGTGATTCCACTACCATTTTTGAGGATTTTCTCTATTAGATGAATATTGCTCCAAAAGACGTTACCTGAGGGATTATCAACAAAAAGAAGTGTGCGAACGCGATAAAATTCCACAAAGCCTACAAAGTAGGCACAAAAATAACGGTAAAATGGTCTCATAATTTGGACTCATCAGCCCTTCGTCCCATCTGCAGGAACCATCCGAGATAGTTGGGTGGCCAATACGTTTCTAATCGAAACCCTGGCATTTAGGATTCTATTACACGTCGATTGAATGGGTGATTGCGCGATTGAATTGTTGTTCGTTGAGTTGTTCCAGTTTGCAATTAGTATCGATGTTTATTTAGGATTGGATTCGTGCCAGTGGTACTCGCGACAGCTAAGAAAACCCTAGAAATTAGGATTCATTCATAGGAGCCGATTTTATGTTCTCTGGTAAATTTTATCTGAATAATCAAGTTCGGTTTTATTATTTGATTTGCAAATTTTGTCTTTGATTGATGGCTAGAAATTCCTGGATGGAAGAGGGCGATGGAAGAGTTTTGCACCGGAGACGAGCAGTTGATGGCCAAGTGCAAGGAAATATGCTCCTGGTTTCTGAGCATGAACGCTCTCGTGATGCACTTGCTGGGCCTGACCTTGGAAGTGACGAGGGATGAGCTGAAGTAGATGGTTCTTGGAGACAAGGGGGAAATCTCAATGGAGATTTTCCTCTGGGCAATGGTAGAGGCGATGGAGTCGCCGGATCCTCGACAATGTGCTCGCTGGTACGAGTACTGCTCCCGCCTCTCGTCGCTGAATCCAGAGGCGGAAGGGATGGTGAATTTGCGTATTATTGAGGTCGTTGACGAGGAAACAAAAGAGGAGGATATCGACGAGTCGGAGGATGCAGACAATGAGGGGGAAGAGGAAGGGGATGATGACGAGGAGGAGGAGCAGGAGGAGGATGCAGAGGAGGAGGAAGATGATGAGGAGGAGGAGGAAGAGGATTCTGATGAGGAGGAGGATGCTGACGAGGAGGAGGATCAATCGGAGAATGCAGAAGACAAGAGCTATCAGGGGGGTATGGAGATCATCGCACAGGACGAGGATGCAAAAGAGGAGGGCTATCAGGGGGTGTGGACGACGAGGATGAGCAGATGGTTGACCAGGAGCTCTTGGAGGTTGATGCCAGTGAGGATCTGGCGTTGGTCAGCTTTAGAGACCAAGCTGGGCTGCAAGATTGCCCCAATAGTGGTGGAGCAGTATGAGGTATCGACTCAGTTAGAGCGGAATGCTCAATGGTCCCACCGCCGCCTGGCTTGCCATCTTAAGCGTATCCAGTAGTTTTTATTTTGTTGCTTCTAGTGCTAAGGATCCGACATGTGGATGCCCAGTGTTAACTGAAAATGGTATATTGTTGTCGTACTAATAGTTTCTATGCTTAATTATGTCGTTAACTTTTATTTGAATGTGCTTACTAAGGGCATCTCCAACGGCAACCCGCAAAATTACTCCCGCATCCATCCGCGAATAGGGGGGGGGGGCAGTCCGCGGACACGGATGCGGGAGGCCGACATCCAATGCTAGCCGCATACATTTCAAACACTCTTTCAACAAACCGAATGAAATTCATGCAAACACGGCCGGATTTCATATAAACATGAAGGATTTGATACAAACATGACGGATTTCATATAACCGGATGAAAACGTTTACATTTTGGACACATTTTTAACTAAAAACGATACCAGACTAAAGAATAAACTAGTCTACGGTCGGCGCCAGCGGGTACCCATTCTGACGACATGGATACCCTTACTAGTCTACTGCCGGCCGCGGCGGATCTCCATTGTCGTCCCCATGTCCGGCAGCCGTGAGGTCCGGAGGTATATGCTTCAGCGCAAAGGGCGGTTCGCTTCCCCATCACTCATCGGAGTGGAACCGCCGGCTGATGCTTCAGTCGGAGGGGAAGTTTCCCTACGCTGCACGGACCAGGGTTGGTTCCTGGGTAGGGGGACGACGGTGGCCTGCGAGAGGGCAATACACCAGCTGTGTACGCCGGTGTCGCCTCGGCGGTGGCCTTCATGGGACCCAAGCGGCTTTGGCCCCCAGTGTTCTACTTCTCATCGATGATGGCGGCCGGCACAGACGTGCTAGCCACTGACTTGTCGATCTCCGTGCAGCCAGCTTCTTTCTCTGCCGCCAGGACGCGACTACGCACGTGTCAATCGCGGATGGCGCGGTCATAGGCACGGGAGGCTTGGTACGACGCGGCATCGTCCACGACAGCGATGATGCCCGTGCCGCCGTTCTCCCCCCCTTGCCGGCCTAGAGCAACTATCCACTCCTCCACGAGCTGGCTTGGAGCGGCGACTTGCAGAAGCACGCGCCGGCTTGAGGCGGCATCTTGCTCCGTCGGGCTTGGTGAGGGAGGTGGAGCAGGGGCCTACCTCGCTCGTATCCGGCGGGCTCGGCCGGCCACCCAGCTGGCTTTTATGCCGGAGAACTGCTCTTCCTGCTCGTCGGATGCCATCGAAAGGGTGGAGAAAATGGTGGAAGGATGAGATAGGGAGCGGTGGAGTGGTGCGATTCTTGCCCAGCGTCTGGCCTCCTTTAAATAGCGGGCAGACGGGAGGATCTTGCCCGGTGTTGTGTTTAATGCCAGCCCGCTCGTGAATGGACGTGTGGCTGGAGTAGGTTTCTCGGCTTCCACGTGGGTTTAATGGAGGCGTCTGGAACACGGTGAGGAGGCGTGTTCAGACGGGCGTGCAGCGGGCGGCGCCCTCAGCCGGCGCGCCGCTTCAATGGCGGAGGCAGTGTGAGGTCGCGTCCACCCTGAGCCATCTTCAATGTGCAGCGGCGCGCTCTACAATGGCATGAATGAGGGCAGCTGGCGCCGGGCGGGAAGCACGTGCGGGAGGGAGGAGGGGTTTTGGGTGGGCCGGGGTGGTCAGAAGCGGGCATTTCGCGTGTCTGGATACCCGCAAAGCCCCCCCCCCCCCCACGTCTGTCTCCGGTTTACGGGAGAAAACGCGTTCGGACTTCCCTGCGGACCGATACAGGCCCACGTTGGATGGCTTCCGCGGTCCGAACAGCGCGGTCCAGACGGTTGCGGGAGGTTTGCGGGTCGGCGTTGGAGATGCCCTAAGTTGGTGTATGCTACGTTTTGGATTTCCTACGTCGATTGGGTTTTGCATGTTCAAAAATAGTGCATCATGCAAAACTTACCTAAAATAGCAGCATGCAAAACTTACTTAAAATAGCGCAACATGCAAAACTAACCAAAAATAGTCCAACATAGAAGGGGAGTACCATGCACTTGCAAAACTTATCAAAAAAGGAGAGTAGCATTTTTCCCACAAACTATTGCACATAAGATGGCTCAATGCAAAAGGATTTCAAATTTTGAGGCTTTTTTTTATTTTCTTTGATTTTTTTCTAAAGTGGGGTCAAACTTGCAAGGTTGACCACTCATACCAAATGGTTGGGAATTTCAACTTTGGTTGTGCCCAGTGCATACACCACCCATGCAAAAGCTTTAAATGATTTTTGTACATTTTCAGGACCAAGATACATCACACTTGTAGTTCAAATTTGAGCAAGTTCTGATAAATCTCTAGAAATTCACTAAATGGATGAAATATAGAAATAAAACTAGAAAATTCATGAAACTTGGGAAGTGCGCATCCAATGTGGTCCACTTTGGATTAAAAATGCAAAGGCCCCATTTTCAATCTTATTTGAGGTACTTCTCTCACAACGAGGGGTCTTTCTAACACTTTGAAAATAGGAAAAAAAATGTTCTTATTACAAAATAATTGCAAATTCCGATTGAAACATTGTTCAGAATGGGAATCCCCATGATTGTGCAAAATTAGGCCATGTTATCATGGAATATGCTATGGATGTGACCATGGCCATGGGCATATATGGCTTGAAATCCATGCATGTTCATACTAGATATACCATTTTGTGAAGCTTTTTTTTTCAAACTTGTGGTATTGCAAGTTTATTATTTTCCCCGCAAACTAGTTTATATAAGATGACTCAAGGCAAAATGATTTCAAATTTTGAGGCTTCTTTCATTTTCTTTGATTTTTTCCAAAGTGGGGTCAAACTTGCAAGGTTGGCCATTCATACCAAATGGTTGGGAATTCCAACTTTGGTTGTGCCCAGTGCATACACCACCCATCAAAAGCTTTAAATGATTTTTGTACATTTTCAGGACCAAGATACATCACACTTGTAGTTCAAATTTGAGCAAATTCTAATAAATCTCTAGAAATTCACTAAATGGATGAAATATAGAAATAAAACTAGAAAATTCATGAAACTGGGGAAGTGTGCATCCAATGTGGTCTACTTTGGATGAAAAATGCAACGACCCCATTTTCAATCTTATTTGAGGTATTTCATGTTGGGGAACGTTGCATGGGAAACACAATTTTTCCTACGCTCACCAAGATCGATCTAGGAGATGAACATCTACGAGAGGAGAGATTGCATCTACATACCCTTGTAGATCGCTAAGCGGAAGCGTTAAGAAATGTGGTTGATGTAGTCGAACGTCTTCGCGATCCAATCACGATCCGTTCATGAACTCCCGATCAAGTGCCGAACGGACGGCACCTCCGAGTTTAGCACACGTGCGGCTCAGCGGCGTCCTCTCCTTCTAGATCCAGCAAGCAAGAGAGAGGGGATAGATGAGATCGGGACCAAAACGACGGTATGGTGGTGGTGGTGGCAGCGGAATTCCGGCAGGGCTTCGCCAAGCGCGTACCGGTGAAACGTGGGAGGAGTTGGGAGAGGTAACGGGCAAGGGTCCAAGGGGTGGCTTCCCCCAACGCCTCCCCACCTTTATATAGGCATGGAGGAGGCTGGTGGCTTGCCCTCCAAGGCCCTAGGGTCGTTGGCCAAAGGGGGAGGAAGGAAATCCCTCCTTTCCTTCCCCACCGATCACTATCCCCCCTTTTTAGGGATCCTGATCTTATCCCTTTGGGATATGATACTATTCCTTTTAAGGGAGGATCTTGGTCCGCCTAGACTATGGTTGTGGGGACTTTCCCCACTACCCACGTTCATGTGGGTCCCCCATGTAGGTGGGCCACACTCCGGAACCTTCTAGAACCTTCCCGGTACAATAACGAAAAAACTCGAACTTTTTCCGGAACCCCGATAACAACTTTCCATATATGAATATTTACCTCCGGACTATTCCGGAGCTCCTCGTGATGTCCCGGATCCCATCCGGGACTCCAAACAACCTTCGGACTTTCCACTATTAATATCTCAATACTACCCTAGCGCTACCGAACGTTAAGCGTGCGACCCTACGGGTTCGGGAATATGCAGACATGACCGAGACTCCTCTCCGGTCAATAACCAATAGCGGGACCTGGATGCCCATATTGGTTCCTACATATTCAATGAAGATCTTTATCGGTTGAACCACGATGTCAAGGATTCAGTCAATCCCGTATGCAATTCCCTTTGTCCGGCGATATGTTACTTGCCCGAGATTCGATCGTCGGTATCTCCATACCTAGTTCAATCTCGTTACCGGCAAGTCTCTTTACTCGTTCCGTAATACAAGATCCCGTGGCTAACTCTTTAGTCACATTGCTTGCAAGCTCATTGTGATGCTGTATTACCAAGTGCGCCCTAAGATACCTCTCCATCATACGGACTGACAAATTCCCAGTCTTGATCCATGCCAACTCAACAGACACCTTCGGAGATACCTGTAGAGCATCTTTATAGTCACCCAGTTACGTTGCGACGTTTGATACACACAAGGTACTCCTCCGGTGTCAGTGAGTTGCATGATCTCATGGTCATAGGAATAGATACTTGACATGCGAAAACGATAGCAATAAACTTGACACGATCATATATGCTACGTTCATAGTTTGGGTCTTGTCCATCACATCATTCTTCTAATGATGTGATCCCGTTATCAAATGACAACTCATGTCTATGACCAGGAAACCATGGCCATCTTTGATCAACGAGCTAGTCCGGTAGAGGCTCACTAGGGACATGTTGTTGTCTACGTATCCACACATGTATTTGTGTTTCCAACCAATACAATTATAACATGGATAATAAACGATTATCATGAACAAGGAAATATAATAATAACCATTTTATTATTGCCTCTAGGGCATATTTCCAACATTTCACTCACAACCAGGGGGTCTTTTGAAAAGTAACATCTCTATCTGGGCTCTGGTTATATACTGTTCGGTCAACGAGGGGGTCTTTTGCAAAAGTTTCAGGTCTCTCTGCTCCGCTGCCGCCCCGTACGCCTACCATCCGGAGGGCAGAGCCACGCGGCGGTGCCCATTGCCACCGCCACCGCGTCCACCGCTCCTTCCCGCCACCGTGCATTCCCACCAAATCTAGATGCCGCAAAAAAAATCTCCCGCCACCACCTGCATCCCACTCCCGTCACTTCTTAAATACCGTCATCCGGCATCGCTCCACTGCTTCCACGCGCCGCAAAATATAGATCTAGTTCAACCGCCATGGTGAGGAAGGTTTTTACCACCTGCATCTCCACAGGAGGTCGTTGCCCCAGCTGTGGCTTAGCTGGCGCGGGAGTGGGCTCCAAGTCCGGCAAGGGCTCCAAGTCCGGCGCGGGCTCCAAGACTGGTGCTAGCTCCAACTTTAGCGCTTCCTTGGCCGCCTCGGGTGGCTGTTCATCCAACAACACCAACTACTCCGAGCTCGAGCCCACGGCATCCGAGCTATCTCTTAACCGCAGAGAGGTTGAGGAGGATGATGCTGAGGCAGAGGTGGCCTTCGAGGTGATGTAGGAGTACCTCGACGTCAACGCCGGGGAAGAGGAGGCCGAGGAAGATATACCGGCTCCAGCATACGATGCTACCATGCACACTGCCTAGGCCGAGGAGGCCCTGCACGTGGCGCAGCAGCAGCTCGACCAGGCGGTGCTAGCCGTGTCTCTATCCATGGCGCAGGCAGAGGCTCTCAGGCGTCAGGCGGCCGAAGAAGAGGCCGCAACTCGAGAGCAGAGGAGGGCGGCCACTTGCTACTTGTAGCTTGCGGTGGTATTTTCCCCGAAGAGGAAGGGATGATGCAGCACAGTAGAGGTAAGTATTTCCCTCAGTTATGAAACCAAGGTTATCAATCCAGTAGGAGAATCACGCAACACCTCGTTAGCAGTACCTGCACACAAACAACAAATCCTTGCACCCAACGCAAACGAGGGGTTGTCAATCCCTCGGCGGTAAGTTGCAAGCTTAAATTGTATGTGATAGATAGATAGGTTGAAACAAAAATACAAAATAAAATAAATAAAGAAAAAGTGCAGCAAAGTATTTTTAGGGTTTTTAATATATGATTTAGATAGACCCCGGGGCCATAGTTTTCACTAGAGGCTTCTCTCAAGAAAATAGCATACAGTGGGTAGACAAATTACTGTTGGGCAATTGATAGAAAAGCAAATAATCATGACGATATCCAAGGCAATGATCATGTATATAGGCATCACGTCCGAGACAAGTAGACCGACTCCCGCCTGCATCTACTACTATTACTCCACACATCGACCGCTATCCAGCATGCATCTAGTGTATTAAGTCCATAAAGAACGGAGTAACGCCTTAAGCAAGATGACATGATGTAGACAAAGTAAACTCACGCATGAATAAACCCCATCTTTTTACCCTTAATAGCAACGATACATACGTGTCATGTCCCTTTCTGTCACTGGGATTGAGCACCGCAAGATCGAACCCATTACAAAGCACCTCTTCCCATGGCAAGATAAATCAATCTAGTTGGCCAAACCAAATCAATAGATCGGAGAAGAAATACGAAGCTATAATAATCATGCATAAAAGAGATCAGAGAAGACTCAAATAATATTCATGGATAATCTGATCATAAACACACAATTCATCGGATCCCAACAAACACACTGCAAAAGTGATTACATCGGATAGAACTCCAAGAACATCGAGGAGAACATTGTATTGAAGATCAAAAAGAGAGAAGAAGCCATCTTGCTACTAACTATGGACCCGAAGGTCTATGGTAAACTACTCACGCATCATTGGAAGGGCAGCAAGGTTGATGTAGAGCCCCTCCGTGATCGATTCCCCTCCGGCGGAGCACCGGAAAAGGCCTCCAGATGGGATCTCTTGAGAACAGAAACTTGCGGTGGCGGAAAAAGTATTTCGTGGACTCCTCTGATGGTTTCCCGATTTTTGGGATTTTATAGTGGTGGAATTAGGTCAAAATAGTCAGAGGTGGGCCCACGAGGCACCAGGGCGCGCCCTGGTGGCTCGTGGCCACCTCCTGGGTCTTCTGGCCTCCTCCCGAAGCTTCTAGTGTTTGTTATGTCCAGAAAAAAATCTCCAAAAAGTTTCGTGGCATTTGGACTTCGTTTGGTATTGATATTCTGTAAAACCAAAAACAGGCATAAAACAACAACTGGCACTGGGTACTAAGTTAATAGGTTAGTCCCAAAAAATGATATATAATTGTTGTGATTGTATATAAAAACATCCAAGATTGATAATATAACAGCATGGAACAATAAAAAATTATAGATACGTTGGAGACGTATCACCACTCTACGTGCAGCCACCGCCGTCGAGGCAGAAGGCGAGGGACCGGACGTTGTCATCCTATCCTCCTCCGATGACGGCACCATTGTCCTTTCGGATGATGAAGACAAGTAGCCGTCCATCTATTGTCGTTGTCGGCTCCGGCCGGCCATTTTATGACGCCCCTGTTAAAATTTCGTATTAGTGTAAGGGATCCCTTAGTGTAATGTCACTATGTCAATTCGCTCTGTTAAGCGTTGAACAAATCTAAGAATGTGCTTGTTAAGCTTATCTAAATCTCTGAATCTGCTTTGTTTGACACCGTCGCGTTCTATCTTTCTAGGGTCACTGATTCGTGGGCCCTTCTGTAACGTAGAAAATGTCAGGTCAAAAAGCCGAGACTCTACCCATAGGCACACACACACACACAGCTGAAATGGCATGTACGATGCATATTCAACGATGGCTCTCAAGTTCGACTCCCACGTGCGGCATTATATTCCACCCTTTGGTTTGCCAATAAACCAGAGACTATTAGGTGGGTCCTGGGGTGTTCCACGCGTCAGTATAGTCCACCCTTTTTCCCAATCAACAAGACACTGACATGTGGGTCCTGAGGTGTCCCACGCGTCACTATATGAGCCAGGTAACGGTCAACTGCTTTGACCCGACGAAAACGCTCCGTTTTGGGCATTTTTGAGATTGGGCTGAGTGGAGGAGGGGAAAAGTAAGGGATGTTAGTTGGGTGGGGCAAAATTGAGGAGTACTAAGCAACCAGGGGCACAGAAATAGAAATCCCTTTCTTTCCAAAGTGCTCCAAATCAAGATCTAATACCACTGTGCGTCGGCGTCGCTCTCACGATTCCAATGAGCCTAAGAACATCAAAATTGTAGTCCGTATGAAGAGATGGCGACCAAAATACCGAAGACATCGAGAGTGCAAGACGACGTCTGGTACAACCGCGCGCGGTTGTACTGGCGGTCGTACGAGGTGCAGACATGCCTAAAAGTTTCCCTTTCAGACGGGATTCTTCACCGATTTCATCCCCATTTGTTCCCACGCGATACTTGGTCAATAAGGATGGGTTTGGAAAAGAATTAGGCTCATCTTGAGCCCTGGGATGAAGGTGGATGCATCACATCTACGGAGGAGAACCGGAGAAGCCCTTATATATACTCCTCCAACCCAAGCCGCCGTCATCAATCAAGCACACAACCATCTCGATCTCCACCGCCATAGAAGAAGGGGAAAGATCAAGGGAAGAGGAGGAGGATCCTCCACCGCGCGCACCGGCCTTCGGGCCGGTGCCATCTCCACCACGCCGGCGCCTCCGACGCTACCTCATCTCCATCACCGCCGGCACCTCCACCACCATCGCCACCAGCGCCGCCGTCTCCATCACCACCATGCCTTCTCCCTTCACTGACAAGATGTCGGCTTGTAACTTGACCCTAAATTTTATGTCGTTCGTTTGTATGTTTGAGTAGTTGAACTAGTTCTTGGGGATATGCATGAACTCTATACGATACTTGATGCGATCCAATATCTACTGTTCATGATTCGAGTTAGTAGCCTTCGCGAATGTTGAGAGGAGGCCTTGCTCACTGTAAGTGCAACTAATCCTCGGGTGGTTTTGGTAATTAATAACACCATATACATCATTGAACTAATGCCTATTCAAAGATCATTTCAGGAAAGTTCAATGCAGGCATGGCAAGGACATGTGATTGTGGACGCCTCGAAATGCAATGGACATACATTGGCAAAAGCTCCAAGACTCTACATTTTTGGTTAAGTGATCAAAGATCACATTGAGTCCATAGGAAAGCCAATATTATTAAAAGGGGATGAGGTTTTAATCATGAGTCATTTGCTCAAGTGCTTGAAGATATTGCTCCAAAAACCCTCAACCACATTCTCATAATCCAATCTGTCCAAAACCCTAAGTTCATTCTCGGTCCCACCAAAACATACACATCCGGACTCACCGAGATACACTAGGCAGAGCCACAGCCTAAACCCTAGAAACTCGGTTCCACCGAGATGGCATTCGGTCGCAGCAAAGTGCACGGGCTAACTTTTTGTAACCCATCAAGTTCATTTTGGAATTACCGTGTGAAATCAAACGGAATTACCAAAACGATGCAAGTGCTTAGGTCATCACATATCGGAACCACCGAGTGGATTCATCCGGTCTGACCGAAACGTCTAACACTCGAATCTTTTACACTGGTCGGTCTCACCGAGATTTACTTTCGGTGTGACTGAGTTATGCATAAAGTTTGTAATGGCTAGATCTTTGGTGATGGCTATAAATACCCCACCCACACCACCTACTCTCAGATAGAGCAACTAGGATGAAACTACACTTCGCATATCCATTTTCTGAGAGAGAACCACCTACACTTGTGTTGAGATCAAGGCATTCCACTCCAACCCTTTTGATCCTTGATTTCTAGCCCCCTCAAGTTTCTTTCCACTCCAATCCTTCTCCCACCACCATGCCAAATCTGTGAGAGAGTGATTGAGTTTTGAGGAGACTATCTTCTGAAGCACAAGAGCAAGGAGTTCATCACCAACAACAACATCTATTACCTTCTGGAGAGTGGTGTCTCCTAGATTGGTTAGGTGTCACTTGGGAGCCTCCAAAGCTCGTGGAGTTGAACCAAGGAGTTTGTAAGGGCAAGGAGGTCGCCTACTTCGTGAATATCTACCCTGAGTGAGGCTAGTCCTTCGTGGGCGTAAGCCATGATGAAATAGACAAGGTTGCTTCTTCATGGACTCTTCGTGGGTGGAGCCCTCCGTAGACTCATGCAGCCATTACCCTCCGTGGGTTGAAGTCTCCATTAACGTGGATGTACGATAGCACCACCTATCGAAACCACGCAAAAATCTCCATGTCTTCATTGCGTTTGATATCTATTCCCTCCTTTACGTTCATATGCAAAGTCTTTACTTTCCGCTGCACACTCTTTAGACTTGCATGTGTAGGGTGTTGCTTGACTTGTGATAGTTGCTAAAACTTGCCTACAACTAAAATTAGGAAAAGGCTAGGTTTTTATTTGGTCAAGTAGTCTAATCACCCCCCCTCTAGACCTACTTTCGATCCTACAAGTGGTATCAGAGCTTTGGTCTCCATTGCATTGGTTTAACCACCTAGGAGAGTATGGCATCTAGTGAGGGAAATTACCACCGTAGAGGTCTATATTTTGATGGTACAAACTTTGCTAGTTGGAAGCATAAAATTAAAATGCATATTCTTGGTCATAACCCCACCATTTGGGTTGTTGTTTGTGTTGGCTTGCAAGGTGAATTCTTTGAGGATGGAAAAGAACAGGATCATGAAGCAACCACAGAAGAGTTGAAGATGTTGCAATACAACACTCAAGCATGTGACATTCTCTTCAACGGTTTATGCCCCGAGGAGTTCAAAAAGATTAGCCGCCTCGAGAATGCAAAGGAAATTTGGGATACTTTGGTTGATATGCACGAAGGTACCGAGTCCGTCAAGGAATCCAAGTTGGATGTGCTTCAAAGCCAATATGACAAGTTCAAATGAAGGATGGTGAAGGAGTTACCGAAATGTACTCTAGGCTCGCTCTCATCACAAATGAGATTGTCGGCTTAGGAAATGAAGAGATGACCGGCAAGTTCATCATCAAGAAGATCCTTAGAGCCTTCGATGGAAAGTGTGATATAGTGTGCACATTGATCCAAATTATAAAGATCTCAAGCCCATGGAAGTCATTGGAAGGATTGTCGCTCATGAGATGTCGCTCAAGGATAAAGAGGAGCTCCACAACAAGTCAAGTGGTGCTTACAAAGCTTCAAGTGATGCTCCCACAACATCAAGTGACAAGCTTGTATCCAATGAAGAGATAAGCCTAATGGTCAAGAACTTCAACAAGTTCTACAAGAATAGAGGCAAAGAGAGAAGCTCCAACTCAAGACATTATGAGCAAAAATCTTCAAGTCGTGGCCATAATTGCTACAATTGTGGAAGACCCGGACACTTCTCCAATGAGTGTCAGCACCTCCCAAGAAAAGAGATGAGTCACCTAGAAGGTGTAGAAGAGATGAATCACCTTGTAGAGAGAGAAGGAGTAGAGATGATCATTATGAATGAAGACCTTCTCGGAGAAGCAAGGATTCGGCGAGGAAAGACAAGTAAACCAAGAGCTACTCAAGAAGAAGACATCAAGCTCATGTTGGTGAATGGATTTCCGGTTTCGACTCCGACAACCAATCGAGAGAAGCTATCACTCCAACTCCGACTATAGTCAAGATGAAGGTGTTGCCGGACTAGCTCTCGTATCCTCCAACTCCTATGACCTATTTGATTCACCAAATGAAGGAATTGGAAGATGCTTCGTGGCTAAAGGTCCCAAGGTATCCCACCTCGAATTCATTGACTTTAATAGTGATGAGGATGATTTTCTAGGTGAGGATGACTTGCTCAATGATAAAACTAGTGATGTTAGCTATAATGAATTTGCTAGTAATCATGATAGCCAAGATGAGACGGTTGACAATGCTATGAGGGAGATTGAGCGCTTGACTAAAGAACTAAACACTCTTAAGTTAGTTCATGAAACTACTCAAGAAGATCATAGAGATCTCCTAAGAACTCATGAGAAACTACGTTTGGCAATGCGGTTCTAAAAGCTATCGATGACGATCTTCGAAAGAAGAGTTCTTCCTACATTGCCAAACGACTTCTCTTGTCTACTTTCATGCCAAAAGTTAAATCTAAGCAATCTAGTAACAAGAGGAAGAAAGGTTCTACCTCTAGTAGTAACAATAACAATGCTAAATCCAATGTTGTTACTTCTATTAATTCTATTGATTCCACTAATGGTTCTCTTAGCCAAGTTACACTTGAGCAAGAAAAAAATTATTGAAAGAAATTATAGAAAAGGGTGTCTGTGATGACCCACAAGTATAGGGGATCAATCGTAGTCCTTTCGATAAGTAAGAGTGTCGAACCCAACGAGGAGCAGAAGGAAATAACAAGCGGTTTTCAGCAAGGTATTCTCTGCAAGCACTGAAATTGTAGGTAACAGATAGTTTGCTAGCAAGATAATTCGTAACAAGTAACAAGTAGTAACGGTAGCAAGGGTGCACCAAGGTGGCCCAATCCTTTTTATAGCAAAGGACAAGCCGGAACGATTTCTTATAATAGGCAACACGTTCTCGAGGACACATGGGAATTTCATCTAGTCACTTTCATCATGTTTAGTTGATTCGCGATCGCTACTTTGATAATTTGATATGTGGGTGGACCGGTGCTTGGGTGCTGTTCTTACTTGAACAAGCCTCCCACTTGTGATTACCCCCTCCCGGAAGCATCCGCAACTACGAAAGAAGAATTAAGATAACTCTAACCATAGCATGAAACATATGGATCCAAATCAGCCCCTTACGAAATAGCGCATAAACTAGGGTTTAAGCTTCTGTCACTCTAGCAACCCATCATCTAATTACTACTCCACAATGCCTTTCCTCAGGCCCAAAGATGGTGAAGTGTCATGTAGTCAACATTCACACGACACCACTAAAGGAAGCAACAACATACATATCATCAAAATATCGAACGAATACCAAATTCACATGATTACTTATAACAAGACTCCTCCCATGTCCTCAAGAACAAAAGTAACTACTCACAAATCATATTCATGTTCAAGATCAGAGGGGTATTCAATAGCATTAAGGATCTGAACATATAATCTTCCACCAAATAAACCAACTAGCATCAACTACAGAGAGTAATCAACACTACTAGCAACCCACAGGTACCAATCTGAGGTTTTGAGACAAAGATTGAATACAAGAGATGAACTAGGGTTTGAGATGAGATGGTGCTGGTGAAGATGTTGGTGAAGATTGGTCCTCCCATGATGAGAGGATCGTTGGTGATGTCGATGGCTTCGATTTCCCCCTCCCGGAGGGAAGTATCCCCGGCGGAATCGCTCCACCAGAGAGCAAAAGTGCTCCTGCCCAGGTTACGCCTCGAGACGGCGGCGCTTCGTCCCGAAAGTCTTCTATCTATTTTTTCAGGGCAAAAGAGCCTATATAGTAGAAGAAGGGGGCCAGACACCAGCCAGGGGCCCCATGATGACCCACAAGTATAGGGGATCAATCGTAGTCCTTTCGATTAGTAAGAGTGTCAAACCCAACGAGGAGCAGAAGGAAATGACAAGCGGTTTTCAGCAAGGTATTTTCTGCAAGCACTGAAATTATCGGTAACGAGTAGTTTAATAGCAAGATAATTTGTAAAAAGTGACAAGTAGCAATAGTTACAAAGAGTGCAGCAAGGTGGCCCAATCCTTTTTGTAGCAAAGGACAAGCCGGAACGATCTCTTACAATAAGCAAAGCGTTCTCGAGGACACATGGGAATTTCATCAAGTCACTTTCATCATGTTTGTTTGATTCGCGTTCGCTACTTTGATAATTTGATATGTGGGTGGACCGGTGCTTGGGTGTTGTTCTTACTTGAACAAGCCTCCCACTTATGATTACCCCCTCTCGCAAGCATCCGCAACTACGAAAGAAGAATTAGGATAACTCTAACCATAGCATTAAACATATGGATCCAAATCAGCCCCTTACGGAATAGCGCATAAACTAGGGTTTAAGCTTCTGTCACTCTAGCAACCCATCATCTAATTACTACTCCACAATGCATTCCCTTAGGCCCTAAGATGGTGAAGTGTCATATAGTCGACGTTCACATGACACCACTAAGGGAATCAACAACATACATATCATCAAAATATCGAACGAATACCAAATTCACATGATTACTTATGATAAGACTTCTCCGATGTCCTCAAGAAAAAAAGTAACTACTCACAAATCATATTCATGCCCAAGATCAGAGAGGTGTTGAATAGCATAATAGATCTGAACATATAATCTTCCACCAAATAAACCAACTAGCATCAACTACAAGATGTAATCAACACTACTAGCAACCCATAGGTACCAATCTGAGGTTTTGAGACAAAGATTGAATACAAGAGATGAATTAGGGTTTGAGATGAGATGGTGTTGGTGAAGATGTTGATGAAGATTAGTCCTCCCACGATGAGAGGATCGCTGGTGATGTCGATGGCGACGATTTCCCCCTCCCGGAGGGAAGTATCCCTGGCAGAATCTCTCCACCGGAGAGCAAAAGTGCTCCTGCCCAAGTTCTGCCTCGAGACGGCGGCGCACCGTCCCAAAAGTCTTCTCTCTATTTTTTCTAGGGCAAATGCACTTATATACCAGAAAATGGGGGCCAGAGGCTGGCCAGGGGCCCCACGAGGTACCAGGGCGCGCCTGGGGGGGTGGCGCGTCCTGGTGCCTCGTGCGCTCCTGGGTGGCCCCCTCTGGTACTTCTTGATTCCAATATTTTTTATTTATCCCAAAATAATTCTCCGTGAAATTTCAGCTGATTTGGAGATGTGCAGAATAGGTATCTCTGAGATAGCTTTTTCAGGTCCAGAATTCCAGCTGCCGGCATTCTCCCTCCTTGTGTAAATCTTGCATATTAAGAGAGAAAAGGCATTAGAATTGCTCCAAAAAGTGTTATATTGATTAAAAACACTATAAATAACAGTAGCAAAACAGGATACAAAATGGACGTATCAACTCCCCCAAGCTTAGACCTCGCTTGTCCTCAAGCGAAAGCCGATATCGATAATCATGACCACATGTTTAGAGAGAGAGGTGTTAATAAAAACAAAATACGGACATAGTAGCATCATGACCATTATTATAATAGCAATATTTATTATCAAAAACTTCTCATGAGCAAGTAACAATTCATCACAACAATGGAGTATAAGGCATAAACTTTCTTGAAAACTAACAAACTATGTTCTCAGTCAACAATGCAATTGCAATTCATCATATTTTTAGGAAGGGTGTCATGTAGGAGCTTTTCAGCAAGTCCACATACTCAACCATCATTTAGTCTTCTATGATTGCTAACACTCACGACATATATATGGAGCAAAAAGTTTCAGCTAGACACATAGAAAGATAGGGGCTTGTGAGTTCGCCTCCCAACTTATTCACCTCAAGAGTGATGTCAACAATAATAACTCATGATCACTCATATCCAACTGGATATATATGCTTAGATCTTTCCCCACCTCATGATGCTTACAAAAGATAAAAATAAAAAGGAAATAGAGGAGAACAATATTGACTCTTGCATAAAAAGTAAATACATAAAAGTAAAGGATAGGCCCTTCGCAGAGGGAAGCAGAGGTTGTCATGCGCTTTTTGTTGTTGGATGCAAGAGCTCTTAATGAACATCACTTTATATTGCCCCTTGTGATAGCAACCTTTATTATGCAGTCTGTCGCTTTTATTTCTTTACCATCACAAGTTTGTACAAAGCTTATTTCCCTTACAATAAAAGTTCAGACATATTTAGAGGCAATTTTTATTGCTTTTTGCACCGATGACAACTTACTTGAAGGATTTTATTCAATCCATAGGTAGATATAGTGGACTCTCATGACATGAAACTGGGATTAAAGGTTTTGGATGCACAAGTAGTATCTCTACTTGGTGCGGATTTTTGGCTAGCAAAGATATTGGGCAAGCACCACATGTTGGAGGATCTATAACAATATAACTTCTATGTGAATATGAACAAACATAATTCATTATGTTGTCTTCCTTGTCCAACGTCAACAATTTAGCATAGAATACTTAATGGGGGCTCACAATCATAAAAGATGTCCAAGATAGTATATTTGCATGTGAATCTTCTCTTCCCTTATTAATTCTTTCATGAATTGCATCATTGACTAATGCTATGTTTGTTAACTTCCAATAAATTTTACCACTTATACTTTTCTTTATGTAATGTCATTACTTTCCATAGGATTAGCATATGATCTTTTTCATTATTTTCATTGCTAGAATTGGAACATGAAAGTAAAGAAGCAAAAACTCAAACTACTCTTTATTATATAACTCTCAACTCGATTACATAGATAGATAGATCATGAAGCTAACACTCGAAAATAGATCATACTAAACTTTTATTCAACTAGATCACGAAATAACTAAGGATCGAACTAAAAATAGGTAAAGATAATAAAAGTGATGGTGATACGATACCGGAGCACCTCCCCCAAGCTTGGCACAAGCCAAGGGGAGTGCCCATACCCATGTGCTCAAGTCTCCTTCTTCGGTGATGGTGGTGATGGTGAAGTGGTGAGCTTGTCCAGCTTACGTTTGAGGATGAAATTTTCCTCCCTCAAATCATCGACTTCTTGCTCAAGCTTCATTACCTTCTTACATAATGCCTCCTTGCTTTCCCGCAGAAAACGGGATGGGATAAATTGGATCTTAGACTTGTTTACTGTGTTTGGGAGGCTCAACTTCTTGAACTCCACATGCATATCCCCAGGTGGAGGTAGAGGGGCATCATCTTCATCCGAACTCGCGTCTTCCGTCCCCTTTATGTTGGCATCTTGCTCCTCCTCCTCGGACCATCCATAGGGGTTTATATCCCCATAGATCTTTGGATTTGCAACATAGTGTGATACGAAGCTCTCCCCATCTGAGTCTTGAGACGACATACTTTCGGATCTGCCAGGAAAACAACACGAAACAAGAACAGAAGATATTTCTGCAATGTGGTTGTCAAAACGTCCGGGAGTATATATAAAGATTTTTTTATCTTGCAAAACAAGTAATCCAGGAGAAAACGGAGTCGGGAAGGCTCACATGGGGCCCACGAGCCACCAGGGCGTGCCAGGGGGGTGGCGCGCCCTAGTGCCTCGTGGGCACCAGGTGGGTCCCCTCGGCTGTTTCTTATTTTTGTATTTTTTCTAATATTTCAAAACTGACAGAAAGTATTTTTATGGAATTTTTGGAGTCGGTTTACTTACCGTATCACATACCTCTTCCTTTTTAGGGTTCTGGAGTGTGCTGGAAGGTCTCTCTTATATATTCCTCCGGTGTAATTGTTTCAATAATATTAGTTTCAACATTAATGGGAGTACCTGAAATATAGTGCTTAATTCTTTGCCCATTCACCACTCTCGGATTAGTGCCTTCGGAGTTATTTATTTTGATGGCTCCAGAGCGATAAACTTCTTCGATGATATACAGTCCTTCCCATTTAGAGAGAAGTTTTCCTGCAAAGAATCTCAAATGAGAATTGTACAATAGAACTTGCTCACCTACTTTAAATTCCCATTTTTGAATTCTTCTATCATGCCATCTTTTAACTTTTTCTTTAAATAATTTGGCATTTTCATAAGCTTGGGTTCTCCATTCATCTAATGAGCTAATATCAAATAACCTGTTTTCACTGGCAAGTTTAAAATCATAATTTAGTTCTCTAATTGCCCAATATGCTTTATGTTCTAACTCAAGAGGTAAATAACATGCTTTTCCATAAACCATTTTATAAGGAGACATACCCATAGGATTTTTATAAGCAGTTCTATATGCCCATAATGCATCGTCAAGTTTCTTAGACCAATTCTTTCTAGATCTATTGACAGTTTTTTGCAAAATTAATTTTATTTCTCTATTGCTCAATTCAACTTGACCACTAGTTTGAGGATGATAGGGGGATGCAATTCTATAGTTGACATCATATTTAGCACGCAATTTACGGAATGCACCATGAATAAAATGTGAACCACCATCAGTCATCAAATATCTAGGGACTCCAAACCTCGGGAAAATAACTACTTTAAGCATTTTAATAGAAGTGTTATGATCAACACTACTAGTTGGAATAGCTTCTACCCACTTAGTAACGTAATCAATAGCAACTAAAATATGAGTATACCCATTGGATTTAGGAAAAGGTCCCATATAATCAAATCCCCAAACATCAAATGGTTCAACAGCAAATGAATAATTCATAGGCATTTCTTGACATCTACCAACATTACCAATTCTTTAACATTCATCACAAGATAAGACAAACTTACGGGCATCCTTTAAAAGAGTAGGCCAATAAAAACCAGATTGCAATACCTTATGTGCAGTTCTGTCTCCCGCATGGTGTCCTCCGTAAGCCTCGGAATGACACTTCCGTAGGATTTGTTCCTATTCATGCTCAGGTATACAATGTCTAATAATACCATCTACCCCTTCTTTATAAAGATGTGGGTCATCCCAGAAGTAATGTCTTAAATCAAAGAAGAACTTTTTCTTTTGTTGGTATGTGAAGCTAGGTGGTATAAATTTAGCAACAATATAATTAGCATAGTCTGCATACCATGGAGTATTACGAGAAGCATTTATGACAGCTAATTGTTCATCAGGAAAATCATCATTAATAGGTAGTGGGTCATCAAGAACATTTTCCATTCTAGACAAATTATCTGCTACGGGATTCTCAGCACCCTTCCTATCAGTAATATGCAAGTCAAATTCTTGTAGCAATAAAACCCACCTAATGAGTCTAGGTTTAGCATCTTTCTTTTCCATAAGATATTTAATAGCAGCATGATCGGTGTGAACAGTTACTTTAGAATCAACTATGTAAGATCTGAATTTATCACATACAAACACAACTGCTAGAAATTCTTTTTCAGTAGTAGCATAATTTCTTTGGGCACTGTCTAGAGTTTTACAAGCATAATAGATAACATTTAATTTCTTATCAACTCTCTGTCCTAGAACAGCACCAACGGCATAGTCACTAGCATCACACATAATTTCAAAAGGCAAGTTCCAATCAGGTGGTTGGACAATAGGTGCAGTGGTTAAGGCTTTCTTAAGTGTTTCAAAGGCTTCTAGACAATCATCGTCAAAAAAAAATGGAACATCTATTTGCAAAAGATTGGTAAGAGGCCTAGAAATTTTAGAGAAGTCTTTAATAAATCTCCTATAGAAACCAACATGACCTAGGAAACTTCTTATACCTTTAATATCTTTAGGACATGGCATTTTCTCAATAGCATCAACCTTAGCTTTATCAACTTCAATACCTCTTTCAGAAATTTTATGCCCCAAGACAATGCCTTCATTCACCATAAAGTGGCACTTCTCCCAATTCAAGACAAGATTAGTTTCCTCACATCTCTGCAAAACTCGATCAAGGTTGCTTAAGCAATCATCAAAAGAAGTTCCGTAAACGGAAAAATCATCCATGAACACCTCAACAATCTTTTCACAAAAGTCAGAGAATATAGCAGTCATACATCTTTGGAAGGTAGCAGGTGCATTGCATAAACCAAAAGGCATACGTCTATAAGCATAAGTTCCAAAAGGACAAGTGAAGGTAGTTTTCTCTTGATCGGGTTGTGATACGGGTATTTGAGAAAAACCAGAATAACCATCTAGAAAACAAAAGTGTGTATGCTTAAACAATCTTTCTAACATTTGATCAATAAAAGGTAAGGGGTAATGATATTTTCTAGTAGCTTTGTTTAATTTTCTAAAATCAATTACCATCCTATAACCAGTTACAATTCTTTGTGGAATGAGTTCATTTTTATCATTAGGAACAACGGTAATACCCCCTTTCTTAGGGACACAATGAACGGGACTTACCCATCTACTATCAGCTATGGGATAGATTATATCTGCTTCCAGAAGTTTTAATATTTCCGTTCTTGCCACCTCCTTCATCTTAGGATTTAATCGTCGTTGGTGATCGACAACTGGTTTAGCATCAGGCTCCATTTTAATTTTGTGCTGACATAGAGTGGGACTAATGCCCTTAAGATCATCAAGAGTATATCCAATAGCAGCACGGTGCTTCCTTAGAGTTTTTAGTAATCTCTTTTCTTCATGAGCTGAAAGGTTAGCACTAATAATAACAGGATATATCTTCTTTTCATCAAGATAGGCATATTTCAATGTATCGGGCAATTGCTTCAATTCAAATACAGGATCACCTTTAGGCGGAGGAGGGCCTCCAAGAGTTTCAATAGGCAAATTATGTTTAAGGATAGGTGGTTGATCAAAGAACATCTTATCTATTTCATTTCTTTCATTCATATGCATATCGTTTTCATGGTCTAGCAAATATTGTTCTAATGGATCAGTAGGAGGTACGGCAATAGAAGCAAAACCAATAATTTCATCTTTACTAGGCAATTCTTTATCATGAGGTTGTCTACGAAACTTGGAGAAATTAAACTCATGAGATATATCACCAAACTTAACTCGAACCTTTTCTTTAACACAATCAATTTCAGCATTAACGGTATTCAAGAAAGGTCTACCAAATATAATGGGACAAAAATTATCTTGTTGTGAACCAAGTACTAAGAAATCAGTAGGGTATTTGATTTTTCCACACAAGACTTCAACATCTCTAACAATCCCAAGTGGTGTAATAGTATCTCTATTCGCAAGCTTAATAGTAACATCAATATCTTCAATCTCAACAGGTGCAATTTCATGCATTACTTCTTGATATAAAGAAAATGGAATAGCACTCACGCTAGCACCCATATCACACAAACCATGATAGCAATGATCTCCAATCTTAACAGAAACAGCAGGCATACCAACTACGGGCTTGTTCTTGTCTAACTTATCTCGTTCATTTCTAACAGGTTTAGCAATTCTAGCAGCCTCATCACAAAAGTAAATAACATGCCCATCTATATTATCGACTAAGAGATCTTTAACCATAGCAACATCAGGTTCAACTTTAATTTGTTCAGAGGGTCTAGGTGCTCTAATATTACTTTTGTTAACCACAGTTGAAGCTTTAGCATGTTCCTTAATCCTAAGAGGAAAAGGTAGTTTCTCAATATAAGCAGTAGGCACAACTGGATCAACATGGTAAACAATTGTTTCTTCTTTAACACTAATAGGTTCCTCAATCTTTTCTTTAACAGGGGGATGATATTTAAACCACTTCTCCTTAGGGAGATCAACATGAGTAGCAAATGATTCACAAAAGGAAGCTACTATCTCAGAGTCAAGTCCATATTTAGTGCTAAACTTATGAAAAGCATCGGTGGCCATTAAAGATTTAACACAATCGAACTCAAGTATTATACCTGACTCATTACCTTTGTCGAGTTCCCAATCTTCAGAGTTGCGTTTAATTCTTTCCAGAAGATCCCATCTGAATTCAATAGTTTTCTTCATAAAGGAGCCAGTCGAAGAAGAATCGAGCGTAGTTTGATTATCATGAGAAAGCCGAGCATAAAAAATTTGTAAGATAATTTCTTTTGAGAGCTCATGATTGGGGCATGTGTACATCATGTACTTAAGCCTCCCCCAAGCTTGAGCGATGCTTTCTCCTTCACAAGGCCAAAAATTATATATATAATTTTGATCACGATGAACCAAATGCATAGGATAAAATTTCTGATGGAATTCTAGTTTCAATCGGTTCCAGTCCCATGTATCAGTATCATCACATAGCCTATACCACATCAATGCCTTTCCCTCCAAATATAAAGGGAATACTTTCTTCTTAACTCCATCTCCGGATAAACCTGCAAGCTTAAACAATTCACAAATTTCATCCACATAGATTAAGTGCATATCAGGATGTACTGTTCCATCTCCTGCATAAGGATTAGCTAGCAGTTTCTCTATCATACCCGGAGGAATATCATAATAAATATTTTCAGTAGGTGCAGTAGGTTGAGGAGCAACTATTTGTGTTTCCAGTCGAGGTGAAGATACCCCGAACAAGCCCCTCAAAGGATTACTTTCCATAGTGACAAGCAACAGTAAATTTCAGCACGTAATATAAATGTTTCCTTACCAAATTCCACTCACCAAAGGCACTTAACTCCCCGGCAATGGCGCCAGAAAAGAGTCTTGATGACCCACAAGTATAGGGGATCAATCGTAGTCCTTTCGATAAGTAAGAGTGTCGAACCCAACGAGGAGCAGAAGGAAATGACAAGCGGTTTTCAGCAAGGTATTTTCTGCAAGCACTGAAATTATCGGTAACGAGTAGTTTGATAGCAAGATAATTTGTAACAAGTGACAAGTAGCAATAGTAACAAAGAGTGCAGCAAGGTGGACCAATCCTTTTTGTAGCAAAGGACAAGCCGGAACGATCTCTTATAATAAGCAAAGCGTTCTCGAGGACACATGGGAATTTCATCTAGTCACTTTCATCATGTTTGTTTGATTCGCGTTCGCTACTTTGATAATTTGATATGTGGGTGGACCGGTGTTGGGGTGCTGTTCTTACTTGAACAAGCCTCCCACTTATGATTACCCCCTCTCGCAAGCATCCGCAACTACGAAAGAAGAATTAAGATAACTCTAACCATAGCATTAAACATATGGATCCAAATCAGCCCCTTATGGAATAGCGCATAAACTAGGGTTTAAGCTTTCGTCACTCTAGCAACCCATCATCTAATTACTACTCCACAATGCATTCTCTTAGGCCCAAAGATGGTGAAGTGTCATGTAGTCGACGTTCACACGACACCACTAAGGGAATCAACAACATACATATCATCAAAATATCGAACAAATACCAAATTCACATGATTACTTATGACAAGACTTCTCCCATGTCCTCAAGAACAAAAGTAACTACTCACAAATCATATTCATGCCCAAGATCAGAGAGGTGTTGAATAGCATAATAGATCTAAACATATAATCTTCCACCAAATAAACCAATTAGCATCAACTACAAGATGTAATCAACACTACTAGCAACCTATAGGTACCAATCTGAGGTTTTGAGACAAAGATTGAATACAAGAGATGAAATAGGGTTTGAGATGAGATGGTGCTGGTGAAGATGTTGATGAAGATTAGTCCTCCCACGATGAGAGGATCGCTGGTGATGTCGATGGCGACGATTTCCCCCTCCCGGAGGGAAGTATCCCCGGTAGAATCTCTCCGCCGGAGAGCAAAAGTGCTCCTGCCCAAGTTCCGCCTCGAGACAGCGGCGCACCATCCCAAAAGTCTTCTCTCTATTTTTTCTAGGGCAAATGCACTTATATACCAGAAAATGGGGGCCAGAGGCTAGCCAGGGGCCCCATGAGGTACTAGGGCGCGCTTGGGGGGTGGCATGCCCTGGTGCCTCGTGGGCTCCTGGGTGGCCCCCTCTGGTACTTCTTGATTCCAATATTTTTTATTTATTCCAAAATAATTCTCCGTGAAATTTCAGCTCATTTGGATATGTGTAGAATAGGTATCTCTGACATAGCTTTTTCAGGTCCATAATTCCAGCTGTCGGCATTCTCCCTCCTTGTGTAAATCTTGCATATTAAGAGAGAAAAGGCATTAGAATTGCTCCAAAAAGTGTTATATTGATTTAAAAAACTATAAATAACAGTAGCAAAACATGATGCAAAATGGACGTATCATCCCACAAGGCATCAGGGCACGCCCGTGGGGGCACCCTGTTGCCTTGTGGGCAACTGGTGGGTCCCCTCTGGTATTTCTTTTCTGCAGTATTTTTTATATATTCAATAAAAAATCTTCGTGAAGTTTTAGGTCAATTGGAGCTCTGTAGAATAGGTATCTCTGATGTGGCTATTTCAGGTCCAGAATTCCAGCTGCCGGTATTCTCCCTCTTCATGTAAACCTTGCAAATTAAGAGAGAAAAGGCATGAGAATTGCATCGTAACATTTAATAATGATCAAAAACATAATAAATAGCAGTAGGAAATCATGATGCAAATTGGACGTATCAACTCCCCCAAGCTTAGACGTCGCTTGTCCCCAAGCGAAAAACCAAAATCGATAATCATGACCACATGTTTAGAGAGAGAGGTGTCGATAAAACAAAATATGGACATGAAAGCATCATGATCATTATTATAACAACAATAACGTCATATAACTTCTCATAAATAAGTGACAATTCATTCACAAGTCTTTAAAGTATGAACCCTTAAACCATATTGAAAACTAACAAACTGTGATGTCAGTCATTGAAGCAATCGCAATTCATCATATTATCAGAAAGAGTCTATGTAAGAGCTTTATTTTTAGCAAGTTCACATACTCAACTATCATTTAGTCTTCTATGATTGCTGACACTCACGGAATACTTATGGAGCAAAAGTTTCAGTCAAACACATAGAAAGATAGGGGCTTATCATTTCGCCTTCCAACATATTTACCTCGAGGGTAATGTCAACAATAATAACTCATGATCACCTATATTCAACTGAATATATGTGCCTAGATCTTTCCCCACCACCTGATGCTTGCAAAGAGAATAAAATAAAAACAAAAAAGAGAAGAACACTATTGACTCTTGCATAAAAGTAATTGCCTAAAAGTAAAAGATATGCCCTTCGCAGAGGGAAGCAGAGGTTGTCATGCGCTTTTTATTTTTGGATGTGCAAACTCTTAATGTAAAGGAATGTCACTTTATATTGCGCCTTGTGATAGCAACCTTTATTATACAGTCTGTCACTTTTATTTCTTTACCATCACAAGTTCGTACAAAGCTTATTTTCCCTTAAAATAATAGTTCATACATATTTAGAGGCAATTTTTATTGCTTTTGCACCGATGACAACTTACTTGAAGGATCTTATTCAATCCATAGGTAGATATAATGGACTCTCATGACATGAAACTGGGTTTAAGGTTTTGGATGCACAAGTAGTATCTCTACTTGGTGCGGATTTTTGGCTAGCAAAGATAGGGGCAAGCACCACATGTTAGAGGATCTATGACAATATAACTTCTATGTGAATACAAGCAAACATAACTCATTACGTTGTCTTCCTTGTCCAACATCAACTATTTGGCATATCATACTTAATGGGGGCTCACAATCATAAAAGATGTCCAAGATAGTATATTTATATGTGAGACCTCTCTTCCTTTATTACTTTTTCATGAATTGCAACAGTGAACAATGCTATGTTTGTTAACCTTCAACAAGTTTTATCAATTATACTCCTTTTATGTGAAGTCATCACTCCCCATGGGGTTAGTGTATGATCTTTTTTTTTCTTTTTCTTTTTTTCTTTTGATTGAAACATAAAATTAAAGAAGCAAAAGCAAACTACTCTTTATTATATAACTCTCACACTTGATTACATAGATAGATGGATCATAAAGCAAACACTCAAACCTATATCATACTAAAATTTTATTCCTCTAAATCACAAAATAACTAAGGATCGAACTAAGATAGATAATTGTGATAAAAAGTGATGGTGATACGATACCGGGGCGCCTCCCCCAATCTTGGCACAAGCCAAGGGGAGTGCCCATACCCGTGTACTCAAGTCTCCTTCGGTGATGGTGGTGATGACGAGGTAGGCTTGTCCTTCAAAATATTCAATAAGATGTCCTTCAAACTCTGCACTTCCCTAGACAGCCCTTGAAGCATGGTAGTGTTCCTCTGCACTTCAACCATAATATGTTTATTCTCTGGCCACCATGAGCTCTTTCCTGCATCATTCTCACTTGGGCGGGAAATATCCCAATTGGAAGGTATGTGCATACGACGAGTGTTTTCAACCCCATAATTGTGAACCAAATTATGAAAATTATTCCGATGTAACCTGTGTAAGGGCCTCCTAGGGGGAAGCCCTTCTTGCACCTCTGGACTCCCATGGCTTGTTGTGCTTCTCATAGCTTGATGGGGATTTGGAGTTGTGGAGATGCCGGCAAGAGTGCCCCTCTCAGAAGCCGGAGGGTAGACTTCCAACGAATCTCCATCATCTTCTTCCATGGTAACACCTTCCTCTTCCTCTCTCCTGAGTTCTATCTGAAGCAACCAAGCATCGTCTCCCACGTTGTTGGAGGAAGAGGAAGACATGATACCTGACCCTGACAGCCTGACAGAAAACAGCACGAAACAAGAACAGAGGAGAAACTCGTGATACGGTAGTTAGAACATACGGGAGTATATATAAAGAATTTTTATCTTGCAAAACAAGCATACGGGAAGAAAACGGAGTCGGGAAGGCACACGTGGGGCCCACAAGGCATCAGGGCGCACCCCAGGGGGGTGGTCACGCCCTGTTGCCTTGTGAGCACCCTGTGGGTCCTCTCGGCTGTTTCTTATTTTTGTAATTTTTCTAATATTCCAAAACTGACAGAAATAATTTTTATCAAATTTTTTGGAGTCGGTTTACTTACTGTATCACATACCTACCCCTTTTCAGGGTGCTGGAGTGTTCCGGAAGGACTCTTTGATGTGTTCCTCCGGTGTCATTGTTTGAATAATATTAATTTCAACATTAATGGGAGTACCTGAAATATAATGCTTAATTCTTTGCCCATTCTCCACTCTCGGGTTGGTGCCTTCGGAGTTGTTGAGTTTTATAGCTCTGGAACGGTAAACTTCTTCGATGACATATGGCCCCTCCCATTTAGAGAGAAGCTTTCCTGCAAAGAATCTCAAACGAGAATTGTATAATAAAACATGATCACCTACTTTGAATTCCCGTTTTTGAATTCTTTTGTCATGCCATCTCTTAACATTTTCTTTAAACAACTTAGCATTTTCATAGGCTTGGGTTCTCCATTCATCTAAACAACTAATATCAAATAACCTCTTCTCACCGGCAAGTTTAAAATCATAATTGAGTTCTTTAATTGCCCAATAAGCTTTATGTTCTAGTTCAAGAGGTAAATGACATGCTTTTCCATAAACCATTTTATACGGAGACATACCCATAGGATTTTTATATGCAGTTCTGTAGGCCCATAATGCATCATCAAGTTTCTTAGACCAATTCTTTCTAGATCTGTTAACAGTCTTTTGCAAAATCAACTTTATTTCTCTATTAGTTAATTCAACTTGACCACTAGACTGAGGATGATAGGTGAAAGATCGTGGATGTCGCCTAGAGGGGGGGGGGTGAATAGGCGCTTTAACATAATTACGGTTTAGGCTTGAACAAATGCGGAATAAAACAAGCGTTTAATTTGTCAAGCACAAAACCTAAATCGACTAGGCTCACCTATGTGCACCAACAACTTATGCTAAGCAAGATAAACAACTAAGTGATAGCAAGATATTTAACAAGAAACAATATGGCTATCACAAAGTAAAGTGCATAAGTAAAGGGCTCGGGTAAGAGATAACCGAGGCACGCGGAGACGACGATGTATCCCGAAGTTCACACCCTTGCGGATGCTAATCTCCGTTAGAGCGGTGTGGAGGCACAATGCTCCCCAACAATGCCACTAGGGCCACCGTATTCTCCTCACGCCCTCGCACAATGCAAGGTGCCGTGATTCCACTAAGGGACCCTTGAGGGCGGTCACCGAACCCGTACAAATGGCAACCCTTGAGGGCGGTCACCGAACCCGTACACTTTGGCAACCCTTGGGGGCGGTCACCGGTACCCGTCAAATTGCTCGGGGCGATCTCCACAACCTAATTGGAGACCCCGACGCTTGCCTGGAGCTTTACACCACAATGATTGAGCTCCAAGGCACCACCAACCGTCTAGGGCGCCCAAGCACCCAAGAGGAACAAGCTCAAGGGTACCAAGTACTCAAGAGTAACAAGCTCTAGGGTGCTCAAACACCCAAGAGTAATAAGCTTCTCAACTATTTCACCACCACGAATCACCGTGGAGAACTCAAACCGATGCAACTAATGCAATGGCAAGAACACACCAAGTGCTCAAGTCCCTCTCTCTCAAATCCCACCAAAGCAAAAAAAGCTATGGAGGAAAGTGAGAGGAAGAACAAGGAGAACACCAAGAACTCCAAGATCTAGATCCAAGGGGTTCCCCTCACTTAGAGGAGAAAGTGATTGGTGGAAATGTGGATCTAGATCTCCTCTCTCTTTTCCCTCAAGAAGGAGCAAGAATCATTGGAGGGATTGAGAGATAGCAAAGCTCTAGAAGGTCAACAATGGAGGAGAGAGAACTTGCAATGGATAAAAGAACCGTTGGGGGCAAGGGGGAAGAAGACCCCCTTTTATAACCCCCACCAAATCGAACCGTTACTTGTGCTGGACGCACTCAAGCGGTACTACCGCTCCAAGGAGCGGTACTACCGCTTAGAGCGGTACTACCAGCCGAAGCCAGTGAGTACAGCAAGCACAGGAGCGCGGTAGTGCCGCACAAAGCGGTACTACCGCCCCCACAAGCGGTACTACCGCAAAAGTTCGTAGAACAGCTCAGAAACGAGGTAGTGGAGCGGTACTGGAGCGGTACTACCGCCCTACATCCGCTCTACTACCGCTAAGGAAAAACAGGGCACCAGAAGAATTTCAGCAAGCGGTACTGGAAGCGGTAGTAGAAAGCAGAAGTACCGCATAAGCGGTACTACCGTGCTACTACCGCACAAAGCGGTACTACCGCTCTACTACCGCACTACTTCCGCTTAACAAAAATCGGCAACAGAAGAAATTCCCACAAGCGGTACTCGCTGCGGTAGACCACAGCGGTACTACAGCATAAGCGGTACTACCGTGGTACCGAGCGGTACTACCGCTTGGGTGCTGCAAAAGTGCCCAAGCAGAACAGACAGATACAGGAAAACCAGAACTGCCACAACTTCTACATATGAGCTCCGAATTGAGCAAACTCAAGCTTATTGGATAGAAGACAACGAGTACTATCCAAACAGCGACTGGTTATAATAAGAAGTGGCAGGGGAGAAATGCCTAAGATATAGAGAAGAGAAACCTCTATGAATGAAGAACCGGCATAAACTCCAACATCGAAAACATCATAGAAGATGCATATGTGAACTCCGTTTTCGATGAACTCGAGCTTGTCATGAAGATGACCAAAAGCTCAAAGACTCACAAAGAGAAACACCAAACACGAACCAAGAAAGATGATGCAAGGATGCAATGGTTTGAGCTCTCTACGAAGATATGATAAAGCTACTCACTTGAGAGCCCCCCTTGATAGTACGGCTATCGATCCTATAACCCGGTCTCCCAACTACTACCATGAGACCGGTAAAATAGAAAACCTATCAAGGGCAAACCTTTGCCTTGCGCATAGTCCACTTGAGCTAGATGATGACGATCTTAACCTCCTCAAGTTGGACCACCTTTCTTGATTGCGCCGGCTCGATGAAGACTAGTAGATTGCTCCCCCATACTCCACTATGGGTGAGCCACTCTTCGGCACATCTTCACAAGTCCATTGTCACCACAATGGACGGCAAGCTTCAAGCATGTGATCTCTTCGTGATGCTCCACTTGAACTTGCACACCGCAATCTTGATGACGATCACCACTTGATGTCATCCTCCATGGGTTGAATGAGATCTTCCTCTTGACTCAAGCCCATGGAAACATACCTAACCCCACATAGAACTCTCGCATAGAACATGGGTTAGTACACAAAGCGTAATGGACAATGCTTACCATACCGTGAGATCACTTGATCCCACTCGGTACATCTTCTATGCTTTGTGTGTTGATCAACTTGAATCACTCTTCATATTTAGTCTTGATCAACCTTGAATCTTTCCAACTCTCTTCATTAGGATGATGTCTTGAAGGTAAACATGAATGTTCACACAATCTTCTTCTTCAAGACATGCTTGCAATAGGCTCAACACTCACATGACCAATCTTTGGATAAATCCTTGAATAGTACCTTGGTCAATACATATTCTTCTTCTAATAACCTTGAAACCAACAAATGGTCTTCAAGCAATGCCTATGGACAAACCCTTCAAATATAACTAAAGGCAACCATTAGTCCATAGAGATTGTCATCAATTACCAAAACCAAACATGGGGGCAGCACATGTTCTTTCAATAGGGAGATGCAATTCTATGATTAACATCATATCTAGCAAGCAATTTACGGAATGCACCATGAATAAAATGTGAACCACCATCAGTCATTAAATATCTAGGGACTCCAAACCTCGGGAATATAACTTCCTTAAGCATTTTAATAGATGTGTTATGATCAGCACTACTGGTGGGAATAGCTTCTACCCACTTAGTAACATAATCAACATGTCACGCCCAATATGCGATCCTATCCTCGAGGGACTCGGAGGCCCCACCAGGGATAGAAGCGCATATCGAAGACGCTTGCAAGGTGGATATCATTACATCGTACCATGTACATAATAGGTGGGGATACATACAAATACATACAGTCATCATAGGAATACATCAATACATAGCAATCACCATACAGAAGAGCAGAATCCGACTACGGATGGAACACAAACGAAAAAACACGAACGACATCCACCCTGCTAGCCCAGGCTGTCGACCAGGAACCTATCCCAAGATCGATGAAGAAGAAGAACTCCAAAAGCAAACGCGCATCGCTCTCACGCCAAATCATCGCATTACCTGTACCTGCATCTGTTGTTGTAGTAATCTGTGAGCCACGAGGACTCAGCAATCCCATAACCATGGGTAGCAAGACTATCAAAGCTTAATGGGTATGGAAGGGTAAGGTGGTGAGGTTGCAGCAAGCACTAAGCATTGTATGGTGGCTAACTTACGAGTACAAGAATAAGAAGAGTAACTACGCATAACGGTCGCAATCTAGTAATGATCAAGAAGTGATCCTGAACACCTACTTACGATTCAAACATAACCCCACCGTGTTCTCTTCTCGAACTTACTCGAAAAGAGACGATCACGGTTACGCACGCGGTTAGTGTATTTTAATTAGAATTAGTGTCAAGTTCTCTACAACCGGAGGTTAAAATATCCAAGTGCCACATAACCGCGGGCGCGGCTTCGCATAAGATTTAACCCTGCAGGGGTGTTCCAACCTGGCCCATCATAAGTCAACACAAGCTGCGGTGGGAATACCTCAACCTCGAGATAGCCCAAAGTATCCTCGGAATCCTGGTGCACAAGACATTTCGACAATGGTAACACAAGTCCAGCAAGACCTCCCGACGTGCCGACACCCCAATTGGAGCCGCGCGTATCTCGAAATCAGGCCACGATCGGATGGGACATTCTACAGGTACCAAAACCTCGAGTTTCCCCGTGGTGGCCCCGCAGTCTACCCGGTTCGGACCAACACTCATGAGGAGCACTGGCCTGGGGTTGTTGATTAATAAAGTCCTCGGGTTAGCTAGACCCTATGCAAGTTTTAGTTGTTATTAGGCAAATGGTAAAACCAATGTTGGGCCTTGCAGGAAGCGGTTATTCAAAGCGAACTATCAAGAGGGTCCCATTCCCCTAAGCATGTTAGGAATGCTAAAACATGGATCATAACACTAGCATTACGGAAACTAAGGCGGCATGAGTGGAACAAAACACTAAGCAAAAGGCCAAGCCTTCCACCCATAACCAAATATATAGATGCATTAATTAAATAGGAGATATTGTGATATCCCAACATATCCATGTCCCAACATGGAACAACCTGCAACTGCACCTGCAACTAGCAATGCTATAAGAAAGGGGCTGAGCAAAGCGGTAACTTAGCCAAACAACGGTTTGCTGGGTAAGGGTGGTTAGAGGCTGTATCATGGCATATAGGAGGCTGACATATATGTGGTAGGAAGCGCGGCATAGCGATAGCAACGAGACAACTAGCAAGCAAAGATAGTAAAGATATCCAAGGTCATGATCATCTTGCCTGAAATCCCGGTCGAAAGAAGAACGAGTCCATGAAGAGGACGAACCAACGTAGTCGAATGAATCCTCACAATCGCAACGAAACCGAAACTATCGAGAAGAAGCACAACTGGAAAGAAGCAAACAACATGGTAAACACACAAGCATAAACATGGCATGATGCACAACCTAATATGATGCATGACAAGATTAAATGTTGTTAAACATGGCAAGAGATGAAGCATAAGCAATCCATACATCTAGGCAAGTTTAAATGAGGCCGGAAACACAAACAACAATTCCGGTATTTCCCCATATGCAAATTTTGAAATTGGTACTAATCTGAATTAAACACAATGTTAAAGTGGTTAAACAGCAAGTTAACATGCACCATGATGATCTACATGTTTTTCTAGTCAAGTTGCATATGTAGAACATTTAATTCGGAGTTACGGCGTAGAAGATATGAGCTAAACAAGTCTAACATGGCAATAATGCAAAATGCATGCAAACATCAACCACAAACACTCCAATCAAGGATGCAACATGACATTATGAAAATACACACAAATCTAAGCAAGTTTCATATAGGACATGATCAAAACGGAGCAACGGTGCAACAATTACAATCAACACAAGTTATAATAGCAAACTGCCCCAAAACAGCAACATAGCACTTTTCCAACATCAAAACAGCAAGCTACAGTAACATGATGGGCACAAACTTGATATGCACTTAAAATAGACATGATATACTCCAATTATCTTAAAGGTTCAGGTTCATAGGCATCAAGGTTAAGTCAATATGATCCATGCAAAATGCAATGTTCTGCTAAACAGGGCATATACATGAGCAGAGTTAATATCATGGCAACTTGAGAGCAAGAAAGAGACATACTACAGGAACTTTACATGGCAACCAAAGGCATGGCATCAAAGTAGACATTACATAGACCAAATCTCATGAAGGAATTAAATACATATGAGATCTAGATTAGCGGCTACCATCAAGCAAAGTTGGCAAGTTTTATCACAGACAGTTTACTTAAAACAACAACATTGACTAGGCATGTTTACAAGCTCATGGCAGTCACATCATGGCATATCATGGCATCAACTAAATGCTAACAGCAAGAAGAGATGAAAATGCTCCAAACTCATGTTGACAAGATGCTCATATGACATTTGCATTAATTCACACAAAAATGACAAAGTGACACATATTAACAGTTTTTTGCAGTTAACATCAGGATGCACTTTTGCAACAGAGATTATGAAATGTGGATGAGTCCTAATATGCGTGCAATAGTAACCAACATGTAGAGCACGAAGAGTAGATCATTTTACATATATAGATCATCATCATAGGACGTACATGCACAAAGTTACAAGCTCCACAAAATGACCACATGATGCTGGAATTTTTTAGACTTGCAGATATCTCACGGGCGCAGGATAACTAAAAGACACTCAGGGCGCGGGGTAGGTTGGCGGGGACGCTCACCTTGCTGGGCCTGGCCCAGGTCGGTGAGGAGGGCGGCAGCAGGCCGGCCCTAGCTGGCTGGGCCACGCGGCGGCGTGCGCGGCCCACGAGCGCTGCATGGGAGGCGGCTGGGCGCACATGCACGTCATCCTCCTCGATCCCCCACTGGATCGAGGGAGGCAGGGGCGGTGGCAGCGGCGCGAAGAAATCCGGCGAGCAGAGGCCGGGAACGGGCAGATCCGGCCGACCGGTGCCGGATCCGGGCAACGGCGGCGGCGGACGGGGTCGGGCGGCGAGGAGTTCCATGGCGGCGGCTGCTCCTGTGAAGAACCAGAGACAGAGAGAGAGCGAGATGGCGTGAGGGAGAAAAGAACGGGAGGAAGAAAGGAGAAAGGAGGAAGGTGAGGGGCGCGGGGCTCGGCCCGGTGGTGCTGGTCGCCGGCGGCGGACGGTCCGGCGAGGGCGGGGGAGCGCCGGGCGGCGCGGCGCGAGGAAGGAGCTCGGTCACGGGGCTTCCCGTGGCTGTGGGCGACGGCGCGGCTCGTCCGGGCCCAGATGGGCTCGGGCGGGCTCAGATCTGGGCTCTGCGGGCTCGCGCGAGGAGGTGGGAGACAGGGGAACTGTGCAGGCGGCGGCTGGCTGGTAGCGGCGCGCCAAGTGGCGGCGGGGCAGTGGGAAAGAAGGCTAGGGCTAGGGTTTTCCAGATTAGGCAGGGTGTAGGCTTCCTTATATAGCAGGAGGGGGATTGAGGGGGTTTAGGGGTGTTTCAGAGTCCTCCGATCGTGATCCGATGGTCCGAAACGGAGGGGGTTAGCTGGTGGGTCTAGTGGGCTGTGTAGAGGGGATTGGGCCAAGAAGACACGGAAGATGGCAGCCCGGCACGGTTTTCGAAACACCAAAAACGTTCGACGTTTTGTCCGGCTATAGTGCCGCTATAGTTAACGGACGGGGCATCAAACGGACTCCGAATGCGACGAAATTTGGCACGCGGTCTACCTACAACATAATGAGACCGCACGCCAACTTTCAACCCATTCCAAGAACATTTTTATCCCACTTATAAAATAATATACGGAGGTGCCGCGGGCGCGTGCGAGTGTGTCGGGTCTCGAAACGGACAACGGAAGGGACAGGGAGAAGCTGGCAACTACGAAGGGATGCAAGTTTAATAAAAACATGTGGATGAAATGCACACGATGACATGACGAAGTGCAACAAGCAAACGAATCACAAGGCAACGACGGAAAAAAAAGGAAGGAATGTGGAGCATCGGTCTCGGGGCATCACACAACAGCAACTAGTATATGTGTATACCCATTGGAGGATGGAAAAGGTCCCATATAATCAAAACCCCAAACATCAAATGGTTCAATAACAAGTAAATAATTCATAGGCATTTCCTGACGTCTACCAACATTACCAATTCTTTGACATTCATCACAAGAAAGGACAAACTTACGTGCATCTTTAAAAAGAGTAGGCCAATAAAAACCAGATTGTAATACCTTGTGTGCAGTTCTGTCTCCTGCATGGTGTCCTCCATATGCCTTGGAATGACACTTACGCAAGATTTGTTCTTGTTCATGCTCAGGTACACAACGTCTAATAACACCATCTACTCCTTTATATAGATGTGGGTCATCCCAAAAGTAATGTCTTAAATCAAAGAACTTTTTCTTTTGTTGATATGTAAAGCTAGGTGGTATGTATTTAGCAACAATGTAATTAGCATAGTCTGCATACCAAGGAGTACTACGAGAAGCATTGATAACAACTAATTGTTCATCAGGAAAATCATCATTAATATGTAGTGGGTCATCAAGAACATTTTCTATTCTAGACAAATTATCTGCTACGGGATTCTTAGCTCCCTTTCTATCAATAATATGCAAGTTAGATTCTTGTAGCAGAAGAACCCATCTAATAAGTCTAGGTTTAGCATCTTTCTTTTCCATAAGGTATTTAATAGCAGCATGATCAGTGTGAATAGTAACCTTGGAATCAACAATGTAAGATCAGAATTTATCACATGCAAACACAACTGCTACGAATTCTTTCTCAGTGGTAGCATAATTTCTTTGAGCACTGTCTCAATTTTTACTAGCATAATGAATAACATTCAATTTCTTATCAATTATTTGTCCTAGAAGAGCACTAACAGCATAATCACTAGCAATACACATAATTTCAAAGGATAGGTTCCAATCAGATGGTTGAACAATAGGTGCAGAAATTAAGGCTTTCTTAAGTATTTCAAAAGCTTCTACACAATCATCATCAAAAACAAAAGGAACATCCTTTTGCAAGAGATTAGTAAGAGGCCTAGAAATCTTAGAAAAATCTTTTATAAACCTTCTATAGAAACCAGCATGACCAAGGAAACTTCTTATACCTTTGATATCTTTAGGGCATGGCATTTTCTCAATAGCATCAACTTTAGCTTTATCAACTTCAATACCTCCTTCAGAAATTTTATGCCCAAGGACTATACCTTCATTGACCATAAAGTGGCACTTCTCCCAATTCAAGACAAGATTAGTTTATTCACATCTCTGCAAAACTCAATCAAGGTTGCTTAAGCAATCATCAAAAGAGGTTCCGTAAATGGAAAAATCATCCATGAAAACCTCAACAATCTTTTCACAAAAATCAGAGAATATAGCAGTCATACATCTTTGAAAGGTAGTAGGTGCATTACATAAACCAAAAGGCATACGACGATAAGCATAAGTTCCAAAAGGACAAGTAAAGGTGGTTTTCTCTTGATCTTCTTATGATACAGGTATTTGAGAAAAACCAGAATATCCATCTAGAAAACAAAAGTGTGTATGCTTAGACAATCTTTCTAACATTTGATCAATAAAAGGCAAAGGATAGTGGTCTTTCCTAGTAGCTTTATTCAATTTCCTGAAATCAATTACCATCCTATAACCAGTTACAATTCTTTGTGGAATAAGTTCATTTTTATCATTAGGAACAATGGTAATACCTCCTTTCTTAGGGACACAATGAACAGGGCTTACCCATCTACTATCAGCTATGGGATAAATTATACCTGCCTCTAGAAGCTTTAGTATTTCAGTTCTTACCACATCCTTCATCTTAGGATTCAAGCGACGTTGATGATCAATGACAGGTTTAGCATCTGCTCCATATTAATCTTATGCTGACATAGAGTGGGACTAATGCCCTTAAGATCATCAAGAGTATATCCAATAGCAGCACGGTGCTTCCTCAGAGTTTTAAGCAATCTTTTTTCTTCATGCTCTGAAAGGTTAGCACTAATAATAACAGGGTATATCTTCTTCTCATCAAGATAAGCATATTTAATTGTATCTGGCAATTGTTTCAATTCAAACACAGGGTCACCCTTAGGTGGTGGAGGATCTCCCAAGATTTCAACAGGAAATTATGTTTTAGAATACGTGCTTGTTTAAAGAATAATTCATCCATTTCATTTCTTTCATTCATATGCATATCATTCTCATGCTCAAGCAAATATTGTTCTAAAGGATCAGTGGGAACACAGCAATAGAGGCAAGACCAATAATTTCATCTTTATTGGGTAATTCTTTATCATGAGGTTGTCTACGAAATTTAGAGAAATTAAATTCATGAGATACATCACCAAACTTAACTCTAACCTTTTCTCTAACACAACAATTTCAGCATTAACGGTATTCAAGAAAGGTCTACCAAATATAATGGGGAAAAAATTATCTTGTTGTGAACCAAGTACTAAGAAATCAGTAGGGTATTTGATCTTACCACACAAGACTTCAACATCTCTAACAATCCCAAGTGGTGTAATAGTATCTCTATTTGCAAGCTTAATAGTGACATCAATATCTTCAATCTCAACAGGTGCAATATCATTCATGACTTCTTGATATAAAGAGAAAGGAATAGCACTCACACTCCTACCCATATCACATAAACCATGATAGCAATGGTCTCCAATCTTAGCAGAAACAACAGGCATGCCAACTACAGGCTTGTTCTTATCTAGCATATCTCGTTCAGTTCTAACAGGTTTAGCAATTCTAACAGCCTCATCGCAAAAGTAAATAACATCCCCATCAATATTATCAACCAAAAGATCTTTAACCATTGCAATATTAGGTTCAACTTTAATTTGTTCAGAAGGTCTAGATGCTCTAATATTACTTTTATGAACCACTGGTGAAGCTTTAGCATGTTCCTTAATCCTAACAGGGAAAGGTGGTTTCTCAATATAAGCAGTAGGCACAACTGGATCAACATGGTAAACAATTGTTTCTTCCTTAACACTAACAGGTTCTTCTTTTAATTCAATAGGTGGATGATATACTATTTCTCCTTAGTGAGATCAACATGAGTAGCAAAAGATTCACAAACTGTAGCTACTATCTCAGAGTCAAGTCCATATTTAGTACTAAACTTATGAAAAGCATCAGTTTCCATAAAAAGACTTAACACAATCAAACTTGAGATTTATACCTGACTCTTTACCTTTGTCGATTTCCCAATCTTCATAATTGCATTTAATTCTTTCAAGAAGATCCCATCTGGATTCAATAGTTCTCTTCATAAAGGAACCAACAGAAGAAGTATCGAGTATGGATTGATCATTATGACAAAAGCCGAGCATAAAAGTTTTGAAGAATTATTTCTCTTGAGAGCTCGATATTGGGGCATGTGTGCAACATATACTTAAGCCTCCCCCAAGCTTGAGCGATACTTTCTCCTTCACGAGGCCAAAAATTATATATATAATTCCGATCACGATGAACCAAATGCATAGGATAAAATTTCTGGTGGAATTCCAGCTTCAACCGGTTCCAGTCCCATGTTTCAGTATCATCACATAGCCTATACCATGTCAATGCCTTTCCCTCCAAATATAAAGAGAATAATTTCTTCTTAACTCCATCTCCGGATAAACTTGCAAGCTTAAATAATCCACAAATTTCATCCACATAGATCAAGTGCATATCGGGATGTACCGTTCCATCTCCTGCATAAGGATTAGCTAGCAGTTTCTCTACCATACCCAAAGGAATATCATAATAAATATTTTCAGTAGGTTCAATAGGTTGAGGAGTAACTCTCAATGCTTCCGGTCAAGGTGAAGATACCCCGAACACACCCCTCAAAGGATTACTTTCCATAGTGACAAGTGACAAGAAATTTCAGCACGTAATATAAATGTTTCCTTACCAAATTCCACTTACCAAAGGCGCTTCACTCCCCGGCGACGGCGCCAGAAAAGAGTCTTGATGACCCACAAGTATAGGGGATCAATTGTAGTCCTTTCGATAAGTAAGAGTGTCGAACCCAACAAGGAGCAGAAGGAAATGACAAGCGGTTTTCAGCAAGGTATTTTCTGCAAGCACTGAAATTGTAGGTAACAGATAGTTTGATAGCAAGATAATTCATAACAAGTAACAAGTAGTAATGGTAGCAAGGGTGCAGCAAGGTGGCCCAATCCTTTTTATAGCAAAGGACAAGCCGGAACGATTTCTTATAATAGGCAACACGTTCTTGAGGACACATGGGAATTTCATCTAGTCACTTTTATCATGTTTAGTTGATTCATGTTCGCTACTTTGATAATTTGATATGTGGGTGGACCGGTGCTTGGGTGCTGTTCTTACTTGAACAAGCCTCCCACTTATGATTACCCCCTCTCGCAAGCATCCGCAACTACGAAAGAAGAATTAAGATAACTCTAACCATAGCATGAAACATATGGATCCAAATCAGCCCCTTACGGAATAGCGCATAAACTAGGGTTTAAGCTTCTGTCACTCTAGCAACCCATCATCTAATTACTACTCCACAATGCCTTCCCTTAATCCCAAAGATCGTGAAGTGTCATGTAGTCAACGTTCACACGACACCACTAAAGGAAGCAACAACATACATATCATCAAAATATCGAACGAATACCAAATTCACATGGTTACTTATAACAAGACTTCTCCCATGTCCTCAAGAACAAAAGTAACTACTCACAAATCATATTCATGTTCAAGATCAGAGGGGTATTCAATAGCATTAAGGATCTGAACATATAATCTTCCACCAAATAAACTAACTAGCATCAACTACAGAGAGTAATCAACACTACTAGCAACCCATAGGTACCAATCTGAGGTTTTGAGACAAAGATTGAATACAAGAGATGAACTAGGGTTTGAGATGAGATGGTGCTGGTGAAGATGTTGATGAAGATTGGTCCTCCCATGATGAGAGGATCATTGGTGATGTCGATGGCTTCGATTTCCCCCTCCCGGAGGGAAGTATCCCGGCGGAATCACTCCGCTGGAAAGCAAAAGTGCTCCTGCCCAGGTTCCGCCTCGAGATGGCGGTGCTTCATCCCAAAAGTCTTCTCTCTATTTTTTAGGGCAAAAGAGCCTATATAGCAGAAGGAGGGGGCTAGACGCCAGCTAGGTGCCCCACAAGGCATCAGGGCGTGCCCAGGGGGGCCGTGCCCTGTTGCCTTGTGGGCAACTGGTGGGTCCCCTCTGGTATTTCTTTTCTCCAGTATTATTTATATATTCAATAAAAAATCTTTGTGAAGTTTCAGGTCAATTGGAACTGTGTAGAATACGTATCTATGATGTGGGTATTTCAGGTCCAGAATTCCAGCTGCCGGTATTCTCCCTCTTCATGTAAACCTTGCAAATTAAGAGAGAAAAGGCATGCGAATTGCATCATAACGTTTAATAATGATCAAAAACATAATAAATAGCAGTAGGAAATCATGATGCAAATTGGACGTATCAGTATGCAAGAGCCTTGCTGGGAGTAAGCAATTTGATGAGATTGTTCGCAAGCAAGGATGGCACCGGAAGAACCAAGGTGTTGGTTTTGAATGAAAGTTCAATGCCAATGGAGTTGAGTGGGAACAAGATCAATGCCGCAATACGAAGTTTGTTCCTCAACAAGAGAAGTATGATCCTATTTCTTCCAAGGGGACACAAGCTCAAGATGATCTTCCACCACAAGACCACAAGCTAAAAGGCAAGGACAAACTTCAAGAAGCTATTGACTCATTTGAAGACCCACCTCAAGCCTTGGTAAAGTGGGTTCCCAAGACTACTTCAAGTTCTACATCATCAAGTACAACTACAACTCTGAGGATTCCCATCAAGTTGATTGGGGTCCCAAAGAAGAAGAACTAGAGAGTTCTTGAGGGTGACTCCGCCAACAAACTTCACTCACATTCATTCCATGGCAAGAACTTGTGCAAACAACTTCAACATCATGCACTAGTTTATGGAGTCACAAACCCTCTTGTTGGTAAGTCAAGGGACAAGGTATTCAATGCATTCATGGATATCATCATTTGTGTACTTCACTCTATGTCTATGGATATCCTTGATGTTCCGTGTGGGACTAACCCATGGAGGTATTGAAAGTGCCCAAAATTCCAAGGATTGCTCCCAACTCTTGATGATCTTCATCAACATTGAGCATCTACATCTACAACATCTGCATGAAGTCTTCAACGACAAAACCCAAGGTTAGTTCATCCCTCCTTGGGGGGATCTCACATCTAGGGGGAGCTCTTTGCTCTATGACTTGAGCTAAAGCAACTCTAATGGTGTGAACACATTAATGCTTTATGGAAAAGTTGCAACCCCGCACTTGTACTTAAAACGATGAGTATGACCTATGATCAAATTTTCTCATTTGGCTCCTAAGTTGATATACTCATATATATAGATGACTTTGTCATCGACCATTCACTGGTGCAACGACGTGCTATACAAACGGTTTTTACCCCCTTTCCACGACAGAGTTTTAAACCGTCGCGTTGCCTGTGTGTGCGATAGGGGGTCCTTCCCACACGACCCAGAAACCATCCGCGATAGGGCCTCCGGTCACACACGCGGGGCAAAAAGAGCTCGTGTGCGATCGGGCGAGCCATCGCAGACAATTATACTGGCCCAATCGTTTCTATTCGTATGTACATCCCACATACTGAATCTCAGAAAAACGTTTCCGTTCATATGTACATCACACACAATTTTTATGTGGAAACGTTTGTGCAAGGTGGCCTAACGCAAACATTTTTTTTGCGGAAGTCGTGTGTGATTGTTCATTGATCCAACACGGCTACTTTCTAGAAACGGTGTGCGTTGTTTGAGGTCATCACCCACGGTGTTGTCTGAGAAACCGTCTGCAATACAAAAACCCAATAAGCAGGCTAATTGGCCTATTATTGATAATGCATTTAGTAATCAAATTGACATTTCATATCAAACACACCATATGTTTCATAGCCGTATTACGGCAACCAGGATTTCATAGCTGAATTACATCAGAGTACAACATCACATAGCTTCAGCACTCAGTTACACCATATAGGCCTATAGCTAGCTACGCCATTACACAACAGCACGAAGTTTCACATGCAACATCTAAAACCTTTGGAAAGTAGCATCATATACGGTATATAGAGAGTGAATCGCATCTGGAAAACTGCTGAATCTGAAGGCGAATATTGAGCCTTCAATGATGTTGAATGTCCTTGTGATAAGTCTCCAACGTATCTATAATTTATGAAGTATTCATGCCATGTTTACAACAATTTTATATGGTTTTGGTATGATTTGAATGGAACTAACCCGGACTGACACTGTTTTCAGCAGAACTACCGTGGTGTTGTTTTTTGTGCAGAAATAAAAGTTCTCCAAATGAGCTGAAACTTTTTGACAATTTTTTTTGGAACAAAAGAGGACCAGGAAGCTTCGTGGAAGGACCAGAAGAGCCACGAGGTGCACACAAGCCACCACGGCGCGCCAGGGGGGTGGCGTGCCGTGGTGCCTCGTGGGCCCATCTTAGCCCATCTTGACGTGATTCCAACGCTGAAAAATCCTATAAATTGAGAAACCCCCAGAAATAACCCTAGATTTTGGACTACGCCGCTGCAAGCCTCTGTACCTTCGAAATACCATCTGGAGCCCTGTTTCGGCACCCTGCCGGAGGGGGGAATCATCACCGGAGGCCATCTTCATCATCCCGGCGGTCTCCATGAAGAGGAGGGAGTAGTTCACCCTCGGGGCTGAGGGTATGTACTAGTAGCTATGTGTTTGATCTCTCTCTCTCTCGTGTTCTTGATTTAGCACGATCTTGATATACCGCGAGCTTTGTTAATATAGTTGGATCATATGGTGTTTCTCCCTCTCTATCTTGTTGTGATGAATTGAGTTTTTACCTTTGAGGTTTCACTATTATCGGATTGAATAATTTTATGGATTTGAGAACACTTGATGTATGTCTTGCATATGAATACCCGTGGTGACAATGGGGTATTATATTGATTCACTTGATGTATGTTTTGGCACTCAACTCGCGGATTCCCGAGGTGACATTGGGGTAATCTATGCATAGGGGATGATGCACGTTTTCGTCCTACTTTCTCCGGTAGAAATCTTGGGGCACTCTTTGAAGTTCTTTGTGTTGGATTGAATATTATGAATCTGAATTTGTTTGATGCATATCGAATAATCAACTCACAGATACTTGTGGTGACATTGGAGTATCTAGGTGACATTAGAGTTGGTTGATGCGTATCATATGGTGTTATACGAACTCTAGGGCTGTCCGTGACACATATAGGGATGGCTCAATAGATTGATCGGAAAGGATAACTTTGAGGTGGTTTCGTACCCTACAACAATTTCTATCTTATGTTCTCCGCTAATAGGAACTTTGGAGTGATTCTTTATCGCATGTTGAGGGATTGTTATATGATCCAATTATGTTAGCATTGTTGAGAGATTGCACTAGTGAAAGTATGAACCCTAGGCCTTGTTTCTAAGCATTGCAATACCGTTTGTGCTCCGTTTTATCACTTGCTACCTTGCTATTTTTTTTTATTTTTAGATTACAAAAACCTATATCTACTATCCATACTACACTTGTATCACCATCTCTTCGCCGAACTAGTGCACCTATACAATTTGCCATTGTATTGGGTGTGTTGGGGACACAAGAGACTCTTTGTTATTTGGTTGCAGGTTTGTTTGAGAGATACCATCTTCATCCTACGCCTCCCATGGATTGATAAACCTTAGGTCATCCACTTGAAGGAAAATTGCTACTGTCCTACAAAACTCTGCGCTTGGAGGCCCAACACGAGTCTACAAGAATAAGTTGTGTAGTAGACATCAAGCTCTTTTCTGGCGCCGTTGCCGGGGAGGTGAGTGCTTGAAGGTATATCTTTAGATCTTGCAATCAAATCTTTTAGTTTCTTGTTTTATCACTAGTTTGGTTTATAAAAGAAAACTACAAAAAAATATGGAATTGAGGTTGCCTCATATTATTCATCTTTATAATGTCTTTCTTGAAAATGATGGAGCGGAAAATTGTGCTCAATTGATAGAAGAAGAATTCAATAAAATGTTTGGTATAAAATCTTTGAATGATGAGCATGATTGCAATGTTGTTAGTATGAATTCTATGAGTATCCATTATTCTAATGATATGCAAAGCCACAAGCTTGGGGATGCTATGTTTGATGAAGATGATATTTTTAGTCCCCCAAGTTTTGATGAGCAAATTTATTATGATAATTGCATGCCTCCTATCTATTGTGATGACATGTATGCTATAAAGAATAATGATAACCATGAAACTTGTCATCATGATTTTAATTTTCAATTGGATTATGCCAATCAAGTATCACATGATAGCTATTTTGTTGAGTTTGCTCCCACTACTATTCATGAGAATAATTTTGCTTATGTGGAGAGTAATAAAATTTCTATGCTTGTAGATCATGAAAAGAATGATTTGTGTGATGGGTATATTGTTGAAATTCTTCATGATGCTACTGAAAATTACTATGAGAGAGGAACATATGCTTGTAGGCTTCTCAATAATATCAAGTTTCCTCTCTTTATGTTCAAAGTTTTGAAGTTATGCTTGTTTTGCCTTCCTATGCTAGTTGATTCTTACTCCCATAAACTATTTGCTCACAAAATTCCTATGTATAGGAAGTGTGTTACGCTTAAATGTGCTTGTCATATGCTTCATGATGCTCTCATTATGTTTCAATTCTTCACTTTTTAAGCGAGCATCATTGAAATCATCATGCCTAGCTAAAAGGCATTAAAGAAAAGCGCTTGTTGGGAGACAACCCAATATTTATACCTACTGTTTTTATTGTGTTCACATGATTAAGCTACTTTAGTAATCATGTTTCATATGTTTTCTTTCAATAATGTGCCAAGTAAAGCCTTTCGGATAGTGTGGATGCTTGTTGATTTGATTCTGTGCAAAAACAGAAACTTTTGCGTCTAGTTCTGGAATTTATATTCTGTACTGGAGCGTGAGAAAATTCTGAAATTTTTACAGAGCATTGCGTAAAAAAAATTACGTTGTCCTAATTTTTCAGAATTTTTGGAGGTACAGAATTATGGTTTTGAAATCACTCACTACATGCTGTTCTGTTTTTGACAGATTCTGTTTTCGGTGTATAGTTTGCTTGCTTTAGTGTTTCCATAGCTTATATTGAGTAATATAAATTGTGGAAATTATAGAATACAGTAGGAATTATGTGAGAACAATTATGAATCTTGTCTTGACAGTACCTAAGTGGATGATTTATTTTTATCATACTAACCTATCTCACAAGTTCCGTTAAATTTTGTGTGATTGAAGTTTTCAAGTTTTGTGTGAGATAATGATATGAGGAGAATAAGGAGTGGCAAGACCCTAATATTGGGGATTCCCAAGGCACCCCAAGGTAATTCAAGGAAGACTCAAGCGTCTAAGCTTGGGGATGCCCCGGAAGGCATCCCCTCTTTCGTCTTCAACATTATCGGTAACCTTACTTGGAGCTATATTTTTATTCGTCACATAATATGAGTTTTGCTTGGAGCATCATTTTATTTTGTTGATATTTGCTTTCTGTTATGAATAATCATGTTTTGTATCTTTTAGTTCAATAAAATTACAATTATAGCCTTTACCATGCTCAGTTTGCAAGTTCATGTGTTGCTGTTTGAAAACAGAAAGTTTTCTGTTATGTCCAGAATATTCCTGAATAGTCAGAACATGATAAAAATCTGAAATTTTTACACAGTAAGAATGCATGAGTTCTATGTCACTTGGTAATTTTTCAGAATTTTTGGAGTTAGGAAAGTTTGAATTTTAAATCCCCCTTTACAGACTGTTCTGTTTTGGCAGATTTCGGTTATAGTTGCATTGTTTGCATATGTTGCTTGTTTAATGTTTCTATTTGTGGATAGGAGTATTAAATATGCAGAGGCATTTAGTATGCAATGTTTAATTATAATTTTAATGATTTGCTACAGTATAGAATGTTAAAGTTTTGAGTTGATTTATACTAACTTATCTCACGAGTTCTTGTTGAGATTTGTGTGGATGAAGTTTTTAAGATTTAGGAGAAGCCATGATATGAGAGGAATTAAGGAGACACAAGAGCTCAAGCTTGGGGATGCCCAAGGCATCCCAAGTTAATATTTCAAGAATACTCAAGCATCTAAGCTTGGGGATGCCCCGGTAGGCATCCCACCTTTCTTCTTCAATAACTATCGGTCAGTTTTGGTTGAGCCTAAGTTTTTGCTTCTTCACATGAGATGTGCTATTCTTGGAATGTCATTTTATTTTGTTTTCTTTTCTGTTTGAATAAAATACTTGAGATCTGAAATTTTTAAATGAGAGAGAGTCCTCACATAGCTACCTATTTATTTAACTACTCATTTGATCTTCACTTATATCTTTTTGGAGTAGTTTGTCATTTACTCTAGTACTTCACTTATATCTTTTTGAGCACGGTGGTGATTATATTTTGAAGAAATACATACACTCTCATGCTTCACTTATATTATTTTGAGAGTTGACAATAGTAATGGTAATTTGCACAAGATATGAATTTGGTCCCAAAGTGATGAATATTCAAGAGGGATATAATAAAAACTTTCATATAGATCATTGGATATGATAAGTTTGATTCCTTGCAATAGTTTTGCGATATGGAGATGATAATATGTGACTCATGTTAGTGAGTAATTATGGTTTAGTAAGAATATTGGTGTTAAGGTTTGTGATTCCCTATGCATGCACGTAAAGTCAATAGTTATGCAACAAAATTATATCCTACTTATGGTGCATTATTCAGTGTTAGTTATGTTCAATGCATGTTTATGAAAGTTTTTGCTTTTTGGTTGGTTGATTCTCAATCTATTTGCTAGCCTTCATTTGTACTAAGCGGGAATACTGCTTGTGCATCCAATTCCTTAAACCCAAAGTTGTGCAAATGAGTCCACCATACCTACCTATATGCGGTATTTCCATGCCGTTCCAAGTAAATTTGCATGTGCCAACTCTAATTTTTCTAAATAATTTTTCCGTTTTGTGTGCCCGTACCGCTCATGAAGCGGCAGGGGGTGGCCAATATTTTCCATGCTAGCTGTGTTATTCTCACAATGAGTGTTTATTCACTTGTCATTGCACGAGAGAGTGGCAGGTATTAGGGATGCCCAGTCCCGAAATGCAAAGAAAAATTTAATATGATGATAATAATAAATTCCTTGGAAAGTGTTGGTATGGAGGGCACCCATGGATACGGCTAGCCATGAATTGTGAAAGAATGGTGGAAAGGAAATAAACTTTATTTTCTGTTTGGGAACTGCCTATAATGTGTCTAGCATGGAAGATATTGGGAATTCTCGGTCGTTTTCGTTGACAGGAAAAGCATGCCTCTCAAAATAATTTTATCTCTCTATTTTAAACCTTGAGCTCTGGCACCTCTGCAAATCTCTGCTTCCCTCTGTGAAGGGCCTATCTACTTTACTTTTATGCAATTTTTATTTCTATTTTGAGTCCCCATCTTCTCTTATAAAGCACCAATTGGAGAGCACTATTGTCATACTTGTGCATTGGATGTAGCTAATATTGAGTGTGTTTCATGAACGGATCAATGATTGAGCATAATGGGCTAGGGATAACTTTCTTTAGCGTTGATATTTTGAAAGACATGGTTGCTTGTTAGTATGCTTGAGTATTTATGTCTTCATGTCAAATTATAGACTATTGCTTTGAATCATTCAAGTCCAAGTGTCCATGTAATGAAAGAAAAGATTATATGATGATTATGATAGGTAGCATTCCACATCAAAATTTCTGTTTTTAATTGCTACTTTATCATGATGAGTTTTATGAGAAAAAGTTGTTGTTATGATGCTAGAAAAAGTGATTGGAATTATCATTGATCAAACTTATGCACTATGCTAGCATTCACACTTCATAAATTATTTCTTTTATCATTTACCTACTCGAGGACGAGCAGGAATTAAGCTTGGGGATGCTGATACGTCTCCAACGTATCTATAATTTATGAAGTATTCATGCCATGTTTACAGCAATTTTATATGGTTTTGGTATGATTTGAATGGAACTAACCCGGACTGACACTGTTTTCAGCAGAACTACTGTGGTGTTGTTTGTTGTGCAGAAATAAAAGTTCTCCAAATGAGCTGAAACTTTTTGACAATTTTTTTTGGAACAAATTAAAGAGGACCAGGAAGCTTCGTGGAAGGACTAGAAGAGCCACGAGGTGCACACAAGCCACCACGGCACGCCACCTTGCAACTTTACACCAGTGGCTGCGGATGATTGCCCGCCCAACCTTCGTCCTCTTGAGGAAGACTTCAATATTGTACCATGGGTGTTGAATGAGTACCTTCCTCGCCTCTTGACCATGCAGGTGGTTTGAGAGGTAATCATCGGTGAACTGCTTTGGAAAGGACTGAAAACAAAGATATGCATAAATATTTGTTCTAAATTTTGAAATGGCGCATAGGAAAAAACACAAGGTAAAAGAGTTAGTACCATCCTATAGTTGACTGATGTCTTCTTCATTGTGCAAATAAAGATCTTGTTGTTATTCATCGCTAGTTTCTTTATCCGAACAATCTTTCTGGCTTTCTTGACTTGACTGATATTCATGTCCATCTCATTTCCCCATATGCAAAATGGATCGAACGGTGGGTCTAAACCTCTGACAGCAGGACCTACATGTGCAAGACCAAATTGTTAAAAACATAAAATATTAGAATAGTTCCTGCAATTGCATAATAATGTGCTATTACCCAAAGGACCATGCATGTGCAAACCTCGATGGTAAACCTCAGTGCCTCCCATTGTTTCCCTGCAACACATATAAGGCAGATATTGATCAGTTTAAGTGAGAGTTGGCATATTATCAGTAGAATATATTAATGAAAACTTGTACCCACTACCCACAACAAATGAACATCACACTGCAGAATTCAACCAAACAGTTAACTGAACATCACAACAAATGAAGCAAGCAGTTAACTAAGAACCACATTGCAGAATAGAACATATACTAGAATATCATACAGTTAACCAAGCCAAGCATGCTTAAGAACTACTAGGAAATATAGCATTTGTGTATGTTTCTCGTGTATAGAGTACATCCAAATTTGATTTTATTCCTCACATGCATAACAATAATTTTTTTGTACCCACAGGAATTGAACATCACATTTCAGAAACTGAACATCACAACAAATGAACCAAACTGTTAACTGAACAACACATTTCAGAAGATCAGATTGCATATTAACATTACAGAGGACAATTCACTAGAAGGCACTGGAGGTGGCCTTGAGAAAACACCATGAACTGTCGTTTAAAGTAGCCAACCGCGTGGTGGCGGCCGCGCGCGAGGGGTCGGCGGTGGCCTCGACGGTGAGGTGCTCCTCCAAGATCTGGCGGTCAGCACGCATGGCAGGCATCGCAACCTCATCCGTGCGTGCGTCCGCAATTTTCTTCACCACTGCCAGATGCTCCTTGAGCTCCTGGCTATAATGCGTGCACCATGGCTATGGGCGGCGCTTATTTGGAGGATGGGGTAGTGATTTGGGTGGAAGGTGTCGCGCCGGCGGTCGAGGCATGTGGGATGGAGAAGGAGGAGGAGGATGGGGGTGGGGTGTGGATTACCTGACTATATCGACGAGGCCGCGCAGCGGGAAGGAGCGCCGCCGACGAGGAGGCGGTGCTGCAAAGCAAGCAGTGAAGGTTTGAACTTGGAAAGGAAGGAGGAAACAGTGGAAATGTGGCTTTTGGTGGGGGGAGGGGGCGGGGACCTAGATATTTTCACGGTTGCCGAAGATTTATGAACGGTGCAGCGAAAAACTGGTGCACAAGTGTGGTTGACGCGCGGCCGGTGGACTGTAGCCGACGAACCTTCCGGCGTAAGCCATACATGAGGGAGCCCCAAGATATTTTATACTGCATCGCACACGATTCTTGCTAATAAACTGTTTGTGGTGTACATGATTTTTTTTCATTTTGATTTGAAAGACAAAATGGGGTTACGGCAGGAAAGGTCGGTGTTTGAATTGCTAGAACATTTATCTGCAATGAACATGCAACTATAGGAGTGTCGTGCTAAAATTTGAAATTATTCTGGGTTCGTTTGGCCTTTTTTATACATTAATTGAGTTTTCTAGGCATTTAATGTGCATAATTCAAATTTGAACTACATGCACATGCTCCAGTGCACCAAAATGGGTTGAAAAATCATATATGTGTCTTTGGGTGAATGTTTAGGTCGCATACAAGAAATGGGAGTGAATTTCAAACATCTGGGCGTCGTGGCTTGGCCGAAAACATTGAGAAACTTTGTTTTTAAATTCCTGTAAATCCAAAAATTTCCTAAAAATCACGGAACTTGGCATGGTGTCTTGACATGGAACCAACATGCTGTGGTAAATTTTTTGTTCGATTTGGGACAAGTTTTGGTATAAGCTTCTTACAAACCGGAGCTTCTCTCAAGAAGGCTCATGGTTCCGATAGGGAACGTGTCACCTTTGTGGGCGAAACGACATACGCTACCTCTTCCTGCCTTGATTTTTTTACAGAGGTAACAAAGACCAATAGGAGCGTCGTGCTAAAATTTGGAATTATTCCGGGTTCATTTGGCCTTTTTATGCATTTATTGAGTTTTCTAGGCATTTAATGTCCATAATTCAAATTTGAACTACATGCACATGCTCTAGTGCACCAAAATGGGTTGAAAAATTGTATATGTGTCCTTGGGTGAATGTTTAGGTCCCATACAAGAAATGGGAATGAATTTCAAACATCTGGGCATCGTGGCTCGGTCGAAAACATTGAGAAACTTGGTTTTTAAATTCCTGTAAATCCAAAAATTGCCTAAAAATCACGGAACTTGGCATGGTGTCTTGACATGGCACCAACATGATGTGGTAAAAATTTTGTTCGATTTGGGACAAGTTTTGGTATAAGCTTCTTACAAACCGGAGCTTCTCTCAAGAAAGCTCATGGTTCCGATAGGGAATGTGTCACCTTTGTGGGCGAAACGACATACGATGCCTCTTCCTACCTTGATTTTTATACAGAGGCAACAAAGACCAATAGGAGTGTCGTGCTAAAATTTGGAATTATTCCGGGTTCGTTTGGCCTTTTTATACATTTATTGAGTTTTCTAGGCATTTAATGTGCATAATTCAAATTTGAACTACATGCACATGCTCCAGTGCACCAAAATGGGTTGAAAAATCGTATATGTGTCCTTGGGTGAATGTTTAGGTCCCATGCAAGAAATGGGAATGAATTTCAAACATCCGGGCGTCGTGGCTCGGCCAAAAACATCGACAAACTTGGTTTTTAAATTCCTGTAAATCCAAAACTTTCCTAAAAATCATGAAACTTGGCATGTTGCCTTGACATGGCACCAACATGCTGTGGTAAAAATTTTGTCCGATTTTTTGAAGGCGCACACATTAACAACCAACAAAGTCATTTTGGAACAAAGAGCTGCCACGTTATAATCGGAAACACAAGTGTTATTCAAACCGTGGGCGTTGTACGAACCATTTACGTGCCGCCACGCGTCCCCATTTTTCTTGGCTAGGAGGCGCCGTGCAGGGTAGCAATTTGAGTAGACGGGAGGCGTGGAGCAGACCGCTGCGCAGGCTCACCGGGAGGCGAGCCCTTTGACCTCCATCCGCCGCCTACCTCGCTCCCAACTTCTCCATTAATGGTGCCCGAGCCCCTATTTTATAGGCGCTTAATGGTGTGGCAAGGTCTCAGTCGACTGTGATTTAAGGGAGAAAAAAGAAAATTTGAAAACAAAAATTTGCACGGATAACTCACGGACATAGCCTCGACAGAAACTTAACGAAGACTTAGCAAGACTGTTATATATGATGACGATGGCAATGGATAGTAATTGTCTTACATATTCAGGAAGATAATTAAAAATGCCACACGCGGCAACGCCCGAAAGTCACAGGGGCAAAAGAAGAAGGAAGAAGACGCAGACAACAATCTGGGTCACTGCTCTCTACTCCTTCTTGATGGGTTGCTGCAGGGCACGGAGTTCCTCCAACTCCTTCTTCATCGCCTCCACGATCTTCACCTTCTTTCGCCTCTCCTCCGCCATCTTCGTCAATGCATCCATGGCGATGGAGTTCTCGCGGCGAACGACAATGATCTCTTTCACGTCCTCAATACTTCGCTTGACAGCAGCTTTGGATTCCCGCACCAGCCTTTCGCGCTCGATGCGGAGGTTGGCATTCTCGTCCATAATTTTCTTGACCATCGCGGCCGTCTTCTCCATCAAGGCAGTGCTCTCCTCGTGCTGCTTTGCACTGCCGGCGATCTTCACCCTCAGCAGGTCGCGCTGGGTGCAGAGCTTCGCCTTGTCATCCCTTAGTCCCTGGATGACGCCGATCGCCTTATCAAATGAGGCATTGATCTCCTCGTGCAGCTTCGCCCAGCCGGAGATCTCATCCTTCAGCTTATTGAGCTCAGCGCGCATGTGCCTGTGAGAGCCCTCGCGGCCTCGGAATAGATCTTCCCAGGCCGTCGCGGCACGGCAGGACCTTTCTACTGATTCCGCGGCGCGGCGGGTCATCCTTGCTGCTTCCACGGTGCGGCCGGACCACTATGCTGCTTCGGCGGTGTGGCGGGACCTCTGGGCTGCTTCGGCGGCGCGGCGGGACCTCTGTGCTACTTCGGCGGCGCGGCGGGACCCCGCGGTTGCTATCACGGCGAGGCGGGACATCTCTGCTACTTCCGCTTCCATGCTCGCCGCTCCCTGGTCAATTCTCGACCAAGAACTCCTACGGGCCATGGCAGACGCATGGAACGACAAAGAAAGACTTGTTTGTTTGTTGATGGGGAATTGAGGAGGAATGTGCAGTCATTTTCGAGTAGGTAGTATTTATAACCTAGTAATAAGCTACTAAGTGGGAAAACGTTTAGGTTTTGATCGGTGTGAACAGGTTTGCAATTAAATATAGCGTGGTAATTTGGAATGTGACGGGAAACAAGCTCAAAATTTATTGACGGTTCCGGTTTCGAAGTGTGGCACGGTTCCCGGATGGTGTAACATGGGCAAGCATTCTCGGATGTGTACGTGGCATGTGCACCGCAATCGGCGATGTCAGCACACGACTTGTTCCATCAACCGTGTGCGCTTGTTATTACCATCGCGCATAATTCGTTTAATTAGAATGTGTGCCCGTATATCGCAGACTCCTTAATCTGGGTGACCATTTCTGTTGTTTTGGCTCATCGGAAACAGTTCATCCGAGTGAACTGTTTGTCATCTATCACACACACCTTGATCTGGCTGACCGTTTCTGTTGTACTGGATCATCGCAAACAGTTCATCCGAGTGAACTGTATGCCGTCTATCGCACACACCTTGATATGGCTGACCGTTTCTGTTATTCTGGCTCATCGCAAACGGTTCATATGGATCAACTGTATGCCACATATCGCACACGCAACTCTAATCTGAATCGTGCTTGATGTCTCCGTCGTCGCACACAGTTTGTCTTATTGGTGACGGTTTTAGTACGATACCGTTTGTGATTAATGCATCGCACACAGTTTGGTCGAGGGGTCTCTGATGCATGTGTCGTGTTAGGACCATCCTGCAGTAGTGATTGCTTGATAGATGCTAGAATTGATTGTGCATGTTTGACATATTTTATTTGCTATTTTATTGTGTGAGCATGTTGCAATGCATATTTTCCCATTCGAGGACATCCAATTGTTGTTTGGTTGATTTGGATCTTTTGGCCAATTGGATGGACAAGAATGCCGAAGAACCTCCTCTAGCTATCTATCTCAACTTGTCTCAAATTCATTCTTGCTGATCACAAAATTTGAACAAGCTGCTTTTCGGACCCTCCGGGTGAGGAGCACTCGAAGCCACTGATCTGATTAGGGCTGAGCTTTAAAACCTTCTAAGTGTAACTCGGACACACCAACTCACTCCAATTCGGTCTCACCGATTGCATTTAAACTAATCTGATTTTCAATCTCGGACAGACCGAATGAAACCAGTCGGTGTCACCAAAATGCACTGTCACAAGCAGTTACACGTTTTAGCGCCACCGAGTTGTTTCACTCGGATTGATTGACAGAGCACGGGTATATATATATATATATTCCGCGGACGGTTCATTGAAAATTTCTTCAAATGCTCCCGTTCCCGCACCCCGTCTCTGTCGTTGCCCTGGTCGCCAGATCGTTGCCTTCATCTCCAGCGAGCTCTCGCTGCCGGATTCAGCCGCCATCGTCGGCATTCCTCCCATTCGCCCCCACCGTAGAGGATCGCCACCAAGTTAGGGTACGATCTGATCCTTTTGTGCTTCTCCAAATCTGATTCATAGCACAAAAGTTTTGTGACTGATTCTTTCAACCGTATGCATGTTCTTGTCCACCAAACGAATTCCTAGATTTAGGTTTGAGTAAAAAAAATTAGGGTTAAGTTTCCGCCGTATGCATCTCAGACCGACCGATTGTACTGGATCGGTGACACCGAGTGGCTTAGGCCATTGCACAGAGTACAACTCGGTGTAACCAAACTGTACTCACTCGTTGTGACCGAGACAACATTTCTGAAATACCATGAGCACCTCGGAGAGACCGAGTCACACAATCGGTTCCATCGAAAGCATGTGTCCTAGTCTCTATTGTTGCCTTGGTATTTCTGAAAATTTTCACTCGGTAATTCTGAAATGCATACTATGAAAACCTAAAACTGAATTTTGAACTCAAATTTTTGAAAAACAAGCTGCATTTTTTTATCCTCATCCACTCCACTCTACCTATTCTAATTCACAGGGTCAACTTGAGTAGATGTCAGGGACAGAGGGCAGACAGAACATGTCAGAGCAAAATGTTGAGATGAGTGTAGGTACTAGTCCAGAGGAGAGCTCCAACTCAGATCCAGGCTCTCTAAGCTCTCATGGCTTGCCTCCTGCTACCACTAGAGCAAGGAAGAAGAAAAATCAGATGAGGAGGATTCTGACTTCCAGCCAGAGGAGGTCACCTCCAAGAAGAAAGGTGTGGTGCAGAAAGATATGCATCTTCTCAGAAAGAAAGGGCAGTTGCAAGGAAAATTTCTGAATGCACTGCTGCCAAGAGAGGTCTATCTCTCACACTTGAGAATCCAGGCAGCTTAGGCCAAGGGCAATCCAAGTCTATGCAAAAGAAGCCAGGCAAGAAGAGAGAAAGAAAGCAACTGCACATGTTGTCTTCAAGAGGCCTTCAATGGTGAATGATGAGCCTGAAGAAGAGGAGGAAGAACCAGCAAATCGACCACCTCCCAAGCAGAGGAAGTTGATGGCTGATGCCATGCCCAAGAGGGCAACCCCTGCTGCCTCTAAGGCAAAGGCAGCTGCTGCTGCCAAAGCAACGAGCTAGACCACCGCCACCATAACTGCTTCTCAGAATAACAAGTCCCCAGTGCCTGAAAGAGGAGAAAATGAAGATGATGAAGCCATAGTGCTCAAGAAGCTGAGACTGTTTCTGCCAACACATGAAGCTTCACACCCAGTGACAGAAGACATGAAAAAGAGGAAGGACAAGGGGCTGAGGAAGTGGAGATCCAATGATCCATATGCTGCTAGGAGGAGGACTGCCGTGGACTACAGATTCCACATCAAGGGGCAACAAGACTTCTATGAGACTGTTCTCCTTAACAAGAGCCCGACAGTCAGTGACATGATATGGATTGACTGGGAGTACATTGATGCATATCCTAACAACTTTCCCAATGTACATGAGAACTTCAAGGCTATTTGAAAGAGCATGGTTCCCCCATGTGTGGTTTTGTTAATTGATGACAATCTCTATGGACTAATGGTTGCCTTGAGTTATATTGAAGGGTTTGTCCATAGGCATTTCTTGAAGTCCATTTGTTGGTTTCAAGGAGATTATGTGACGACCAAGGTGGTATTCAAGGATTTATCCAAAGATTGGTCATGTGAGAGTTGAGCTTATTACAAGCATGGCTTGAAGAAGAAAATTGTGTGAACATTCATGTTTACCTTCAAGACATCATCTTTATGCTGAGAAGACATGATACAAGGTTGATCAGGACTAAGTCAAAGAGTGAATCAAGTTGATCAACACACAAAGCATAGAAGATGTACCGAGAGGGATCAAGTGATCCCATGGTATGGTAAGCATTGTCCATTACGCTTTGTGTACTAACCCATTGTCTACGTGATAGTTCTATATGGGGTTAGGTATGTTTTCATGGGCTTGCATCAAGAGGAAGATCTCATTCAACCCATGGAGGATGACATCAAGTGGTGATCGTCATCAAGTTTGCGGTGTGCAAGTTCAAGTGGAGCATCACGAAGAGATCATGCTTGAAGCTTACCGTCCATTGTGGTGAAAATGGACTTGTGAAGATGTGCCGAAGAGTGGCTCACCCATAGTGGAGTATGGGGGAGCAATCAACTAGTCTTCATCGAGCCAACGCAATCAAGAAAGGTAGTCCAACTTGAGGAAGTCAAGATCGTCATCATCTAGCTCAAGTGGACTATGTGCAAGGTAAAGGTTTGCCCTTGATAGGTTTTCTATTTTACCGGTCTCATGGTGGTAGTTGGGAGACCAGATTATAGGATCGATTGCCGTACTATCAAGGGGGGCTCTCAAGTGAGTAGCTTGATCGTATCATTCGTAGAGAGCTCAAACCATTGCATCCCTTGCATCATCTTTCTTGGTTCTTGTTTGGTGTTTCTCCTTGTGAGTTTTAGAGCTTATGGTCATCTTCATGACAATCTCGAGTTCATCGAAAACGGAGTTCATATGCATCCTCTATGATGTTTTCGATGTTGGAGTTTATGCCGGTTCTTCACTGATGGAGGTTTCACACCTCTATATCTTAGGCATACTCCCCCTTCCACTTCTTACTATTTCCAGTCTCTGTTGGATATTACTTGTCGTCTTCTATCCAACAAGCTTGAGTTTGCTGATTTTGGAGTCCGTTTGCACTAGTTATAGCAGTTTCAGTATTGGAGCTTCCTTCTATTTTGCTTGGACAGTTTTTCAGTTTTAAGCGGTAGTAGAGCAGTTGTAGAGCGGTAGAACTGCTCTCCCGAGCGGTAGTACCGCTTGCGCGGTACTTCCGCGTCCTTCTACCGCATCCACTTCCGCTTATTTTTTATGCTTCTGTTACCCAATCTGCTCGAGCGGTAGTAGAGCGGTAGTACTGCTCTCCCGAGCGGTAGTACTGCTCCCCCGAGCGGTACTACCTCTTTGGCAGAACTACTGCTCATGTTTTCCTATCTCGTTGGGCTGTTTTGACCGTGCTAAGTGGTAGTACCGCTCCCCCGAGCGGTAGTACCGCTTGAGCACGACTTGTGGGCATAACGGTCGGTTTCGGGGGGGGGGCTATTTAAGGGGGCCTTCTTCCCCAATGGTTCTTATCCTTTGAGCTCGTGTTTTGCCCCCATTGTTGACCTTCTTCGAGCTTACTTTCTCTCAATCCCTCCATGGATTCTTGCTAGTTTTTGAGGGAAAATAGAGAGGAGATCTAGATCCACATTTCCATTAATCACTTTCTCCTCTTTGTGAGGGGAACCCCTTGGATCTAGATCTTGGAGTTCTTCGTGTTCTCTTCTTTGTTAATCCTCTCATTTTCCTCCATAGCATTAGTTGTTGTGGTGGGATTTGGGAGAGAAGGACTTGGGCACTCCGTGTGCCCTTGCCATTGCATTTGGTGCATCTGTTTGAGTTCTCCACGGTGATACATGAAAGTGAAAGTTGAGAAGCTTGTTACTCTTGGGTGTTTGGGCACCCTAGAGCTTGTTCCTCTTGGGTGCTTTGGTGCCCTAGACGGCTGGTGTTGTCGGAGCTCAATCATTGTGGTGTAAAGCTCCGGGCAAGCGTCGGGGTCTCCAATTAGGTTGTGGAGATTGCCCCGAGCAATTTGACGGGTACCGGTGACCGCCCCCAAGGGTTGCCAATTGTACGGGTTCGGTGACCGCCCCCAAGGGTTGCCATTTGTACGGGTTTGGTGACCGCCCTCAAGGGTCCCTTAGTGGAATCACGGCATCTTGTATTGTGCGAGGGCGTGAGGAGATTACGGTGGCCCTAGTGGCTTCTTGGGGAGCATTGTGCCTCCACACAGCTCCAAATGGAGATTAGCATTCGCAAGGGTGTGAACTTCGGGATACATCGTCATCTCCGCGTGCCTCGGTTATCTCTTACCCGAGCCCTTTACTTATGCATTTTACTTTGTGATAGCCATGTTGTTCTTGTTATATATCTTGCTATCACTTAGTTGTTTATCTTGCTTAGCATAAGTTGTTGGTGCACATAGGTGAGCCTAGTTGTTGTAGGTTTTGTGCTTGACAAATTAAACGCTAGTTTTATTCCGCATTTGTTCAAGCCTAAACCGTAATTATTTTAAAGCGCCTATTCACCCCCCCCTCTAGGCGACATCCACGATCTTTCACTATTGAGATTGATGAGTTCATTGGAAGAAAGTTGACTGCATGGAATGACGAGCTTATCATGCAATTCTATTCCACCACACACTTCTATCCAGATGGGAAGATTGTGTGGATGACTGAAGGAATCAGATGTCAGTCTTCCATAGCTAACTGGGGTGCTTTGATTGGTGCTCCAGAGAATTATGAGAATGATCTTGATGTCTATGCCAAGCCCAAGATGGATCACAACTCCATGGCAAACATGTACACCGCTATCCCTAAGGACTATGCTTCGACACATAAGTTGGGATCAGTCTACCACCTCCTGCCAGGGCTACCTACTATTAACACCATTTTGAGGCACACTCTTATGCCCAAGTCTGGAGATGACAATATGATTCGAAGCCACTCCATCAACATGTTGCATCTCATCGACAGCTTCACAAAATTCAAGGTGATGGATCTCATAGTTGAGACAGTGAAGAGGACAGCTGCGGATCAGAAGCGCTCATGCGGATTTGCACCTAATATTCAGATGCTCATCAACTCTCAAGTTGGTAGCAATGTTTATCTGCTTGACCGTCCGCACCTGCTGCTACAACCAGAGGAGGATTGCATAGTGACCATGGAACCTTCTCATCCTACTTCAGCTGCAGCATAGGCCCAGGCAGAGACAGCTGCTGGTCCTAGCTCTTTGACTGCTCCAGTTCTCAAGACCAAGGCAGATCAGATGACATATCTCCTTCAAGCATCTCAGAGGATTGAGCGAGGCCTAACTAACCTCGTGAAGAACCTGGAGAACCTTGAAAGGATTATGGAAGACAAGTTCCATGCCCTGGATATCAAGGTTACTGAGATTCAGACGACTGTTGATAAGCTTAAGTCAGAGGTTGACCACAAAGATGAGCAGCAGTGATGATGATGATGGTACTACACTTCCAACCACCACTCAGTTTCAGACGATGCCCAGGTCTACTGCAGTGCCAGTCACATCAGATGCTCGAGCCACTGTGTCTGCTCCTGCTGCTGCTCCATCAGTTGTCCCTCCAGTTTCTACACCTCCAGTCTAGCAGATGTCATCAGAAGCATTTGTCGACGGACTTCTCTCCACTCCATCGACGCACACCAGAGCTGCAAGTCAGAGGACTTCATCGCCAGGAGCCAGAGATCGAGCCCAGAGCGACGTTTAGCTTTGTATTTATTCAAAAAAATTGGTAACTTGTTGCCAAAGGGGGAGAGTAAATATAGATCATAGGGCTTCGAGAGAGAGTGTGTGTGTCTGTCGCTTTTGCTTGTTTGATTTCGTTTGTTTCGTGCTTGTGCTACTTGAGTTACTTTGTTGGTGCTTGTGTGAGACTATGCTACATTTGTGATTGATCATACCGTACTTTATTGCTATGCATGCTACCTATCCATCTTGTGATTATTGCTATAATCATTCACTTGTATGATTGGTGATGAGTGCTTGATGTATTTCATTCATATCATTTTATGCGCTCCACCAAGATGTATGTGACATGGAAGAGTGACCCATGATCCTAATCGATTGTGCATTTGCATTCAAACGCAAATTTTAAATAATGCACAAATTTAAGGGGAGCTCTTGCTTATCACATACTTCTCAAAGCGACGATATTTTTCATTGATTATATCCTATGTTGAAGCTTTGATCTATATGTTGTCATCAATTACCAAAGAGGGGGAGATTGAAAGTGCAACCAATCCCCGGGTGGTTTTGGTAATTAATAACAACATATACATCATTGAACCAATGCCTATTCAAAGATCATTTCAGGAAAGTTCAATGTAGGCATGGCAAGGACATGTGATTGTGGACCCCTCAAAATGCAAAGGACATACATTGGCAAAAGCTTCAAGACTCTACATTTTTGGTTAAGTGATCAAAGATCACATTGAGTCCATAGGAAAGCCAATACTATTAAAAGGGGATGAGGTTTTGATCATGAGTCATTTGCTCAAGTGCTTGAAGATATTGCTCCAAAAACCCTCAACCACATTCTCATAATCCAATATGTCCAAAACCCTAAGTTCATTCCCAGTCCCACCAAAACATACACATCCGGACTCACCGAGATACACTAGGCAGAGCCACAGCCGAAACCCTAGAAACTCGATTCCACCGAGATGGCATTCGGTCCCATCGAAGTGCACTAGCCAACTTTCTGTAACCCATCGTGTTCATTTCGGAATTACCGAGTGAAACCGATTGGAATTACCGAAATGATGCAAGTGCTTAGGTCATCACATATCGGAGCCACCGAGTGGATTCATCCGATCCCACCAAAACGTCTAACATTCGAATCTTTTACACTGGTCGGTCTCACCGAGATTTACTTTCAGTGTCACCGACTTGTGTATAAAGTTTGTAATGGCTAGATCTTTGGTGGTGGCTATAAATACCCCACCCACACCACCTACTCTTAGAGAGAGCAACCAGGACGAAACTACACTTCCCATATCCATTTTCTGAGAGAGAACCACCTACACTTGTGTTGAGATCAAGGCATTCCACTCCAACCATTTTGATCCTTGATTTCTAGCCCCCTCAAGTTTCTTTCCACTCCAATCCTTCTCCCACCACCATGCCAAATCTGTGAGAGAGTGATTGAGTGTTGAGGAGACTATCTTTTGAAGCACAAGAGCAAGGAGTTCATCATCAACAACAACATCTACTACCTTTTAGAGAGTGGTGTCTCCTAGATTGGTTAGGTGTTACTTGGGAGCCTCCAAAGCTTATGGAGTTGAACCAAGGAGTTTGTAAGGGCAAGGAGATCGCCTACTTCGTGAATATCTACCCCGAGTGAGCCTAGTCCTTCGTGGGCGTAAGCCATGATGGAATAGACAAGGTTGCTTCTTCGTGAACCCTTCGTGGGTGGAACCCTCCATGGACTCGCGCAGCCATTACCCTCTATGGGTTGAAGTCTCCATCAACGTGGATGTACGATAGCACCACCTATCGGAACCATGCCAAAAATCTCTGTGTCTTCATTGCGTTTGATATCTCCGATTCCCTCCTTTACGTTCATACGCAAAGTCAATACTTTCCGCTGCACACTCTTTAGACTTGCATGTGTAGGGTGTTGCTTGACTTCTGATAGTTGCTAAACCGTGCCTACAACTAAAATTGGAAAAGGCTAGGTTTTTATTTGGTCAAGTAGTCTAATCACGCCCCTCTAAACCTACTTTATTGCCTAGTTGTCGTGAAGCATATTGCTGTTGGTGTAGAGGTGAGGATGTCGGGGTACTTTGAGGTGACAGTAAAAGCCTCAATTCTTAGCCTTTCCAATTGATAGGGGACTAATGAAGAACCCTTGGTGAGGCTGCGTCCACGGGGAAACCCTTAATTAATCGTAGTGATAACCGACGTGGGGAACTAAGGTTGGTGGCGTATGTGGCATGAAGTCTATGTGAGAGTAGAACATCTTCTGTACCTGGATCCGCCCACTTATCCATCTGAAGGGTGGATTAGATCGAGATACAATAGTTCATATTAGTAGTGATGATTTCGGAACCCTCAAGAATGCTTTACCACTCAAGCACCGTCTTACTAACTTAATGTGTTTTATTCCCCATTTTTACCTTCTTGTCCGTAGTTTAGTTAAAACTCCTTTTACTCTGTTTCCCTAGCAACTTATAGAGTAGACTATTTTGAAACTCTGGTTTGGGTGCATACGCAACTGCGTATGTTGGGGAACGTTGCATGGAAAGCAAAAAAATTCTACGCACACGCAAGATCTATCCATGGAGATGCATAGCTACGAGAGGGGGAGTGTGTCTACGTACCCTCGTAGACCGTAAGCGGAAGCGTTAGAACAACGTGGTTGATGTCGTCGAACAACTTCACGATCCAACCGACCGAGCACCGAACGTACGACACCTCCGCATTCAGCACACGTTCAGCTCGGTGGCGTCCTCGACTTCTTGATCCAGCAAGACGGCGAGGTAGTGGATGAGTTCCGGCAGCACGACGGCATGATGACGGTGATGGTGATGCTATCTCCGCAGGGCTTCGCCCAAGTACTGCGAAAATATGACCGAGGGACGGAACTGTGGAGGGGGGCGCCGCACATGGCTAAGACAATGTTGTGTCTTGTTTGGGGCACCCCCTCTCCTCTATTTATATATGTGTAGGGGCTTGGAGTAGAAGGAATAGTGCCACGTGAACAGTACCACGTGAATAGTACACACGTGGACTTGGACTCCAAAGTCCAATCCTATTCCTACTAGGACTCTCCTTTTTTCCTTCCCTAGCTGCGTGGGCTTTTGAGGACTTGGTGCGCCTGGCCCAATAAGGCCAGGGCATCTCCCCTTAGCCCATGCCAGCCCTTGGGACGTGGTGGACCCACTCTCCGGAATCCTCCGGAACCTTCTGGAAGCTTCCCCGTACAATACCAAAAAAACTGCACCTTTTTCCGGAACCCAAAATATGACTTCCCATATATAAATCTTTACCTCTTGACCATTCCGAGACTCCTCGTGACGTCCGGGATCTCATCCGGGACTCCGAACAATATTCGGTTACCAATTCACATAACTCATATAACACTATATCGTCAACGAACGTTAAGCGTGCGGACCCTACGGGTTCGGGAATGATGTAGACATGACTGAGACGCCTCTCCGGTCAATAACCAATAGCGGAACCTGGATGCTCATATTGGTTCCTACATATTCCACGAAGATCTTATCGGTCGAACCGCAATGACAACATACGTAATTCCCTTTGTCCGTCGGTATGTTACTTGCCCGAGATTCGATCGTCGGTATCTCCATACCTAGTTCAATCTCGTTACCGGCAAGTCTCTTTACTCATTCCGTAATACATCATCCCATAACTAACTCCTTAGTCACTTTGCTTGCAAGCTTCTTATGATGTGCATTACCGAGAGGGCCCAGAGATACCTCTCCGAAACACGGAGTGACAAATCCCAGTCTCGATCCATGCCAACTCAACGGACACCTTCGGAGATACCTGTAGAGCATCTTTATGATCACCCAGTTACGTTGTGACGTTTGATAGCACACAAGGTATTCCTCCGGTATCCGGGAGTTGCATGATCTCATGGTCTGAGGAACATGTATTTGACATTCAAGAAAGCAGTAGCAATAAACAGAACGATCATATGCTAAGCTAACGGATGGGTCTTGTCCATCACATCATTCTCCTAATGATGTGATCCCGTTATCAAATGACAACTCATGTCTATGGTTAGGAAACCTTAACCATCTTTGATCAACGAGCTAGTCTAGTAGAGGCTCACTAGGGACACGGTATTTGTTTATGTATTCACACATGTATTTAAGTTTCCGGTCAATACAATTCTAGCATGAATAATAAACCTTTATCATGAACAAGGAAATATAAAATAATAACAACTTTATTATTGCCTCTAGGGTATATTTCCATCAGCGTAAGTGACAACGTAGTTGCGGGGTTTGTAGTGCCTTCCTTTCTGCTTCCCTTGGGTTCGACAACTTATCACGAAAGTGCTACAACAACCATGTGCACTTGCAGGACATCAAGTCCTTAAAAAGAGCTTTGTTCTGATACCAATTGAAAGAATTGAAGCGATCGACTAGAGGAGGGTGTGAATATGTGACTACAATTTTTTAAGTTTTTCTTTCAAAAATTGGATGTTGCGGATAAGTAAGTCCTCTAGATATGCAATCTACATTGAGAACAACCTATATGATGCAACAAGATAAGGAAAAGCAACAAGATAGCAAGCAAGCAACACAAAGTAAAGATGCGGAAAGGATTTAGCACAAGTTGGATACGGAGATGTACCCCGAAGTTCTCACTCTTGGAGAGTGTTAATCTCCGTTGGATAGGCACGGGAGCCAAAGCTTCTCGAACACCACCAAATTTTGAGCCATCCCCAACATATGAGCCTCGAAACACTCGTGCTTGGACTTGGCGCCCACCGCGCCTTTACAAACTTCTCTGAAGAACACCACAACAAGGCAGCTTCTGAAAGGACTACAACCGTATAGGAGTCCCCAACAACTCCGAGAGTAATAAGACCCACCTAGGATCAAGGAGGGTTCAATTTTGCTTTGGTGAAAGTGTAGATTGGGGTCTCCTCTTGCTTCCCTAAAATATCAACAAGTTTGGATGGATTGGGAAGGAGATCCCCAAGAAATCTAAGCTTGTATTAATGGAGGAGAGAGAATGGAGTCGTCCTCTTCTTCGTGGAGAAGAAGGGGGGTTTATATAGCAGCCCCAGAAAATTCAACTGTTATCCACTGATTTTGCACGGCCCGGAAGTTTTAGACCACCGAGGTTCCGGGCAACTTCCGAGCAGGTTACTGAATGTACAGTGGGCTGTACAAGTGCAACTCGTAGGAACCCAGGTGGTTCCAGCGTGATGATACCTCCTTTTAGTGATCCGATAATGGAACAAAAAAGTGTATCCTGCACCTATTTCCCCAGAGGTGACCCTGGGTTATCGAACCCACGAGAGGAAGATTCCCTTGAAGCGATGGTCTCTAGCAAGCTTTTGTTAAAAAGATCAATTCCAGCTTTTGACCGGATCAAGCAAGCAAACAGTGATTCAAACACTTATAATAAAAAGAGGTATGGGTATGAGGTCTTAATGCTTACAACCATGTATTTGTGTTGGGACCAGATATGATCTTAATTTGTGCGCCGGAAGTCACCCATCGAGATGTGCTTGTTACGAACCGAAGTGGAGGATGTGGCCAAATAGCATCTTGACCGGCACGAGTCCTGCATCAAGAATCAGTTGTCCTACCGTAGGCCCTATCCGTCGCGCAGGGTTGCCTCGATAATTAAGATAATGAAATCAGACAAGAGCTTTGGGCGTTTAATGACTACACCTCATGAATCCCCAAGGATTGGATCCGTGTTACCCTACTAATCCTTACTGTCATCGGTGTTCAGTATAACACTTCACGTTCTCCTTGCTCCTAGCCTCACCGGGACTCGATCTCCATGATCCTGGGTACCTGCAGGGATGAAGATCGCGGACAAGACAAGAGACATCTACGGAACAATTTTATTTCACACATACGGGATGTTAATTCAAAGCCCTTCCATTGATCCCCACAACAAATACAGAGGGTTGCAAGGCCTATGCCTCAACCCATACCTTAACGAACTACTCACACATGGAGATCAGATCGCGAGAAGAAAACTTTGAAGAACACATCTTGAAGATTGATAGATTGCAAATATGTCTTACAATGGATGCCTTGTGCGATGGACGATTACAAGTATCAACTAGATGAGGAAGCACTATGGTGGTGATGGTGGCTATGGAGATGAAAATGGCGGCGGCTAGGGTTTGTGGATGAAGATGAAGATGATGATGTTCTGGCTTCTGTCGACGCTCCCCCGTTGACATTTCGATGGGGTCCCCTTTATAAAAGTTGTTCAGGTGGACGATCTGCCTCGGTTTCCATGCCATACGGGCGCTCGAGCCCGTATGGAACGCCGTCTTTTGCTCTGTTTTCGTGCAGACGCTTCCTGTTTTGATTCTTTCTTCCTCCATTTTCCTTCCTTTCCATTTCCACACGTAATTTCTTCCCTTTTTAGCCCATTTTCTGTGGAAACACATCAAAGAGACGATTTGTGGAATCCTTTGCATTCATTAGTCATTAGTGGCAATATCGGAGCGAATATCTCTTTTTAAATGAAATATCTTGGTTTAAACTAAGGTAGATGAGTGTAAAAATATCACTCATCATGTGACTTTGGAGGTTTCAAGCTAAATAGAGAGATGCAAGGTGCAACTCTCCGGAAACCTCAAAAGTTCTGGGCAGGTTTCGAGATTTGCACAGAGTTGCAACTCTTTGGATGCCCTGGAAGTTGTCCGGATGCAGCCCGAAGGCTACGGCCCTAGAAGTTCTGGCCTATGCAGAACAGAGCCCATAGCAAGGATTTGAAAGAGGCATTCTCTCCTGATTTGGGTGAGAATTATGGGTGCATAGATGTGTGTACATGAAGTTCATTCACGCCTCACCTTCAAGATGCATCTCTTTTAATAGTACGGCTTTCCTAATGACCAAAATAAATTATAAAAGGTACCAAGGTACCGTCACTTTATCTTTTGAAATGGGGGTCTTCCAACCATCCATGCTTCTCGTTTAATATGCCATGACACTATGTTTAGACTCAGTCACCTGGTTAGAACACTAATCATATCATTATTAACACCAACAACACTTGGGGGCGAATATGTACTTTCACGTTCACTCCCGCATATGGATGGCTTGGCCCAGGGCCCGAGGCTTGGTGTGGCCGGCGTCACCCCCTTCCGTTTGATGAACTGGGAGCAGGAACGAACGAGCGAGGACGAAATAGATCGAGCTCGTCGGGTTGGGTCGAGCAAGGTTGACAGAAGAGTAGGAAGAAATTGCAAAAATGCCACAAGGTTTATTGAGAAAACAAAGTAATGTGGGGCAAACAATGAAGTGCCCAACTAATATCGGGGCAAATGACCAAACACCCCCGGTATCATCTGAAGCAATTTGTGAGGCATCCTCTGAAAATTCACTTGCACATGGATCGTTGTTATCCGCAGAGAAATCAATCAATATTCTTGTCAAATGCTCGTCGTCCAACGATGATCCGGCCGGTGCACCCCCCTAGCCGGTGACTTGCACCTGCAAGCGTGACGCAGTTTACCATCCCAACCAAGCAGCCACACAACAAACACAGTGCCGTCCCTTTCCCCATGTCGCTCTCAGTCTCACTCGTGGCACGGAAACCGCAGCAGCAAACGGCCGCCAGCCACACACACCTCCGGTATCAATCAGGGGCTCAGTCAGTTGATGGGGCCCCTCATGGATCTCCAAGGTGAAGCGATGACATCACCGTCGCCCCCCGGCCTCTAAACCAGCGCCCTATGTACACCGGATAAGGCTCGAGATCCCCTGCACCTGCAGCATCCCAAGCATCACTTCATTACTCCCCATCATTCATCTCCAGCTTCCTCCTTGCTTCCGTCCTCGCATAGAAAACCCAAGCTGCTGCTTTGCTGCCTTCGCTGGTCCCCTCCCCAGCTCTTCTTCAGCTGCTTGATCGACTAGCGACTCCAGTCAGTGCTTGGCTTCTCGCACAGCCGCCGCCGCCACATCCATCCATGGAGGCCGAGGAGGACAAGCCTGCAGCGGGGTACCGGCACGGGCCGCCATGGGTGTTCAAGGGCAGGCAAGTGCCTCCCCTCCTTTCCTTCCCTTCCCATGGAGCTGCGCGCGAGCGACTGACTCTTTTGGTGTGCGTGTCGTTGCAGCGCATTGTACCAGCTGCATTTGGTGAAGGCGGCGACTGCGCGGGCGTTCGTGCCCAAGGAGCTGCGCCTGGTGGAGGCCTTCGGCTACACGCTCGGCGGCATGTTCCTGGCGCGCTACCACGACAGCCCCGCCGGACAGTTCGACGAGGTCATCGTCGTCATCCCTCCCCGTTTCTATCCTCGACAGGTTTTCTGACATGAATTTTCCTTTTGCTTCGCAGCTCGTGGTGATCGCCGGCATTGTGTGGAATCCGCCGACTTCTTGCGCGTGAGTTACTCTTCTTCTTTTGTCCTAGTTTAATCGCTTCTAATTCCACTAGTGAGTGATTGCCTCTCGCCTGCCTGCTCCGGGAATGCCAATAGAATCGATCAACTGGCACAAGTTGCATTACAAAACAAGCAAATATCAATCTGGAGCCTTTCACTTCATTGTAAACAACGCCCACTTGATCAGTTCACTGTACTTGAGCTCCACTTGTGTTAAATCACCAGCCTTCAATTATCTCATCCGCTCGCTGTGTTTGCTCCCTCTGGCATGGACAACCGTGCTGCCTATCTGGAATCCATTTCGATTAAGCCCCGGCCTTACCCGATGATGCCTAAGATAACTTGCTTAATTAGTGATGCTATCTATCCTCTTCAAAAAAGCGCTTACGGTTGTGCACTCTGCTGATTTGCTGTCTGAACCTGTTTAACAGGTGGGCTGCCAGGGTGCTAGTGAACAGCGCTGAAGCCTGCCGGCATGGACGCAAGGTGCCAAACTGCCAACAGTGTCCATCTATGATTCGTTCCTGATTCAGGCCAATTCTTCTCTGCTAGTACTACTATTTTCCTAATCAATGTCACTGTCGTTAATGCAGGAAGTAGGGCTTCCAAGCCATGTCGCGGCATTCTCACAGGTACTCGGAGCACACCTGTGATTATCTTTCACAAATGTTTAAGAGATTTGTAACATGAACTTTGCTCACATGGGGGATAGACTGAAGCTTCTGCGCTCAGAAATAAACCAAACAACTTCCTGAACATGCTCGGGATGGGTTCAGGCTTCTCCAAGCAAGAGAATCACCGCGGCATCGAGATCTCGGAGGCCTCGGGCTCATCATCAAGGCATTTGTGCAACATCAGTCTGCCGCTCAACGGTAATTTAGAACTTGTTCTAGTATGTTAAATGCATCGATTGTTAGCAGTAATCTTGTCTTAGTACGTATCCAAAAGTCATACGTGTAAGTTAGCTTTTGGTGTCCACGTTGGTTTAGGAAATAACTAGGCAGGTTGCCGTAGAGTTATAGGCTAGAGTCCTAATTGTGATCAGCGTTGCCGGGTCATTAGATTAGGAAAGCAAGGTTGAGTCCGGTTAGGAGTCTGGTCATTGTGTTCGAGTAGGACTAGTAGTTTGGGTCGGCTAGGCATTGGTCCTGGAGGCTGCATATATATATGCACCAGGGCTGCCTGAAGATTGTACCGTGGAGAATAAAGAGGAAAACAAAGGGCACGATACGGGCCCTTGGCTATAAAAGTTTTTATGCGCTTGTTCATCGTGATTTGATGTGATCGATCCTGTGGGCGCATTCCAACAATTGGTATTAGAGCTAGGCCGATTGAAGCTGCGCTTGCCCCGGGGTTGCGACCCGACTAGCGCCTCGGGGTGGGCAATATAGTCGTTGGGTGGTGCGGCGACAAGGAGGAGCGGGCGATGTTGTCGCCGGGTGGTGCAGCGACGAGGATGAGCGGGCAATCGTCGTTCGGCGAAGCGATGTGGAGGAAGACGGCAGGCTGTCGTCGGTAAGGCAGTGGAAGATGATCGTTGACGTGAGCAGTGATGCCGAGGTGTGGTGCTGGAAAGTCGTCAAGATCGTCGTCCGCGGTAGTATGATGAGTCAATGAGTTGTACGGGTTAGCACGGTCGGTTAGTCGGTCGGTCGGTCATCGTTGTGTCCAAGTGCTCTGTGAGGAGGCATTGAAGATGAAGTGTCCAGGTCGTCTATATGTCTCGACGAGAGAATCAAGTTCAACTATGTGGGGGCGGTAAACCAGTGAATGTGAGTCTCTTCAATGAGGCCATGTCTCTACATGAGGCTGGAGTGCATGGTGTAGTGCGCGGGGTGGTATGATCCACAAGGAGCCGGCACGTATCTCGCTAGGGTGGATGGTGAAGTCCACCGGGTGGCGTATTCCACAGGTTACTAGTGAGACTGGGTAGTCCAAGACATATTTGAGGTGGTCCGTAAATTCGCCAAGTCAAAGTTGGGGAGAGATTGTTGAGCAATCAAGGCTATCAATTTGACTTGTCGTGGTGCGAGACGGATGAATCGACAAGGGGTAAATCGTCAACAAGCAAGATCGGAGAAGCACAGAAGACAAAGCGTCAAGATTAGGGAGAGATTGTTAGCAGTAATCTTGTCTTAGTACGTATCCAAAAGTCATACGTGTAAGTTAGCTTTTGGTGTCCATGTTGGTTTAGGAAATAACTAGGCAGGTTGCCGTAGAGTTATAAGCTAGAGTCCTAATTGTGATCAGCGTTGCCGGGTCATTAGATTAGGAAAGCAAGGTTGAGTCCGGTTAGGAGTCTGGTCATTGTGTTCGAGTAGGACTAGTAGTTTGGGTCGGCTAGGCATTGGTCCTGGAGGCTGCATATATATATGCACCAGGGCTGCTTGAAGATTGTACTGTGAAGAATAAAGAGGAAAACAAAGGGCACGATATGGGCCCTTGGCTATAAAAGTTTTTATGCGCTTGTTCATCGTGATTTGATGTGATCGATCCTGTGGGCGCATTCCAACATCGATTTGTATGATCTATTACGGAATGCATCTTACAAGGTCTAACTAGTTACAACTTACAAGCCTTATCTTACAACATGTCTTGAGAATTTCAACTCTGAAACCTCTGAAAAAAATGGAACTTCACCTTTTTGATTCAGTGCCATGTTTCGCTTACTAATTATGCAGAAGCGTCAAGAGGATCACATAAACGCAACAAGTGGATGGGTCCGGCAATCAAAATGTCACTCCCGAGCTTCAGGTTGGCTTTTTTTAAACTACAGTGGTTCCTTCCGTGGCTTAAAACCTGAACTGAACATGACTCGCTTGTGCTGTGGATTTCAGCGGCCAGACAGAGGACCATCCTGACCTTCTCAAGTACTCCTGCAAAGTAGAGTGCAGGTGGTTGCACTCCTAAATTCTTTGTACTGTCTTGGGTATAAGCCCGCAGACGCACATTGCTCCGTTATTGCCTTTCTAACCATGTGTGTGTTTCTCTTGCATAGGGTGCGGCCGGTGAGTCCAGCAAAGATCTGGAGCCCTGAAACCGCAGAACCACAGGAGTGTTCTGACGGCAGGAGCAGGGGCACCGGATCTGAATCAGATGCGCAAAGGCAAAGCGTCATGGTCTTGCTATCCAGGCCCATCTTGGCTCTGGAGTTCAGCTCCCTGCGGATGCACGTTGATGCTCCCAAGATTGTTGCTCCGCACCCCAAGAAGAAAGAAGTCAGATACTCCAGCACCTGAATCTCATGCCAGACCATGGTTCAGAAGACACAGGAGTTCTGACCAGTAGACTTGGTTGCCGTCTCTTGTTCTTTCATTTGTTCATAGGTTGCCAGTAAGACTGTGCAGCTGGTTACTGTGAAACCTGCTTGCTGAATTCATTCATAGTTTGGCATTGATTGGTTTATATGAGAAACAACAACAGGGGATACATTTATCAGAACATTTGCAGTTCAGTTACTACAAAATATGCGCGAATTAGTAGATATATACAGACAGGAAAAAACACGTAAAGCAGAACAAAATTCAGCTGTTCCAGAATTAGATTAGCATACATATGGTCTTCAAATTTCAGAATAACAGTCACTCATGCATCCAAAGTCCAACCCTAAGAACTCAAGCCAAAGTGTTAACTCAAGTCAAGTGTTAACACAGCTACTCCTGATCAGTGGTCAAAGTAGGAGAGAAGGCTATCGATGTCGTCGAAGCCGGCAATGTGAGGCAGATCCATGGCAATGCAGGGAAGGTCCGGATCCATGAGCCCCAGGGGGAGCGGAGACATGGGGCAGCAGTCGACGTCCATCTCCTCACTGGTTTCATCAGCAGGCGGTGACGGCGTCCGTAGTTCCATCTTCACCGGCCCGCTCACCGGGACCGCCGCGATCGGCTCCTCGTTCGCGGCGGCGATGGGCAGCGCTGGCGGTTGGGCTCGCGCTTGCACCGGCGAGCCGGCCGAGACGACGCAGGCATGGCTCGACGAGGATCCTGCCGTGGCGCTCGCCTCGTTGCACACGACCAGAGGGAGGTGCCCTGCCGTGCTGGCACTGTCCTCCTCGTTGCACACGACCAGCGGGAGGTCCCGCGCCGTGCCGCTGGTGCTCTCCTCGTCGTAGACGACCAGTGAGAGGTCCAGGCTCGTGGCGTCGGACGACGTGCTGGTGCCGCCGGTGCGGCGGCGGCGGCGGCTCCTCGCCGCGCGGGGGAACCGCTTCTTGAGCGTGCTGTTCCAGTAGTTCTTGATGGCGAGGTCCGTCCTCCCGGGGAGCTCGGTGGCGATGACGGACCAGCTGCTCGACCAAATGCCAACAGGAGCAGATCAGTGAATCAGTGATGCAACGACACTCAGCTACTCAAGCAAGCAAGTTTCGATGCGTTTGCATCTGTAGAAGATGAGGTTTGAAAAAATTGATCTGAGCAATAAAACAGTGCACATTTCATCTGGTTATCAAGCGATCGAGATGCTTAGCTCTGATTAGCGCTGGGAAGCAAAGCAGTAGAGATGGGTTCGGTGCGAGGCTCACTCACCAGCTTCCTTTCTTTCTGTACATCTCGCAGATGATCCTGTCCTCCGCCGGCGTGAAGTTGCCGTGCTTCAGCCCCGGACGGAGGTAGTTCAGCCACCTTGAACGGCAGCTCCGGCCGCAGCGCCGAAGCCCTGCGATCCACCAACAAACTTCTCTCATCATTCCTTAGAGACTACCCGAGTGATAAATGATTTGCTTATCGGACGCTTGGCCATGATCATGTCAAAAATGAGAGAGCAAATTAATTTTTCTTTCTGTACCACACTGTTGGTTTTTCTGAAGGAATCAGGCGCAGACCAACTCCTGACTGAAATATTGCTAGTATGAAAATACTGAGATCATAAAAGTAGGACAAATCTCTGCAGTCCTAACTGCAGATGCATAAGGAATTGCAGTAAAAAACAGTGTTGCGTGCCTTGTATACTTCTATTACGCTAACAACGCCGTAAGAAACAGCATAAATCATTTGCAAGCAAACAAACCAACTACAATGTTACATTTTAGTGACGCTTTCTGCTTATTTATTTTAAAGATAAAATGTGGGGGAGTAGATTGATTTATCGGCATTATCAAGAACTGGAACAGGTATGGATGCATGCAAGGGCAGCTGTGGAAAAGAAATCAAACCTAAAGTATTGGATAACCCCTGCCAGCTACAGCCAATGCCATACTTTTCAATGTGGTTTTTGATCAGATTGTCTTCTTCCTTGGACCACTTGCCCTTCTTCATGCTCCCCTTCATTGGACAGGATTTTTCCCTTGTCGCCAGGAGGGGCTCAAGATTTCAAATGAAAGGCACAGAGACTTAACTTTGTATAAATACCAGTACTCTTGTACTGAGAAATACCAAACGTGTGATGGGTGACTGTTTTTTCAATTTTACCACGTGGTAATATCTCTACCCGTCCTCGTTTTATTGGTTTGTCTTATGTCAAAACCAACTATTCCCCCGTTCTCCAAAGAGAGAAGAAAAGGGGTGAGCGAAAGGTGAAAGGTAAAAGTAAACAAAAATTCTCCATATGATTCCGCCGCATGATGAGACTGTAGAAGTAAAAAGGTTAAAAAGATAAATACGTATGGCATCAGGTGTTAAGTGAGTACCTATGGTGTGAGGTTGGTTAAATGCCTGCAGTCTTTTAGCTAAGCTAAGCTGCATCACCACAGTAGTTTGAACTGTCAAAAATAAAACGCTCTGTTGGTCTCCTCTCCTACGGTGAATTTAGTTACCTCTGCGAGCTGTCCGTTGCACTTGAGAAGGGACCAGGAATTCGGGATGTCTTGTGACATGGACTGGAGAAAGTGTAGAGATGCTCAATTTGAAGCGAAGCGATGCCTTTCAGCTCTACATTCCATCTTTCTTTCTTTTTTTCCTTTTTGGTAAGGTTTCAGAATATTTAGCTGCATCGTAGATTGGTAGAAGTGTATAGATGCCCAAACTGAAGTGATGCATAAAGTCTTATCTTCTTAAACAAGATGAAAAGTTGGCAAGGTATTCCACCAGCCCCACAAGATAATCCGCGGTGAAAAAAGAACCTTGTTAACGTCCCCGGTCGTGGTTTGCAATTGTTTGGAGTACGCTTGAAATTATAATCGGTTGATCTTTCTCGTAAATTGTGTACTTCTCTAGCTTGTTTTCAGCTCGGCTCATGGCTGTTCAAGTGAGAGCAGATGATCTTATTGGCATTTGTCTGCCCGCGGGCAGCTGCCTCCATCAGTCATGAGACTTCTCTACGGGGACTACTTCAAATCAAACACAACATATCATGTGGAATTTTTCGATGTCGGTTCGGGATGAGTAAACATTTGTTCTTGCGCGTAGTGAATGTCGTGGAAAAATATCATCCTTACTTCAAGGTCAGGAATGATTCTTGTAGACAATTGTCCTTCTCTCGTATGCAGAAATGCACAGCTGCTCTCAGGATGCTTGCATATGGTAAAGCCACAGATGTCGTTGATGCTGAAATCTAAATTGAGGAAAGCATATGCGTTGAGGCCATGGTGAATTTTATCCACACCGTGGTGAGGGTGTTTGGACCGGTCGTAGACAAACAGTGGTGAAGTTTTCCAAACTTAGAAATCAGTTTTTTTTTTAGGCAGACTTAGAAAACAGTTTTTTTTAGGGAAAGAAAAAAAAAATTCTAGGGGTAAGCCAAGACTTAGAAAACAGTTTTTTTTTAGACAATTCTTAGAAAACAGTTTTTTTTAGACAATTCTTAGAAAACATTTGAATGAAAGAAAAAGCAGAGAGAGGAAAATGGGCCAGGCCAACTAGAGCGCCTAATCACATACGCGTTTGCGTCGCATAGCGCGTGAAACAGGAGCATCGGTGCTGGCGGTTGTTGCAGATCCTATTTGGCGCTTCAGGTGCCTGTGTTACTGTGCATTTTCCTAAGCCTCCAAGCTCGCCGGCCCGTTTAGCTATTTTTTCTTTTTTCTGTACTTAAGTTTTAAAAAAAAATGAACTTTTTCAATTTTTTGAACCTTTTACAGAGTTGGTGAACTTTTTCAAAATCGATGAATTTTATAGAAAGCCCTGCAAAATCGATGAACTTTTTTCAAATTCGGTGAACTTTTTTCCCAGTTAATGAACGTTTTTTCAAAATCCGTGAAATTTTTTTAATTCACGATTTATTTCGGTTTTTGTGATTTTTTTTTGAGTGTTTGTGATTTTTTTCTGTTTTTTCTAAAATGTGAGCGTGTACATGGGCCAGCCCACCAGCGCGGGCGCATGGGCGCCAGGGAGCTTCTCTGGCGCCTGAAGCGTCCAATAGGAGCTCCCGACGGTTGTATGTCAAAACAAATCAAACAGAATACTCCCTGAAAAGGCTAGCAGAAGAACCGTAAGCACTGGAATTGGCTGCCAAATTTGGCCGATCATAAGGTAAGACGGATGCAAGTCCTACCTGACACGGCATTACATACACCTATATACGTGACCGTGCCTAATCACACACTAAAACTGACGAACGGGAAACCTGTCTTCGAGCGGCAAAAGCATTGCACGGGCAAACGAGCGTGGATTCACTCGCAAAAAAAAAAAAAAAAAAAACGAGCGTGGATTTATCTTGCCCACCAGCAAACCGGAGTTTCGTGTTTACTTTAGTTTGGGCGCGATGTGGAAGGACCTTTGTGGAGTGTGCGGATAGATACAGCAAGTGTATTTGTCCCATGGGCAAATTTCTCTGAGGAATCAAACATGTTCTAGCGGCAGCCCCTCGCTGGACTTGGACGGACTTTTTTTCTTTTGAGGGACTTGGACGGACTAGTTTATAGTCCTACAGTAGATGTTTGAAAATGGAGTGGAACGAGACAAAGGGATAAGGTAAAAATGGAGTGGAACGAGACAAAGGGATAATGTAAGGGCATCTCCAAAGCGGGCCCCCAAACCGTCCGGTCTGCGTGGTTCAGACCACGGAACCCATCCAACGATCGGCAGTGGCGGAGCCAGAAAAACTTAATGAGGGGGTCAGCTGATGTTAAATCATGTTAGGGAGGGCCAAAGGCAACCAAATCACAGTAATACACAATATTAGCAACAGGTAATCACTGATGTAATACACAATATTGGCCTGGGACGGGGCGCCTGTTGGGACCCTGCCTTCGCCACTGTGTATCGGTCCGCCGAGCGGTCCGGACGTAATTTTTTCGGTAAACACGAGACAAAGTGGGGGGCTTTGCGGGAGTCCGGACAGCAGCCACATAGGACTCCGACACCCTGGCCCACCCAAAACCCCTCCCGGACCCCGCGACTACATCCTCCTATTTTCTCTCTTTCAGTTTTTCTCGCTTGCCTTCGCCGCCACTCCACCACCCCGGCTGCCACGTCGCACCCCTGCCGGAACTCGACGAGGCCGTCTCCTCCAGCGGTACACCTGGGCTCTATGCCGCTTCTCCTCCATCGTCGTTCCACACCTCTCCTCAGACTGCCGCTCAGGTACCATCCGCTCCTACGATGCTCACCCTGCCGGCAACTTTTCAGTGAATTGCACGAGCTAATTTTTTTGTCCCTTCTTCTTTGAAGCAATGGATTCGGATATGGAGTACATGTACGAGCACTATGTTGAGTCGTCTGACGAGGAGGACTACACGGATGAGACGGCGATGATGCAGGCGGTGCTTGCAGACGCGGAGTGTGCGGAGGAGCATGTTCTCAAATTCAAGGGATCGATCAAGGGTCATCGAGTGCTCAACCATAACCGGGGCGCGCGGCCATTTGACGGTGCCCTCTTTGCCGACAATTTTCACCAGTGATTTCGGATGCGCAAAAATTTCTTCGATCGTCTATACCATGGCGTCTGGTCCTTTGATGACTACTTCATCTTGAAGAAGGATGCCGTGGGAAGGATTGGGTTCTCTGGTTATCAGAAGTACATGGCCGCACTGTGGATGCTTGCATATGGCACGGGCGTTGATTCGTGAGACGAGTACCTACGAATGTCTGAGAGCACATGCGGAGATGCCATGGTCAGGTGTGCAACTGCCATGGTCGAGGTGTTTGGACCTCAGTACTTGAGAGAACCAACTATGCCATACACCGAGAGGCTCTTGGCAATCTCGGAAGCATGATGGTGGCTAGGTTTGCTCGGATCACTTGGCTGCATGCATTGGAAATGGAAGAACTGCCCAAAACCTTTGCAAGGGCAATATCAAGGCCATGTTAAGAAGCCCACCATCATTGTTGAAGTTGTTGCATCACAAAATCTTTGAATTTGGCACGCTTTTTTTTCGCATGCCCGACTCTCATAATGACACCAATGTGCTGCAGCGATCACCATTGTTGTTTGCTAGTTTGACTGAAGGAAAAGCTCCTCCTTGCCACTATACTGTCAATGGGCATGAGTACAACATGGGCTACTATCTGGTTGACGGTATCTATCCTCCTTGGGGTACCTTTGTGAAGACCATCTCTAACCCAGTTGGTCAGAAAAAGTCTCAGTTTGCCCAAAGACAAGAAGCAATTATAAAGGATGTTGAGAGGGCTTTTGGAGTTCTGTACGCACGTTTTGCAGTTGTTCGTGGACTTGCTAAACAATGGGATCTGGAGACCTTGTGGGAGGTGATGACCTATTGTGTGGTCATGCAAAACATGATCGTGGAGGATGAGGGTGAGGATGGTGCCGCAGGTCTTGAATTTGAAAACGAACTTCTCGACCAAAATTCGGCCACATTTGAAGAGTTTGTTCAAATGCATCAACAAATTCGGCATCAAGCAACTCACGAGCAAGTGAAGAAAGATCTGGTTGAGCATCTGTGAGCGGTCAAGGGGGACAACAATATTGAAGTGTAATATTTGAATTTTTTAAAATTAGAACAACCGCTCGAAGACTCCGGTTTGAACTATTTTAGACTTTATATATGACTATTTGAACTTGTGGACTTTATATATGACTATTTGAACTTGTGGACTTTAAAAAAATAAGATTAAATTTATACAGACAACGTTGGATGGCTGGCTTCCGCGTCAATGTCCGCGTACTGGGATGCCTGACGATTGGAGATGCCGTGCATATTTTTCAATTCAAACTGGGGGCCCGGCCGCGGAGGATAAGGAGAACAAGATGTTTCCAAAAGCAGCCGCATGCACCGATGCAGCTGGTGAGTCTAGAAATATCCTGCGATTGTCGATCGTCTTCGTGTCCGCCTTTAAGCTGCCCTATCTATCTATCCACAATTATCAGGCCCTAATCATCTATCAGCCATCAATGTCTCTGTCTCTTACGAGAATAGTCCACGGCCGTCCCGTAAATTAGTCGAGGGGAAATTGCTATTTGCTACGCTCATCTATGGGTTAGTAGCTTTGCATAATCATCACTTTTTGTTGAACGGATAAACACATGAACATTTGTACGTTCTGTACTTGTAAAGTGTTTTTTTCTGGCGGGGGTACTTGTAAAGTGTTTTTTTTTGTGGGGTATTTGTAAAGTGTTTTGTGCTGACTATCTGTATTTGATACTGATAAACTAGATGGTACTTTTTTTCCATGAATAAAACTAGTTTAAAAAAAACTAGGTGATATTCTGCACGTTGTTGCAAAAGTTTGTTGTTATATATTTTAGCGAACTTGGAACATGAACATTTGATTATTATATAAATGTAAAATATTTATGATATATAAGTTGTGTGATAGTTTTCATATGCATGGTTGCATATTGTGGTGAAACTTTTTTCATGAATGGTAGCATGTTGATGTGGTCCTTTTTCCAATGAATGGTGATGTGGTGACGTGACATAATTGCATGTCAAGATAAATAGAAGTAGTAGGGATTACTAAGTTCTTAGGTATATATATGATTTGTAATTGATGTATTGTATATGTGATGCCATTTAGATTTCAGAGCTTCATAGCAAAGACTGGCGGCTCATATTTTTTGCTACAACCTCGACGTCGGCCGACCGCTCCTTGACGTCGTCGTCGTTGTTCCTGGACATGCTTGCCGCTCCTGACACCGCCTGGACACGTACGGAAGATCGTTCATCGGTTCCGACTCCCATCGAGTGCCCTACTTCTGGTGCACCCTCCCACCTCGTCTCCCACGCCTGTCCTACATCGCCTGGTGCGTCCTGGATCGTTGGAAACCAATGTCATCCACCTAGCGCACCGCTTTTTATTGAAATGTTCGAATGAGGCATGACCACCTTTTTGTTGCACATTTGCAGGGGCAGATGATGGACACGGTTGAAGAGTTTTTATACAATAAGTTCATCGAATCATCGCCAACAAAATGACGACCATGATGGCTATGAATTGACGGTGATGTTGAGTGTCCTCAAACAATGAAGAAAGAAGATGAGCATGTTCTCGACTTCCAAGGTCTATGCTAACCAAAAAGGGCATAGGGCCATGTTGATCTCTATGGTGACTATTTTGCAGGTAATCCTACCTTTCCATAAAGCTACCTTCACGGTCGCTTCCGGATGTGCAAGCATGTGTTCTTGTGCATTGTGGAGGGTGTCAGGGAATACGATAATTACTTCACGCCGAAGAGGAATTGCATTGGAGTATTTGTGTTTTCTTCTCTCAAAAAATGCATCGTTGTGATGAGAATGATTGCATATGGTACATCCAGAGACACAAATTACAAGTACGTCCAGATCACAGAGAGCACATGCATTGAAGCAATGGTCAGATTTTGAGAAAGAGCATGGTGCCCCCCATGTTTGGTTTTGGTAATTGATGACAATCCCTATGGACTAATGGTTGCTTTGAGTTATACTTTAAGTTTTGTCCATAGGCAATGCTTGAAGACCATATGTTGGTTTCAAGGTTGAAACAAGAAGATTATTTGTTGACCAGGGTGTTATTCATGGAGTTATCCAAAGATTGGTCGTGTGAGAGTTGAGCCTATTGCAAGCATGTATTGAAGAAGAAGATTGTGTGAACATTCATGTTACCTTCAAGACATTATCTTAATAAAGAAAATAGGAAAGATATAAGGTTGATCAAGACAAAGTGCAAAGAGTGGATTCAAGTTGATCAACACACAAAGCGTAGAACATATACCGTGTGGGATCAAGTGATCTAACGGTATGGTAAGCATTGTCCATTATGCTTTGTGTACTAACCCATGATCTATTTGTGTGGTGGTTCTATGTGGGGTTAGGTATTTTTTCCATGGGCTTGCATCAAGAGGAAGATCTCATATAACCCATGGAGGATGACATCAAGTGGTGATCGTCATCAAGGTTGCGTTGTGTAAGTTCAAATGGAGCATCACGAAGAGATCACATGCTTGATGCTTGCCGTCCATTCTCGTGATAATGGACATGTGAAGATGTGCCTAAGAGAGGCTCACCCATAGTGGAGCATGGGGGAGCAATTCACTAGTCTTCATCGAGTCTACGATATCAAGAAAGGTGGTCCAACTTGAGGAGGTGAAGATCGTCATCATCTAGCTCAAGTGGACTATATGCAAGGCAAAGGTATAACCTTGATAGGTTTTCTATCTTACCGGTCTCATGGTGTTAGTTGGGAGATCGGGTTGTAGGATCGATAGCCATACTATCAAGAGGGGCTCTCGACTGAGTAGCTTGATCGTATCGCTCGTAGAGAGCTCAAACCTTTGCATACTTGGCATCATCATCTTTCTTGGTTCTTGTTTGGCTTCTCTCTATGTGAGTTTTTGAGCTTTTGGTTATCTGATTCATCTCCAACGTATCTATAATTTTTGATTGTTCCATGCTATTATAGTGTCAATCTTGGATGTTTTTATATGCAATTATATATCATTTTTTGGGACTAACCTATTAACCTAGTACCCAGTGCCAGTTGTTGTTTTCTGCTTGTTTTTGGTTTTTCAGGAAATCAGTACCAGACGAAGTCCAAAAGCCACGAAACTTTTTGGGCATTTTTTTCTAGACAAAAGAGACCCTGGAGACTTGGAGAGGAGGCCAGAAGGTTCACGAAGCCTCCACAAGGCAACAGGGCGCGGCCCCGGGGGGCGCCCTGATGCCTTGTGGGGCCCTCGTGGCTCCGTTTGACCTAATTCCACTTATATAAATTCTCAAATATTCGGAAACCAACAGAGAGCCACCCCGAATAACTTTTACGCCGCCGCAAGCCTCTGTTCTTCCGTGATCCCATCTGGAGGCCTTTTACGGTACTTTGCCGGAGGGGGAATCGATCACGGAGGGCTTCTACATCAACCTTGCTGCCCTTCCGATGATGTGTGAGTAGTTTACCACAGACCTACAGGTCCATAGCTAGTAGCTAGATGTCTTCTTCTCTCTCTTTGATCTTCAATACCATGTTCTCCTCGATGTTCTTGGAGTTCTATCCGATGTAATCTTCTTTTGCGGTGTGTTTGTTGGGATCCGATGAATTGTGAGTTTATGATCAGATTATTCATGAGAAATATTTGAGTCTTCTCTGAACTCTTTTATGCATGATTATTATAGCTTTGTATTTCTCTCCGATCTATCGATTTGGTATGGCCAACTAGATTGGTTTATCTTGCAATGGGAGAGGTGCTTTGTGACGGGTTCAATCTTGCGGTGCTCAATCCCAATGACAGAAAGGGACATGACACGTATTTGTATTGTTGCCATTAAGGATAAAAAGATGGGGTTTAATCATATTTCTTGAGTTTACTTTGTCTACATCATGTCATCTTGCTTAAGGCGTTACTCTGTTTCATACTTAATACCCTAGATGCATGCTAGATAGCGGTCGATGGGTGGAGTAATAGTAGTAGATGCAGGCAGGAGTCGGTCTACTTGTCTCGGACGTGATGCCTATATACATGATCATTGCCATGAACCCGTCATAATTATTTGCTTTTTTATCAATTGCCCAACAGTTATTTGTTTACCCACCGTATGCTATGTGTTCGAGAGAGAAGCCTCTAGTGAAAAACTATGGCCCCCGGGTCTACTTTTATCATATATTAAAATCCAAAAATACCTTGCTGCAATTTATTTACTTTTATTTTATTTAGTATTTTAGTTTATCTATCTATCACTATCAGAATTAATCCTTGCAAATAACCGCTAAGAGGATTGACAACCCTCTTATTTGCGTTGGGTGCAAGTGTTTGCTTTTGTGTGTGCAGGTGCTGCTAATGGGATTTTGCATGGTTCTCCTACTGGATTGATAACCTTGGTTCTTAACTGAGGGAAATACTTATGTCTACTATACTACATCATCCCCTCCTCTTCGGGGAAATACCAACGCAGTCTATAAGTAGCAGGAAGAATTTCTGGCGCCGTTGCCGGGCAGACATCCCCAAAATTTATCAAGTACCTTTGCACAAACTATCATGCACTTGCATTTATTTTATTTGCCTTTTTTTTTGCATTTGCCTCTCGTTTTCATCTCCCCCATTTCTAATTTTTTTTTACAAAAACACAAAAATATTTTTATTTGCTTGTTTGCCTCACCACTATGGCTAGTTCTTCGCTTGTTACTATTACCCCTAAAAATGAAGTGCGTAATTTTAAACAAAGGGGGGGGGGGAGAAAATTTAAAAGATGCTTGGTATAGGATTTGCGATGCTCAAAATAGATCAACTCGTAAGCAATCCACTACCGTTCTTCTTCGAAATTTTTATGTGGGAATTACTACTTGGTATAGATTTGTGCTTGACACTATTACCGAAGGGAATTTCTTGATGTGTCCCACTTTGGATGCTTTCAATGCTATGGAAAATTTAGTGGGTTCACCCCCTATCATTATTAATGAAACGGCATTGACTTTGAAGCATGTTATGCAAATGTTAGAAGCTATTGAAAATAAGATGTCTACTATTGAACATCTTGAGAATTTAGATAAAAAGGTCCATAATCATATTACTCAATTTGGTTCTAAGGTGGGAGTTGCTTTGAAAACCTTAAAGGAAAAGGAACCGGTAATTAACGAAAGAATAGAGCAAAGTCCCGCTAGAATCGATAAATTAGAGGAAATTATTAATAATTTGGGGTCCGCTTTTTTCTTCTGTTAAAAATATGGATAGGACTCCTCTCATTAAAAATTGCAAGTTTATGTATGTTCCTAACACTAAGGGTGCCACTTCTACAAAGGAAATGAGGATCTTAAATGATTAGCATGCACCCCAATTTCATTGATATAATAAAGGAACCTATCCATGAAAGCAAAATTCTTGATTTTGTGCCTAGAAGTGTGATGATGAGAAACTCCTATGTTAAATTTCCTAGAAAGGATGGGTGTGTAATTGAGGAGTTGGAAACCAAGGATGACAACACTTGAAACTATGCATTATGCCTAGCTAGGGGCATAAAACAATAGCGCTTGTTGGGAGGCAACCCAATGAATAAAATAAATTTTTGTTTTACTTTTTGTTCTTGTGTGTTTACACAATTATAGCCTCTGTTATGATTGTGTTTTTATATTTTAATTAGTGTTTGTGCCAAGTAATGCCTTTGGGATGATTTGGATGATAGTATAATTGATGTTGTTTGGAAAATAGAAAGTTTTGCGTTCAGTATTTGATTTTTGATTCTGTACTGGAGCGTCATAAAAATCTGAAATTTTTACACAGTATTGGTATATGAATTTTTTACGTTGTCCTAATTTTTCAGAATTTTTGGAGTTACAGAAGTATAGATTCTAAATATATCTTTACAGACTATTCTGTTTTAGACAGATTCTGTTTTTGTTGCATAGTTTGCTTATTTTGATGAATCTATGAATTGTATCGGGGGGTATGAGTCATGGAGAATTTGGAGTACAATAGAATTATGTCAATATTAAATATGAATCAATTTACAACAGTACCTAAAGTTTAAGATTTGTTTGTTATACTAACGGATCTCACGAGGTTTCTGTTGAGTTTTGTGTGCTGAAGTTTTCAAGTTTTGGGTGAGACTACGATGGATAAAGGAATAAGGAGCGGCAAGAGCCTAAGCTTGGGGATGCCCAAGGCACCCCAAGGTAATATTCAAGGAAGACTCAAGCGTCTAAGCTTGTGGATGCCCCGGAAGACATCCCCTCTTTCGTCTACAATCTATCGGTAACTCACTTGGAGCTATATTTTTATTCATCACATGATATGTGTTTTACTTGGAGCGTCTTGTGATATAGTTTGTTTTCTTTTGTTTGCTTTTTAGTTTGTCACAATCATCTTTGCTGAACACACCTTTTTGATAGGGACACACATTATTCGTGATTTGTTAGAATACTCTATGTGCTTCACTTATATCTTTTGAGCTAGGCAGTTGCTCTAGTGCTTCACTTATATCTTTTAGAGCACGGCGGTGGTTATATTTTAAAGAAATAGTTGCACTCTCATGCTTCACTTATATCTTTTTGAGAGTCTAATGAATAGCAATGGTAATATGCACGGGTTATGAATTTGGTCCTAATATGATAGGTATTCAAGAGGGATATAATAAAAACTTTCATGTAGATCATTGAATATGATAAGTTTGATTCCTTGCAATAGTTTTGCGATATTAAGATGGTAATATGTGGGAGGTGCTAGTAGATAATTGTGGTTTAGTAAGAATATTGGTGTTAAGGTTTGTGATTCCCGGAGCATGCACGTATGATCTGCCGTCATGCTAAGAAGTTGGAGCATGATTTATTCTTGATTGTCTACCTTATGAGTGACGGTCGGGGACGAGCGATGGTCTTTTCCTACCAATCTATCTCCCTAGGGGCATGCATATAGTAGTACTTTGCTTTGAGGGCTAATAAACTTTCGCAATAAGTATGTGAGTTCTTTATGACTAATGTGAGTCCATGGATTATACGCACTCTCACCTTTCCGCAATTTGCTTGCTTCTTCGGTACCGTGCATTGCCCTTTCTCACATCGAGAGTTGGTGCAAACTTCTCCGGTGCTTCCAAATCCCGTGATATGATACGCTCTATCACACATAAGCCTCCTTATATCTTCCTCAAAACATCCACCATACCTACTGATGGGGAACGAAGCATGAAAATCAAAAAAATTCCTACGAACACCCAAGATCTAATCTAGGAGATGCATAGCAATGATAGGGGTGTGTCTACATACCCTTGTAGACCGAAAGCGTTAGCGTCGTAACGCGGTTGATGTAGTCGTACTCTTCACGATCCAATCGCGATCCAATCCGATCTAGTGCCAAACGGACGGCACCTCCGAGTTTAGCACACGTTCAGCTCGATGGCGTCCTCTCTGTATTGATCCAACAAGAAAGGGGGAGGAGGTAGATGAGATCGGAACCAACACGACGGCGTGGTGGTGGTGGCAGCAGCGGAACTGCATCAGGGCTTCGCCAAGCGTCTGCGTGAGGTGGAGGAGGTGTAACGGGTGGGAGACAGGCAAGGGTTGAAGGGTGGCTGCCCCCAACGTCTCCCCACCTTTATAAAGGCGTGGAGGGGGCTGGTGGCTTGCCCTCCAAGACCCTAGGGTCGTTGGTCAAGGGGGGAGGAAGGAAATCCCTCCTTTCCTTTCCCCACCGATCGTTATCCCCCCTTTTTAGGGATCTTGATCTTATCCCTTCTGGATATGATCCTATTCCTTTTAAGGGGGGATCTTGGTGTGCCTAGACCAGGGGTGTGGGGCCTTTCCCCACTACCCACGTTCATGTGGGTCCCACTCTGGAACCTTCTAGAACCTTCCCGGTACAATACCGGAAAAAACCAAACTTTTTTCGGAACCCAAAATATGACTTCCCATATATAAATCTTTACCTCCGGACCATTCCGGAGCTCCTCGTGATGTCCCGGATCCCATTCGGGACTCCGAACAACCTTCAGACTTCACCATATTAATATCTCATTTCTACCCTAGCGCCACCGAACGTTAAGTGTGCGACCCTACGGGTTCGGGAACATGCAGACATGACCGAGACACCTCTCCGGCCAATAATCAATAGCAGGACCTGGATGCCTATATTGATTCCCACATATTCAATGAAAATCTTTATCGGTTGAACCATGATGTTGAGGATTCAGTTAATCCCGTATGCAATTCCCTTTGTCCGGCGATATGTTACTTGCCCTAGATTCGATCGTCGGTATCTCGATACCTAGTTCAATCGCGTTACCGGTAAGTCTCTTTACCCGTTCCGTAATACAAGATGCCGTGACTAAACTCATTAGTCACATCAAGCTTCTTGTGATGTTGTATTACCGAGAGGGCCCAGAGATATCTCTCCGTCACACGGAGTGACAAATCCCAGTCTCGATCCATGCAACCCAACAGACACCTTCGGAGATACCTGTAGAGCACCTTTATGATCACCCAGTTACGAAGTGACGTTTGATAGCACACAAGGTATTCCTCCAGTATCCGGGAGTGACATGATCTCATGGTCTAAGGAACTGATACTTGACATGAAGAAAGCTGTAGCAAATAACTAAACGATCTGATGCTAAGCTTACGGTTGGGTCTGTCCATCACATCATTCTCCTAATGATGTGATCCCATTATCAAATGACAACTCATGTCTATGGTCAGGAAACCTTAACCATCTTTGATCAACGAGCTAGTCTAGTAGAGGCTTACTAGGGACACGGTGTAGTTTATGTATTCACACATGTATTTAAGTTTCCGATCAATACAATTCTAGCATGAATAATAAACATTTATCATGAACGGGAAATATGGTAATAACCATTTTATTATTGCCTCTAGGGCATATTTCCAACAGTCTCCCACTTGCACTAGAGTCAATAATCTAGCTTACATCGTAATGAATTAACATCCATAGAGTTCTGGTGCTGATCATGTTTTGCTCGTGGAAGAGGTTTAGTCAACGGGTCTGCCACATTCAGATCCGTATGTCCTTTGCAAATCTCTATGTCTACAATGCTCTGCTTGTAGCTACTCCAGCTAACTACTCCGCTATTTAATACATATCCGGATTGAGACTTTTAGTCATCCGGATCAGTGTCAAAGCTAGCATCGACGTAACAATTTACGACGAGCTTATCTTCTCCTCCATAAATGAGAAACATGTCCTTAGTCCTCTTTAGGTACTTAAGGATATTTTTGACCACTGTCCAGTGATCTACTCCTGGATCACTCTGGTACCTACCTGCCAAACTAATGGCGAGGCACACATCAGGTCTGGTGCACAACATGGCATACATTATAGAGCCTATGGCTGAGGCATAGGGGATGACTTTCATCCTTTCTCTTTCTTCTGCCGTGGTCGGGCTTTGAGTCTGACTCAACTTCATACCTTGCAACACGGGCAAGAACCCCTTCTTTGACTGGTCCATTTTGAACTTCTTCAAAATCTTGTCAAGGTATGTGCTCTGTGAAAGTCCTATCAACCGTCTTGATCTATCTCTATAGATCTTGATGCCCAATATGTAAGCAGCTTCACCAAGGTCTTTCATTGAAAAACTCTTGTTCAACTAACCTTTTATGCTTTCCAGAAATTCTATATCATTTCCAATCAACAATATGTCATCCACATATAATATTAGAAATGCTATAGAGCTCCCACTCACTTTCTTGTAAATACAAGCTTCTCCGTAAGTTTGTATAAAACCAAAAGCTTTGATCACCTCATCAAAGCATATATTCCAACTCCGAGATGCTTGCACCAGTCCATAGATGGATCGCTGGAGCTTGCATACCTTGTCAGCACCCTTAGGATCGACAAAACCTTCCGGTTGCATCATATACAACTCTTCCTTAAGGAAACCATTAAGGAACGTTGTTTTGACGTCCATCTGCCAGATTTCATAGTCGTAATATGCGGCAATTGCTAACATAATTCTAACAGACTTAAGCATCGCTACGGGTGAGAAAGTCTCATCGTAGTCAACTCCTTGAATTTGTCGGAAACCCTTTGCGACAAGTCAAGCTTTATAGATGGTGACATTACCATCAGCGTTTGTCTTTTCTTAAAGATCCATTTGTTCTCAATGGCCTGCCGGTCATCGGGTAAGTCTACCAAAGTCCATACTTGGTTCTCATACATGGATCCTATCTCGGATTTCATGGCCTCAAGCCATTTGTCGGAATCCGGGCTCATCATTGCTTCTTCATAGTTTGTAGGTTCGCCGTTGTCTAACAACATGACTTCCAAGACAGGATTACCGTATTACTCTGGTGCGGAACGTGTCCTGGTCGACCTACGAAGTTCAGTAGTAACTTGATCCGAAGTTTCATGATCACCATCATTAGCTTCCTCTCCGGTTGGTGTAGGCATCACTGGAACTGCCTTCTGTGATGTGCTACTTTCCAGTTCGAGAGAAGGTACGATTACCTCATCAAGTTCTACTTTCCTCCCACTCACTTCTTTCGAGAGAAACTCCTTCTCTAGAAAGGACTCATTCTTGGCAACAAAGATCTTGCCCTCGGATCTGTGATAGAAGGTATACCCAATGGTCTCTTTAGGGTATCCAATGAAGATGCACTTTTCTGCTTTGGGTTCGAGCTTATCAGGCTGAAGCCTCTTGACATAAGCGTCGCATCCCAAAACTTTAACAAATGACAACTTAGGTTTCTTGCCAATACAATAAATCATACGGTGTCGTCTCAACGGATTTATATGGTGCCCTATTTAAAGTGAATGCGGCTATCTCTAATGCATAACCCCCAAACGATAGTGATAAATCGGTAAGAGACATCATAGAACGCACCATATCCAATAAAGTACGATTACGACGTTCGGGCACACCATTACGCTGTGGTGTTCCAGGTGGCGTTAGTTGTGAAACAATTCCACATTGTCTTAAATGTGCACCAAACTCGTAACTCAAATATTCTCCTCCACGATCAGATCATAGAAATTTTATTTTCTTGTTACGATGATTCTCTACTTCACTCTGAAACTCCTTGAACTTTTCAAATGTTTCAGACTTGTGCTTCATTAAGTAAATATACCCATATCTACTCAAATCATCAGTGAAGGTAAGAAAATAACGATATCCACCGCGTGCTTCAACACTCATCGGACCGTGCCAAAAAACGGGTTTTTAGTCATCTTGCCCATGAGGCATGGTTCACATGTTTCAAATGATTCATAATCAAGTGATTTCAAAAGTCCATCAGCATGGAGTTTCTTCATGCACTTTACACCAATATGACATAAGCGGCAGTGCCACAAGTATGTGGTACTATCATCATTAATTTTGCATATTTTGGCATCAATATTATGAACATGTGTATCACTACGATCGAGATTCAACAAGAACAAACCATTCACAAGGGGTGCATGACCATAAAAGATATTATCCATATAAATAGAACAACCATTATTCTCTGACTTAAATGAATAACCGTCTCGCAATAAACAAGATCCAGATATAATGTTCATGCTTAACGCAGGCACCAAATAACAATTATTCAGGTTTAAAACTAATCCCGAAGGTAGACGTAGAGGGAGCATGCCGACGGCGATCACATCAACCTTGGAGCCATTTCCAACGCGCATCGTCACCTCGTCCTTAGCTAGCCTCCGTTTATTCCGCAGCTCCTGTTTCGAGTTACAAATATTAGCAACCGAACCAGTATCAAATACCCAGGCGCTACTACGAGCACTAGTAAGGTACACATCAATAACATGTATATCAAATATACCTTTGTTGACGTTGCCAGCCTTCTTATCTGCCAATTACTTGGGGCAGTTCTGCTTCCAGTGACCCTTCCCCTTGCAATAAAAGCACTCAGTCTCAGGTTTGGGTCCAGCCTTGGATTTTTTCACGGGAGCGGCAACTTGCTTGCCATTCTTCTTGAAGTTCCCTTTCTTTCCCTTGCCTTTCTTCTTGAAACTGGTGGTCTTGTTGACCATCAACACTTGATGCTCTTTCTTGATTTCTACATCCACGGTCTTAAGCATCGCGAAGAGCTCAGGGATCATTTTCTCCATCCCTTGCATATTATAGTTCATCACAAAACCCTTATAGCTTGGTGGCAGTGACTGGAGAACTCTGTCAATTGCTACTTCATCCGGAAGATTAACTCCCAACTGATTCAAGTGGTTGTAGTACCCAGACATTTTGAGTACGTGCTCACTAACGGAGCTGTTCTCCTCCATCTTGCAGCTAAAGAACTTGTCGGAGGTGTCATACCTCTCAACCCGGGCATGAGCCTGAAATACCAATTTCGGCTCCTGGAACATCTCATATGCTCTGTGGTGCTCAAAACGTCTTTGGAGCCCCGGTTCTAAGCCGTAAAGCATGGCGCACTGAACTATCGTGTAGTCATCAGAACGTGTCTGCCAGACATTCACAACATCTACAGACGATGCTGGAGGGGGTGCATCACCAAGCGGTGCATCAAGGACATAAGCCTTCTATGCAGCAGTGAGGATAATCCTCAGATTACGGACCCAGTCCGCATAGTTGCTTCCATCATCTTTCAACTTAGCTTTCTCTAGGAACGCATTAAAATTTTGGGGAGCTACAACGCGAGCCATTGATCTACAACATAAATTTTGCAAAGGAATTAAGACTATGTTCATGATAATTGGTTCAATTAATCATATTACTAATGAACTCCCACTTAAATCAACATCCCTCAAGTTGTCTAAGTGTTACATGATCCAAATCAACCAACCCATGTCCGATCATCACGTGAAATGGGGTGGTCATCAATGGTGAACATCTCCATGCTGATCATATCTACTATATGACTCATGTTCGACCTTTTGGTCCTCCATGTTCCGAGGCCATGTCTGTACATGCTAGGCTCGTCAAGTTTAACCCAAGTATTCCGCATGTGTAAAACTGGCTTACACCCGTTGTATGCGAACGTAGAATCTATCACACCCGATCATCACGTGGTGCTTCAAAACGACGAACTTTCGCAACGGTGCATACTTAGGGAGAACACATTTTATCTTGAAATTTAATGAAGGGATCATCTTATAATGCTACCATCGTCCTAAGCAAAATAAGATGCATAAAAGATAAACATCACATGCAATCAAAATATGTGACATGATATGGCCATTATCATCTTGTGCTTTTGATCTCCATCTCCAAAGCACCGGCATGATCTCCATCGTCACCGGCATGACACCATGATCTCCATCATCGTGTCGTCACGTGGTTGTCTCGCCAACTATTGCTTCTACAACTATTGCTAACGCATAGCGATAAAGTAGAGCAATTACATGGTGTTCTTAGTTGACACGCAGGTCATACAATAAATTAAAGACAACCCTATGGCTCCTGCTGGTTGCCGTACTCATCGACATGCAAGTCGTGAACCTATTACAAAACTTGATCATCTCATACATCAACATATATCACATCACGTTTTGGCCATACCACATCACAACATGCCTTGCAAAAACAAGTTAGATGTCCTCTACTTTGTTGTTGCAAATTTTACGTGGCTGCTAGGGCAAACTATAAGAACTGTTCTTATCTACGTGATACGTCTCCAACGTATCTATAATTTATGAAGTATTCATGCCATGTTTATTATAGTTTTGTATGATTTTGCTGCACTTTTATATGACTTTCATATGATTTTTATGGACCAACATATTGACCTAGTGCCCAGTGCCAGTTGCTGTTTTCTGCTTGTTTTTGGTTTTCCAGAAAATCCATATCAAATGAAGTCCAAATGCAGCGAAACTTTTTGACGATTTTTTCTGGAAGAAAATAGACCCAGGAAGCTTCGGGGGAGCAGCAGAAGACCCACAGGGGCCCCACAAGCCACCTGGGCGCGCCCCCCTGGACGCACCCTGGTGCCTCGTGGGCCCCCTGTGGCTCCTCTTTGCGTGATTCCAACGCCAAAAATTCCTATATATTCAGAAACCCCTAGAAATAACCCTAGAACTTGGACTCCGCCGCCGCAAGCCTCTGTACCTCCACGATCTCATCTAAAGCCCTTTTCCGGCACCCTGCCAGAGGGGAAAATCATCACCGGAGGCCATCTTCATCATCCCGGTGGTCTCCATGACGAGGAGGGAGTAGTTCACCCTCGGGGCTGAGGGTATGTACTAGTAGCTATGTGTTTGATCTCTCTCTCTCTCTCTCTCTCTCTCTCTCTCTCTCGTGTTCTTGATTTGGCACGATCTTGATGTTCCGCAATCTTTGTTAATATAGTTGGATCATATGGTGTTTGTCCCTCTCTATCTTGTTGTGATGAATTGAGTTTTTACCTTTGAGGTTTCACTATTATCGGATTGAATACTTTTATGGATTTGAGAACACTTGATGTATGTCTTGCATATGAATACCCGTGGTGGCAATGGGGTATTATATTGATTCACTTGATGTATGTTTTGGCACTCAACTCGCGGATTCCCGAGGTGACATTGGGGTAATCTATGCATAGGGGTTGATGCACGTTTTCGTCCTACTTTCTCCGGTAGAAATCTTGGGGCACTCTTTGAAGTTCTTTGTGTTGGATTGTATATTATGAATCTGAAGTTGTTTGATGCATATCGAATAATCAACTCACGGATACTTGTGGTGACATTGGAGTATCTAGGTGACATTAGAGTTGGTTGATGTATATCATATGGTGTTATTTTAGTACGAACTCTAGGGCTGTTTGTGACACTTATAGGAATAGCCCAATAGATTGATCGGAAAGAATAAGTTTGAGGTGGTTTCGTACCCTACAACAATTTCCATCTTATGTTCTCCGCTAATAGGAACTTTGGAGTGATTCTTTATCACACGTTGAGGGATTGTTATATGATCCAATTATGTTAGCATTGTTGAGAGATTGCACTAGTGAAAGTATGAACCCTAGGCCTTGTTTTTAAGCATTGCAATACCGTTTGTGCTCACTTTTGTTACTTGCTACCTTGCTGTTTTTTTATTTTCAGATTACAAAAACCTATATCTACTATCCATACTACACTTGTATCACCATCTCCTCGCCAAACTAGTGCACCTATACAATTTACCATTGTATTGGGTGTGTTGGGGACACAAGAGATTTCTTGTATTTGATTGCAGGGTTGTTTGAGAGAGACCATCTTCATCCTACGCCTCCCACGGATTGATAAACCTTAGGTCATCCACTTGAGAGAAAATTGCTACTGTCCTACAAAACTCTGCGCTTGGAGGCCCAACACGAGTCTACAAGAATAAGTTGTGTAGTAGACATCAAGCTCTTTTCTGGCGCCGTTGCCGGGGAGGTGAGTGCTTGAAGGTATATTTTTAGATCTTGTAATTGAATCTTTTAGTTTCTTGTTTTATCACTAGTTTGGTTTATAAAAGAAAACTACAAAAAAATTGGAATTGAGGTTGCCTCACTTACTTCATCTATATAATGTCTTTCTTGAAAATAAGGATTCCGATAATTGTGCTCAATTGTTAGAGGAAGAATTTAATAAAATGTTTAATGTGAGTTCCTTGAATGATGAGCATGATTGCAATGTTGTTAGTATGAATTCTATGAATATCCATGATGCTAGTGATATGCAAAGCCATAAGCTTGGGGATGCTATGTTTGATGAAGATGAAATCTTTAGTCCCCCAAGTTTTGATGAGAAAATTTGTTATGATGAAACCATGCCTCATATTTATGATGATTATATTGATGAAAGTGGGTTTGGAAGAGTGTCAACACTAGGTACTAATGATCCCACTATTTTGGAGGGTGTTGAATCTTATTGGAATAATGATGAAAGTGGATTTGGAGAGGTCATGACTTTATTTAATGATGAATCCACTATTTTGGAAGAGGTTTCAATTGAGTATGACAACAAAGTTGCTATCTATGATGATTATTGTGCTGACATGTATGCTATAAAGAATAATGATAATTATGAAACTTGTCATCATGATTTTAATTTTCAATTGGATTATGCCAATCAAGTATCTCATGATAGTTATTTTGTTGAATTTGCTCCCACTATTATTGATGAGAACAAATTTGCTTATGTGGAGAGTAATAAAATTTCTATGCTTGTAGGTCATGAAAATAATGCTTTATGTGATAGTTATATTGTTGAATTCATTCGTGATGCTACTGAAAATTATTATGAGAGAGGATCATATGCTTGTAGGTGTTGCAATAATATCAAGTTTCCTCTCTATGTGTTGAAAGTTTTGAAGTTATGCTTGTTTTGCCTTCCTATGCTAGTTGATTCTTGCTCCCATAAATTCTTTGCTCACAAAATCCCTATGCATAGGAAGTGGGTTAGGCTTAAATGTGCTTGTCATATGATTCATGATGCTCTCTTTGTGTTTCAATTCTTTACTTTTATGCGAGCACCATTGAAATCATCATGCCTAGCTAAAAAGGCATTAAAGAAAAGTGCTTGTTGGGAGACAACCCAACATTTACACCTACTGTTTTTTATGTTCACATGATTAATCTACTGAATTAATCATGTTTTATATGTTTTCTTTCAATAATGTGCCAAGTAAATCCTTTGGGATAGTGTGGATGCTAGTTGACTTGATTCTGTGCAAAAACAGAAACTTTTGCGTCCAGTGCTGGAATTTCTATTCTGTACTGGAGCGTGAGAAAATTCTGAAATTTTTACACACTATTTGGTTAAAAAAAATTACGTTTTCTTAATTTTTCAGAATTTTTGGAGGTATATAAGTATGGTTTTTAAATCTCTCACTATATGCTGTTCCGTTTTTGACAGATTCTGTTTTCGTTGCATAGTTTGCTTGTTTTAGTGTTTCCATAGCTTATATTGAGTAATATAAATTGTGAAAATGATGGAATACAGTAGGAATTATTTGAGAACAATTATGAATCTTGTCTTGACAGTACCTAAGTGGATGATTTATTTTTATCATACTAACCTATCTCACAAGTTCCGTTAAGTTTTGTGTGATTGAAGTTTTCAAGTTTTGGGTGAGATATCGATATGATGAGAATAAGGAGCGGCAAGACCCTAATCTTGGGGATTCCCAAGGCACCCCAGGGTAATATTCAAGGAAGACTCAAACGTCTAAGCTTGGGGATGCCCCGGAAGGCATCCCCTCTTTCGTCTTCAACACTATCGGTAACCTCACTCGGAGCTATATTTTTATTCGTCACATGCTATGTGTTTTGCTTGGAGCGTCATTTTCCTTTTGTTGATATTTGCTTTCTGTTATCAATAACCATATTTTGTATCTTTTAGTCCAATAAAATGCTAATTATAGCCTTTACCATGCTCAGTTTGCAAGTTTATGTGTTGCTCTTTGAAAACAGAAAGTTTTCTGTTATGTCCTGAATTTTTGTGAATTGTCAGAACATGATAAAAATATGAAATTTTTACAAAGTAATAATGCATGAGTTCTCTGTCACGTGGTAATTTTTCAGAATTTTTGGAGTTAGGTAAGTATGAATTTTAAATCCCCCTTTACAGACTGTTCTGTTTTGGCAGATTTCGGTTATAGTTGCATTGTTTGCATATGTTGCTTGTTTAATGTTTCTATTTGTGGATAGGAGTATTAAATATGCAGAGGCATTTAGTATGCAATTTTTAATTATAATTTTAGTGATTTGTTATAGTAGAGAATGTCAAGGTTTTGAGTTGATTTATACTAACTTATCTCACGAGTTCTTGTTGAGTTTTGTGTGGATGAAGTTTTTAAGATTTAGGAGAAGCCATGATATGAGAGGAATTAAGGAGACACAAGGGCTCAAGCTTGGGGATGCCCAAGGCACCCCAAGATAACATTCCAATAAGTCTCAAGCAACTAAGCTTGGGGATGCCCCGTTAGGCATCCCACCTTTCTTCGTCAACACCTATCGGTTAGCCTAAGTTTTTACTTGTTCACATGATATGTGCTATTCTTGGAGTGTCCTTTTATTTTTGTTTTGTTTGAATAAAATTATCAACATCTGAAATCTTGAATGAGAGAGAGTCCTCACATAGCTACCCATTTACTTAACTACTCATTTGGTCTTCACTTATATCTTTTTGGAGTAGTTTGTCATTTACTCTTGTTCTTCACTTATATCCTATGAGTAAATTGTTGAATAAATTGAATATCATAAAGTTGAAATTATATGTGCTTCATATGCTTGTATCATGCCTAGTAGTAGTTTCACATTGGGTTTAGAAAGTAAAATCTATTGAAGTTTGACAACCACAATATTGGTCATACAAGCAATTCATGAATGATTAGTATAAGGAAGAGAACTTTCACATATAAATATATTATCTTGGACATCTTTTATGATTGTGAATACCCATTAATTATTTTCACTTGAGCAAATTAGTTGAAGTTGGACAAGGAAGACAACGTAATGAGTTATGTTTGGGTATATTTGTATAGAAGTTATATTGTTATGGATCCTCCAACATGTGGTGCTTGCTTAGGATATTTTGCTAGCCAAAAATTCGTACTAAGTAGAGATACTACTTGTGCATCCAAAAACCCTTAAACCCAGTTTCTTGCCATGAGTGTCCACCATATCTACCTATGGATTGAATAAGATCCTTCAAGTAAGTTGTCATCGATGCAAAAAGCAATAAAAATTGCTCCTAAAATATGTATGATCTTTTATTGCAAGGGAAAATAAGCGTTGTACGAACTTGTGATGGTAAAGAAATAAAAGCGACGGACTGCATAATAAAGGTTGCTATCACAAGGGGCAATATAACGGGACGTTCCTTTGCATTAAGTGCTTGCACATCCAAAAAAAAAGCGCATGACAATCTCTGCTTCCCTCTGCGAAGGGCCTATCTTTTACTTTTCAGTTTTTACTTTCATGCAAGAGTCAATAGTATTACTTCTCATTTCAACCTTAATTATTCTTTAGTTGGCAAGCATCATGTGGTGGGGAAAGATCCAGGCACATATGGCCATTCAAATATATTTGATCATGAATTATTATTGTTGACAATTATCTTTATGATAAATAAGTTGGGAGGCAAAACATTAAGCCCCTATCTTTCTCTGTGTTCGATGGATGCCATTTGTTCTAAAAATATGCTTTGAGTACTAGCAATCATAGAAGACTATATGATGATTGAGTATGTGGAGCTCTTACTTAGACTTTGTTGAGAATAAGTTGAATTGCAATTGTTTGGTGACTAAGAATATCGGTTGTTAAGTTTCAAGAGAATGCCTTGTTTGAACCATAACATGTGAATTGATTGCTACTTTATCATGATGAGTTTTATGAGAAAGAGTTGCTGTTATGATGCTAGGAAAAGTGATTGAAATTATCATTGATCAAACTTATGCACTATGCTAGCATTCACACTTCATAAATTATTTCTTTTATCATTTACCTACTCGAGGACGAGCAGGAATTAAGCTTGGGGATGCTGATACGTCTCCAACGTATCTATAATTTATGAAGTATTCATGCCGTGTTTGTTATAGTTTTGTATGATTTTGGTGCACTTTTGTATGGACTTTATGGACTAACATATTGACCTAGTGCCCAGTGCCAGTTGCTGTTTTCTGCTTGTTTTTGGTTTTCCAGAAAATCCATATCAAATGAAGTCCAAATGCAGCGAAAATTTTTGACGATTTTTTCTGGAAGGAAACAGACCCAGGAAGCTTCGGGGGAGCAGCAAAAGACCCACAGGGCCCCCACAAGCCACTTGGGCGCGCCCCCCTGGGGGCGCCCTGGTGCCTCGTGGGACCCCTGTGGCTCCTCTTTGCGTGATTCCAATGCCAAAAATTCCTATATATTCGGAAACCCCCAGAAATAACCCTAGAACTTGGACTCCGCCGCCGCAAGCCTCTGTACCTCCACGATCTCATCTAAAGCCCTTTTCCGGCACCCTGCCGGAGGGGGAAATCATGACCGGAGGCCATCTTCATCATCCCGGCGGTCTCCATGACGAGGAGGGAGTAGTTCACCCTCGGGGCTGAGGGTATGTACTAGTAGCTATGTGTTTGATCTCTCTCTCTCTCTCGTGTTCTTGATTTGGCACGATCTTGATGCACCGCGAGCTTTGTTAATATAGTTGGATCATATGGTGTTTCTCCCTCTCTATCTTGTTGTGATGAATTGAGTTTGTACCTTTGAGGTTTCACTATTATCGGATTGAATACTTTTATGGATTTGAGAACACTTGATGTATGTCTTGCATATGAATACCTGTGGTGACAATGGGGTATTATATTGATTCACTTGATGTATGTTTTGGCACTCAACTCGCGGATTCCCGAGGTGACATTGGGGTAATCTATGTATAGGGGTTGATGCATGTTTTCGTCCTACTTTCTCCGGTAGAAATCTTGGGGCACTCTTTGAAGTTCTTTGTGTTGGATTGAATATTATGAATCTGAAATTGTTTGATGCATATCGAATAATCAACTCACGGATACTTGTGGTGACATTGGAGTATCTTGGTGACATTAGAGTTTGTTGATGTGTATCATATGGTGTTATTTTAGTACGAACTCTAGGGCTGTTTGTGACACTTATAGGAATAGCCCAATAGATTGATCAGAAAGAATAACTTTGAGGTGGTTTCATACCCTACAACAATTTCTATCTTATGTTCTCCGCTAATAGGAACTTTGGAGTGATTCTTTATCACACGTTGAGGGATTGTTATATGATCCAATTATGTTAGCATTGTTGAGAGATCGCACTAGTGAAAGTATGAACCCTAGGCCTTGTTTTTAAGCATTGCAATACCGTTTGTGCTCACTTTTGTTACTTGCTACCTTGCTGTTTTTTTATTTTCAGATTACAAAAACCTATATCTACTATCCATACTACACTTGTATCACCATCTCTTCGCCGAACTAGTGCACCTATACAATTTACCATTGTATTGGGTGTGTTGGGACACAAGAGATTTCTTGTATTTGATTGCAGGGTTTTTTGAGAGAGACCATCTTCATCCTACGCCTCCCACGGATTGATAAACCTTAGGTCATCCACTTGAGGGAAAATTGCTACTGTCCTACAAAACTCTGCGCTTGGAGGCCCAACACGAGTCTACAAGAATAAGTTGTGTAGTAGACATCACTACGCAAAACCACAACGGTGATATTCAAGTTGCCTTTTAACCTTCTACAAGGACCGCCTTTGTCAAATCAAATTCAACTAAAGTAGGAGAGACAGACACCCGCCAGCCACTTTTATGCAATACTAGTTGCATGTCAAATAGTGGAACCGATCTCATGTGCGAGGACATGTAAGGTTGGTCCGAGCCGCTTCATCCCACAATACCGCCAAATCCAAATAATTCAAAGGAAGTAAGCAATTTGAACATCAACGCCCACAACTTCTTTGTGTTCTACTCGTGCATACACATCTACGCATAGACCTAGCTGATGATGCCACTGATGGGGAATGAAGCATGAAAATCAAAAAAAATTCTACGAACACCCAAGATCTAATCTAGGAAATGCATAGGAACGAGAGGGGAGTGTGTCTATGTACCCTTGTAGACCGAAAGCGTTAGCGTCGTAACGCGGTTGATGTAGTCGTACTCTTCACGATCCAATCCGATCTAGTGCCGAACGGACGGCACCTCCGAGTTTAGCACACGTTTAGCTCAATGGCGTCCTCTCCGTCTTGATCCAGCAAGCAAGGGGGAGGAGGTAGATGAGATCGGAACCAATACGATGGCGTCGTGGTGGTGGCAGCAGCGGAACTGCAGCAGGGCTTCGCCAAGCGTCTGCGCGAGGTGGAGGAGGTGTAACGGGAGGGAGACGGGCAAGGGTTGAATGGTGGCTGCCCCCAACGTCTCTGGGGGATCTTGGTGCGCCTAGACCAAGGGTGTGGGGCCTTTCCCCACTACCAACATTCATGTGGGTCCCACTCTGGAACCTTCTAGAACCTTCTCGGTACAATACCGGAAAAAAACCAAACTTTTTCCGGAACCCAAAATATGACTTCCCATATATAAATATTTACCTCCGATCCATTCCGGAGCTCCTCGTGATGTCCCGGATCCTATCCGGGACTCCGAACAACCTTCGGACTTCACCATATTAATATCTCATTTCTACCCTAGCGCTACCGAACGTTAAGCGTGCAACCCTACGGGTTCGGGAACATGCAAACATGACCGAGACACCTGTCCGGTTAATAATCAATAGCGGGACCTAGATGCCTATATTGATTCCCACATATTCAACGAAGATCTTTATCGGTTGAACCACGATGTCGAGGATTCAGTTAATCCCGTATGCAATTCCCTTTGTCCGGCGATATGTTACTTGCCCGAGATTCGATCGTCAGTATCTCGATACCTAGTCCGTAAGTCTCTTTACTCGTTCCGTAATACAAGATCCTGTGACTAAACTCATTAGTCACATGAAGCTTCTTGTGATGTTGTATTACCGAGAGGGCCCAGAGATATCTCTCCGTCACACGGAGTGACAAATCCCAGTCTCGATCCATGCAACCCAACAGACACCTTTGGAGATACCTGTAGAGCACCTTTATGATCACCCAGTTACGAAGTGACGTTTGATAGCACACAAGGTATTCCTCTGGTATCCGGGAGTGATATGATCTCATGGTCTAAGGAACTGATACTTGACATGAAGAAAGTTGTAGCAAATAACTAAACGATCTGATGCTAAGCTTATGGTTGGGTGTGTCCATCACATCATTCTCCTAATGATGTGATCCCGTTATCAAATGATAACTCATGTCTATGGTCAGGAAACCTTAACCATCTTTGATCAACGAGCTAGTCTAGTAGAGGCTTTCTAGGGACTCGATGTAGTTTATGTATTCACACATGTATTTAAGTTTCCGATCAATACAATTCTAGCATGAATAATAAACAATTCTAACTTTTACGATGCCGCAAGCCTCTGTTCTTCCACGATCCCATCTAGAGGCCTTTTTCGGTACTCTGCCGGAGGGGGAATCGATCACGGAGGGCTTCTACATCAACCTTGCTGCCCTTCCGATGATGTGTGAGTAGTTTACCACAGACCTACGGGTCCATAGCTAGTAGCTAGATGGCTTCTTCTCTCTCTTTGATCTTCAATGCCATGTTCTCCTTGATACGTCCAATTTGCATCATGATTTCCTACTATTATTTATTATGTTTTGATCATTATTTCACTTTATGGTACAATTCTTATGCCTTTTCTCTCTTAATTGGCAAGATTCACATGAAGAGGGAGAATGCAGGCAGCTGGAATTCTGGACCTGAAATAGCCACATCAGAGATACGTAATCTAGAGAGATCCAATTGACCTAAAATTTCACAGATTTTTTTTATTGAATATAGAAAAAAATACTGGAGAAAATAGATATCAGAGGGGACCCACTAGTGGCCCACAAGGCAATAGGGCGCGCCCCCCGGGCGCGCCCTGATGCCTTGTGGGGCCCACAGCTGGCTTCTGGCCCCCTCCTTCTGCTATATGAAGCCATTTGCCCTAGAAAAAAAATCAAGAGAAGACTTTCGGGATGAAGCGCCGCCGTCTCGAGGCGGAACCTGGGCAGGAGCTATTTTGCTCTCCGGCGGAGAGATTCCGCCGGGGATACTTCCCTCCGGGAGGGGGAAATCGAAGCCATCAACATCACCCACGATCCTCTCATCGTGGGAGGATCAATCTTCATCAACATCTTCACCAGCACCATCTCATCAAAAACCCTAGTTCATCTCTTGTATTCAATCTTTGTCTCAAAACCTCAGATTGGTATCTATGGGTTGCTAGTAGTGTAGATTACATCTTGTAGTTGATGCTAGTTGGTTTATTTGGTGGAAGATTATATGTTCAGATCCTTAATGCTATTCAATACCCCTCTGATCTTGAACATGAATATGATTTGTGAGTAGTTACTTTTGTTCTTGAGGACATGGGAGAAGTCTTGTTGTCGGAGTCTTGGATCTGCGTCCAAGAACTTAGGATTCGAACTCTGGGGGGCTTAGCTTGGCAACCTACGACACGACGGCCTCTACGGTGGGAGGACAACGGACTCACTGGCTCTCACTGGACACGAAGGGGGCGCGCGAGCTACCCAGGTTCGGGCCACCGTGCGGTGTAATACCCTACTCCTGCCTGCGTTGGATTGCTCTGTATGGAGAGCTTGTGGCTCCGAGTACACGAGGTGTGGGGGAGAATGAGTCGATCCCCTTACATGGAGGCGGCCCTGTCCCTTTTGTAGGGCCTTGGTCTTCTTCCCGAAAATATGAGCGGGAAAGGGTAGCCATAGGGCGGCAATTCAAAGAGGGACAGGAGCACATGCTTATCCTGACTAAAGGCGGTCTCCGCCTGATAAAGCAGCTCCTCATGACATCTCGGTGGGCTTGGCAATGACCTCCGTCCTGGCGTGCCGATCTGTCCTGATCTTCTATCACCAAAGAGGAAAACCTTTGGGACTTGCTTTGGGGGAGGCAGATGCCACTGCTCCCTTATCACCAGAATGGAAGCTGGGCTCGGCCACGCCCCGTTGTCCTTATCCTGACAGCGGAACGTCACCCATGTGCCGGGCGTGAGGCCCTGCGGCCGGCGCCATATGATCTGCTTCGTGAGGAGGCCTCGTGAGGGAAGCCTCGCGAGGCATCCTGGCGCTTGGCAGCCTCGGCAGGGTCTGACCTGGTGGCGAGGGGCCTCGCGAGGCTCGCCCCTCGCGAGGCGGCTTCCTCCGGAGCGGCCTCGGCAGGGCCACTCTCATGGGCCGCCCCTGAGCGCGGTCCTCTGGGCCAGAGGCAGACGGGCCGTGGTACCCTGGTTCCCACTGGGCCGGCAGTAGCCCCGGGCCCGCGGTGCGCACGTTCCGCCCGTTGGGGACGAAACGCCGCGGGGCCCACTGAGCTGCCGGGCCCAGAGGTGACGTGTGGCGGCTTTCACGGGGAGGGTCGCCCCCACTCCCCACGACGCCTCGGTAACTGTCGTTTTGGCGATAAAGCCTGCCCGCGCGGGGCGCAGGCACATCATTGCTCTTCGTCCCCATCTTGCCCTTCATCTCGCGCGAGCGGCTCCTCCCCCCAACCTCCAAATTCTCCGCAGCCATGGCCCCGGGCAAGAAAGGGAAGAAGAAGACCGCTGAGCCGAGGTCGTCGGCCCCGCCGGGGCCAGGGCCCGCGCTGATGAAATCTGTGATCCTCAACGAGGAGGGCCTGGACAAGTTGCGGCCGATGACGGCCAGCGCCCACAACGGGAACGGGGCGACAAAGATTTGGCCGGCGTCGCGCCCCGCGGCTCAGCGAGGGGGCACGACCTTCCCGTTCTTCCTCCACTCCGTCTTCACCGGGCTGGTCCCAATTCTCCGACTTCTTCGACGCCGTGCTCAGCCATTACCAGGTCCATGCGCTGCACCTGCACCCAAGCTCGGTCCTCCTTCTCTCCGTCTTCGCCTATCTCTGCGAGGCCTTTCTGGGGGTGATGCCATCCGTGGCCTTCCTCCGGAAATTCTTCCGCCTCCGATTGACCGAGGCGGACCAGTGCTCGGGCTGCGTGTCATTCTAGATGGTCGTGGGCATGCACACGTACATCATCGACATGCGAATTCCCGAGGAGGTGGAAGGCTTCAGGGAGCGCTCGGTCTACATGGACGCGCGCCAGTATAGCCCCTTACTCGAAATCCCGGAGGCACCAGCTGTGCCGAGCTCCGGGTGGGGCCCGCCGAGCTGACCGAGGCCGCGCTGAGGCCAGTCATGGCGAGGATGCGAGTGCTCCAAGCTGGCGGGCTCACCGCGAGCATGGTCATCAAGGAGTTCATGCGCAAGCGCATTGCTCCCCTCCAGAGGCGCCCTCACCCAGTGTGGACCCACTCAGGCCTGGAGGACCCCATGAGGCTGAGCTCCGATCGCCTTGCCCCGGAGGTGGGGGAGGGGCTGGTGAGCGTTCTCCTTGCCGCGGCGACGCCGTTCCCACCACCAAGCGCGGCTCCAATATACTGCTTCGAAAACCGGGAGGACGCGCGGGCTGGCATGCCACTGTTTGATCAGTGGGGGCTTGTGCCCTCGGGTCATGCGGGACCCCGCGACAATCCGATCCAGGTGCTGCCGCTTCCCGAAGGCGAGGACGACACCAAGGTGGCGGCCGCGGCCGACGCCTGGAGCGAGGCGGTGGCCTCCGAGCCGACTCGCCGCCTGTCGATGGCAGGAGCCGGTAACGGCGGCGGCAGTGGCGCCGGGGGGCCTCGAGGCGAGCCCCTGCAGTCTGCGCCCCTGATGAAGGAAACCCCTGGCGCAGAAAGCCCCTCGCCCACCGAAGCCTCGGGAGGGGGCCTAGACAGCCCCCGCGGCGGGGCCTCGGGACGGGGCCCCAAAGGGCCTCAAGAGGGCGGAAGCGGCAACCGTCCGGGGGGGAAGCTAAGGAAGCGGCGATGGGTTCCCAGAGACGAGTAAGTCCCTTTGCCCCGCACACTCCTCACGCCCACCGCTTCATCCTGCCAGGCTCGGCCTGACCCCCTGTCATGCAGGAGGAGCTCCCTGCTGAAGAAGAAGAGGGAGGACACCCGGGACGAGGGTGCTGGCGAGCCGGCCGGGGCTCGACGGGTGCTGGGGGCGGCTGGCGCACCGATGCCCCCGATGAGCCCCGCGAAGCGTGCCGAAGTCACGGAGGAGGGATCTGCGGAATCTGCCCAGCCCCCCTGAGGGGGCCCTCCTCCCTACTAGAGAAAGAGTGCCTCCGGAGGAGGCCCGCCCCGAGAGGGAGGTAGGCGCCGATGCGACGGCCACCGCAAGCCTCGAGCGATCGCCAGGGCGCCACGAGCCAGAGGCGGCCGCGCCCAGTCCTCTCCGCACGGCCGAGCGGCCGGACGGGGCGAGAGCCGAGGTGGAGGTTGAGGAGGATCCTAGTCTCCCAGAGGGGAATGAGGTTCCCTCAGGCGGGGGACTGGGCGGATTCGATGACATAGCAGCCCCCGAGCCCCCGGAGGCACGGGGGCGGAGGTGGAAGTGTTGGGCGCCCCCGGGACCCTGGCCCTGGCGAGCCGCAGCATCCTATCGCGGATCGGGACCTTCCGCCATGCCCAGGCGGCCCTCAACTCCCTGGAGGCCGAGCTCGTGGCTGAGGAGGAAAACCTCCGCCTGGAGCGGGGGCACGTCGCGGCCCGCGAGGCCTGGCTAGCCTCCCGCGAGGAGGTGGTCACTCGGCGCGAGAGCATGGCGGCGGTCCTGGAGATGGACATGGAGATCCGGGAGCGCGAACTCATGCGGACCACCATCGAGCAGGAGAGGGAGCGAGAGCGCTTGGAGAACCTGGACCGTATCGTGGCGGCCGGCGAGGCCACCTACCAGGAACGCCTCGCGAAAGCCAATGCCACGCTCGAGGAAAGATCTGCGAGGTACAAGGCGGAGATCGACAAGCGGGGCCAGGAAGAGGTCGCGCGGAAGGCCAAGGCCCTGGACGACACCTACTCCAACAACTTGAAGAGGCAGGAGGACCGCTTCACGAAGAGGCGCGGCGAGCTCGACGCCGAAATCACCAAGCTCAAGCGGCAGCTTGCAGCGTCGGAGGCCGAGAGGCGGAGCGCAGCGGAGCTCCATGCCATGACCCACCGCGAGCTGGAAGACCTCCAGGCTCAGGTGGGCGAGGTTAGCGACGAGGCGTAGCGGGCCCGCGACGAGGCCGCCCGAGGGCGCGGGGAGCAGCTCCAGCGCTCCAAAATGTTCCGCGAGCTTATGGGGCGTGCTCGCAGCGCTGTGGCTGCCTTCTCGGTCGAGAGGGTGGAGGATCCTTTGGAGACCGACGACGCCAGCTACCTGGCCTTCTTCACAAGGCTCGTGGAGTGGCTGGAGCCGAGCTCCACCCGGTGGGACGAGATCCGTGACGCCGAGTGCCGCGACCTCCTACGCCAGGCGTCGACCCGCGTCTTCAGCAACCAGCTGCGCATCGACGGCCGCTTCAACTTTGACCAGGTGCTGTCTCCGGTCCCCGAGGAGCTCTAAGGCAAGCTCACGAGGGCAGTGGAGGACCATGTGGCGAGTCTGCTGGAGCGGTTCGCGCCTGTCGGGGAAGGATCTGGTGACGACGGCAACCCGGTTGTTGATGACGCCGGCGGTGGCTCCGCTGCCTGAGGCACTGCGCTCACCCTCCTGTAACAGAGTAGATGCGGCCCCGAGGGGGCATGAAGACATTTGTATGGCACTTTTGCTGTTAAGTACTCGATGTTTAATGCGTTTCCGTTTTCCTCCTGCGGCCTTTAATTTCCTTTTTACATTGCCTTTGTGCCCTACGTCGCTGGGACCCAACCCCCGAGGCGGGCTACACCGTCGCTGGTATGCCCAGAGCGTGCGCTCGGCAAGGCCAGAGGGTGTAGGGCTCTTAGGGCTGGTAGGAGTCCCTGAGGCGCGATGCTCAGGGTCCCCCCCTTGACGCGCAGGCGGCTCGTGCCAAGGAAATCGAGACGCCGCGAGAGAGAAACGAGAGGGAAAAGACCAGAGGGGTGCTTTAGACTTAGCTCCTTGGGGGCGTGCGGCCTGGGGCGAGCCCTTCGCAGGTCACGGCTCATGAGGCGCAGCCCCTTCGTGAGGCCCTCCGCCCGCAGGACGCCACTCGCGAGGCCTCCCGAGGGGGGCTCCTGAAGCTTCGATATCCTGCACCAGGGAAACTGCCAAGTTTTTGCAAGTAGTGTAGCAGGGCACGCTCGCGAGGTCGCCTGTGGGTGTTATGCGAGGAGACAAGAGCATCAAGGACCTGGTGAGGTGACGTACACGGGAGCAGGCCCGCGAGCCAGAGCTCAGTCGCTTGGGTTTTTTGGCGCTGCTGGGACTGACCCGAGCACAGACACCGTGCCCCAGGAGACAAGAGCACCAAGGACTTGGTGAGGTGACGTGCATGGGAGCAGGCCCGCGAGTCAGAGCTCAGTCGCTTGGGTTTTTCAGTGTTGCTGGGACTGACCCGAGCACAGACACCATGCCCATCCCCCCGCTCGCGTAACAGGCACAGGTGAGACCACGAGCGCGCGCCTCCGCTAGGGTACCCTTAGCTGCAAGCACATAGGGTTTTTGAGGAAATAAGCTTTACTGATGCATGAAGCAAGTTGATTGCATAACAGAAAGATACATGCTGCCGTGTTCGACACGGGTCAGCTTGAGGATGTGATGGTCGAGGGCCCCTCAGGTAAGTAGGCCACCAGCGCGGAGCATGGGGCATCTGCCAGCGCTGAGCATGGGGCTTCCACGAGAGTGGGAAGGAGCTCTCACGTGCCAGCGGCAGCGTGGAGAGAGCCCCGGAGCGTGTACAGCTCCATGTCGCTCGTATCCGTGGGGCACAGACAGAACTTACGGTGATGGCGGGCGTTCCATGTGTTTGGTACCGAAACACCCGCCACCGTCACGAGTGGGGCCGCGGTGGGCCGGTGGGAGAGTGTTAACCACCTCCGTATTCCTTGCGATGTGGGACTCCAGGCTCATGCGCATCAGCCTCGTGAAGGTGGCCCCAACACCCTCCAGCCGAACGGCATACGCACGAGCCATGGCGAGCCCGCGGCGATGCGCAGAGGAGGGAAGGGGCCCGCGGGGCGAGCCTGGTTGAGGGCGATGAAGTCGACGCACATGCGCGTGCTGCTGCATGGCCTGGCGGCGGGGGTGATGCCGGCGATCCACCTGGGGTGGGAAGCTTCACGGGCGGTTCCGGCATCCTTGGGCTGGTTGACTTCTTGGGTGATGACTTCTTGCTTCTTGGGCGCTTGACGATATTCCTCACGCTTGACGGGCCGCGCGCTCCGGCACGCGGTTGAGTGGTGCTCGACCACCTCCCTCGGTAGGCCGGGAGCGCCTGACGCTGTCCAAGCCAATGCATCAGGGCCTGCCCGGAGGGAGGTGACGAGCGCGCCTTCCTATTTGAGGGAGGGCCCGCCGCTGACGGCGAGGGAGGGGCTTGCTTCTCCCCCATCCGGTGATGCCTTCTTGGGCTTGGCCCGCTCCAGAGAGAGCAGGGGCTTCTTCTTCCTCGCGGGCGTTTCCTCGGCAGGCCCAGGCACGTCTTCATCGGCCGGGTACGCGACGGAGGTGGTCTTGTAGGAGTGCTCGAGGGCCTGCAATGCGTCCTTCTCATCGCAGTGGACGGTGAGGGTACCGCGGCAGCCGGGCATTTTGACGAGGCCGTAGGCGTGGTGGGTTGCGGCCATGAACTTGGTGAGCGTCGGGTAGCCCAAGATGGCGTTGTAGGACAGGCCGATGTGAGCCACATCGAAGACGATGAACTCCGTGCGGCAGTTCTTGCGGGTGCCGAAGGTGACGGGAAGGCGCACCTGCCCCAGGGGAATAGTGGAGCCATCGGTGATGCCCGAGAAGGGCCTGATGGGCATCAGGCGCTCGTAGGGCACTTGCAGCGTCTCGAAGGTCTCCATGGAGAGTACGTTGAGGCTTGCTCCACCATCGATGAGGGTCTTGGTGATGGCCACATTGCTGATGGTAGGCGTACACAGCAGGGGATGATGCCCACGGCCTTCGTGGACTCAGGGTGGTCGTTGGCGTCGAAGGCGATGGGGAACTCAGACCACTTGAGGCGGCCGGTGGAGTCGAGGGCTGGGAGGGCCGCGTTCACCTCCCGAGAGAACTGCTTGAAGTAGCGGTTGGACGGAGGGGCCTAGGTCCCGCCGAGGATGCAGGCCACCCTGCCGGGCTCTTGATAGCCCCCAGCGTTCTCAGCGGGAGGGGGGTCGTTGGCGCGTACTGGGGCGGCGTCGGGCCGAGGGTTAGCCTGCCGCGGCTGGTTTTGCCAGCCCTGACGGTTGTTGTCGCCGGCGCTGTTGTTGTGGTTGCCTCCCCAGCGGCCGCCTCCGCTTCCGCCCCCGTGGCCCTTGCCGCGCTCCTTGTGGCTGCCGCGACTCTCGGTGCGGCCCTCGCGAAGCAGCTTGAGCTCGTGGCAGTCCTCTGTGCTGTGGGAGTTCATGTTGTGGTACGCGCAGAAAGGGCGGGCGTCCTTCGTGGCCTCGCTGCGGTCGCGGCCGCGCTTGTAGTCTGGCTCTGCCGCGAGCACGGCAGGGCCATTGCGCTTGGTGTCCTTGGCCTTGGGCTTCGCTGCGTCAGGCTCAGCATCAGCGTCGTTGTGGAGGAAGAGGCGTCCCTCTTCGGCCTTGGCGCAGCGGTCGGCGAGGACGAACAGCTCTACTGCGGAGTCGAGCTCGTCCCTGACTGAGAGCTTCTCGCGCATCTTCACATCTGTGACACCATTGGTGAAGGCGGAGACGATCACGGCGTCGGAGGCCTTCGGGATCTTGTGGTGCACCTGGCTGAAGCGCTGGATGAACTTACGAAGGGGCTCGCCAGGGCGCTGGCGCACGTTCCGCAGGTCGTTGAGCGTGAGGGCGCGGTCGCTCGTGCCCTTGAAGTTGGTGACGAACTGCTTGCACTGGTCCTCCCAGGAAGAGATGGACGCCTCGGGAAGGTTCATGAGCCATGAGCACGCAACATCCTTGAGGGCCATGGGGAACCAGTTCGCCATGACCCGGTCGTCCCCCCTCGCGGCCAGGATGCTGATGGTGTAGAGCAGGAGGAACTCCATGGGGTTGGCGGTGCCGTCATAGCGCTGAGGGAGCTCTGGCTTGAACTTGTCGGGCCACACCACGCAACGTAGCTCGGGGGTGAGGGCCAGGTAGCCCCCGTTGGTGATGGCTCCACCGTCGAGGGCTGCGCGGTTCTGGCGCCCTGCCATGGAGACGTCATGGAGGACGTGGTCCTGGTGGTCGCGCGCCTTCTCGAGGCCCATGCGCGCGTCCTGGGGCATGCGGTGGACGATCTGGCAGCTGTCGCCGTCGCCGCCTAGCGCGAGCGAGCGCCAGGACGGCTCCGGGGCGCGTGCGGCGGGACGGTGCTCGGCCACGTCGCGGTCCGGAGGAGTTGGAGGAGAAGGAGGAGCGCCGCGCCCGGCCTGGTCAGCACAGGACGGCGGAGCAGGCTGGGAGAGGGAGGGCGCCTGGCCATCACGTGCGGCGTCGAGAAGCTTGGTGATGCGCCCGAGCCAGGCATCGTAGCCGTCCTCGGTGGGGCGGTAGCGGAGCAGCTCTTGTATCATGAGCAGCGCGGTGTGTGGAGTAGGAGGGTCGCGACGCGCGAGCGAGGAGGTGGCGGCGGAGCGGCCGTGCGCCTGCTCGTTCACCGACGGGTGGGCAGAGGAGGCCACCCGCTCCCCAACGGGCTCGGTGGCGGCTCGAGGGCGCCGCCCAGGGGCACCGCGGGAGGCTGGTGCCGAGGGGACCCTGACAGCGGCGCGGCGCACAGCGCGTTCCCGGCGAGCGGCGGCGGCGTCCAGGTCGATGCTGGCGTCGACGTCGAAGGCGCGAAGACGGCATGCCCCCCTACTTGGCACGCTAAATGTCGGAGTCTTGGATCTGCGTCCAAGAACTTAGGATTCGAACTCTGGGGGCCTTAGCTTGGCAACCTACGACACGACGACCTCTACGGTGGGAGGGCGACGGACTCACTCGCTCTCACCGGACACGAAGGGGACGCGCGAGCTACCCAGGTTCGGGCCACCGTGCGGTGTAATACCCTACTCCTGCCTGCGTTGGATTGCTCTGTATGGAGAGCTTGTGGCTCCGAGTACACGAGGTGTGGGGGAGAATGAGTCGATCCCCTTACATGGAGGCGGCCCTGTCCCTTTTGTAGGGCCTTGGTCCTCTTCCCGAAAATATGAGCGGGAAAGGGTAGCCACAGGGCGGCAATTCAAAGTGGGGCAGGAGCACAGGCTTATCCTGACTAAAGGCGGTCTCTGCCTGATAAAGCAGCTCCTCGTGACGTCTCGGTGGGCTTGGCGATGACCTCCGTCCTGGCGTGCCGATCTGTCCTGATCTTCTATCACCAAAGAGGAAAACCTTTGGTACTTGCTTTTGGGGAGGCAGATGCCACTGCTCCCTTATCACCAGAATGGAAGCTGGGGTCGGCCACGCCCCGCTGTCCTTATCCTGACAGCGGAACGTCACCCATGTGCCGGGCGCGAGGGCCTGCGGCCGGCGCCGTACGAACTGCTTCGTGAGGACGCCTCGCGAGGCATCCTGGCGCTTGGCGGCCTCGGCAGGGTCTGACCTGGTGGCGAGGGGCCTCGCGAGGCTCGCCCCTCGTGAGGCGGCTTCCTCCGGAGCGGTCTTGGCAAGGCCACTCTCATGGGCCACCCCCGAGCGTGGTCCTCTGGGCCAGAGGCAGACGGGCCGTGGTACCCTGGTTCCCACTGGGCCGACACTTGTCATAAGTAATCATGTAAATTTGGTATTCGTTTGATATTTTGATGATATGTATGTTGTTGCTTCCTTTAGTGGTGTCGTGTGAACATCAACTACATGACACTTCACCATCTTTGGGCCTAAGGGAAGGCATTGTGGAGTAGTAATTAGATGATGGGTTGCTAGAGTGACAGAAGCTTAAACCCTAGTTTATGCGCTATTCCGTAAAGGGCTGATTTGGATCCATATGTTTCATGCTATGGTTAGAGTTATCTTAATTCTTCTTTCGTAGTTGCGGATGCTTGTGAGAGGGGGTAATCATAAGTGGGAGGCTTGTTCAAGTAAGAACAGCACCCAAGCACCGGTCCACCCACATATCAAATTATCAAAGTAGAGAACGCGAATCAAACAAACATGATGAAAGTGACTAGATGAAATTCCCATGTGTCCTCGAAAACGCTTTGCTTATTATACGAGTTCGTTCCGGCTTGTCCTTTGCTACAAAAAGGATTGGGCCACCTTGCTGCACTTTTGTTACTATTACTACTTGTTACTTGTTACAAATTATCTTGCTATCAAAACTATCTGTTACCGCTACTTTCAGTACTTGCAGAGAATACCGTGCTGAAAACCGCTTGCCATTTCCTTCTGCTCCTCGTTGGGTTCGACACTCTTACTTATTGAAAGGACTACGATTGATCCCCTATACTTTTGGGTCATCAAGACTCTTTTCTAACACCGTTGGCGGGGAGTGAAGCGCCTTTGGTGAGTGGAATTTGGTAAGGAAACATTTATATTACGTGCTGAAATTTATTGTCACTTGTCACTATGGAAACTAATCCTTTGAGGGGCTTGTTCGGGGTATCTTCACCTCAACCGGAAGCAATAAGAGTTGCTCCTCCACCTATTGAACCTACTGAAAATATTTATTATGAAATTCCTTCGGGTATGATAGAGAAACTGCTAGTTAATCCTTAGGCAGGAGATGGAACGGTACATCCTGATATGCACTTGACCTATGTGGATGAAATTTGTGGATTATTTAAGCTTGCAGGTTTATCCGGAGATGGAGTTAAAAAGAAAGTATTCCCTTTATCTTTGGAGAGAAAGGCATTGTCATGGTATAGGCTATGTGATGATACTAAAACATGGGACTGGAACCGGTTGAAGCTGGAATTCCACCAGAAATTTTATCCTATGCATTTGGTTCATCGTGATCGGAATTATATATATAACTTTTGGCCTCGTGAAGGAGAAAGTATCGCTCAAGCTTGGGGGAGGCTTAAGTATATGCTGTACACATGCCCCAATCATGAGCTCTCAAGAGAAATAATTCTTCAAAACTTTTATGCTCGGATTTCTCATAACGATCAATCCATGCTTGATACTTCTTTTGCTGGTTCCTTTATGAAGAAAACTATTGAATCCAGATGGGATCTTCTTGAAAGAATTAATTTCAATTATGAAGATTGGGAAATCGACAATGGTAATGAGTCAGGTATAAGTCTTGAGTTTGATTGTGTTAAATCATTTATGGAAACTGATGCTTTTCGTAAGTTTAGTGCTAAATATGGACTTGAGTCTGAGATAGTAGCTACCTTTTGTGAATCTTTTGCTGCTCATGTTGATCTCCCTAAGGATAAATGGTTTAAATGTCATCCACCTATTGAATTGAAAGAAGAACCTGTTGGTGTTAGAGAAGAAACAATTGTTTACCATGTTGATCCAGTTGTGCCTACTGCTTATATTGAGAAACCTCCTTTCCCTGTTAGGATTAAGGAACATGCTAAAGCTTCAACTGTGGTTAATAAGAGTAATATTAGAGCACCTAGACCTTCTAAACAGATTAAAGTTGAACCTAGTGTTGCAATGGTTAAAGATCTTTTGGTTGATAATATTGATGGACATGTCATATATTTCTGTGATGAAGCAACTAGAATTGCTAAGCCAGACCCTAAAGATAAAAGCAAACATGTAGTTGGCATGCCTGTTATTTCTGTTAAAATTGGAGATCATTGCTATCATGGTTTATGTGATGTTGGTGCGAGTGTGAGTGCTATTCCGTTTACTCTCTATCAAGAAGTCATGAATGATATTGCACCTGTTGAGATTGAAGAAATTGATGTTACTATTAAGCTCGCAAATAGAGACACTATTTCACCGCTTGGGATTGTCAGAGATGTTGAAGTCTGTTGAAACCTTGATGAAAAGAAGATATACCCTATTATTATTAGTGCTAACCTTTCAGAGCATGAAGAAAAGAGATTACTTAAAACTCTAAGGAAGCACCGTGCTGCTATTGGATATACTCTTGATGATCTTAAGGGCATTAGTCCCACTTTATGTCAGCATAAAATTCATATGGAGCCAGATGCTAAACCCGTTGTTGATCATCAAATAAGGTTGAATCCTAGAATGAAGGATGTGGTAAAAACTGAAATATTAAAGCTTCTGGAAGCAGGTATAATTTATCCCATAGCTAATAGTAGATGGGTAAGTCCTGTTCATTGTGTTCCTAAGAAAGGAGGTATTACTGTTGTTCCTAAAGATAAAAATGAACTTATCCCACACAGAATTGTAACTGGTTATAGGATGGTAATTGATTTCAGGAAAATTAAATAAAGCTACTAGGAAATATCATTACCCCATGCCTTTTATTGATCAAATGTTAGAAAGATTGTCTAAGCATACACACTTTTGTTTCCTAGATGGTTATTCTGGTTTCTCTCAAATACCTGTATCACCTGAAGATCAAGAGAAAACCACCTTTACTTGTCCTTTTGGAACTTATGCTTATCATCGTATGCCTTTTGGTTTATGTAATGCACCTGCTACCTTTCAAAGATGAATGGCTACTATATTCTCTGCCTTTTGTGAAAAGATTGTTGAGGTTTTCATGGATGATTTCTCCGTTTATGGAACTTCTTTTGATGATTGCTTGAGCAACCTTGATCGAGTTTTGCAGAGGTGTGAAGAAACTAATCTTGTCTTGAATTGGTAGAAGTGCCACTTTATGGTGAATGAAGGTATAGTCCTTGGGCATAAAATTTCTAAAAGAGGGATTGAAGTTGATAAAGCTAAAGTTGATGCTATCAAGAAAATGCCATGTCCTAAAGATATCAAAGGTATAAGAAGTTTCCTTGGTCATGCTGGTTTCTATAGAAGGTTTATAAAAGACTTCTCTAAAATTTCTAGACCTCTTACCAATCTCTTGCAAAAAGATGTTCCATTTGTTTTTGATGATGATTGTGTAGAAGCCTTTGAAATACTTAAGAAAGCCTTAATTTCTGCACCTATTGTTCAACCACCTGATTGGAACCTACCTTTGAAATTATGTGTGATGCTAGTGATTATGCTCTTGGTGCTATTCTAGGGCAAAGAGTTGATAAGAAATTAAATGTTATCCACTATGCTAGTAAAACTCTAGACAGTGCTCAAAGAAATTATGCTACTACTGAGAAAGAATTTTTAGCAATTGTGTTTGCATGTGATAAATTTAGGTCTTAAATTGTTGATTCCAAAGTTACTATACACACTGATCATGCTGCTATTAAATACCTTATGGAAAAGAAAGATGCCAAGCCTAGACTTATTAGGTGGGTTCTTTTGCTACAAGAATTTGACTTGCATATTATTGATTGAAAGGGAGCTGAGAATCCCGTAGCAGATAATTTGTCTAGAATGGAAAATGTTCTTGATGACCCACTTCCTATTAATGATGATTTTCCTGATGAACAATTAGCTGTGATAAATGCTTCTCGTAATACTCCTTGGTATGCAGACTATGCTAATTACATTGTTGCTAAATACATACCACCTAGCTTTACATATCAACAAAAGAAAAAGTTTTTCTTTGATTTAAGACATTACTTTTGGAATGACCCAAATCTATATAAAGAAGGAGTAGATGGTATTATTAGACGTTGTGTACCTGAGCATGAACAGGAACAAATCCTACGTAAGTGTCACTCTGAGGCATATGGAGGACACCATGCGGGAGACCGAACTGCACACAAGGTATTACAATCTGGTTTTTATTGGCCTACTCTTTTCAAGGATGCACGTAAGTTTGTCCTTTCTTGTGATGTATGTCAAATAATTGGTTATATTGGTAGACGTCAGGAAATGCCAATGAATTATTCACTTGTTATTGAACCATTTGATGTTTGGAGTTTTGATTATATGGGACCTTTTCCTAAATCCAATGGGTACACTCATATTTTAGTTGCTGTTGATTACGTTACTAAATGGGTAGAAGCTATTCCAACTAGTAGTGCTGATCATAACACTTCTATTAAAATGCTTAAAGAAGTTATTTTCCCGAGGTTTGGAGTCCCTAGATATTTAATGACTGATGGTGGTTCACATTTTATTCATGGTGCTTTCCGTAAGTTGCTTGCTAAATATGATATTAACCATAGAATTGCATCTCCTTATCATCCTCAGTCTAGTGGTCAAGTTGAATTGACTAATAGAGAAATAAAATTGATTTTGCAAAAGACCGTTAATAGATCCCGAAAGAATTGGTCTAAGAAACTTGATGATGCATTATGGGCTTATTGAACTGCGTATAAAAATCCTATGGGTATGTCTCCGTATAAAATGGTTTATGGAAAAGCATGTCATTTACCTCTTGAATTAGAACATAAAGCTTATTGGGCAATTAAAGAACTTAATTATGATTTTAAACTTGCCGGAGAGAAGAGGTTATTTGATATTAGCTCCTTAGATGAATGAAGGACCCAAGCCTATGATAATGCTAAGTTGTTTAAACAAAAAGTTAAAAGATGGCATGACAAAAGAATTCAAAAACGGGAATTCAAAGTAGGTGATCATGTTCTATTATACAATTCTCGCTTAAGATTTTTTGCAGGAAAACTTCTCTCTAAATGGGAGGGGCCATATGTCATAGAAGAAGTTTATCGCTCCGGAGCCATCAAAATAAATATTTCCGAAGGCAGTAATCAGAGAGTGGTGAATGGGCAAAGAATTAAGCATTATATTTTAGGTACTCCCATTAATGTTGAAACTAATATTATTGAAACAATTACACCGGAAGAGCACATCAAAGAGTCCTTCCGGAACGCTCCAGAACCCTTAAAAGGGGTAGGTATGTGATACGGTAAGTAAACCTACTCCAAAAATTCCATCAAAATTATTTCTGTCTGTTTTGGAATATTAGAAAAATTACAAAAATAAGAAATAGCCGAGGAGACCCACGTGTCGCCCACAAGGCAACAGGGCGCGACCCCCCCGGGGGCACGCCGTGATGCCTTGTGGGCCCCACGTGTGCCTTCCCGACTCCATTTTCTTCCCGTATGCTTGTTTTGCAAGATAAAAATCCTTTATATATACTCCCGTATGTTTTGACCACCGTATCGCAAGTTTTCCCCCTACTCTTGTTTCGTGCTGTTTTTTGTCAGATTTCAAGGCCAGGCATCATGTCTTCCTCTTCCTCCAACAATGTGGGAGACGACGCTTGGTTGCTGCAGATGGAGCTCAGGAGGGAGGAGGAAGGAGAGGTCACCATGGAAGAAGATGATGGGGATTCGCTAGAGGTCCACCCTCCGGCTTCCGAGAGGGGTACCCTTGCCGGCATCTCCACAATTCCAAATCCTCATCAAACCATGAGGAGCACTACAAGCCATGGGAGTCCAAAGGTACATGAAGGGCTTCCTCCTAGTAGGCCCTTACACAGTTTACATCGGAAGAGCTTTCATAATTTGGTTCATAATTATGGGGTTGAAAATACTCCTCGTATGCACATACCCTCCAATTGGGACGTCTCTCATCCAAGTGAAAGTGATGCAGGAAAGAATGCTTGGGGGCCAGAGAATAAGCATATTATGGCCGAAGTCCAAAAGAATACAGAGATGATACAGCATGCGCTCCGGGAAATTCAGAGCCTAAAGGAGATCCTCATTAATGTCATGAAGGACAAGTCCACCACCTCATCATCATCACCATCACCAAAGAAGGAGACTTGAGTACATGGGTATGGGCACTCCCCTCGGCTTGTGCCAAGCTTGGGGGAGGCGCCCCGGTATCGTATCACCATCACTTTTTCATCATCATTATCTATCTTAGTTATTTCGTGATTTAGATGAATAAAGTTTTAATATCATTTAGTTTTGAGTGCTTGCTTTGTGATCTATCTATTTATGTAATCGTGCGTGAAAGTTATATAATAAAGAGTAGTTTGAGTTGAGTGTTTTACTTTTAATGGTCCAATCTTAGAAATAAAGAAAGAATAAAAATAAGGTCATATGCTAATCCCATGGGGAGTGATGACTTCACATAAAAGAAGTATAATTGATAAAACTTGTTGGAAGTTGACAAACATAGCATTGGTCATTGTAGCAATTCATGAAAAAGTAATAAAGCAAGAGAGGTCTCACATATAAATACACTATCTTGGACATCTTTTATGATTGTGAGCCCCCATTAAATATTCTATGTCAATTAGTTGACGTTGGACAAGTGTGACGCCCCTGCTCGACCGTGCACTAATCATACACGCAAACGTGCACGATCGAGATCAGAGACTCACGGGAAGATATCACAACACAACTCTAAACAGAAATTTAAACATAAATCTTCATATTACAAACCAGGGGTCGCGAGGACCCGAATACATAAGTCATACAAAAAAATATTATCTGGGTACAGACGTAGTTAGTGAAGTTTGCCTTAAGAAGGCTAGCATAACAGCGACACTGATCGAAAAGGCGAAGGCCTCCTGCCTAGGGCCTCCGAACTACTCCTAGTCGGCGGGCTCAACGTAGTAATAGGTGCCTCCGGGGATCTCCTGCTCCTGGACTCCGTCGTCTGATCGCAGCAACTGGGTAGGGGAAAAAGAGATAGCAAAGCAACCGTGAGTACTCATCCAAAGTACTCGCAAGACTTACATCAGAACTATTCTAAGTATGCAACAACATCAACGGAATGGGGCTATATATTTGGACTGGACTGCAGAAATGCCAGAATAGAGGGTAAGGCCTAGCCTATCGAAGACTAGCATCTTGAAGCAATCTTGCAGCATCAGAAGAGAGTAGAGTATAGTAACATATGGTAGCAATTATATTTTAGTAACGCCCAGAGATCCTTCCTCGACTACCCTGCGAGAAAATGATCCCGGAGCAATAGCAACAGTTTAGTAATAACTTAGTATCCGTTTGTAGTTGTAGTAGATCAAGATACAATTTCAAGCGTCCTGTAACCGTGGACACGGCTATTCGAATAGATTACTTCCCTGCAGGGGTGCACTACTGTTACCCAACATGCTCGATTACATCTGGCCGGACACACTTGCAGGGTAATGCCCGGCCTCGGGTAATCGACATGCCGTAGACCAACCTAGACTCTCCAGAGAGGTCAACACGCCGGTCTAAATCCTAAGTGCGAAGGGGTCTTGGGCCCATCGCCCTCTGCACTCATGCACGTTGCGTGGCTGGTCGGGGCCCAGGCGCGACAATGTATACACAAGTGACGTAACCAGCCCACCCCAACGGTCAGCCCGCATCTCTGAACTGTGACATCTGGATCTCTTTCGGAAGGAACGTACGACGTAGAGGGCCCCATTAAACCATTATCCCGCATGGTGGTAGTGCGTATAGGCCAGCGGCCAACTCAGATCAAATACCCAAACCCATTAGGTGTGTTTTAGTAGCTCGCAGAGACGAACAGGGTTCCCGTCGCTCCGACTTGGTAACACGCGGACCATGACCAGGGACCAGGCCCACCTCTCTCCTAGGTGGTCTCCACCTGCCCTGTCGTTCCGCCATAATATCACTCGTGGGTACCCTTGGGTTCAACCCGTCTTGTTTCATTATCTCGCGGGCACTCTTGGAGCCGGCCCGACTTTAACAGTTTAAAAGTATTGCAGTAATGTAACATTTTCGTGATCATCACCCAGAATGATCACGGCCCCATAACAAGCCTGGCAAACGGACAAGGGTGAAGGGCCAGCTGATGAAACATAACATACCTAACTAAGCATCATAGGATAGCAGGTAAGGTATCAATAGCAGGGGACGAAATCAGGCTATGCATCAGAATAGGAGCTATCAGAGCAACAACATAAGCAATTCTAATGCAAGAAATAGAGAGAAAGAGTAGGCGATATCTGGATGATCAAGGGGTTTTTGCTTGCCTGGAAGCTCTGCTGAAGGGGTCTGGTCGTCGACGACGTAGTCGTACTCAGCAGTGTCGTCGGCAGACTCGGGGTCTATCGGGAGAGAAGGAGGGGGAAGAAACAGTAAATACACGGCAACAATGCAACATAGATGCATGACATGTCAACATGCTGTGCTAGGGGTGTTCTAATGCAGTGCTAGGTATTTTGGTCGGAGCGGGAAAACATCCGGGAGTGTTTCCCCAGCTCCGGTTGATTATCGGACAGATGATCCGGAGGGGAAAGTTCCATGTTCATCATGTTAGAGAGGGCTGACAGGTATGTGGGTAGCGTATTCGTATTCGTCATATTTTTCTGATCATTTTTCATATATAAATTATTTTCATCCGAGTTACGGTTTATTTTATATGATTTTTCAAAGTTTTAAACATTTTCCAAAATTGTTTTTATTAATAAATTCGACAGAAAAGGAAATATGACGTCAGCATGATGTCAGGGTGACGTCAGCAGTCAACTATGGACTTGACTCGTCAAACTGACCAGTGGGCCCCACCTGTCATAGACAGAGTTATTTAACAGAGGGTTATTTTAACAAACTAACTTAGTTAGCTAGCGGGACCCATCTGTCAGTGTCACATTTAGTTAACAGATTAGTTTAATTAGTAAATTAGTTAATTAGTGGCGTGGGACCCGCCTGTCAGCGACTGGAGCTGCCCAGTCAGCACAGTTGACTAGTCAACCCAGTCAACTGGACCCACCGGGCCCACCTGTCATCGACAGAGGGGAGGCACGTGGCGCCAGGTCAGCTCCGGTGACCGGAGTTGCTCCGACGAGCCGTTTCACGGCGGGGCTTCGCTAGAGTCGGCCGGAAAACGGCTACAGAGGGTCTCCGGGGCCGCGGTTGGGCTCGTTCGGCTGCGGGCGGTCTCGCGCATCCAATGGCGGTGGCTGCGGGGGCCGCAGTGGCCGGAGTTGGCGGCGACGACATTCGGGTGGCAGGGGAACAGCAGTAGCGGCGCGCAATGGCTCAAACAAAAGGGGCAGGGGAGATCTACGTGCGCGGGCGAGCTCAAAGGGCACTGACGCATGACCATTTGGTCACCGGAAGCTTGCCGGCGACGAGCTCGCGCGGCGGTGGGCTCGGCCACGTTAGGATCGTGTGCTAGAGCTCACGAACGGGGGCGTGGAGTGAGGGGAAAGGAAGGGGTGCTCACTGGGCGCCTGCAGATGTGCTCAGTGGGCTCGGGGAAGGCTCGAATTGGCTGGAACGACGACGGTGATCTGCGGTGGTCCGAGGTAGACGACGACGGCGATCGGGTGATGCAGGGCTCCCTGGCACGCGCTGGTTGTCGGAGAGGCGGTAGTCGAGGCCGGCGGATCAATCTGGCACGAAGATGAGGCGAGGCGGCGGCGGTGGCTACGTGGCGGAGCTCGCAACGGCGACGGCCGCGTCGGCCATGGCGGGAGAGGAAGCTAGCGAGCGAGGGGAGAGGGGGAAAAGATCCTGGCCTCGTCCCCGAGGGCCACGGCGGCGTTCTTATCCACCCAGGGGCTCCTGTAGCGACGCGGAGGCGACCACGGCGCGGCTGCGATGGCGCTCTGCCTCGGTTGCCCGCGCACGCGCTGACACGGGGATGAGAGAGAGAAGGGAGACGGCCAGGGTGGGCTGGGCCTAGCACTGTGGACTAGAGCCCAGTCCACAGTGCCCTTTTCCTTTTCTTTTCTTCTGCTTTTATTTTCTTTTCTCTTTGAAAAATGTTTAGCCACCATTTCATTTTTGTAAAATATGAGACTTGGCTCAATAAATATCATGCAATATTTGGCACTGCTAGAAAAAGGTTTGGAGGCAAAATGATTTCATTTTAATTTTTATTAATTGAAATGGGATTAAATGGTACTGTTTTGGTACTGTTTTTGGATGTTAGAGTCATCTAGGGAATTTAGGTGAAGGACAAAGAGTTACCATTAGAGAAATAGCGCTTAATCTTGTCGACTTGAGAATCATATTTCTGTCTTGTCTTGATGTTGCGCTCTAGGTCCGGTTCAACAACCAAGGTATTGAGATAACCCCGTTCAACTTGCGAAGCTCTACGTAGAGAAAGGGTTGAGCTTGCTGAACCATGAGATTAATGCAATAAGACTTGCGGCTCAAAGCATCGGCCATTACATTAGCCTTGCCAGGGGTAAAAGAAATATCCATGTCGTAGTCAGCTATTGTCTCGAGCCACCTTTGCTGACAGAGATTCAAATCTGGTTGAGTATACAGATACTTCAGACTTTGATGGTCCGTGTATATCTCGCAACGATTACCGAGAAGGTAATGTCGCCACAGCTTCAGAGCATAGATAACTGCTGCTAACTCAAGATCATGTCTTGGATAATTATGTTCATGAGGACGCAATTGACGAGAGCCATAAGCAATCACCTTGCGCTCTTGCATCAGGACACGGCCTAATCCTTGACGAGACGCATCACAGTAGATCACGAAGTCCTTTCAGGAATCCGGGGGTGCTAGCACTGGGGCAGAGGTCAACTTGTCTTTAAGTGTCTGAAAACTTTCTTGGCACTTTTCCGTCCACTCAAACTTATTGCCTTTGTGGAGAAAATCAGTCAGTGGCTTAGCAATCTTGGAGAAGTTCTTGATGAAATGGCGGCAATAGCTGGTGAGACCAAGAAAACTTCTGACTTGTTTGACAGTTTGCGGAGGAGTCCAGTCAAGAATAGCCTGAACTCGTTCTGGCTCAACAACAATGCCATCCTTGGAAATCACATGACCAAGATAGGTCACCTCAGATAACCAGAATTCACGTTTGAAAAATTTGGCATATAGCTGGTGTTCTCGGAGTTTCTCCAATACAAGCCGAAGATGTTCGGTGTGTTCTTCTTCATTCTTGGAATATACAAGGATATCATCCAAATAAACCACGACGAATTTGTCGAGGTAGTCCATGAAGATATAGTTCATCAATCGAGAGAAGGTTCCTGGAGCATTAGTTAATTCGAAGGACATGACGGTGTACTCGTATGATCCATAACGGGTAACGAAGGCGGTCTTCGGAATATCCTCTTTACGAACTCGGATCTGATGGTAACCCAACCTTAAGTCGAGTTTAGAGAACACAGAGGATCCAGCAAGTTGATCATAAAGATCGTTGATCCGGGGAAGTGGATATTTGTTCTGGATTGTTGCTTGGTTAATAGGCCGATAGTCCTGGACCAATCGGCTCGTTCCATCCTTCTTCTTAACAAAGAGAGAAGGTGCTCCCCAAGCAGAGGAACTTGGAAGAATGAAGCCCTTACGAAGCGATTTGTCGATATCCTCCTTAAGTTCAAGGAGTTCATGTGGCAACATCTTATAGGGACGCTTAGCGATAGGAGTGGTGCCTGGTTTCAAGTCGATAACGAATTCAACGGCTCTAATAGAGGGTATTCCTGGAAGTTCTTCTGAAAAGACGTCCGAAAAATCGTGAACGATTGGAACGTTCTCAATTCCCTCAAGAGGTGAAGCATTCAAAGCGTTTAGAGCATATATGTGTGCTTCGGCATTCTGGATAATCCGAGCAGAGTAGTTTACTATCTCGTCGGAGGGGTGAAGGAGTTGGACGGTTTTAGTGGCACAATCGATTGAAGCAATGTGAGCTTTCAACCAATCCATTCCAAGAATGAGGTCTATATTGGAAGATTTCAAAATGATGGGTGAAACAAGGAATTCCAATCCTTCGATTTCAACAGTGACATTGTGTGCCATCATGGAGGTTTGACATTGGCTTCCAAGGGTGCGGACAACTATTTGTAGGTTCATCTTTTCAAATGCAATGTCATGTGATAATGCAAATGCTTCTAACATGAATGAATGCGATGCTCCTGAATCAAATAAAATAGAAGCGGGTACTGAGTTAACGAAAAGGGTACCCATCACAGTAGCAGGTTGATCCTGAACTTCTTCAATATCAACGTGATAAGCCTGTCCACGACCATAAGCAGAAGACCCGGTATTATAGTTGCGGGTCTGGTTGTAACCACGACCATTTCCACGGCCAGTAGGAGGAAGTGCCAATTGATTCTGATTCTGGCAGCAGTCTTTGGCATGGTGACCTAGGCGGCGACACTTGAAACACAGTCCATCTGCAGGACGAAGAGCAGCAGCATTTGGTGGAGTAGCTTGAGCTCTCGGCTGCCTCGGGGGAGGAGGAGGCAGACGGGGTGCCGCATAGGAAGGCCTTAGCCCAGGAGCAGCTGGACGATACATGCTGTGGGGAATCCAGAGTCGATGCCTTTGTGCTGAGCTCGAAGATGAGCCAACGTCACGATGGCGCTTCTGTGACTCCTTGTGCTCCATCTGAGCGGTCTCAACCTGGATAGCTTTGTTCACCAGGGTGGCAAAGTCGGTGAAGTCATGAACAGCAAGTGCAAGCTTGAGGTCTGGGTGGAGTCCGTCACGGAATTTCTCCTGTCTACGAGCATCAGTGGCAATGTCTTCTTCAGCATAGCGGGATAGGTCAAGGAATTCCCGCTAATAAGCATCGACAGTCTTACTGCCCTAAGTGAGGGTGCGAAACTCCCTCTTCTTCCGGTCCATGATTCCCCGAGGAATGTAACGGGCACGGAAAGCAGTCTGAAACTCGATCCAGGTAACGACTGTCCCAACAGGTAGTGAACGCCTGTGGGTGTCCCACCATTGAGCAGCGGGGCCCTTCAAGAAGTAGGACGCGAAGGTGACAAGGTTGGTAGGGGCGACATTGGCAGATTCCATCTCGAAGGTGATGTCGCGAAGCCAGTCATCAACATCCAGTGGCTGTTCTGAGTTACAGAAAATAGCAGGGCTGAGACGCACAAACTCCTTCATAGTTATTGGGGCAGGTTGCTGATTCTGAGCATTCTGGTTCTGGTTTGGGAACTGAGCCATGATTCCAACCATGAACTGGCGGTTCAGCTCGAATTGCTGCATCATAGCTGCCATATAGTCTGGCAGTGGTGGCTGTTGGGCAGCACGGCCACGACCACAACCACCTGGTCTAACCATCCTGCTAAATATTTAACAGGGGTTAGTTTAGTAAAAACAACTGCAAGTGTCTAGAGACAAGCATGATGTAACATGACAATGAACAAGTAGTGCAATAGATTCATAACAGTAGTCAATTAGGACATACAAATCCATACACAGAGTCGGTTACACGCGGACAGCATAAGTTCGGAAAATTAAACAGCTAGACATACTAGGCGGCGTGCAGGCACGCGGTAGGGAATACAACAACGGGACATAGCAAAGGCTACATCAACGTCGGGGAAAACCACTGAAACCAGGTAACTGCAGGTGCTGACGATGAGTGCTCACGGCAGAAAGGTCCTGCGCTCCGTGATTACTCTAATGCAGAACCCGATCTCGAAGTGGGAGGAGAGGTCCACGTGCGGGTGTGTGACCTCCAACAGCAGGCCAATCGATACCTGCAGGCATCTGAGTCCTGCGCGGGTAAAGGATGTACTCTAGATGTATCCCTGCCCGGACAGCTGGTAGCAACTGTGTCATAGCCTCGTAGAGACGTGCGCGAGTGGCGTACAGCTCGACGGCAAGAGCTCGGGCAGTGCGATCCAAAGCCTCAGTGTGCTGTATCAAGACCTGCGGGTCATATCGACGTGGCACGTAAGGAGCGCGGACAACAGTGTAGTATCCAGTCTCATCTCCCGCAGGGGCATACGGGATATATCGGAACTCGGAGTCATCCAAGCGACTATGCTCGCCACGAAGACGTGCGACAGCAGAATGGGCAGCGTCATGGATTGCCATATCAATAGTCACGCTGATCCCGTGAAAAGTGTGCAACTCAGTGACGGAGTCGTCCCGCTGATCAAAGATACGAACATCGACATGGTACTGCTCCTGGTTGAACTCGCGGAAATCCTTGTAAACCATGTACTCAGGGTACTAGCGGTAGCCCAATCTGGTCAGGAGGGCGATCAGGATAGCTGGAAAACCAGGTGCATCACGAGCCCTAGTCCGAAGTACAAGCTGCATCGCAGGACGCGGCGGAAACAAACAATCCATCTGAAACAGAGGAAATTTCAAAGTTGTCAAATGACGGTCCATGAATCGTGTATTATGTCTTCAAAGAATTAATTGCAGATAATCAAGCTCCGGGTGGACGTGATCATGAGAACCTATCGAAGACTAGCATCTTGAAGCAATCTTGCAGATAATGAAGCTCCGGGTGGACGTGATCACGAGAACCTATCAAAGACTATTCTAAGTATGCAACGGCATCAATGGAATGGGGCTATATCTTTGGACTGAACTGCAGAAATGCCAGAATAGAGGGGAAGGCCTAGCCTATTGAAGACTAGCATCTTGAAGCAATCTTGCAGCATCAGAAGAGAGTAGAGTATAGTAACATATGGTAGCAATTATATTTTAGTAACGCCCAGAGATCCTTCCTCGACTACCCTGCGAGAAAACGATCCCGGAGCAATAGTAACAGTTTAGTAATAACTTAGTATCCGTTTGTAGTTGTAATAGATCAGGATACAACTCCGAGCGTCCTGTTACCACGGACACGGCTATTCGAATAGATTACTTCCCTGTAGGGGTGCACTACTGTTACCCAACACGCTCGATTACATCTGGCCGGACACACTTGCTGGGTAATGCCCGGCCTCGGGTAATCGACATGCCGTAGACCAACCTAGACTCTCCAGAGAGGTCAACACGCCGGTCTAAATCCTAAGTGCGAAGGGGTCTTGGGCCCATCGCCCTCTGCACTCCTGCACGTTGCGTGGCTGGTCGGGGCCCAGGCGCGACACTGTATACACAAGTGATGTAACCAGCCCACCCGAACGGTCAGCCCGCATCTCTGAACTATGACATCTGGATCGCTTTCGGAAGGAACGTACGACGTAGAGGGCCCCATTAAACCATTATCCCGCATGGTGGTAGTGCGTATAGGCCAGTGGCCAACTCAGATCAAATACCCAAATCCGTTAGGCGTGTTTTAGTAGCTCGCAGAGACGAACAGGGTTCCCGTCGCTCCGACTTGGTAACACGCGGACCACGATCAGGGACCAGACCCACCTCTCTCCTAGGTGGTCTCCACCTGCCCTGTCGTTCCGCCATAATATCACTCAGGGGTACCCTTGGGTTCAACCCGTCTTGTTTCATTATCTCGCGGGCACTCTTGGAGCCGGCCCGACTTTAACAGCTTAAAAGTATTGCAGTGATGTAACATTTCCGTCATCATCACCCAGAATAATCACGGCCCGATAACAAGCCTGGCAAACAGACAAGGGTGAAGGGCCAGCTGATGAAACATAACATACCTAACTAAGCATCATAGGATAGCAGGTAAGGTATCAATAGCAGGCGACGAAATCTGGCTATGCATCAGAATAGGAGCTATCGGAGCAACAACAGAAGCAATTCTAATGCAAGCAATAGAGAGAAAGAGTAGGCGATATCTGGATGATCAAGGGGGTTTTGCTTGCCTGGAAGCTCTGCTGAAGGGTTCTGGTCGTCGACGACGTAGTCGTACTTAGCAGTGTCGTCGGTAGACTCGGGGTCTATCGGGAGAGAAGGAGGGGGAAGAAACAGTAAATACATGGCAACAATGCAACAGAGATGCATGACATGTCAACATGCTGTGCTAGGGGTGTTCTAATGCAGTGCTAGGTATTTTGGTCGGAGCGGGAAAACATCCGGGAGTGTTTCCCCAGCTCCGGTTGATTATCGGACAGACAATCCGGAGGGGGAAGTTCCATGTTCATCATGTTAGAGAGGGCTGACAGGTATGTGGGTAGCGTATTCGTATTCGTCATATTTTTCTGATCATTTTTCATATATAAATTATTTTCATCCGAGTTACGATTTATTTTATATGATTTTTCAAAGTTTTAAACATTTTCTGAAATTGTTTTAATTAATAAATTCGACAGAAAAGGAAATATGACGTCAGCATGATGTCAGGGAGATGTCAGTAGTCAACTGTGGACTTGACTGGTCAAACTGACCAGTGGGCCCCACCTGTCATAGACAGAGTTATTTAACAGAGGGTTATTTTAACTAACTAACTTAGTTAGCTAGCGGGACCCATCTGTCAGTGTCACATTTAGTTAACAGATTAGTTTAATTAGTAAATTAGTTAATTAGTGGCGTGGGGCCCTCCTGTCAGCGAATAGAGCTGCCCAGTCTGCATAGTTGACTCGTCAACCCAGTCAACTGGACCCACCGGGCCCACCTGTCATCGACAGAGGGGAGGCCACGTGGCGCCAGGTCAGCTCCGGTGACCGGAGTTGCTCCGACGAGCCGTTTCATGGCGGGGCTTCGCCGGAGTCGGCCGGAAAACGGCTACAGAGGGCTCGTTCGGCTGCGGGCTGTCTCGCGCATCCAATGGCGGTGGCCGCGGGGGCTGCAGTGGCCGGAGTTGGCGGCGCCGACGTTCGAGTGGCAGGGGAACAGTAGCAGCGGCGCGTAACGACTCAAACAAAAGGGGCAGGGGAGATCTACGCGTGCGGGCGAGCTCAATGGGCACTGACGCGTGACCATTTGGTCACCGAAAGCTTGCCAGCGACGAGCTCGCGCGGCGGCGGGCTCGTCCATGTTGGGATCGGGCACTAGAGCTCACGAACGAGGGCGTGGAGTGAGGGGAAAGGAAGGGGTGCTCACTGGGCGCCTACAGATGTGCTCAGTGGGCTCGGGGGAGGCTCGGAGTGGCCGGAACGACGGCGGCGATCTGCGGTGGTCCGAGGTAGACGACGACAGCGATCGGGTGATGCAGGGCTCCCTGGCATGCGCTGGTTGTCGGAGAGGCGGTAGTCGAGGCCGTCGGATCGATCTGGCACGAAGACGAGGCGAGGCAGCGGCGGTGGCTACGTGGGCGAGCTCGCAACGGCGACGGCCGCGTCGGCCATGGCGGGAGAGGAAGCAAGCGAGCGAGGGGAGAGGGGGAAAAGATCTTGTCCTCGTCCCCGAGGGCCACAGCGGCGTTCTTATCCCCCCAGGGGCTCCTGTAGCAACGCGGAGGCGACCACGGTGCGGCTGCGACGGCGCTCTGCCTCGGTCGCCCGTGCGCGCTGACACGGGGATGAGAGAGAGAAGGGAGACGACCAGGGTGGGCTGGGCCTAGCCCTGTGGACTAGAGCCCAGTCCACAGTGCCCTTTTCCTTTTCTTTTCTTCTGCTTTAATTTTCTTTTCTCTTTGAAAAATGTTTAGCCACCAATTCATATTTGTAAAATATGAGACTTGGCTCAATAAATATCATGCAATATTTGGAAATGCTAGAAAAAGGTTTGGAGGCAAAATGATTTCATTTTAATTTGTATTAATTGAAATGGGATTAAATGGTACTGTTTTGGTATTGTTTTTGGATGTTAGAGTCATCTAGGGAATTTAGGTGATGTTGTTTTCCTGAACATTATTTATAATGGAATATTTCCAAAGCTATGAACTATTTAGTTTTCAAATTTGAATAACTTTTATTTTTACTTCATATTTGAATTTTCAATTTGAGTTGGAATTTGAAATGAGATATGACTCAAATGATGATCAAGCACTGTTATACATGGTGACTAGGCATGATCAAGAGGTGATCACTGTAGTTAATACATGAGGGTGTTACAACAGGGAAGACAACGTAATGAGTTATGTTCGCTTATATTCACATAGAAGTAATATTGTTATTGATACTCTAACATGTGGTGCTTGCCCCCTATCTTAGCTAGCCAAAAATCCGCACTAAGTAGAGATACTACTTGTGCATCCAAAACCTTAAACCCAGTTTCATGCCAAGAGAGTCCACCATATCTACCTATGGATTGAATAAGATCCTTCAAGTAAGTTGTCATCGGTGCAAAAGCAATAAAAACTGCTCCTAAATATGTATGAACTTTTATTGTAAGGGAAAATAAGCTTTGTACGATCTTGTGATGGTGGAGCAATAAAAGCGACAGACTGTATAATAAAGGTCGCTATCACAAGGGGCAATATAAAGTGACATTCCTTTACATTAAGGGCTTGCACATTCAAAAACAAAAAGCATATGAAAACCTCTGCTTCCCTCTGCGAAGGGCCTATCTTTTACTTTATGTATTTACTTTCATGCAAGAGTCAATAGTATTCTTCTCTATTCCGTTTTATTTTCTCTTTTGGCAAACATCATGTGGTGGGGATTGATCCATGCATATATATCCAGTTGAATGTAGGCGATCATGAGTTATTATTGTTGACATTATCCTTGAGGTAAATACGTTGGGAGGCAAAATTATAAGCCCCTATCTTTCTATGTGTTCGACTGAAACTTTTGCCCCGTAAGAATGACGTGAGTGTCAGCAATCATAGAAGACTAAATGATAGTTGAGTATGTGAACTTGCTAATCAAAGCTCTTACATAGACTCTTTCTGATAATATGATGAAAAGCAATTGCTCCAGTGACTGAGATCATAGTGTGTTAGTTTTCAATTTGGTTTATGGTTCATATTTTAACTTGTGGATGAATTGTCACTTTTTCATGAGAAGTTTTATGATGATATATTGCTGTTATAATAAAGATCATGATGCTTCATGTCTGTATTTCGACGTCTCCCTCTCTAAACATGTGGTCATGATTATCAATTCTGACTTTTCGCTTGAGGGCAAGCGAGGTCTAAGCTTGGGGGAGTTGGTACGTCCAATGTGCATCACGATTTCCTACTATTATTTTGTTTTTATCATTATTTCACTTTATGGTACAATTCTTATGCCTTTTCTCTCTTAATTTGCAAGATTCACATGAAGAGGGAGAATGCCGGCAGTTGGAATTCTGGACCTGAAATAGCCACATCAGAGATACCTAATCTACAGAGCTCCAATTGACCTGAAATTTCACGGAGATTTTTTATTGAATATATAAAAAATACTGGGGAAAATAGATATAAGAGGGGACCCACCAGTTGCCTAGGCCACGCCCTGATGCCTTGTGGGCCCACAGCTGGCTTCTGGCCCCCTCCTTCTGTTATATGAAGCCATTTGCCCTAGAAAAAAATCAAGAGAAGACTTTCGGGACAAAGTGCCGCCGTCTCGAGGCGGAACCTGGGCAGGAGCTATTTTGCTCTCCAGTGGAGCAATATCGCCGGGGATACTTCCCTCCGGGAGGGGGAAATCGAAGCCATCGACATCACCAATGATCCTCTCATCGTGGGAGGATCGATCTTCATCAACATCGTCACCAGCATCATCTCATCTCAAACCCTAGTTCATCTCTTGTATTCAATCTTTGTCTCAAAACCTCAGATTGGTACCTGTGGGTTGCTAATAGTGTTGATTACATCTTGTAGTTGATGCTAGTTGGTTTATTTGGTGGAAGATTATATGTTCAGATCCTTAATGCTATTCAATACCCCTCAGATCTTGAACATGAATATTCCGTAAGGGGCTGATTTGGATCCACATGTTTCATGATTTGGTTAGAGTTATCTTAATTCTTCTTTCGTAGTTGCGGATGCTTGTGAGAGGGGGTAATCATAAGTGGGAGGCTTGTTCAAGTAAGAACATCAGCCAAGCACCGGTCCACCCACATATCAAATTATCAAAGTAGCAAATGCGAATCAAACGAACATGATGAAAGTGACTAGATGAAATTCCCCTGTGTCCTCGAGAACGCTTTGCTTATTATACGAGTTCGTTCCGGCTTGTCCTTTGCTACAAAAAGGATTGGGCCACGTTGCTGCACTTTTGTTACTATTACTACTTGTTACTTGTTACAAATTATCTTGCTATCAAAACTATCTGTTACCGCTACTTTCAGTACTTGCAGAGAATACCTTGCTGAAAACCGCTTGTCATTTCCTTCTGCTCCTCGTTGCGTTTGACACTCTTACTTATCGAAAGGACTACGATTGATCCCCTATACTTGTGGGTCATCACTCCTCGATGTTCTTGGAGTTCTATCCGATGTAATCTTCTTTTGCGGTGTGTTTGTTGGGATCCGATGAATTGTGAGTTTATGATCAGATTATTCATGAGAAATATTTGAGTCTTCTCTGAACTCTTTTATGCATGATTATTATAGCTTTGTATTTCTCCCCGATCTATCGATTTGGTTTGGCCAACTAGATTTGTTTATCTTGCAATGGGAGAGGTGCTTTGTGATGGGTTCAATCTTGTGGTGCTCAATCCCAGTGACAGATATGGACATGCCACGTATTTGTATTGTTGCCATTAAGGATAAGAAGATGGGGTTTCATATTGCTTGAGTTTACTTTGTCTACATCATGTCATCTTGCTTAAGGTGTTACTCTGTTTCATACTTAATACCCTAGATGTATGCTGGATAGCGGTCGATGGGTGGAGTAATAGTAGTAGATGCAGGCAAGAGTCTGTCTACTTGTCTCGGACGTGATGCCTATATACATGATCATTGCCATGAATCCGTCATAATTATTTGCTTTTCTATCAATTGCCCAACAGTAATTTGTTTACCCACCGTATGCTATGTGTTCGAGAGAGAAGCCTCTAGTGAAAACTATGGCCCCCGGGTCTACTTTTATCATATATTAAAATCAAAAATACCTTGCTGCAATTTATTTACTTTTATTTTATTTAGTATTTTAGTTTATCTATCTATCATTATCAGAATTAATCCTTGCAAATAACTACTAAGAGGATTGACAACCCTCTTATTTGAGTTGGGTGCAAGTGTTTGTTTTTGTGTTTGCGGGTGCTGCTAATGGGATTTTGCGTGGTTCTCCTACTGGATTGATAACCTTGGTTCTTAACTGAGGGAAATACTTATCTCTACTATATTGCATCATCCCCTCCTCTTCAGGGAAATACCAACGCAGTCTACAAGTAGCATTATCTTCATGACAAACTCAAGTCTATCGAAAACGGATTTTGTATGCATCATCTATTGTGTTTTCGATTTTGAAGTTTTTGCCGGTAATTCACTAACGATTTGACAGCTCTTGTCGTTAGCTTTCTATCAAGCTTGAGTTCGCCGAAATTAGAGTTCGTTTGTAGAAGTTATGGAAGTTTTGATCTTACTTGCTTTCCTCCTTTGTGTTCTGGCTCTTCCTGAAGGTAATTAGCGGTAGTACCGCTGGCTACCACGGTAGTACCGCTTGTGCGATATTTCCGCTGGTGTGCCGCAGCTACTACCGGAAGGTTTTCTGTTACCCTTCTGAAATTCACGGTAGTACCGTTTGTGCGGTACTTCCGCTGGAGTACCGCGTGTACAACCGTGGATTTCTCTGTTATCCTTCTTGGAATTCGAGGTAGTACCGCTTGGTCCTAGAGGTAGTACTGCTTGTGAGGTACATCCGCTGGAGTACCGCGCGCAATTCCGTGGATGTTTCTATTACCTTCCGGCTAATTTGCGGTAGTACCACTTATTAGAGGCGGTAGTACCGCGCCGGCAGTACTACCGCTCCAGTTCCGCGCTGGTCCACTGTGGGTCTTGGCCACTACCTCTATGCTTAGTGGTAGTACCGCTTAAGCACATATAACGGTTGGATTTGTCCCCCCCACTATAAAAGAGGGTCTTCTTCCCCAATGGCCCCAACAGTTCTTGAGCACGCTTTCTCCTCCATTGTTAACCTCCAAAAGCTTTGATTTCTCTCTATTCCTCCCATGATTCTCGCTTCTTTTTTCGGAAAAAGAGATAGGAGATCTAGATCTACATTTCCACCAATCCACAACTCCTCTAAGCTGAGGGGAACCTTGTGGATCTAGATCTTGGAGTTCTTTTGTGTTCTCCTTGTTATTCCTCTCATATTCCTTCATAGCTTTCATTGCTTTGGTGGGATTTGAGAGTGAGGGACTTAAGCACTTCGTGTGTTCTTGCCATTGCATTAGTTGCATCGGTTTGAGTTCTCCACGGTGTTACGTGGAAGTGAAAGTTGAGAAGTTTATTACTCTCGAGTGTTTGGGCACCCTAGAGCTTGTGCATCTTGGGTGTTTGGGCGCCCTAGATGGTCGGTGGTGTCGTGGAGCTCAATCATTGTGGTGTAAAGCTCCGGACAAGCTTCGGGGTCTCCAATTAAGTTGTGGAGATTGCCTCAAACAATTTGTACGGGTTCGGTGACCGCCCTCAAGGGTCCATTAGTGGAATTATGGCACCTTGCATTGTGCGAGGGCGTGAGGAGAATATCGTGGCCCTAGTGGCATTTTGGGGAGCATTGTGCCTCCACACCGCTCTAACGGAGATTAGCATCCGCAAGGGTGTGAACTTCGGGATACATCATCGTCTCCGCATGCCTCGGTTATCTCTTACCCGAGCCTTTTACTTGTGCACTTACTTTGTGATAGTCATAGTGGTTTATGGTATATATCTTGCTATCACATAGTTGTTTATCTTGCTTAGCATAAGTTGTTGGTGCACTTAGTTGAGCCTAGTATATTTAGTTTTGTGCTTTTCAAATTAAATGCTAGTTTTATTCCGCATTTGTTCAAGCCTAAAGCATGGTTATTTTTAAACTGTCCATTCACCCCCCCCCCTCTAGGCGACATCCACGTCCTTTCAATTGGTATCGGAGCCTCGTCTCTCATTATTAGGCTTCAATGCCTAGAGAGTAAAGATGTCGACTAGGAGATTAGGATTCTTTGACACTCTTAGTTTCGATGGCACAAATTTTGATGTTTGGGTTATTCGCGTGCTTAACCTCTTTTGGGTCATGGACTCAAATTTAGAGTGAATTGTAGATATGGGTTTTTCTCCTCCAAACGATCCTCAACACCTATCTTTAGAGGATGAGAAAAACTCATATCTCAATGCTCAAGCTTCTAATGTGCTTTTCAATGCTTTGAGTAATGTAGTTATATTTCAACTCATGTCGTTTCGGGATGCTCATGAGTTGTGGACAAAGCTTCAAGATAAATATGGTGTGTCCAAGATTTGTGGAGATGATTGTTCTCCCTCCATCTCCGATCGTTTAGAGCTCTCAACTTCTTCTAGTTCACCAACATGTGGATTTCCACAAGGTAATGATATGGTGAGTAGTCTTATTCATTGCAATGATGATAGTGGGCTTATTGTTGATGATCCTTCATCGCTATCTTATTGCAATGCTTTCATCTTTGGACTTTAACACTTCACCCTACATGTTTCTCATGCTTGTGTTGATAGTCCTTGCAATCATGTACAAATGGCTTGACTAAACCTCATGATGAATGCTTGCTATGTCTTGTTGCCATGATAAAAATGCCTCTATTTCCTCGAGTTATTGTGCTAACAATGTAGAGGAAAACCAACACTCCATCGAACACGATGTGGTCTTGAATGGTGCTTTAGGGGATCCTGCATCATCTTCTCTTACTTCTCACTTTTTCCTTATGGCTAAGGCTTCAAAGGTATCTTTGTTGGGACCGAGAGTATATCGACCAGAGGAGGGGTGAATGGGAGATTCAAAAATTCTTCTGAATGTTTTGCCTCGAGCCCAAACACAGCAGCGGAAATAACTTGAATGAAATGAAACTTAAGTAGGTATCCTACTGAGGTACAAATCTTTCGATATAGGAAGCAATGATAGTTCAAGCATAGTAGACTACGGGCTTGACTATCACGATGGTTATGCAGTACACAAATAGTTGGAGAAACATGAAAGGAAACTAAACATAAACAACTAGGCAAATGCTATCTGAAAGGAATGCACAGAGATATTGCACGAAATATAAGTGAGATATAAAGCAGTTCTCAAGCAAAAGATAAATGATCAATGAGTAAAAAGGTACACCATCATCACAAAGCATGAAGGATAATCCCTGAAAGCTATATAGAGAGATAGATGAACCAGTGGTGCTCGATGGAGACAGGAGAATTTGGTAGACCAGTTCGCCCTTCTGCCAAAGGACTACGTCTGGTTGGAGGGACTTATGATTGAACACAGGAGCAAACCTCTCTCCGTCCTATTCTCCTTCAACTAGGAGCTGATCAGACTCCAGTTGATTTTACTCATGGTAGATGCTTATCGGCGATCTATAAACCTTCGACAGACTTCCTTGCGAACCACAACGACTCTTGGTTGCTGAAGATCTTGCTCAGTGAAGACAACAACTCTTTAACACTCGAGCCAACACCTATCCGTCTAGAGAGTGCGCAACTCTCAAGAGTAATAGGTACAAGAACACTAACTCAGAACTACTGTGATGCTCAATGATACGTCCAATTTGCATCATGATTTCCTACTGTTATTTATTATGTTTTTGATCATTATTTCACTTTATGGTACAATTCTTATGCCTTTTCTCTCTTAATTTGCAAGATTTACATGAAGAGGGAGAATGCCGGCAGCTGGAATTCTGGACCTGAAATAGCCACATCAGAGATACCTATTCTACAGAGCTCCAATTGACCTGAAATTTCACGGAGATTTTTTATTGAATATATAAAAAATACTAGAGAAAAGAAATACCAGAGGGGACCCACCAGTTGCCCACAAGGCAACAGGGCGCGCCCTGATGCCTTGTGGGGCCCACAGCTGGCCTCTGGCCCCCTCCTTCTGCTATATGAAGCCATTTGCCCTAGAAAAAAATCAAGAGAAGACTTTCGGGATGAAGCGCCGCCGTCTCGATACGGAACCTGGGCAGGAGCTATTTTGCTCTCTGGCGGAGCGATTCCGCCGGGATACTTCCATCCGGAAGGGGGAAATCGAAGCCATCGACATCACCAACGATCCTCTCATCTTGGGAAGAACAATCTTCATCAACATCTTCACCAGCACCATCTCATCTCAAATCCTAGTTCATCTCTTGTATTCAATCTTTGTCTCAAAACCTCAGATTGGTACATGTGGGTTGCTAGTAGTGGTGATTACATCGTGTAGTTGATGCTAGTTGGTTTATTTGGTGGAAGATTATATGTTCAGATCCTTAATGCTATTCAATACCCCTCTGATCTTGAACATGAATATGATTTGTGAGTAGTTACTTTTGTTCTTGAGGACATGGGAGAAGTCTTGTCATAAGTAATCATGTGAATTTGGTATTCGTTCGATATTTTGATGATATGTATGTTGTTGCTTCCTTTAGTGGTGTCGTGTGAACGTCGACTACATGACACTACACCATCTTTGGGCCTAAGGGAAGACATTGTGGAGTAGTAATTAGATGATGGGTTGCTAGAGTGGCGGAAGCTTAAACCCTAGTTTATGCGCTATTCCGTAAGGGGCTGATTTGGATCCATATGTTTCATGCTGTGGTTAGAGTTATCTTAATTCATCTTTCGTAGTTGCGGATGCTTGCGTGAGGGGGTAATCATAAGTGGGAGGCTTGTTCAGGTAAGAACAGCACCCAAGCACCGGTCCACCCACATATCAAATTATCAAAGTAGCAAACGCGAATCAAACAAACATGATGAAAGTGACTAGATGAAATTCCCATGTGTCCTCGAGAACACTTTGCTTATTATATGAGTTCGTTTCGGCTTGTCCTTTGCTACAAAAAGGATTGGGCCACCTTTCTGCAATTTTTGTTACCGTTACTACTTGTTACTTGTTATGAATTATCTTGCTATCAAAACTATCTGTAACCGCTACTTTTAGTACTTGCAGAGAATACCTTGCTGAAAACCGCTTGTCATTTCCTTCTGCTCCTCGTTGGGTTAGACACTCTTTCTTATCGAAAGGACTATGATTGATCCCCTATACTTGAGGGTCATCATGACTCTTTTCTGGCGCCGTTGCCAGGGAGTGAAGCGCCTTTGGTGAGTGGAATTTGGTAAGGAAACATTTATATTACGTGCTGAAATTTACTGTCACTTGTCACTATGGAAAGTAATCCTTTGAGGGGCTTGTTCGGGGTATCTTCACCTCGACCAGAATCAATAAGAGTTTCTCCTCAACCTATTGAACCTACTGAAAATATTTATTATGAAATTCCTTTGGGTATGATAGAGAAACTGTTAGCTAATCCTTATGCAGGAGATGGAACGGTACATCCTGATATGCACTTGATCTATGTGGATGAAATTTGTGGATTGTTTAAGCTTACAGGTTTATCCGGAGATGGAGTTAAGAAGAATGTATTCCCTTTATCTTTGGAGGGAAAGGCATTGACATGGTATAGGCTATGTGATGATACTAAAACATGGGACTGGAACCGGTTGAAGCTAGAATTCCACCAGAAATTTTATCCTATGCATTTGGTTCATCATGATCGGAATTATATATACAATTTTTGGCCTCGTGAAGGAGAAAGTATCTCTCAAGCTTGGGGGAGGCTTAAGTATATGTTGCACACATGCCCCAATCATGAGCTCTCAAGAGAAATAATTCTTCAAAACTTTTATGCTCGGCTTTCTCATAATGATCAATCCATGCTCGATACTTCTTCTGATGGTTCCTTTATGAAGAGAACTATTGAGTCCAGATGGGATCTTCTTGAAAGAATTAAACACAATTATGAAGATTGGGAAATCGACAAAGGTAATGAGCAGGTATAAATCTTGAGTTTGATTGTGTTAAATCTTTTATGGAAACTGATGCTTTTCGTAAGTTTAGTACTAAATATGGACTCGACTCCGAGATAGTAGCTACCTTTTGAGAATTTTTTGCTGCTCATGTTGATCTCCCTAAGGAAAAATGGTTTAAATATCACCCACCTATTGAATTGAATGAAGAACCTGTTAGTGTTAAAGAAGAAACAATTGTTTACCATGTTGATCCAGTTGTGCCTACTGCTTATATTGAGAAACCCCCTTTCCCTGTTAGGATTAAGGAACATGCTAAAGCCTCAACTGTGGTTAATAAGATTAATATTAGAGCACCTAGACCTTCTGAACAAATTAAAGTTGAACCTAGTGTTGCAATGGTTAAAGATCTTTTGGTTGATAATATAGATGGACATGTCATATATTTCTGTGATGAAGCAACTAGAATTGCTAAGCCAGACCCTAAAGATAAAAACAAACCTGTAGTTGGCATGCCTGTTATTTCTGTTAAAATTGGAGATCATTGCTATCATGGTTTATGTGATATTGGTGCTATTGTGAGTGCTATTCCGTTTACTCTCTATCAAGAAGTCATGAATGATATTGCACCTGTTGAGATTGAAGATATTGATGTTACTATTAAGCTTGCGAACAGAGAGACTATTTCACCACTTGGGATTGTTAGAGATGTTGAAGTCTTGTGTGGTAAGATCAAATACCCTACTGATTTTCTTGTTCTTGGATCACCACAAGATGATTTTTGTCCCATTATATTTGGTAGACCCTTCTTGAATACCGTTAATGCTAAGATTGATTGCACTAATTAAATTGTTAGTGTTAATTTTGGTGAGATGTCTCATGAGCTTAATTTCTCTAAGTTTCGTAGACAACCTCATGATAAAGGATTACCTAGTAAAGATGAAATTATTGGTCTTGCCTCTATTGATGTGCCTCCTACTGATCCATTAGAACAATATTTGCTTGGGCATGAGAATCACATGAGTATGAATGAAAGAAATGAAATAGATGAATTATTCTTTAAACAAGCACCTATCCTGAAACATAATTTGCCTATTGAAATCTTGGGAGATCCACCTCCACCCAAGGGTGATCCTGTGTTTGAATTGAAGCAATTACCTGATACTCTTAAATATGCTTATCTTGCTGAAAAGAAGATATATCCTTTTATTATTAGTGCTAACCTTTCAGAGCATGAAGAAAAGAGATTACTTAAAACTCTGAGGAAGCACCGTGCCGCTATTGGATATACTCTTGATGATCTTAAGGGCATTAGTCCCACTTTATGTCAGCATAAAATTCATATGAAGCCAGATGCTAAACCCGTTGTTGATCATCAAAGAAGGCTGAATCCTAGAATGAAGGATGTGGTAAGAACTGAAATATTAAAGCTTCTGGAAGCAGGTATAATTTACCCCATAGATGATAGTAGATGGGTAAGTTCTGTTCATTGTGTTCCTAAAAATGAGGTATTACCGTTGTTCCTAATGATAAAAATGAACTTATCCCACAAAGAATTGTAACTGGTTATAGGATGGTAATTGATTTTAGAAATTAAATAAAGCTACTAGAAAAGATCATTATCGCTTGCCTTTTATTGATCAAATGTTAGAAAGATTGTCTAAGCATACACACTTTTGCTTCCTAGATGGTTATTCTGGTTTATCTCAAATACCTGTGTCACCTGAAGATCAAGAGAAAACCATCTTTACTTGTCCTTTCGGAACTTATGCTTATCGTCGTATACCTTTTGGTTTATGTAATGCACCTGCTACCTTTCAAAGATGTATGACTGCTATATTCTCTAATTTTTGTGAAAAGATTGTTGAGGTTTTCATGGATGATTTCTCCGTTTACGGAACTTCTTTTGATGATTGCTTGAGCAACCTTGATCGAGTTTTGCAAAGATGTGAAGAAACTAATCTTGTCTTGAATTGGGAGAAGTGCCACTTTATGGTGAATGAAGGTATAGTCCTTGGGCATAAAATTTCTGAAAGAGGTATTGAAGTTGATAAAGCTAAAGTTGATGCTATTGAGAAAATGCCATGTCCGAAAGATATCAAAGGTATAAGAAGTTTCCTTGGTCATGTTGGTTTCTATAGAAGGTTTATAAAAGACTTCTCTAAGATTTCTAGACCTCTTACCAATCTCTTGCAAAAAGAAGTTCCATTCGTTTTTGATGATGATTGTGTAGAAGCCTTTGAAATACTTAAGAAAGCCTTAATTTTTGCACCTATTGTTCAACCACCTAATTGGAACCTACCCTTTGAAATTATGTGTGATGCTAGTGATTATGCTGTTGGTGCTGTTCTAGGACAAAGAGTTGATAAGAAATTAAATGTTATCCATTATGCTAGTAAAACTCTAGACAGTGCTCAAAGAAATTATGCTACTACCGAGAAAGAGTTTTTAGCAGTTGTGTTTGCATATGATAAATTTAGATCTTACATTGTTGATTCCAAAGTTACTGTTCACACTGATCATGCTGCTATTAAATATCTTATGGAAAAGAAAGATGCTATACCTAGAGTTATTAGGTGGGTTCTTTTGCTATAAGAATTTGATTTTCATATTGTTGATAGAAAGGGAGCTAAGAATCCTGTAGCAGATAACTTGTCTAGAATGGAAAATGTTCTTGATGACCCACTTCTTATTAATGATGATTTTCCTGATGAACAATTAGCTGTGATAAATGCTTCTCGTAATACTCCTTGGTATGCAGACTATGCTAATTACATTGTTGCTAAATACATACCACCTAGCTTTACATACCAACAAAAGAAAAAGTTTTTCTTTGATTTAAGACATTACTTTTGGGATGACCCACACTTACATAAAGAAGGATTAGATGGTATTATTAGACATTGTGTACCTGAGCATGAACAGGAACAAATCCTATGTAAGTGTCACTCCGAGGCATATGGAGGACACCATGCGGGAGATCGAACCACACACAAGGTACTACAATCTGGTTTTTATTGGCCTACTCTTTTCAAGGATGCACGTAAGTTTGTCCTTTCTTGTGATGAATGTCAAAGAATTGGTCTAAGAAACTTGACGATGCATTATGGGCTTATAGAACTGCATATAAAAATCCTATGGGTATGTCTCCGTATAAAATGGTTTATGGAAAAGCATGTCATTTACCTCTTGAGTTAGAACATAAAGCTTATTGGGCAATTAAAGAACTTAACTATGATTTTAAACTTGCCGGTGAGAAGAGGTTATTTGATATTAGCTCTTTAGATGAATGGAGAACCCAAGCTTATGAAAATGCCAAGCTGTTTAAAGAAAAAGTTAGAAGATGGCTTGACAAAAGAATTCAAAAACGGGAATTCAACATAGGTGATCATGTTCTATTATACAATTCTCGTTTAAGATTTTTTGCAGGAAAACTTCTCTCCAAATGGGAGGGGCCATATGTCATCGAAGAAGTTTATCGCTCTGGAGCCATCAAAATAAACAATTCCGAAGGCAATAATCCAAGAGTGGTGAATGGACAAAGAATCAAACACTATATTTTAGGTACTCCCATTAATGTTGAAACTATTATTATTGAAACAATCACACCGGAGGAACACATCAAAGAGTCCTTCCGGAACGCTCCAGAACCCTGAAAAGGGGTAGGTATGTGATACGGTAAGTAAACCGACTCCAAAAATTCAATGAAATTAATTTCTGTCAGTTTTGGAATATTAGAAAAATGACAAAAATAAGAAACAACCGAGGGGACCCACGTGTCGCCCACAAGGCAACAGGGCGCGACCCCCCCGGGGCGCGCCGTGGTACCTTGTGGGCCCCACGTGTGCCTTCCCGACTCCGTTTTCTTCCTGTATGCTTGTTTTGCAAGATAAAAATTATTTATATATACTCCCGTATGTTTTGACCATCGTATCGCAAGTTTCTCCTCTGTTGTTGTTTCGGGCTATTTTTCTGACAGATCTAGGTCGCCATGACATCTCCAAGCTCGTCCAAAGACAAGTTCTATGAGAAGGTCATCAATCCGTACCTACCGGAGGTGATGAAGCACCCTCAAGCCATCGAGATGCGTGAGGGGGTGCTCCACATCCGGGACGTTCAAGGACCTAAGAAGACCGGGCGCGAGAAGGCCAGGCTGGAAGCGGTGGAACAGGAGATCTTCAAGTGCCAGGGCATGGTGGAGCGCGAACTCTGTGCTAACCACTCCATGATCACGGAATTCATCCATGAGCACAAGGTGGACGGCAAGAATATTGGGGACGTCATCTTCAAGCTCAATGATCGGATTGATTATCTTTAGGCCCAAATATATGATCTACAAAACCAAAATTTTGAGTATGAGGCCAAGTTCAAAGGTATGAGTTTTGCTGCAAATTTCAGGACTCCGGAAACACGTTCGTCCTTTTATGATGGAGAGCCTATGCCTTGGAAGATGGAGGACAAGCCCACCACCTCACCATCACCACCATCACCGAAGAAGGAGACTTGAGTACACGGGTATGGGCACTCCCCTTGGCTTGTGCCAAGCTTGGGGGAGGCGCCCCGATATCGTATCACCATCACTTTTTCATCATGATTATCTATCTTAGTTCGATCCTTAGTCATTTCATGATTTAGAGGAATAAAATTTTAGTATGATTTAGTTTCGAGTGTTTGCTTTGTGATCTATTTATCTATGTAATCGTGTGTGAAAGTTATATAATAAAGAGTAGTTTGAGTTGAGTGTTTTGCTTTTGAAGATCCAATCTTAGAAATAAAGAAAGAATAAAAATAAGATCATATGCTAATCCTATGGGGAGTGATGACTTCACATAAAAGAAGTATAATTGATAAAACTTGTTGGAAGTTGACAAACATAGCATTGGTCATTGTAGCAATTCATGAAAAAGTAATAAAGGCAGAGAGGTCACACATATAAATACACTATCTTGGACATCCTTTATGATTGTGAGCCCCCATCAAATATTCTATGTCAATTAGTTGACGCTGGACAAGGAAGACAACGTAATGGGTTATGTTTGCTTATATTCACATAGAAGTTATATTGTTTTGGATCCTCTAACATGTGGTGTTTGTCCCCTATCTTTGCTAACCAAAAATCCGCACCAAGTAGAGATACTACTTGTGCATCCAAAAACCCTTAAACCCAGTTTCATGCCATGAGAGTCCACTATATCTACCTATGGATTGAATAAGATCCTTCAAGTAAGTTGTCATCAGTGCAAAAGCAATAAAAATTGCTCCTAAATATGTATGAACTTTTATTGTAAGGGAAAATGAGCTTTGTACGATCTTGTGATGGTGGAGCAATAAAAGCGACAGACTGCATAATAAAGGTCGCTATCACAAGGGGCAATATAAAGTGACGTTCCTTTACATTAAGAGCTCACACATCCAAAAACAATAGCGCATGACAACCTCTGCTTCCCTCTGCGAAGGGCCTATCTTTTACTTTATGTATTTACTTTCATGCAAGAGTCAATAGTATTCTTCTCTATTCCGTTTTTATTTTCTCTTTTGGCAAACATCATGTGGTGGGGATTGATCCATGCATATATATCCAGTTGAATGTAGGTGATCATGAGTTATTATTGTTAACATTACCCTTGAGGTAAATACGTTGGGAGGCGAATTTATAAGCCGCTATCTTTCTATGTGTTTGACTGAAACTGACGTGAGTGTCAGCAATCATAGAAGACTAAATGATAGTTGAGTATGTGAACTTGTTAATCAAAGCTCTTACATAGACTCTTTCTGATAATATGATGAATTGCAATTGCTTTAGTGACAGAGATCATAGTTTGTTAGTTTTCAATTTGGTTTATGGTTCATACTTTAACCTGTGGATGAATTGTCACGTTTTCATGAGAAGTTTTATGATGATATATTGTTGTTATAATAAAGATCATGATGCTCCATGTCCATATTTTATTTTTATCGACGTCTCTCTCTCTCTAAACATGTGGTCATGATTATCGATTTCGACTTTTCGCTTGAGGGCAAGCGAGGTCTAAGCTTGGGGGAGTTGATACGTCTAATTTGCATCATGATTTCCTACTGTTATTTATTATGTTTTTGATCATTATTTCACTTTATGGTACAATTCTTATGTCTTTTCTCTCTTAAATTGCAAGATTTACATGAAGAGGGAGAATGCCGGCAGTTGGAATTCTGGACCTGAAATAGCCACATCACAGATACCTATTCTACAGAGCTCCAAATGACCAGAAATTTCATGGAGATTTTTTTATTGAATATATAAAAAATACTGGAGAAAAGAAATACCAAAGGGGACCCACCAGTTGCCCACAAGGCAACAGGGCGCGGCCCCCCTGGGCGCGCCCTGATGCCTTGTGGGGCCCACAGCTGGCCTCTGGCCCCCTCCTTCTGCTATATGAAGCTATTTGCCCTAGAAAAAAATCAAGAGAAGACTTTCAGGACGAAGCGCCGCCGTCTCGAGGCGGAACCTGGGCAGGAGCTATTTTGCTCTCCGGCGGAGCGATTCCGCCGGGGATACTTCCCTCCGGGAGGGGGAAATCGAAGCCATCGACATCACCAACGATCCTCTCATTGTGGGAGGACCAATCTTCATCAACATCTTCAGCAGCACCATCTCATCTCAAACCCTAGTTCATCTCTTGTATTCAATCTTTGTCTCAAAACCTCATATTGGTACATGTGGGTTGCTAGTAGTGTTGATTACATCGTGTAGTTGATGCTAGTTGGTTTATTTGGTGGAAGATTATATGTTCAGATCCTTAATGCTATTCAATACCCCTCTGATATTGAACATGAATATGATTTGTGAGTAGTTACTTTTGTTCTTGAGGACATGGGAGAAGTCTTGTCATAAGTAATCATGTGAATTTGGTATTCGTTCGATATTTTGATGATATGTATGTTGTTGCTTCCTTTAGTGGTGTCGTGTGAACGTCGACTACATGACACTTCACCATCTTTGGGCCTAAGGGAAGGCATTGTGGAGTAGTAAATAGATGATGGGTTGCTAGAGTGACAGAAGCTTAAACCCTAGTTTATGCGCTATTTCGTAAGGGGCTGATTTGGATCCATATGTTTCTTGCTATGGTTAGAGTTATCTTAATTCTTCTTTCGTAGTTGCAGATGGTTGCGAGAGGGGGTAATCATAAGTGGGAGGCTTGTTCAAGTAAGAACAGCACCCAAGCACCGGTCCACCCACATATCAAATTATCAAAGTAGCGAACGCGAATCAAACAGACATGATGAAAGTGACTAGATGAAATTCCCATGTGTCCTCGAGAACGCTTTTCTTATTATACGAGTTCGTTCTGGCTTGTCCTTTGCTACAAAAAGGATTGGGCCACCTTGCTGCACTTTTTGTTACCGTTACTACTTGTTACTTGTTATGAATTATCTTGCTATCAAAACTATCTGTTACCACTACTTTCAGTACTTGCAGAGAATACCTTGCTGAAAACCGCTTGCCATTTCCTTCTGCTCCTCATTGGGTTCGACACTCTTACTTATCGAAAGGACTATGATTGATCCCCTATACTTGTGGGTCATCACTCAACCACTGTCTAAGTTTTGGTTCTTGGTTTTCTCTCGGTGGATTTTAAACTCAAATCTCTCTAAGAGGGGATGCTCAATCAATCTTCTCAGAAATCTTAAGCGGAGCTGCCAACGGACAATGTTGGAGCGGGGTGGCTATTTATAGCTGCAGCCTTCCCTGATGGGAAATGACCAGAATGGACATGCGGGACAGCCAATGGCCGAACGACACGAGTCCAACGGTCTGAAATTTGACCACAACGGTAACATTCCTTGCAGAGCAAGAAATTCTAACTCCTCAGTCCGAAAGATATCTCCTGCAGCACCGAAGAACTACGTCTTCTATTGATAGGTAATCATTCAGAGCATGAAGAGATTTCTCTTGGTCTTGCATAGAGTTTGGGCTAAGCATCACAGCGGATCTGAGCTTTGAGAACCTATACCCCTCTTAATAGTACGGAGGTCCTATGACTCAAGAAAGAGAAGAACGACAAAAATGAATGCTACATCTTCATTTTGCCTTCGACCTCCTTAGCTGCAGTCAATTTCTTCGGACGAACACCAAACCAATTGCTTCATATCAGCAATAGATTTTAAGGGGTTAACTTCTTCATGTCAATCTTCTCGCCTGAACGGCCTTGAGAGATATGACTGAATCTTCTATGCATCCCAATTATCCTCCGGTGAAGTTCCTCGAACTTGACACCAAAGATGGCATTCTCTTCGGTTCTGCATGGACTATTTCTCTCTGTGTGCACTAGCAAACAAATCAGTCCATGCTTGTTTCTGTCAACAATCTCCAAAACACAAGAGGGCAATTATTGCACCAACAATCTCCTACTTTGGAACCCAATACATCTAGTGATGTTGAGGATGAGGTTGAGGATAATGATGAAGAGAATGATAGTGTTGCTTCCTTAAATATTAAAGGTGAAATTATCTTCCAAGCTCTTCATTAGAATAAAATTTCTCATTCTAACTTCTTGCAAATCATGTCTATTGCCATTGAGGGCAAGAATTACATTGATGAGTTGGAAGCTCATCTCGAGGAGCATGAAGACACCATTGAGAAAATGGAAGGTCATGAGCGTGATTATGCAAATGAGATCGTGGATCTATCCCAAGCTCTTGAAGAAGAACAAACCACCAAGGAATCTCTTGAGGAGACTTTTACTCCAGAATTATAAAAAATAAAGAAATCCCATGATAGAGCCCTTGAGGTGGCTAAGGATTTCAAAATAAAAAATGATAAGCTTGAAGTTGCACATGCTAAACTCCTTGAGGACTTTGAGCACCTCAAAAATGACTCAAGGGTCATTAAGGGTGAGCTCATCGAACTCACCGAGTCTCGTGCACAACTTAAAGCTTCATATTTAAAAGAGGTTGCCAAAGTGCCTTCTGATACGTCTCCAACATATCTATAATTTTTTATTGTTCCATGCTATTATAGTATCAATCTTGGATGTTTTTATATGCAATTATATATCATCTTTTGGGACTAACCTATTAACCTAGTGCCCATTGCTAGTTGTTGTTTTCTGCTTGTTTTTGGTTTTTCGGGAAATCAGTACCAAACAAAGTCCAAATGCCACTAAACTTTTTGGAGATTTTTTCTGGACAAAAGAGACCCTGGAGACTTGGAGAGGAGGCCAGAAGGTTCACGAAGCCTCCACAAGGGAATAGGGCGCTGATACGTCCAATTTGCATCATGATTTCCTACTAATAATTAATATGTTTATGATCATTATTTCACTTTATGGTACAATTCTTATGCCTTTTCTCTCTTATTTTGCAATATTCACATGAAGAGGGAGAATGCCGGCAGCTGGAATTCTGGACCGAAAAGGGGTGAAACAGAGATGGCTATTCTACACAACTCCAAATGACCTGAAAAATTTACGGAGAATTATTTTGGAATATATAAAAAATACTGGCGAAAGAATCAACAGAAGGGGGCCCACAAGGAAGCCACAAGCCTGGGGGGCGCGCCCTACCCCCCTAGGCGCGCCCCCCGAGCTTGTGGGGCCCCTTTTTCTGCTATATGAAGCCATTTGCCCTAGAAAAAAAATCAGAAGAAGACTTTTGGGACGAAGCGCCGCCGTCTCGAGGCGGAACCTGGGCAGGAGCTATTTTGCTCTCCGACAGAGCAATTCCGCCAGGAATACTTCCCTCCGGGAGGGGGAAATCGAAGCCATCGACATCACCAACGATCCTCTCATCAAGGGAGGACCAATCTTCATCAACATCTTCACCAGCACCATCTCATCTCAAACCCTAGTTCATCTCTTGTATTCAATCTTTGTCTCAAAACCTTAGATTGGTACATGTGGGTTGCTAAGAGTGTTGATTACATCTTGTAGTTGATGCTAGTTGGTTTATTTGGTGGAAGATTATATGTTCAGATCCTTAATGCTATTCAATACCCCTCTAATCTTGAACATGAATATGATTTGTGAGTCGTTACTTTTGTTCTTGAGGACATGGGAGAAGTCTTGTCATAAGTAATCATGTGAATTTGGTATTCGTTCGATATTTTGATGCTATGTATGTTGTCCTTCCTTTAGTGGTGTCGTGTGAACGCCGACTACATGACACTTCACCATCTTTGGGCCTAAGGGAAGGCATTGTGGAGTAGTAATTAGATGATGGGTTGCTAGAGTAACAGAAGCTTAAACCCTAGTTTATGCGCTATTCCGTAAGGGGCTGATTTGGATCCATATGTTTCATGCTATGGTTAGAGTTATCTTAATTCTTCTTTCGTAGTTGCGGATGCTTGTGAGAGGGGGTAATCATAAGTGGGAGGCTTGTTCAAGTAAGAACAGCACCCAAGCACCGGTCCACCCACATATCAAATTATCAAAGTAGTGAACGCGAATCAAACAAACATGATGAAAGTGACTAGATGAAATTCCCATGTGTCCTTGAGAACGCTTTGCTTATTATAAGAGTTCGTTCCGGCTTGTCCTTCGCTATAAAAAGGATTGGGCCACCTTGCTGCACTTTATTATATTTTTTACTTGTTACTTGTTACGAATTATCTTGCTATCAAAACTATCTGCTACCGCTACTTTCAGTACTTGCAGAGAATACCTTGCTGAAAACCGCTTGTCATTTCCTTCTGCTCCACGTTGGGTTCGACACTCTTACTTATCGAAAGGACTATGATAGATCCCCTATAATTGTGGGTCATCAAGACTCTTTTCTGGTGCCGTTGCCGGGGAGTGAAGCGCCTTTGGTGAGTGGAATTTGGTAAGGAAACATTTATATTACGTGCTGAAATTTACTGTCACTAGTCACTATGGAAAGTAATCCTTTGAGGGGTTTGTTCGGGGTATCTTCACCTCGACCGGAAGCATTGAGAGTTTCTCCTCAACCTATTGAACCTACTGAAAATATTTATTATGAAATTCCTTTGGGTATGGTAGAGAAACTGCTAGCTAATCCTAATGCAGGAGATGGAACGGTGCATCCTGATATGCACTTGATATATGTGGATCAAATTTGTGGATTGTTTAAGCTTGCAGGTCTATCCGGAGATGGAGTTAAGAAGAAAGTATTCCCTTTAACTTTGGAGGGAAAGGCATTGACATGGTATAGGCTATCTGATGTGTGGCACCCCAGCTCAGAGTCACCGGAGCACCCCGTATTCCAGCCCAGAGATCAAGTCTTCTGGAATACGGCACTGCTTGGCATGGAACAAATCAGCTCTTTATTACTAATAAATGGAGTACAAAGGTTTGAGATATTACAAAGGGTTGCCTCGGCAAAGCTACGCTTGCTATAATAATTCTATGCTAGCAGCGGCTCGAATCCTGGCAGCAGAATTACGGCGTCGAAATGGACACCACTCCGCACGGACTCTGGCTGGGACACATCCTAGCTCGCAACTCAAACATCTCCACTAAGCAAACATGGCAGCACCTGCAAACTGGCATGACACGCCAGGTGAGTACTTTGAATGTACTCGCAAGCTCGCAACAATCAAGAGCATCAAGGCATAACAATGTCACAGCAATCATGCTTAAACCAGATTCAAATGCTACTAAAAGGGTGGAAGAAAATAATATCATACTGTTGCTACGAATATCAATCTTGCTACTATTATGGAACCACTTTGCCATGAGCCACATAGTTGAACCACTTGTTCTCGTGACCAGCTCATGGTCACCTTAAGAACTTCTGACAATCATCCCCGTGAATCATCCTCAATAGTTACCAGCGGTTCTCAGCAATCGGTCACCTAACTATACTGAGACGAGTTCTTCCATTATTAACACGTCATTCCCTCATTGGTGTTGATTAGACAGTGTGACTTAGTATGAACTGTGTCCAATACCGTGGACGCAGCTATTCGAATAGATTCTTACACTCTGCAGAGGTTGCGCACTTTACCCACACTATGAAGCGCCTGGTCCCGTACCTTGGTACACTTCCCTTCCGGGTGGACAAGTGCTGCTCCAACGAAACTTGCCTAACCCGTGACCCCTCCATCGTACCACCGACAATCATCCTCCCCCGGAGTCATGCCCTGGGTGGCCCCTGTGTCACTCTTGACACCTGCCACCGTCATGGCCAACCGACTGTCCCAAACGGGGACCTAAGCTCAAAAACCAAACTAGGCTCACAAGGTTATCGTCGTCTACCTGATCAGGGCAGCACGCACGCATAACCTCCCCTCTTTGGTGGTACCGATAAAAGAGCACGCGGTTAGACCAAGCCAAGGCCGTCCCATTCCGGCAGGTGTGGCTGCATTGGAAGGTTCGGTTCAGTGGCACTTGATCAACGATGAAGGAATTTATCCCCAAGTAATCATAGTCATCACTAACGCTCTGATATACAAGTGATCCAAGTTATCACAATAACCAACTAGAAATCCAATGAGCATCATGATCAACTGCAACTATTGATCCCATATATGCAGTACCGGAGGAATCACAAAATAATCATAGACGGTAATCTCACAGTCCAACAGCATTACCACATAAATCTGGAAATCTACTACTATCCTATAATCCCATCATCATCATGACAGTAACTTATCCAAAATCTTCAAAGTATTACATGAATTAATCCATTCATAAATAATTCATAATTAGCATTAAAATAATTATTAAACTATGATATTGCAATGCAATTATGCAAATGAGAGTTGTGGCTTGCCATGCACCAATAGAGTGTGGGAGAATACTCCTGGCCTTCGCCAACTACTCAAAACAATCTGAAAAGCATTTTTGAAAACATTTTCAAATTCCACATAAAGCATTTTCTTTGGACCAGAAAATCTAGACAACAGAGAAAAATACCAAATTTGTACAGCAACTAGAGGAGCTCAAAAGAAAAATAATGCAAAAAGAATGAACTCATTTGGACTTATGGTTTAAAAGTTATTGATGGTCAAAGTTCAGTCAAAGTTTCTGGAATTATTTGAATTAAACCGGAAAACAGAAAATCCCAGAAGCGGCCACGTCGAAGACGTAAACTGGCTAGGCGCCTCCACTTACATACCGGTTCGGGCGCGCGTGGAGTCGCCGACAGGTGGGGTCCGCTTGCCAGGTTTGAACAGAGAGGGAGAGGGAACAGAGGGCGGCGGGACTCACCGGCGAAGTTCACCGGCGTAGAGGCTGCGGCGGAGCTGGGCGAGGGCGGGGATGGATCGGGCGGACGCCGGCGAGTACTCATGTACCCGTATCTCGTCGGGAGATGACCGGACGGCATCGGCTCCTTTGTCTCAGGCGGCGGCGTGTTTCAGGGGTCGACGGATCCAGCGACTCCGGCGAGCACTCGAGCAGAGGAAGGGCTGGGGATGGTCAGTGGAGCTTCACGAGCTCACTGGTGGTCTCGGCTGGGCCTGGGGTGGACGGAGGCGAGCGGATGGAGCTGGGGCAGAGCGGCGGAGCTCTTCACCGGAGACGAAGAAGGAGGGCTCTCCGGCCTACCCTGGCGCTGCTGGTGGCGATTGAGAGGGAGAGGAGTGGAGTGGTGCAGTGAGACGAGGCCAGGGAGGGCCTTTTATAGGTGGACGGAGGGGTGGCCGAGCCGGATCCCGCCACGGTTGAGCTGGCCGGGCGAGGACGGTGAGCTGGCCGTCGCGGCGTGGGCTGAGGTGACGAGAGGGGTGGGAGAAGTCAATGAGACGGCGATGGCTCGAGGCAGAAGACGCCAGCCAGCTAGGCCACAGTGCCCGTATGGTGCACAGCGGCGGAGCTTGGCCGTGTCTGCCGGCGAGCTTCGCCGGAGGGGGAGAGAGTTCCAGGCGGGCCAGGTGGACGGCGGCGACGCGGTCGGCATGTTTGGACAAGGAGAGGCATCGCGAAGTGGCCGGAGCAGTCGCGTCCGATGCGGTCGACGTGCAGAGCATGGTTTTGGCTCGGCCAGACGCGTGGTCACCATGTGCACTGGCGCACGCGGCGCGCTCTGGCCTGCCCGGTCGTGTCCATGCAATAGTCCTTCCTTCTAGAGGCCTCCCGGTGCAGCTGGTTTGAAAGGAGGTGGCTAGGACAGCTGGCTAGGCTCCATGCAAGTTTCTGGATAGAAACTTGTGCAGCAAGTTGAGGTAAAATGGCTAGGGTTTTGGGAGTGAAAGTTTGCCGCACTGAAATGCAGTAGGAAGGTGCACATGCTGGTAAAAAATCAGACCAAATGGACATGTGTAGAGCATAGTTGCTTCACAACTGCCTCTGTGGTCCAGAAATCTTGCAGAGGATGTTGCACTCACTTGGATGGGTTCCTGGAGTTGAAACTTGGTATTTGTGGGTTATTTGATGATGCCAACATGCTATAAAAATTTCAGTCCAATTGGGTTAGTGCACAGGGTACTTCCTTCACAACACTTCCCACTAGACATGAACTGGGAGGAATTTTGTAGAGAAATTGGCTGAATGAAATGAGCCCAAAATTTGTGGAGACTGATAATATGGGTGAGATAATGTCCTGGATTAATTTCAGAATTTTTGAAGCAATATAAAATATAGTTGCCTCACAAACTGAAATTATGACCAGAATCAAAGATTGGATGTTGTGCTCACCATGAGGAGTAAATCTTGAATATTTTCACATATCCAAGGTTCACATGGTCCAAAGGATTTATGAGAATTTTCTTGGAATTTTTGGGAGAACAGAAATATAGGTTGCCTCACAACCTAGAGCTTAAAGGGTTATTCCTTTAATGGAAAAAGGAATATTAAATTGGAATAAAATTGAGATTGAGCAAGAATGGAAGTGACATGACTTGAGAGAAGCTTTTGAGAGCCTGAGTCACTTGGGAAAAAAATCAAAAAAATATTCCCAAGTTTAAGTCCATAGAGCCATTCAAAAACAAGTCCAAGCCAAATTCCAAACAAAGTTTTCAAACAAATTTTGAAAAGAAAAGCTGGAAAAAACCAGGGTGTCACAAACCTACCCCCCTTAGGTTAAATCTCGTCCTCGAGATTTGGTTGCTCAGGGAACCAGTATGAATATTCTGCCTTTAAGGAAAAACCGGTTCCAACTCGGGTATCCTTTTTCTTGATATAATGTTTCCCATGAATCTCATACGACCTGACTTTCTTACTCTGGGGTGGTTTGCTTTACCGCACCCACATTCTGACAGATCTTTCCTCGCATATCCCCCATTATGTTGACTTCGTTCTTACCATGTCTGCTGGTTCATCTGGCATATTTTTTTGACTGGAGTAAGTCATCCTCCCATAAGTCCGGAAGCGATGTTTGACGAGCATGCCCTGCTCCCGTCTGGTACCAATAAGGATTATGAACCACTTTCCTTAGTGGACACAACCCAACTGGTTATTGTATCGAGTTACAATGCTGAGAATCACAAGATTTTTCCTGGTGGGGTATGACTGTTTGCAGGGTGGTTGAATCCTCTGAGCTGACGGTTTTGTCTCCATTTTGTATTGACGATTTAGCTGCTATTCATCATATCCAAAGAAGTAATACCTTATAGCAATACCTTGACTGATGGTGGTCCTGGCAGAATAATCTTGCTCGTGACAGAGGAGTGCATGCGTGGGCATTTGATCCGAAGTTGTTGTATAGCACTGCAAGCGCCCATTCTGTCGAGATATCCATAAGTCTTGCGATACCTGATATGAAATCCTTCAATACAGAGCAAAGCGGACCACTTGGTGGTGTATTCATGATAATTGATCAGCCCATCTTAGGTATTCTTATCATGTGATTTCTGTAATGATCATCACGCCTACGTCTTCAGTCTTGCTCTTCCTTACTGTTCTGTTTCCTGATTCCTGTGCCGCGGAAAATTGGTCACGTATCCTTAACTCTTCATATGACCATGGATGTTATCAAGTGCAAAATTCCGACAAGCATGCCTGGTCCTTAACCTAGTGCAGTCACACTTATCTAGCAAGCTTTTCATCTCACAAGCTGTAGTGGTAAGGCATTGGTCCTTCGAACCCCTTGCATAAAATCGGCAGATTAACCAGTGGCCACCAGAACGGTCTTTACAACTCAGATCTGGGGCTTTTACTGGAGTAATTCAATCATGGCTCAAGACGGCTGGAAAGCAGCTCAGAGCATGAGACCATGTTGATAAAAAGAATGTAGTGGCTCCCTAAGACGGCCGAAGAACGGCTCAGAACATAGAGTCACCGCTACCAAAAGAAACTCAACAGCTGCCTGAGATGGCCGAAAAATAGCTCAGAACACAAGACAGTTGTTGAAAAGAGGAATATAATGCCGGCATCCACCCCGAACGGCTGAAGAACAGCTCAGTACACGGCTGTGGTGCCGTTTCCAAAGAAAAGCAAGCAAGGGTTCATTGGGACCATATACCAAGTTCATAAGTACCTTGATATCCACAGCCCAAAATGTGGTTCTAAATGGTCTTACTTCACAGTTTGTGAGTCCTTCCAACATGCTGATGGATATACCGGCATTCGTTCACTTGCATAACTTATGCAGATGTTGGATCCTCACCTCCCTTTGGTAGTCCGGCTCAAACATTGTTACTTCCGTATGAGTGACTGTCATGACTCGGGCAATACTCCACCATATATATAGAAGCATGTGTAGCTGAACATCTGATTCCCCGAGGAAGATCTTTGTGTCCTGACGAGCTCATATTTCTGACCGAACGATTATGACTTAGCTTCTCGAGATACACTGCCAACACACCGTGTACTAACTTATACCAGTGCTGCCAACTGTTTGTAGTACCGTGCTGAAGAAGATTGGATAGCTTGTGTTGGAAGCCATCGGGTATCGTGCTAAGGAAGACTGGGTAACTTGTGCTTGAAGCTTCTACCGGAATAGCGTGCTGGAAAAGGCTGGGTAGCGTTCCCCAGAAGCTTTCCCTCCTGGTTACTTGTCGATGAAGATTCTGTACCTTATGCTGGAAGCTTTCCCATGGTAGCTTATCAAGGAAGATAGGGTATCTTGTGCTGGAAGCCATCCATATATCGTACAGAGGAAGACTCGAAGAGCCTTGCCTCGTAAGTTTCTCCGATGGCGTATGGTGAAAGACTGGGTTACTTACGCCAGAAGTTTCTTGCTGTGCCATGCTGCTACATATATACATCCTCGCAACTCCGCTTGTTGGTTACCTATGGAAGAGTTGGCCGACTATCCTTCTTGAATTCCAACTTGTACTATAAATATATCACTGGCCTTGCACACACTGGTCTACCTGCTTGCTTAACCATTACTGCTATGACAATTGCATCACCGATGTAAACTTGACACCGATAGTCAATTCAGAATACTGTTTGCTTTCAACCAAATGCTCCCCCAGGCAATATGATCCTGAGAATCCCATACTGCTCAGCTTAACCTCCAAACACTTGCAATCCTCATTAACTCTTCATGATAGTTGATGAGCAACTTCCATAGAGAAGGTAGTATGACACCGAAGAACCAGATAAGAACAAATAAGACTATTCAAGGAAAAGCACCAAACTGGCAAAAGCACACTTTATTGCTACTCAGGGTAATTTATAGCACTTGGCACTACCACAACTCATGTAACATGAACTTCGCGGATACTTAGGTACTAGGGTTGGATGGCGGGTTGCTGGAGAGCGAAGGAGCTGGCGGAGAGGTCGACAGAGCTAAAACCATACCAAGGGCTCTCCGGGCACGAGTTGCATCTCGGACTAGCTCAGCGATGAGGACGTACTCTACGACCATGTAACGAGACATGTATGCCACCGCGACATCATCATCTGAGCGGACAAGAGGAAATCTAATCCGTCTGGGAGTGGTGGACATGGTGGGATAGTACTGGAAGGCACGATTCTCCTGCACGCATTTTCCTGATGGCGAATAATAGTGAGGCCTGCCAAAGCGGCAAGTTGGACAGCGCGATCCGGGGTAGAGGCATAACCACCATGGAGACTATAGGTGCGCTTCCCCAAAGGTAGGTCGACCGACAGAATGACATTGGCATGATACTCAAGCACCAGTCCCGCAAGCGAGGTCTGGAACACTTGGTACCTTGGCATCTCTCCACTGGGATAGAGAAGACGCCAGACATCCCAAAGCAGGGATGCAAAGCTGAGTGGTGCAGGGGCTGAGTTGTAGTCAACCGGAACGGATGCCATCTACAAAATCAACTGATTAGCGGGCCAAATCTATATGCATGCCATGCAACAAACAAATGCAACAACCAAGTGCAGCAATTCAGATGCAACACACAAGCAGGCTGGGCTCCAAACTAACGGTTTCTAACGTTCGGGTTAGCTAGGGTGTCCTATAGCCAAACTTGGCTCTGATACCAAACCTTGTGGCACCCCGGCTCAGAGTCACCGGAGCACCCCGTATTCCAGCCCAGAGATCAAGTCTTCTGGAATACGACACTGCTTGGCTCTTTATTACTAATAAATGGAGTACAAAGGTTTGAGATATTACAAAGGGTTGCCTCAGCAAAGCTACGCTTGCTATAATAATTCTATGCTAGCAGCGGCTCGAATCCTGGCAGCAGAATTACGGCGTCGAAATGGACTCCACTCTGCAGGGACTCTGGCTGGGACACATCCTAGCTCGCAACTCAAACATCTCCACTAAGCAAACATGGCAGCACCTGCAAACTGGCATGACACGCCAGGTGAGTACTTTGAATGTACTCGCAAGCTCGCAACAATCAAGAGCATCAAGGCATAACAATGTCACAGCAATCATGATTAAACTAGATTCAAATGCTACTAAAAGGGTGGAAGAAAATAATATCATACTGTTGCTACGAATATCAATCTTGCTACTATTATGGAACCACTTTGCCATGAGCCACATAGTTGAACCACTTGTTCTCGTGACCAGCTCATGGTCACCTTAAGAACTTCTGACAATCATCCCCGTGAATCATCCTCAACAGTTACCAGCGGTTCTCAGCAATCGGTCACCTAACTATACTGAGACGAGTTCTTCCATTATTAACACGTCATTCCCTCATTGGTGTTGATCAGACAATGTGACTTAGTACGAACTGTGTCCAATACCGTGGACGCGGCTATTCGAATAGATTCTTACACTCTGCAGAGGTTGCGCACTTTACCCACACTATGAAGCTCCTGGTCCCGTACCTCGGTACACTTCCCTTCCGGGTGGACCGGTGCTGCTCCAACGAAACTTGCCTAACCCGTGACCCCTCCATCGTACAACCGACAATCATCTTCCCCCGGAGTCATGCCCTGGGTGGCCCCTGTGTCACTCTTGACACCTGCCACCATCATGGCCAATCGACTGTCCCAAACGGGGACCTGAGCTCAAAACTCAAACTGGGCTCACAAGGTTATCGTCGTCGACCTGATCAGGGCAGCACGCACGCATAACCTCCCCTCTTTGGTGGTACCGATAAAAGAGCACGCGGTTAGACCAAGCCAAGGCCATCCCATTCCGGCAGGTGTGGCTGCATTGGAAAGTTCGGTTCAGTGGCACTTGATCAACGATGAAGGAATTTATCCCCAAGTAATCATAGTCATCACTGACGCTCCGATATACAAGTGATCCAAGTTATCACAATAACCAACTAGAAATCCAATGAGCATCATCATCAACTGCTACTATTGATCCCATATATGCAGTACCAGAGGAATCACAAAATAATCATAGACGGTAATCTCACAGTCCAACAGCATTACCACATAAACCTGGAAATCTACTACTATCCTATAATCCCATCATCATCATGACAGTAACTTATCCAAAATCTTCAAAGTATTGCATGAATTAATCCATTCATAAATAATTCATATTTAGCATTAAAATAATTATTAAACTATGATATTGCAATGCAATTATGCAAATGAGAGGTGTGGCTTGCCTTGCGCCAATAGAGTGTGGGAGAATACTCCTGGCCTTCACCAACTACTCAACAATCTGAAAAGCATTTTTGAAAACATTTTCAAATTCCACATAAAGCATTTTCTTTGGACCAGAAAATCTAGACAGCAGAGAAAAATACCAAAATTTTACAGCAACTAGAGGAGCTCAAAAGAAAAATAAAGCAAAAAGAATGAACTCATTTGGACTTATGGTTTAAAAGTTATTGATGGTCAAAGTTCAGTCAAAGTTTCTGGAATTATTTGAATTAAACCGAAAAACAGAAAATCCCAGAAACGGCCACGTCGAAGACGTAAACTGGCCAGGCGCCTCCACTTACATACCGGTTCGGGCGCGTGTGGAGTTGCCGACAGGTGGGGTCCGCTTGCCAGGTTTGAACAGAGAGGGAGAGGGAACAGAGGGCAGCGGGACTCACCGGCGATGTTCACCGGCGTAGAGGCTGCGGCGGAGCTGGGCGAGGGCGGGGATGGATCGGGCGGACGCCAGCGAGTACTCATGTACCCGTATCTCGTCGGGAGATGGCCGGACGGCGTCGCCCCCTTCATCTCAGGCGGCGGCATGCTTCGGGTGTCGACGGATCCAGCGACTCTGGCGAGCACTCGAGCAGAGGAAGGGCTGGGGATGGTCAGTGGAGCTTCACGAGCTCACTGGTGGTCTCAGCTGGGCCTGGGGTGGACAGAGGCGAGCGGACGGAGCTGGGACAGAGCGGCGGAGCTCTTCGCCGGAGACGAAGAAGGAGGGCTCTCCAGCCTGCCCTGGCGCTGCTGGTGGTGATTGAGAGGGAGAGGAGTGGAGTGGTGCAGCCAGACGAGGCCGGGGAGGGCCTTTTATAGGTGGACGGAGGGGTGGCCGAGCCGGATCCCGCCACGGTTGAGCTGGCCGGGCGAGGATGGCAAGCTGGCCGTCGCGGTGTGGGCTGAGGTGACGAGAGGGGTGGGAGAAGTCAATGCGACGGCGACGGCTCGAGGCAGAAGACGCCAGCCAGCTAGGCCACAGTGCCCGTACGGTGCACAGCGGCGGAGCTTGGCCATGTCTGCCGGCGAGCTTCGCCAGAGGGGGGGAGAGTTCCAGGCGGGCCAGGTGGACGGCGGTCGGCACGTTTGGACAAGGAGAGGCATCGCGAAGTGGCCGGAGCAGTTGTGTCCGACGCGGTCGACGTGCAGAGCACAGTTTTGGCTCGGCCAGACGCATGGTCACCGCATGCACTGGCGCATGCGGCGTGCTCTGGCCTGCCCGGTCGTGTCCATGCAATAGTCCGTCCTTCCAGAGGCCTCCCGGTGCAGCTGGTTTGAAAGGAGGTGTCTAGGACAGCTGGCTAGGCTCCATGCAAGTTTTTGGATAGAAACTTGTGCAGCAAGTTGAGGTAAAATGGCTAGGGTTTGGGGAGTGAAAGTTTGCCACACTGAAATGCAGTAGGAAGGTGCACATGCTGGTAAAAATTCAGACCAAATGGACATGTGTAGAGCATAGTTGCTTCACAACTGCCTCTCTGGTCCAGAAATCTTGCAGAGGATGTTGCACTCACTTGGATGGGTTCCTGGAGTTGAAACTTGGTATTTGTGGGTTATTTGATGATGCCAACATGCTATAAAAATTTCAGTCTAATTGGGTTAGTGCGCAGGGTAGTTCCTTCACAACACTTCCCACTGGACAGAAATTGAGAGGAATTTTATAAAGAAATTGGCTGAATGAAATGAGCCCAAAATTTGTGGAGAGTGATAATATGGGTGAGATAATGTCCTGGATTAATTTTAGAATTTTTGAAGCAATATAAAATATAGTTGCCTCACAAACTGAAATTATGACCAGAATCAAACATTGGATGCTGTGCTCACCATGAGGAGTAAATCTTGAATATTTTCACATATCCAAGGTTCACATGGTCCAAAGGATTTATGAGAATTTTCTTGGAATTTTTGGGAGAACAGAAATATAGGTTGCCTCACAACCTAGAGCTTAAAGGGTTATTCCTTTAATGGAAAAAGGAATATCAAATTGGAATAAAATTGAGATTGAGCAAGAATGGAAGTGACATGACTTGAGAGAGGATTTTGAGAGCCTGAGTCACTTGGGAAAGAAAATCAAGAAAATATTCCCAAGTTTAAGTCCATAGAGCCATTCAAAAATAAATCCAAGCCAAATTCCAAACAAAGTTTTCAAACAAATTTTGAAAAGAAAAGCTGGGAAAAACCAGGGTGTCACATGATGATACCGAAACATGGGACTGGAACCGGTTGAAGCTGGAATTCCACCATAAATTTTATCCTATGCATTTGGTTCATCGTGATCGGAATTATATATATTATTTTAGGCCTCGTGAAGGAGAAAGTATCGCTCAATCTTGGGGGAGGCTTAAGTATATGTTGCACACATGCCCCAATCATGAGCTCTCAAGAGAAATAATTCTTCAAAACTTTTATGCTCGGCTTTCTCATAATGATCAATCCATGCTCGATACTTCTTCTGATGGTTCCTTTATGAAGAGAACTATTGAATCCAGATGGGATCTTCTGGAAAGAATTAAACGTAACTTTGAAGATTGGGAAATCGACAAAGGTAATGAGTCAGGTATAAATCTTGAGTTTGATTGTGTTAAATCTTTTATGGAAACTGATGCTTTTCATAAGTTTAGTACTAAATATGGACTTGACTCTGAGATAGTAGCTACCTTTTGTGAATCTTTTGCTGCTCATGTTGATCTCCCTAGAGAGAAATGGTTTAAATATCATCCACCTATTGAATTGAATGAAAAACATGTTAGTGTTAAAGAAGAAACAATTGTTTACCATGTTGATCCAGTTGTGCCTACTGCTTATATTGAGAAACCTCCTTTCCCTGTTAGGATTAAGGAACATGCTAAAGCTTCAACTGTGGTTAATAAAAGTAATATTAGAGCACCTAAACCTTCTGAACAAATTAAAGTTGAACCTAATATTGCAATGGTTAAAGATCTTTTGGTTGATAATATTGATGGACATGTCATATATTTTTGTGATGAAGCAACTAGAATTGCTAAACCGGACACTAAAGATAAAAACAAACCTGTAATTGGCATGCCTGTTATTTCTGTTAAAATTGGAGATCATTGCTATCATGGTTTATGTGATATTGGTGCTAGTGTGAGTGCTATTCCCTTTACTCTCTATCAAGAAGTCATGAATGATATTGCACCTGTTGAGATTGAAGATATTGATGTTACTATTAAGCTTGCAAATAGAGATACTATTTCACCACTTGGGATTGTTAGAGATGTTGAAGTCTTGTGTGGTAAGATCAAATACCCTACTGATTTTCTTGTTCTTGGATCACCACAAGATGATTTTTGTCCCATTATATTTGGTAGACCTTTATTGAATACAGTTAATGTCAAGATTGATTGCAATAAAGAAACTGTCAGTGTTAATTTTGGTGAGGTGTCTCATGAGTTTAATTTCTCTAAGTTTCGTAGACTACCTCATGATAAAGAATTACCTAATAAGGATGAAATTATTGGTATTGCTTCTAATGTTGTGCCTTCTACTGATCCTTTAGAACAATATTTGCTAGACCATGAGAATGATATGAATATGAATGAAAGAAATGAAATAGATGAAAGAAATGAAATAGATGAGCTGTTCTTTAAACAAGCACCTATCCTTAAACATAATTTGCCTGTTGAAACTTTCGGAGGTCCACCTCCACCCAAGGGTGTGTTGACACTCAAAAGTGGCAAAGTCATAAAAAGTAGCTTAAGCTATGTCAATATTAATTCAAAATTATGATTGGAAGTCACCTTCGGATGTCACTCTTAGAGAAGATCAAGATGGATACGAAAATGGTCCAAGACGGAGCTCGGATGGAAAAGTTATGACTATTTCAGAGATGCTTGTGTTGACATCAGATTAAAGACTGGCCAAAAACTCAATTAAGATGGCTTCAGATGGAAAATGTTTCAACATGAAAGTTGTGCGTCTCGTCGAAACGGTTGATTTTGATATAAAAATTGTCTCAATCCGAAGTCGTATGCAAAAGTTAGAGGCACCGGAGTGCGGCCCTGTCACGAGCCAAAAAGTGGCGCGCCCCATCAGACACTCATATGGCTGATGTCTGATGGGTAGCGCTAGTAATTGTCTGTTTTGCGCGAGCTATTTGGCCTTCAAGATGGCCTCGAATCGAAAAACGTTCAACATGAAAGTTGTTCATCTCATCGAAACGGTTAAATTTGCTTTTAGCCTTATCTTAATCCGAGGTCATTTGTGGCCTGTGAGACCCAAAAAACCGAACTGATGTCTCAGACTTACCTAAATCCGAGTTCGGTTAATTTTAGAAAGATTTGGATGGGATTTGGAGTCCTTTTCATGTACGGGAAGTCCAGCCGCCTCATAAATAGATGAGAGGTGATGGCCGATTGAACAACAACACACAATCGACAAAATCATCTACCACTTTTTACCTTTACTTTTATCCTCTCCCTCGTTCTTCTTCTTCCTCGTTCTTCGTTCGTTCTTCTTGTTGCAGGGCGGCGAACCTCGAGGCCCTAGGGGCGATCAGGTTGAGCTAGGGCAGCCCATAGCCGCCGCGCGCCCTGACGGGGTCCCTCCCGGGCGTGTGGGGTTTCGGGTCTACAAAAGCGCCCGCTGGACTGCTTGCGTACCGCGCTTCCGGACGGGTCTCCTTTGACGTGAGCTGCGGTGCATCACCCCCGACGTCGAGGGTACACGGTGACGTGTTCGTGTGCGAACACACTTTTTGGCGACTCCGCTGGGGACAAAGCTTTGAACGGTCTCCGGCCCGTTCTTGCTACGAAGAGATCGTCATCTAGGGTTTGCAATCTACGAAGGTAATATGAATACCCAATCCCCTTATGTAGATGCAAATAATTCATATGGTGTTACTAGATCGTTCAGTGAGTATACTCTATCGGCCAGCCTTTGTTTTTTCAATCATGCATCTAATTACGTGCAAAGGCCGATTCAAAGTAATTTACATGCTTCAACTTCTTATGATACTAGTAACATGCACCATATGTATTCCAACTCTCATGCATCGGCGACCCCACAAATCATTATGCCGATGAACAACATGATGAGTTTGGTCAATCAAGTTGAAACACCTCGTGTAGGAATTTCCAATAGCATGCAACAAAGTGTTCCACCTGTTTATTCATCGGCAACTAACTTGCAATATGTTAATCCAAACATGCCGGTGGATAGGGGAATTGGCCATGCTACTACTAGTTATTCGGCCAATTACCCTCAACGATCTTATGCTACACCTCATGCTGCTAATTTTTTTGGCACCGTACACAACTGTAGACATTCATAATTCGGCTCCGCACCTTCATGGTCATAGCCGAATAAGTGACAATTTTGCAGGAGCGCACATGCCTTCACCTAATGTTGTAGCATATAATGCATCCTCTACGCAATTGCAGAATTTCGGCAACACCTCATTGCCGAAAGAATCTAAAAATATTGTGGAGCAATCCCTTACAGAATGGGAAGTGGCTACATTAAAAAGGGATATAGCCCGAAATAACAAGATTAGTGCTCTTTTCCTTGAAGAACATGATAAGGGGCTAGTTCCTGATTATAATGCAATAAGATCTAGAGTTTTGCAAGAAGGTGAATCTTTGCCAATTGATAAAATTGGCGAGCAAAAACATGGTTTTACAACAATGCATACACCTTCACCTACTGCTACATCATATTATACACCCCCTATACGATTGCAAAGTTTCGGCAACACCCGTGTGTCATTGCCGAAAGCATCTAAAAGCATTGGGGGGCAATCATATCCGGAGTGGGCTGAAATTGAGAAAAGGCTTAAAACCAATTTTGCCGCTCGCTGCCAGAAACAAACAGAAAAAGAATTGTCTCAAATAAAAGAAGCATTGCCAATTGGTAGAATCAATGAAAATAAGGATGATTCAGAACATGAAAATGCTTCGGTTGAAAAGGCCGAATCAAGTAGTATATATTCCGAGTCCATCCAATCCAAAGAGGCAAGCATTATTGAGAAAGGGCATGGCAAGCATAGCAAAACGACCATGCTTGATTTTTCTGAAATTAATGGAACCTACTTCTTGCCCTATGAGTTTCGTGCCATAAAAATTGATGAGCTTCAAGGACAAGAACAAGTAGCCGAACAAAGTTTGGTTGACAAAGATCTTCAATGTAATGATACACGGAACCAAGAAAAAGAGGGCGACGAGGTGTTGGGAAGCCATCCAGAAGCGAAGCACGATATTATTCATGCCATGCAACCATCATGCTCTCCCAATCTAATTGAAGAGGTATGTCTAGCAAGTAATTTACCTGTTTTCAGATTTGGTCACAACTTTATTGTTGATGCATCTATTAGAAATGTTCTCATAAGTAATTTTGAAGGACCAATGAAGAAGGGTGTTAGCAATAAAAATGTTATAGAGCATATCGGTCAACCCATTGCGCCATCTATAAAGACCGATAGTGACTTATTGTTGCAGCCAAGGCTTTCCCCATTGCTTTATCTAAAGTTCATATCTAATTGGGTAGCTTTGCTTATTTCTTACTTGGCTTGCATTTGGTCTCAATTGAGACATGCGTGTTCTAACTATTTTTGTTTCAGAAACATAAAGTCAAGTTTAGATTCTTTTGAGAAAACCGATGCTAGTATAATATCTTACCCAATGACATCGGAAAGAGAATGCAAAAGAAAATTCATAGCCGAATGGGGATATGTCAAATCTCAACCATTCGTTTGCTCAATTCCAAAGTTGTTCTCACTGCAAGATCGGCTAGAAAATAAAAGGTATATCTTCAATTCAAACATGTGTGATCAAATCTTTGATTTGTTGTTGAGAAATAATTATATTAGAATTCTTGATCACCATGTCGAGCCATCTATCCATGGACGAATGTATTGTAAGTTGCATGATTCATTCAAGCATAGTTTTGAGGATTGCAACATGTTTCGTCAAATAGTTAAATCGGCCATTGAAAAAGGACGATTGAAATTTGTTGAAACACCAAGAGATGACCAGTCTATTCCAATTGGTCCTGATGGCAAACGGTTTTTGCATCGGCTGCTTCAAGCCGATCCATTTAAAGAGAAGGTAAAAAATACAGGTGATGGGATCAAGCTTTCAAGTAAATGAGTTGTTGAGGAGCACAATGAACATAATCTTGAGGGAGAGAATTCCATCGAAGCAACAATGAAGATGCCAAGGACTGGGGGGCAGCAAGCAAACCCAAAGAAAGCAAAGGCCGAGGTAAGCACAAAGGTAAAAAGCCAAAAGTCACTTTCGCGCAGCTATTGAAAAAATATCAGAAGATAAGTGAGGAGAAGAGTGCTTATCGGCCAAGTAATTCAAAAGCATCAAGATCATCCCCTAGGTGCAAATATGAGGACTGGTATTGGCAAAGTGAGAATTTCAATGCAACATATTCATACCCTTATTTTGGGCCGCCAATGCCAATGTCATGGATACCTCCCTATGCTCATGTAAATCCATATCCATCATGGGACAGGTAAGATATGAGGGCAGATTCTCCATCTTATTATAAACCATCTCACCAATATTATGCAGCTCCAAGAAGACCAACATTCAGTGAGCAGTCATATGTTCAAGACCGTTTCAGTAAAAAAGAATCGGCCCGGATCTCAAGAAAGAAGATAGAGGTGGTCAAGCAAGTATATCAAGTTAAAAAAGATGGTCACAAGAGTGCCAGTTCAGATTTTATCTTAAAAGATAAAGAGCCAATTAAAAAGTTAACATTGGCTACAAAAGGCAAAGAAGTGAAGCAATCAATTGTTAAAAATCAAAGTGCTAAATCTGAATCAAAGAAATTGAGGGTGCACAAGGCCAAAAAAAATTGCCATTGGTCGAAACAGAACCACAGCCGAGGTGCCCACTCGGTTTATCGTATTGGCAAAAGAACGAATTATAAAAGCTTAGTGCACAAGAGCTGAGAAAGAAGAACATGGCATGGGTTCCCAAGCGGAGCAGTCGAAATAAAAATGATGTGCAACCTTCTATTACGGCAAGTGTTACAAAAGTAAAGAAAGAGAAGGATGGAAGCGACAAACAATTAGGCCGAAGGTTTGCATCACAACATCAAAATCTTCGGCTAGCACATCATCCATATTCTTCAACCATGCCATTGATGCCTTTGCCATGGAATTCATCCCCAGGTATGATCAATTGCCCTCCATGGATTTATTTTGATCCACGGATGCAATATAATTTTTTATATCATGAAAGGGTATTACCAAATCACTATACATTTGATTAGCTGCAAGTTCATTGCTGATCCAAAGGGCCAAAATATTTGATTTGTCATTTCATTTGTTTATTTCGACTATACGTGCTTTGGTGGATGAATTTTACATGGACCTTATGATAATGGCCGATATTTATCTATCGTCCTAAGAATATGTCAATGCATGGCCGGTGTGGTATTCTAACGTCGTCCTTAGTTTGATTAGAGATCGAGACAAGTGCTTGCATAGGAACTTGTCAAATTGACGCCATTGAAGATATTATGCATAGGCCAATCCATCAAAATTGCATAGTGGACTTATGTTTTGATTGGGTGTGCTTTGGCTTATTAGTCTTCAAAATTTATGTAAGGCCAAATCATTGTTGATTTTATTATTGAGCATCATATTGACATCATGCATAATATTGATTTTAGCTTTGTCTCTCTAGTACCATGGGGATTATATGTTGACGGTTGAACTTGTAGCAATGGCCAAGGTGTTGGTGTTGTTTATATATCTCCTCATGGTGCTATTTTGTGAAGCCTCACGCCGCGTAAAATATTTTTTCCACAATAATCAAAGCTGAATATGCAATATTATTCGGTTTGGAACTTTTGATTGCCATAGGTGCTACACACATTGAGACTTTGGGTGATTCGTTATGAGTAGTGCAACAAATATCCAAGGGTTATAAATGTTTTGACGAATCACTTATAATTTAGGGATAATTAATTTTATGCCCCTAGTTGGGTCCCACTCGTGTGTTTTACCCCTAACTTCAGAAACTCACTTGTTCTGTACAAGCCACTTTGCAATTCTTATGCTTTTGCCCTTTGACCGTCACTTTGAAAAAATCATAAAAAATTCATACTAACTCGGAAAAATGCAAATAAGATATCAAAATGTTCACGAAAACATCACCTATATGTGCATGTCATTTTCATTCTTAACAAAAGTGTTGGAAAGTCCTCATCTCAGTTTTAGCTCATATGACCTTAGCATGAACAGTACAATCTAAAAAAATTCAAAAAATTCTAATTTTTTTTGGTGGCAAACATTGACCAATGATTTGAGTGCTTGCCAAGTTTCATAACAGAATGACATTCGTGGAAGTCATGGCAAAAAAACAAAATTTTGAAGCATTGATTTTTTTTTTTGCCACAACTTCCACGAATATCATTCTGTTATGAAACTTGGCAACCACTCAAAACATTGGTCAATGTTTGCCACCAAAACAATTTAGAATTTTTTGAATTTTTTTAGATTGTACTGTTCATGCTATGGTCATATGAGCTAAAACTGAGATGAGGACTTTCCAACACTTTTGTCAAGAATGAAAATGACATGCACATATAGGTGATGTTTTTGTGAACATTTTGATATCTTATTTGCATTTTTCTGAGTTAGTATGAATTTGTTATGATTTTTTCAAAGTGACGGTCAAAGGGTCAAAGGGCAAAGGCATAAGAATTGCAAAGTGGCTTGTACAGAACAGGTGAGTTTCTGAAGTTAGGGGTAAAACACACGAGTGGGACCCAACTAGGGGCATAAAACTAATTATCCCTATAATTTATCTTAAGGCGTGTCTAGATGTAAAATTTACCTTGGGTCGCATTAATATTGCTCATATATCTAGACATGACAATTGGAGATCAAATGAGTTGGCACAGCAAGCATCCGGCTACCATGTTGATCATGGTGTATTGCATATATATCAATACTGATGCTTGGTCTCACCGAGATAGGTAAGGCCGAACCGAAGCCCACCGCTTCGGCCACTAATGAAAATTTTAATGCAGGAGAAAAGAAAGACTGGAGGAAACCCATTATTGATTATTTGTGTGATTCTAGTAAAAGGGTGGACAGGGTCGTTCGGCGTATGGCTTTTAAATATACGATGAGAGATGATGATATTTATCGCCGAATGGTTGATGATGTTCTTTTGAAGTGCTTGGGCGAGGACCAAGAGAGAGTTTCTATGGGAGAGGTCCATGAACGAATTTGTGGCACTCATTAGTCGGCCCCCAAGATGAAATGGTTATTGAGACGTGTTGGGGTTTATTGGTCGACGATGATTAATGATTGCTTCAGGTATTATAAAGGATGTGAAGCTTGTCAAAATTTTGGTGATATTCAATTGGCTCCCGCCGCTATGTTACATCCTATTATCAAACCGTGGCCTTTTAGAGGTTGGGGATTAGACTTTATTGGAGAGATTCATCCTTCTTCTTCAAAGGGGCATCGGTTCATCTTGGTGGCAACTGACTATTTCACTAAATGGTCTGAAGCAATACCTCTCAAAAATATGACGCATACGGAGGTAATTCAATTCATAACTGAGCACATTATTCATAGATTCGGCATTCCTCAAACATAAACTATGGATCAAGGTTCATCTTTCATGTCACATCAAGTTAGAGAATATGCCGAATCATATAAGATAAAATTGCTCAATTCCTCTCCGTATTATGCCCATGCCAATGGACAAGCTGAGTCTAGCAATAAAATATTAATCAAGCTCATCAAAAAGAAGATTGAGGATAATCCAAGGAGATGGCATGAGCTATTGTCCGAAGCTTTGTGGGCACACAGAATCTCAAGGCATGGTGCTACAAAGGTAACTCCATATGAGCTCGTATATGGTCAAGAAGCTGTTTTACCAGTGGAAGTTAATTTGTATGCTTTGAGAGTAGCCAAACAAAATGATTTATCGGCGGTGGACTTTTATAACTTGATGATGGATAATATTAATGAAGTCATCGATAAACGTTTGGATGCTTTGAAGGCCATAGAGAGAGATAAATTGAGGGTGGCAAGAACTTACAATAAGAAGGTCAAGTTGAAGAATTTTCAAGTTGGCGACCTCGTGTGGAAAGTAATCCTACCAATTGGTTCGAAAGACAGAAAATTCGGGAAGTGGTCCCCAAGTTGGGAAGGTCCTTTTAAGATTACAAGAGTAGTTCCCGAAAACACATATTTGGTGGAATCCATACACGGGACATTGTTACCTCGAGCTCTCAATGGCAAATATTTAAAGAAGTACCACCCAAGTGTGTGGCAAGAAGCCTAGAAAGGCAACGGTCGATATATAACTATCGCCCTAAGCAAAGACATGGCCGATATATAAGTATCGCCCTAAGCACATATAAATGGCCGATGGAGTGTTGACATCGTCCTTAGAGCAAACATGGCAAAAAATATTTTTTGGCACGCTAGCTTTGCCAAAAAATAGGGGGGCATGTGTTGACGCTCAAAAGTGGCAAAGTCATAAAAAGTAGCTTAAGCTATGTCAATATTAATTCAAAATTATGATTGGAAGTCACCTTCGGATGGCACTCTTAGAGAATATCAAGATGGATACGAAGATGGTCCAAGACGGAGCTCGGATGCAAAAGTTATGACTATTTCAGAGATGCTTGTGTTGACATCAGATTAAAGACTGGCCAAAAAGTCAATTAAGATGGCTTCGTATGGAAAATGTTTCAACATGAAAGTTGTGCGTCTCGTCGAAATGGTTGATTTTGATATAAAAATTGTCTCAATCCGAGGTCGTATGCAAAAGTTAGAGCCACCAGAGTGCGGCCCTGTCACGAGCCAAAAAGTGGACGCCCCATCAGACACTCATATAGCTGATGTCTGATGGGTAGCGCCAGTAATTGTCTATTTTGCGCGAGCTATTAGGCCTTCAAGATGGCCTCGAATCGAAAAATGTTCAACATGAAAGTTGTTCGTCTCATGGAAACGGTTAAATTTGCTTTTGGGCGCATCTTCATCCGAGGTCATTTGTGGCATGTGAGACCCAAAAACCGAACTGATGTCTCAGACTTACCTAAATCCGAGTTCGGTTAATTTTGGAAAGATTTGGACGGGATTTGGAGTCCTTTTCTTGTACGGGAAGTCCAGCCGCCTCATAAATAGATGAGAGGTGATGGCCGATTGAACAACAACACACAATCAACAAAATCATCTAACACTTTTTATCTCTACTTTTATCATCTCCCTCGTTCTTCTTCTTCCTCGTTCTTCGTTCGTTCTTCTTGTTGCAGGGCGGCGAACCTCGAGGCCTTAGGGGCATTCAGGTCGACCTAGGGCAGCCCATAGCCGCCGCGCGCCCTGACGGGGTCCCTCCCGGGCGTGTGGGGTTTCGGGTCTATAAAAGCGCCCGCTGGACTGCTTGCGTACCGCGCTTCCGGACGGGTCTCCTTCGACGTGAGCTGCGGTGCATCACCCCCGATGTCGAGGGTACACGATGACGTGTTCGTGTACGAACAGGGTGATCCTGTGTTTGAATTAAAGCAATTACCTGATACATTTAAATATGCTTATCTTGATGAAAAGAAGATATATCCTGTTATTATTAGTGCTAACCTTTCAGAGCATGAAGAAAAGAGATTACTTAAAACTCTGAAGAAGCACCGGGCTGCTATTAGATATACTCTCGATGATCTTAAGGGCATTAGTCCCACTTTATGTCAGCATAAAATTCAAATGGAACCAGACGCTAAACCTGTTGTTGATCATCAAAGAAGGCTGAATCCTAAAAGGAAGGATGTGGTAAGAACTGAAATATTAAAGCTTCTGCAGGCAGGTATAATTTATCCCATAGCTGATAGTAGATGGGTAAGTCCTGTTCATTGTGTTCCTAAGAAAGGAGGTATTACCGTTGTTCCTAATGATAAAAATGAACTTATTCCACAAAAAATTGTAATTGGTTATAGGATGGTAATTGATTTCTGGAAATTAAATAAAGCAACTAGGAAAGATCATTACCCCTTGCCATTTATTGATCAAATGTTAGAAAGATTATCTAAGCATACACACTTTTGTTTCCTAGATGATTATTCTGGTTTCACTCAAATACCTGTTTCACCTGAAGATCAAGAGAAAAACACCTTTACTTGTCCTTTTGGAACTTATACTTATCGTCGTATGCCTTTTGGTTTATGTAATGCACCTGCTAACTTTCAAAGATGTATGACTGCTATCTTCTCTGACTTTTGTGAAAAGATTGTTGAGGTTTTCATGGATGATTTCTCCGTTTACGGAACTTCTTTTGATGATTGCTTGAGCAACCTCGATCGAGTTTTGCAGAGATGTGAAGAAACTAATCTTGTCTTGAATTAGGAGAAGTGCCACTGATACGTCTCCAACGTATCTATAATTTTTGATTGTTCCATGCTATTATAGTATCAATCTTGGATGTTTTATATACACTTACAAGCAATTATATATCATTTTTTGGGACTAACCTATTAACTTAGTGCCCAGTGCCAGTTGCTGTTTTTTGCCTGTTTTTGGTTTTTCAGAATATCAGTACCAAACGAAGTCCAAATGCCACGAAACTTTTTGGAGATTTTTTTTCTGGACATAAGAGACACTAGCAGCTTCAGGAGAGGGCTAGAAGACAGAGGAGGTGGCCACGAGCCACCAGGGCATGCCCCAGGGGGGTGGCCCGCCCTGGTGCCTCGTGGGCCCACCTCTGCTCCGTTTGACCTAATTCCACCTCTATAAATACTCTAAAATCGGGAAACCAACGAGGGAGTCCACGAAATACTTTTTCCGCCACTGCAAGTTCCTGTTCTCGAGAGATCCCATCTGGAGGCCTTTTCCGGCACTCTGCCGGAGGGGGATTCGATCATGGAGGGGCTCTACATCGACATTGCTGCCCTTCCGATGATGCGTGAGTAGTTTACCATAGACCTTCGGGTCCATAGTTAGTAGCGAGATGGCTTCTTCTCTCTTTTTGATCTTCAATACAATGTTCTCCTCGATGTTCTTGGAGTTCTATCCGATGTAATCACTTTTTGCGGTGTGTTTGTTGGGATCCGATGAATTGTGAGTTTATGATCAGATTATCCATGAATATTATTTGAGTTTTCTCTGAACTCTTTTATGCATGATTGTTATAGCTTTGTATTTCTCTCCGATCTATTGATTTGGTTTGGCCAACTAGATTGGTTTATCTTGCAATGGGAGAGGTGCTTTGTAATGGGTTCGATCTTGCGATGCTCAATCCCAGTGACAGAAAGGGACATGACACGTATGTATCATTACTATTAAGGGTAAAAAGATGGGGTTTATTCATGCGTGAGTTTACTTTGTCTACATCATGTAATCTTGCTTAAGGCGTTATTCTGTTCTTTATGAACTTAATACTCTACATGCATGCTGGATAGCGGTCGATGTGTGGAGTAATAGTAGTAGATGCAGAATCGTTTCGGTCTACTTGTCTCGGGCGTGATGCCTATATACATGATCATTGCCTTGGATATCGTCATGATTATTTGCTTTTCTATCAATTGCCCAATAGTAATTTGTTCACCCACCGTATGCTATTTTCAAGAGAGAAGCCTCTAGTGAAAACTATGGCCCCCGGGTCTACCTTTATCATATATTGAAAATCCTAAAAATACCTTAATGCAATTTTACTTTATTTATTTTATTTTGTATTTTTGTTCGATCTATCTATCTATCGCCATACAATTTAATCTTGCAATTAACCGCCAAGGGATTGACAACCCCTTGTTCGCGTTGGGTGCGAGGATTTGTTGTTTTGTGTGCAGGTGCTGCTAACAAGTTGTTGCGTGATTCTCCTACTGGATTGATAACCTTGGTTTCATAACTGAGGGAAATACTTATCTCTACTGTACTGCATCATCCCCTCCGCTTCGGGGAAATCCCAACGCAGCTCACAAGTAGCAGGAAGAATTTTTGGCGCCGTTGCCGGGGAGACATCATCAACATCTACCAAGTACCTTCGCACAAACTATCATCCACTTGCATTTATTTTATTTGCCTTTTTATTTGCATTTGCTTCTCATTTTCATCTCCCCCACTTCTAAAACAATTTTACAAAAATACAAAAATAATTTGTGTGCTATCTTTGCTTGTGTTGCCATGTGCCTTCTATTTGCTTGCATCTTCGCTTGCTAGAAATCTATTGATATGGATCCTCATCCACTTGCTAATCTTTTAAAAAAAATCCAATTATGATGAACCAATTGCTAGTGAGTTGAGTGCACTTGATTATCTCTATGAAGTTTTGCTTGAAAATCATGAATCTGAAAATTGTGATGAAGTGTTAGAAGAAGAAATTTATAAAGTGATTCATGATAGCTCCTTGATTGAAAAGCATGATTGCAATTATGTTATAAATTCTATTAATGTCAATTGTGGTAATAATATGCAAAACTACAAGCTTGGGGATGATAATTTTGGTATGTCCACTACTTATTGCAATGATCTTGATTGGGTGATAATGCTTCTTATGATCTTGAAAATTTATTTAAGCCTCATGATGAATATGATATTGATAATAATGTTTACAATAATATTGAAAGTGGGTTTGGAAGAGTGTCAACTTTAAGTAAAAAGAATCCCACATATTCGGAGAGTGTTCAATCTTATGAAATTTTTGATGAAAGTGGGTTTGGAGAGGTCATGACTTTAGTTGATGTTAATCCCACTATTTTGGAAGATTATAAAACTTTTATGCATGTGGATCATGTAGAGAATATGTTATGTTATGGTTATATTGTTGAATTTGATTATGATCCTACATGTAATTTTTATGAGAGAGGAAAATATGGTTATAGAAATCTTCATGTCACTAAATTACCTCTCTTTGTGTTGAAATTATTTATGATTCATCCTCCCTATTTGCATATGCTAGAAGTTGGTTCTCTTGATAATTTGTTTTCCTATAAAATGCCTATGCATAGGAAGAGGGTTAGACTTAAATGTTTTTGTCAAATGTTTTATGATGCTCTCCTTGTGTTTCAATTATTATCTTTCATGAGAGCGTCATTGAAATCTCAAGCCTATCTTAATGGCTATAAAACAATAGCGCTTGTTGGGAGGCAACCCAATGAATAAAATAAATTATTGTTTTACCTTCTGTTTTTTGTGTGTTTACACAATTATAGCCTCTGTTATGATTGTGTTTTTATCTTTTAATTAGTGTTTGTGCCAAGTAATGCCTTTGGGATGATTTGGATGATATTATAATTGATGTTGTTTGAAAACAGAAAGTTTTGCGTCCAGTGCTGGAATTTTAAATCCGTAATGGAGCGTCAGAAAAATCTGAAATTTTTACACAATATTGGTATATGAATTGTCCATGTTGTCCTAATTTTTAAAAAAAATTGGAGTTACATAAGTATAGCTTTTAAATAGATCTTTATATACTTCTGTTTTAGACAGATTCTGTTTTTGTTGCATAGTTTGCTTATTTTGATGATTCTATGGATCATATCGGGGGGGGGGGGGGTATGAGTCATGGAGAAGTTGGAGTACAGTAGAATTATGCCAATATTAAATATGAACCAATTTACTACAGTACTTAAAGTTAAAGATTTATTTGTTATACTAACGGATCTCACAAAGGTTTTGTTGAGTTTTGTGTGATTGAAGTTTTCAAGTTTTGAGTGAGATCACGATAGATGAAGGAATAAGGAGTGGCAAGAGCCTAAGCTTGGGGATGACCAAGGCACCCCAAGGTAATATTCAAGGAAGACTCAAGCCACTAAGCTTGGGTATGCCTAGGAAGGCACCCCCTCTTTCTTCTATCAACTATCGGTAATTTTACTTGGAGCTATATTTTAATTCGTCACATATCATGAGTTTTGCTTGGAGCGTCGTGTATTATATGAGTCTTTGATTTGTTTTCTTTTTAGTTTGTCACAATAATCTTTGCTGGACACACCTATTTGAGAGAGCCACATGTTTATCATGATTTGTTAGAATACTCTATGTGCTTCACTTAAATCTTTTGAGCTAGGCAGTTGCTCTAGTGCTTCACTTAAATATTTTTTAGCACGGCGGTGGCTATATTTTGAAGAAATATTTGAACTCTCATGCTTCACTTATATTATTTTGAGAGTTGTTAAGATTAAATTTTGAAGAAATATTTGCACTCTCATGCTTCACTTATATCTTTTTGAGAGTTGATAATAGTAATGGTAATTTGCACAAGATATGAATTTGGTCCCAAAGTGATGAATATTCAAGAGGGATATAATAAAAACTTTCATGAAAGATCATTGGATATGATAAGTTTGATTCCTTGCAATAGTTTTATGATATGTAGATGATACTATGTGAGTCATGCTAGTGAGTAATTGTGATTTAGTAAGAATATTGGTGTTAAGGTTTGCGATTCCCTATGCATGCACATAAAGTCAATAGTTATGCAATGAAATTATATCCTACATATGGTGCATTATTCGGTGTTAGTTATGTTCAATGCATGTTTATGACCGTTTTCCCTTTTTGGTTGGTCGCTTCTCAATCTATTTGCTAGCCTTCATTTGTACTAAGCGGGAATACTGCTTGTGCATCCAACTCCTTAAACAGAAGTTGTGCCAAATGAGTCCACCATACCTACCTATATGCGGTATTTCCATGCCGTTCCAAGTAAATTTGCATGTGCCAACTCTAAATTTTCAAAATAATTTTCTGTTTTGTGTGCCCGTACCGCTCATGAAGCGGCAGGAGGTGGCCAATATTTTCCATGCTAGGTGTGTTATTCTCACGATGAGTGTTTATTCACTTGTCATTGCACGAGAGAGTGGCAGGTAATAGGGATGCCCAGTCCCGAAATGAAAAAATTTAATATGATGATAATAATAAATTCCTTGGAAAGTGTTGGTATGGAGGGCACCCGTGGATACGGCTAGCCATGGATTGTGAAAGAATGGTGGAAAGGAAATAAACTTTATTTTCTGTTTGGGAACCGCCTATAATGTGTCTAGCATGGAAGATATTGGGAATTCTCGGTCGTTTTCATTGACAGAAAAAGCATGCCTCTCAAAATAATTTTATCTCTCTAATTTAAGCTTTGAGCTCTGGCACCTCTGCAAATCTCTGCTTCCCTCTGCGAAGGGCCTATCTATTTAATTTTATGCAATTTTTATTTTTATTTTGAGTCTCCATCTTATCTTACAAAGCACCAACTAGAGAGCACTATTGTCATACTTGTGCATTCTGTGTAGCTAATATTGAGTGTGTTTCATGAATGGATCAATGATTGAGCATAATGGGCTAGGGATAACTTTCTTTAGCGTTGATATTTTGAAAGACATGGTTGCTTGTTAGTATGCTTGAGTATTTATGTCTTCATGTCAAATTATAGACTATTGCTTTGAATCATTCAAGTCCAAATGTCCATGCTAAAAAATAAAAGAGTATATGATGAATATGATAGGTAGCATTCCACATCAAAAATTCTGTTTTTATCACTTACCTACTCGAGCACGAGCAGGAATTAAGCTTGGGGATGCTTGATACGTCTCCAAAGTATCTATAATTTTTGATTGTTCCATGCTATTATAGTATCAATCTTGGATGTTTTATATACACTTACAAGCAATTATATATCAATTTTTGGGACTAACCTATTAACTTAGTGCCCAGTGCCAGTTGTTGTTTTTTGCCTGTTTTTGGTTTTTCAGAATATCAGTACCAAACGAAGTCCAAATGCCACGAAACTTTTTGGAGATTTTTTTCTGGACATAAGAGACACTAGAAGCTTCGGGAGAGGGCCAGAAGACAGAGGAGGTGGCCACGAGCCACCAGGGCGTGCCCCAGGGGGAGTGGCGCGCCCTGGTGCCTCGTGGGCCCACCTCTGCTCCGTTTGACCTAATTCCACCTCTATAAATACTCTAAAATCGGGAAACCAACGAGGGAGTCCACGAAATACCTTTTCCGCTGCCGCAAGTTCCTATTCTCGAGAGATCCCATCTGGAGGCCTTTTCCGGCACTCTGCCAGAGGGGGATTCGATCACGGAGGGGCTCTACATCAACCTTGCTGCCCTTCCGATGATGCATGAGTAGTTTACCACAGACCTTTGGGTCCATAGTTAGTAGCTAGATGGCTTCTTCTCTATTTTTGATCTTCAATGCAATGTTCTCCTCGATGTTCTTGGAGTTCTATCCGATGTAATCACTTTTTGCGGTGTGTTTGTTGGGATCCGATGAATTGTGAGTTTATGATCAGATTATCCATGAATATTATTTGAGTTTTCTCTGAACTCTTTTAAGCATGATTGTTATTGCTTCGTATTTCTCTCCGATCTATTGATTTGGTTTGGCCAACTTGATTGATTTATCTTGCAATGGGAGAGGTGCTTTGTAATTGGTTCAATCTTCTGATGCTCAATCCCAGTGACAGAAAGGGACATGACACGTATGTATCATTTCTATTAAGGGTAAAAAGATGGGGTTTATTCATGCGTGAGTTTACTTTGTCTACATCATGTCATCTTGCTTAAGGCGTTACTCCGTTCTTTATGAACTTAATACTCTAGATGCATGCTGGATAGCGGTCGATGTGTGGAGTAATAGTAGTAGATGCAGAATCGTTTCGGTCTATTTGTCTCGGACGTGACGCCTATATACATGATCATTGCCTTGGATATCGTCATGATTATTTGCTTTTCTATCAATTGCCCAACAGTAATTTGTTCACCCACCGTATGCTATTTTCAAGAGAGAAGCCTCTAGTGAAAACTATGGCCCCCGGGTCTACCTTTATCATATATTGAAAATCCTAAAAATACCTTGCTGCAATTTTACTTTATTTATTTTATTTTGTATTTTTGTTCGATCTATCTATCTATCACCGTACAATTTAATCTTGCAATTAACCGCCAAGGGATTGACAACCCCTTGTTCGCGTTGGGTGCGAGGATTTGTTGTTTTGTGTGCAGGTGCTGCTAACAAGTTGTTGCATGATTCTCCTACTGGATTGATAACTTTGGTTTCATAACCGAGGGAAATACTTATCTCTATTGTACTGCATCATCCCCTCCTCTTCGGGGAAATCCCAACGCAGCTCACAAGTAGCAGGAATAATTTCTGGCGCCGTTGCCGGGGAGACATCATCAACATCTACCAAGTACCTTCGCACAAACAATCATCCACTTGCATTTATTTTATTTGCCTTTTTATTTGCATTTGCTTCTCGTTTTCATCTCCCCCACTTCTAAAACAATTTTACAAACATACAAAAATATTTTGTGTGCTATCTTTGCTTGTGTTGCCATGTGCCTTCTATTCTGGGATTCTGATCCCTCCTCTATTCGGGTTAAAGTTTTGCTAACAGTAGCATTAGGTTCTCGTGTTCACATCCACCCGGAAAGCTGGATTGTTTGCAATTATTCCTTTCCGTTGGTCTGTTTAATCTGATCATCACATTTTCCTTTCCATTGGTCTGTTTAACTTTTCTTGTGATCTATAGGATCTAAGCAGTAATAATTCCCTGCTTTGGTAAACACCCCGCGGGCCAATGGCAAACCTCCTTGGTAAGCCATGAGGGTCCCTTTGAAATTGGAGGGATAGTGATTCTAGCCTCTCTCATCCCCCACCAATCTTCCAATATTGATCTCATTCTGGACCGCGAGGATTGTCTTCGCGAAGAATACCCCGATCTTTTCCCTCCTACCTCCTGAATTCTTGGGACAAGAATTTCTTTGAGTGGAGGGGAGTTGTGATATCCCCGGATTACTAAACCCTGGTTATGCTAATCAGTAATGCCAAGTCATCATCAATTATGCCCTAAGAAAAACAATTAAGAAATATTCCAACTTCAAACTCAAAATTTAAAAGAAAGTCAAAATAATAATTATCCAAACAGCAAAACAAAAGTGTTCATAATATTGCAAAAACTCCCAAAGCTATTATAAAAATAAAACCAACATTATTTGAAATTCCAAAATTTACCCTAGCAACCAAAACAGTGGACCAGCAGCAATTTATTTGACCTTTTCAATTTCGAAAAATATTAAAACCATTCCAAATGACCCCAAACTTTTTGTGTTAGTCCGGAATATTACAAAGCATTTCTGTGGCAAGTCTCACATTTAACAAAAATCATCTAGTGCCTCAAAGTAATAGAAAACAGAGAGGAGTAAATAGAAACAGAAAAGAATAAAGAAAAAGAGAGGAACCTACTGTGCATTTGGGCTTTAAAGTCCACAGTGCAGCCTGGCCCAGCCCACCACGGCCTTTCTCCTTCCTCCCGCTCTCTCTCCGTGCGTGTCGACGCCGCGCGCGCCCGAGCAGGCGATGGGCACGTGTCGGCCATCCCCCGGCGCCATCGCCACAGTGGAGAGGATAAGGCCACCCCCGCGCACCCCCAGGCGAACCCTAGCCCCTTTTTCTCCTCTCCCTCGCTCGGTCTCGAGCTCACCCGAGACGCCGTCGCCGCGTCGATCCCGCGGCCACCGGCCGCCTCTCGCCCAACCACCGTGTCCACGAGCTCCGCCGACCTCCGCTACGACCTCTCCGACCGGCAGCTCGAGTTCGGAGCCACCACAACGATGCCCATGACCTCGTCATCTTCCTCGGGCACCCGGGATCGCTACCGCCGTCCGTCTGCTTTAGGCCCTCCCCGAGAACGCGTTGCACAACTACGGGCTCATGGTGAGCCTAACTTCCTTTCCCCTCTCTTCGCGCCGTCGTTTGCAAGCCCTAGCATGCACACCCACCGTGGCCGAGCACGCCACCGCCTCGTTGGTCGCCGGCGATGCTCCGGTGACCAAATGGTCACGGGACCGTGCCCGTTGTCTTATCCGCAACGTGTAGAGCCCCGCTAGCCACTCCGTCCGCTCGATTGGGCACTGCAGCTACGAAACCGCCACCACCCGAACTCCGGCGCCCGCCTTGGTGGTCGCCGCCGTCGACTCCGGGCACTTCCGGCCACGCCACCACCACCGTTCGACGCGGCTTCGTCTCCGCATTCGAACGAGACCAGCCGCGCTCAAAATGGCGCTCTGTACGCGAATCCCGACGAGGCCCGAGGCCTCCGCCGCGGTTTAGGCCACCGGCGGCTAAACGCCGGCGCCGGCGCTGATGTGGCCGGCCTGGGGCCCACCCTGGGTCACTAACCAATGGGCCCCGCGGACCCAGTTGACCATGTTGACTTGGTCAACGTGCTGACTGGGCTAGCACAGTCACTGACCACTGGGCCCCACGTGCTAATTAATATTTTCACTAATTAAACTTAATCTGTTAATTAACAAAGTCACTGACACTCGGGGCCCACCCCTAATTAATCTCTGTTTAGTTTAAATAAACCCTGTTTAAGCCACTGTGTATGACATGTGGGGCCCTGCCACTGTTCATTTGGATAAGACCCTGCTGAGTCAGTAGGGGGCCCACCAGTCAGCCTCTGCTGACTAGGCAGTTGACTCAGTCATCTGGGCCCACATGTCAGCCTCTGTTGCACATTTTTGGGTACACTTTTGTGTACCCATAGCAATTAATATTTAAAAGATTTTTGAATTAAATTAAATCCAGTAAATTCCAAAAATTGTTTAAAACTTTGAAAAATCATATAAAATAATCCGTAACTCGGATGAAAATAATTTATATATGAAAAATGATCAGAAAAATGAGACGAAACTGGATATGCCATCCACATACCTGCCACACCCCTCTAACCTATCAAACATGGAACCTTCCCCTCCGGATCAATATACCGATAAGCACCTGGAGCTGGGAAAATATTCCCGGATATTTTCCCTCTCCGTCTAAAATAATTATTGTAGCATTAGAGCACATAATCAACCCCTACTAGCCTGACTTGTATCTGTGTGCATTTGTTTGCCTGTATTTATTTGTTTCTCCCTCCTCTTTCTTCTCCGGTAGACCCTGCGACTGCTACCGATGCCCCCGTGATCGACTACGTCTCCGACGACCCTTCTTCCTTTTCAACAGAGCTTCCAGGCAAGCAAAACCCCTTGATCATTCCTATATTGCCTATTCTTTCTCTCCCATGCTTGCATTAGATTTTGCTACTATAATTGATTGCTCCTATTCTGATGCATAGCCTAATTTTGTAACCTGCTGTTCATACTTTACCTGTTGACCTAAATGCTTAGTATAGGCTGGTTAGTGATCCATCAATGGCCCCAACCCTTCTCCTTGTTGCCATGCGTTACCACCAGTGACTCAATCAGTGTGATCGATGTACAGAGACCGAACACAGCACCGCACACTCCCTTAGTTGTACGACTCTACAGGGCTACTATCGAGTGCCGAGGGTGATACCTCCTACCTCACTCTTGATGATATCTTTGTAGCGTAGCTAGTCGGTTGTGGGTTACCAAGGGTGATTCCTCTTTCACCACCTCCGATGAGGCCTCTGTCGTGCAGCCCCTCAAGTGTGAACCCATCGAGGGTGATTCCTCCAAGTTCACCTTGACAGTTACATCGAGTGGGAATCCATCGAGGGTGATTCCTCAGATTCCCCATGATGTTATGGACACACGGGTACTTTGACCTTCACCTCAGACCATTATTAAAAACGGATCGGCTCCAAGAGCACCCGCGAGATAATGTTGAAGTCGGGCCGACCCCATGGGTACCCGCGAGAGAGTCCTGTGGCGGCTTACTGTTAGCGGTACCTCCCAGGATGTAGTGGTAGCTCGGGACTTGTCCCGACAGCCGACACGGAACTTACACTGTAGTCGGAGCGACAGGGCAGGCGGAGACTACCTAGGAGAGAGGTGGGCCTAGTCCCTGGTCGTGGTCCGCAAGATACCTAGTCGGAACGGCCGAAGCACTGGTCGTCTCCGCGAGCTCCTAATAATTCACTAACGGATTTGGGTATTTGATCTGAGTTGGCCACTGTCCTATACACACTACCACCACGCGGGATAATGGTTTAATGGGGCCCTCGGCGCCGTATGTATCAGCCGAAAGCTCTGTCAGATGTCCAGTTCAGCATTGTGGCACGGTCGGATCGTGCCATCCAGGAGAGAGGTGGCACTGGTATCCACCCTGCTAACAATGACCCGGAGTGCAAAGGACGATGGGCCCAAGAGCCCTGAGCGCTTAGGATGTAGACCGGCGGGGACCTCTCTGCGGAGCCTAGGTAGGACTACGTCGTGTCGATCAGCCGAGGTCGGGCATGACCGAGAAAAGTGTGTCCGGCCAGAGTTAATCGAGCGTGTTGGGTAACATTAGTGCACCCCTGCAGGGAAGTTATCTATTCGAATAGCCGTGTCCATGGTAACAGGACGCTCAGTGTTGTATCCCGATCTACTACAACTTGAATTGGATACTTGTGATTCTAAACTGAAATGATAGCTCCGGGATCGCTTTATCGCGGGGAGTCGAGGAAGGATCTCTGGGCATTGCTGCTATTACTTATTACTTTATGTTATGCTACTAATTTGCACTCTTCTAATGCTGCAAGACGCTGCAAGATGCTAGTCTTCGATAGGCTAGGCCTTCCCCTCTATTCTGGCATTTCTGCAGTCTAGTCCACAGATACAGCCCCTCCATTTGATACCGATGCATAAATAGAATAGATCTAATGCAATTCTTGCGAGTACTTTGGATGAGTACTCACGGTTGCTTTGCTACCTCTTTTTCCCCATACCCGATTGCTGCGATCAGATGATGGAGCCCCGGAGCCAGCTGACCCCGTCAACGACTACTACTACCCCGAGGGAGCCTACTACTACGTGGAGACCGACAGCCAGGAGTAGTTTAGGAGGCTCCCAAGCAGGAGGCCTGCGCCTTTTCGATCTAGATGTCATTGTTTTGCTCAGCCTTCTTAAGGCAACCTTGTTTAGTTATGTCTGTACTCAGATATTGTTGCTTTCGCTGACTCTTGTGTAAACGAGCTTATGTATTCGAGCCCTCGAGGCCCCTAGCTTGTAATATAAAGCTTGTATTATTTTATTTTGTGTATAGAGTTGTGTTGTGATATCTTCCCGTGAGTCCCTAGGCTTGATCGTGCGCATTTGCATGTATGATTAGTGCACGGTCGAGTCGGGGGCGTCCCAAGTTGGTATCAAAGCCGACTGCCTGTAGGAAGCCCCTTTCCAACTCCTTGGCCGAAGTTGAGTCTAGTCTTTGAAAAACTATTTTACTAACATGACTATGTGGCTTACGGGCCCACGTCGCCAACGGATGGGTTAGGATCTTTTATTCCTCTCCTATACTCTGGGATTCTGATATCTCCTCTATTCGGGTTAAAGTTTTGCTAACACTTACATTAGGTTCTCGTGTTCACATCCACCCGGAGAGCTGGATTGTCTGCAATTATTCCTTTCCATTGGTCTGTTTAATCTGATCATCACATTTTCCTTTCCATTGGTCTGTTTAACTTTTCTTGTGATCTATAGGATCTAAGCGGTAATAATTCCCTGCTTTGGTAAACACCCCGCGGGCCAATGGCAAACCTTCTTGGTAAGCCATGAGGTTCCCTTTGAAATCGGAGGGCTAGTGATTCTAGCCTCTCTCATCCCCCACCAATCTTCCAATATTGATCTCATTCTGGAATGCGAGGATTGTCTTCGCGAAGAATACCCCGATCTTTTCCCTCCTACCTCCTGAATTCTCTGAACGAGGATTTCTTTGAGTGGAGGGGAGTTGTGACATCCCCAGATTACTAAACCCTGGCTATGCTAATCAGTCATGCCAAGTCATCATCAATTATGTCCTAAGAAAAACAATTAAGAAATATTCCAACTTCAAATTCAAAATTTAAAATAAAGTCAAAATAATAATTATCCAAAAAGCAAAACAAAAGTGTTCATAATATTGCAAAAACTCCCAAAGCTATTATAAAAATAAAACCAATATTATTTGAAATTCCAAAATTTACCCTAGCAACCAAAACAGTGGACCAGCAGCAATTTATTTGACCTTTTCAATTTCTAAAAATATTAAAACCATTCCAAATGACCCCAAACTTTTTGTGCTAGTCCAGAATATTAAAAGCATTTCTGTGGCAAGTCTCACATTTAACAAAAATCATCTAGTGCCTCAAAATAATAGAAAACAGAGAGGAGTAAATAGAAACAGAAATGAATAAAGAAAAAGAGAGGAACCTACTGTGCATCTGGGCTTTAAAGTCCACAGTGCAGCCTGGCACAGCCCACCATAGACTTTCCCCTTCCTCCCGCTCTCTCTCCGTGCGTGTCGACGCCGCGCGCGCCCGAGCCGGCGATGGGCACGCGTCGGCCATCCCCCGGCGCCGTTGCCGCAGTGGAGAGGATAAGGCCACCCCCGCGCACCCCCAGGCCAACCCTAGCCCCTTTTTCTCCTCTCCCTCGCTTGGTCTCGAACTCGCCCGAGACGCCGTCGCCATCGCCGCGTCGATCCCGCGGGCACCGGCCGCCTCTCGCCCAACCGCTGTGTCCACGAGCTCCGCCGAGCTCCGCTACGACCTCTCCGACCGACAGCTCGAGTTCGGAGCCACCACAACGACGCCCATGATCTCGTCATCTTCCTCGGGCACCCAAGATCGCCGCCGCCGTCCGTCTGCTTCAAGCCCTTGATACGTCTCCAACGTATCTATAATTTTTGATTGTTCCATGCTGTTATATTATCAATCTTGGATGTTTTATATGCATTTACAGCAATTATATATCATTTTTGGAGACTAACATATTAACTTAGTGCCCGGTGCCAGTTGCTATTTTCTGCCCTGTTTTTTTTTACAGAAAATCAATACCAAACTAAGTCCAAATGCCACGAAACTTTTTGGAGATTTTTTTCTAGACAAGATAAACACTAGAAGCTTCGGGAGAAGACCAGACGCCAGAGGAGGTGGCCACGAGCCACCAGGGCGCGCCTGGGGGGGAGGCACGCCCTCGTACCTCGTGGGCCCACCTCAGCCCCGTTTGACCTAGTTCCACCACTATAAATTCCCAAAAAATCAGAAACCCTTAGGGGAGTCCACGAAATACTTTTTCCACCGCCGCAAGTTTATGTTCTCGAGAGATCCCATCTGGAGGCCTTCTCCGGTACTCCGCAGGAGGGGGAATCGATCACGGAGGGGCTCTACATCAACCTTGCTGCCCTTCCGATGATGCGTGAGTAGTTTACCACAGACCTTTGGGTCCATAGTTAGTAGATAGATGGCTTCTTCTCTCTTTTTGATCTACAATGTTCTCCTCCATGTTCTTGGAGTTCTATCCGATGTAATCACTTTTTGCGGTGTGTTTGTTGGGATCCGATGAATTGTAAGTTTATGATCAGATTATCCATGAATATTATTTGAGTCTTTGCTGCACTTATTTATGCATGATTATTATAGCTTCATATTTCTTCTCCGATCTATTGATTTGGTTTGGCCAACTGAGTTGATTTATCTTGCCATGGGAAGAGATGCTTTGTAATGGGTTCGATCTTGCGGTGTTCAATCCCAGTGACAGAAAGGGACATGACACGTATGTATCATTGCTATTAAGGGTAAAAAGATGGGGTTTATTCATATGTGAGTTTATCTTGTCTACATCATGTCATCGTTCTTAAGGCATTACTCCGTTCTTTATGGACTTAATACACTAGATGCATGCTGGATAGCGGTCGATGTGTGGAGTAATAGTAGTAGATGCATGCACGAGTCGGTCTACTTATCTCGGACGTGATTTCTATATACATGATCATTGCCTTGGATATCGTCATGATTATTTGCTTTTCTATCAATTGCCCAACAGTAATTTGTCTACCCACCGTATGCTATTTTCTCGAGAGAAGCCTCTAGTGAAAACTATGGCCCCCGGGTCTATCTAAATCATATTACTAAAACCCTAAAAATATTGCTGCCATTTTATTTTATTTATTTTATTTTGTATTTTTGTTTCAATCTATCTATCTATCACATACAATTTAATCTTGCAATTGACCGCCGAGGGATTGACAACCCCTCGTTTGCGTTGGGTGCAAGGATTTGTTGTTTGTGTGCAGGTGCTGCTAACGAGGTGTTGTGTGATTCTCCTACTGGTTCGATAACCTTGGTTTCATAACTGAGGGAAATACTTATCTCTACTATGCTGCATCAGCCCTTCCTCTTCGGGGATAATACCAACGCAAGCTACAAGTAGCAGGAAGAATTTTTGGCGCCGTTGCCGGGGTGACGTCATCAACATCTATCAAGTACCTTTGCATAAACTCTCATCTCCTTGCATTTATTTTATTTGCCTCTTGTTTTCATCTCCCCCACTTCTAAAAAGTTTTTACAAAAACACAAAAATATTTCTTTTGCTTGTTTGCTTGCTTCTATTGCCCTTATGAAAACACCCGATAACAGAAACAAAAAAGTAAAAATTTAAGACCACTATGGATCCTCATCCACTTGCTAATCTTTTCAAAAGATCCAATTATAATGAACCAAATGCTAGTGATTTGAGTGCTCTTGATTTTCTCTATGAAGTTTTGCTTGAAAATCATGAATGTGAAAATTGTGATGAAGTGTTAGAAGAAGAAATTTATAAAGTGATTCATGATAGCTCCTTGACTGAAAAGCATGATTGCAATGATGTTACTATAAATTCTATTAATGTCAATTATGCTAATGATATGCAAAACTACAAGCTTGGGGATGATAATTTTGTCATATCCACTACTTATTGCAATGATCATGATTGGGGTGATAATGCTTCTTATGATCTTGGAAATTTATTTAATCCTCATGATGAATATGTTATTGATAACAATGTTTGTAATAATATTGAAAGTGGGTTTGGAAGAGTGTCAACTTTAGGTAAAAACAATCCCACTATTTTGGAAGAGTACAAAACTTTTATGCATGTGGATCATGAAGAGAATATTTTATATGATAGCTATATTATTGAATTTGATTATGATCCTACCTGTAATTACTATGAGAGAGGAAAATATGGTTATAGAAATCTTCATGTCACTAAATTACCTCTCTTTGTGTTGGAATTATTAATGTTTCATTCTTTTTATATGCATATGCTAGGTGTTGCTTGTATTGATAATTTGTTTACTTATAAAATGCCTATGCATAGGAAGTATGTTAGAATTAAATGTGTTTTTCACATGTTTTATGATGCTCTCTTTGTGCTTCAATTCTTGTCTTTCATGTGAGCATCATTTAAAATCTCAAGCCTATCTTAATGGCTATAAAGAAAGAGCTTGTTGGGAGACAACCCAATGAATAAAATAAGTTTATTGTGTGTTTTCACAATTATGCTACTGATAATAGTGTGTTTTTGTGTTAATAATTAGTGTTTGTGCCAAGTAAAGCCTTTAGGATGATTTGGAGAATAGTATAATTGATGCTGTTTGGAAAACAGAAAGTTTTGCGTCCAGTGACAGAATTTTGTTTCTGTACTGGAGCGTCAAAAAAATCTGAATTGTTTACACAGTATTATTATATGAATTGCCCACGTTTTCCTAATTTTTCAGAATTTTTGGAGTTACATAAGTATGGCTTTTAAATAGATTGCTACAGACTGTTCTGTTTTTGACAGATTCTGTTTTTGATGCACTACTTGCTTGTTTTGATGAATCTATGGATTGTATCGGGGGGTATAAGCCATGGTGAATTTAGAGTACAGTAGGTATAATGCAAAAATAAAATATGAATGGGTTTGCAACAGTACTTAAAGTAGTGATTTATTTTGTTATGCTAACGGATCTCACGAAGGTTTTGTTGAGTTTTGTGTGATTGAAGTTTTCAAGTTTTGGGTGAGATCACGATGGATGAAGGAATAAGGAGTAGCAAAAGCCTAAGCTTGGGGATGCCCGAGGCACCCCAAGGTATTATTCAAGGAAGACTCAAGCGTCTAAGCTTGGGGATGCCCCGGAAGGCATCCCCTCTTTCTTCTACCAACCATCGGTAATTTTACTTGGAGCTATATTTTTATTCGTCACATGATATGAGTTTTGCTTGGAGCATCTTGTATTATATGTGTCTTTGCTTTTTTTGCTTTTTAGTTTGTCACAATCATCTTTGCTAAACACACCTATTTTGAGAAAGCCACACGTTCATCATCATTTGTTACAATACTCTATGTGCTTCACTTAAATTTTTTGAGCTAGGCAGTTGCTCTAGTGCTTCACTTCAATCTTTTTGAGCACGGTGGTGGCTATATTTTGAAGAAATAAACTCTCATGCTTCACTTATATTATTTTGAGAGTTGATTAAAATTTTGAAGAAATAAACTCTCATGCTTCACTTATATTATTTTGAGAGTTGATTAAAATTTTGAAGAAATGAATTCTCATGCTTCACTTATATTATTTTGAGAATTGATAAGATTGAAATTTTGAAGAAATATTTGCACTCTCATGCTTCAATTATATCTTTTTGAGAGTTGATGATAGTAACGGTAATTTGCACAAGATATGAATTTGGTCCCAAAGTGATGAATATTCAAGAGGGATATAATAAAAACTTTCATATAGATCATTGGATATGATAAGTGTGATTCCTTCCAATAGTTTTGCGATATGGAAATGATAATATGTGAGTCATGTTAGTGAGTAATTGTGATTTAGTAAGAATATTAGTGTTAAGGTTTGTGATTCCCTATGCATGCACATTAAGTCAATAGTTATGCAAAGAAATTATATCCTACTTATGGTGCATTATTCGGTGTTAGTTATGTTCAATGCATGTTCATGACCGTTTTCGTTTTTTGGTTGGTTGCTTCTCAATCTATTTGCTAGCCTTCATTTGTACTAAGCGGAAATACTACTTGTGCATCCAAAATCCTTAAACCCAAGTTGTGCCAAATGAGTCCACTATATCTACCTATATGCGGTATTTCAATGCCGTTCCAAGTAAATTTGCGTGTGCCAACTCTAATTTTTAAAATAATTTTTCCGTTTTGTGTGCCCGTACCGCTCAAGAAGCGGCAGGGGGTGGCCATTATTTTCCATGCTAGGTGTGTTATTCTCACGATGAGTGTTTATTCACTTGTCATTGCACGAGAGAGTGGTTGGTAATAGGGATGCCCAGTCCCACAATGAAATCAAAATTAATAACAACAAAATTCCTTGGAAGGTGTTGGTATGGAGGGCACCCGTGGATACGGCTAGCCATGGATTGTGAAAGAATGGTGGAAAGGAAATAAACTTTACTTTCTGTTTGGGAACCGCCTATGATATGTCTAGAATGGAAAATAATGGGAATTCTCGGTCGTTTTCGTTGACAGAAAAAGCATGCCTCTCAAAATATTTTTATCTCTTTAATTTAAGATTTGAGCTCTGTCACATTAGCAAATCTCTGCTTCCCTCTGCGAAGCGCCTATCTGTTTACTTTATGCAATTTTTATTTTTATTTTGAGTCTCCATCTTCTCTTATAAAGCACCAACTAGAGAGCACTATTATCATACTTGTGCATTGTGTGTAGCTAATATTTGAGTGTGTTTCATGAATGGATCAATGATTGAGTATAATGGGCTAGGGATAACTTTCTTTGGCGTTGATATTTTGAAAAACATGGTTGCTTGTTACCATGCTGGAGTATTTATATCTCCATGACAAATTATAGACTATTGCTTTGAATCATTCAAGTCCAATGTCCATGCTATAAAAGAAAATAATATGTGATGAATATGATAGGAAGCATTCCACATCAAAAATTCTGTTTTTATCATTTACCTACTCGAGTACGAGCAGGAATTAAGCTTGGGGATGTTGATACGTCTCCAACGTATCTATAATTTTTGATTGTTCCATGCTGTTATATTATCAATCTTGGATGTTTTTATATGCATTTATAGCAATTATATATCATTTTTGGAGACTAACCTATTAACTTAGTGCCCAATGCCAGTTGCTGTTTTCTGCCCTGTTTTTGTTTTACAGAAAATCAATACCAAACGAAGTCCAAATGCCACGAAACTTTTTGGAGATTTTTTTCTGGACAAGATAAACACTAGAAGCTTCGGGAGAAGACTAGACGCCAGAGGAGGTGGCCACGAGCAACCAGGGCACGCCTGGGGGGGGCAGGCGCGCCCTGGTGCCTCGTGGGCCCACCTCAGCTCCGTTTCACCTAGTTCCACCACTATAAATTCCCAAAAAATCAGAAACCCTCAGGGGAGTCCACGAAATACTTTTTCCGCCGCCGCAAGTTTTTGTTCTTGAGAGATCCCATCTGGAGGCCTTCTCCGGTACTCCGCCGGAGGGGGAATCGATCACGGAGGGGCTCTACATCAACCTTGCTGCCCTTCCGATGATGCGTGAGTAGTTTACCACAGACCTTCGGGTCCATAGTTAGTAGCTAGATGGCTTCTTCTCTCTTTTTGATCTTCAATACAATGTTCTCCTCGATGTTCTTGGAGTTCTATCCGATGTAATCACTTTTTGCGGTGTGTTTGTTGGGATCCGATGAATTGTGAGTTTATGATCAGATTATCCATGAATATTATTTGAGTCTTTGCTGCACTCTTTTATGCATGATTATTATAGCTTCGTATTTCTTCTCTGATCTATTGATTTGGTTTGGCCAACTGAGGTTATTTATCTTGCCATGGGAAGAGGTGCTTTGTAATGGTTCGATCTTGCGGTGCTCAATCCCAGTGACAGAAAGGGACATGACACGTACGTATCATTGCTATTAAGGGTAAAAAGATGGGGTTTATTCATACGTGAGTTTATCTTGTCTACATCATGTCATCATTCTTAAGGCATTACTCCATTCTTAATGGACTTAATACACTAGATGCATGCTGGATAACGGTCGATGTGTGGAGCAATAGTAGTAGATGCGGGCAGGAGTCGGTCTACTTATCTCGGACGTGATGCCTATATACATGATCATTTCCTTGGATATCATCATGATTATTTGCTTTTCTATCAATTGCCCAATAGTAATTTGTCTACCCACCGTATGCTATTTTCTCGAGAGAAGCCTCTAGTGAAAACTATGGCCCCCGGGTCTATCTAAATCATATTACTAAAACCCTAAAAATATTGCTGCCATTTTCTTTTATTTATTTTATTTTGTATTTTTGTTTCTATCTATCTATCTATCACATACAATTTAATCTTGCAATTGACTGCCGAGGGATTGACAACCCCTCGTTTGCGTTGGGTGCAAGGATTTGTTGTTTGTGTGCAGGTGCTGCTAACGAGGTGTTGTGTGATTCTCCTACTGGTTCGATAATCTTGGTTTCATAACTGAGGGAAATACTTATCTCTACTATGCTGCATCATACCTTCCTCTTCGGGGATAATACCAACGCAAGCTACAACTAGCAGCCCTCCCCTAGCACGCTTTGCACAACTACGGGCTCGCGGTTAGCCTAACTTCCTATCCCCTCTCTTCGCGCCGTCATATGCAAGCCCTAGCGAGCACACCCACCGTGGCCGAGCGCGCCGCTGCCTCGTTGGTCCCCGGCGATGCTCCGGTGACCAAATGGTCACGGGACCGTGCCCGTCGTCTTCGCCGCAACGTGTAGGGCTCCGCTAGCCACTCCGTCCGCTCGATTGCGCGCTGCAGCTGCGAAACCGCCACCACCAGAACTCCGGCGCCCGCCTCGGTGGTCGCCGTCGGCCACTTCCGGCCACGCCACCACCACCGTTCGACACGGCTTCGTCTCCGCGTTCGAACGAGACCAGCCGCGCTCAAAATGGCGCTCTGTTTGGGAATCCCGACGAGGCCCGAGGCCTCCGCCGCGATTTAGACCACCGGCGGCTAAACGTCGGCGCCGCAGCTGACGTGGCCGGCCTGGGGCCCACCCTGGGTCACTGACCAGTGGGTCCCGTGGGCCCAGTTGACCATGTTGACTTGGTCAACGTGCTGACTGGGCTAGCACAGTCACTGACCACTGGGCCCCACGTGCTAATTAATCTTTTCACTAATTAAACTTAATCTGTTAATTAACAAAGTCACTGACACCCAGGGCCCAACCCTAATTAATCTTTGTTTAGTTTAAATAAACCCTGTTTAAGCCACTGTGTATGACATGTGGGGCCCTGCCACTGTTCATTTGGATAAGACCCTGCTGAGTCGGTAGGGGGCCCACCAGTCAGCCTCTACTGACTGGGCAGTTGACTCAGTCAACTGGGCCCACATGTCAGCCTCTGTTGCACATTTCTGGGTACACTTTTGTGTACCCATAGCAATTAATATTTAAAAGATTTTCGAATTAAATTAAATCCAGTAAATTCCAAAAATTGTTTAAAACTTTGAAAAATCATATAAAATAATCCGTAACTCGGATGAAAATAATTTATATATGAAAAATGATCAGAAAAATGAGACGAATCCGGATATGCCATCCACATACCTGCCACACCCCTCTAACCTATCAAACATGGAACCTTCCCCTCCGGATCAATATACCGATAAGCACCTGGAGTTGGGAAAATATTCCCGGATATTTTCCCTCTCCGTCTAAAAAAATTATTGTAGCATTAGAGCACATAATCAACCCCTACGGGCCTGACTTGTATCTGTGTGCATTTGCTTGCCCGTTATTTATTTGTTTCTCCCTCCTTTTTCTTCTACGGTAGACCCTACGACTGCTACCGATGCCCCCGTGATCGACAACGTCACCGACGACCCTTCTTCCTTTTCAACAGAGCTTCCAGGCAAGCAAAACCCCTTGATCATTCCTATATCGCCCATTCTTTCTCTCCCATGCTTGCATTAGATTTGGCTACTATAATTGATTGCTCCTATTCTGATGCATAGCCTAATTTTGTAACCTGTTGTTGATACTTTACCTGTTGACCTAAATGCTTAGTATAGGCTGGTTAGTGATCCATCAATGGCCCCACACCCTTGTCTTTGTTGCCATGATTTACCACCGGTGACTCGATCAGTGTGATCGATGTACAGAGACCGAACACAACACCGCACACCCCCTTAGTTGTACGACTCTGCAGGGCTACTATCGAGTGCCGAGGGTGATACCTCCTACCTCACTCCTGATGATATCTCTGTAGCATAGCTAGTTGGTTGTGGGTTACTGAGGGTGATTCCTCTTTCACCACCTCCGATGAGGCCTCTGTCGTGCAACCCCTCAAGTGTGAACCCATCGAGGGTGATTCCTCCAAGTTCACCTTGACGGTTACATCGAGTGGGAATCCATCGAGGGTGATTCCTCGGATTCCCCATGATGTTATGGACACACTGGTACTTTGACCTTCACCTCAGACCATTGTTAAAGACGGGTCGGCTCCAAGAGCACCCGCGAGGTAATGTTGAAGTCAGGCCGACCCCAAGGGTACCCGCGCGGGAGTCCTGTGGCGGCTGGTGATACGTCTCCAACGTATCTATAATTTATGAAGTATTCATGCCATATTTATAACAATTCTATATGGTTTTGGTATGATTTGATTAGAACTAACCCGGACTGACGTTGTTTTCAGCAGAACTACCGTGGTGTTGTTTTTTGTGCAGAAATGAAAGTTCTCCAAATGAGCTGAAACTTTTTGGAGATTTTTTATGGGACAAATAAAGAATATTGGCATCAAGACCCACTGGAGGGGGCCACCCAGTGCCCACGAGGCACCAGGGCGCGCCACCCCCCCCCCCAGGAGCGCCCTGGTACCTCGTGGGGCCCACGTGGCTCCGTTTCGCGTGATTCCAACGCTGAAAAATCATATATATTCAGAAACCCCCGAAAGTTAACCTAGATGAGTTTTTACGCCGCCGCAAGCCTCTGTACCAGAGAGATCCCATCTACAGCCCTTTTCCGGCACCCTGCCGGAGGGGGGAAGGCATCACCGGAGGCCATCTTCATCATCCCGGCGGTCTCCATGACGAGGAGGGAGTAGTTCACCCTCGGGGCTGAGGGTTTGTACCAGTAGCTATGTGTATGATCTCTCTCTCTCGTGTTCTTGAGATGGCACGATCTTGATGTATCGCGAGCTTTGTTGATATAGATGAATCATATGGAGTTTTCCCCTCTCTATCTTCTTGTGATGAATTGAGTTTCCCCTTTGAAGTTTTCTTATCGGATTGAGTCTTTAAGGATTTGAGAACACTTGATGTATGTCTTGCATATGGATATCTGTGGTGACAATGGGATATTCACTTGAGTCACTTGATGTATGGTTGGTGATCAACTTGCGGGTTCCGTGACCTTGGGGATTTATGCATAAGGGTTGGCACACGTTTTCGTCTTGACTTTCCGGTAGAAACTTTGGGGCACTCTTTGAAGTTCTTTGTGTTGGTTTGAATAGATGAATCTGAGATTGTGTGATGCATATCGTACAATCAAACCCGCGGGTACTCGTGGTGACATTGGAGTGCCTAGGTGACATTAGGGTTTTGGTTGATGTGTATCTTAAGGTGTTATTCTAGTACGAACTCTAGGGCTGTTCGTGACAATTAATGGGGATGGCTCATAAGATTGATCGGGAAGGATAACTTTAAGGTGGTTTCGTACCCTACAACAATTTCTTCGTTTGTTCTCCGCTATTTGTGACTTTGGAGTGAACTCTTTGTCGCATGTGAGGGATTTACGTATGATTCAACTATGTCAACAATGTTGGGAGATCGCACTAGTGAAAGTATGAACCCTAGGCCTTGTTTCTAAGCATTGCAATACCGTTTTTATTCCCGTCTACTTTTCGTTACCTTGCTGTTTTTATATTTTCAGATTACAAAAACCTATATCTACTATCCATACTACACTTTTATCACCATCTCTTCGCCGAACTAGTGCACCTATACAATTTACCATTGTATTGGGTGTGTTGGGGACACAAGAGATTTCTTGTATTTGGTTGCAGGGTTGTTTGAGAGATACCATCTTCAACCTATGCCTCCCACGGATTGATAAACCTTAGGTCATCCACTTGAGGAAAAATTGCTACTGTCCTACAAAACTCTGCGCTTGGAGGCCCAACACGAGTCTACAAGAATAAGTTGTGTAGTAGACATCAAGCTCTTTTCTGGCGCCGTTGCCGGGGAGGTGAGTGCTTGAAGGTATATCTTTAGATCTTGCAATCGAATCTTTTAGTTTCTTGTTTTATCACTAGTTTGGTTTATTAAAGAAAACTACAAAAAATGGAATTGAGGTTGCCTCATATTATTCGTCTTTATCATGTCTTTCTTGAAAATAAGGATTCCGATAATTGTGCTCAATTGATAGAAGAAGAATTCAATGAAATGTTTGGCATAAAAATCTTTGAATGATGAGCATGATTGCAATGTGGTTAATATGAATTCTTTGAATATCCATAATACTAATGATGATTGCACTAGTCATGATAATGATGTCTCCTATAAGGATGTCAATTTTTGTGGAGTGAACTGGGAGTGCAAATGCATACCAAAAAGGGAAAATAGATTTTGTAAGAGGCATAAGTATTTAGAAACTAAAGGGTTGCAAGAGAGGCTAGATGATTGTGCTGAAAGATTTATTTTTTCTCGCCATCCTTGTGAACGTTGCAATGAACGTGGTCATTTAAATCTCCAATGCAAATTGTTTCATGATCAAATCGTGTCCAAAAATTGTGATAACTTGATTACCCTTGCGCATCATAATGAACTTAGTCTGCTTCTGGGGTATGAAGAAATGAAACGTATAACTAGGGATATTCCAGAATATAATCTCAAGAGATTTCTCAATTTTGATCTAGAGGAAATTTATATGTATTGTGCGGTAAATTGCATTGAGAATCCTTATATTGCCAATTATTTAAAGACAAGAAAACAAATAGAAGATGAAGAGAATACTAATGAAGGGGAAGAGGTTTCCCAATATCCTCCTATTTTTTCTTATGATGAATCAGGTAATGAGGAGGAGCTTTTTATTCAACCAATCTCTTCAATAAAGTGCACGAAAAAATTGATTAAACCCACACATGAGGTGGTGAAGAAGAAAAATAAAAGAAGAAAGAATAGAGGTAAAAAGGTATCCCTCCCAAATGATGCTGCTCCTATTATTGTTGTGCCTCATGAGAATGAATCAAAAATAATTGTGGAAGATGATACACTTGATGATGATATTGCTTCTTTGTCTTATGGTACAATGTCCGAAGGAACTATTGAGGGTGATATTGTTATGCATATTACTCGTTGTGATGATTATGATTGGGAAGATAATGATACTTCTTATAATCTTGAAAATCTTTATGGTGGCAATTTGGAAAATTATGATGATAATAATTGTTTTACTATTGGTGCTATTCATACTATTGATGATAATAGTGATAATGCCAATGATATGCGAACCAACAAGCTTGGGGATGCTATGTTTGATGAGAATGAAATTTTTGAGAATATATTTGCTGCAATTAATATTTGTCCCAAGCTTGGGGATACTATGCTTAATGAAGAAGATCTTTTTAGTCCCCCTACTTTGAATGATCAAATTTGTTATGATGATTTCATGCCTCCTATCTATGATGATTATTGTGATGATACTTATGTTATGAAAAATAGTGATGATTCTTATTATACTTGTTATAATTATGAAAATCCTTTTACTGAACATCACTCTTTTAAAGTGGAAACAATTTATAGCATTCGAGTTTCATACGATACTCCCACTATTATGAATGAGAAGAAAATTGCTTGTGTGGAGAGTAATAAAAATCCTATGCTTGTAGGTCATGAAAAGAATGCTTTATTTGATAGTTATATTGCTGAATTCATTCATGATGCTACTGAAAACTATTATGAGAGAGGAACTTATGATTCATGATGCCCCCGTTGTGTATCAATCCTTTACTTCTATGAGTGCATCATTCAAAATTATCATGCCTAGCTAAAAGGCATTAAAGAAAAGCGCTTCTTGAGAGACAACCAAATAATTATACCTACTGTTTTTGTGTGTACACATGATTAAGCTACTGTAGTAATCATGTTTTATATGTTTTCTTTCAATAAAGTGCCAAGTAAAGCCTTTGGGATAGTGTGGATGATAGTTGACTTGATTCTGTGCAAAAACAGAAACTTTTGCGCCCAGTTCTGGAATTACCATAAATCACTAGAGTGTAGAAAAATTCTGAATTTTTTGCACATGATTTATATACAAATTTCCTACGTTGTCCTAATTTTTCAGAATTTTTAGAGTTACAGAAGTATGGTCATTGTTCAGATCATTACAGATTGTTCTGTTTTTGACAGATTATGTTTTCAATGCATAGTTTGCTTGTTTTATAGTTTCTATGGCTTATATTGGTCAATATAAATTGTAGAAATTGTAGGGTACATTAGGAATTGTGTGAAAACAATTATGAATCTTGTCTTGACAGTACCAAAGTGAATGATTTGCTCTTTATCATACTAACCTATCTCACGAAGTTCCGTTAAGTTTTGTGTGATTGAAGTTTAAGTTTTGGGAGAGATACCGATATGAGGAGAATAAGGAGTGGCAAGACCTAAGATTGGGGATTCCCAAGGCACCCCCAAGGTAATATTCAAGGAAGACCCAAGCAACTAAGCTTGGGGATGCCTCGGAAGGCATCCCCTCTTTCGTCTTCAACACTATCGGTAACCTCACTTGGAGCTATATTTTTATTAGTCACATAATATGAGTTTTGCTTGGAGCGTCATTTTCTTTTGTTGAGATTTGCTTGATGTTATCAATAATCATGTTTTGTATCTTTTATTTCAATAAAAATGTCAAGTATAGCCTTTACCATGCATATTTTGCAAGTTCATGAGTTGCTGTTTCAAAACAGAAAGTTTGCTGCTATTGATTAAATTGCCCAGAAATTTCAGAATGTGATAAAATCTTGAAATTTTGACACAGGTAACTTTGATAAATTATTTCCAGTGTGGTAAATTTTCCGAATTTTTTGAGTTATCTAAGTATGGATTCTTAATTATCCTTTACAGACTATCCTGTTTAGGCAGATTGCTGTTATGTTTGCATTGTTTGCATATGTTTGCGTGTTTAATGTTTCTATTTGTGGATAGGAGTATTAAATATGCAGAGGCATTTAGTATTCAATGTTTAATTATAATTTTAGTGATTTTCTGCAGTAGAGAATGTCGAGGTTTTCAGTGGATTTATACTAACATATCTCACGAGTTCTTGTTGAGTTTTGTGTGGATGAAGTTTTTAAGATTTATAGAAACTGTGATATGAGAGGAATTAAGGAGACACAAAAGCTCAAGCTTGGGGATGCCCAAGGCATCCTAATATAATATTTCAAGAAGTCTCAAGCAACTAAGCTTGGGGATGCCCCGGTAGGCATCCCATCACTTTTCTTCATCAACTATCGGTTAGTCTCGATTGAACCCAAGTTTTTACTTGTTCACATAATGTGTGCTATACTTGGTTGTGTCTTTGTTTTGCTTGCTGTTTGAATAAAATATCAAGATCTGAAACTTTTTTTAAATGAGAGAGAGTCCTTACATGGCTACTTAATTGTTTCACTACTCATTGATCTTCGCTTATATATTTTGGAGTAGTTTGTCATTAATTCTCATGCTTCACTTATATATTTTTGAGAGTTAATAATAGTAATGGTAATTTGCACAAGATATGAATTTGGTCCCAAGATGATTAATATTCAAGAGGGATATAATAAAAACTTTCATATAGATCATTGGATATGATAAGTGTGATCCCATGCAATGAAAATAATGAAAGAGATCATATGCTAATCTTGTGGAAAGTAATGACATTACATGAAGAAAAGTATAAGTGGTAAAATTTATTGGAGGTTAACAAGCATAGCATTAGTCAATGATGCAATTCATGAAAAAGTTAATAAGGGAATAGAAGATTCACATGCAAATATACTATCTTGGACATCTTTTATGAGTGTGAGCCCCCATTAAGTATTTTATGTCAAAGTGTTGACGTTGGACAAGGAAGACAACGTAATGAATTATGTTTGTTCATATTCACATAGAAGTTATATTGTTATAGATCCTCCAACATGTGGTGCTTGCCCAATATCTTTGCTAGCCAAAAATCCGCACCAAGTAGAGATACTACTTGTGCATCCAAAACCTTTAAACCCAGTTTCATGTCATGAGAGTCCACTATATCTACCTATGGATTGAATAAGATCCTTCAAGTAAGTTGTCATCGGTGCAAAAAGCAATAAAAATTGCTCCTAAAATATGTATGATCTTTTATTGTAAGGGAAATAAGCGTTTTACGAACTTGTGATGGTAAAGAAATAAAAGCGACGGACTGCATAATAAAGGTTGCTATCACAAGGGGCAATATAACGTGACGTTCCTTTGCATTAAGGGCTTGTGCATCCGAAAATAAAAAGCGCATGACAACCTCTGCTTCCCTCTGCGAAGGGCCTATCTTTTACTTTTATGCATTTACTTTTATGTATTTACTTTTTATGCAAGAGTCAATAGTGTTCTCCTCTACTTCCTTTTTATTTTTCTCTTTTGCAAGCATCATGTGGTGGGGAAAGATCTAGGCACATATATCCAGTTGGATATGAGTGATCATGAGTTATTATTGTTGACATCACCCTTGCGGTGAATCAGTTGGGAGGCGAAATCACAAGCCCCTATCTTTCTATGTGTCTGGCTGAAACTTTTGCTCCATATATATGTCGTGAGTGTTAGCAATCATAGAAGACTAAATGATGGTTGAGTATGTGGACTTGCTAAAAAGCTCCTACATAAGACCCTTCCTGAAAATATGATGAATTGCAATTGCATTGTTGACTAGAATAGTTTGTTAGTTTCCAAGAAAGTTTATGCCGTATACTTCATTGTTGTGATGAATAGTTACTTGCTCATGAGAAGTTTTATGATAATAAATATTGCTGTTATAATAATGATCTTGCTTTGAATCATTCAAGTCCAATATCCATGCTATAAAAGAAAAGATTATATGATGATTATGATAGGTAGCATTCCACATCAAAATTTCTGTTTTTAATTGCTACTTTATCATGATGACTTTTATGAGAGAAAGTTGTTGTTATGATGCTAGGAAAAGTGATTGAAATTATCTTTGATCAAACTTATGCACTATGCTAGCATTCACACTTCATAAATTATTTCTTTTATCATTTACCTACTCGAGGACGAGTAGGAATTAAGCTTGGGGATGTTGATACGTCTCCAACGTATCTATAATTTATGAAGTATTCATGCCATATTTATAACAATTCTATATGGTTTTGGTATGATTTGATTAGAACTAACCCGGACTGACGCTGTTTTCAACAGAACTACCGTGGTGTTGTTTTTTGTGCAGAAATGAAAGTTCTCCAAATGAGCTGAAACTTTTTGGAGATTTTTTATGGGACAAATAAAGAATGTTGGCATCAAGACCCACTGGAGGGGGGCCACCCAGTGCCCACGAGGCACCAGGGCGCGCCACCCCCCCCCCCCAGGCGCGCCCTGGTACCTCGTGGGGCCCACGTGGCTCCGTTTCGCGTGATTCCAACGCTGAAAAATCATATATATTCAGAAACCCCCGAAAGTTAACCTAGATGAATTTTTACGCCGCCGCAAGCCTCTGTACCAGAGAGATCCCATCTACAGCCCTTTTCCGGCACCCTGCCGGAGGGGGGAAGGCATCAACGGAGGCCATCTTCATCATCCCGGCGGTCTCCATGACGAGGAGGGAGTAGTTCACCCTCGGGGCTGAGGGTTTGTACCAGTAGCTATGTGTATGATCTCTCTCTCTCGTGTTCTTGAGATGGCACGATCTTGATGTATCGCGAGCTTTGTTGATATAGATGAACCATATGGAGTTTTCCCCTCTCTATCTTCTTGTGATGAATTGAGTTTCCCCTTTGAAGTTTTCTTATCGGATTGAGTCTTTAAGGATTTGAGAACACTTGATGTATGTCTTGCATATGGATATCTGTGGTGACAATGGGATATTCACTTGAGTCACTTGATGTATGTTTGGTGATCAACTTGCGGGTTCCGTGAACTTGGGGATTTATGCATAAGGGTTGGCACACGTTTTCGTCTTGACTTTCCGGTAGAAACTTTGGGGCACTCTTTGAAGTTCTTTGTGTTGGTTTGAATAGATGAATCTGAGATTGTGTGATGCATATCGTATAATCAAACCCGCGGGTACTCGTGGTGACATTGGAGTGCCTAGGTGACATTAGGGTTTTGGTTGATGTGTATCTTAAGGTGTTATTCTAGTACGAACTCTAGGGCTGTTCGTGACAATTAATGGGGATGGCTCATAAGATTGATCGGGAAGGATAACTTTGAGGTGGTTTCGTACCCTACAACAATTTCTTCGTTTGTTGTCCGCTATTTGTGACTTTGGAGTGAACTCTTTGTCGCATGTGAGGGATTTACATATGATTCAACTATGTCAACAATGTTGGGAGATCGCACTAGTGAAAGTATGAACCCTAGGCCATGTTTCTAAGCATTGCAATACCGTTTTTATTCCCGTTTACTTTTCGTTACCATGCTGTTTTTATATTTTCAGATTACAAAAACCTATATCTACTATCCATACTACACTTTTATCACCATCTCTTCGCCGAACTAGTGCACCTATACAATTTACCATTGTATTGGGTGTGTTGGGGACACAAGAGATTTCTTGTATTTGGTTGCAGGGTTGTTTGAGAGATACCATCTTCAACCTACGCCTCCCACGAATTGATAAACCTTAGGTCATCCACTTGAGGGAAAATTGCTACTATCCTACAAATCTCTGCGCTTGGAGGCCCAACACGAGTATACAAGAATAAGTTGTGTAGTAGACATCAGCTGGCTGTTAGCGGTACCACCCAGGATGTATCTCCGGCGGAATCGCTCCGCCAGAGAGCAAAAGTGCTCCTGCCCAAGTTCCACCTCGAGACGGCGGCGCACCATCCCAAAAGTCTTCTCCTTATTTTTTTTCTAGGGCAAATGGGCTTATATACCAGAAAATGAGGGCCAGAGGCTGGCCAGGGGCCCCACGAGCCACCAGGGCGCGCCTGGCGCGCCCTGGTGCCTCGTGGGCACCTGGGTGGCCCCCTCTGGTACTTCTTCTTCCAGTATTTTTTATTTATTCCAAAATAATTCTCCGTGAAATTTTAGCTCATTTGGAGATGTGCAGAATAGGTATCTCTGACATAGCTTTTTCAGGTCCAGAATTCCAGCTGCCGGCAATCTCCCTCCTTGTGTAAATCTTGCATATTAAGAGAGAAAAGGCATTAGAATTGCTCCACAAAGTGTTATGTTGATTAAAAACACTATAAATAACAGTAGCAAAACATGATGTAAAATGGACGTATCAACTCCCCCAAGCTTAGACCTCGCTTGTCCTCAAGCGAAAGCCGATATCGATAATCATGTCCACATGTTTAGAGAGAGAGGTGTCGGTAAAACAAAATACGGACATAGTAGCATCATGATCATTATTATAACAGCAATATTCATTATCATAAAACTTCTCATGAGCAAGTAATGATTCATCACAACAATGAAGTATAAGGCATAAACTTTCTTGAAAACTAACAAACTATCAGTCAACAATGCAATTACAATTCATCATATTTTCAGGAAGGGTCTCATGTAGGAGCTTTTTAGCAAGTCCACATACTCAACCATCATATAGTTTTCTATGATTGCTAACACTCACAACATATATATGGAGCAAAAAGTTTCAGCCAGACACATAGAAAGATAGGGGCTTATAATTTCGCCTCACAACTTATTCACCTCAAGGGTGATGTCAACAATAATAACTCATGATCACTCATATCCAACTGGATATATATGCCTAGATCTTTCCCCACCACATGATACTTGCAAAAGAGAAAAATAAAAAGGAATAGAAGAGAACACTATTGACTCTTGCATAAAAAGTAAATACATAAAAGTAAAAGATAGGCCCTTCGCAGAGGGAAGCAGATATTGTCATACGCTTTTTGTTGTTGGATGCACAAGCTCTTAATACAAAGGAACGTCACTTTATATTTCCCCTTGTGATAGCAACCTTTATTATGCAGTCTGTCGCTTTTATTTCTTTACAATCACAAGTTCGTACAAAGCTTATTTTCCCTTACAATAAAAGTTCAGACATATTTAGAGGCAATTTTTATTGCTTTTTGCACCGATGACAACTTACTTGAAGGATCTTATTCAATCCATAGGTAGATATAGTGGACTCTCATGACATGAAACTGGGTTTAAGGGTTTTTGATGCACAAGTAGTATCTCTACTTGGTGCGGATTTTTGGCTAGCAAAGATATTGAGCAAGTACCACATGTTGGAGGATCTATAACAATATAGCTTATATGTGAATATAAGAAAACATAATTCATTACGTTATCTTCCTTGTCCAACATCAACAATTTGACATAAAATACTTAATGGGGGCTCACAATCATAAAAGATGTCCAAGATAGAATATTTGCATGTGAATCTTCTCTTCCCTTATTAATTCTTTCATGAATTGCACCACTGACCAATGCTATGTTTGTTAACTTCTAATAAATTTTACCACTTACACTTTTCTTTATGTAATGTCATTACTTTCCATAAGATTAGCATATGATCTTTTTCATTATTTTCATTGCTAGGATTGAAACATAAAAGTAAAGAAGCAAAAACTCAAACTACTCTTTATTATATAAATCTAAACTCAATTACATAGATAGATAGATCACAAAACTAGCACTCGAAAATAGATCATACTAAACTTTTATTCAACTAGATCACGAAATCAATAAGGATCGAACTAAAAATAGGTAAGGATAATAGAAGTGATGGTGATACGATACCAGGGCACCTCCCCCAAGCTTGGCACAAGCCAAGGGGAGTGCCCATACCCATGTGCTCAAGTTTCCTCCTTCGGTGATGGTGGTGGTGATGAAGTGGTGGGCTTGTCCTCCGGCTTCCATGGCATAGGTTCCCCATCATAAAAAGATGAACGAGTCTCCGGAGTCCTGAAACTTGCAGCTAAACTCATACCTTTGAATCTTGCCTCATACTCATAATTTTGGTTTTGAAGATCATAGATTTGGCCTTGGAGATAGTCGATTCGTTCATTGAGCTTGAAGATGATGTCCCCCATCGATTCGCCATTCACTTTGTGATCACGGGTGAATTCCGTGATCATGGTGTGGTTGGCGTTGAGTCCACGTTCCACCATCCCTTGGCACTTGAAGATCTCCTGCTCCACCGCTTCGAGCCTGGACTCCACGCTCCCGATCCTCTTGGGTCCTTGAACATCCCGGATGTGAAGCACCCCCTCACGCATCTCAATGGCTTGAGGGTGTTTCATCACCTCCGGTAGGTAGGGGTTGATGACCTTCTCATAGAACTTGTCCTTGGAAGAGCTTGGTGGAGCCATAGCGATCTAGATCTGTCAGAAAAATAGCACGAAACAAGAACAGAAGAGATTTCTACGATATGGTGGTCAAAACGTCCGGGAATATATATAAAGATTTTTATCTTGCAAAACAAGTAATCTAGGAGAAAACGGAGTCAGGAAGGCTCACGAGGGGCCCACGAGCCACCAGGGCGCGCCTGGGGGGGTGGCGCGCCCTGGTGCCTCGTGGGCACCAGGTGGGTCCCCTCGGCTGTTTCTTATTTTTGTATTTTTTCTAATATTCCAAAACTGACAGAAAATATTTTTATGGAATTTTTGGAGTCGGTTTACTTACCGTATCACGTACCTCTTCCTTTTCAGGGTTCTGGAGTGTTCTGGAAGGTCTCTCTTATGTATTCCTCCGGTGTAATTGTTTCAATAATATTAGTTTCAACATTAATGGGGGTACCTGAAATATATGCTTAATTCTTTGCCCATTCACCACTCTCGGATTAGTGCCTTCGGAGTTGTTTATTTTGATGTCTCCGGAGCGATAAACTTCTTCGATGATATACGGTCCTTCCCATGTAGAGAGAAGCTTTCCTGCAAAGAATCTGAAATGAGAGTTGTACAATAGAACTTGCTCACCCACTTTAAATTCCCGTTTTTGAATTCTTCTATCATGCCATCTTTTAACTTTTTCTTTAAACAATTTGGCATTTTCATAAGCTTGGGTTCTCCATTCATCTAATGAGCTAATATCAAATAACCTCTTTTCACCGGCAAGTTTAAAATCATAATTGAGTTCTTTAATTGCCCAATATGCTTTATGTTCTAACTCAAGAGGTAAATGACATGCTTTTCCATAAACCATTTTATAAGGAGACATACCCATAGGATTTTTATAAGCAGTTCTATAAGCCCATAATGCATCGTCAAGTTTCTTAGACCAATTCTTTCTAGATCTATTAACGGTTTTTTACAAAATTAATTTTATTTCTCTATTACTCAATTCTACTTAACCACTAGATTGAGGGTGATAGGGAGATGCAATTCTATGGTTGACATCATATTTAGCAAGCAATTTACGGAATGCACCATGAATAAAATGTGAACCACCATCAGTCATTAAATATTTAGGGACTCCAAACCTTGGGAAAATAACTTCTTTAAGCATTTTAATAGAAGTGTTATGATCAGCACTACTAGTTGGAATAGCTTCTACCCACTTAGTAACATAATCAACAACAACTAAAATATGAGTATACCCATTGGATTTAGGAAAAGGTCCCATATAATCAAATCCCCAAACATCAAATGGTTCAATAGCAAGTGAATAATTCATAGGCATTTCCTGACGTCTACCAACATTACCAATTCTTTGACATTCATCACAAGATAAGACAAACTTACGAGCATCCTTGAAAAGAGTCGGCCAATAAAAACCAGATTGCAATACCTTATGTGCAGTTCTGTCTCCCGCATGGTGTCCTCCGTAAGCCTCGGAATGACACTTCCGTAGGATTTGTTCCTGTTCATGCTCAGGTATACAATGTCTAATAATACCATCTACTCCTTCTTTATAAAGATGTGGGTCATCCCAAAAGTAATGTCTTAAATCAAAGAAGAACTTTTTCTTTTGTTGGTATGTGAAACTAGGTGGTATAAATTTAGCAACAATATAATTAGCATAGTCTGCATACCAAGGAGTATTACGAGAAGCATTTATGACAGCTAATTGCTCATCAGGAAAATCATCATTAATTGGAAGTGGGTCATCAAGAACATTTTCTATTCTAGACAAATTATCTGCTATGGGATTCTCAGCTCCCTTTCTATCAATAATATGCAAATCAAATTCTTGTAGCAATAGAACCCACCTAATGAGTCTAGGTTTAGCATCTTTCTTTTCCATAAGGTATTTAATAGCAGCATGATCGGCGTGAACAGTTACTTTAGAATCAACTATGTAAGATCTGAATTTATCACATGCAAACACAACTGCTAGAAATTCTTTCTCAGTAGTAGCATAATTTCTTTGGGCACTGTCTAGATTTTTACTAGCATAATGGATAACATTTAATTTCTTATCAACTCTCTGTCCTAGAACATCACCAACAGCATAATCACTAGCATCACACATAATTTTAAAAGGCAAGTTCCAATCAGGTGGTTGAACAATATGTGCAGTGGTTAAGGCTTTCTTAAGTGTTTCAAAGGCTTCTAGACAATCATCATCAAAAACAAATGGAACATCTTTTTGCAAAAGATTGGTAAGAGGCCTAGAAATTTTAGATAAGTCTTTAATAAACCTTCTATAGAAACCAGCATGACCTAGCAAACTTCTTATACCTTTAATATCTTTAGGACATGGCATTTTCTCAATAGCATCAACCTTAGCTTTATCAACTTCAATACCTCTTTCAGAAATTTTATGCCCAAAGACAATACCTTCATTCACCATAAAGTGGCACTTCTCCCAATTCAAGACAAGATTAGTTTCTTCACATCTCTACAAAACTTGATCAAGGTTGCTTAATCAATCATCAAAAGAAGTTCCGTAAACGGAGAAATCATCCATGAATACCTCAGCAATCTTTTCACAAAGTCAGAGAATATAGCAGTCATACATCTTTGAAAGGTAGCAGGTGCATTGCATAAACCAAAAGGCATATGTCTATAAGCATAAGTTCCAAAAGGACAAGTAAAGGTGGTTTTCTCTTGATCGGATTGTGATACGGGTATTTGAGAAAAACCAGAATAACCATCAAGGAAACAAAAGTGTGTATGCTTAGACAATCTTTCTAACATTTGATCAATAAAAGGTAAGGGGTAATGATCTTTTCTAGTAGCTTTGTTTAATTTTCTAAAATCAATTACCATCCTATAACCAGTTACAATTCTTTGTGGAATGAGTTCATTTGTATCATTAGGAACAACGGTAATACCTCCTTTCTTAGGGACACAATGAACGGGACTTACCCATCTACTATCAGCTATGGGATAAATTATACCTACTTCCAGAAGCTTTAATATTTCAGTTCTTACCACCTCTTTCATCTTAGGATTTTATCGTCGTTGGTGGTCGACAACTGGTTTAGTATCAGGCTCCATATTAATTTTGTGCTGACATAGAGTGGGACTAATGCCCTTAAGATCATCAAGAGTATATCCAATAGCAGCTCGGTGCTTCCTCAGAGTTTTCAATAATCTCTTTTCTTCATGCTCTGAAAGGTTAGCACTAATAATAACAGGATATATCTTCTTTTCATCAAGATAAGCATATTTCAATGTATCAGGCAATTCCTTCAATTCAAATACAGGATCACCCTTAGGTGGAGGAGGACCTCCAAGAGTTTCAACAGGCAAATTGTGTTTGAGGATAGGTGGTTGATCAAAGAACGTCCTATCTATTTCATTTCTTTCATTCATATGCATATCATTTTCATGGTCTAGCAAATATTGTTCTAACGGATTAGTAGGAGGTACAGCAATAGAAGCAAGACCAATAATTTCATCTTTACTAGGCAATTCTTTATCATGAGGTTGTCTACGAAACTTGGAGAAATTAAACTCATGAAACATACCACCAAAATTAACACTAACAGTTTCTTTAGCGCAATCAATCTTGGCATTAACAGTGTTCAAGAAAGGTCTACCAAATATAATGGGACAAAAATCATCTTGTGGAGAACCGAGGACTAGAAAATCAGTAGGGTATTTTATTTTTCCACACAAGACTTCAACATCTCTAACGATCCCAAGCGGTGTAATGGTATCTCTGTTTGCAAGCTTAATAGTAACATCAATGTCCTCTATTTCAACAGGTGCAATATCATTCATAATTTCTTGATATAAGGTAAACGGAATAGCACTCACACTAGCACCCAAATCACATAAGCCATGATAACAATGATCTCCTATTTTAACCGAGACAACAGGCATTCCTACTACAGGTCTATTTTTATCTTTAGGATCTGGTTTAGCAATTCTAGCTGCTTCCTCACAGAAGTAAATAACATGCCCATCTATATTATCAACCAAGAGATCTTTAACCATAGAGACATTAGGTTCAACTTTAATTTGTTCAGAGGGTCTAGGTGCTCTAATATTACTTTTGTTAACCACAGTTGAAACTTTAGCATGTTCCTTAATCCAAACAGGAAAAGGTGGTTTCTCAATATAAGCAGTAGGCACAACTGGATCAACATGGTAAACAATTGTTTCCTCTTTAACACTAACGGGTTCCTCAATCTTTTCTTTAACAAGGGGATGATATTTAAACCACTTCTCCTTAGGGAGATCAACATGAGTAGCAAATGATTCACAAAAGGAAGCTACTATCTCAGAGTCAAGTCCATATTTAGTGCTAAACTTACGAAAAGCATCGGTATCCATAAAAGATTTAACACAATCGAACTCAAGTATTATACCTGACTCATTTCCTTTGTCGAGTTCCCAATCTTCAGAGTTGCATTTAATTCTTTGCAGAAGATCCCATCTGAATTCAATAGTTTTCTTCATAAAGGAGCCAGTCGAAGAAGAATCGAGCATGGTTTGATTATCATGAGAAAGCCGAGCATAAAAATTCTGTAAGATAATTTCTTTTGAGAGATCATGATTGGGGCATGTGTACATCATGTACTTAAGCCTCCCCAAGCTTGAGCGATGTTTTCTCCTTCACGAGGCCAAAAATTATATATATGATTCCGATCGCGATGAACCAAATGCATAGGATAAAATTTCTGATGGAATTCCAGTTTCAAACGGTTCCAGTCCCATGTATCAGTATCATCACATAGCCTATACCATGTCAATGCCTTTCCCTCCAAAGATAAAGGGATTACTTTCTTCTTAACTCCATCTCTGGATAAACCTGCAAGCTTAAACAATCCACAAATTTCATCCACATAGATCAAGTGCATATCAGGATGTACCGTTCCATCTTCTGCATAAGGATTAGCTAGCAGTTTCTCTATCATACCCGGAGGAATCTTGTAATAAATATTTTCAGTAGGTGCAGTAGGTTGAGGAGCAACTATTGGTGCTTCCAGTCGAGGTGAAGATACCCCGAACAAACCCCTCAAAGGATTATTTTCCATAGTGACAAGTAACAGTAAATTTCAGCACGTAATATAAATGTTTCCTTACAAAATTCCACTCACCAAAGGTGCTTCACTCCCCGGCAACGGCGCCAGAAAAGAGTCTTGATGACCCACAAGTATAGGGGATCAATCGTAGTCCTTTCGATAAGTAAGAGTGTCGAACCCAACGAGGAGCAGAAGGAAATGACAAGCGGTTTTCAGCAAGGTATTTTCTGCAAGCACTGAAATTATCGGTAACGAGTAGTTTGATAGCAAGATAATTTTTAACAAGTGACAAATAGCAATAGTAACAAAGAGTGCAGCAAGGTGGCCCAACCCTTTTTGTAGCAAAGGACAAGCTGGAACGATCTCTTATAATAAGCAACGCGTTCTCGAGGACACATGGGAATTTCATCTAGTCACTTTCATCATGTTGGTTTGATTAGCGTTCGCTACTTTGATAATTTGATATGTGGGTGGACCGGTGCTTGGGTGTTGTTCTTACTTGAACAAGCCTCCCACTTATGATTACCCCCTCTCTCAAGCATCCGCAACTACGAAAGAAGAATTAAGATAACTCTAACCATAGCATTAAACATATGGATCCAAATCAGCCCCTTACGGAATAGCGCATAAACTAGGGTTTAAGCTTCTGTCACTCTAGCAACCCATCATCTAATTACTACTCCACAATGCATTCCCTTAGGCCCAAAGATGGTGAAGTGTCATGTAATCGACGTTCACATGACACCACTAAGAGAATCAACAACATACATATCATCAAAATATCGAACGAATACCAAATTCACATGATTACTTATGACAAGACTTCTCCCATGTCCTCAAGAACAAAAGTAACTACTCACAAATCATCATCATGCCCAAGATCATAGGGGTATTAAATAGCATATTGGATCTGAACATATAATCTTCCACCAGATAAACCAACTAGCATCAACTACAAGATGTAATCAACACTACTAGCAACCCACAGGTACCAATCTGAGGTTTTGAGACAAAGATTGAATACAAGAGATGAACTAGGGTTTGAGATGAGATGGTGCTGTTGAAGATGTTGATGAAGATTGGTCCTCCCACGATGAGAGGAGTATTGGTGATGTCGATGGCTCTGATTTCCCCCTCCCGGAGGGAAGTATCCCCGGCGGAATCGCTCCGCCGGAGAGCAAAAGTGCTCCTGCCCAAGTTCCACCTCGAGACGGCGGCGCACCGTCCCAAAAGTCTTCTCCTTATTTTTTCTAGGGCAAATGGGCTTATATACCAGAAAATGAGGGCCAGAGGCTGGCCAGGGGCCCCACGAGCCACCAGGGCGTGCCTGGGGAGGGTGGCCCCCTCTGGTACTTCTTGCTTCCAGTATTTTTTATTTATTCCAAAATAACTCTTCGTGAAATTTCAGCTCATTTGGAGATGTGCAGAATAGGTATCTCTGACATAGCTTTTTCAGGTCCAGAATTCCAGCTGCCGGCAATCTCCCTCCTTGTGTAAATCTTGCATATTAAGAGAGAAAAGGCATTAGAATTGCTCCACAAAGTGTTATATTGATTAAAAACACTATAAATAACAGTAGCAAAACATGATGCAAAATGGACGTATCAGTATTCGAGCCCTCGAGGCCCCTAGCTTGTAATATAAATCTTGTATTATTTTATTTTGTGTCCAGAGTTGTGTTGTGATATCTTCCCGTGAGTCCCTGGGCTTGATCGTGCGCATTTGCGTGTATGATTAGTGCACGGTCGAGTCGGGGGCGTCACAAGTGAAAACTATGGGCCCCGGGTCTACCTTTATCATATATTAAAAATCCTAAAAATACCTTGCTGCAATTTTACTTTATTTATTTTATTTTGTATTTTTATTCAATCTATCTATCTATCACCATACAATTTAATCTTGCAATTAACCGCCAAGGGATTGAGAACCCCTTGTTCGCGTTGGGTGCGATGATTTGTTGTTTTGTGTGCAGGTGCTGCTAACGAGTTGTTGCGTGATTCTCCTACTCGATTGATAGCCTTGGTTTCATAACTAAGGGAAATACTTATCTCTACTATACTGCATCATCCCCTCCTCTTCGGGGAAATCCCAACGCAGCTCACAAGTAGCAGCCACTTTATGGTGGATGAAGGTATAGTCCTTGGGCATAAAATTTCTGAAAAAAGTATTGAAGTTGACAAAGCTAAACTTGATGCTATTGAGAAAATGCCATGTCCTAAAGATATCAAAGGTATAAGAAGTTTCCTCGGTCATGCTGGTTTCTATAGAAGGTTTATAAAAGACTTCTCAAAAATTTCTAGGCCTCTTACTAATCTCTTACAAAAAGATGTTCCATTTGTTTTTGATGATGATTGTGTAGAAGCCTTTGAAATACTTAAGAAAACCTTAATTTCTGCACCTAATGTTCAACCACCTGATTGGAACCTACCCTTTGAAATTATGTGTGATGCTAGTGATTATGCTGTTGGTGCTGTTCTAGGACAAACAGTTGATAAGAAATTAAATGTTATCCATTATGCTAGTAAAACTCTAGACAGTGCTCAATGAAATTATGCTACTACTTAAAAAAAATTAGCAGTTGTGTTTGCATGTGATAAATTCAGATCTTACATTGTTGATTCCAAAGTTACTATTCATACTGATCATGCTGCTATTAAATACCTTATGGAAAAGAAAGATGCTAAACCTAGACTTATTAGGTGGGTTCTTTTGCTACAAGAATTTGATTTGCATATTGTTGATAGAAAGGGAGCTGAGAATCCCGTAGTTGATAACTTGTCTAGAATGGAAAATGTTCTTGATGACCCACTTCCTATTAATGATGATTTTCCTGATGAACAATTAGCTGTGATAAATGCTTCTCGTAATACTCCTTGGTATGTAGACTATGCTAATTACATTGTTGCTAAATATATACCACCTAGTTTCACATACCAACAAAAGAAAAAGTTTTTCTTTGATTTAAGACATTACTTTTGGGATGACCCACACTTATATAAAGAAGGAGTAGATGGAATTATTAGACGTTGGGTACCTGAGCATGAACAGGAACAAATCCTACGTAAGTGTCACTCCGAGGCATATGGAGGACACCATGCGGGAGACAGAACTGCACACAAGGTATTACAATCTGGTTTTTATTGGCCTACTCTTTTCAAAGATGCATGTAATTTTGTCCTTTCTTGTGATGAATGTCAAAGAATTGGTAATGTTGGTAGACGTCAGGAAATGCCTATGAATTGTTCACTTGTTATTGAACCATTTGATGTTTGGAGTTTTGATTATATGGGATCTTTTCCTAAATCCAATGGGTATACTCATATTTTGGTTGCTATTGATTATGTTACTAAGTGGGTAGAAGCTATTCCAACTAGTAGTGTTGATCATAACACTTCCATTAAAATGCTTAAAGAAGTTATATTTCCAAGGTTTGGAGTCCCTAGATATTTAATGACTGATGGTGGTTCACATTTTATTCATGGTGCTTTCCGTAAGTTGCTTGCTAAATATGATGTTAACCATAGAATTGCATCTCCCTATCATCCTCAGTCTAGTGGTTAAGTTGAATTAACTAATAGAGTAATAAAATTGATTTTGCAAAAGACCGTTAATAGATCCAGAAAGAATTGGTCTAAGAAACTTGATGATGCACTATGGGCTTACAGAATTTCTTATAAAAATCCTTTGGGTATGTCCCCATATAAAATGATTTATGGAAAAGCATGTCATTTACCTCTTGAGTTAGAACATAAAGCATATTGGGCAATTAAAGAACTTAACTATGATTTTAAACTTACCGGTGAAAAGAGGTTATTTGATATTAGTTCTTTAGATGAATGGAGAACCCAAGCTTATGAAAATGTCAAGTTGTTTAAATAAAAAGTTAAAAGATGGCATGATAAGAGAATTCAAAAACGGGAATTCAAAGTAGGTGATCATGTTCTATTATACAATTCTCGTTTAAGATTTTTTGCAGGAAAACTTCTCTCTAAATGGGAAGGCCCATACATCATCGAAGAAGTTTATCGCTCCGGAGCCATCAAAATAAACAACTCTGAAGGCAATAATCCGAGAGTGGTTAATGGGCAAAGAATTAAACATTACATCTCAGGTACGCCCATTAATGTTGAAACTAATATTATTCAAACAATGACACCGGAAGAGCACATAGAGGAAACCTTTCGGAACGCTCCCGAATCCTGAAAAGGAGTAGGTATGTGGTACGGTAAGTAAACCGACTCCAAAACTTTCATAAAAGTACTTTCTGTCTGTTTTGGAATATATAAAAAATTAGGAAAATAATAAACAGTCCAAAAAGTGCGCGAGGAGGCGACAAGCCTAGGGGGCGCACCCTACCCCCCAGGGCGCGCCTACCAGGCTTGTGGCGCCCTCGTGGACTTTCCCGACTCCGTTTTTCTTCTATATTACTTGTTTTGCACGGTAAAAATTCATTATATATACTCACGGGTGTTTTGACCACCACATCGCAAGTTTCTCCTCTGTTCTTGTTTCGGGCTATTTTTCTGACAGATCTAGATCGCCATGGCTCCCCGAAGACTCCGCACCAAGCACCGGATTGTTCAACCTTCACCCGGCAAACGTCCCTTCAGCGAAGTATATTATGAGTGGTCGTCCGGAGAGGAGGATACTGCTATGGAGGAGGAACCCGGAAAGGTCATGGAGGACCGGATTCAAGGAGGAGAAGATCAAGCCATGCACAAGAAGGAACCTACAGAAAAGGGAGATATATTGCAAACTCTTCAGCATAACCTTTCTTTATCTGAAATTAATGCATTAAGGGCTGTTGAAGCAATTTGTGCCCAGAATACGTCGCTCACTCATGAAGTTATTATGCTGGAAGAACAAAATCGTGCCCTTCGAAGGATCAATAGTAATCTGGAGTACTTGCTAAAGCTGAAGGACAAGCCCACCACTTCATCACCACCATCACCCAAGAAGGAGATTTGAGTACATGGGTATGGGCACCACCCTTGGCTTGTGCCAAGATTGGGGGAGGTGCCCTGGTATCGCATCACCATCACTTTTTATCATCATTATCTATCTTAGTTCGATCCTTAGTTATTTCGTGATTTAGAGGAATAAAGTTTTAGTATGATTTAGTTTTGAATGCTTGCTTTGTGATCTATCTATCTATGTAATCGTGTGTGAAAGTTATATAATAAAGAGTAGTTTGAGTTGAGTGTTTTGCTTTTGATGATCCAATCTTAAAAATAAATAAAGAATAAAAAGTAAGATCATATGCTAATCCCATGGGGAGTGATGACTTCACATAAAAGAAGTATAATTAATAAAACTTGTTAGGAGTTGACAAACATAGCATTGGTCATTGTTGCAATTCATGAAAAAGTAATAAAGGAAGAGAGGTCTCACATATAAATACACTATCTTGGACATCTTTTATGACTGTGAGCCCCCATTAAATATTCTATGTCAATTAGTCGACCTTGGACAAGGAAGACAACGTAATGGGTTATGTTTACTTATATTCACATAGAAATTATATTGTTTTGGATCCTCTAACATGTGGTGCTTGCCCCCTATCTTTTGCTAGCCAAAATTCCGCACTAAGTAGAGATACTACTTGTGCATCCAAAAACCCTTAAACCCAGTTTCATGTCATGAGAGTCCACTATATCTACCTATGGATTGAATAAGATCCTTCAAGTAAGTTGTCATCGGTGCAACGCAATAAAAATTGCTCCTAAACATGTATGAACTTTTATTGTAAGGGAAAATAAGCTTTGTACGATCTTGTGATGGTGGAGCAATAAAAGCGACATACTGCATAATAAAGGTCGCTATCACAAGGGGCAATATAAAGTGACGTTCCTTTACATTAAGAGCTTGTACATCCAAAAACAAAAAGCGCATGACAACCTCTGCTTCCCTCTGCGAAGGGCCTATCTTTTACTTTATGTATTTACTTTCATGCAAGAGTCAATAGTATTCTCCTCTATTCCGTTTTTATTTTCTCTCTTGGCAAGCATCATGTGGTGGGGATTGATCCGGGCATATATATCCAGTTGGATGTAGGTGATCATGAGTTATTATTGTTGACATTACCCTTCAGGTAAATATGTTGGGAGGCGAAATTATAAGCCCCTATGTTTCTATGTGTTCGACTGAAACTTTTGCTCCATAAGTATGTCGTGAGTGTTAACATTCATAGAAGACTAAATGATAGTTGAGTATGTGAACTTGCTAAACAAAGCTCTTATGATGATGTATTGTCACTTTTTCATCAGAAGTTTATGATGATGTATTGCTGTTATAATAAAGATAATGATGCTACATGTCCGTATTTTATTTTTTTATCGACGCCTCTCTCTCTAAACATGTTGTCATGATTATCGATTTAGGCTTTTGCTTGAGGACAAGCGAGGTCTAAGCTTGGGGGGGTTGATACGTCCAATTTGCATCATGATTTCCTACTAATAATTATTATGTTTTTTATCATTATTTCACTTTATGGTACAATTCTTATGCCATTTCTCTCTTATTTTGCAAGATTCACAAGAAGAGGGAGAATGCCGGCAGCTGGAATTCTGGACCGAAAAGGGGTGAAACAGAGATGGCTATTCTGCACAACTCCAAATGACCTAAAAATTTACGGAGAATTATTTTGGAATATATAAAAATACTGGTAAAAGAATCAACAGAAGGGGGCCCACCAGGAAGCCACAAGCCTGGGGGCGCCCCCCCCCCCCCCCCGAGCTTGCGGGACCCCTGGCAGGCCTCCGGGCCCCTCCTTATGCTATATGAAGCCATTTGCCCTAGAAAAAATCAGAAGAAGACTTTTGGGATGAAGCGCCACCGTCTCGAGGCGGAACCTGGGCAGGAGCTATTTTGCTCTCCGGTGGAGCGATTCTGCCGGGGATACTTCCCTCCGGAAGGGGAAAATCGAAGCCATCGACATCACCAACAATCCTCTCATCGTGGGAGGACCAATCTTCATCAACATCTTCAACAGCACCATCTCATCTCAAACCCTAGTTCATATCTTGTATTCAATCTTTGTCTCAAAACCTCAGATTGGTACCTGTGGGTTGCTAGTAGTGTTGATTACATCTTGTAGTTGATGCTAGTTGGTTTATTTGGTGGAAGATTATATGTTCAGATCCATAATGCTATTCAATACCCCTCTGATCTTCAACATGAATATGATTTGTGAGTAGTTACTTTTGTTCTTGAGGACATGGGAGAAGTCTTGTCATAAGTAATCATGTGAATTTGGTATTCGTTCGATATTTTGATGCTATGTATGTTGTGCTTCCTTTAGTGGTGTCGTGTGAACGTCGACTACATGACACTTCACCATCTTTGGGCCTAAGGGAAGGCATGGTGGAGTAGTAATTAGATGATGGGTTGCTAGAGTGACAGAAGCTTAAACCCTAGTTTATGCGTTATTCCGTAAGGGGCTGATTTGGATCCATATGTTTCATGCTATGGTTAGAGTTATCTTAATTCTTCTTTCGTAGTTGTGGATGCTTGCGAGAGGGGGTAATCATAAGTGGGAGGCTTGTTCAAGTAAGAACAGCACCCAAGCACCGGTCCACCCACATATCAAATTATCAAAGTAGTGAACGCGAAGTAAACAAACATGATGAAAGCGACTAGATGAAATTCCCATGTGTCCTCGAGAACGCTTTGCTTATTATAAGAGTTCGTTCCGGCTTGTCCTTTGCGATGAAAAGGATTGGGCCACATTGCTGCACTTTATTATATTTTTTACTTGTTACTTGTTACAAATTATCTTGCTATCAAACCTATCTGTTACCGCTACTTTCAGTACTTGCAGAGAATACCTTGCTGAAAACCGCTTGTCATTTCCTTCTACTCCTCGTTGGGTTCGACACTCTTACTTATCGAAAGGACTACGATAGATCCCCTATACTTGTGGGTCATCAGGCGCGGCCCCAGGGAGCGCGCCCTGATGCCTTGTGGGGCCCTCGTGGCTCCGTTTGACCTAATTCCACTTTTATAAATTCTCAAATATTCGGAAACCAACAAAGAGCCACCCCGAATAACTTTTACGCCTCCGCAAGCCTCTGTTCTTCCGCGATCCCATCTGGAGGCCTTTTTCGGTACTCTGCCGGAGGGGAATCGATCACGGAGGGCTTCTACATCAACCTTGTTGCTCTTCCGATGATGTGTGAGTAGTTTACCACAGACCTATGGGTCCATATCTAGTAGCTAGATGGCTTCTTCTCTCTCTTTGATCTTCAATACCATGTTCTCCTCGATGTTCTTGGAGTTCTATCCGATGTAATCTTCTTTTGCGGTGTATTTGTTGGGATCCGATGAATTGTGATTTTATGATCAGATTATTCATGAGAAATATTTGAGTCTTCTTTGAACTCTTTTATGCATGATTATTATAGCTTTATATTTCTCTCTGATCTATCGATTTGGTTTGGCCAACTAGATTGGTTTATCTTGCAATGGGAGAGGTGCTTTGTGATGGGTTCAATCTTGCAGTGCTCAATCCCAGTTGCAGAAAGGGACATGACACATATATGTATTGTTACCATTAAGGATAAAAAGATGGTGTTTAATCACATTGCTTGAGTTTACTTTGTCTACATCATGTCATCTTGCTTAAGGCGTTACTCTGTTTCATACTTAATACCCTAGATGCATGTTGGATAGTGGTCGATGGGTGGAGTAATAGTAGTAGATGCAGACAGGAGTCGGTCTACTTGTCTCGGACGTGATGCCTATATACATGATCATTGCCATGAATCCATCATAATTATTTGCTTTTCTATCAATTGCCCAACAGTAATTTGTTTACCCACCGTATGCTATGTGTTCGAGAGAGAAGCCTCTAGTGAAAACTATGGCCCCCGGGTCTACTTTTATCATATATTAAAATCCAAAAATACCTTGCTGAAATTTATTTACTTTTATTTTATTTAGTATTTTAGTTTATCTATCTATCACTATCAGAATTAATCCTTGCAAATAACCGCTAAGAGGATTGGCAACCCTCTTATTTGCGTTGGGTGCAAGTGTTTGCTTTTGTCTGTGCAGGTGCTGCTAACGGGATTTTGCGTGGTTCTCCTACTGGGTTGATAACCTTGGTTCTTAACTGAGGGAAATACTTATCTTTACTATACTGCATCATCCCCTCCTCTTCGGGGAAATACCAACGCAGTCTACAAGTAGCAGGAAGAATTTCTGGCGCCGTTGCTGGGGAGACATCACCAAAAATTATCAAGTACCTTCGCACAAACTATCATCCACTTGCATTTATTTTATTTTCCTTTTTATTTGCATTTTCCTCTCGTTTTCATCTCCCCCACTTCTAATTTTTTTTACAAAAACACAAAAAAAAATTTGCTTGTTCGCTAGTTTGCTTGCTTCGTCGCGATGTCTCAAGAAAACACAAAATTGTGTGACTTTTCCAATACTAATAATAATGATTTTATTAGTACTCCTATTTCTCCTCCCGCCACTAGTGTGGAGTCATGTGACATTAATGCTGCTTTGCTCAATCTTGTTATGAAAGAACAATTTTTTGGTAGTCCTAATGAAGATGTTGCATTCATCTAAATACTTTCGTTGAACTTTGTGATATGCAAAAGAAGAAAGATGTGGATAATGATATTGTCAAATTAAAATTATTTCCGTTCTCACTACGAGATCGTGCTAAAACTTGGTTTTCATCCTTGCGTAGAAATAGTATTGATTCTTGGGATAAGTGTAAGGATGCTTTTATTACCAAGTATTTTCCTCCCGCTAAGATTATTTCTTTAAGAAATCAAATTATGAATTTTAAGCAACTTTAGCATGAACATGTTGCACAATCTTGGGAGAGAATGAAATTAATGATAAGAAATTGCCCAACACATGGTTTAAATTTATGGATGATCATACAAATTTTTTACGCGGAACTAAACTTTGTTTCTTTTATGGAAATTACATTGGGAGAAACTACAAAACTTTTTGAAAATATTATGACAAATTATTCTCAATGGTACACTGAACGAACTCCAACTGGTAAGAAGGTAAATTTTGTTGAAGAAATTAATACTTTGAGTGATAAGATGGATGCTCTTATGAAACTGGTTGCTAGTAAAAGTGCTCATATTGATCCTAATGATGTGCCATTGTCTACTTTGATTGGGTAAAATAGTGATGCTATTGATGTGAATTTTGTCTCTAGAAATAATTTCAACAACAATGCTTATAGGGGAAATTTCAATCCTAAACCGTTTCCTGGAAATTCCTCTAATAAGTATGGTAACCCCTATGGTAATTCTTATAATAATAATAATAATAGGATACCTACTGATCTTGAAAGTAATATTAAGGAATTTATTAATTCACAAAAGAATTTTAATGCTATGATAGAAGAAAAATTGAATAGAGTTGATGAATTGGCTAGGAACATGGATAGAATTGCTCATGATGTTGAAAATCTCAAAATTAAATTTTTTCCACCCAAGCATGATATAAATGATTCTATTAAAGCTATATATGTCTCCATTAATGAAAGTAAAGAAAGGACCGCTAGGTTGAGAGCTAAGCGGGAGTTCTTAGAAAAAGCTATTCCACCCGGTTTCTATCGTAGTAACGATGAAGATATTAAAATGATTGGTGTCACACCTATTGAATCTTTATTTAGTAACATAAAACTTGATGAAAAAGGGACTGAAGAATAGTCAACTTTAGATAGAAGGAGTCCCAATTGCTTGGAGGGTGATAATCTTAATGATAAAAATGAAAAAAGTGGGTTTGGGGAGGTCAAAACTTTAAATAGTAATGCACCCACCACTTTGGATTACAAGGACTTTAATTATGATAGTTGTTCTTTAATTGAGTGCATTTCCTTGTTGCAATCCATGATTAATTCACCAAATGCATATGAACAAAATAAAGCTTTCACTAAACATATTGTAGAAGCTATGATGAAAGCTCATGAAGAAAAACTTGAGTTGGAAGTTTCAATTCCTAGAAAATTACAAGCTGAATGGGAACCTACTATTAAAGTCAAAATTAAAAATTATGAATGTAATGCTCTATGTGATCTTGGTTCTAACGTTTCCACTATACCAAAGTCTTGGTGTGATGTGCTAGGTCTCACCGATATGGATCCTTGTTCCCTTAATTTGCATCTTGCGGATTCCACTATTAAAAAATCATTGGGCAGAATAAATAATGTGCTTATTCTAGCAAATAGAAATTATGTGCTCGTGGATTTTATTGTTCTTGATATTGAATGCAATCCTTCTTGTCCTATAATACTTGGTAGGCCTTTCCTACGAACCATAGGTGCTATAATTGATATGAAAGAAGTTAATATAAGATTTCAATTTCCATTAAAGAAATGGATGGAACACTTCCCTAGGAAAATAATTAAGCCACCTTATGAATCTATTATGAGGTCCACCTACGGAATTAATTTGAAGGATGACAACACTTGAAACTATGCATTATGCCTAGCTAGGGGCATAAAACAATAGCGCTTGTTGGGAGGCAACCCAATGAATAAAATAAATTTTTGTTTTACTTTCTGTTCTTGTGTGTTTACAAAATTATAGCCTCTGTTATGATTGTGTTTTTATCTTTTAATTAGTGTTTGTGCCAAGTAATGCCTTTGGGATGATTTGGATGATAGTATAATTGATGATGTTTGGAAAACAGAAAGTTTTGCGTCCAGTGCTGGAATTTTGATTCTGTACTGGGGCGTCAGAAAAATCTGAAATGTTTACACAGTGTTGGTATATGAATTTTTTACGTTGTCCTAATTTTTCAGAATTTTTGGAGTTACAGAAGTATAGCTTCTAAATATATCTTTACAGACTGTTCTGTTTTAGACAGATTCTGTTTTTGTTGCATAGTTTGCTTATTTTGGTGAATTTATGGATCGTATCGGGGGGTATGAGTCATGGAGAAGTTGGAGTATAGTAGCATTATGCCAATATTAAATATGAATCAATTTACAACAGTACCTAAAGTTTAAGATTTGTTTGTTATACTAACGGATCTCACGGGGTTTTTGTTGAGTTTTGTGTGTTGAAGTTTTCAAGTTTTGGGTGAGACTACGACGGATAAAGGAATAAGGAGCGGCAAGAGCCTAAGCTTGGGGATGCCCAAGGCACCCCAAGGTAATATTCAAGGAAGACTCAAGCGTCTAATCTTGGGGATGCCCCGGAAGGCATCCCCTCTTTCGTCTACAATCTATCGCTAACTCACTTGGAGCTATATTTTTATTCATCACATGATATGTGTTTTACTTGGAGCGTCTTGTGATATAGTTTGTTTGCTTTTTAGTTTGCCACAATCATCTTTGCTGAACACACCTTTTTGAGAGGGACACACATTATTCGTGTTTGTTAGAATACTCTATGTGCTTCACTTATATCTTTTGAGCTAGGCAGTTGCTCTAGTGCTTCGCTTATATTTTTTAGAGCACGGCGGGGGTTATATTTTAAAGAAATAGTTGCACTCTCATGCTTCACTTATATCTTTTTGAGAGTCTAATGAATGGCAATGGTAATATGCATGCGTTATGAATTTGGTCCTAATATGATAGGTATTCAAGAGGGATATAATAAAAACTTTCATGTAGATCACTGAATATGATAAGTTTGATTCCTTGCAATAGTTTTGCGATATTAAGATGGTAATATGTGGGAGGTGCTAGTAGATAATTGTGGTTTAGTAAGAATATTGGTGTTAAGGTTTGTGATTCCCGAAGCATGCACGTATGATCTGTCGTTATGCTAAGAAGTTGGAACATTATTTATTCTTGATTGTCTACCTTATGAGTGGCGGTCGGGGACGAGAGATGGTCTTTTCCTACCAATCTATCCCCCTAGGGGCATGCGTAGTAGTACTTTGCTTCGAGGGCTAATAAACTTTCGCAATAAGTATGTGAGTTCTTTATGACTAATCTGAGTCCATGGATTATACGCACTCTCACCTTTCCGCAATTTGCTAGCCTCTTCGGTACCGTGCATTGCCCTTTCTCACATCGAGAGTTGGTGCAAACTTCGCCGGTGCATCCAAACCCCGTGATATGATACGCTCTATCACACATAAGCCTCCTTATATCTTCCTCAAAATAGCCACCATACCAACCTATCATGGCATTTCCATAGCCATTCCGAGATATATTGCCATGCAACTTCCACCGTTCCGTTTTTATTACACACATCGTCATTGTCATATTGCTTTGCATGATCATATAGCTGACATAGTATTTGTGGCTCAGCCACCGTTCATCATTTTTTTATACATGTTACGCTAGTATCATTGCACATCCAGGTACACCGCCAGAGGCATTCATATAGAGTCATATTTTTGTTCTAATTTCGAGTTGTAATTTTCTTTTGAGTTGTAAGTAAATAGAAGTATGATGATCATCATTATTAGAGCATTGTCCCAGTGAGGGAAAAAAAGGCCAAAAAGAGCCCACAAAAAAAATGAGAGAAAAAGAGAGAAGGGGCAGTGTTACTATCCTTTTCCATACTTGTGCTTCAAAGTAGCACCATGTTTTTCATATAGAGAGTCTCCTATTTTGTCACTTTCATATATTAGTGGGAATTTTTCATTATAGAACTTGGCTTGTATATTCCGATGATGGGCTTCCTCAAATGCATGAGGTCTTCATGATCAAGCAAGTTGGATGCACACCCACTTAGTTTTCTTGTTGAGCTTTCATACACTTATAGCTCTTAGTGCATCCGTTGCATGGCAATCCCTACTCCTCGTATTGACATCAATTGATGGGCATCTCCATAGCCCGTTGATTAGCCTCGTCGATGTGAGACTATCTTCTTATTTTTGACTTCCCCTTATTAATCTCTACCACCACACTCTATTCCACCCATAGTGCTATATCCATGGCTTGCGCTCATGTATTGCGTGGGAGATGAAAAAGCTGAAGCGCGTTAAAAAGTATGAACCAATTGCTCGGCTTGTCATCGGAGTAGTGCAATATAAATATTTTGTGTTAAGAAGACGGAGCATGACAGGATTATATGATTTTGTAGGGATAACGTTCTTTAGCATTTTTATTTTGAAAGACATGATTGTTTATTAGTATGCCTGAGTATTGATGTCTTTATGTCAAACTATAGACTATTGCTTTGAATCATTCAGATCTTATTATTCATACCGTAAGAGAAATTACATGATGAAACATGTTAGGTAGCATTCCACATCAAAAATTCTGTTTTTATCATTTACCTACTCGAGGACGAGCAGGAATTAAGCTTGAGGGATGCTTGATACGTCTCCAACGTATCTATAATTTTTTATTATTCCATGCTATTATAGTATCAATCTTGGATGTTTTTATATGCAATTATATATCATTTTTTGGGACTAACCTATTAACCTAGTGCCCAGTGCCAGTTGTTGTTTTCTGCTTGTTTTTGGTTTTTCAGGAAATCAGTACCAAACGAAGTCCAAATGCCATGAAACTTTTTGGAGATTTTATTCTAGACAAACGAGACCCTGGAGACTTGGAGAGGAGGCCAAAAGGTTCACGAAGCCTCCACAAGGCAACAGGGCGCGGCCCCGGGGGGGGCGCCCTGATGCCTTGTGGGGCCCTCGTGGCTCCGTTTGACATAATTTCACTTCTATAAATTCTCAAATATTTGGAAACCAACAAAGAGCCACCCCGAATAACTTTTACGCCGCCGCAAGCCTCTGTTTTTCCGCGATCCCATCTGGAGGCCTTTTCCGGTACTCTGCCAGAGGGGGAATCGGTCACGGAGGGATTCTACATCAACCTTGCTGCCCTTCCGATGATGTGTGAGTCGTTTACCACAGACCTACGGGTCCATAGCTAGTAGCTAGCTGGCTTCTTCTCTCTCTTTGATCTTCAATACCATGTTCTCCTCGATGTTCTTGGAGTTCTATCCGATGTAATCTTCTTTTGCGGTGTGTTTGTTGGGATCCGATGAATTGTGAGTTTATGATCAGATTATTCATGAGAAATATTTGAGTCTTCTCTGAACTCTTTTATGCATGATTATTATAGCTTTGTATTTCTCTCCGATCTATCGATTTGGTTTGGCCAACTAGATTGGTTTATCTTGCAATGGGAGAGGTGCTTTGTGATGGGTTCAATCTTGCGGTGCTCAATCCCAGTGACAGAAAGGGACATGACACGTATTTGTTTTGTTACCATTAAGGATAAAAAGATGGGGTTTAATCATATTGCTTGAGTTTACTTTGTCTACATCATGTCATCTTGCTTAAGGCGTTACTCTGTTTCATACTTAATACCCTAGATGCATGCTGGATAGCGGTCGATGGGTGGAGTAATAGTAGTAGATGCAGACAGGAGTCGGTCTACTTGTCTCGGACGTGATGCCTATATACATGATCATTGCCATGAATCCGCCATAATTATTTGCTTTTCTATCAATTGCCCAACAGTAATTTGTTTACCCACCGTATGCTATGTGTTCGAGAGAGAAGCCTCTAGTGAAAACTATGGCCCCTGGGTCTACTTTTATCATATATTAAAATCCAAAAATACATTGCTGCAATTTATTTACTTTTATTTTATTTAGTATTTTAGTTTATCTATCTATCACTATCAGAATTAATCCTTGCAAATAACCGCTAAGAGGATTGACAACCCTCTTATTTGCGTTGGGTGCAAGTGTTTGCTTTTGTGTGTGCAGGTGCTGCTAACGGGATTTTGCGTGGTTCTCCTACTGGATTGATAACCTTGGTTCTTAACTGAGGGAAATACTTATCTCTACTATACTGCATCATCCCCTCCTCTTCGGGGAAATACCAACGCAATCTACAAGTAGCACCTTCCTCTCTTGTTGTTTGTGATGATGCTTGTGCTACTAACTATATTTCTTGTGAAGCATCCATATTGAAGGAGAATGTTGAGCCAAGGGGTCTCCAATTAAGAGTTGGAGATTACCTCGACCAATTTGTACAAGTTCGGTGACCGCCACAAGGGTCGTCAATTGTACGGTTGGGTGACCGCCCTCAAGGGTCCCTTAGTGAAATCACGACATCTTGCATCGTGCGAGGGCGTGAGGAGAACACGATGGCCCTGGTGGCATTTTGGGGAGCATTGTGCCTCCACACCGCTCTAATGGAGATCAGCATCCGCAAGGGTGTGAACTTGGGGATACATCATCGTCTCCGTGTGCCTTGGTTATCTCTTACACGAGCCCTTTACTTGTGCACTTACTTTGTGATAGTCATAGTGCTTCATGGTATATATCTTGCTATCACATAGTTGTTTATCTTGCTTAGCATAAGTTCTTGGTGCACTTAGTTGAGCCTAGTGTATTTAGGTTTTGTGCTTGTCAAATTAAACGCTAGTTTTATTTCGCATTTGTTCAAGCCTGAAGCGTAATTGTTTTTAAACCGCCTATTCACTCCCCCCTCTAGGCGACATCTACGCCCTTTCATTTTGCCACTGCAATAATGGAGTTGTTTGGAAGAGAGTACTTGAGAGAACTAGATGACAAATCTTGGCTATTGGAACTTAGAGAATCGAGAGGATTATCCGGTATGCTTGGATTCGTCTATTGTATGCAATAGGAATGGAAAAATTGGCCAACATGTTTGCAAGGGTAATACCAAGGTCATACTAGAGAGCTCGCCATCATACTAGAAGCAGTTGCATCACATGACCTATGGATTTGACACTCTTTCTTTGGCATGCTAGGCCTCACAACAACATCAACACGCTTCATCAATCTCAATTGTTTGCAAAGACTTTATAATGAGAAGGCTTTGGAGTGCAACTATGCCATCAATGGGCACAACTGCACCATGAGTACTACTTTACCGATGATATATATATATATATATATATATATATATATATATATATATATATATATACAGCCCGTCTATTCTGCCAATATTGGCAGAATAGTTATTCTGCCCACACTTCCGAACTGCACGTTCAACGCGAGGGCACTGCACTTTCTGAAGCAAGCGCACTGCAATACAGAGTCTAGTGAACTTCTCGTCGAAAAAACTCCACCTTATCCTATCGTCCCCCTCTCCCCACTCCTGTCGCGCCGCACTACCTCCCCCTCCCAGCCACGGCCGCACCACCTCCCCCTCCCAGCCACCACCGCACCATCTCCGTCCCAGCAGCCGCCGCAACTCCTCCCCGCGCAGCCACACCAGCTCCCGCCCCGCGCCGCTCGTGCACCACCTCCCACCGCGCCGCCACAACTACCTCCCACGGCGCCACCAGCACACCTCCACCGCCCGGCCTGGGTCGGGGCCTGGCGTCGCTGTCTTCTCGAAGCACGACGGGGTCGCGTTGGGTAGCCGCTTCCCGGCCCCGGATCCGTCCACCGTCGGGGCTCCTTCTCCCTCGCCGGCGACCTGTGCGGCGGCATCCAGAGGAGGTTCAAGGTGCTCGAGGTAGCCGGCGACCGGCCTTCCCCGCACCGGATCCATGCGTTTCGTCGACCCCCGGCCGCCGCTCCGCCTCCCAACCGCGGCTGCTGCCCCGGGCCAGGGTCCCCGGCTGTCCCGGCCCCGCGTCGCCAAGACCAGCTGCAGTGCCTTCACGGGCAGGATCCGCGCACCGGCGAGCAGCATAGCCCGCCCACTTCCGACGGATCTGGCCCCTGCCTCCCCGCTACCTCCGCCACCTCCGGCGGGCCGAATCCCCGCGATTGCTGTTGGGTTCGTAGTGGTGCTCGAGCCCGAGCCTGCCCCCTCGATGTCCGTTCAACTCCGTGCCTGGCGGCCTCCTGCAAGCACGACGGTGAGGTGAGCATTTCGTGGCCGTTCGTGGTTCAGCCGGTGAGCCCGATGCAGCTCCTTCCCACCTAACGAGCAGTTCCAGCAGTGTTCCATGGCGCATCCACCTTGGTGGCTCACCCCCACGCGCGATGAGATTTGCCGTGTCCACCTGAAGTTCACTGTTTTTGCGTTTTGCTGTAGATAAATCAAAGTGCAAATTGCAGTCCGCTGTTGTTAGCTCTTGAGGTTCAGTAAAATTATTTTTTGCAGGAAAGAAACAAGATTTGCCGTGTTCATGTGTAGTTCACTGTTTTTGTGTTTTTCTGAAGAGAAATCAAAGTGCAAATGCAGTCCAAAGTGCAAATGCAAACCGGTTCCTTGTTCTTGAGGTTCAGTTTACTTATTTTTGCAGGAAAAAGATAAAGTGGTGCAGAACGCATCAACGATGCAGTGCTGTTGCCGAGGCATGCAGTTCACGGGTGACGGCTGTGGTCAGATGTGTCAATTTGCAGCTCACTCATTTTATATATTTTCTTATTATGGAAATCATTTGCAGTGCACTCAGTAAGAAAGAGAAGAGAACATTGATGTTCACTTGAAGTTCATTTTGTTGTTTCTGAGAAATGGAGAGAGAAAAGAGTAGTAAGAATGGATGGTCATTTTGTATAAGCAATTCTCTGCCTAGTGTAGTTCAGTTGATCCTGCTATGTACTGGATGGCTGTGTGGCTGTGTAAAAATAATGAATGGATATTGTAAGTTTTGAAGCTCACTTTGTTGTCTCACGCAGTTCGCTATAAAACTCCTCTGTGGTTCATTTGGTAAACCGAAAACAAAAACATCTGAAAAGAAGTTCGCTTCTTATTAGATGTAGTTCACTCGCTCAGTCCCTGCGGTCCACTTGCCCGGTTTACGCGCATAAAAAAATATGTATGAAAAAGGCAACAAAAACTCATGTGGTTCACTTTCGGTAGTGTCGCGGTTCACTTTCGATATTCTGCCAATATTGGCAGAATAGTTATTCTGCCCACACTTTCGAACTGCACGCTCAACGCGAGGGCACTGCACTTTCAGAAGCAAGCGCACTGCAGTACTGAGACGAGTGAACTTCTCTTAAACATCCAATGGGCAACCGCACTGCAATCACGATTGAGAGAACTGCATCCAACGGGCAACCGCACTGCATGTTGATGCAGTTTACTGATTCAGAAACACACAATACGACGTGGGACGAGTTCATTGCACATCGATGGGGAAGTGAACCGCAACTTGAATCGAAGTGGACTACACTTTTGTTTTGTCATTTTACTATGTTTTTTTTTGTAAACGCATCTGTACTACATGCTTTACTTTTTCATTAAGGATTCTGGGCTGCGTGAACGGGGTGAGTGAACTGCATTAAATTTAAATTGCTTTTTTTACTGCACACGACAATTAAATTTGAATTGCTTTTTTTTACTGCACACGACACCATTGTGAACCGCTTGGAAAGGGACGGTTCAGAGGGGATAAACGAAATGAAACTGCATGCTCGAGTGAAAATTAACTTTTTTTATCTCTTTGCTTTTTTAGAACCACATACGCAGCTAATGCGAATCGTGGGGGCGTCGCAAGCGAACTACAAACATCAGGGGACAAACACAAATTTTTTGCACGCACACAGCCGTGTATGTAGTTCTCTTTTTCTTTCTTTTTCTCTTTTTTGTCTAGTCTTCTCCTGTAATAAACAACAATCTGAACCGCAAAGTAACAACCAACGAAGCGAAACTGCACCCAAATGAAAAATGCGAGCTCTGAAAAATAGCAGAAACAATCCCTGCAAAAAAACTACTATCGAAACTGCACGTCGTCGGCCCGCGAGCTGCCCCCGCTGGAGATGTGGGCTGCGGCAAACTTCGGTCGTGTGGACTGCACTGTGGAAGACGGCGTAACGGGTGGTGGACTTGCAGTGCGGCGAGGTGTACTGCACACCGGACAGGAGGGTGGGATGCGCCGCCGTGCTGGACGTCCTGGCGTTGACGCCACAGAGGAGGGACGAGTGGTGGCGAGGCAGTTCTTTGCCGAATCCCCACATGCCCGCATACTGCACGGACGACCCAACCGAACTGCAACAAGAGACATCCCGCACTGCTCGGCGTCAGGTGGAGAACAACACCGAACAAAAACACTGAAAAAATGTTGGCATGGGCGCATGGCCGGGGGCAGCTGCGCGCGACGGCTTGGGGGAGGCCGCGTTGGTCGACGCCCACGACCACTCGCCGTGGGGGTGGAGCTCACCCGTGGCGCACCCGCCGGCGTGAAGTTGCAGAGCCGCACGTCCCCAAGCATCCTTTCTCCCCCGTCGTTTGTAGGAATGACTGCTGGGTTCGTGGGAGCCGGATCTGGCCATGGGACGTCGGGACGAATATCGATCCGGCCATGGCGGAGGCAGATCCGGGAAACAGCGGGGGAGGAATGTTGGGGGAGGGGAGGCACAAGACTTGTGCTCGCCGGCGGTAGGAGGCAGTACCGGGAGGGGTGGGGCGGGTGGCGGCGCGCCACGGGGAGAAGGAGGCATGGGCGCTCCAACATGGGGAGGAAGGAGGGCACTCCGGCTCCGGGTGGAAGGAGGACAGGGCGCGACGGCCCGCAAGGAGGTGCGGTTGGAGGTGAGAGGCAGCGGGGTGGGGCGGCGCAGGAAGGTGGCCGGCGTGGCTGGCGGCGGCGAAGGAGAGGTGGTGGGGGAGTGGGTACGAGAGGATAAGGCGGGCTGCCGGCCGCTCCCGCGGAAGAAGGCGGGGTGGGGAGGGGCGGCGGCGCGCGGGTGGGTGTGTTGGCAGAATAAGCAAAAAGATGATAGAATAAGGTCTTAAGGGGGTTGGTAGAATAGACCCACCCTATATATATATATAGAGAGAGAGTAGCACTATTCTGATCCCAGGATCAGAATAGTATTCTGATCACAGCGCCCCTGTATAGGGCCGGACCGGACGCTCCCGAACTCAGAAAACAAAAAAACAAAGCCCACCCCGAACCCCACGTTCCCCACCTCTCCCCCATTTTCCCCCCGATTCCCAGTCGCCGCCATCCCCGCCGCCGCACACCTCCTCCCTCACTGCTCCTCCCCTACGGCCGACGGGCCTCCTCCCCACGGCCGGCGTGCCTCCCCCCTCCTCCCCCGGCCGGCGTGGCTGCTCTCCCACAATCGGGTCCAGGCCGGCTCCCACGCGCCGCCGCCGACAACTGCCCCGACGTGCCCGCCGCCGACAACTGTCCCGGCGCGCCGCCGCCTCCATCTTCCCCAGCGCGTCGCCGCCACCATTCCTCGCCGCCAAGACCCAACCTAGCCGGCCACCCCCGCAGACCACCCCCGAGCCATCCCCTGCACGTCGACGGGTAGCCGCCCCGGTGGATCCACGCCGCTCCTTCACCTCCCGGCAGAGCTCGGGCATAACCTTCCGCCTCCTCCCGGTGGGGCTCCGCCGCCGAAGCGCCCAAACAGTTCACCGCCGCCACCTTGGGCCGTTCAACGACACACCACCAGGACGGCCATGCGCAGGACGGTCACCAGGCTCCACCCAGCATGTGAATGTTCGGCTGGTGAGCCTGTGCAGCCCCTGGCCAACAGTCGCGCGAGCAGCTGTTCTTATTTCTGTGTTTCTGCAACTGAAAACAGAGGAGATGAACGGCTGGCAGAATTTCTCTGAACTTCCATGTTCTCCTCTGTGGCAAGACCTACTAAGCTCTCCCTCTCTGAACTCCTTCAAAACTAGTACGTATATGTGATTCTAGTAGGAATATGAATTCAGTCAAAAAAAGGATTGCTGCATGTTTGCTGACTGTAGTTTCTAGTAGGAAATTGATCGTCGTTTTGTTTTCTGCTAAAAGAGCAGCATTATGTATTTTTCCGCCGAAACAAAATCGGCATCTCCATGCACTCTACAAAAAAAAAAGGTGTCCATTTTTTGTTTCTCTAGAAACGAGAGGTGTTACAGTTTTCTATTTGGGCTTGTTGCTTTAAAATGAAAGGGCTTCCATACTTTGTATCTCCTGAAGAAATTTGCATGTTCTACTATTTAACTAGCGTATCTTGTTGTGTTCTTGGTTCCAGAGTGGTCGGGGGTTCAGCGCTGCTAGCCAAGAAAAACTTGGTGAGGTCACCAATGTGATTTTACCTAGGATTGATATCTCTCTCTCTCTCTCTCTCTCTCTCTCTCTCTCTAAAGTTCACATATAACAGAAAGCTCATGTATATGGAAGTTGATGCCACAACTTCTGAACCTCGTTTGCACCATATGCTTTCATCAACCTGGACTTCCCCTCCTGTTTGTGTGCTTGCAACTAAAGCTCCACTTCTGTTTTATTTGAAGCTACATGGCATAAAAAGTAGTATATGTTGTAGTATTTTAGTCCAGATTCGCCTATGTATGTAGTTCAAGTTCTCAAGTATTTTGTTCTCAAAGCACAAGCTACTGCTACAACTACTAGTAAACTACTGCTGCTCACTATAACGGGTTGAGGGGCGTTGCCCCACTGCCTGGATGCTCGCCTGCTCACCGAGCGTCGTGGCAGTCCACCCCCAAGCCGTCGGCAAGAGCAGGCTGCACCAGTCCCACCTCTCCTCCGTTCAGTGCTTCAAGAAAACCAGGGCAGGGCAGAAAAAAATTGGTCATCTTCTCATGAGCCCTGCCCCAAGAGGAACCTCTCTCCCTACCTCTCTCAGCTACCGATGGGCAACATAGTTCACTTCAAAATTTATTAAATAGGATTTTCCCGTTTATAAAAAAACACAGCAGTTCAATTTTAAATAACGAAGAGTTTCAAATGTGTATTACGAAAGAAAGAAGGTCAAATTAAAAATATAGAGCAGTTCAATTTTTTTACACAAAAATGGGTTTTCCCTTTTCTAATAAAAACTAGAAGTTCAAATTTAAAAAACAGAGAAGTTCAATATTTATTACAAAATCAAGAAGGTCAAATTAAAACAAAGAGAATAATTCAAAAAAAATTAAAAGAAAAAAGGATTTTCCTCATTTCTAAAAAAAACCTAGAAGTTCAAATTTTAATAACGGGGCGGTTCGATGTTTATTACAACACAAAGGATTTCCTCCGTTACTAAATAATAAAGAAAGAAGTTCAAATTAAAAAGATAGAGAAGTTCAAAAATTATAGAAAAAGTGGATTTTACCTGTTTCTGGAAAAAAAACCTAGAGGTTCAAATCTAAAGAACGGTGAAGTTCAACGTTTGTTACAAACGCAAGAAGGTCAAATTAAGAAAATAGAGTAGTTCAAAAAGTTTACAAAAAGGAATTTTCCTCGTTTCTAAAAAAACCCTAGAAGTTCAAATTCAAATAATAGAGCGGTTCGATGTTTAATAAAAACAAGGATTCTCCCCCATTATTAAAGAATAAACCAAGAAGTTCAAATTAAAAAAACAGAGCACTTCAAAATATACTAAAAAGGATTTCCCGTTTATAAAAAAAACACAGCGGTTCAATTTTAAAAAACACAGTAGTTCATTTTTTTAACATAAAAACGGGTTTATCCTTTTCTAATAAAACCTAGAAGTTCAAATTTAAAAAACGGGAAGTTCAATATTTATTACAAAACTAAGAATGTCAAATTAAGAAATAGAGCAGTTCAATTTTTTTTATCAAAAACGGGTTACGTCGTTACTAAATAAAAAATACTCTAGAAGTTCAAATATAAATAACGGGCCGGTTCAATATTTATTACAAAACTTTTTTGTGTTACTAAAAGAAATAAACCAAGAAGTCCAAATTACGAAAATAGAGCAGTTCGATATTTATAAAAAACTCAGATTTTTCTCTTTACCAAAGAATACAAGCAAGAAGTTCAAATTAAAATAGCAGAGAAGTTCGATGCATAACAAAACTCAAATTCTCCCTATTTCTAGGCAAAATAAAAATATGAAGTCCTATTTTTTAAAAAAAAAAGTTGTCGGAAGTTTACTTAAAAATCATATTTTGTTTTCTAAGAAATAAACCAAGAAGTCCAAATTAAAAAAAAATAGTGCAGTTCAATATTTATAAAAAAATCAGATTTTTCTTGTTACTAAAGAAATAAAATCAAGAGGTTCAAATTAAAAAAACGGAGTAGTTCGATGTATACGGGAAACTCAAATTCTTTCCGTTCCAAGGAAAAAAAGTATGAAGTTCAATTTTTTTAAAAATGTTTGATGCTTATTTAAAAACCATATTATTTTAGGAATAAAACTAAGAAGTTCAAATTAAAATAACAGAGAAGTTCGAAGTTTATTAAAATAAAAAACAACTCTTTATTCGAAATAAAAATGTGAAGTTCAAATTAGAATAACAGAGAAGTTCGGAGTTCATAAACAACTCGGATTTTTCCTCGTTACTGAAGATTAAAATGAAGAAGTTCAAACTAAAAAAAAGGAACAACTAAAAAAAGTTTAAAAGGAATTTTCCAATTTTTAGAAAACTAGAAGTTCAAACTAAAATAACGAAGTGGTTCGATGTTTATTAAAAAATCAAGGATTTTACCAATACGAACGGGTGAGGAATCAGGAGCAAAAAATACGTGACAGAAGTTCAAAGTGAAAACAACGACCAGTTCAACTACTATACGGAATGCGTTTCGGAAGAGAATAAAAGAATAAAAAAAAGCCTAAAAGGGTTGTTGCAAGAAGTTCACGTTCTTGTCCCTGCACGGTTCAAAATTTCTAGTGCGAGACATCCGTCGTTCATTTACATGCTAAAAAAAAGACAAAAACATTGTTGTTTTTGCCATTTTTAAAACTACTCGCAAACGGCAATGAACTTGTAACAACTGTCTACAAGAAAAAGTTGCTCCTATTCATAAGCTTTCCAACGGTATATTATATGCTACATTCCGATGAACGCTTTAAAAGTTTCATGTATACCATTAAAAACACGTTTTTACGTATTAAAAAAAATCTTTCAAACCAATGCGAGTATGAAAAAATGATCAACACGGGAAATTTGCGTGTTTTTAATAGCTTTCCATCGGTATATCATTTGCTCAATTCCGGGAAGTGATTGGGGAGTTACGGGCAAAAAACAACACATGAAAAACAGAGTGAAGTTCAAGCTGAGATGTACGAGAAGTCCAACTTCTTCACAGAGTGCAGTTTCGAATACTCTGTATCGCGATGAAGGTAGAACGCATGATCTCGTCGTTTTCAAAATTACATAAAAATGACAGGGAATTAGAGGAAACTTTCTATATGAAAAAGTTTCGCATTTTCCATAGCTTTCCAACGGTATATTATTTGCCAAATTCCGATGAAATTTGCGAAAATTACAGCCAAAAAACGATTTCGGCCATATTCAAAATTGACATAAAACCGTAAAGAATTAGGAGAAACATTCTATACATGAAAGTTTCGCATTTATTCAAGCTTTCCAACGCCATATCGTTTGCTGCATTCCGACATACCATTTAAAAATTGACGTGAAAATACCATCTCGGCGGAACTTCGGCCATTTTCTAAATTACATTTAAACCGTATAAAATTAGGAAAAACTTTCTATATGAAAAGAAGAACATTTTCATAAGCTTTCCAACGCCGTATCATTTGCCTCAATCGGATTAGCCGTTTTCAAATGGCGCCAAAAATACGAGCTCGGCTGTTCGGTTTGAAAAATTCCGCCATTTGTGAAATTGCTCTTTAACCATAAGGAATTTGGGAAAACTTTCTACATGTGGAATGAGCGGATTTGCAGCAGCTTTCCAACACCATATCATTTGCCTCATTCCGATAAACGGTTTAGAAATGGGCTCGAAAATACGATTCACGTTTTTTTGTGTGAAGAAAAACGGTTTTCAAAACTGCTCTTAAACCGTTTAGATTTTGACAAAAATTCAACTTAGGTCGTGACCCTCGTGTCCACAGCTTTCCAACGGTATATCACAAGCCTCATTTGGACAAAGTTAGCGGAAGTTCAACCTGTCACCAAGTGAAGTTCAGGTCGAACAACTCAGGCAGTTCAACTAAGAATCAGAATATTATTCTGATCTCGTGATCGGAATAGTGTTTATGTATGTGTGTGTGTGTGTGTGTGTGTGTGTGTGTGTGTGTGTATATTACAATTGTGATGACTGTCTCTGAGCCACAAGGTAAAAAAACTTTCTTTTCCTAAAGCAAGAAGGTGCTACGAAGGATGTGGAGGGGCATTTGGAGTGCTCCAAGCTCGATGAGCTATTGTTGGTGCACCTACAAATATGTGGGACCCCGAAACATTATGAAAGGTGATGACTTGTTATGTGATCATGCACAACATGATTGTGGAGGATGTTGGTGATGGTTTACATAATGTTGCTTTTAAAAACCAGGGGGAACAAGTCCATCTCATGCAACAAGAGGCATATTAGGTTGATTTTTTCTTAGCAAGCATCTGCAACTTCAAAATCGAGAAGTGCATCGATAACTTTTCAATTATCTAGAGCATGCATCATAGAAACCAATAGAATCACATGTCCTTTGTTTTTTCAACTATGTCCTCTGAATAATATTTATGTTTTAACTATATACTTCTAAATTTTTAACTATGCATCTGTTCACTGTTGGCCTTAACACCGACTACGTCTTCAAGTCATTTCGCCAGGACTTGTTCGATCGCGAATGCCGGCAATGGACCGCCATCCGGTTTCGTAGCCGCTGGCGTTGGTATTCAGTCATTTGCTAGCCCGTAGGTACATGCACACAATATAAGATGGGAGAAGAACACTTCATCTATATGCATTGCTGGTTGAAGTTGAATGGGCAAATCAAGTGGCTCGCCACTATTGCCAACCTTGTCAAGACCGCCATGCTCAATGAAGAAAAAGGTGTTGATCCAACCGTTCCAACACAAAATGGGCTTCCTCTGGCCAAGAAGGTGGTTAGGAACCGGGGAAGAAGTGGGAGGAGGAGAAAGAGAAGCGAGAAGCCAAGATGACAGAAAAATTCGAGGTCATCGTGACAAAGAAGGAGAAGGCATGTGTCACGCGCAATGAGGTGAAGGAGGGAAAGAAGGCGAAGATGTTTGGCACCGTCATGGAGATACAAGACAAGAAGTTGAAGCTCCAAGAGAAAAAGTTCGAATCAAGGCCGCTCCGGAGGACTCTGAAATGTTATTCGTGAAGACGTCGAACTTGGATCCCGGCGCGGCGAAGATTGTCCAAGCCTACCGCGCGAGCATATTGAAGCGCTTGGCGAAACCGGAGGAGGCCGGACCAGCCGAAGAGTGAGGTCTTTCCACAGACAACCAAGACTGTGAGCCGAAGAAGAAGGTCTTTGGAACGGCGACCTTACTGGCAACTTTTATGATCGGTTTGAATTAAAAACTTATTGAACATATGATGCTTTTTGATCGTGATTGCACATGTTTAGAACTATTAGACTTATATTCAAATTGACATTGATCTAAATATGCATGTCAAATGGAGAAGGCCAGACCCGAGCCGGACATTTTGGTGCATGGTCTCCGACCCTCTGTCCTTGACATTTGGTGATGTCCATTTTAGTAGCGTTGGAGTTGCCCTAAACACGCTCGGGAGTATTCGCCCAAAAAAAACACCTTCGGGAGTATTTGAAAAAAAAAAAAACGTTCGGGAGATAAAGAAGTTGGGGTGAGTGTAGCGGGGAAAAATTGCCTAGCCAGTACGAGACTACTGGAGCCTGTACCTAACGAGAGCGACTGCGTAACCAGACGCACAATCCGAAACACGGCTGTATTCTACACTCTCCTACTCCCGCTGGTACGGAGCATCTGCCCGCAAGTAGAGTAAATCCAATCCGGCCGGAGGCGGTTAAGCGATAGCGATAACACATCGACCCGAGCGGCACCTCACGTTGTTTCTCGGCAGCCTTGTCGTCGGTTCCCTGTACACGCGCCTGTTACCACGGGTCCGGCTCCACCGCACCGTGGCGCTCCCTCACGCTTCCCGACGCATCCACACCCGCCGCGGCACACGTGTCGCCGGCCCGGCCCGGCGCGCGCTCCTCCTCCCCCAGTCCGCGCATCCGGCACGCACGCACGGCACACTCGCCTCCCCATTCCTCCCCCTTCCCCTCTTCAAAGACCACCACTCCTCCCTCCCTCCCTCCCCCGACGCCCACCCCGAGGCCAGGGATCCCGAATGCAATCGCGGGCCGCAGTCGCCTAGCCGCCGGGAGGGCTCCACAGCGCAATCGAGGAAGGGCTCCGCAGGCCGGGCGCCGCGAGGGCTGCGTGGTGCGTGCCCCGGGGTTGGATGAGAAGGGCGAGGGCGGCGGCGGAGGAGGAGGATGCGGAAGGCGTACAGGGACTCCCTCAAGGTGCTCGAAGCTGACATCCAGCACGCCAACACCCTGTAAGCACCCCCCGATTCCGACGCCTCGCCCCCGAATTTCGCCCCAAATTTGCCTGCTCGCCGCCCGCTCTCCTCTTTATCGGTGGGAGGGATCGGTCCATGGCTTTCCGTGGGGGCTCGTGGGACGCCTCGAGCGTCCGCCGCGGCCGAGCAATGCGGCCTGGGAGATCGATCGACCGACCGATCGGTGGGTGGGTGAACCGCGCGTCGGCGCCTCCGGTTCCTCGGGTGGGATTCATAGCGGGGGTTGGTCTGGGATGGCAGTCATATGGATTGACATTATTATCATTATCCGTGAGCCCACGGGCGGTGGAATGGTGGCAGATCAGCAGCGGGAGGAGGAAGAGATCACATGTGTTCGACATGTCATAATAAAACAACCTCCCTTCCCCTCCCCTCCCCATGTGTTTGCGTTCTAAATTATACTTAATCCTTTAAGCGAAGAAGGGGGAGGATAAGGTAGCTAGTGTGATTCAGGGTGAGGGAGTGGGATCTGTGGCTGCAAGTGATCTGTCTGTCCTGTTGTTTATGCATGCTTGACGTGCAGGGCGACTGAATTTCCCCGGGAGTACGATGGAGCGTGCCTGCAGATGCGGCTGTCGTTCAGCCCCGCCGCGCACATATTCCTCTTCCTGGTGCAGTGGACAGACTGCAGCCTTGCTGGGGCTCTCGGATTGATGAGGATCCTCATATACAAGGTTCCGTTGCCTGTTCAACTTCATCATGGCTGTTGCTTCGCTGCTCGTGTTTTACTGACATTGTATCTCGTTGTGCAGGTCTACGTCGATGGCACAACCACCATGTCGACCCATGAGAGGAAAGCCAGCATCAAGGAATTCTATGGTATGTGATGAGTTCCTTGTTACTTTAGCTGAGGGCCTGACTATGCTGCTTGTATACTGTTTGTACTGTTGTATTGACCGGAATTGTTATACAGCTGTAATATTTCCTTCTTTGCTGCAACTGCAAAGAGGGATCACTGATATGGAGGACAAGAAGCAGAAGGCCGTGTGCATGGAGAGGTACAGAAGGAGAGGTGAAGATGAAACAAGCAGCTTATCTGATGTTGATGCTGAGAGGGAGGAGGAATGTGGGATCTGCATGGAGATGAACAGCAAAGTTGTGTTGCCCAACTGCACACATGCGATGTGTCTCAGATGCTACCAGGACTGGTATGCACAAACTTTCAGCTTCTCCCCATGCGTTTCGTGTGATAGCATTTCGGTGGCGTATAACCCTCCCACACCCTACCAAACATATGGAGGCGTTGATAATGTGGCTTTATAGATAGGTTTTCGCCTCTATCTAGTGCCTCGTGTTATGTATGTTAGCTACACTCCCTATTATCCTTCTGTCGCATGGATGTCTCTTGAGAATAATGGAAGTTTACACCCCACAAAACAAAACGTGGAGCTGTTTATAGTGTTGATTTGTGGATAAGCTTATGCCACATTTTCAGGTTGCTTCTCCCTATTCCTATGTTTATAGCCTTATACACAATGTCAAGCCTTCTAAATATGACATCATTTTGATTTCGAGTGGCTAAACAAAACAGGAATAGCCTTATACAGCAATTCTTTTTATGTATCTCCACTACCATGGGTTCCATCATTCCCGAAATGAGCAACACCCCACAAAGTGGATGTCCAATTTGCAAACTGCAGATAGTCTAAAAATGCAGTGACTGACGACTTATTCTTTGAACTGTATTCTGTTCTTTGCTCTAAACAACATAACTCTGTATTTTATTGAGCACGGACTGTCACCTAGTTTTTGGTCCAGTTCATGTACATGCTTTTACGCACCATCTGTGTGGACTGAGATCCAGACATCCAGTTACATGCCATGGGCATGTCACCGGTGAACAGTAACGGTAACATCCCCCCCCCCCCCTCTTTCAATCGTCCGATTGATAATCCAGACAGTGCTTTGTATAGTCAATCAATTCAGTAACATGCCCCCCTCTTCCAATCGTCCGATTGATAATCCAGACAGTGTGCTTTGTATAGTCAATCAATTCAGGGATATGATCGTGTAGGCTTAGGCCATACTTACATTTACTCTAGATGGCCATTCACTAGTTAGATGCTATGTGGGTTCAAGGATATGATAGTGTAGGTTTAGGTCACACTTACATTTACTTTAGCTGGCTATTCTCTGGTTAGACGCGGTGTGGGTTCTGCAGATCAACGTAGTTTCATGTGTTTGAAAACGCTGATAGTGCCATATGGCGATTCATGTGCTTACTGTATCAGTTTTTTTCAACAATTTCCACGTGGTGTTCCTACAATAGCTGTGATCTATCTGATTTCTTGCAGCCCATGCACAGCTTATCTGGCAGCATAACATGGAATGCTCTCCTATACGACCATCACAACGTCTGTTTGTTGTTCCAAACAATGCTTTAACAGGAAATATTGTATATTGCAGGAACTCGAGGTCGCAGTCCTGTCCATTCTGCCGTGACAACTTGAAGAAGACTGACCCCGGTGACTTATGGATTTATGTCGAGGATGATGACGTGGTCGACATGGAGACGGTATCGAGAGAGAACCTCAGACGGCTGTTCATGTACATAAACAAGCTCCCTCTGATCGTGCCTGACGTCATCTTCAGTGTCTATGATTCCCACATAAAATGAATGGCGCGGCACTCCCTTATCAAGGTCCTCAGCCAAGTGCCCAGCTCCTTTTAATCTATTCCCGAAGCTCCCAAGCTCTCTGATTTCCATGCCTGTACTCAAGCTCTTCGAAGTCCTTTGTAGTCGCAAACCTTTTGTTTGTGCTTTAGATCTTATTTAGTTCGTACCTGCATGCTTAAGCTAAGCATATCCAGCCAGTTTGTATATATCTCACATGGCTCTGTTAATAGAGAACTGTAGCTTGCCCCAAATGGAGGCGGTGCTGTTTCATATCCTCCCATGTTTTATTCCCCTTTGTATAACTGTCTTCAGGTCTGAGCACTGAAGCTAGTACTTGCTCCTTAAGATTATCCGCACAATACAACAATTCTTATCAGTTTGCTGCAAAACTATATTACTGATTAATGCCAACGAAATTGACACCATTAGATCTTATTCTCTTGCTGAGAAAGTGATATAAAAGCAAAAATTGTATTTGTGTTGGCTCTTCAGCAACAATATTTGCATTCTGTGATATCTGCAAGCCTCAAACTGCAATACATACACAGATATTTACTGAGATATTGTTATTATTTGGGGCCATTTGGAGTGCAGAGATTTCACAGTAAATAAGCTCAACTCTCATGTAAAATCAGAAGAAGAAAAAGGCAATCTGGAACTCAACAACAGGGAAATCGGCGAAGTGAAGAAGCCTTGATGCTCTGATCCTGATCCTGATGATTTCTAGAGATCCATGTACATCCGGTAAGCATTCCTCTGTGCAGAGTAGTAGCCCTCGATGGTGGCGTCGACCTGGAACCCGGCCTTCCGGTAAAGCGCCACCGCGGCCGTCCTCGCCGGGTCGACGTGGAGGGACACCCGCTGGACCCGCCTCCTCCGGCACCTCTCGACGGCGGCCTGCAGCAGCGCCTCGCCCAGGCCCTGCCTCCGGCAGCTCTCCTTCACTGCACGCACGCGCCAGGGGTTCAGACCAAAAGCTTGCGGCGACTCTCAAGCAAAAGTTTCGACCGAGCGGGGTGATGAAATCAGTGCGAGGGTCTCACCGGCGAGTTTGGTGATGGAGGCGCAGAGGGAGGTGGCGCAGGTGTACATGGCGTACCCGGCGACCTCCTCGTCGTCGCCGACGCCGGACGTCGAGTAGATCAGGCCGGTGTTCCGGCGCTTGAGCTCGTCGTGGAATGAGCGCGCCAGCGACTCGTGCTTGGGGAAGATCCTCTTCTCCAGCCGCACGATGTCATCTATGACGCGGCCGGCGCGCTCGTGCGAAGGGTCCAGCTCGAGGATCGTCGCCGCGGCCGCCATAGCTCTTCACGGATGGGGCGAGCGAACGTGGAGCTCCCTTTTGCAATTTTCCCCCGCTTCTTCCCCGATTAGAAAATCAGTAGACCTAGCAGCAAAAAAGGGAAATTGCTTGGACAGACTATATCATGTTTGGCTAGTAATTTTGACAAGCAACTTCTGAACAATTTTTTTTTTTTGGAGAAACTTCAGAACATTGTTCATGTGTGCCTCATGGGTGAATTTGCCAGATTTGTGCGAGGTGGAAGTATCCACCAGTTGAATCATCATGGTGACCTCCTCCTCCTCCTCCTCCTCCTTCTTTGCATGGAAAGGATATTTATTGATCAACGCATCAGGTTATTACAACAGCAGCCACAATGCTAGTGATTTTTTCTGGTGTATTACGCAGCCAACGAGCAGTGCGTTGTTGCGATCTACCATAGCAAGGCTATGACTGACTACATTTACTCTCACGCCTAACCATTTCTAACCTGGCCATCCTTCCCTGAGATGGCAGTACTCTAATCTCCACAATCTGATGTGCATGCATTGACCGGTCCTTTCCTGGCTTCTCCATCATCTGGGTCGGTTCAACACAATCAGTTTCTACCGCGAAGTTGAACTCCGTCTAGCTGAGTGCTATGTCGATTCCTTCCCGGATTGCAGCAAGCTCAGCCTTGAGCGCGTTGTTACAAGAATCCCGCGCTCTAGTTCCTGCAAAAATAACCACTCCAGCATGGTCTCTGTTGTGACCTTCTTTTGAGGGAAATCATTCTTATCTCATTTTAGGGAAACCATTATGACTTTCTTTTAGCATAATTGGTGCAGATGCAACACTTCGTTTTATATGCTATAAGTATTGTTTTATTGTCCAATGAGTGGTAGTATACTCCTTCACTTCGAAATTATAGTTTTGCTCCAAGTCAAACATAAAAATATTTTTGCATCCACATCGATGTAGTTTGTTAGGTTTAGAATAAAATAAATTTCAGACGGTATATAATTGATATCATAGATATTAGCATTTTTTACACATTTGACCAAACACGGATGAACTTTACGGAAGACAAAACTAGACCTCAATTAATTTTGAATGGTGGGAGTATGTGCGAGGTCTTAATTGATCACAATTTTTTATCTTATGCTAAGAGATCAAACTATGTATACATGTGTCTATGAATATCTGAGTTAAGGTACATCATATAACGTAAGACTAATGCATACTAGTAAAGGTACACGTGCATTGCATGCATGAGATTTGGTAACCAAATTATGAATAAATACCACACTATAGCATGTAAGCATGTAAGCTTTGAGTTATATATGCATGATGTAGATGTTCGTTTAATTCTTATAGTTCATCTCATTCAAAATCAAATTAGTTCTACAAAATATCAAAGACAACATAGTATAATACTACACAAAACTCATGTGAATATATCTAGCACATTTTTCTTTAGGTATCTTGTATTGCAGTTTTGAGTAGCTAGTACTGCATATCAAAGACAAATAGATTTTCTGAACGTGGTGTCGTAGCCTTGAACCAAAACGTTATAAATTAAGGTGTGAATGGCAATTCTTTAAGAGTAAATTTTTGGGGGAAATATGTATGGAAGAGTATAGAACAAGTGAGAAGTGTCTATGATGTGAGGTTTGTGCACAGTGTTCATTGCAAATCATAAGTTTAAAAAAAGGAATTGTCATTCATTTAGAAGGAAAAAAATGGATTATTATAGTATGGAAGATTTTGAAACAAAGGAGAAGTGTTTACCCTTTGAGGTTTGTGCATATTGTGCAGTGTAAATCCTAAAGTAAAAAAATGACAAATCATTTAGAAGTAAAAAGTTTGGATAACTGAAGTATAGAAGATTCTAGGAAAAAGTTAGTGTATTTTAAGATTTATGGATATTGTGCATTGTAAAGCATAAAGTAAAAACAAAGAATGGCAATTCATTTAGAAGTAAAAAAGTTTGGATAACTGAAGTATAGAAGATTCTAGAAAAAAGTTAATGTATTCTAAGATTCATGGATATTGTGCATTGTAAAGCATAAAGTAAAAAACAAAGAATGTCAATTCATTTAGAAGAAAAAAGTTTGGACAATTATAATATGGAAGATTCTAGAACAAAGGAGAAGGGCTTGTGTTTTGAGGTTTGTGCATTATGCTTAAGTTCAATCATGGAGTCTTCTAGATTGTACATGTGGCAGAATCTGGTGGAGTGTAGATGATATCCAACGGCCAGTAGTGCTCGGATTTGCCATCTCTGTACCGTCGGATTGGCTTCATCCAACAGCCAACATTTTGTTTTGAACAATCAACGGGGGGCTATCGCCCACCTGAACATTGCATTAATAATAATAATGAATCATTCGTACATCACATAAAACACCCCGCAGAGTGCTAATGGGAGGGAGGGGGTGCGTCAGCTACAAATATCCGTGCACCATTGACGCAACGGCGCACAGTCTACGCGGGAGGGGGCCCGAACAATCCACAAGAGAAGATGCTCTTGGATCGAATGTCGCAAGTCAATATCCGAGGTACGGATGTTATCGAACACCATCCGGTTCCCGGACTTCCAGTCCACCCAGAGGATAGAGCACATTGCCGTGCTGAGGAGAGGACGGTTCCAGGAGGGGTGACAGGCAGAGAAGGCGCACCAAACTTTTTCCACCGTGCAATCAATAGGAAAGCGACGACGGCCGAGGACACGCGCCCACATCAAACGCATACGGGGGCACTCCAAGAAGAGGTGCATGATTGTTTCCGACTGCCCTGGGAAGAAAGGGCAATCATCATAGTCGAGGAACCCGACTCGACGAAGGAAGGCCCTCGTACGGGCGTTACCATATATAGGGGTATAGATATAATGCTCAACACGCTATGCTATGAATGTGAATTGACTTGTATCCTTTCAAAACCATTGGCATCAAGTGAACACCTTTTTCTTGAATAGCAGACGAGTCCTCTGGACCCGGAGCTTCATTAACAAGAACATTGGTGACAATACAAAGCTCAAACAAGGATTTTAAAAAGAAAATTTTGCATGGAGGATCCTAAATAGAGAACAAAAACACAATCGGGTCCAAAACGCAGCTCTGGCGCAAATCCAGCCCTGCCATCACAGGATGACACCACTTGGAACTACAGGACCGCCACCACCGCATCTCCAACAATCGAGCTTGCCAAAGATAGGATTAGTGGCCTCTACACCCTCGATGCACTGCCTCCCTTTAGGCATAGTGGCCGGGAGGAAGAAAAGGAGTTGCCTCGTAGCTCCACCAGATCGCCCTTCAGTCAGAAGATTCGCTGGAGGGGCGATGAAAACCAGCCTCTGACTAACAAGTGGGCGTCTTTGCTCCATCACAAACACCGAAGAAGTAACACCAATTTCCAATCGACTAGAGCTTGAACTCCTCGTCTTCCCTTCTCTGTCCCCATCACCTTGATGGTGACCCAAGAACATGAAAATGAGCCGGCAACCTCCAGATGAGGGATGCATGCGAGCTTATTTTGGGGGAACGTCGTCGCTGCATCCAGCTGCTTCAATATCCTGGCCACGGAGCACCGCAAGTTGAAGAACAACAACCGCAAAGCCACCACACAACTCGAATATAGCAGTGACGCGCTCTAGGCCGACATAATTTCCAACACCTTGAAGGAAACTGACCTAGACCTACTACTGTTTACATGAAATCTCCTCATATCGCCTCTCCGCTCCTGCTCTAGTCGGCATTGTCGAGGAACAAGAAAGGGGATAGGGTCGGGCCCTTCACATGAGACAATTTCAAGGGGATAAGTGGTGGAAGAGAGAGGGGTGGGGGATTTCCCTCTTTGGCATCTTTGAATACCTTACATCTTAGCTTATCCCGTTCCATCACTATTGTTGCGACTGCATAGACTTCACAAACAACTCCGTCCTTCGCTTACCGTGGTCACTATCGACTTTGCTATGTCATTGCTTTTACGTCTCGCTAATTGTATCATCCAACCTAGCACTCGGTCAGGACGGTGAGGTCCATCGTTCATCGTCCACCGCCCGCGACCATTGAGCCTAGGCATACATACTTTTTAAGCAAGGGATGCATGATAAACCCGACAAAGAAAAGGAGAAGGAGAAACATACACGCTTGTGGTAGCGCCAAACGTGGGGCATCATAAAGTATCCTTGCAATTTGAAACTCATTTTCTCCATTAGGTCAAATACCAATTCAAATCACTCAAATACAACTAAACCTATTTGAGTTTTTCATTTTACAAAAATGGTGAATGGTTCAAATATAAACAATTTGGTGTCAGTGAGTAAATTGTGAAAAATCACCACATTTAGGACCAGGAATACAGGAAACCACCACTTTTCAGAAAAATGTATTTACACTCAGTTTCTGCAATCCTAGCCCCAGATGGCAAATAGAGTGGTTTGCGCAATTTAGTAGAAGTCAGCAGACTTGGAAAGACAAAAACTCAAAAAGAATCTACGGGCAAACCTGGCCAAGCCGGCCCATGAGCACGCGTGCTCGGCTCGGCACATGCCTAAATGGGGCGTGCCCAGCACACGACACGCCTTAGGCTATGTTTGGGCTGCGAGGCCAGGCCGCGTGACGACACAGCACGACCAGTTTATTATTTTTGTTTTGGACAATGCTAACTTCCGATCAGTCGCCAGATAAGGATAGCTCCGAACGACTCAAAATCGCCCCGATTCCTTCCTAATCACTCCGATTCCTTCCTTATTTTTCTCCACTCGAGAAACACATGCTAAAATGGATTCGAACCGTGCTCTATTATACCAAGTATTAACGCGACAACCAACTCGCCTTAGGTTGTTTTTTTGTCAAATTAAGGAAAGTTCGCCTACTTGATACCTATTTAGCGCGACATTCCTTCTTAATCAAAAAAAGGAAAAACACAAAAGAAAACATGTGCACATGGGTCCCGACTCATGACCTCTACTCCAAATGTCCAACGAACTAACCAGCTCAACCAACTATAACTATCGTACTAGAGGCCACATAGAAACTATATATTAGAACCTTCTTTACTTCCATACTAGTAAAAGTGCCCGTGCGTTGCACCGGGTTAGATTGCCGACTTTCGGTTCATGAATTTTGTATTTGAAAAGCTCCCGCCTCCCCTCATGTCCTTCGTCAAAATCTACTTAAACTCCGCACCGCTATTGAAGTACAAGTAGATATGTGAACATAGTACGACAATCCATCGTTGCAACAAATACCTATAATATCTCCCAAGCGAATGAAATTAAAAGTTACTAATAGAAACAGTTTACTCCATGATTATGGATTTTAAATATATATAATTAAGACATTTTTTTTTTCAAAATACATGAATGAATAATTTTATAAATCCTTGTTGCCGTATATAAATACATACACATCGATATATAAAAACCAAATGGTCGAAAGAGTTGTTCATAAATATAATGAATTGTGCAATGCCTATATTTTCTTTCCGAGAGGAATCATGTACTATAATTTGGACCTTGCTGGCACAGTTTGTTATTGAAAACTCCTTGTTTTTATGGGGGAACTTGGTCCATGGATTTGTTTTTTCCAAGGCCCTCATATTTGTGTTGTGTATCTTTGGCTGTGTATACCCATTCCGCTGCTCATCCACACATCACAGTTCTGCTCATCCACCCATCCCCTGCTCTCCCCCACTGCCTCCTCTCCCCGGTTCACAGCCGCACGCCGCCTCCTCCCGCGACGAAGTCGCCCAGCGCATCCTCCTCCCTCCCCATGGCCTCCCCCCGCCGTCTCCTCTCCCCACCATTGCCTCGTCTTGCTGCTAACCCCGTTGGTATTGTCTAGATCGACTCTGGCGCCGCTGTCCACATGTCTCAGATTCAGATGCGAGCTAGAGGGGAATGCTGGAGACGATGAGGGAGCGGGCCGAGGTTCAGTTCTCCCGTGCCCCCTTGTTTGTAGTACTTGTAATTTCCAGGATATTATCATGTTAGAACCCACAAACATCTTTTAACCACTCCATTACCTCATAATTGAAAAAAAAAGGTTTGTATATGGTGGCAAACTCCAAAAGAATTTACATGTGTCGAATAACTTCTTAAGTGATTTCTTTAGTACAAACCAAACTCCAGCTTTACTTTCTAAAAAAAAAACTCTAGATCTACATGTTCGTTGTCTCCCTGCTCACTGCCTATTAACTGTTGGTTGCTAGAATTCTCTTTGACATATCACTTTCCAACGATTGAGGTCCCTGCACAAGCATATTGGTAGGAAAAAGGTTAGTTATGCATTTAGATGTCAAAAGTGTAATCAGAAATATGAGTCATCTGGCGTTTCAAGATTAATTGATACTATTTGACATACCGGTTTTACTTTGGATTTTCCTGATACAATTGATGAATTCCAATACACCAGCAGGCATGTTATCTTCACATTCATTGTCCTTGAATGTTAGCACTTGGCCCAAAATTAGTTTTCTGAGTTCATATCCATCCTATACATTCATTTTTTTGTAGAAGGATGGCATCAGCATCAGATGTGTAATTATAAAATTAATGATCTATATGGTCGCGATATTTACCTTTAAAAATGGCAAATGTGGTCTTTCGTCTTGCCATGTGGACATGAAGAGGGGAACAAGATAACCGGACAATTCCCTTGTATATAAGAATTATATGTTAGTAATTAATATTGTATACATATTAATGTGACATGTTAGAAAATACTTTGTATATAGTCTTTAACTCCTGAAAAATGTTACCTGTTATAAACCGGAATATCATCTAGTATTTTTTGATGCCATAGGAGAATATTCTCATTCCATCTAGACCCAGGGCATGCTTTTGACATTGCTTTCGGCAAGTGTTCTGCTATCCATATAATCTTGTGCACATATTTTGCGAGTGGGTTGCATCGGTAGATGGGATTAATAGGAGTAGGATCCAAGATGTACACTGTTCTGGAATCTTTGTCCAATGTGAACAGAATGAAATCATCGTTGGATTGTATTGGAATATGGATCTAAAATAGGCTACATATTAGATGTAATAAAAATTGGGGTCTAAGGTAAATAGAAGTGCTCTTACCGTTTTGCATGTTGAAACATTATATTTGATACCAGGCCAACTACGAACAGAATTTGCTAGTTGTTCCACATCTAACTTTTTACGGAAGTCTGGATGTCGTCCAAAATCAGTAGTTATCTAGTATATAAAATAATTGGTTAGAAAGAATATTAAGACTTTAGAATATACAAAAAAATATATAATGAATATAAAAACGTACCCAAAATTTCATATCTAGATAATGCTTCACTATTAACCGTTTTGTTTTTTGTGCCGTTTGGATGTCATCAAACATAATCTTCCGCACGACCAAATTAAAGCAATCCCGGTCCATTGGTAAATCACCCTTTAGCATTCCTTGTAGTTTTTTGAGAGACAAGCTAATTGGATATGGCCTTGAACTCTGGACCCATACTTTCCTGATGATGATGAAAATTAAGAAAATATAAGATAATAAACTATTAAGAAAATAAGATATTGTACAATTGCACTACTAATTTCAAATGACTTACTCTAAAATGTCGGTGTAATTGATTGATTTAATGAAGCTACAGAGTCCACCTGTTAACTCATTCAAGCTCATATTTGAAAGAATAGATATCAATGATCTGTATTTATTTTCAATAGACAATGGGATTTTTGGTTTTGATTCTTTTATATCATCTAGACTTTCCAATATTTGAACATCATCAGGATCTCCCTCGGTGTCATTGTCACTTTCTTCAACGATTGTAGTCATATCTACAGTGTTTGTTTTCCAACATAATAGTATGCTGGCTAACTTAAACCTAAAAGAAGTAATCATCTCCTGTGCAACAGGAAAAATTATTAGTATATATTTTTTTAAAAATAGCATAGTTTTTTTTTTAAAATTAACATACTTCTTATATTAAACAAAGAAGATATATACCTGTGTAATTGGGTAGGATAGGGCACATCCGGTGAAATATTCCATAAATTTGACCATAAACAAACCACATGAAGAACTGTCTTTTTGAATTGGCTTTTGTAACTGTTCTGTGATCTTCCATTCAGTAAGATCAACGTCTTTCCAATCATCACTAACCAAGTTATGACTTTTAAGGAGGTCCAAATGAAATTGTAGTCCTCGTAGCTAAAAAAGAATTAGTGATTAGAAATGATACACATTAGCGAAGTATGAATGTATGTCATTTACATGTAGTATTAAAATTGGTGTTGTAACTAACCGTAATAGCGAGATCATCTCGGTCAAACTTTCAGCACAATGAGTCCAGTACTTGAATCTCATGCTTTTTTGTATTCACAATGGCTAAATACCAATGTGTGTTGTTTGTATTTATTGGAAGTTCAATCTGTAATAAAGATAATTAGGAAAATTAAAAATAAAAATGATTGAAACCTAGAACATGAAAATTATAGATATGGATATTACCATGTCATGCTTCATATATTTTTTGACAAGCTCTGTCATAAAGGCACTATCTTGTTGTATGCCATGGTTGCCATCACGTTTAAATAGTGAGGTAACAAAATGACTCTCAAAATATACACTATTGTCATTCTGGACATGTATTTGGTCCTTTATACAACATATATATGCACTGATCACCTGTAATTAAGATTGAGAAATACATTACTAATAGATATTAGTGATTAGAAACTTTTTCTGGTTGAGTAAGGGTACTTACATCATCATTTACCCACTCTTTTTCATCTAGCAGGCACATTAACTGATTTTGTAAGACAGAACTTCCATCTATCTGAACCAACAATTTTTTACCCGAATATGATTCTATTGCTATATGAGCACATAAATCATGGTCGGTCAATGTATAGTCTGCAAAAAATCAAATAATTTAAGAATATATTGGATACGGAAATACACATAATAAGTTAAACAAATACCTTGTGGGAGATAATCATATGTCTTATCAACTTTGATCTCTTTATTTGAATCTAGATCCTTAACATCATGTAATGGAAAATTAGGAGATATTGTGGAGCTGGATGGGGATGGAGGTGATGGTAATGGATCATATGTCTCATCAACCTCGATCTCTTTATTTGAATCTGGTTCGTTAACACCATGTAATGGAAAAACATGAGATAATGTGGAGCTAGATGGGGCTGGAGTTGATGGTAATGGATCATGATCTATCTGAATGTCTGATTCCGGCACAATCGATTCAAAACACTCAGAAATAGGAGTAGATGTTGACATAGGTGATGGCTCCAGAACACCTGATTCAGAAATTTTTGCTTTTTTTGAAGGTCGGTTATCAAAATCCTCTGCAATATTAAGTTCAGTGTTGTCATCTATTTTCTGCAGTCACAACAAAAATAAAAGGTAAACCTCCAACCGTCAGAAACACTATCGCAGGAATCAGTTGAAACAGAGGTAGTACATCATAGTTAGCTCACTAACAAAATGACAAAGCTAGGATGCTTGTAGTACAATATAAATGTGCATGTTAAAAAAATTCTAGAATGAGAAACTAAGTCATATCAGTAAATATGTTCTGCCACACAGCATAAAGGAACACAATTGATTAAGTAGCTATATATGCGCATGTTACAGAATTATAGGCTGCAAAACCAAAGAAAACAGGAAAGACCAGGACACAAAATTGATCCATTACATGTTTCTGAAACTTATCATAGTGATTTTTTCCTTAGAGCTTTGATCTAAAAACTGGACATATCCATCGCAGCCCACTTCTATAGTTGAAAAGCTTTACTGAACCTGCATCTGCTACAGGCTACAACCTGCATTCCCATCATGGAGTAGCAACTTCTAAAAATTCTGAACCGACTATTAGATTTTATATAGATACTTTGAAGGGAAGAAACTGGCAGAACCGATTGGAATATTCATGGATTTTCCATGATTTGTTATTCTTTCTTCACCGTATTTCTTAACAGAAAATGCATTGCTGATTCTGTATATTTAAGGTAATAACAAATTCAGAAGTGTTTCATAAGATAAAAAGAGCCCGTGCGTTGCACCGGGGTAACAAAATTATGTATTGCAAGGCTAAACAGACTTTATGGGAGTAAACTAAAGTGATCAAGTAGGTAAATATAAAAAGGTGAGCAGATTGACCACTATTATGCTTAGAGTAAGATTACTAATTACTAAACAAGCACTACTGCAGTACCATGCTGAATCTGCAGTGAATATGGATTCAACCTTAGTCAGTCCAACTCTTGGTTGTTGTTATAATGAACACTCCGCTACCCAGCCACCTCCATTTTTACTGTTATTATTTATCTCATCAGTTATATGCCTATGCATGAACAATAGTAGAAAGTACTGAAATTGAGCCAATCTTTGAGAGGGTTGTTACCTTCACATTGATACCAAGGCTATCCACATCCAGAATAGAAGCAAAATCCACCTGAAATAACTTACATTTGTCATCCCTCGATATATTTAAATGGAAAAATTAACATTTGGTCAAAGTATAGAAGAGTCAAAATCAAGAAAATGAAAGAGTGATACAAGGCATAGATGTGTTTACTGTAAAAAAAATAGAACTCATGTGCTATGTGCTATTACTTTAAAAAGACGGACATTACATAGTCTGTCAGTAGTTAGCACAGACATTACATAGTCTGTCAGTAGTTAGCTATGACAAACTGTATATTGCAATGCTAAAAGTCTGAACCCAAGTGTTCATGTTGCAGACTCAGCACACTGAAATTATAATAGTTCATCGTGCCCAAGAGACTAAGCACATAAACAGAGACTGCATTATAAAACCAATTGCCTTTTAAATTGGTAAACAGGTTTATAAATTTTGATGTGCAGCTGTTTTCCTGAGTCAAGACTTGCATAGCTCTGTGTGATGTTTGCACTTTTTTATCTAATGTTTGGAACCAAAAGTAGGAATCATATGCTTGAACTAAAACATTCCTCTGTTCAACTAAATATATCATTGTGACCGAGCACACACCATCCAATAACTAAAATACTACAGTTATTTGGTTACAAAAAGAAACTTAAGTATGGAATGAACAGAAGATAAATAGTATAACTGTTTCACAAACTAATATAGCTACAACTTGTTTTCTAGTATATCTTGCAGAATCGCATTCATGACCAGATACCACGTAAGTAAGCTCTATATTGTACTTGCCTTAACAGAGGTTGAGTGTTGCACGATGAGTTTTGTATCGTCCGCATGATCCTTGTTCATGTGGCCCTGTGGAATACATGCAGCTAACTTGAGCATAAATACGCCAAATGAAAATCAATAATGGCCAATGCTACAACATCAGCTTGATTAGCTGAAATTAATCAGAATGATATACACACTACACCGATTGAACTTTGTACACACTTAAGACAGCAAAACCAATGCATGAATGACTGAACATTTAACCGGACAACAACAAATCTGATTTGCTATTTATAGTGTTCAAGTGCAGCGTCTGATTTGGTGTGATTGTTGGGGAACGTTGCATGGGAAACAAAAATTTTCCTACGCACACATAAGATCTATCCATGGTGATGAGCATCTACGAGAGGGAGAGTGAATCTACATACCCTTGTAGATCGCTAAGCGGAAGCGTTAATAAACGCGGTTGATGTAGTCGAACGTCTTCGCGATCCAAATCGCCGAGCGTCCCGCGATCCAATCACGATCCTTCCGATCTAGTGCCGAACGGACGGCACCTCCGCGTTCAACACACGTACGGCTTGATGACGCCTTCACCTCCTCGATCCAGCGAGCGATGGTGAAGTAGTGGTTGAGTTCCAGCAGCACGACGGCGTGGTGATGGTGGTGAGGAACAATCTCTGCAGGGCTTCGCCAAGCACTACGGAGATTATGACGGAGGAACTAGAGGGCTAGGGTTGCCGGCACACGGCTTGGGAAATCCTGATGTATCCCGTGTGCTAGCCCTGCCCCTCTATTTATATGTTGAGCCTTGGGGTCTAAACTTGGAGTAAAAGCCTCCTCCGGGTCGGTTTTGCCCGCACAAGGTCGGTTTGGCCCGCAGGAAAAGAGTCCAATTCGGACCCTGCCGAACCGTGCACAGCCGCGCACAAGCGGTAGTACCGCTTCACACAAGCGGTAGTACCGCTTGGGCGGTAGTACCGCTTCACACAAGCGGTAGTACCGCTCCGGCGGTAGTACCGCTTCAACAAGCGGTAGTACCGCTTACGCGGCAGCAAAACTACTTTTGCACTTTCCAATACCTTGTGGGCTTTATCCCTTTGGCTCATATAAAGTGTTGCTGCACCCGAACACTTCGGTAAACATCCGGAACCCCTTCCGGTGAACTCCGGAACCCTTCCAGAGATCAAAACACTATTATCACATATATCAATCTTTACCTCCGGACTATTCCGGAGATCCTCGTCATGTCCGGGATCTTATCCGGGACTCCGAACAACTTTCGGTCACCAACATAATAACTCAATTATACTAATCGTCACCAAACGTTAAGTGTGTAGACCCTGCGGGTTCGAGAACTATGTAGACATGACCGAGACACCTCTACGGCCAATAACCAATAGCGGGACCTGGATGCCCATATTGGCTCCTACATATTCTACGAAGATCTTTATCGGTCGAACCTCTATGTCAAGGATTCAGTTAATCCCGTATGCTGTTCCCTTTGTTCTTCGGTATGTTACTTGCCCGAGATTCGATCGTCGGTATCACTATACCTAGTTCAATCTCGTTACCGGCAAGTCTCTTTACTCGTTCCGTAATACAAGATCTCGTGGCTAACACTTTAGTCACATTGCTTGCAAGGCTCATTGTGATGTTGTATTACCGAGTGGGCCCTGAGATACCTCTCCGTCATACGGAGTAACAAATCCCAGTCTTGATCCATGCCAACCCAACAGACACCCTCGGAGATACCTGTAGAGCACCTTTATAGTCACCCAGTTACGTTGCGACGTTTGATACACACAAGGTATTCCTCCGGTGTCAGAGAGTTGCATGATCTCATGGTCAAAGGAACAGATACTTGACATGCAGAAAACAATAGCAATAAACTGACACGATCAAATGCTACGTTTACAGTTTGGGTCTTGTCCATCACATCATTCTCCTAATGATGTGATCCCGTTATCAAATGACATCTCATGTCAATGGCTAGGAAACCTTAACCATCTTTGATCAACGAGCTAGTCAACTAGAGGCTTACTAGGGACACAGTGTTGTCTATGTACCCACACATGTATTTGAGTTTCCAATCAATACAATTATAGCATGGATAATAAACGATTATCATGAACAAGGAAATATAATAATAACCAATTTATTATTGCCTCTAGGGCATATTTCCAACAGTCTCCCACTTGCACTAGAGTCAATAATCTAGTTCACATCACTATGTGATTTACATTGTAATGAATCGAACACCCATGCAGTTCTGGTGTTGTTCATGTTTAGCCCTTGGAAGAGGTTTAGTCAACGGATCTGCAACATTTAGATCCGTGTGTACTTTGCAAATATTTATGTCGTCCTCCTTGATGTAATCGCGGATGGAATTGAAACGTCGCTTTATGTGTCTGGTCCTCTTGTGAAATCTTGGTTCCTTGGCTAGAGCAATGGCACCAGTATTATCACAAAACAGAGTCATTGGGTTAAGTGCACTAGGCACTACTCCAAGATCTGTCATGAACTCCTTCATCCAGACACCTTCCTTCGCCGCCTCCGAGGCAGCGATGTACTCCGCTTCGCATGTAGAATCTGCTACCACGCTTTGCTTGGAACTGCACCAGCTAACCGCACCCCCATTAAGAATAAATACGTATCCGGTTTGCGACTTAGAGTCATCCGGATCAGTGTCAAAGCTTGCATCGACGTAACCCTTTACGACGAGCTCTTGATCACCTCCATAAACGAGAAACATGTCCTTAGTCCTTTTCAGGTACTTCAGGATATTCTTGACCGCCGTCCAGTGTTCCATTCCTGGATCACTTTGAAACCTTCCGGCCATACTTATGGCAAGGCTGACATCGGGTCTTGTGCACAGCATTGCATACATGATAGAGCCTATGGCTGAAGCATAGGGGATGACACTCATCTTTTCTCTATCTTCTGCAGTCACTGGGCATTGAGTCTTACTCAACTTCACACCTTGCAAAACAGGCAAGAACCCCTTCTTGGACTGATCCATTTTGAACTTCTTCAAAATCTTATCAAGGTATGTGCTTTGTGAAAGTCCTATTAAGCGTCTTGATCTATCTCTATAGATCTTGATGCCTAATATGAAAGCAGCTTCTCCTAGGTCCTTCATTGAAAAACTCTTGTTCAAATATTCCTTTACGCTTTCCAGCATTTCTATATTGTTTCCAATCAGCAATATGTCATCCACATATAATATTAGAAACGCTATAGAGCTCCCACTCACTTTCTTGTAAATACAAGCTTCTCCGTAAACTTGTATAAACTCGAACGCTTTGATCACTTCATCAAAGCGAAGATTCCAACTCCGAGATGCTTGCACCAGTCCATAAATGGATCGCTGGAGTTTGCAAACATGATTCTGACGGACTTAAGCATCGCTACGGGTGAGAAGGTCTCATCGTAGTCAACTCCTTGAACTTGTGAAAAACCCTTTGCCACAAGTCGAGCTTTATAGACGGTGACATTACCGTCCGCGTCCGTCTTCCTCTTAAAGATCCATTTGTTCTGAATGGCCTTACGCCCTTCAGGTAATACTTCCAAAGTCCATACTTTGTTTTCATACATGGATCCCATCTCGGATTTCATGGCCTCTAACCACTTCTCGGAATCCGGGCCCATCATCGCTTCTCCATAGCTCGTAGGTTCATCGTTGTTTAACAACATGACCTCTAAGACAGGGTTGCCGTACCACTCAGGAGCAGTACGCGTCCTTGTCGACCTACGAGGTTCGATAGCAACTTGATCCAAAGCTTCATGATCATCATCATTAACTTCCTCTTCAGCTAATGTAGGCTCGACAGAAACAACTTTCTGCGTTGCGCTACTCTTAGGTTGAAGTAAAGGTTCAATAACCTCATCAAGTTCTATCTTCCTCCCACTCAATTCTTTCGAGAGAAACTCTTTCTCAAGAAATGTTCCGTTTTTAGCGACAAACACTTTGCCTTCGGATCTGAGGTAGAAGGTATACCCAACTGTCTCTTTTGGGTATCCTATGAAGACGCATTTCTCCGCTTTGGGTTCTAGCTTTTCAGGCTGAAGCTTTTTGACATAAGCATCACATCCCCAAACTTTAAGAAACGACAGCTTTGGCTTCTTGCCAAACCAAAGTTCATATGGCGTCGTCTCAACGGATTTCGATGGTGCCCTATTTAAAGTGAATGCAGCTGTCTCTAATGCATAACCCCAAAACGATAGTGGCAAATCGGCAAGAGACATCATAGATCGCACCATATCCAATAAAGTTCGATTACGACGTTCGGACACACCATTACGCTGTGGTGTTCCAGGCGGTGTCAATTGTGAAACAATTCCACATTGTCTTAAGTGACTGCCAAACTCATAACTCAGATATTCTCCTCCTCGATCAGATCGTAGGAATTTAATCTTCTTGTTACGATGATTCTCAACTTCACTCTGAAATTGTTTGAACTTTTCAAATGTTTCAGACTTGTGTTTCGTTAAGTAAATATACCCATATCTACTTAAGTCATCAGTGAAGGTGAGAAAGTAACGATAACCACCGCGCGCCTCAATACTCATCGGACCGCACACATCAGTATGTATGATTTCCAATAAGTCACTTGCCCGTTCCATTATTCCAGAGAACGGCGTTTTAGTCATCTTGCCCATGAGGCATGGCTCACATGTGTCAAGTGATTCAAAATCAAGTGACTCCAAAAGTCCATCAGCATGGAGCTTCCTCATGCGTTTTACGCCAATATGACCTAAACGGCAGTGCCACAAGAAAGTGGTATTATCATTATCAATTCTACATCTTTTGGCATCAATGTTATGAACATGTGTATCATTACTATCGAGATTCAATAAGAATAAACCCCTCACATCGGGTGCATGACCATAAAAGATATTACTCATATAAATAGAACAACCATTATTCTCTGATTTAAATGAGTAACCGTCTCGCAATAAACAAGATCCAGATATAATGTTCATGCTTAACGCAGGCACCAAATAACACTTATTTAGGTTCATCACTAATCCCGACGGTAATCGAAGAGCGAGCGTGCCAACGGCGATCACATCAACCTTGGAACCATTTCCCACGCGCATCGTCACTTCGTCCTTTGCCAGCCTCCGTCTATTCCGCAGTTCCTGTTTTGAGTTGCAAATATGAGCAACCGCACCGGTATCAAATACCCAGGCACTACAACGAGAGTTGGTAAGGTACACATCAATAACATGTATATCATATATACCTTGTTTGTTGTTGGCCGCCTTCTTGTCAGCCAAATACTTGGGGCAATTCCGCTTCCAGTGTCCAGTTCCCTTGCAATGAAAACACACAGTTTCTGGTTTGGGTCCAGCCTTGGGTTTCTTCACGAGAGGAGCAACTGCTTTGCCACTCTGCTTGGAGTTACCCTTCTTACCCTTGCCATTTTTCTTGAAACTAGTGGTTTTATTGACCATCAACACTTGATGCTCCTTCTGAATTTCAGACTCAGCGACTTACAGCATCGCAAACAGCTCGGCGACTGACTTGTTCATCCCGTGCATGTTATAGTTCAACACGAAGCTCTTGTAGCTAGGTGGCAATGATTGAAGAACTCTGTCAGTGATAGCCTCTGGCGGAAGGGGCATCCCTAACTCAGCCAGACGGGTGGAGTACCCAGACATTCTGAGCACGTGATCACTGATAGACCTGTTCTCCTCCATCTTGCAAGCATAGAACTTATCGGAGATCTCATATCTCTCGATCCGGGCATTCTTCTGAAAGATAAACTTCAACTCCTGGAACATCTCATATGCTCCATGACGTTCAAAACGTCTTTGAAGTCCCGGTTCTAAGCCATACAACATTGCACATTGAACTATTGAGTAATCATCAGAACGAGCCTGCCAGGCGTTCACAACGTCTAGAGACTCAACTGGAGCGGGTGGATCACCAAGCGGTGCATCAAGGACATAAGCCTTCTGGGAAGCCGTAAGGATAATCCTTAGATTACGGGCCCAGTCCACAAAGTTACTTCCATCATCTTTCAACTTAGCTTTCTCTAGGAACGCATTAAAATTCAGGGGTGCTACTGCGCGAGCCATGATCTACAACATAAATATTGCAAAGACAACTTAGACTATTGTTTTTAGATAATGAGTTTAGTTAATCATATTACTTAAAAACTCCCACTCAAATTGACATCCCTCCGATCATTCGAGTGTAACATGATCCAAATCCACCAACTCAAGTCCGATCATCACGTGAGTTGAGGTGGTTTCAATGGTGAACATCTTCATGTTGATCATATCTACTATATGACTCATGTTCGACCTTTCGGTCTCTTGTGTTCCGAGGCCATGTCTGTACATGCTAGGCTCGTCAAGTTTAACCCGAGTGTTCCGCACGTGCAACATGGCTTGCACCCGTTGTATGCGAACGTAGAGTCTATCACACCCGATCATCACGGCGTGTCTCGAAACGACGAACTTTCGCAACGGTGCACACTTGGGGAGAACACAATTTATCTTGAAATTTAAGTGAGGGATCACCTTATAATGCTACCGTCGTCCTAAGCAAAATAAGATGCATAAAAGGATTAACATCACATGCAAATCATAAGTGACATGATATGGCCATGAACTTGTGCTTTTGATCTCCATCTCCAAAGCACCGGCATGATCTCCATCGTCACCGGCATGACACCATGATCTCCATCATCTTGATCTCCATCAACGTGTCGCCATAAGGTTGTCGCGCCGACTGTTGCTTCCACGACTATAGCTAACGTTTAGCGATAAAGTAAAGCATTACATAGCGCTTAATGATTGACACGCAGGTCATACAATAATTAAAGACAACTCTATGGCTCCTGCCAGTTGCCGTACTCATCGACATGCAAGTCGTGATATTCTATACATCACATGATCATCTCATACATCACATATATCTCATCATGTAATTGGCCATATCACATCACAACATACCCTGCAAAAACAAGTTAGACGTCCTCTAATTGTTGTTGCAAATTTTACGTGGCTGCTATGGGTTTGCAAGAACCGTTCTTACCTACGCAAAACCACAACGTGGTGTAGTGATTGCTTTTTGATCTTCTAAAAGAACCCTCTTCATTGAACCGATTCAACTAAAGTGAGAGAGACAGACACCCGCCAGTCACCTTTATGCAACAAGTGCACGCAGCGGTAAAACCAGTCTCGCGTAAGCGTACGCGTAATGTCGGTCCGGGCCGCTTCATCTCACAATGCCGCTGAATCAAGTATCAACTAGTAACGGCAAGCAATATGTATACACCCACGCCCACAACTCGTTTGTGTTCTACTCGAGATCTCATCTACGCATAGACCTGGCTCATGATGCCACTGTTGGGGAACGTTGCATGGGAAACAAAAATTTTCCTACGCACACATAAGATCTATCCATGGTGATGAGCATCTACGAGAGGGAGAGTGAATCTACATACCCTTGTAGATCGCTAAGCGGAAGCGTTAATAAACGCGGTTGATGTAGTCGAACGTCTTCGCGATCCAAATCGCCGAGCGTCCCGCGATCCAATCACGATCCTTCCGATCTAGTGCCGAACGGACGGCACCTCCGCGTTCAACACACGTACGGCTTGATGACGCCTTCACCTCCTCGATCCAGCGAGCGATGGTGAAGTAGTGGTTGAGTTCCAGCAGCACGACGGCGTGGTGATGGTGGTGAGGAACAATCTCTGCAGGGCTTCGCCAAGCACTACGGAGATTATGACGGAGGAACTAGAGGGCTAGGGTTGCCGGCACACGGCTTGGGAAATCCTGATGTATCCCGTGTGCTAGCCCTGCCCCTCTATTTATATGTTGAGCCTTGGGGTCTAAACTTGGAGTAAAAGCCTCCTCCGGGTCGGTTTTGCCCGCACAAGGTCGGTTTGGCCCGCAGGAAAAGAGTCCAATTCGGACCCTGCCGAACCGTGCACAGCCGCGCACAAGCGGTAGTACCGCTTCACACAAGCGGTAGTACCGCTTGGGCGGTAGTACCGCTTCACACAAGCGGTAGTACCGCTCCGGCGGTAGTACCGCTTCAACAAGCGGTAGTACCGCTTACGCGGCAGCAAAACTACTTTTGCACTTTCCAATACCTTGTGGGCTTTATCCCTTTGGCTCATATAAAGTGTTGCTGCACCCGAACACTTCGGTAAACATCCGGAACCCCTTCCGGTGAACTCCGGAACCCTTCCAGAGATCAAAACACTATTATCACATATATCAATCTTTACCTCCGGACTATTCCGGAGATCCTCGTCATGTCCGGGATCTTATCCGGGACTCCGAACAACTTTCGGTCACCAACATAATAACTCAATTATACTAATCGTCACCAAACGTTAAGTGTGTAGACCCTGCGGGTTCGAGAACTATGTAGACATGACCGAGACACCTCTACGGCCAATAACCAATAGCGGGACCTGGATGCCCATATTGGCTCCTACATATTCTACGAAGATCTTTATCGGTCGAACCTCTATGTCAAGGATTCAGTTAATCCCGTATGCTGTTCCCTTTGTTCTTCGGTATGTTACTTGCCCGAGATTCGATCGTCGGTATCACTATACCTAGTTCAATCTCGTTACCGGCAAGTCTCTTTACTCGTTCCGTAATACAAGATCTCGTGGCTAACACTTTAGTCACATTGCTTGCAAGGCTCATTGTGATGTTGTATTACCGAGTGGGCCCTGAGATACCTCTCCGTCATACGGAGTAACAAATCCCAGTCTTGATCCATGCCAACCCAACAGACACCCTCGGAGATACCTGTAGAGCACCTTTATAGTCACCCAGTTACGTTGCGACGTTTGATACACACAAGGTATTCCTCCGGTGTCAGAGAGTTGCATGATCTCATGGTCAAAGGAACAGATACTTGACATGCAGAAAACAATAGCAATAAACTGACACGATCAAATGCTACGTTTACAGTTTGGGTCTTGTCCATCACATCATTCTCCTAATGATGTGATCCCGTTATCAAATGACATCTCATGTCAATGGCTAGGAAACCTTAACCATCTTTGATCAACGAGCTAGTCAACTAGAGGCTTACTAGGGACACAGTGTTGTCTATGTACCCACACATGTATTTGAGTTTCCAATCAATACAATTATAGCATGGATAAAAAACGATTATCATGAACAAGGAAATATAATAATAACCAATTTATTATTGCCTCTAGGGCATATTTCCAACAGTGATCCTGACACATAGCAACTGTGAGCAAAATGCAGACAAGTTCAGGTAATCTGACCCTACGCTGCAAGGAATAGATTGAGGATCTAATAACCGGCCAATGCAGCATCAAATCCGGTTACTGGCAAGTGGCAAGAAAACTGCCTGTATAATAGTATATATCGCCGCAGACAGAGGTGATTAGCTTTCAAGGGGATAAATACCTCTGGTGTAGCCGCTGCAGGCAACATTGGACGGCTCGACCGATGTTCTTGTTCCTCCGGCGAACTCGGCGGCGACATTGGACGCTTCGTGCAAATTTCGATGGAATTTGATGGAGATTATGGCCCAAGGACGCAAACTGATGGAGATTCCGGCCGAGGACCCTTCCATCTTATAGCAGCCAAGTTAAATCCGGGTCGGGTGTAGGAGGTATGCCCTAGAGGCAATAATAAATGTTATTGATTATCTCCTTGTTCATAATTAGGTTTATGTTCCATGCTATAACTGCTATGGTTCTCGAGTCTGCAATAACCACGAGGCTCGGAGGAAGACTCATATGCACGTGTGGAATAATAAACGGTAAAATGTATTCCTAGTCTGGCCTCTAAGACTGGCTCAAGTATTGCATGATGATCCTGTTTTCCTGATCATGGGCATGGCTATGCCGGCAATTTTGAGGGCACAATGTTAGAAGAACATTTGTGTTGAATCGACCCGAATTGATGTTATGCTATGAGATTCATTCGTCATAAGTTAATGGTTAATAACATAGAGATGGTTAATGTTTGCATAATTCCTTAGACCATGAGAGTATCGAGTTACTTCATGCTTGCTTCATGAACTTTGGGGTTTGTTAAACGTCATCCGTAAATGGGTGGCTATTACGGCGGCTTACGGGTTCATGGAAAAGTATGTCAAGTAACTTGATAGCTCAAGATTGGGATTTGCTCCTCCGACGATGGAGAGATATCTCTGGGCCCTCTCGGTGTTACGGTATCCATCATCGTCTGGCCAGACACTTTGTGATTTGATCACGGGGATGCCGGAACACGGGAACGAGAAAAGAGAACAATACCGGTAACGAGGTAACTGGCATAGTGGACAAGTTGTTGATCCGTGGGGATGCCAACATGTCTCACCTCGGGTATTTGTAACATATCGCGAAGCAACAGGAATAGCACACGGCAACTGGAGGTTCACTCGAATATTCATTCGTGTGGGTATAGGGGTCAATATGGGTGTCCACGGCTCCGATGTTGATCATTGATCGGAAGGGGTTCCGGGTCATGTCTATACTTCACCGAACCTACAGGGTCACACGCTTAAGGGTCATCTATCTGCTGAATACTAGACGGGGAGTCTGAGAGAAAATCACCGAAAAAGTTTCGGCCGAAACGGAAACGTTCCGGAGAGGATATCGGAATAGTTCCGGTGAAACTGAAAAGTTGTTTCAGGGTATTCCATAAAGTCAAATTGGTTTCGGCACATGCCTGGAAATTATTGGAAGGTACCAGAATTGTTCCGGTAACTTCTGAGATTTTTCAGAGACAAAAACCGGAAATGTTCCGGACTGCCGGAACCGCTTTAGTTGCTTTTCACAGATGAAAATCACTAAACCGAAAAGTTGTTTCGGAGTACACCATAAAGTCAAAATGGTTTCGACACATGCCTGATAATTCTTGGAGGGTGCCAGAATCATTCTGGAAACTTTCTGGAATTTTCCGGGATGAAAACCGGAAATGTTCCGGAGCTGCCGGAACCGCTTCAGATGCTTTTCGCAGATGAAATCACTAAACCGGAATTGTTTCGGATCACGTTGAAAATTATTTTAGTGGGTACTGGAAATGTTCTAAGCCCACATGAATATTTTCAGTTCGAACGGACGCTGAAATATGTCGTCGTGAATAGTGAAAGTGCTTTTTGGATTACTTTTTGGAAAGCCACCTTTTTGGGCTTTTGCTCCAAAATATCTTGGAGATGACATGGATGGATGTGGCTGAAATTTCAGCCCCTCCACCCCTCCTTCCCCTATAAATAGAGGTGGAGGGGGCAGCCCAAATCTCATCCTTGCTCTCATACACATGCCATAGACTTGTCTGGCTTCTCTCTCCCTCCCAGCGAAATAGTTTTGTAGAGCCGAAAGGCTGTCTGGGTTCCGACAGGAACTAGTTCTGGACGGCGAAGCCCTGCCGGATAGTTGAGACCGTATGTGTGCAACTCTGTAGAGAGATCGTAGTTTCGGTCTTAGTTTGAGAGTGCCTCCCGAAGGGCTGTCCGAGTGACTGTCCGAGTTTCGATGGTCCTCCCGAAGGGCTGTCCGTGACACCGTCCGAGGGACTGTCCGACCGCCTCCCGGAGGGCTGTCCGGGGGCGGATGAGGGTATACATCCTCGCGGTTGGGAGGTTGTAAATCCTAGCTGCGGGGATCTGCACCGCCGATCGTCATCGACTCTACTTCCGCTGCGCTACGAGTCGGTAACGAAACAGATCAAACCTTGTATGCAGTCTTCATAGTGATCCTGGGCTGGTACGTAGGTCGGAAATTTTTTGTTTTCTGCTGCGTTACCCTACAGTGGCATCAAGAGCCGTGCTATGCGTAGATGCAGGTTACGATCTAGAATACATGGAGATGTATGGGTATTGCATAATATAATTTTGGAGTAGATGAGATCTATTGCTGAAAATTATTTATGCGGGTAGCAGATGAAATCTGTTACCCGATGTTCCTGTTGCTTCCCCTGAATTTGCATAGTCCTGATCTTGACGGCATGGTGGAATCTCACAAAGTTCTGGCAATCCGCGATCCTTTCATGCTGCTCCTGAGTATGCTGATTGACAGATCAACGAAGTGCTAACAGTTCTTTGGGTTCCACCATAGTTGAGAAAGATGGATGTTTCGCAGACGAAAGGGCAATGCAGATGTGATCTGCACGGGGGTCACGCGTATGACGAAGTTTAGTATGGGGCTCGAGATTTTATTATCTCGTGTTTCATACACCCTGGAAAGTTAATCTAGCAACTTGAATTATCATACTTGATGATGGACGTTGGTAGCTTCGGTTTGTTTCAAAACCTTAGAAGCCACGTAAAATAAAATTTTGCATGAACCGATTAGAGGCGTCTAACTTGGTTTTGCAGGATGGTTTGCATGTGATGTGGTATAGCAAGTCTCATATTAATTTGATTATATATGAGATGACTATATGATGTAATTAACATGACCTGCGTGTCATGATTCGGCATGATGGCTGGAGCCATATGATTGCACTTTAATGACCTGCGTGTCAACCTTATGTAATGCACTTATTTTATTAGCTATAGAGATAGCAATATTATCTGGTGCATCGACAAGGTGGTGGCAATCTTCGCGAAGGTGAACACCAACGCGAATGCCGAAGACGAAGAAATGAAATACTTCTCCGTCAGAAAGGGCTATACCATATCATGCTATTATGAATTGCCTGAGATGTTTATCCCTTATGATGCACCCTTCTTGATTGCGCGGTAGTCGCTTTTTATTAGGGTGATCTCTCACAAAAATATCAAGTAGTTAGTGTTCTCCCAAGTGTAGCACCGTCACGGCACCTAACTTTTCGGGGTACGACATGTACACATGAGTACGAACGATTAGGGATGTGTGAGGCGGGTGAGGTCAGACCTCGCAGCGAGATCACTTGGTTGTCTTGACGTTCAGGCAGGACAGTCCTGAGCTCGGAACACACGCATCGAAAGATGAACAAGAGTCACATAGAGATGTGATTGGCAAGTTGGCCTACCGATTGAAATTCACGTCATCAGTGATGAACCCGTCAATGGCGTCGAATTGAAATGCGGATCTTGTATCACTCACAATCAATTATGAGAGATATTGATTTGAGTGGGAGCGCACTGTTGAATTAACTTCTTTTAATTCTCAGTGCAATTAATTTTGAACACTGTCTAAGTGTGATTTGCAAAATAGTTGTAGAATAATGGCTCGCATTTCCACCTTCCGTGTTAAAATTGAATAGCTGTTAAATATCTGGTTAAAACTTTACGGTTGGTAACGTAATGTGAGGATTGTCCTCTAGAGTGCCGAGAAGGACTTTGTCCTATCGCATGTTTTCGGTATTCTCCCGCTAATGCTATGGATCATGTGACTCTCGTCCATCAATCCAAAAGCTAGAATTCCGTTTCAGTCAAGTGCAATATGTTTGCTTCCATGAGACCCGAACTTCGAAAGTTTGGATAGTTATGTGATATTCATGGAATCTAAAAATCATTTTCAGAGACAGACAAAGGCTAAAAGATATGAGATATCCAAAGCAATGTTTGTTTGCAAACTGTTAGTAAAGGAGTTTACTATGCATTAGACTGATATAAGAGAGGGATCCAGGAGAACGCCTATCATATGATGAAAGGTGAATAAAACAACAACTTAAAGAGAAAGGAAGTGTCCTAAGGGTGTTAGTGAGACTTTCACGCCTAGGAAGTCCGGGGCTAACGCCACTCTTAAGTTGGGTGCTTCTTCTGAGAGCAGGAGAAATACTGGAAGTTAAACTGTTAGAAGTATAAAGGCAAAAGGAAAGAAGACTGGAATATCCAGCTCATGTATGAATGTCATACAAGTTTTTGATGTATAGAAGGCTGGTCAAAGATATAGTTCTTGGGAATTATGGTTAAACATGTTAATCACTAATTCTTGGGTATTGTGAGTTAATCACAAAGATACCCGCTCGATTGCATTCTGTTGCAACTCGATGTAAGAACTACTATGGCCTGAAAGACTAGCCAGGAATGAGGTTTAGATACACGCAGGGAACATAGTAAATGTTACTATGCCTTCCATCGGTGTATTACCTATGTATTTATTTTCATAATTCATTTAGAGTTTCACACTCTAGCCCTTTGCATAAGGTATCTTGCAAGAAGGTTGTTCATAAGAGAACTTTTTATGTTCGGTGTTATGAATAACATAAGGGCCATACTTTCATTATGAATGAGACTTGTTTTATGAATATTGATAATAATACATTACCTCTGGGTTTACTTTCATAATTCATTTTAGAGTTTCATACACTCTAGCCCATTGCACAATGTTTGTTGCAAAAGAGTTGTTCATAAAACAACAATTGTTGTTCAGTATTATGAATAACATGAAGGGCCATGCTTCCATCCTAGATGGGATGTATGTTATGAATATTGATGGAAAATATGATACATCCATAACACTGACGCTAAATGTCACAAGACTAAAAGAATACCACACAAGTGTGGCACTGCATTTGGTCACATTGGAGAAACCCGCATGGAAAATTCCATTATGATGGATTTTGAAGTCGTTTGATTTTGAATCATCTGACACTTGCAACTTTCCTCTGAAAAGTGAAGTGACTGAAATACCGTTCACAGGCCATAAGGAACGAGCAAAGAACATATTGGTGATCATACATTGTGATGTGTGTAGTCCAATAAATGTTGTTGCAAGTAGTGGATTTATCTATCTTCAGAAATGACTCAAGTAGATATATGGATATTTACTTGTTGAGACGAAGTCTGGATCTTTTGAATTCATTCATAAGGTTTTCAAAAATGAAGTAGAAGTTATTGTAACAAGAAAATTATGTTTCTACAATTCGATTGCAGAAAGGAATATTTGAGTTACAAGTTTAGCGAATGTCTGATGAGTTATGAAAGGGGTTTCATAACTTGCACCTCCCGGAACACCACTGCAAGTGAAAAGTCCGTGAAGATGTAATCGAACCATTTATGACATGGTAAGATCAAAGATGACATAAATAAATTTGCCATTATCCCTTTTATAGAGTGATGCTTTAGAGACTGCGGCTTTTACACTGAAAAGAGCTCCATCAGGTCTGTTGAAATGACGCCATGGTGTGGTACGCCCAACCATGTTATATCTTTTCTTAACATTTGGAATATGGGGCTTGTGTAAAAGGTTACAAACCTATTCCAAATCAGACAAGTGCTACTTTGTAAGGTTATCCCAAGTCATTGGGTATTCCCCCACCACTATACCGAGGCAAAGGGTTTTGCCGCAAAACGGTATGCTTTTAAAGAGAATAGTTCTTTCAAAAGGTGAGTGGGAGGACAGTGCAACTCGACGAGATAACCAGTATCTTCGTCATCAGATCAAAGGAAAGAAACCTTGGAAGTGATTCCGGAGTTTCCTACTGTGACTGATACGGAAGTCTCTACAATAAAATGTATGGACTTCGGTCGAACTTGCAGCTGAACCACGTAGGCAAAGCTCGTGCAAACCTATCAGGTGCGCAAACGAGATATTGTTGTTAGACAACAGTATACCTACAATACACAAAGAAGCGTTGATGGGTCCTGACTCCAGAATTGGCTAAATGCCAATACAATCCGAGATAGTTTCCATATAAGTGATTCGAGATTAAAATCTTGATACACCTTTTGGAAGACTTAGAGTCTAACAAATATTTATGGAACTAAAAACTGATACGGATAAAATGTTTTATCCATAAAGCTCGACTTGTTGCCATAACAAGTTCAAGGAGTTGACTACGATGAGATTGTCTCACCGTAGCGATGCTTGAAGTCGGTTCGGGTTGAACTAGCAATTAATACATATTTCAATCATGAGATATGAAACATGGATGACAAAAGGATTTCCATCTGATGGAAATGAAACCTAGGACTTGTATGTGATACAGTCCAAAGTAATTTGTCGATCCAGAGGATGCTAGTAAGGATGCAAACTTCAGAGTTCCAGCGATGGACAGAAGAGAGCAAAATGGAGTTGGAATCTTCGTTTTTGATGGAATGGTCAAAGGGGTTTGACTTCATCAAATGGGTATCGAAGATGCTTGTGATTCAAGAAAGTAAGTGGGAGCATAATAATATTTCTAAAAACCTTGTGTACTTGACACATTGTTAATTGGAAATAAATTTCTTGACACGAATTAGGACTTCATTTGAAAATAGTTTTTCGATGAAGTGCTTAGGCTAAATAGCCTCAATATTAGGCATGATGATCTATGGAGATAGATTTACCTAATAGGGCTAAGCTATGAATACATATTGACAAGATGCTAAAACTTTTTAGCATTTAAAAACGCCAAGGAGTGATTCTTGCCGAAGTCACATGGAAAGAGTTTTGCAAGACTCGGTGTCTCAAAACACTGATGAGCAAAATACATGATGGAGATTCCACACACTCTTGTGTTTGTATTAATCATGTATTCCATGGTATGTAAATCAACCAGATATGTCCAATACTCCAAAGTTGTTGCGAGTATAGATACCATAGTGATCAAAGTACTGATCATAGGACAACAGTGAAAGATGTCATTGAGTACTAGAGTAGTAGTGATGACATGTTTTCTCGCAAACAGAGATTATGAAGTGCTCGTTGTAAGTAATTACATCGATACAGTCTTCATCAATGCTCCATGCGATTTTCGATTTAAGTTAAGGGTTTTGTGTAATACACAATATGGTGGCACGGTAGTTGGAAATTGTTCCAAACAAGATACTGTGGCGAATTCTATAACAAAGGCTGAGTATGTTGACGCTTAAGAAGTGACAAAGAAGTTGTTGAATCATATAGTTCATTCATGAACTTAGTATGGTTCCAAGATGGCTTTGGTCTATGGGACACTATTGCAGATAGTTGCTCCATAGCTCAGTCTGAGGAATCAGGTTTCGACCAATGATTCACACATATGCAAAGCCAAGTCCACACAAAATATGAATTTTGTGAAAGCGTGAAAACGCGAGGATATGCAAAGTTACACACGGAGCTGAAGTTGTCAGATCCGTTGGACATCAGGCTATACCACAAGCGAAGCATATTTTACACCAGTATGCCATAGGTGTAAAGTGCATTAGCATTGACTAGATTATTGACTCTAGTTCAAGTGGGAGTCTGTAGGAGGTATGCCCTAGAGGCAATAATAAATGTTATTGATTATCTCCCTGTTCATAATTAGGTTTATGTTCCATGCTACAACTGCTATGGTTCTCGAGTCTGCAATAACCACGAGGCTCGGAGGAAGACTCATATGCACGTGTGGAATAATAAACGGTAAAATGTATTCCTAGTCTGGCCTCTAAGACTGGCTCAAGTATTGCATGATGATCCTGTTTTCCTGATCATGGGCATGGCTATGCCGGCAATTTTGAGGGCACAATGTTAGAAGAACATTTGTGTTGAATCGACCCGAATTGATGTTATGCTATGAGATTCATTCGTCATAAGTTAATGGTTAATAACACAGAGATGGTTAACGTTTGCATAATTCCTTAGACCATGAGAGTATCGAGTTACTTCATGCTTGCTTCATGAACTTTGGGGTTTGTTAAACGTCATCCGTAAATGGGTGGCTATTACGGCGGCTTACGGGTTCATGGAAAAGTATGTCAAGTAACTTGATAGCTCAAGATTGGGATTTGCTCCTCCGACGATGGAGAGATATCTTTGGGCCCTCTCGGTGTTACGGTATCCATCATCGTCTGGCCAGACACTTTGTGATTTGATCACGGGGATGCCGAAACACGGGAACGAGAAAAGAGAACAATACCGGTAACGAGGTAACTGGCATAGTGGACAAGTTGTTGATCCGCGAGGATGCCAACATGTCTCACCTCGGGTATTTGTAACATATCGCGAAGCAACAGGAATAGCACACGGCAACTGGAGGTTCACTCGAATATTCATTCGTGTGGGTATAGGGGTCAATATGGGTGTCCACGGCTCCGATGTTGATCATTGATCGGAAGGGGTTCCGGGTCATGTCTATACTTCACCGAACCTATAGGGTCACACGCTTAAGGGTCATCTATCTGCTGAATACTAGACGGGGAGTCTGAGAGAAAATCACCGAAAAAGTTTCGGACGAAACGGAAACGTTCCGGAGAGGATATCGGAATAGTTCCGGTGAAACTGAAAAGTTGTTTCAGGGTATTCCATAAAGTCAAGTTGGTTTCGGCACATGCCTGGAAATTATTGGAAGGTACCAGAATTGTTCCGGTAACTTCTGAGATTTTTCAGAGACAAAAACCGGAAATGTTCCGGACTGCCGGAACCGCTTTAGTTGCTTTTCACAGATGAAAATCACTAAACCGAAAAGTTGTTTCGGAGTACACAATAAAGTCAAAATGGTTTCGGCACATGCCTGATAATTCTTGGAGGGTGCCAGAATCGTTCTGGAAACTTTCTGGAATTTTCCGGGATGAAAACCGGAAATGTTCCGGAGCTGCCGGAACCGCTTCAGATGCTTTTCGCAGATGAAAATCACTAAACCGGAATTGTTTCGGATCGCGTTGAAAATTATTTTAGTGGGTACTGGAAATGTTCTAAGCCCACATGAATATTTTCAGTTCGAACGGACGCTGAAATATGTCGTCGTGAATAGTGAAAGTGCTTTTTGGATTACTTTTTGGAAAGCCACCTTTTTGGGCTTTTGCTCCAAAATATCTTGGAGATGACATGGATGGATGTGGCTGAAATTTCAGCCCCTCCACCCCTCCTTCCCCTATAAATAGAGGTGGAGGGGGCAGCCCAAATCTCATCCTTGCTCTCATACACATGCCATAGACTTGTCTGGCTTCTCTCTCCCTCCCAGCGAAATAGTTTCGTAGAGCCGAAAGGCTGTCTGGGTTCCGGCAGGAACTAGTTCTGGACGGCGAAGCCCTGCCGGATAGTTGAGACCGTATGTGTGCAACTCTGTAGAGAGATCGTAGTTTTGGTCTTAGTTTGAGAGTGCCTCCCGAAGGGCTGTCCGAGTGACTATCCGAGTTTCGATGGTCCTCCCGAAGGGCTGTCCGAGTGACTGTCCGAGTTTCGATGGTCCTCCCGAAGGGCTGTCCATGACACCGTCCGAGGGACTGTCCGACCGCCTCCCGGAGGGCTGTCCAGGGGCGGATGAGGGTATACATCCTCGCGGTTGGGAGGTTGTAAATCCTAGCTGCGGGGATCTGCACCGTCGATCGTCATCGACTCTACTTCCGCTGCGCTACGAGTCGGTAACAAAACAGATCAAACCTTGTATGCAGTCTCCATAGTGATCCTGGGCTGGTACGTAGGTCGGAATTTTTTTGTTTTCTGCTGCGTTACCCTACATCGGGCACTCAATTGATCTGTGTTGGACAATGACACGGTCACGAATTCAGTCCAAATCAGACACGGGAGTAGGATCTCGGAGATTGAGAAGCTTACGTACAGTTCACGCAGCCGATGCGTATGAGCTTCTGCTGCTGCTGCCCGCTGCCTCTGCTTGCCACCGCTGCTGCTGCTTGCCACTGCTCCTTGCCGCGAACTCGACGGCGTCCATGTGCGGGGGCAGGCGGAGGCCGGCGCCCGTGAGCAGGCAGTGGAGCACGTCGACGGAGCCGTGGTCGAGGTCATGGGCGCCGAGCTGCTCCAACCACCTCGAGCCAACGCGAGGAAGAGCCGACGATGATGTCGCTGACGCCAAGGAGTCGGCAACGGCACCGCGGCCACGGACAGCCTCAACGCCAAGGAGTTCGCGCTGCTCCGCTCCGTCGTGGCCGCGCGCGCGCCTAGCAGGCTGCTTGTGTTCGGCCTCTCGACGCAGCTCCTCGCGCTCGCCGCGGTCAACTCCGGGCAGGGCGCTGCCACCGCCTTCGTCACCGACAGCGCCGAGGACGCGGACAGCGCGCGGGGCGTGCTCGTTGGGCATGGCCCCAGCAGCTCGGCGGCCGTCCACCGGGCCAGGTACCCCGACCCGGCCGGGGAGGCGTGGGCGATGCTGCGGCGCGCGAGGTCGAGCCCGGTGTGCCGGCGCCCGACGGGGACGGTGCGCAAGTTGGGCTGCCGGCTGGCGCTGACCTCCTTGCCGCGGGAGGTGCTCGACGCGAGGTGGGACGTGGTCGTCGTCGACGGGCCGAGCGGGGCTGGTCCCGGGGAGCCGGGGCGGATGGGTGCCATATACACCACGGCCGCACTCGCGCGCGCGACGGGGGGCGAAGCGGTGGACGTGGCGGTGCACGAGATGAACCGGACGGCGGGAAGATCTGACGCCACCGCCAATCTTCTCCACCCAGCGGCGCCATGGCTGCCGGCCGACGAGCGCCTCACCGCGGCTGCTGGCCGACGAGGACAGGGGAGCTCGGGTGCCGGGATGGAGACGCACCTACAGGGGGGCCAGGGACGCCGGAGGAGGAGGAGAGGCCGAGAGGGCCGGAGGCGGAGGGGAGAGCCGGACGGCCGACGAGCTCGCCGACGAGAGCCCAGCCGAAGCTGTCCCCGCTTCCACCTTCTCTGCCACTGTCTGGATAAGATGAACAAAGGAGCGCGGGCGGAATTCTAATAAATCCAGGGGTCAATTTGTAAAACCGAAACGTTTTTTCCAGATGCCACTTAAAGAGGGACGGCGGGTTCTATTACCAGAAAACATAAGGACTTTTCTATAAAATTACCGACGACGTACGACCAGAAGCTATCCGTGCTTTATTATTAGGTAGAGATTAGGATTTTTTATATATTTTTAACTTAAGTTACCAGTCTTGGTGGTACGTAGGTTACCAGCCTGCGGTACGTAACTTACCACGCTTTTTACACAGAAGTTATCAGGGTAACATTTGAACATTTTTTTATTGGGCCAAAGTTACCACGGTGTTGTACATAAAAAATATCAGGTCCGTGGTCTGTAAAATATCATGGTTTTGTGCGTATATTATCATGCTATTTAAATAAAAGTTACCGGAGGTACGTTTTCAATAAAAAAATCATTGTTCAAAAAAGTTAGCACGGTGTTTATACTTGAGTTATCAACTTTATTTTGCGTATATTACCATGTTATTTACACAGAAGTTGTCGGAGTACGTTTTTCAATAACTTTTTTCACCAGGTCAAAAAATTACCGCGATGTTTGTACGTAAGTTATTAGGTCTGAGGTGCTTATATTACCATGTTATTTACACAAAAGCTATCGGAGTATGTTTTCAATAACTTTTTCCCGGGCCAAGTAACCGCGGTGTTTGTACCTAAATTATTAGGTCCGCGGTGCGTATATTATCATGCTATTTACACATGAGTTATCGAGGGTATGCTCCAACAACTTTTTTTTCTCTGGGTCAAAGTTATCATTGTGTTCGCACGTAAGTTATCAGACATGCAGTGCGTAAATTACCGTGATATTTGTACAAAAGTTACCGATGGCATGTTTCAACTTTTTTTTCTCGTATCCAAGTAAAAGTTTAGTTTTTTTTTTTTTGAACACAAGTAAAAGTTTAGTTGAAATCATACATATCCACTTCCTAGCTGAGTTTTTTTTTTTGAGTTGGTTAGTCTTGTATGGATGGAATGATGAGGGCAAGAGTTTGATTCCTATTCCACACGCACAATTTTTTTGACTTGACACGAAAACAACAGGCTTTAAATGGCAGTACACGTAATTAGGAGCTCATTAAACACGGCAATTAATGTATCGGAGAATTAAACCGTGCTAATTAATGGTTTGGAGGATAAATCAGATCAATTAAGAGATCAATAAGATATGGAATAATTAAATCGTGCTAATTAATGGCCAGAAGAATTAATCGGGTCAATTAAGAGATTTGACAATTAAATTCCCGCTAATTAAGGCGACGCGGAAACGGGAATTACGGGACACTCGCGCGAGACCGGACGATCGGAAATCGACGGTATCTGGATTGTTCGGATCTGTACCTAAAATTAGAACGTTTGGGAAATAGCTTTCTCGTTATGTGTTTTTATATATAGGGTCAAAACCATCCTAAATAGCCCTAAAACAGCCCATTAGGCTGAAAAGCACGAGGCTCACACGGGCCGGGCCATTTACTAAAGGGGCCGTGCCTGGGCCTGGGGGGCGGCACGCGGGCCGGGAAGGCACGGCCCGTTAAGTAAACATGCCATGGTGGGCCGTGTCCTGCCAGATACGTTTAACCTTGGGCCGGTCCGGCCCAGGTGGCCAGGTCTGCTGCTACAGGGTGCGAAACGCAAAAAGAAGCCCAAAACCCCCAAATCCCCCTCCCTTCGCTTCTCTGGTGACGGGTTGCGGCGCCGGCGACGAGGCACTGAACGAGATGGCGAGCTCGGCGCTGGTACGATCTCTTCCACGACGCCTGCTCCCTTCCGACCCATCATCCGCCGCAGCCTCCTTGTTCCGCCGCTCCTTCCTGTCCGGTAAGCATCCCCAGCCCCTCCCTCCTCTCCCCCGCAGTATTTCCGACATCCGGACTTAGCCCACCCGTTCTCCATTCCGTCACAACCAAAACATCGAATCGAATGGCGGCGGGAGAGATCTAGGTTCAAATCAAACATTTTCTCTAGCTTTTGTGTGCTAAACCCCGTCATTTTGTGACGACGACATGCATCGTATTTGGGGAATTGATGTTTATAAAGTGTTCTAGCGACGCTGTTTTCTTACATGCCGGTTTGCTTTGGATGTTGCTTCGCAGAAGAGGGCGCGGGCGAGAGTGCGGACGACTTTGAGAAACGTCTGTTTGAGTCAGATGACAAGTCATTCTTCGGGAAGCTCGATGGGGTTGGGAACTCCTTTGGAAGACACGGCACGGGCTCTGGAATGGGTGCTTTTGGTCGGCCCCAGTTTGGTGAGAGGAGTAGTTATGGTGGGTTCATGGACGGTTTCGATTCCTTAAACGATGGCATGAACGAGAAGTTGGACGACGCCGCCCGCACCTTTCATATGACGGAGGAGGTTGAGGATGATGACTACGATTTCAGGCCGGATGTGAATTACAGGCGTGGCTCGACTTACAATGTCCGGGTAAGAGGGATAACTGTTTGTTACTTCAGTGATTCAAGTATTCGAGAGATCACAAATCCTTTGCAATCTTGTGATTTAGTCTAGCATATACAAGTATTCAGGAAGTGTGGCTAAATGTGTGAGCTAGATTGTGCGGAGTTTGTATATTTCCACAGTGTAGTGCTCTTTTGTGGATAGATGTTTGTCAGAACAGAAAGAAATTGCTTGTCTGATCCAATATTTCCTAAAAACCCACGAACCACCAGAAGATATAGTTATAGTATTTTAGCTATCTAAATAACGTATATCATTTAATCATGCAAGCATCAGTCTGTTGTTATCTACTGGAATGATACTCTTCTAACACCAGATTTTATTCAACTCTACTGCATACAGGATCTTGACCTTACAAGACCTGCAGCCCCAAGGAATCCTCCAAGACCTCAGTTTGAAACATCTACAAAGGAGGTTTTAAGGAAAGCCGATTTTAGGGTGAGTAAGTCTGCTTGGCAACCAGTGTAAACTGGCTACTGTTTTTGTGTAAAATTAAATGGTAGATTTGATAGTACTTTGGCTGCTTGTAGACTCTAGAACTGTTAGCCAGTATAGAGTTCAGGGATACAATGACTATGGTAAGCCCCAAATGCCCCTTCTTTCGTGATTAAATTGGTGCTAATTTGTCCAAATATCTAGTGACACTACCCTAAGCTTGTGAGGATTCTGGCATTTTCTATTGATGCTTTCCATCGCCGTATTTGAATGTAGCAATTTTTATTAAGTTCAGTATAGTAAAACTGACATGTTGCTTGTTATTTGAGTTATTGCCTCACACTCTTCTAACTTTCTAAGATGATGTTTAGATGCCAATACTGGAACACAGTAAATGTCAAAGCCAGATTGGGATGTTAGGTGGGCATGAAACATACTATTTTTCCTATTCTCCTTTCTTATTTCCAAAAATCACTCATGTGTTACCACATAAACCCCTGCCTACTTCAGTATTGCAACACATGCATTACAGAAGAAGATGAACAAATGCCAATCAGCACAAACAAAGGTAAAAGCTTTTCAAGAGCTAGACCATATCACTAGGCAAGTTCTGCTAGCCAACAACCCAATCAGCACAAAGAAAACTTGCAGCAACCATAGCCTGAACCTTCTCAAGCATACATGAACTTGTTCCTCTCCAAACAAAAATGACCTTGTGGTATCTTTGGTTGGTATATGCCTAGATCTTGCTCATCAGGCATGTTCTATTATTGATCTCTAAATTCCAAAATACATGCTGCTAAAACCTTCTTGAAGAGCAGACACAATTCAATTGTTTTGTCCTGCATGTCATGTGCTTGGCAACAGGCACCATCCATACCTTCCCCTATGGAAAACTTATAAACGTATATGTATTGACAGCTACAAGAAGAACTTAAAAAAAAAAACGAATAACCTTACCATACAGTTGATATCAGGAAAAAATAAATCTTCCTTCGCCGGTCGCAACTAACAAAATAAAAATTCGGGAATCTGTAGAAGCCTCTCACATGGTTATTCTTGCTGCTACACATGGCAGCGTAATGGAACTAGTCTGTTATAACTGGGCTCGTGTGAGATGGCAAGATTGGTAATCGAGCTCAGGGTGTGGGGGGTTACAGGGAAAGTGACACATGAAAAAACTGTACAGTCTCCGTTGCAAAACATAGGATTTTGATTGGTTAAGATAAGATTTTGACCAACAATTAACCTGTTAATATGCGGTTTATGTGATACAAAGTTACAGTACAAGTAAGTACTTGTAAAAAGGGCATACCCAGTGCTGAAAGCTCCCACACAAGGTGGGGTCTGGAGAAGGGAATTTCTAGACAGCCTTACCCTTGCATAATAATTATGCAAGGAGGCTGGTTCGAAGCCAGGACCGCCAGGCCACAAGTGGAGATACTCTACCACTGCGCCAGGCCTGCCCTTCATTGAATTCAAACTTTGTCTTGGCCAATAAAAATACTGCCTACATTTTGAGGGAGTAACGAGTAATGACGTTGAAGCTATGTAACTTGGTAAGATGTAAATTCGGTAATGTTTTGGTTGGATGTCGCTTTGCTTAAGTAGTGTATGACTAAACTGCTTATCTTTGGTGGTTTGTAACCAGTTTATTTGAATAAATACCTATCAGATAGACACCTTCATGCATGGATACATAGTTTTCGAGAGACCAACTTTGATCTGCTTCATACATTTCGATATCTTGAGCTATTACAATTGTCTTCAACAAGTTGCAGTTTCTGACCGCAGTAATTATTCCTTGCAGAATGTTAGATTTCTCTCCAACTTTCTTACAGAAGCTGGCATTATCATCAAGAGAAGTCAGGTAATAGGGTACTTGTCCTGGCTTTTATGTAAGATAAGAAAATATTGGGTGGAGAGGTTCCTGTCTTGCTGATATATAATATAAATTCAGATCATGCTTTCTTGCCAATAATGCATACTCTCTTGCTCAGAGACGAATAACATCTTTCTTATAAAGTGGTGTGAGATTTCAAGTAGCATCTGCCCTTCAATGCATTATGTTTTAAATGTTACGCGTATGGAGACATCAGTTTATTTTGCATGATCCCCTTCACTGATGATGCTGTTGTTGAGATGTTCATGCTTGTCTAACACAAACCTTTTCATGCTTGATCTACTGTATTATAATTAAGGTGTGACATGTAGTATCATCTCTTTGTCAATTTTTAGGGTCAGCTTCACAAGCGTATTCATGTTCTTTACCGATGTATTTGTATTTCCTGGCCCATTGCTGTTTCTAACTTGTTGATCCGCTCTCCAGACCAAGATAAGCGCGAAAGCTCAGCGCAAGGTTGCGAGGGAGATTAAGACAGCGCGTGCACTGGGACTGATGCCTTTCACGACGATGGGCAAGAGGCCGTTCATGTTTGGCAGAAGTGCGGAGGAGGATGCTTCAGAGGAGGAGTATGGGTATGACTTCGTCGAGAAGGATGCTGGGCTTGAAGATGCCGTTGCGGATGCCGTGCCCGATGTGGAGACCGTGTAAACAGTCTGGGCATTTCGCCTCTACAAGTTCGCCCAGTTTGCAAACTGCAGATGCCTAAAAATGAAGCGGCCGACGACTTAAGGATATTACGAACTGTTACTTTGTTCTTTATTCTGAAGGAGATACGCTCTGTGCTCAGTCATGCCTCATTCTCAAGTTTGCCCTCGGAAGGAGAATGTGCGGAGTACATAATAAGCATATGCTCTCTTTGCTTATGGTTTCAGAAGGAGATATGCCCTTTGTTCACTCTGCCTTGTGAGGTCGACCTGCGCGAAAAAGAAACGTGCACCAGCACCGCGCATATTTATTTCCATTTCGTTTTCGGTTAGGTGACATGTCGGTGTGCTGTTGGTTGCACCTCTCAAGTGTCAATCATCATAAGTTGGGTGTCGGGGTAGAGCTTTGCAGCATACTAGTGGTTCCTGAAGCGTTAATCTGCGTACTTATCTAGCTGCCGCAGCTGATAACGTGATTGTATAGTGCTAATGAGAGGCAACAGTTTAAAAAAAGAATGTATGTATAAGAATTGCAGCAGCACATATTTTAGGCATAAGCCATGGGAAGCAACCAGGTCTACATTAACAAGCAGGTCTTACAAGGTGGAGCAGTGAGCACAAAGAAATGTCCAGCAATTGAAATAAAAGCTGAACATCTTTCAAAAGGCGGCTGATTTCCAAAAGAAACATATCAGCAAAACACAGGCATACTTAGTCTTAGATAGAACGCAGGCATACTTAGTCTTAGATAGAAAGTAAACATGATGGATGGTTCATATATATAGGCGGTATGTGGTGCTGATGCCGTCGCATCTAGAGACTATGGACAGTGAGTGAGAGGCGGCGCCCTTGCTTGCACTTGAAAAGGAAGGCGCAGATGTCACCCTCGTGGATGTTGGCGTGGTGGCGAAACCATGACCAGTTCGTTGTGATGGTGGCCCTCTTGTCGGTTCCAAGCATGAACCGACTGTCGCAGCTGACGGTGCCGTCTCCGAGCTTGAGTGGAAGGGTGTCATCATCTTGCTGAATGTATTCTTGCAGCTTGTCCTCTATGTACTACACTTGAAAGTACTGTCAAGAGAAAGAAAAGCAGTTAGTTCATGGGAAGAGTGCTTCTCAAACATTACACTTGTGCTAAGAGGAAGATGCAAGAACTATGTAATATTTGGTTAGCTGGAGCAAACACAATAAAAAATATATTACGCAAAAGATAGTTGAATGAGTGTCGTTGAGTAGAACAAAGTATTGGAGTGAGAAAGAATGCTGGCAAAAAAATGGCCTTGTAGATAGACATGGCAAATTAAACTTATCATTTCCATATATACAGATATTTAGCGAGAATCAATCAAGATGTTTTCTGTGAAAAAAATGAGTAGAAAGTGGCTGTGTATAGTATGGAGATGTAAGTTGGTACATGATGAAATTAGTAAACACTGAACAGATTGTGACTTTGAACATACCATGCGTTGACCTGGTTTGGCAAATATTTTGTTGATGGTGCACACATAGTACTCGATCTTTGGCCTCTTGTGCAAAAAACAGTGCGTAGAGCTTATCCACATGATGTTCGTAGAGCTTCACTTCATTGCCCTAGAAACAATGTTTCTCCAGTTCGCCAAAGTACTTGACACCGCCAGGGACGCCTGCATTTGTTTTGTGTTCTATGTGAGCTGCAGTTGCAACAAAAGGTACTGATTGTTTTGGAAGGACCGTGGCAGTGGTTACCACTAATGATGTAGTTGTATGGCTCATCTTCGGCTTGCTGTGCCTGTGAGTAAGAAATACGAATAATTGGAAGTAAGCTAAAATGGAAAGAAATAAAGGAAAGCAGCAGATGAAAATTACAGTTTGTAATGGAGGTGGTACTATATCAACAAGTTAAATGGAGATAGAGATTTAGCAGCAAGTTAAATGGAAATAAAGAGTTAGTAGAGGATGTATCCATATGAGGAGATATTGAAAAAAAAAGAGGCAGGAAACTGTAAACAGAGAGAGTTTATCAGGTTGCAGCAGCAAGTAATAATCTGGTGCCATGTAGTAAAATTAGCAAACATACATGATTAACTAAGGAGCTAATAAAACAATATGGCTGACAAAAGTCAAAGAGAGCAAACGTAGATGCTCTGTGTTGTCGAAATAATCCAGTCACCTATATCATGTCTTTGAGAAATAATCCAGTCACCGATATTTGCGAGGCCTTCGACAAATTCTACACCGCAAACGGCCACAGTTTTCAGCGGCTGAACGAGGCGCTGCTCACCTTGCTGCCCAAGAAACCCGACGCGTCTTGCCTCGCGGACTATAGACCGATCAGCCTCATCCACCTGCTGGCCAAGTTATTTGCCAAGGTTCTATCCTTGCGCCTCGCACCGCGGCTCGGCGAGCTCGTGTCGGCCAATCAGAGTGCGTTCATTGGGGGACGCAATATCCACGACAATTTCATGTTGGTGCAGCAGACAGCGCGGCAGCTCCACAACCTACGCCTTCCCCGCGTTCTTCTCAAGCTCGACATCGCCCGCGCATTCGACTCCGTCTCGTGGCCTTTCTTGTTCGACGTCCTTCGTCACCTCGGCTTCGGCACGCGCTGGCGCGACTGGATCGCCATCCTGCTATCTACGGCAAGCACCAGGGTGCTCATTAACGGCTCGCCGGGCCCGCCGATTCCGCACGCCTGTGGTTTCCGACAGGGGGATCCCCTGTCCCCCATGTTGTTCACGTTGGTCATCGACGTGCTGAGCTCCCTGATGCAGCACGCGGCGCGGACAGGCGTCTTACAGAGGCTCACCCCTCGGCACGCGGCTTCTAGCATCTCCCTTTACGCCGACGACGTCGTCATCTTTTGTCACCCATCGAGCCGGGACCTTCAGGCTATCCGCGAGCTGCTGCACGTCTTCGGGGAGGCCTCGGGGCTGCACACCAACTTTGCCAAGTGCTCTGCTACTACTATACAGTGCGCGCCGAACGACGCGGTCGCCATCGAGTCCGAGCTCTCCTGCCCTCTGGTTGGCTTCCCCGTCAAGTACCTGGGCATCCCTCTTTCCATTCGGAAGCCGTCGGCTTCGGCGCTCCAGTCCATCGCCGACAAGCTCATCAAAAAGCTCTCCACTTGGCGGGCATCTCTGCTCACGCGCGGCGAGCGCCTCGCCCTCGTCCACCACGTCCTGTGCGCGATGCCGTCTCACATCCTCATGGCCATGGCCATCTGCCCTCCGATCCTTCGCCAGATCAACCGGATCATCCGCGAATTTCTCTGGCACGGGCGCCGCGATACCCGTGCAGGCCACGGTCCTGTCAACTGGCAGCGGGTGTGCCGTCCCCTCGAGTTTGGCGGACTGGGCGTGCGTGATCTGCAGCGCTCCGGTGTTGCGCTGCGTGCTCGCTGGCTTTGGCTGCAGCGGACCGACACTACTAGGCCCTGGGCGCACCTGCACCTGCCCAGCGACCCCGACGCCGCAGCCATCTTCCGCGCCTCCACATCCTGGACTGTCGGAGACGGGCGCACCTGCCTCTTTTGGTCCGATCCTTGGATTGATGGCCAGTCCATCCTCGACATCGCCCCGTTGCTGATTCCTTTGGTCCCGCGCCGTCGACGCAAACTCTGCTCCGTCGCCGATGGGCTGACGGACCGGTCTTGGATCCGCGACATCCGTGGGGCCTTGGGTCCGGCCGCGCTGCTGCAGTACCTTGACCTCTGGCGTCGGCTGCGCGACCTCCGGCTATCCCCCACTCCGGACATCATCTCCTGGCGTTGGACAAGCTCTGGCATCTACTCCGCGAGCTCATGCTACCGCGCACTCTTCATTGGTTCCATACCAGCACCACACTGGCGCCTCACTTGGAAGTCCTGGGCCCCCCCTGCGGATCAAGCTCTTTATTTGGCTCGCCGACCTAGATCGCTGCTGGACTTCCGCTCGCCTAGCCCGCCATGGCCTCCCACACAATGACCGGTGTGCTCTCTGCGACCAAGAGACTGAGACCATGCAGCACATCCTCATCGGCTGCTCGTTCTCCCGCCTGGTCTGGCACGACCTTCTGGCTTGGTGTCGAGCCACCGTGGCTGCTCCCGACGGCCACGAGGAATTCCTGCCCTGGTGTGCGAAGACCATCTCCAACTCTCCTGCCGGGCTTCGCAAGGGGATCGCATCGCTGGCTATCCTTGCTGCCTGGTCCATCTGGTGCCATCGCAACCGCTGCGTCTTCGACGGCGAACAGCCATCCGTTCCGCGCCTCGTCGCGGCCATCCAGGAGGAGGCCAAGACTTGGGTTCGCGCGGGCGCCCAAGGACTAAACGCTATCATCTTGTAGTAGTTTTATTTTTCCTTCAGGCTGAGCAACCCCTCCCTACTGCTCCGGCGATCTCGGCTTTGTTTCCGCCCTGATCTGCTGAAACCCCCTCTCTCTTTCTACCTATCAATGAAATGATACGCATTCTTGCGTATTCGCGAAAAAAAAAGAAATGTGTAAGCAGGAATAAGATCTTGTAGTTAACTATTATTTTTCATGCATCGGTAAATTACAGACCATTGGACATAGCTAGAATAGGGCAGGAAATTCATAGAAGCAAGTTAAGTAGAGAATCTCGAAAAACAGAAGTCGGTGCAGAATCCATCTCATCCCCTCTGCCCGAGAGGCATGAATCAAATATTTTAAAACTACAAGTACTTTAGGCATGATGCTTACAACTAAGTATTCGTGTAATTAAACCTGAAGCCAAGAACTTAAAGGAAAGACCAAACTAAAGTAATATAATCCATGGAGTGATTCTACAGCCAGTCAGGTAAATCAGAGACTAAGTGAAACTAATGCTAAACCTAGAAGCAGCAGATACGAGCTTACAATGCATGAGGTAGTGCATCAAAAGCGGATCTGAATAAATCTGAATCTGAATGTGTACTTTCAGTCCACCAAATTTCCCCACTCCGATGAAAATTGGACATTTGGAAAAGTTTAGTCGTCGCATTGATGCTGCTAAATGCTAATCCATGTGCGACTGACCCTTGTCTCTGTTTTTTCTTGGGAGATTTCTATGACAAAATGATAGTCAATGACAGTCTGCACTGCTGACGGTGTCCTGGATTAGGGGGTGCTAACCTAGCCGGCTCGTCTCCTCGGTTGGGCCGATATGCCTCTGTGCGTGATCAAGATGGACTCCGGAGGCCACACACGGGAGACGTGATCGGGGCTGTCTCTATCGAAGACTTGTAGTACACTTTAAGATTTGTCCAGCCATCTTACTCCTAGATACCGACCTTGTAACCCTAGATACCCTCCCTGACGTGTATATAAGCTATAGGGTTTAGCCCGTAGAAGGGGAAGAACGCAATACTGCTCACCTAGCCCTAGAAGTTAGACTCATATTACGATCTCGAGGTAGATCAACTCTGTACTTGTTACATCTCCATCAATATAAATAGAAGCAGGATGTAGGGTTTTACCTCCATTAAGAGGGCCCGAACCTGGGTAAACATCGTCTCCCTCGTCTCTGTTACCACCGATCCGAGATCCGCAGCTTGGGACCCCCTACCCCGAGGTCTGCCGGTTTTTACACCGACACTGGTGCTTTCATTGAGAGTTCCACTGCGCGATCACCAGAAGGATTGATGGCTCACCTGCAGATCAACTGCACTAACGGCCGCGGGGATGTCTACGCCCCCGGCCAGCTTTTCGTCTTCGGCAGCATGGTATTTTGCGCCGACTCGACGGGTCACCTGACCTCTGTTGAGAACTATGCCCCAGGTCGGATCGTGACTTTCGGCGGCCTCGAGTACACTGCAGATTCCCGTGGTGAACTCATCTTATCGGGATGGACTCCCGGCCGGATCGAGAGCTCGGCTGGTTCTGGAGGCTCGACTCCGGAGCCGGACTCTGTCACGGCGCCTCTTGAGACCCCTGACACCGCTACTCCGGCCAGTCTCTCCCCGATCGCCAGTCCGGAGATGGATCCGGCTCCCACCCCTGAAATTGCGCCGGTGCCAGGATTGATTCCGGCATGGAACCCGGAACTATGTTCAGACTCCCGCCGCTCTGAAGACGCATCTGGTTACACGCCGGGTGTACTTCGAATCAGCCCTGCCTATGGCGCATCCATGAATCCCGAAGAGTTATCTCACCTCGATGAGATGCTTGACCGCATCCAGAGTATGTCCATCTCGGACGGCAAGACTTCGGTTTACAATCAGATCGGCCTTAAAGCCGACGATAGGGAAATTTACATCCCACCCACCACCCACCTAGTCGCCATGATCGATGATTTAACCGACGTGTTGGACTACGGCGAACCCTCAGACATGGAGGAGGACGCCGATGGCCCCATCGAGAACACCTTGCCCCCGGTAAACGCGGGCAGGTGGACCGCCACGTCCACCTACGATATCTACATGGTGGACACCCCGAAATCCCCTCCAAGACGCCGGCGAAGGCGCCGAAGGGGCAATAATGGGGAACCCAGTGGCAACGACGCGACAGCCAATAATGGTGACGCAGAGGACGGCGACGCCGATAACCATGAGGAGGAAGTCCAAGCCTCCCCAGTAAGGAACGGCACACCAGACCGACCTCTTGGAGACTCAGATCCCGATGACCTCTTTGAAGGGGCCGACGACAACTACATGCCGGAATCCGAGGAGGACGAGAGCCTCGGCACCGAGGACTACATCGTCCCCGAAGACCCTTTTGAACAAGAGCGCTTCCAACGGCGCCTCGTTGCGACGGCCCGGAGCTTAAAGCGCAAGCAGCAGCAGCTGCAGGCCAATACCAATGCGCTAAATGAAGAATGGATCGAAGTGCTCTCCGCCGAGCAAGACATGGAAAACCGACGCCATAGTGCGCCGAAATCATACCCACGCAGGCGTCTTTTACCGGAGTTCGACGAGGAGCTTGCTGACGACCTCGATCGGCCCCCTAGAGGCCGGGACAGGCCAAGACGAGAAGACCCCGGTGAAAGGCCACCTCCACGCCATCATGGCAAGGACCCCGTGGATCACTTAGATCCTCACGACGCTAGACGTCGTATTGAGGAAAATAGGGCTCCCCCTCGGTCCATCTACGGGTCAAGGGGACGTGCGCTCGTCGGGCCCAACGGCTACGATGCCTGGATGGACAGGAACGGCCGTGCCCGAGATCAAGCCTACTCACGACTCTCCCCCAACCTCCGACGAGATGCTCCTCGGTCCCGAGGTCCGGCCCACCCGATCTGCTTCACAAACAGGGTGATGGAACATCAGTTCCCGGAAGGGTTTAAACCCATCAACATAGAATCATACGATGGCACTACGGACCCAGCAGTTTGGATCAAAGATTTCCGCCTGCATATACACATGGCCAATGGAGATGATCTCCATGCCATTAAATACCTGCCGCTCAAGCTCAAGGGGCCGGCGAGGCATTGGCTTAACAGCCTCCCGCCTCACTCTATCGGCAGCTGGGAAGCCCTAGAAGACGCTTTTCGAGCAAACTTCCAGGGCACATATGTCTGACCTCCGGACGCGGATGACCTTAGCCGTGTCACCCAGCAGCCAGGCGAATCAGCCCAGAAATTCTGGAACAGGTTCCTCACCAAGAAGAACCAGATCATAGACTGTTCCGAAGCCGAGGCCATCGCCGCATTTAAAAACAATATTCGAGATGAATGGTTGGCTCGACAACTCGGCCAGGATAAGCCGAGAACCATGGCTGCCCTGACCGCACTAATGACTCGCTTTTGTGCGGGAGAAGATAGCTGGCTCGCCCGAAGTACTCATAACGGCGAGGCAGGCACCTCGGAAACTCGCGACGCCAATGGAAAACCAAAGCGCAACAAAAATAAGCGCAGGTACAAGAATGGCGGAAGCGACACTGAAGACGCCGCGGTCAACACAGGATTCACCGGACCTAAATCCGGGCAGAAAAGAAAACCCTTTAAAGGGAACAAAGACGGACCTAGCCAGCTTGATAGACTCCTGGACCGCCCATGTGGGATCCACGGTACTCAGGAAAAACCAGCAAACCACACTAATAGGAATTGCTGGGTCTTTAAACAAGCCGGCAAGATAGTGGCAGAGGGTCAGAGTAAAACCCAACACCGCAGCGATGATGAGGATGAACCTCGGCAGCCCAATAATGGAGGCCAAAAGAAATTTCCTAATGAGGTAAAAGAGGTCAACATGATCTATGTCACCCACATCCCTAAAAGGGAGAGGAAACGTGCACTTCGGGACGTATACGCGCTGGAGCCAGTCGCCCCGAAGTATAACCCATGGTCGGCCTACCCGATCACTTTCGACAAGCACAATCATCCGACCAGCATCAGGCATGGTGGATCGGCGGCGCTCATCCTGGACCCTATTGTTGATGGTTATCATCTAACGCGCGTCCTGATGGACGGGGGAAGCAGCCTTAACCTCATCTACGAGGACACAGTTCGGAAGATGGGCATTGACTCATCTCGGATTAAGCCGAGCTCTAGCACCTTTAAAGGTGTCATTCCGGGCGTCGAAGCCCGTTGTACCGGAACAGTCACCCTAGAGGTAGTCTTCGGTTCGCCCGAGAACTTCCGAAGCGAAGAGTTAATCTTCGATATCGTACCCTTCCGGAGCAGATACCATGCGCTCTTAGGGCGCACAGCCTTTGCACGCTTTAACGCAGTCCCGCATTACGCCTATCTCAAGCTCAAAATGCCGGGACCCAACGGCGTCATCACATTCAATGGCAACACGGAACGTTCACTCCGGACAGAAGAACAAACCGCGGCTTTCGCAGCCGAGGTTCAAGCGTCCGAGGAGGCAGCCCGCAGCGATAAACGCACCGCCCGCTCCTCGAAGCGCGCCCGTGCTGTACAAATCGACCTCGGCCAGGTGCCCCCGCACCCGAAATAGGGATGCAGGCTCCTCGTGTGCCCTCTCTGGAGTGGGCACTACATCCCCAGAGTGCATAACTTCGCACTCAAGATTCCCTGGGACGTCGAGGAGCCAGAACGACTACCCAAACATCGGCGCGGATTAACCACGCAAAGACGAGGCTTAGAGCCCCTGCACAGGCAAGCATCTGTAAAAGGAACTGCCAAACTTCTATGTGGTTTTAAAACCACAGAGTGGCTTCGGCCACACCTCCCTTCAAGGAACTCGGTCAATCAAACACATAGAGTGTATAAAGGGCCGGAAGGGCATCGACCCTCGCAAATTCTTCGCCATCAATGGTGACGATCTGGTCAACAGTCCGGAAACGCAGACGTGTGGCAGGTAGCGGTCCGGATCCTTTAAAATCCGTTAGCGATTATCCGACCTGTTTTTCCTCTTTCGTATTTACCATCTACATTGTACTCTTTCAATTACTCTCGTCACAGCTGGGCATGTACATGATTGATATTATGAAATAAAGAAACTGTGCCCTTTCAAGGTCTCTATTGTATTTCTTTATCAGCATAGCTCTGGGACGATGCAGTTCTCTAAAAAGATGCAATTGTATAACAAAGTCCGATGTATTCGGCGTCTCGGATGTTGGCCTTATATGCATCAGTTTCGAACCTAGATTTCGGTAAATAGTTGGGTTGCCCGGCTCCTATGTGTACCCTTACGTTTCCGATGAATTCGGCTAAGGGTGTAATGGGAGAACCACTGTGATTGCGCCGTCAGGTTAATTGGCATGGCGCCTCAGTGGAGAAAGCCGAAAACTGACTATCTAGGTAGGCGTAAACTGGTCTGCCATCCGGAGACCACGTCAAGCGATGTGACGATAGAGATCACCCATGTCAAACGAAGGGCTTCCATTCCTAGCCAAAGTCTGCTCTGGCCTAGACCTCGGCCGAGCTGGCCGAACACTTCTTACACCGGGGGCTGGTCATCAGCCCCCACAGTCAAACTCTTATGACTAAATGAAAGATATCAAGCCACTATAGTCCGATTGCCTAGTTCCAATAAGACACCGACCGCCTCCGGGTACCGAGACGTCAGCTAAGGGTGCAGTGTGCCTTAAGGAACACCCTTTGTATGACCTACACTGGGGCTGAAGCCGACGACTGGCCACTCTCATTTTAAACAGTCATATAGGAGGAATAATTAAAATTATAAAACAACATACATGGAATCTTAAGCCATTCTCATTCAACAAAAGATAAAAGTTTTTACATTGTACACCCCGGCATTCCGAAGTATCATCTAAAAATACAGAGTGTCCTTGGGGCACATGGCCTCGGTGGTCCGAGCTCCCGTCTCCACCTCGGCGAAGAACTGCTCGGCGGTCCACGACTTGTCGGCAGGGGGGCCCGCGGCACATGTCTCCGCATCAACCTTGCGGAAGTGAGTCTTCACGCAAGCATATGCCCTCCGCGCCCCTTCGAAGCACGCGGACCTTTTTCAGCGATCCACGCAGGGCACGACATCTCGGAGATGGGCCGTCAGGCCGAAGAGGCTCTTCGGCATGGCTTCGGTGTTGGGGAACGTTGCATGGAAAACAAAAAAATTTCTACGCACACGCAAGATCTATCCATGGAGATGCATAGCTACGAGAGGGGGAGTGTGTCTACGTACCCTCGTAGACCGTAAGCAGAAGCGTTAGAACAACGCGGTTGATGTCGTCGAACAACTTCACGATCCAACCGACCGAGTACCGAACGTACGGCACCTCCGCGTTCAGCACACGTTCAGCTCGGTGACGTCCTCGACTTCTTGATCCAGCAAGACGGCAAGGTAGTGGATGAGTTTCGGCAGCACGACGGCGTGGTGACGGTGATGGTGATGCTATCTCCACAGGGCTTCGCCCAAGCACTGCGAAAATATGACCGAGGGACGGAACTGTGGAGGGGAGCGCCGCACACGGCTAAGACAATGTTGTGTCTTGTTTGGGGCGCCCCCTCTTCTCTAGTTATATATGTGTAGGGGCTTGGAGTAGAAGGAATAGTGTCACATGAACAGTACCATGTGAACAGTACCACGTGAATAGTACATACGTGGACTTGGACTCCAAAGTCCAATCCTATTCCTACTAGGACTCTCCTTTTTTCCTTCCCTAGCTGCGTGGGCTTTTGAGGACTTGGTGCGCCTGGCCCAATAAGGCCAGGGCGCCTCCCCTTAGCCCATGCCAGCCCTTGGGACGTGGTGGACCCACTTGTGGACTTTCGGACCCCTCCGGAATCCTCCGGAACCTTCTGGAAGCTTCCCGGTACAATACCAAAAAAAACTGCACCTTTTTCCGGAACCCAAAATATGACTTCCCATATATAAATATTTACCTCTCGACCATTCCGAGACTCCTCGTGACGTCCGGGATCTCATCCGGGACTCCGAACAATATTCGGTTACCAATTCACATAACTCATATAACACTATATCGTCAACGAACGTTAAGCGTGCGGACCCTACGGGTTCGGGAATGATGTAGACATGACTGAGACGCCTCTCCGGTCAATAACCAATAGCGGAACCTGGATGCTCATATTGGTTCCTACATATTCCACGAAGATCTTATCAGTCGAACCGCAATGACAACATACGTAATTCCCTTTATCCGTCGGTATGTTACTTGCCCGAGATTCGATCGTCGGTATCTCCATACCTAGTTCAATCTCGTTACCGGCAAGTCTCTTTACTCGTTCCGTAATACATCATCCCGTAACTAACTCTTTAGTCACTTTGCTTGCAAGCTTCTTATGATGTGCATTACCGAGAGGCCCCAGAGATACCTCTCCGAAACACGGAGTGACAAATCCCAGTCTCGATCCATGCCAACTCAACAGACACCTTCGGAGATACCTGTAGAGCATATTTATGATCACCCAGTTACGTTGTGACGTTTGATAGCACACAAGGTATTCCTCCGGTATCCGGGAGTTGCATGATCTCATGGTCGGAGGAACATGTATTTGACATTCAAGAAAGCAGTAGCAATAAACAGAACAATCATATGCTAAGCTAACAGATGGGTCTTGTCCATCACATCATTCTCCTAATGATGTGATCCCGTTAGCAAATGACAACTCATGTCTATGGTTAGGAAACCTTAACCATCTTTGATCAACGAGCTAGTCTAGTAGAGGCTCACTAGGGACACGGTATTTGTTTATGTATTCACACATGTATTTAAGTTTTCGGTCAATACAATTCTAGCATGAATAATAAACCTTTATCATGAACAAGGAAATATAAAATAATAACAACTTTATTATTGCCTCTAGGGCATATTTTCATCAGTCTCCCACTTGCACTAGAGTCAATAATCTAGTTCACATCGCCATGTGATTAACACCCAAGAGTTCACTAGAGTCAATAATCTAGTTCACATCACCATGTGATTAACACTCAAAGAGTTCTAAGGTGTGATCATGTTTTGCTCATGAGAGAGAATTTTAGTCAATGGGTCTGCAATATTCAGACCCATGTGTACTTTGCAAATCCTTATGTCATACTGTAGATGCTGCTATCACGCTTTACTTGGAGCTATTCCAAATGACTGCTCCATTATACGTATCCGGTTTGCTACTCAGAGATATCCAGATTGGTGTCAAAGCTTGCATCGACGTAACCCTTTACGACGAACTCTTTATCACCTCCATAATCGAGAAACATTTCCTTAGTCCTTTAGTTACTAAGGATAATTTTGACCGCTGTCCAGTGATCCACTCCTAGATCACTCTTGTACCCCCTTTGCCAGACACGTGGCAAGGCACACATTAGGTGTGGTACACAGCATGGCATACATTATAGAACCTATGGCTGAGGCATAGGGAATGACTTTCATTCTCTCTCTATCTTCTGCCGTGGTCGAGCTTTGAGTCTTACTCAACTTTACACCTTACAATACAGGCAAGAACTCCTTCTTTGACTGATCCATTTTGAACTCTTTCAAAATCTTGTCAAGGTATGTACTCGTTGAAAGTCTTATCAAGCGTCTTGATCTATCTCTATAGATCTTGATGCCCAATATATAAGCAGCTTCACCGAGGTCTTTCATTCAAGTATCCTTTTATGCCATCCAGAAATTCTATATCATTTCCAATCAACAATATGTCATCCACATATAATATTAGAAATGCTACAGAGCTCCCACTCACTTTCTTGTAAATACAGGCTTCACCGTAAGTCTGTACAAAACCATATGCTTTGATCACCTCATCAAAGCGTATATTCCAACTCCGAGATGCTTGCACCAGTCCATAGATGGATCGCTGGAGCTTGCACACTTTGTTAGCACCCTTAGGATCGACAAAACCTTCTGGTTGCATCATATACAACTCTTCTTTGAGAAAACCATTAAGGAATGCAGTTTTGACATCCATTTGCCAGATCATAAAATGCGGCAATTGCTAACATGATTCGGACAGACTTAAGCATCGCTACGGGTGAGAAAGTCTCATTGTAGTCAACCCCTTGAACTTGTCGAAAACCTTTCGCGACAAGTCAAGCTTTGTAGACAGTGATATTACCATCAGCATCCGTCTTCCTCTTAAAAATCCATTTATTCTCAATGGCTTGCCGATCATCGGGCAAGTCCACCAAAGTCCACACTTTGTTCTCATACATGGATCCTATCTCAGATTTCATGGCCTCAAGCCATTTGTCGGAATCCGGGCTTATCATAGCTTCTTCATAGCTCGTAGGTTCGCCGTTGTCTAACAACATAACTTCCAGAACAGGATTACCGTACCACTCTGGTGCGGAACGTACTCTGGTCGACCTACGAAGTTCAGTAGTAACTTGATCTGAAGTTTCATGATCTTTATCATTATCTTCCTCTCTTATTGGTGTAGGCATCACGGGAACGGTTTTCTCTGATGAGCTACTTTCCAATTCGAGAGAAGGTACAATTACCTCATCAAGTTCTACTTTCCTCCCACTCACTTCTTTCGAGAGAAACTCCTTCTCTAGAAAGGACCCATTCTTGGCAACAAAGACCTTGCCTTCGGATCTGTGGTAGAAGGTGTACCCAATTGTTTCTTTAGGGTATCCTATGAAGACGCACTTCTCCGCTTTGGGTTCAAGCTTATCAGGTTGAAGCTTTTTCACATAAGCATCACATCCCCAAACTTTAAGAAACGACAGCTTAGGTTTCTTGCCAAACCATAGTTCATACGGTGTCGTCTCAACGGATTTAGACGGTGCCCTATTTAACGTGAATGCAGCTGTCTCTAATGCATAACCCCAAAACGATAGTGGCAAATCGGTAAGAGACATCATAGAACGCACCATATCCAATAAAGTACGGTTACGACGTTCGGACACACCATTACGCTGTGGTGTTCCAGGTGGCGTGAGTTGTGAAACAATTCCACATTTTCTTAAATGAAGGCCAAACTCGTAACTCAAATATTCGCCTCCGCGATCAGATCGTAGAAACTTTATTTTATTGTTACGATGATTCTCTACTTCAGTCTGAAATTCTTTGAACTTTTCAAATGTTTCAGACTTGTGTTTCATCAAGTAGATATACCCATACCTACTCAAATCATCTGTGAAGGTTAGAAAATAACGATACCTGCCGCGTGCTTCAACATTCATCGGACCGCATACATCGGTATGTATTATTTCCAACAAATCAGTAGCTCGCTCCATTGTTCCGGAGAACGGAGTTTTAGTCATCTTGCCCATGAGGCATGGTTCACAAGTATCAAATGATTCATAATCAAGAGATTCCAAAAGTCCATCGGCATGGAGTTTCTTCATGCGCTTTACACCAATATGACCTAAACGGCAGTGCCACAAGTATGTTGCACTATCATTATCAACTTTGCATCTTTTGGCATCAATATTATGAATATGTGTATCACTACGATCGAGATTCAACAAGAATAAACCATTCACAAGGGTGCATGATCACGAGGGATATTATTCATATAAACAGAATAACCATTATTCTCTGACTTAAATGAATAACCGTCTTGCAATAAACAATATCCAGATATAATGTTTTATGCTCAACGCAAGCACCAAATAACCATTATTTAGGTTTAATACTAATCCCGAAGGTATTACGAGCGTGTCGATATTGATCATATCAATCTTGGAGACACTTCCAACACATATCGTCACCTCGCCCTCAGCTAGTCTTCGTTACTATGCAGCTCCTGCTTCAAGTTACTAATATTAGCAACTGAATCGGTATCAAATACCCAGACACTGCTACGAGCACTAGTGAGGTACATATCAATAACATGTATATCAAATATACCTTTGTTCACTTTGCCATCCTTCTTATCCGCCAAATACTTGGGGTAGTTCCGCTTCCAGTGACCAGTTCCTTTGCAGTAGAAGCACTCAGTTTCAGGCTTGGGTCCAACTTTGGGTTTCTTCGTGGGAGCGGCAGCTTGCTTGCCGTTCTTCTTGAAGTTCCCCTTCTTCCCCTTGCCCTTTTTCTTGAAACTAGTGGTCTTGTTAACCATCAACACTTGATGCTCCTTCTTGATTTCTACCTCCGCCGATTTCAGCATCGCGAAGAGCTCGGGAATTGTCTTCTCCATCCCTTGCATATTATAGTTCATCATGAAGCCTTTATAGCTTGGTGGCAGTGACTGAAGAACTCTGTCAATAATACTCTCAACTGGAAGATCAATTCCCAGCTGAGTCAAGTGGTTGTGGTATCCAGACATTCTGAGTATGTGTTCACTGACAGAACTGTTCTCCTGCATCTTACAGCTGAAGAACTTGTTGGAGACTTCATATCTCTCAACCCGGGCATTAACTTGAAATATTAATTTTAGCTCCTGGAACATCTCATATGCTCCATGGCGTTCAAAACACTTTTGTAGTCCCGGTTCTAAGCCGTAGAGCATGGCACACTGAACTATCGAGTAGTCATCAGATCGAGCCTGCCAGGCGTTCACAACGTCTGCAGCAGCTCCTGCAGCAGGTCCATCACCTAGCGGTGCATCAAGGACATAATCCTTCTGTGCAGCAATGAGGATAATCCTCAAGTTACGGACCCAGTCCGTGTAATTGCTACCATCATCTTTCAACTAAGCTTTCTCAAGGAACGTATCAAAAACAGGGGAGCTACAACGCGAGCTATTGATCTACAACATAATTTGCAAAGACTATCAGGACTAAGTTCATGATAAATTAAGTTCAATTAATCAAATTACTAATGAACTCCCACTTAAATTGTAACACCCCGATTTTTGGCCCTTTCTTTTTCTTTTGGATTTCTTCGAATTTTATTTGGAGTTCCTTTTTCCGTGGCTATGTGGTCTTGAAACCTGGGAAGATCTTCTCTCCTGCCACTTCCTAGTGGCTTGTCATTCTCAAATCTATCCCAAGGCCATGTCATTTCCATCTTAGCCCAACCCTAATATTTATTTCTTGGGAATATTCCTTTTTCTATTAAAGGAATAACCCTGTTTGCTTTAGGTTGTGAAACAACCTATATTTCTGCCATTCCTAAAATTCCCACAAAATTCTCATAAATCCTTTGGATCATATCTTCCACAAATATGCCACAACCCATCTTTGCCTAGATCAAAAATAATTCAGGAATATTCATTTCCTATTCTGTCCAGCAGGGCACTTTGTGAAGGAAGTGCTATTTATCTTTTCTTGATTGACCCCAAAATTTTTGGGAACTCTCTCCTATCCAAATTATGGCCTCATGCCAAAATTAGGCCTCATTTGCCTAGCAAATCTTCCTCAGCAAATTTCCAAAGTTTCTGTCCAGAGATAAGCTTTGTGAAGGAAGTACTAGCTAGGATTATCCAAATGAGCTGAAATTCTGGGAGATAATTTATATGATCAAATTATGACTCTCCACCAAATTTCATCTCCATCCAACAATCTATGTGAGCACACCTTCAAATCTTGGTTTCAGGTCACAATTTCAGTTTGTGAAGCAACTATATTTTATATTGCTTCAGAAGAAATGAAATTAATCCAGGACCTAAATATCCCTAAATAATGTGAGCATGCTAAAACTCACAGTATTTTGCCAAGCCATTTTCTCTGTAAAATTCCCCCAAGTTTCTGTCCAGTGTGGATCATTATGAAGGAAGTACCATTTTTACTCATCCAAATTGGATGAAATTTTATGGAACCTTCATATGCCCAAATGACCACACTCCAACAATTTTCAGCTCAATACAAGCATCCATGTGAGTGCTACTTCCTGATCAAGTTTCTGGACCAGTTTTTGTAGTTGCAAAGCAACTATGTTAAATTTTAGCCCAAATCCTTTCAAAACCCACAGGATGGTAGTACTTCCTACCCTAAGCCTCGGTGACATCCTGGTTATCTCTTAGCTCATCTCATTTGATCACTACTTCATGACTAAGTTGGCTACAGCAAAGTTCAGACGATCATTCCCATCAAACCACAGTCGATTTCTTCGATCCATCACCTCAAGTAGGACCCACTTAGGAGAGACAACACGCTAGACATCGTTTGATTGGCCTGAGTGCACCGCGTGTGCCTGTGCACGTGGTGACCACGCGGTCTGGCGTGCCGAAAGCGTGCTCTGGAACTTTGGGGCCCTCTGCCGCCGCCCAAACGCCGAGCTCCCGCCACCGCACCATGTCCTCTGCGTCGCCACCACTCTCCTGCATCCGCGTGTACTCTCTAGACCCCTCCCCCTCTCCTCTTTCCTCTCCGGCGAGCACGCCATCCCGGGATGCCCGCGGCCGTCGTCGCTTTGCCTTTGTCCGTTCCGTCCACGTAGCACCTTTGCACCGAATACACCTCCCCTAGCCCTCTCTTCCCCTCCGCGCGTGCGCGCGTGCACGCGGTCGTGCCAGAGAGCATCAACCGCGAGCGTCCGTCGTCATCCGGCCACGACATCGTCGCCCGGCTATATATAGCCATCCCCGCGGCTCCCCGGCCTCACCAAGCTTCCTCACCGCTCTCCTCTAGCCTCCCCAGCCTCTGCTCCGAGCTCGAGCAGCTCTCCACGGTCGCCAATGCCGCCATGGCCGCCGCCGAGCCCCTCCTAAATTCGAGCCGGACCGAGCCCCTCCCCTCCTCCTCTCCTCACCCGCGAGACCCTCTAGCCATGGCGGAGCCCCTCCGCTCTTCTCCTTCTCCTCTGGTGCCCCGTGGCTGCTAGCTCGCTGACACCCGAGCCACCGTCCGCCGCAGGCGATACCCTGCTCAAACTAGTGCACACCGGCGAACGAGAGGTGGTCAGTCACGTGCGGCTCGTCCCCCTGATCTCGTCCATCACCGGAGCGTCGCCGGAGGAGGCCCACAGCGCCGGCGGCCCTCGCCGGAATCCGCCTCTGCTCCGGTCGCGCGCGGGCGAGAGGAGGAAGACGGCGCCCTGCCCAGCTGGCCGGTGTGGGCCCCGCGGCCCCACTCGTCATCCACCGTACCCCGGGCCCGCGCGGTTAAGTGGAAGCGTATTCCACTGGAATACGTTGTCTGTTTTTGAAAACGTATTTTGCCTCTGTTCTGGAGCAAACTGCGCTTTCACTTTCTGAAAACGTATTCGGCGAAGTATCCCTTCTGTTTTAACCGCCGGCCGAAACCGTTAAATAGCGGACGTTCGTTCGTTAAGGCCAGAAATGAATAATTTTTATTATTTTTCTGCCTAACGAACGAACGGCCGTAACTCCGCAACCGTGACTCCGAATCAGGTGATTCCAAAGCCCACGATCTCAGTTCGTCGAGCCCGTTCTGATGGTACTATTTTCATGATGTTTTCACACTTTGAAAATGACCATTTTGCCCCTGCCCTTATTCAGCCCCCTCTGAAAGGGAATCTTTCCCGGCGATTTTTCCGCGAGTGTCTCCGCACTTCTTCCTGGTGGCTTCTTCATCCCCAGGCAAGCCACAACAACCACTTGCATGATGGCATTGCAGTAGCCATGGTTTCCACTTGAATATTTAAATGATTGTTTGCTCATTTAATTATTTTTGTGAATAATATATGCTTGTGAATCCATGCTCGTTCTTATGCCTTGTTCATTTGCATCTAGTAAGTCAAATGATTATTTGCTAGTATTATTATTATGTTAGTTCCCAGATTTATTTTTCGATGCTATTGATAATAATATGCTCATATGAATAGTTATCGATTTGATATGAAAATTTCTTGTGATATTCATGATCATCTTTATGCCATGCTCATTTGCATCCCGTAGACTCAATGATTTATCATTGTTGATACTATGTTAAATGGTTATGTTGCCCATCCATGGTTACACTGATATCATGCTCATCTGCATTGTTATTTCATTAAGTATTTTATTATGACTCAGCTCATCATCATTCAAGTTGAACCTGACATTAATCGAACTTGAACAAATATGTTAGCTGAGTCATGGTGCCACCGAATCGAGCTCACCAGTGCAACCACACTTGCCTGGATGGGGAGGCCCTAATGTGGTCTATTGTCATGCCTCTCGCCGGTGCCTCCAACTAGGGAAGGTTATGGGTGCGCGCTACCCTGATCAGGTAGGCTACCATAAGCCTTGAGTGCCCGAGTTGTGTGCGCACGGTTGTCCCCGTTTGGGACGAGTTTGTTTTGTTTGGCCACGACGGTGGCAGCCACAAAGGTGGCGGATGTCACGAGTTGACATCAGGGGCAACCCAGGACATAGCCCAAAGGGGAGTTTGTCGGGAGTGGCCGGGAGAGTGTCATGCAATAGACTGGTTTTGTCGGAACGTCGTTGGTCCACCCGAATGGGAGCACGAGGCCATGAGTTCCGTAGTGTGGGTAAAGTGTACTAACCTCTGCAGAGTGTATAATCTATCTATAGCCGCGTACTCGGTCATGGACACAGTTCGTAGTAGGTCACACTGTGGGTCAACAAAAATAATAACTTGAATAATAAACAACCCCGGTTTCATGAGAAAGAAGTTGGTTGATCTTTATGTGGTCATGCGATGATCACAGGTAGAGATCAAGCTCCGTGTGATCGTGTGATGATCACGATGGTAAGTTTGTGGTTACGAGGTAACCTCCGAGCAGAGTAAGTTGGTCCATGAGACCTTAAATGTCGACCCCGTGCATGCTAGTGCTAGTATCATCCTGTTCATATCATGAATTATAGGTACATTCCATGCTCATGTTGTTGCCATGCTCATGTTGTTCTAGTAGTATCGTGTTCATCTTTGATGATTAACCTGTAAATGCCATGCTGTTGTATGTCTTGATTGCTTTGGTTGCTGTGAGCTTGCGAGTACATTCAAAGTACTCACCTGGCGTGTCATGCCAGATTGCAGGTGATGCCGTGATTGCTTGTTTGTCGAGGACCCCGAGGTTGCGCTCTAGGATACGTCCCAGCCAGAGTCCCTGCGGAGTGGAGTTCATCACTGTCGTCGTTGTTCCGCTGCTAGAATTTATTCCGCTTCGAGATGTATCGCTGCTAGCATAGAGCTATCTGAGCAGGCGAAGTGTCGCCGTGCCCCTGTTACCTTCGTGCCTTCAGAACCTTTGTACCCGTGTTATTCGTAATAAAGAGTTGATTTGTTCTATGCCAAGCAGTGCCGTATTCCAGAAGACTTGATCACTGGGCTGGAATACGGGGTGTTCCGGTCTCTCTGAGCCGGGGTGCCACATCGATTGGTATCAGAGCAGGTCTGGCTGTAGGACGCCCTAGTCCGCGCGAGCGTTAGAAACCGGTAGTTCAGAGTCTGGCTTGCTTGTTGCATTTGGTTGTTGCATTTGTTTGCTGCATAGCATGCATATAGACTTATTATCTTGTCTCTAACGGTTGATCTTGTGAGTGTAGGTGGCATCGGTTTCGATCCATTACCCTCCCGCTTTGCATACTTACTCGTTGGTGTTTGGTGTCATCTCTGTCCCAGCGGAGTGATGCCGAGGTACCTAGTGATGTCGATCACTTGCAGGATTGATGCACAGGTATCGCACCAATATTTTCTCTTCAGCCACACCGATTGTTTCGGTGGTAGACCTGTTTCTACCTCGGATCTTGCCATCCAACCCGCCGCTTTGGCAACCCTTACTGGTCTTTGTTACCAGAAAAGGGCAATGCCAGCAAGCCCTGTTTTCCACCGCTATCCTACCCTGTCACCCATTCCCTAGACGAGTACGGTTTCCGTCCGTCCGCTTGATGATGATGTGGCCGTGACATCCGTGACACGCTACATGATAACCGAGTCCGTCCTCACCGCTAAGCCCGTCCAGATGCAACCGGTGCTGAGCCAGCAATTGGTGTAGCTCCGTTTACACCAACCCCTCCACACACTGATCCATTCTCGTGCACACCGCCACAGCATATTAGATCGTAGTACCGGAGTTCCCTCGAGAATTGTGTGCTTAAGTAGGCATGCATAGTGAGGTGAATAGCTGTAAAATGTGATGTTGCTTGTATGTAATCTTAATGCTGTGTGTGCTTTTGTTTTAGTCGTTTCTTTTGCTTCTTTCTTTGGGCCTTCGGTGTTACCTTATTTTCCCCTTATGAAAGTTGCTCATCAATCGACACCGGACTCAAAGAAACAGTGAGGAGTTCAAATATTTGGAAGCTCGGCTAAACATTATGGAATTCTCAGCCGACTGCATTATATTGAGAATATCTGGTTTGAATACAAATGATATTCTGGAATGACTATCAGCATCAAGTTTACATCAGTATGCAACCATCACAATCGTAATGAACCCGCTGGAAGACAATGTGTGTGCAAGACAACAATACCTTTCCGGTCAAAGGAATATCAAGGGTATACATATATATGGCATTCAGTCTGCATATCACAGAGAGAAACTTCTAGAGCAAGCAACCCAGTCTTCCTCCGCACGCTACCAGAGAAGCTTACGACGCAAGGTTCCGTAGTCTTCCTCGGTACGATATGTGGATAGCGTACAGTGCAAGATACTCAGTCTTCTTCGGTAAGCCACCGCAGAAAGCTTCCGGCATAAGGCACCGAATCTTCTCCAGTAAGCAACCAGGAGGAAAAGCTTCTGAGATACGGTACCCAGTTTTCTTCAGCACGCTATCCCGGCAAAAGTTTCAAGTGCAAGATATCCAGCCTTCCTCAGCACGCTACTCTCGATGGCTTCCAACACAAGCTATCCAGTCTTCGTCAGTACGGCACTACCAACCGTCATCATCATTGGTACAAGATATTACACAGTGAGTTGGTAGCATATGGCAGTGCAATCTCAAGAATCAGTCAGGACACAAGTCTGCCTCAGGAATCAAATGCTCAGTTACACATGCTTCCATATATATTGTGAACATGCTGCCAAGGTCATGCAAGTCACTCGTACGATGATGCAAGCATGGTGAGAATCCGACAACCACATGAGTTATGCAAGAGGAAGAAAGCCAGCATATACCTCAGTGTATTGCAATGACTGACAAGCTATGAAGTAAGACAATTTGGAACAACAATCTGGACAGTGGTTATCAAGGCCAGCTTCCTCACACCCGACAAAGTGATATCATTAACCTCTGTCATTGTCATGTATGATTGACCACAACAGTGAGCTCTATACAAGTAACTGTGAACCTGGTATATGATCCTGATGAACCCTTGCTTACCTTTTCCTGGTAACGGCACCACACCTGTGTTCTGAGCTATTTTCGGCCGTCCAGGGTGGATGCTGACTTTATATTTCTCTTTTCAACAACTGGCCGTGTTCTGAGCTGCTTTTTGGCCGTCTCGGGCAGCTGTTGAGTTTCTTTTTGTAGCAGTGACCCTATGCTCTGAGTTGTTCCTCGGCCGTCTCAGGGAACCGCTACATTCTTCTTATCAACACTGCCTCATGCTCTGAGCTGTTTTTCAGCCGTCATGAGCCATGGTTGAGTTATTTCAGTAATGTCCCAGATCTGAGTTGTAAAGACCGTTTTGGTGGCTGCTGAGTTATTTGCCGATTTCATGCAAAGGTTCGGATGATCATTGCCATACAGTTAGAGCTTGAGAGATGGTAAACTTGCCAGTTAAACATTGTTGCCCTGCCTGAGGATAAGAATGAGGTATGACTGCCGGAATATTGCAACTGACAGCACCTATGGTCACACAAAGAATTGAGGATATCAACGGCCAGGCTCGTTTCAGCAAAAGATTCAGAAAAAGAAAACAATAATGAAGGAACAAGACCGGTAATCTAGGTATGATAATTGTTGCGTGAACAACATGGTACGGGTACCCAAGACAGTCTGATTCCGTATTGATCACCATGAACACACCCAAGGGGTGTACTCTGTTTGTAAGGACCTCTTATCAAGGTGACAGCTGAATCGTCGGTACGGGTCTGAGCAAAAGAAGTCAGCAAGATTTAGAACTACCTACAAGCAGTCAGATTTCGCCAAGAGAACGATTATGATTCTCAGCAGTGTTTTTGAACCCGGAGGACATGCATCTACTCGAGTAACCCGATGCAAGGAATAAATGTTTCATGTCCATCAAGGAAATTTATGCGCAACTCCATTGAATATTGTTGGTGCTGGATATAAGAATCACACGTCAATGGGGAAAATCACTCCCGGACTTATGGAAAGATGATATATTTCAGTCATGATAATATCAGATAAGCCAGCAGACATAAAACAATTGAAGTCAGAGCAAGGATGAACATATGAAGGAAAACCTGTCAGAATGTGGGATACAGTGAAGCAAACCATCCCAGAGCAAGGCAGTCAGTCAGATGCCATTCAGTGGGAACAATTTATAAAGGAAAAGGATACCCGAATTGGAAACGGTCTCCTTAAGTCAGAATATTCATACTTGTTCCCGGAGCAACCAAATCTCGAGGACGAGATTTATCGTAAGGGGGGTAGGTTTGTAACACCCCGATTTTTGGCCCTTTCTTTTTCTTTTGGATTTCTTCGAATTTTATTTGGAGTTCCTTTTTCCGTGGCTATGTGGTCTTGAAACCTGGGAAGATCTTCTCTCCTGCCACTTCCTAGTGGCTTGTTATTCTCAAATCTATCCCAAGGCCATGTCATTTCCATCTTAGCCCAACCCTAATATTTATTTCTTGGGAATATTCCTTTTTCTATTAAAGGAACAACCCTGTTTGCTTTAGGTTGTGAAGCAACCTATATTTCCGCCATTCCTAAAATTCCCACAAAATTCTCATAAATCCTTTGGATCATATCTTCCACAAATATGCCACAACCCATCTTTGCCTAGATCAAAAATAATTCAGGAATATTCATTTCCTATTCTGTCCAGCAGGGCACTTTGTGAAGGAAGTGCTATTTATCTTTTCTTGATTGACCCCAAAATTTTTGGGCACTCTCTCCTATCCAGATTATGGCCTCATTCCAAAATTAAGCCTCATTTGCCTAGCAAATCTTCCTCAGCAAATTTCCAAAGTTTATGTCCAGAGATAAGCTTTGTGAAGGAAGTACTAGCTAGGATTACCCAAATGAGCTGAAATTTTGGGAGATCATTTATATGACCAAATAATGACTCTCCACCAAATTTCATCTCCATCCAACAACATATGTGAGAACACCTTCAAATCTTGGTTTCTGGTCACAATTTCAGTTTGTGAAGCAACTATATTTTATATTGCTTCAGAAATTATGAACTTAATCCAGGACCTAAATATCCCTAAATAATGTGAGAATGACAAAACTCACATTATTTTGCCAAGCCATTTTCTCTGGAAAATTCCCCCAAGTTTCTGTCCAATGTGGATCATTATGAAGGAAGTACCATTTTTACTTATCCAAATGGGATGAAATTTTTATGGAACCTTCATATGCCAAAATGACCACACTCCACCAATTTTCAGCTCAATCGAAGCATCCATGTGAGTGATACTTCCTGATCAAGTTTCTGGACCGGTTTTTGTAGTTGCAAAGCAACAATGTTAAATTTTAGCCCAAATCCTTTCAAAACCCACAGGATGGTAGTCCTTCCTACCCTAAGCCTCTGTGACATCCTGGTTATCTCTTAGCACATCTCATTTGATCACTACTTCATGACTAAGTTGGCTACAGCAAAGTTCAGACGATCATTCCCATCAAACCACAGTCGATTTCTTCGATCCATCACCTTAAGTAGGACCCACTTAGGAGAGACAACACGATAGACATCGTTTGATTGGCCAGAGTGCACTGCGTGTGCCTGTGCACGCGGTGACCACGCGGTCTGGCGCGCCGAAAGCGTGCTCTGGAACTTTGGGGCCCTCTGCCGCCGCCCAAACACCGAGCTCCTGCCACCGCACCATGTCCTCTGCGTCGCCACCACTCTCCTGCGTCCGCGTGTACTCTCTGGACCCCTCCCCCTCTCCTCTTTCCTCTCCGGCGAGCATGCCATCCCGGGATGCCCGCGGCCGTCGTCGCTTTGCCTTTGTCCGTTCCGTCCACGTAGCACCTTTGCACCGAATACACCTCCCCTAGCCCTCTCTTCCCCTTCGCGTGTGCGCGCGTGCACGCGGTCGTGCCAGAGAGCATCAACCGCGAGCGTCCGCCGTCGTCCGGCCACGGCATTGTCGCCCGGCTATATATAGCCATCCCCGCGGCTCCCCGACCTCACCAAGCTTCCTCACCGCTCTCCTCTAGCCTCCCCAGCCTCTCCTCCGAGCTCGAGCAGCTCTCCACGGTCGCCAACGCCGCCATGGCCGCCGCCGAGCCCCTCCTAAATTCGAGCCGGACCGAGCCCCTCCCCTCCTCCTCTCCTCTCCCGCGAGACCCTTTAGCCATGGCGGAGCCCCTCCGCTCTTCGCCTTCTCCTCTGGTGCCCCGTGGCTGCTAGCTCGCTGACGCCCGAGCCACCGTCCGCCGCAGGCGATGCCCTGCTCAAACCAGTGCACACCGGCGAACGAGAGGTGGTCAGTCGTGTGCGGCTCGTCCCCCTGATCTCGTCCATCACTGGAGCGTCGCCGGAGGAGGCCAACAGCGCCGGCGGCCGTCGCCGGAATCGGCCTCTGCTCCGGTCGCGCGCGGGCGAGAGGAGGAAGACGGCGCCCTGCCCAGCTGGCCGGTGTGGGCCCCACGGCCCCACTCATCATCCACCGTACCCCGGGCCCGCGCGGTTAAGTGGAAGCGTATTCCACTGGAATACGTTTTCTGTTTTGAAAACGTATTTCGCCTCTGTTCTGGAGCAAAGTGCGCTTCACTTTCTGAAAACGTATTCGGCGAAGTACGCCTTCTGTTTTAACCGCCGGCCGAAATCGTTAAATAGCGGACGTTCGTCCGTTAAGGCCAGAAATGAATAATTTTTATTATTTTTCCGCCTAACGAACGAACGGCCGTAACTCCGCAACCGTGACTCCGAATCAGGTGATTCCAAAGCCCACGATCTCAGTTCGTCGAGCCCGTTCCGATGGTACTATTTTCATGATGTTGTCACACTCTGAAAATGACCATTTTGCCCCTGCCCTTATTCAGCCCCCTTTGAAAGGGAATCTTTGCCGGCGATTTTTCCGCGAGTGTCTCCGCACTTCTTCCTGGTGGTTTCTTCATCCCCAGGCAAGCCACAATAGCCACTTGCATGATGGCATTGCAGTAGCCATGGTTTCCACTTGAATACTTAAATGATTGTTTGCTCATTTAATTATTTTTGTGAATAATATAAGCTTGTGAATCCATGCTCGTTCTTATGCCTTGTTCATTTGCATCTAGTAAGTCAAATGATTATTTGCTAGTATTATTATTATGTTAGTTCCCAGATTTATTTTCCGATGCTATTGATAATAATATGCTCATATGAATAGTTATCGATTTGATATGAAAATTTCTTGTGATATTCATGATCATCTTTATGCCATGCTCATTTGCATCCCGTAGACTCAATGATTTATCATTGTTGATACTATGTTAAATGGTTATGTTGCCCATCCATGGTTACACTGATATCATGCTCATCTGCATTGTTATTTCATTAAGTATTTTATTATGACTCAGCTCATCATCATTCAAGTTGAACCTGACATTAATCGAACTTGAACAAATCTGTTGGCTGAGTCATGGTGCCACCGAATCGAGCTCACCAGTGCAACCACACTTGCCTGGATGGGGAGGCCCTAATGCGGTCTATTGTCATGCCTCTCGCCGGTGCCTCCAACTAGGGAAGGTTATGGGTGCGCGCTACCCTGATCAGCTAGGCTACCATAAGCCTTGAGTGCCCGAGTTGTGTGTGCACGGTTGTCCCCGTTTGGGACGAGTTTGTTTTGTTTGGCCACGACGGTGGCAGCCACAAAGGTGGCGGATGTCACGAGTTGACATTAGGGGCAACCCAGGACATAGCCCAAAGGGGAGTTTGTCGGGAGTGGCCGGGAGAGTGTCATGCAATAGACTGGTTTTGTCGGAACGTCGTTGGTCCACCCGAATGGGAGCACGAGGCCATGAGTTCCGTAGTGTGGGTAAAGTGTACTAACCTCTACAGAGTGTATAATCTATCGATAGCCGCGTCCTCGGTCATGGACACAGTTCGTAGTAGGTCACACTATGGGTCAACAGAAATAATAACTTGAATAATAAACAACCCCGGTTTCATGAGAAAGAAGTTGGTTGATCTTTATGTGGTCATGCGATGATCACAGGTAGAGATCAAGCTCCGTGTGATCGTGTGATGATCACGATGGTAAGTTTGTGGTTACGAGGTAACCTCCGAGCAGAGTAAGTTGGTCCATGAGACCTTAAATGTCGACCCCGTGCATGCTAGTGCTAGTATCATCCTGTTCATATCATGAATTATAGGTACATTCCATGCTCATGTTGTTGCCATGCTCATGTTGTTCTAGTAGTATCGTGTTCATCTTTGATGATTAACCTGTAAATGCCATGCTGTTGTATGTCTTGATTGCTTTGGTTGCTGTGAGCTTGCGAGTACATTCAAAGTACTCACCTGGCGTGTCATGCCAGATTGCAGGTGATGCCGTGATTGCTTGTTTGTCGAGGACCCCGAGGTTGCGCTCTAGGATACGTCAGAGCCAGAGTCCCTGCGGAGTGGAGTTCATCACTGTCGTCGTTGTTCCACTGCTAGAATTTATTCCGCTTCGAGATGTCTCGCTGCTAGCATAGAGCTATCTGAGCAGGCGTAGTGTCGCCGTGCCCCTGTAACCTTCGTGCCTTCAGAACCTTTGTACCCGTGTTATTCGTAATAAAGAGTTGATTTGTTCTATGCCAAGCAGTGCCGTGTTCCAGAAGACTTGATCTCTGGGCTGGAATACGGGGTGTTCCTGTCTCTCTGAGCCGGGGTGCCACAGCGATTGGTATCAGAGCAGGTCTGGCTGTAGGACGCCCTAGTCCGCACGAGCGTTAGAAACCGGTAGTTCAGAGTCTGGCTTGCTTGTTGCATTTGGTTGTTGCATTTGTTTGCTGCATAGCATGCATATAGACTTATTATCTTGTCTCTAACGGTTGATCTTGTGAGTGTAGGTGGCATCGGTTTCGATCCATTACCCTCCCGCTTTGCATACTTGCTCGTTGGTGTTTGGTGTCATCTCTGTCCCAGCGGAGTGATGCCGAGGTACCTAGTGATGTCGATCACTTGCAGGATTGATGCACAGGTATCGCACCAATATTTTCTCTTCAGCCACACCTATTGTTTCGGTGGTAGACCTGTTTCTACCTCGGATCTTGCCATCCAACCCGCCGCTTTGGCAACCCTTACTGGTCTTTGTTACCAGAAAAGGGCAATGCTAGCAAGCCCTGTTTTCCACCGCTATCCTACCCTGTCACCCATTCCCTGGACGAGTACGGTTTCCGTCCGTCCGCTTGATGATGATGTGGCCGTGACATCCATGACACGTTACATGATCACCGAGTCCGTCCTCACCGCTAAGCCCGTCCAGATGCAACCGGTGCTGAGCCAGCAATTGGTGTAGCTCCGTTTACACCAACCCCTCCACACGCTGATCCATTCTCGTGCACACCGCCACAGCATATTAGATCGTAGTACCGGAGTTCCCTCGAGAATTGTGTGCTTAAGTAGGCATGCATAGTGAGGTGAATAGCTGTAAAATGTGATGTTGCTTGTATGTAATCTTAATGATGTGTGTGCTTTTGTTTTAGTCGTTTCTTTTGCTTCTTTCTTTGGGCCTTCGGTGTTACCTTATTTTCCCCTTATGAAAGTTGCTCATCAACCGACACCGGAGTCGAAGAAACAGTGAGGAGTTCAAATATTTGGAAGCTCAGCTAAACATTATTGAATTCTCAGCCGACTGCATTATATTGAGAATATCTGGTTTGAATACAAATGATATTCTGGAATGACTATCAGCATGAAGTTTACATCAGTATGCAACCATCACAATCGTAATGAACCCGCTGGAAGACAATGTGTGTGCAAGACAACAATACTTTTCCGGTCAAAGGAATATCAAGGGTATACATATATATGGCATTCAGTCTGCATATCACAGAGAGAAACTTCTAGAGCAAGCAACCCAGTCTTCCTCCGCACGCTACCAGAGAAGCTTACGACGCAAGGTTCTGTAGTCTTCCTCGGCCGTGGCGGCAGCAGCCTCCAGCTGCCGCACCTCCTTCGGAGCCCTTTCGAGCTCGGCCTTGAGCGTCTCCAGCTCCGCTGTCACCACAGTTCTGCCTTAGTTGTTTTTTTAACATACATTATACCTCTTCATCCAGAATACAAGGCCAGTTTAAACTTGCTTACCTTGAGATCGCTCAAGTTTCCGGTTCATCTCCGCCATCTCTTCGGAGACGGAGTCCGGAACCGAGGTCGAAACCTGGAATAATGCAGATCCTTATCACAAAGGGAATAGTTCAAACCACTAATAGGCTCCAGGACGGCTGCCTCGAGCAGCGTCCTGGGGGCTACTCAACGGGCTCCTACTTAATCAAGCGACCCCGATGCCGGTTTCTTAAAACCGACTTCGGGCTCGAGGGCTACTCACTCACTAAGCCGTTTAGCAGGCTGTACTTTGATGTCCTCGGACAAAATTCATAAAACAAACAGCTTAAATAAACAAATTGATTGCGCAGAAGGCGTACCTCGAAACCTGCTATGAGGTTCTTGAAAACCTCGTGCAGTCCGGCCCCTACGGACCGGTAGCCTTCCAGCGCCGTGCCTATCAAGGCACGGTGCTCCTCCTTGATGGAAGAGCCCTTTAGGGCCTCCTCCACCTCCTCGGTCCACCCCGTGCCATTCCGTCCTTGGGCAGTAGGCTGGGGTGAAGGGATGACCTCGGGTGTATCCACCCGAGCAGCCTCCGCCTGGTGTGGCGGAGCCGAGGTAGACGTCGGCTGGGCCAATGACTGGCCCAGCCCTTCTTCGATGACCTCGGGGCGCTCCGTCCCCGGGTCTTGTTGGGCCGAGGTGTTAACCTCGGCCATGGTCGCCACCTCGTTGGCCCCCGTCAAGTCGACATCGGGGATCAGGGTGGATGTCGCCTCCCCTAGCCCATCATGCTTCGGGGGAGAAGCGGTGGGCTCTGGAGTCCCGCTGGCGGATGACAGCCCGCTTGAAGAAGCGCTGGGGATTACCCTCGGTGGACTGCATGTGAAAGATTACTTCTGTAAAGATTTCCCTTGCTGAAAAAATGACTTAGGGAAGGAGGACAAGGACAAGGACTTACCCTCGGGGTGTTGGTTTCTTCCTCCCCATGGTGAGGAGGCCTTCCTCTGAGTCACCGGAGAGCTCGGCCCTCTCCGATGACTTGTTGGCGGCCTTGGATGAGGCTCGCCTCGGCCTCTTTGGGCCCTTCGGTGGCATATACACGTCGGTGTCTTCCAACGCCGACCTCTTCCCCTTCGGAGGGGGAACCTCCTCCTCCTCACCCTCCTCGGCGCCGCCGTCTTGAGCGGCAGAGGTATGGGTCTCTTCTGACCGGGTGACCGAAGTCCCCCGGGTCCGAGCACTTGACCTCCCCGTCTGGGACTTCGTCCCTTTGGAGGCCACCACATGCGGCTCCTTGGTCAGAAGCGCTAAGAGCAGGGGAGTTGGGGGCTGCTCTGGTAGTGGGGCCGGGCATCGTACCCCTTGTACCCAGGCCAGCCACTTCTGCAAAAATGTCAAAACACGGCGGTTCGAGTAAAAACTTTATTCCTCGGCGCAATGAGCAAAAAACAAAGATTGAAGGGCGAATCCACTCACCGGGGGGGGGGGCCTCATAGCCGTGCTCGAGGCCGCGGTCCTCCCCCGCCTTGGGTATTTTGTCCTTGGCCAGCTTCATGAGCTTCGACCACATGGCGGCCAAGGTGGAGCGGAAGAAGGTGTTGATGGTGTCCATGTCCTTGGGCTTTTGTGCCCACATCGGGGTAGCCCGAAGTTGGAGAGGGAGTATACAGCGGTTGAGCATGACATTTATGACGTCGGCCAGCTCAACCTTCCCTGTTGTGGACCACCACAAGATCCTGTCGATCAGGGTCTCCACCTCTTCTGGCTTCCCCCAAGCAACGCCCTTCTCCTTCCAGGACTTGAGTTTCTTAGGAGGCCCGGCCGAGAAGGCCGGGACTTCGGTTTGACCAGGGGCAAGTGGCTCGGTGATGTAGAACCACTCTCTTTGCCATTCCTTCACCGTTTCGATGAAGGTGCCCTTGAACCAGGTGGCCCCCTGGTTCTTGCTGATCATGGCCCCTCTGCACTCCGTGAGATCCGAGCCACTTGACTTCGGTTTGATCCCGAAGAGCTTCAGCCACAAGTCGAAGTGCGGCTCACAGCAGAGGAAGGCCTCGCAGACTGTGATGAAGGCGGCGAGGTGGAGAACGGAATTAGGGGCCAGGTGGTGGAAATCTAACCCGTAATAGAACATTACCCCGCGCACGAAGGGGTGCAGCGGGAACCCCAGGCCTCGGATGAGGTGGGGGACGAAGACCACCCGCTCCCCGGCATTGGGAGCGGGCACCAGCTGGCCGGCTGCTGGAGCGCGGGCGGCAATGGTGGGGGTCAGATACCCCGCCTCGCGCAGCTCGGCGATGGTCGCAGCTGTCATGATGGAGCCGCCCCAGTGTCCCTTGAGGGTGTCGGCCATGGCTGGTTGAGGAGTTGGGCTCGCAAAAGGGAAAGGCGCACTGGTTGGATCTAGGCGTTGGAGCTAGACGAAGCAACAGTGGGGAAAGGATGGGAGCGTGGGCTATCACGCTATTCTCCCCTTTGCTCTTATAGGCCTATGAAAGGCCAAGAGTCCCCCCCGCTGCACCGATAAATTCACGCTTGCTATCAAAAATACCGTTGAAACATATGGGGGGAAACAAAATCTTAATGATATCCCTAAGGAAGCGGGCACGATCTCTGCCTTGAAGGGACGTGCCAGTAAACAGGCTGCCTCGAACCACGATTTGAGGGCGGGGCAATAACTACTCGACCTGTCGTGGGGCGAGCCTCGCCGATAAAGTTGTCAGGCAGGATTGGATTGTTCATACCTGCATGACCAACCTTCGAGGCTAAGATACCTACCCACCTCGGGCAGGGTACAAGCTCGGTTGGACCACGGATGTTGATGCTCCATTAAGAGAATCTGAAATGCAAAGTGGAACTCGTTTGTCAAGCTGAGGACTCCGGATCCGAAGTGATGTTTGTTGAAAGTTGTCCTCGGCGTAGAAGACCAGTTCGGGGGCTACTGACGGTGTCCTGGATTAGGGGGTGTTAACCTAACCGGCCCGTCTCCTCGGTTGGGTCGATATGCCTCTGTGCATGATCAAGATGGACTCCGGAAGCCACACATGGGAGACGTGATCGGGGCTGTCTCTACCGAAGACTTGTAGTACACTTCAAGATTTGTCCAGCCGCCTTACTCCTAGATACCGACCTTGTAACCCTAGATACCCTCCGTGGCGTGTATATAAGCTATAGGGTTTAGCCCGTAGAAGGGGGAAAACGCAATACTGCTCACCTAGCCCTAGAAGTTAAACTCATATTACGATCTCAAGGTAGATCAACTCTGTACTTGTTACATCTCCATCAATATAAACAGAAGCAGGACGTAGGGTTTTACCTCCATTAAGAGGGCCCGAACCTGGGTAAACATTGTCTCCATCGTCTCTGTTACCACCGATCCGAGATCCGCAGCTCGGGACCCCCTACCCCGAGGTCTGCCGGTTTTTACACCGACAACTGCATTAACAAACTATGGAGTACAACTCTGATACTTTAGATAAAATCTGAGTCATACACACATAAAAGGGGCGCTGTTCAAACAAAGTAGTAGTAAAATAATACGGTAGAGCAGCTTGTATACCATAACTGCTTCGTAAGAGGAAGCTATATGTTTGGGCTGATCTTAGACACTGAACTAAAGCAACAGAAGTCTTCTAGGCATTCAGTTGTGCCAAAAAAACAAAGAGGAAGTTACACAAGAGACATGTTCAATTTTGAAATTTCTTGGCAGCTAAATTGGCTGCTAACTTGTTTTTCCCTACCCGTTTTATAACTTGGATGCTGATCTTATTATCTGCTATGCTTCAGGTCACAAATATCCGAGTCAAGAAAGGTTTGACTAAAGTCTCCTACAGCATCAGTCCATAGTCTTTCCTACCATCTCTAACACCTAGAATTAGGAGTGAAAGGATAATTGTGCATCCGCACCAGGATCAGCCGGGCTCATATCGTGCGCACCTAACAATAATACTAAGGAATGAAATCGGGTTTCGCGCACTAATACCAAGATCAAGATGTGAAAGGTAAAACGAGAAAATAAACTGCGGTGGAATTCTTATAGATGTGTACCTGAATTGGAAGCACGAGCTAGCCGAGAAAGCCAATCACCAAGCAGAAACAAAACGACTGGAGCAGAATGTTACCTGTTCAAAATAAGAGAGTAGTTTTAGATCGCGGAGTATAAACACAAACAGGTTGTGAGCAGCAATACCATTAGGATCTCTTGGTCTCTTGGATGTAGCCACATAAAATACCCCCAATCGCCACCTCACTCATCTCCTCTTTGCTTGCAGGAAACTTCGAGTTGGGATATCCACGTGTCTGATCAATCACTCATTTAATCCCAAATGGGAGTTTGTAACATTGGCTACTTAGTTGACCTTATCCAGTCAATCGACCCCTCCCCCCTTTATCCCCATTCCCTCCATGCTACCCTTCTCTTATGTCTCCTTATCCTTTTTACTCACCGACCCCTTCTCCCTCCTACTCCGCTCCTCCTCCAACCGTGTCATGTTGTAAAACCACGCACCAAATTTTGTTTAGTATATTATTTTTACCCCGAAAGACTTGGCGGTCCACAGACATCATCGAGTGAACTTGCACATACAGCTAACAATATACATCCTTACTTCATAAATACACAAAACATTGATATGAATGTTCCACCCTTAACATGCAACATTCACTGCATAAGCTTTCCACTAATTTTCGATAAAAAAAACTTACACTAATCAGGTCAGAGATTGGAAAATTAAGATTTAGGCAGAGACAAAGCTTCTATTACCAGGTGAGTTGGTTGAAGGCTTGTTGTTCCTTCAAAATCTGTTGACGTATCTACTGGACGAACATGATATGTCACAATTTTCTCGCCTGGATGAGATGGTGCAAGTGCACTTACCAGAGAGACATTTTAGGCACAGAGATGGGAATATCCTTCCGGAATCCATGGGCGAGCGGTACGTACCTCGTTCCCTCGCCGAAGATCTAGATGGGGAGGTGTCGATCTTGGTTCCTCCGGCCCCCATGCCCTCACCGCCCAGCTCCTCCTCGTTCTGCCTGCTGCCTACCTGTCTCCTCCGCATCTCTCGATGCAGCTTGCCCTCTCTCCTTCCTCCACCTCTGCCCACCGCTTCCTCTGCCTCACCATCCCCTCTTCTTCCTCCGCCTCCTGGCCTCGACCTTCTCTGCATCGCTGCGGCCGCTGCTAGTCCACGCACCTCTGCGAGACACCGGTCCCCAACGACCACCTCTACGGAGGCGCCTTAGTCGCTGCTCACCTCACTGCTGCTGCCATGGATCTGGAGTTTGGGGGAGAGGGGCGCCGCTGGTTCCGATCTACCTTGCCTGATCCCGGCCGCCGAGGCAAGACACCATCGACCCAGCGCCGGTGGCGTGCTCGCAGCCGGTTCCCCTCCTCCACATGGGAGAGAAACGAGAGAGAGAGGGGGAGGTCGCGTGCTGGGCTACCTTCGTGGTGAAGATAAGGAAAGAATTTACTGTGGGGAGGTATTATCTGGGGTAGTACCAGCGACAGTAATTTTTTTGATGCGGCACACCCGAGTGGGCTACCCTTCTGCGTAGCTTATTGTTGTGGATTCGTGTGAACGCTATGAATATGTGGTGGAACTGAACGGGCAAACAATTTTCAGGAAATAATGATACTACATAATTCCAATTTTTGGGAATTGCTTTCATTTTCACAGGAAAAGTATCTGGTGATAGTACTCCCTACATAATGATACTAAAGTAGTGATCTAAATAATCTTATATTAGTTTAGTCTACAGAGGGAGTACTTTTTACGTGAACTACATACCGTGGCATTAGACCATTTACAGCCGGACACCCCAAACCGTCCCCAAATGGCCCGGCGGACGCCCCGGTCATTGACCAGTCGAAAAAAACTGACCCAGCCGGGCACCTTAAACCGGCCTAAAACGCCCGGGCTGTCCGGCGCCCCTCATATCCAGCCCTAATGTAGGACGGCCCGGGCGCGTCCACCATGTCGGCTTAGCCCACCCGTGCCCCACAAATATCTCCATCCGGAAAACCCTAGACAACAGTCAATCTGCACTTCATTTCACGCCCCTCTCCGTCCACTCCACTTCCAATCCCCTCCGATCTGAATCGATGGCCGGTGACGAAAGCAGCGCTGGCTCCGATGGAGAATCCAATGACTGGGCGAGCCTGCTACGCGAAGCAAAGCCCGACGATGTGGAGGAGGTCGCCCTCCGCATCGCGTTGAGGCGGTCGCGGCTCGACCAAGGCGGCACCGGTAGCGGCGGCTCATCTTCCTTAGCGCCCGTCGCCTGTCGACGTAGCGCCGGCGATGTCGCCGACCCGTCCCGTCCGTCGCACAGCTCCGGTTGCTCCGCTCCCAACGTCCTTCGGGTACGCAGCCCACCACCACCAATGTTGGTTCCCTTTGCTCCGGAAGTGGTACCCGGGAACCGCTGGGTCCTCGTGCCCGCGCCGGCATAGGCGCACACGAGGACGCCCGAGTCTAAGGCACGAGCAGCCCGCCATGAGCGGCAGCGGGCGAGGGAGAGGGCGGCGGCGGGGGAGGCGCTGACCACGCGCCGGACACGCCCGAGCGCGCCGGTCGATCCCGAGGCCGCCCTCCTCGCGTCGGTCCTCCGCCGCTCTCTCACGATGGTGGATACGGATGCGCGGCGCCTCCGCCGCAAGAATGCCAAGGCGCTCTGACTCGCCATCGAGTTGTCGGAGCACGACGCAAACAACGAGGCGGCGGCCAAGGCGAAGCGAAGGAGCAAGACCGCCTGATCCGGAGGCTCTCGGGGCAAGCGTGCTCCGAGGACTCCGACCTGACGGACGGATCCACCTCCAGCTCCGACGACGACGCACCGCCGCACACCGACGCCTACATAGAGGAGGGGCACAGCCGCGCCGACGACTAGAAGGGGAAGAGGTGATGGAAATATGCCCTAGAGGCAATAAAAAAGTTGTTATTATTTTATATTTCCTTGTTCATGATAAAGGTTTATTATTCATGCTAGAATTGTATTGACCGGAAACTTAAATACATGTGTGAATACATAAACAAATACCGTGTCCCTAGTGAGCCTCTACTAGACTAGCTCGTTGATCAAAGATGGTTAAGGTTTCCTAACCATAGACATGAGTTGTCATTTGATAACGGGATCACATCATTAGGAGAATGATGTGATGGACAAGACCCATCCGTTAGCTTAGCATATGATCGTTCTGTTTATTGCTACTGCTTTCTTGAATGTCAAATACATGTTCCTCAGACCATGAGATCATGCAACTCCCGGATACCGGAGGAATACCTTGTGTGCTATCAAACGACACAACGTAACTGGGTGATCATAAAGATGCTCTACAGGTATCTCCGAAGCTGTCTGTTGAGTTGGCATGGATCGAGACTGGGACTTGTCACTCCGTGTTTCGGAGAGGTATCTCTGGGCCCTCTCGGTAATGCACATCATAAGAAGCTTGCAAGCAAAGTGACTAAGGAGTTAGTTACGGGATGATGTATTACAGAACGAGTAAAGAGACTTGCCGGTAACGAGATTGAACTAGGTATGGAGATACCGACGATCGAATCTCGGGCAAGTAACATACCGATGGACAAAGGGAATTACGTATGTTGTCATTGCGGTTCGACCGATAAGATCTTCGTGGAATATGTAGGAACCAATATGAGCATCCAGGTTCCGCTATTGGTTATTGACCGGAGAGGTGTCTCAATCATGTCTACATCATTCCCGAACCCGTAGGGTCCGCACGCTTAACGTTCGTTAACGATATAGTGTTATATGAGTTATGTGAATTGGTAACCGAATATTGTTCGGAGTCCCGGATGAGATCCCAGACGTCACGAGGAGTCTCGGAATGGTCGAGAGGTAAAGATTTATATATGGGAAGTCATATTTTGGGTTCCGGAAAAAGGTGCAGTTTTTTCGGTATTGTACCAGGAAGCTTCTAGAAGGTTCCGGAGGATTCCGGAGGGGTCCGGAAGTCCACAAGTGGGTCCACCACGTCCCAAGGGCTGGCATGGGCTAAGAGGAGGCGCCCTGGCCTTATTGGGCCAGGCGCACCAAGTCCTCAAAAGCCCACGCAGCTAGGGAAGGAAAAAGGGAGAGTCCTAGTAGGAATAGGATTGGACTTTGGAGTCCAAGTCCACGTGTGTACTATTCACGGTTACTCTTCACGTGGCACTATTCCTTCTACTCCAAGCCCCTACACATATATAAATAGAGGAGAGGGGGCGCCCCAAAGAGACACAACATTGTCTTAGCCGTGTGCGGCGCCCCCCTCCACAGTTCCGTCCCTCGGTCATATTTTCGCAGTGCTTGGGCGAAGCCCTGCGGAGATAGCATCACCATCACCGTCACCACGCCGTCGTGCTGCCGGAACTCATCCACTACCTCGCCGTCTTGCTGGATCAAGAAGTTGAGGACGTCACCAAGCTAAACGTGTGCTGAACGCGGAGGTGCCGTACGTTTGATACTCGGTCGGTTGGATCGTGAAGTTGTTCGACGACATCAACCGCGTTGTTCTAACGGTTCCGCTTACGGTCTACGAGGGTACGTAGACACACTCCCCCTCTCGTAGCTATGCATCTCCATGGATAGATCTTGCGTGCGCGTAGAATTTTTTTTGTTTTCCATGCAACGTTCCCCAACAGTGGCATCATGAGCCAGGTCTATGCGTAGATGATATGCACGAGTAGAACACAAAGAGTTGTGGGCGGTGATCGTCATACTGCTTACCACCAACGTCTTATTTTGATTCGGCGGTATTGTAAGATGAAGCGGCCCAGACCAACCTTACATGTCCACGTACATGAGACCGGTTCCACCGACAGACATGCAACTTGTTTTGCATAAAGGTGGGTTGCGGGTGTCTGTTTCTCCTACTTTAGTTGAATCGAATTTGACTGCGGCCGGTCCTTGTTGAAGGTTAAAAAAGCAAACTTGATAAATCACCATTGTGGTTTTGTGCCGTAGGCAGGAACGGTTCTTGCTAGAAGCCCGTAGCAGTCACGTAAAACTTGGAACAACAAAGTAGAGGACGTCTAACTTGTTTTTGCAGGGTATGCTGTGATGTGATATGGTCAAGACATGATGTGATATACGATATTGTATGAGATGATCATGTTTTGTAATTTATCGGCAACCGGCAGGAGCCTTATGGTTGTCTCTTTATTGTATGAAATGCAAGCGCCATGTAATTGCTTTACTTTATCGCTATGCGTTAGCAATAGTTGTAGAAGCCATAGTTGGCGAGACGACCACGACGCAACGATGGAGATCAAGGTGTCGAGCCGGTGACGATGGAGATCATGACGATGCTTTGGAGATGGAGATCAAAAGCACAAGATGATGGCCATATCATGTCACATATTTTGATTGCATGTGATGTTTATCCTTTATGCATCTTATTTTGCTTAGAAAGGCGGTAGCATTATAAGATGATCCCTTCACTAAATTTCAAGATAAAAGTGTTCTCCCCGAGTATGCACCGTTGCTAAAGTTCGTCGTTTCGAAGCACCTCGTGATGATCGGGTGTGATAGATTCTATGTTCACATACAATGGGTGTAAGCCAGTTTTACACAAGCAGAATACTTGGGTTAAACTTGACGAGCCTAGCATGTACAGACATGGTCTCGGAACACTGGAGACCAAAAGGTCAAACATGAGTCATATAGTAGATATGATCAACATGGAGATGTTCACCATTGATGACTATCCCATCTCACGTGATGATCGGATATGGGCTAGTTGATTTGGATCATGTATCACTTAGTTAACTTGAGGGATGTTAATTTAAGTGGGAGTTCATTAGTAATTTGATTAATTGAACTTAATTTTTCATGAACTTAGTCTTGATGGTTTCTTTGCATATCTATGTTGTAGATTAATGGCCCGTGCTACTGTTCCGTTGAATTTTAATGCGTTCCTAGAGAAAGCTAAGTTGAAAGATGATGGTAGCAACTACACGGATTGGGTCTGTAACTTGAGGATTATCCTCATTGCCGCACAGAAGAATTATGTCCTTGATGCACCGCTAGGTGATGGACCTGCTGCAGGAGCTGCTGCAGACGTTGTGAACGCCTGGCAGGCTCGATCTGATGACTACTCAATAGTTCAGTGTGCCATGCTCTACGGCTTAGAACCGGGACTGCAAAAGCGTTTTGAACGCCAAGGAGCATATGAGATGTTCCAAGAGCTGAAATTGATATTTCAAGCTAATGCCCGGGTTGAGAGATATGAAGTCTCCAACAAGTTCTTTAGCTGTAAGATGGAGGAGAACAGTTCTGTCAGTGAACACATACTCAGAATGTCTGGGTACCACAACCACTTGACTCAGCTGGGAATTGATCTTCCAGTTGATAGTGTTATTGACAGAGTTCTTCAGTCACTGCCACCAAGCTATAAAGGCTTCGTGATGAACTATAATATGCAAGGGATGGAGAAGACAATTTCCGAGCTCTTCGCGATGCTGAAATCAGCGGAGGTAGAAATCAAGAAGGAGCATCAAGTGTTGATGGTTAACAAAACCACTAGTTTCAAGAAAAAGGGCAAGGGAAAGAAGGGGAACTTCAAGAAGAACGGCAAGCAAGTTGCCGCTCCCACGAAGAAACCCAAAGCTGGACCCAGGCCTGAAACAGAGTGCTTCTACTGCAAAGGGACTGGTCACTGGAAGCGGAACTGCCCCAAGTATTTGGCGGATAAGAAGGATGGCAAAGTGAGCAAATGTATATTTGATATACATGTTATTGATGTGTTCCTCACTAATGCTCGCAGTAGCACCTGGGTATTTGATACTGGTTCGGTTGCTCATATTTGTAACTCGAAACAGGAGCTACGGAATAAGCGAAGATTGGCTAAGGACGAGGTGACGATGCGCGTCGGGAATGGTTCCAAGGTTGATGTGATCGCCGTCGGCACGCTACCTCTACATCTACTTTCGGGATTAGTTTTAGACCTCAATAATTGTTATTTGGTGCCAGCGTTGAGCATGAACATTATATCTGGATCTTGTTTATTGCGAGACGGTTATTCATTTAAGTTAGAGAATAATGGTTGTTCTATTTATATGAGTAACATCTTTTATGGTCACGCACCTTTTGTGAATGGTCTATTCTTGTTGAATCTCGATCGTAGTGATACACATATTCATAATATTGATGCCAAAAGATGCAAAGTTGATAATGATAGTGCAACATACTTGTGGCACTGCCGTTTAGGTCATATTGGTGTAAAGCGCATGAAGAAACTCCATGCCGATGGACTTTTGGAATCTCTTGATTATGAATCATTTGATACTTGTGAACCATGCCTCATGGGCAAGATGACTAAAACTCCGTTCTCCGGAACAATGGAGCGAGCTACTGATTTGTTGGAAATAATACATACCGATGTATGCGGTCCGATGAATGTTGAAGCACGCGGCAGGTATCGTTATTTTCTAACCTTCACAGATGATTTGAGTAGGTATGGGTATATCTACTTGATGAAACACAAGTCTGAAACATTTGAAAAGTTCAAAGAATTTCAGACTGAAGTAGAGAATCATCGTAACAATAAAATAAAGTTTCTACGATCTGATCGCGGAGGCGAATATTTGAGTTACGAGTTTGGCCTTCATTTAAGAAAATGTGGAATTGTTTCACAACTCACGCCACCTGGAACACCACAGCATAATGGTGTGTCCGAACGTCGTAACCGTACTTTATTGGATATGGTGCGTTCTATGATGTCTCTTACCGATTTGCCACTATCGTTTTGGGGTTATGCATTAGAGACAGCTGCATTCACGTTAAATAGGGCACCGTCTAAATCCGTTGAGACGACACCGTATGAACTATGGTTTGGCAAGAAACCTAAGCTGTCGTTTCTTAAAGTTTGGGGATGCGATGCTTATGTGAAAAAGCTTCAACCTGATAAGCTTGAACCCAAAGCGGAGAAGTGCGTCTTCATAGGATACCCTAAAGAAACAATTGGGTACACCTTCTACCACAGATCCGAAGGCAAGGTCTTTGTTGCCAAGAATGGGTCCTTTCTAGAGAAGGAGTTTCTCTCGAAAGAAGTGAGTGGGAGGAAAGTAGAACTTGATGAGGTAATTGTACCTTCTCTCGAATTGGAAAGTAGCTCATCAGAGAAAACCGTTCCCGTGATGCCTACACCAATAAGAGAGGAAGATAATGATAAAGATCATGAAACTTCAGATCAAGTTACTACTGAACTTCGTAGGTCGACCAGAGTACGTTCCGCACCAGAGTGGTACGGTAATCCTGTTCTGGAAGTTATGTTGTTAGACAACGGCGAACCTACGAGCTATGAAGAAGCTATGATAAGCCCGGATTCCGACAAATGGCTTGAGGCCATGAAATCTGAGATAGGATCCATGTATGAGAACAAAGTGTGGACTTTGGTGGACTTGCCCGATGATCGGCAAGCCATTGAGAATAAATGGATTTTTAAGAGGAAGACGGATGCTGATGGTAATATCACTGTCTACAAAGCTCGACTTGTCGCGAAAGGTTTTCGACAAGTTCAAGGGGTTGACTACGATGAGACTTTCTCACCCGTAGCGATGCTTAAGTCTGTCCGAATCATGTTAGCAATTGCCACATTTTATGATTATGAAATCTGGCAAATGGATGTCAAAACTGCATTCCTTAATGGTTTTCTCAAAGAAGAGTTGTATATGATGCAACCAGAAGGTTTTGTCGATCCTAAGGGTGCTAATAAAGTGTGCAAGCTCCAGCGATCCATCTATGGACTGGTGCAAGCATCTCGGAGTTGGAATATACGCTTTGATGAGGTGATCAAAGCATATGGTTTTGTACAGACTTACGGTGAAGCCTGTATTTACAAGAAAGTGAGTGGGAGCTCTGTAGCATTTCTAATATTATATGAGGATGACATATTGTTGATTGGAAATGATATAGAATTTCTGGATGGCATAAAGGGATACTTGAATAAGAATTTTTCAATGAAAGACCTCGGTGAAGCTGCTTATATATTGGGCATCAAGATCTATAGGGATAGATCAAGACGCTTGATAGGACTTTCAGAAAGCACATACCTTGACAAAGTTTTGAAGAAGTTCAAAATGGATCAGTCAAAGAAAGGGTTCTTGCCTGTCTTGGAAGGTGTGAAGTTGAGTGAGACTCAATGCCCGACCACGGCAGAAGATATAGAGAAAATGAAAGTCATTCCCTATGCCTCGGCCATAGGTTCTGTTATGTATGCCATGCTGTGTACCAGACCTGATGTGTGCCTTGCCATAAGTTTGGAAGGAAGGTACCAGAGTAATCCAAGAGTGGATCACTGGACAGCGGTCAAGAATATCTTGAAGTACCTGAAAAGGACCAAGGACATGTATCTCGTTTATGGAGGTGACGAAGAGCTCGTCGTAAAGGGTTATGTCGATGCAAGCTTCGACACTGATCCGGATGACTCTAAGTCACAAACCGGATACGTGTTTATATTAAATGGTGGAGCTGTCAGTTGGTGCAGTTCCAAGCAGAGCATCGTGGCGGGATCTACGTGTGCAGCGGAATACATAGCTGCTTCGGAAGCAGCACATGAAGGAGTCTGGATGAAGGATTTCATAACCGATCTAGGTGTAATACCTAGTGCATCGGGTCCAATGACAATCTTTTGTGACAACACTGGAGCAATTGACATAGCCAAGGAGCCCAGGTTTCACAAGAAGACCAAACACATCAAGAGACGCTTCAACTCCATTCGTGAATGTGTCAAGGATGGAGACATAGAAATTTGCAAAGTACACACGGATCTGAATGTGGCAGACCCGTTGACTAAGCCTCTTCCACGAGCAAAACATGATCAGCACCAAGACTCCATGGGTGTTAGATTCATTACTATGTAATCTAGATTATTGACTCTAGTGCAAGTGGGAGACTGATGGAAATATGCCCTAGAGGCAATAATAAAGTTGTTATTATTTTATATTTCCTTGTTCATGATAAAGGTTTATTATTCATGCTAGAATTGTATTGACCGGAAACTTAAATACATGTGTGAATACATAAACAAATACCGTGTCCCTAGTGAGCCTCTACTAGACTAGCTCGTTGATCAAAGATGGTTAAGGTTTCCTAACCATAGACATGAGTTGTCATTTGATAACGGGATCACATCATTAGGAGAATGATGTGATGGACAAGACCCATCCGTTAGCTTAGCATATGATCGTTCTGTTTATTGCTACTGCTTTCTTGAATGTCAAATACATGTTCCTCAGACCATGAGATCATGCAACTCCCGGATACCGGAGGAATACCTTGTGTGCTATCAAACGTCACAACGTAACTGGGTGATCATAAAGATGCTCTACAGGTATCTCTGAAGGTGTCCGTTGAGTTGGCATGGATCGAGACTGGGATTTGTCACTCCGTGTTTCGGAGAGGTATCTCTGGGCCCTCTCGGTAATGCACATCATAAGAAGCTTGCAAGCAAAGTGACTAAGGAGTTAGTTACGGGATGATGTATTACGGAACGAGTAAAGAGACTTGCCAGTAACGAGATTGAACTAGGTATGGAGATACCGACGATCGAATCTCGGGCAAGTAACATACCGACGGACAAAGGAAATTACGTATGTTGTCATTGCGGTTCGACCGATAAGATCTTTGTGGAATATGTAGGAACCAATATGAGCATCCAGGTTCCGCTATTGGTTATTGACCGGAGAGGCGTCTCAGTCATGTCTACATCATTCCCGAACCCGTAGGGTCCGCACGCTTAACGTTCGTTGACGATATAGTGTTATATGAGTTATGTGAATTGGTAACCGAATATTGTTCGGAGTCCCAGATGAGATCTTGGACATCACGAGGAGTCTCGGAATGGTCGAGAGGTAAAGATTTATATATGGGAAGTCATATTTTGGGTTCCGGAAAAAGGTGCAGTTTTTTCGGTATTGTACCGGGAAGCTTCCAGATGGTTCCGGAGGATTCCGGAGGGGTCCGGAAATCCACAAGTGGGTCCACCACGTCCCAAGGGTTGGCATGGGCTAAGAGGAGGCGCCCTGGCCTTAGTGGGCCAGGCGCACCAAGTCCTCAAAAGCCCAAGCAGCTATGGAAGAAAAAAGGGAGAGTCCTAGTAGGAATAGGATTGGACTTTGGAGTCCAAGTCCACGTGTGTACTATTCACGGTTACTGTTCACATGGCACTATTCCTTCTACTCCAAGCCCCTACACATATATAAATAGAGGAGAGGGGGCGCCCCAAAGAGACACAACATTGTCTTAGCCGTGTGCGGCGCCCCCCTCCACAGTTCCGTCCCTCGGTCATATTTTCGCAGTGCTTGGGCGAAGCCCTGCGGAGATAGCATCACCATCACCGTCACCACGCCATCGTGCTGCCGGAACTCATCCACTACCTCGCCGTCTTGCTAGATCAAGAAGTTGAGGACGTCACCGAGCTGAACGTGTGCTGAACGCAGAGGTGCCGTACGTTCGGTACTCGGTCGGTTGGATCGTGAAGTTGTTCGACGACATCAACCGCGTTGTTCTAACGCTTCCGCTTACGGTCTACGAGGGTACGTAGACACACTCCCCCTCTCGTAGCTATGCATCTCCATGGATAGATCTTGCCTGTGCGTAGAATTTTTTTTGTTTTCCATGCAACGTTCCCCAACAAGAGGCTGGCGAGGAAATGGTGATTTCCTCCACCCTTTCCCTGTTTTTTATGTTTTATCTATGTTTTAAGTAGTTTGTAGTATGGATTTGCACTGTCCGTTGATGAACTATGCCCTTTTTGTCCGGCGATGAAATGGTGAACCGATGAACTGCGTGTTGATCGTGTTTATACATAGCGTTGCATGGGTTGCATGGGTTTGAGGTTTCGGATATAAGGGACGCGGATGTGGAAGCTAACATATGAGACGGGACCGGTCAGTGCTCGCGGACGCGTCTGGACGTTTGAGGACCCGAATTTGCTGTCCATGGCTGTGCGTGTCTTCCGAAAACCAAAAAATCTCTGGATGTTCACAAGATATATAAAAACCAAATGCGGTACACATGGGAAAACGAAAAATGAGAAATCCAAAATGGATAATGTGTCTACAATCCCTAAAAGTTTCAATCCAAATTCTACCTACACGTAAAGAATACAAAGAGAAATCCAGCATAATGTGTAGATCACATTTGGATATGAAATTTCTTGGTATTGTAATCATATATACATTCAAAGAAATTCGAAACTTTCTGAAACTCTTGGATCACAGCGAAGGATGGTATCGCCTTCATGTGCTACTTTCATATAGCCACAAGTTCTAGGTTATCTGTAAAACTTTCTCCAAATCTTGTTTCTTTAAGATTTTTTCAACGGGTATGGCTCGTTACCTAAAGTCGATCCGACGTGCAACATGCAATGATGCTATTTACTACTCCCTTAGTCCTAAAATAAGTGTTGTTGATGTAGTAAAATTGAGTATAAATTTATACTAAAATCAGCGACACTTATTTTGGGACAGAGGGAGTATGTACATAGGATGATTGATGAATTGGAAGCGAGAGAAAAAAGGTGGTTTGTAATCTCTTACCTAAAGATGATTTCTTAGTAGAAGAATATATGGCATTCTCTATTGCACGAGACGTCTCCTTTTTTCTCTGTACTTTTAATCACACGTTTTCTAGTTTAATTTTAGAAGCATGCAACACTAATTATTAGATATTTGTATCAGAAAAACTAATTGTTAGATATAAGAGAGAAACCATTTTATTAAGTATTGTTAGGGCATCTCCGACCCTCAAATTGGACACCATATTCGTCTGCGGACCGGTGGGGACCAGTCCGCGGACACTAATACGAGAGCCGACCATCCAAAGCTAGCCGCAAATGTCCGGACACATTTCGAACGAAATTTAACAGAAATAAACAAATTTGATGCAAGTTTAAACAAACCGGACGATATTTCGTCCGGTGAACTAAAACCGGAAAAAACCTAAATTATCATATACTTGACGGTGACCTCCGTCGCCATCGCCATCGCCGTCGTCGGACTCGTCGGCGTCGGGCTTCGGGCGGCGGTAGGGCGTAGTGTCGCGGCAGGGCTTCCCTGCCGCTTCCTGGCACTCGCGGATGATCTTCTTCGCATGCTCCTACATCGCGCAGTGCGGCCGTGGCCACCGCGTACATGGACAGGGGGTGGGAGACAGACAGCGGGAGTTGCCGGAGGCGGCCGCGGTGGTGGTTTCGTGGAGAGACCACTCCTGACCATACTTGGGCATCTCCTCGTCGAGGCAGCGGAGACGGCACTTGCTTGTCTCCGCCGTGATATTCGACCGGTCAAGGGCCCAGGCCATTGCGAGCTCCGGGTCCGCGTGGATTTGTGGCGGCAGGACGTCAGAGTCCGTGAACTCCGCCCGGCGCACGGCGTTGCGGCTGTCCTGCCGCCGCCGCTCCCTGTCCGCGTACTTCTACGCCATCATGGCGCTCCAGGAGGACGAGCTATCGCCATTGTTGCCTCCGCGGCCACCCCGAGGTATTTGCAGTAAGCAACCGCTCGCTTTCGTGGCGATCCCGTGGGGCAGGCTGCCACTGATGAGTGATATTTTTACGTTCATTTACCCTTTGTTTAAACTGAGATATTTCACTTAAATAGAGATATTTGCTCCAATATTGCCACTAATGACTAATGAATGCAAAGGATTCCACAAACCCTCTCTTTGATGTGTTTCCACAGGAAATGGGCTAAATATGGACGAAATCAAGTGAGAACATGGAAAGAAGTGAACTTGGAGATAGAAGAAATCAGGAGGAGGCGCAACAGGAGCCACAGAGCAAAACATGGCATTCCATGCGACCGCGACCGCTCGCATGAGTGGTCGTATGGAGTGGAAAACGAGGCCTCTCATCCACCTGAACAACTTTTATAAAGGGGTCGAGGCCGAAATGTTAACAGAACGTCCGCGAGCGAAGCCAGAACAGAGTCATCTTCATCCCTCTCCATCAACCCTAGCCGCCGCCATTTCCATCTCCATAGCCACCATCACCACCATAGTTCATCTTCCACTAGATCATACTTGTAATCGTGCATCGCACATGGTATCCAATGTAAGACATATTATCAATCAATCAATCTGCATGATGTGTTCTTGAATGTGTTCTTCGTGTGATCTGATCTCCATGTGTGAGTAGTTCGGTAAGGTATGGGTTGAGGCAAGGGCCTTGCAACCCTCTGTATTTGTTGTGGGGATCAATGAAAGTGCTTTGAATTAATGTCCAGTATGTGTGAAATAAAATTGTTCCATAAATGTCTATTGTATCGTCTGCGTTCTTGATCCCTGCAGGTACCCAGGATCATGGAGAGCGAGCCATGTAGAGGTCAAGGGCAGGGAGACCGTGAAATGTTATTATGAACACCAGTGACATAAGGGTTTGGTACGGTAACACGGATCCTATCTCTGGGGATTTAAGAGGTGTAGTCATTAAACGCCCAAAGTTCTTGTTTGATTATTATAATCTTAATTATCGAGGCTACCCCGCGCGACGGATAGGGCCTTCGGTTGGACAACTGATTCTTGATGCAGGACTCGTGTCGGTCAAGATGTTATTTGGACACATCCCCCACTTCGGTTCGTAACAAGTACATCTCGATGGGTGACTTCCAGGTTGCTTGGTTGTAAGCATTAATACCTCATACCCGTACCTCCTTTTATTATAAGTGTTTTATTCCAGGTTGCTTGGTTTTGATCCGGTCAAAAGCTGGAATTATTTATTTAACAAAAGCTTGCTAGAGACCCTAGCTTCAATGGGACCTTCCTCTCGTGGGTTCGATAACACAGGGTCACCTCTAGGGAAATAGGTGTGGGTACTTTCTGTTCCATTTTCGGATCACAAAAAGGAAGTATCAAGGCCTTTTTCTGGCGCCATTGCCGGGGAGGATTTGAGTGTTCCTAGTCTTTGTGTTTAGAGTTTTTGTTATGTTTTAGTTTTTTCTTGTTTTTGCCTTTTGTTCTAGTTTAATTTTTGTTGCAAGTCTTCTCAGTTGAAAACCCCCCAAAATATTACCATGGCTCGTAATCTTGGAAGTTTTGCTACCCCAAGCAATAACTATATGCGTGAACCCATAGCACAACTTGAGGTTGCAGTCGCTGAATATGAGATCAAACCGAACTTGGTTTCCATGGTTTAACAAGACCAATTTGGAGGCTCTGCTTCTGAAGATGCCGGTATGCACTTGCATAATTTCACTGAATTGTGCAACATGACACGCATTAGAGACCCTGGCGCTTTGAAGTTGCGTCTAATTCCTTTCTGTTTGAGAGAAAAAGCAAAGGAATGGCTCCTAGCTTTACCTAGAGACAATATAACTTTACGGGATGATTGTTGCAGCAAATTCTTATCTAAGTTTTGTTCACCTGCAAAAATTATGCAACTTCGTTCTCAGATTACAGGTTTCAAGCAGGAAGAACGTGAGCCACTAGCGCTTGCGTGGGATAGAATGAAGGAAGCCATAAGAAACTGTCCTAACCACGGAATGGAGGAATGGTTAATCCTTCATGTGTTTTATAATGGTTTAAATCCTATGTCAAAAACTATGCTTGATACAGCTGCAAGAGGAACAATTATGGGAAAGCCCATAGATGATGTCAAGAAGCTATTTGATGATATGCAAGAGAACCATGCCCAATGGCATGTTGAAAGAACTACCACCAAGAGGGTGAATGCAATTGAAGAAAATAATGCAGAGTTGACAGCCAAGCTTGATGAACTCATCTCCGTCATGAAAGATAAAGAAGAGGTAAACGTAAATGCCATCACTAATGAAGAAGTTAGTGATGTGAATTTCATTGCTCGCAATAGCTACAATCCCAACTGGAAAAATAATGGGTATGCTCCTAGACTTCCCTATCCTAATAATAGTAGAGCATCAAATAACTTTAATGGAGCTAGTAGCAGCAATAGAAATACTCTTGAGGATACTCTAATTTTTTTTATTACTAGTCAAACTGAGCAGAATGAAAACTTCAAAAATATTTTGAAGAATCATGATAACTTACTTGGTCAGTTGATCGGTAAGGTTGTTGGACTAACAAATGATGTGCAGATGCTGGATGGAAGATCCAAGAATATGGAAGCACAAGTGGCTAAAATTGCAGAGAGCCAAACATTGATCTTAGCTAAGTTTGCAGGTAAACTGGAACCTAACCCAGTTGAAGATGTTAAGATGGTGCGAAGCAATGAAGAAAAGGCAGAAGAGCTTGACAAAATCCATGTGCCCGAGTATAACTACACCGTTGCAGACTTCGTAAAGATGATATCAATGAAGTACCCACTACCTGAGGTATCAAATGATGAGGCATATAATGTCTTTGTTGATCACGTTGCAGCCAATGTACATGAACTTGATGATGAAAGAAAGAAGCTTTACAGTAAGTTACCAGCTAAGCAAGAAGATGCTTTTGAGCCTACTATAGAGATTGAGATTGGTTTAAATAAGTTCAACGCTTTATGTGATCTAGGGGCTAGTGTTTCCACTATCCCTAAGTCTTTTTATGATAGTCTCAATCTGGGTCCTGATGCTACTACTGAGATTAGACTGAATATGGCCAATTCTACTTTTACTCAGGCAGTAGGAATTAAGCATGGAGTTATAGTTCAAATAAATGATTGCCCTGTTATGATTGATCTCGTGATAGTTGATATGCCTGAAGATGCTATTGCTCCTATAATTCTCGGTAGACCTTTTCTAAGGACTATCAAAGCTGTGATAAATCTGTTTGAGGGAAATGTTAGATTTGACTTACCAGCTAAAGATCCTTTTGTGAGACATTTCCCAGTGAAAAGAAAATGAAGACCTACACTGAAGAAGGCATTGTTGTAAATGCCAGAAGCGATGGTCTCGGTGTATTTGCACCACCATGATCTTCACTACGGTCGACCTACCGACCAAAAACAAGCGCTTCGTGGGAGGCAACCCACGTGAATAAAGTAGAAAGGTAAGTTTTATTTTTGTTTTAATAAGAAGAGTGTTGAAGTTCTAATTATAGAAGTTGAGTTTGGAAGAGTTGTTCTAATGAGGGCTTTGTCATGTGCAAATTAAATTATGTGTTGTATTAACGTTCGAATGCCTGGATATATGCCTATGTATTGTGTTGGAACTAACCCCACAGGAAAAAGGAGAAAGAAAAAAGTTTCGGAAGAAATAGTACAAAAGATAGCCTATCATGCGACCACCAAGGTCGTATGGGCGGTTGTATGACTTCCTGGCGATTCGAGCAGAAAACATCTAGAGGCAACAGAGCAGACGACGGTGTTTCATACAGGCGCAGACGGTCGTATGGGCGGTCATTTGAGCTCTTCACAGAAACAGAGAAGGACTCCAGAGCGTTTGACGGCGTTTCATACGAGCGCTCGTGCTCGTATAAGCGGTCGTATGGCATCCTCGACCAGAAGAGAAGAAAGATTAGAGCATTCGACGACGTTCCATACGGGCATTGCCGGTCATTTCAGCGGTCGCATGAGGTACGCACAGACACAGATAAGGCATCAGAGTGAACAACAGCCTTCCATACGAGCGCTCCCTCTTGCACGGCAGGTCGTATGGCACCCTGGCGGCCACAAATCGCCCGAGGAAGGAGGTATTTCGCCCCCATATCTCTCTTTTCTTCTTCCTCCCAACCTCTCCAAACTCTAGCAAAACTTTGCCCGATCTCCCTACTCGTTCGATTTCATTTGAAATCCTTCCGTGTGATCGATCTACGGTATGTTTCTCCTCCTATCCTCAATTTATTTTTCGTGAATCCGTGTTCTATATGCCTAGCGTTGCCATGCCTAGGAAATGCATATTTTTGATCCAAATTTGAGTTTGGCTTGGATTCGTTGATGTTTTTAGAGAAGTATGATGTTTTGACTACCATAGGATCAATATTGTTTCATTGTATTGGACTGAAAAATTATTTTGTAGATGTTTACGAGGAGGTCCACTCGCATTCGCGGTGCTTCGAATTCATCCACCGCACAACAACAACATGTTTTCACCCAGGGGATCGTCTTCACCGACCGTGAAGCAAGGAAGAAATACCAGAAGCTTAGTGCAAGAAAGATCAAAGCAACCAAGTGGGCTTACGAGTCAACGCTCGCCAAACTAGGTATTACTAATGATTTTAATTTGCTTTGTGATAATGCCAGGTTGCAACATTTTGTTTATCAGGGATGTGAGACATATGAACGCATGACGCTTGAGTTTCTTAGTACTCTCTCGCACAATGTTGGTTTGGTGCTAAATGCATATGAGGAGGAGCGGATCACTTTTCGTCTCTTGGACCAAGACATCAACATCACTCTTGATGAGTGGTGTAATCACTTTGGCTTCACCAACAATGATGATGATCTTTGATATGTTTATGATTTCACTAACCCGGACCCGAGGCAATCCTTCTACCAAATGAGTCGTCATGGCTCTAAGCAAAAAGCCAGTTGCACTAAAAGTCCTACTATATGTTATTTCTATTATGTTATCACTAACTCGTTGCAGGCACGAGGAGAAGTTTCTAAGGTGAATGATGAGAACATGTTAATTCTCGGGAAAGCAGCAAACCTTGACGTCTGTTATTTGCCCAACCTAGGGGCAATACTTTTGCTACACCTCGCGCATCAAGCAAATCATGCACAAGGAGATATCGTGTGTGGAGGAGTGATCACCATGTTGGCCAACTCCCTTGGTCTCAACTACAATCACCTTCGCCCCATTGTTGGTAACAACCTTGTTAATATTCGTGTTCTTACTAGCGCTAGAATGGTAGTTAGCCGTTGATGTCTACTACGCAACTTTTATTCTTGTAGACGTTGTTGGGCCTCCAAGTGCAGAGTTTTGTAGGATAGTAGCAAATTTCCCTCAAGTGGATGATCTAAGGTTTATCAATCCGTGGGAGGCGTAGGATGAAGATGGTCTCTCTCAAACAACCCTGCAATCAAATACAAGAAATCTCTTATGTCCCCAACACACCCAATAAAATGGTAAATTGTATAGGTGCACTAGTTCGGCGAAGAGATGGTGATACAAGTGTAGTATGGATAGTAGATATAGGTTTTTGTAATCTGAAAATATAAAAATAGCAAGGTAGCAAGTGATAAAACAGAGCACAAACGGTATTGCAATGCTTAAAAACAAGGCCTAGGGTTCATACTTTCACTAGTGCAATCTCTCAGCAGTGCTAACATAATTGAATCATATAACAATCCCTCAACGTGCGATAAAGAATCACTCCAAAGTTCCTATTAGCGGAGAACATAAGAAGAAATTGTTGTAGGGTACGAAACCACCTCAAAGTTATCCTTTCTGATCAATCTATTGAGCCATCCCTATAAGTGTCACAAACAGCCCTAGAGTTCGTACTAAACTAACACCATATGATACGCATCAACCAACTCTAATGTCACCTAGATACTCCAATGTCACCACAAGTATCCATGAGTTGATTATTCGATATGCATGAAACAACTTCAGATTCATAATATTCAACCCACACAAAGAACTTCAAAGAGCACCCCAAAGTTTCTATTGGAGAAAAGAAGATGAAAACGTGCAATCAACCCCTATGCCTAGATTACCCCAAGGTCACGGGAATCCGCGAGTTGATCACCAAAACATACATCAAGTGAACCAATAGAATACCCCATTGTCACCACGGGTATCCACATGCAAGACATACATCAAGTGTTCTCAAATCTGAAATATTCAATCCGACAATAACGAAACCTCAAAGGGAAAGACTCAATTCATCACAAGAAGATAGAGAGAGAAGAAACACCATATGATCCAACAATATTAACAAAGCTCGCGATACATCAAGATCGTGCCAAATCAAGAACACGAGAGAGAGAGAGATCAAACACATAGCTACTGGTACATACCCTCAGCCCCGAGGGTGAACTACTCCCTCCTCGTCATGGAGACCGCCGGGATGATGAAGATGGCCTCTGGTGATGATTCCCCCCTCCGGCAGGGAGCCGGAATAGGGCTCCATATGGTATTTCTTTGGTACAGAGGCTTGCGGAGGCGGCGGCAAAGTTCTAGGTTTATTTCTGGGGGTTTCTCTATTTATAGGATTTTTCAGCGTTGGAAACACGCCAAAAGGAGTTACGAGGGGCCCACAAGGCAACAGCACCCCCCCCAGGCCGCGCCGTGATACCTTGTGACCTCCTCGTGAGGCTTCTAGTCCTTCCACGAAGCATCAGGGGTCTCTTTTGGTCCAAAAAAATTTATCAAAAAGTTTCGTCCAATTCCGAGAACTTTTATTTCTGCACAAAAAACAACACCACGGTAGTTCTGCTGAAAACAGCGTCAGTCCGGGTTAGTTCTAATCAAATCATACCAAAACCATATAAAATTATTATAAACATGGCATGAATACTTCATAAATTATAGATACGTTGGAGAAGTATCAGCATCCCCAAGCTTAATTCCTGCTCGTTCTCGAGTAGGTAAATGATAAAATAAATAATTTATGAAGTGTGAATGCTAGCATAGTGCATAAGTTTCATCAATAATAATTGCAATCACTTTTTCTAGCATCAATATATATCATAAACAGTAGCTCATCTCATAAAACTTCTCATGATCAAGTAGCAAGTTATTCACATGTTTAAAGTATAGACCATAAACTTTCTTGAAAACCAACAAACTATGTTCTCAGTCATCAAACAATTACAATTCATCTTATTTTCAGGAAGGGTCTATGTAAGAGCTTTGTTTTAGCAAATTCCACATACTCAACTATCATTTAGTCTTCCATGATTGCTGACACTCAAAGCATATTTTTAGAACAAACTGTTTCAGTCAAACACGTAGGAAGATAGGGGCTTAATGTTTCGCCTCCCAACTTATTTATCTCAGGGATAATGTCAACAATAATAACTCATGATCACCTATATTCAACTGGATGTATGTGCCTGGATCATTCCCTACCACATGATGCTTGCCCACTAGAGAATAAATAGAGTGGAATAGGGATGAACATTACTGACTCTAGCATAAAAGTAAATACAGAAAAGTAAATACAGAAAAGTAAAAGATAGGCCCTTCGCAGAGGAAAGCAGAGGTTGTCGTGCGCTTTTTATTTTTGGATGGAAAGGAACGTCACTTTATATTGCCCCTTGTGATAGCAACCTTTATTATGCAGTCTGTCACTTTTATTTCTTCACCATCACAAGTTCGTACAAAGCTTATTTTCCCTTCCAATAAAAGATCATACATATTTAGGAGCAATTTTTATTGCTTTTTGCACCAATGACAACTTACTTGAAGGATCTTATTCAATCCATAGGTAGATATGGTGGACTCTCATGGCAAGAAACTGGGTTTAAGGGTTTTTGGATGCACAAGTAGTATTTCTACTTAGTACGAAGTTTTGGCTAGCAAAAGATCCTAAGCAAGCACCACATGTTAGAGGATCCATGACAATATAACTTCTATGTGAATATAAACAAACATAACTCATTACGTTGTCTTCCTTGTCCAACGTCAACTACTTGATCAAGTTTGAAAATAATTAATGGGGGCTCACAATCATAGAAGATGTCCAAGATAGTATATTTATATGTGAAATCTCTCTTCCTTCAATATTCTTTCATGAATTGTTCAAGTGACCAATGCTATGTTTGCTAACTTTCAATAAATTTTACCACTTATACTTCTTATATGTGAAGTCAATACTCCCCATGGGACAAGCATATGAAGCATATATAATTTCAAATTTATGATATTCAATTCATTCAACAATTTACTCAAAGGATATAAGTGAAGCACAAGAATGAATGACAAACTACTCCAAAAGATATAAGTGAAGATCAATGAGTAGTCAAACAATTAAGTAGCTATGTGAAGACTATCTCAAAATAAATATTTCAGATCTTGATAATTTTATTCAAACAGCAAACAAAACTAAAATAAAAGGACACTCCAAGAATAGAACATATCATGTGAACAAGTAAAAACTTAGGCTAACCGATAGGTGTTGATGAAGAAAGGTGGGATGCCTACCGGGGCATCCCCAAGCTTAGTTGCTTGAGACTTCTTGGAATTTTATATTGGGGAGACTTGGGCATCCCCAAGCTTGAGCTCTTGTGTCTCCTTAATTCCTCTCATATTGTGGCTTCTCCTAAATCTTAAAAACTTCATACACACAAAACTCAACAAGAACTCGTGAGATAAGTTAGTATAAATCAACTCAAAACCTTAAAATTCTCTACTGTAGCTAATCACTAAAATTATAATTAAACATTGCATACTAAATGCCTCTGCATATTTAATATTCCTATCCACAAATAGAAACATTAAATAGGCAAACATATGCAAACAATGCAACTATAACAGCAATCTGCCAAAACAGAACAGTCTGTAAAGGGGGAATAAAAATTCATACCTTCCTAACTCCAAAAATTCTAAAAAATTACCACGTGACATAGAACTCATGCATGCTTACTGTGTAAAAATTTCATATTTTTATCATGTTCTGACTATTCAGGAATATTCTGGACATAACAGAAAACTTTCTGTTTTCAAACAGCAACACATAAACTTGCAAACTGAGCATGGTAAAGGCTATAATTGGCATTTTATTGAACTAAAAGATACAAAACATGATTATGGATAACAGAAAGCAAATCTCAACAAAGGAAAATGACGCTCCAAGCAAAACTCATATTATGTGACGAATAAAAATATAGCTCCGAGTGAGATTACCGATAGTGTTGAAGACGAAAGAGGGAATGCCTTCCGGGGCATCCCCAAGCTTAGACGCTTGAGTATTCCTTGAATATTACCTTGGGGTGCCTTGGGCATCCCAAAGCTTAGGGTCTTTCCACTCCTTATTCTCCTCATATCGATATCTCACCCAAAACTTGAAAACTTCAATCACACAAAACCTAACGGAACTCCGTGAGATAGGTTAGTATGATGAAAATAAATCATCCACTTAAGTACTATCAAGACAAGATTCATAATTGTTCTCACATAATGCCTACTGTACTCTATCATTTTCACAATTTATATTGACCAATATAAACCATAGAAACTATAAAACAAGCAAACTATGCATTGAAAACAGAATTTGTCAAAAACAGAACAGCATGTAGTGAGCGAATTAAAAAGCATACTTATGTACCTTCAAAAATTCTGAAGGACAACATAAAAAATTTGTAACCCAATAATGTGTAAAAAATTCAGATTTTTCTCACGATCTAGTACAGAATAGAAATTCCAGCACTGGATGCAAAAGTTTCTGTTTTTGCACAGAATCAAATCAACAAGTATCCACACTATCCCAAAGGCTTTACTTGGCACATTATTGAAAGAAAACATATAAAACATGTTTACTACAGTAGCTTAATCATGTGGACACACAAAAACAGTAGATATAAATATTGGGTTGTCTCCCAACAAGCGCTTTTCTTTAATGCCTTTTAGCTAGGCATGATGATTTCAATGATGCTCGCATAAGTATAAAGAATTGAAACATAAAGAGAGCATCATGAATCATATGACAAGAAAATTTAAGCCTAACCCACTTCCTATGCATAGGGATTTTGCGAGCAAAAAATTTATGGGAGCAAGAATCAACTAGCATAGGAAGGCAAAACAAGCATGACTTCAAATCTTTCAACATAAAGAGAGGAAACTTGATGTTGTTGAAATATATATAAGCATATCTTCCTCTCTCATAATAATTTTCAGTAGCATCATGAATGAATTCAAAAATATAACTATCACACAAAACATTCTTTTCATGATCTACAAGCATAGAATTTTTATTACTCTCCACATAAGCAAATTTATTCTCATTCATAATAGTGGGAGCAAACTCAACAACATAACTATCATGAGCTACTTGATTGTCATAATCCAATTGAAAATTAAAATCATGATGACAAGTTTCATGGTTATCAGTACTCTTTATAGCATACATGTCATCACCATAATCATCATAGATAGCAACTTTATTGTCATAATCAATTGAAACCTCTTCCAAAATAGTGGATTCATCACTAAATAAAGTCATGACCTCTCCAAATCCACTTTTATCATTATTCCAATATGATTCAACACCCTCCAAAATAGTGGGATCATTATTACATAAAGTTGACACTCTTCCAAACCCACTTTCATCATTGTAATCATCATAAATAGGAGGCATGCTATCATCATAATAAATTTGCTCGTCAAAACTTGGGGGACTAAAAATATCATCTTCATCAAACATAGCATCCCCAAGCTTGTAGCTTTGCATACCATTAGCATCATGAGTATTCAAAGAATTCATACTAACAACATTGCAATCATGCTCATCATTCAAAGATTTTATGCCAAACATTTTATTAAATTCTTCTTCTAACACTTTAGCACAATTTTCCGATCCATCATTTTCAAGAAAGACATTATAGAGATGAAGCATTTGTGGCAACCTCAATTCCATTTTTTGTAGTTTTCTTTTATAAACCAAACTAGTGATAAAACAAGAAACTAAAAGGTTCAATTGCAAGATCTAAAGATATACCTTCAAGCACTCACCTCCCCGGCAACGGCGCCAGAAAAGAGCTTGATGTCTACTACGCAACTTTTATTCTTGTAGACGTTGTTGGGCCTCCAAGTGCAGAGTTTTGTAGGACAGTAGCAAATTTCCCTCAAGTGGATGACCTAAGGTTTATCAATCTGTGGGAGGCATAGGATGAAGATGGTCTCTCTCAAACAACTCTGCAATCAAATACAAGAAATCTCTCATGTCCCCAACACACCCAATACAATGGTAAATTGTATAGGTGCACTAGTTCGGTGAAGAGATGGTGATACAAGTGTAGTATGGATAGTAGATATAGGTTTTTGTAATCTGAAAATATAAAAATAGCAAGGTAGCAGGTGATAAAACAGAGCACAAACGGTATTGCAATGCTTAAAAACAAGGCCTAGGGTTCATACTTTCACTAGTGCAATCTCTCAACAGTGCTAACATAATTGAATCATATAACAATCCCTCAACGTGCGATAAAGAATCACTCCAAAGTTCCTATTAGTGGAGAACATAAGAAGAAATTGTTGTAGGGTATGAAACCACCTCAAAGTTATCCTTTCCGATCAATCTATTGAGCCATCCCTATAAGTGTCACAAACGGCCCTAGAGTTCATACTAAAATAACACCATATGATACGCATCAACCAACTCTAATATCACCTAGATACTCCAATGTCACCACAAGTATCCGTGAGTTGATTATTCGATATGCATCAAACAACTTCAGTTTCATAATACTCAATCCACACAAAGAACTTCAAAGAGCACCCCAAAGTTTCTATCGGAGAAAACAAGATGAAAACGTGCAATCAACCCCTATGCCTAGATTACCCCAAGGTCACGGAAATCCGCGAGTTGATCACCAAAACATACATCAAGTGAACCAATAGAATACCCCATTGTCACCACGGGTATCCACATGCAATACATACATCAAGTGTTCTCAAATCTGAAATATTCAATCCGACAATAACGAAACCTCAAAGGGAAAGACTCAATTCATCACAAGAAGATAGAGAGGGAAGAAACACCATATGGTCCAACTATATTAACAAAGCTCGCGATACATCAAGATCGTGCCAAATCAAGAACACGAGAGAGAGAGAGAGAGAGAGAGAGAGAGAGAGAGAGAGAGATCAAACACATAGCTACTGGTACATACCCTCAGCCCCGAGGGTGAACTACTCCCTCCTCGTCATGGAGACCGCCGGGATGATGAAGATGGCCTCCGGTGATGATTCCCCCCTCCGGCAGGGTGCCGGAACAGGGCTCCAGATGGTATTTCTTCGGTAAAGAGGCTGGCGGCGGCGGCAGCGAAGTTCTAGGTTTATTTCTGGGGGTTTCTCTATTTATAGGATTTTTCAGCGTTGGAATCACGCCAAAAGGAGTTACGAGGGGCCCACAAGGCCACATCACACGCCCCCCAGGCTGCGCCGTGATACCTTGTGACCTCCTCGTGAGGCTTCTGGTCCTTCTACGAAGCTTAGGGGTTCTCTTTTGGTCCAAAAAAATCGTTAAAAAGTTTCGTCCAATTCCAAGAACTTTTATTTCAGCACAAAAAACAACACCACGGTAGTTCTGCTGAAAACAGCGTCAGTCCGGGTTAGTTCTAATCAAATCATACCAAAACCATATAAAATTGTTATAAACATGGCATGAATACTTCATAAATTATAGATACGTTGGATACGTATCGGTCGTGGTCGTCATTGGATCAAAATTCTTGGAGTGGCATACTTGTTGCCTACTCCTATGCCTAACCGTTTCTCCATAGAACATGGACAACTGCATTATGTTCCATAAGAAGGAGATGCAGCTTTCGACCAAGAAGGCTCTGAACCAGAACAAGTAGATGAAGAAGAACTCCCCACCGACGAAGAGGAGGACCAGCCCCAAGAACAGCCACAACAAGCCTACACCACCTACACGGTCCTCTACAGGGTCCAGGGCTCCATCAATGACATGAGCAGCCTTGCCGAGTCCCTTCGAGACACGTCTGTCTACATGAACACCAGCTTCTCCAACTGGAGCCATGGATGGACTCCTGACCAGTCACCACAATGATCCCGCCGTTTTGGGCTTGCAAAAGCTTAAGCTTGGGGGAGGTCACTACCACGTCTACATCAAGATGTGGCGGAATTATTTGAATAAGTTGTAATGAGGTTGTACTTTAGCTCGTGGAGCCTCAAAACACTCGTGTTGGTCTGTTCCAACACTTTGCTTTTTATTTGCTTTTCATTTTTTTTTTTGTCATTGGGATTTTTCGTTTGCAAGTTAGTTTTCAAAAACCTCAAAAAACCAAAAAAAAAGTAGAATAAGCTTTGCTTTGTTCTTTTTCTTTGTGCCCCTTTGGAGTTCGTTTGCATTCTTGTTTATATTTCAGAGGAGTTGATCTACGCCGGACAACGTGGAATGCAAGCATAAGAAAGAGAAGTGTGTAAATTCATGACCGTGAAGGTATGTCCTACGACTCCCGCCTTTTGCACTTGAAATACTTAGAGTAGATGTAGTAGTAGTATGAGTAATGTGTGCAGGAGGGAGTAAGTCTTGATGATTAAAACAAAGGTTTTGTTCTAGTAGCTGAAATAATTTTGTAGCCTTTGTTCTGTTTAATCTAGAGAACCAAGACTTGTCGTGGGACTGTTTTTAAATGAAATGATCCTAACTAAGAATAACCATGCACAAGAGAAAGTCTCCAAAGACTTTGGTGTTGAGAAAAATAGTAGAGAAGATGATGTTAGAAATGCTCAACCCTATGTTGTTAATTTTAATAGACTTGATAGCACTTGTGGATTAAATTGTCTAGAGAAATTTAGTTGAAGGGTGAACAAGATTATGCCAAAAATCTATGTTGTATCTCTTACATAGTGCTTTAGCTTCTCGCTGGTGCTATGGCCCTGCTACTATATGCACGTGTATGTGTGTAACTGTGGCTTCGTCACCTTTCTCGATGTTATGATGAGGACTCCACTGGCCAATGAATGATCCACCAGAGTTACGGCTTCGATTTCGGCTATGAATTTGTAACCGTACGTAGTGGCAACACTACAATCGAATATTATTCAGTTTTCTCTTGAATGGGTGTGTATGTGGTAAATACCAGGAATTGATCAAAAGAGCTTGAAAGAGACATATATTGAAGATCCATAGTTCCCAAAAATTAAGCCACAATGAAACTCCACTTATTTGGCATAATCCCTTCACATGACAACCAAAGTTTCAACAAACAATGATTGAAACAAAGTGCTTAAGTGCCTTGAGGATGAGATAATTGTGGGTATGTTTATGAGCACTCTAGCATCACGTTTTTCTCTACATACATTTCACTCCCTAATCTATGTTTTTATGGCTCTATCAAAGAAAAACTCTTCCGTGCATTCCCGGCAAGCAAGTGTTGTCTAGAGGAAATAGAATTGAGTGTTGCAAAGTTGTTTTATCTAGTAGATCAAAAACTTTGAGTTGATTATCTTTGCTTAACTAACACTTGCATAATAACCATGCCACTGCTACAGCTATACTAAGTTTTCAAGTCAAGAAATGAAGGGCTATGTAAGCGTACCAATCGTAAGTTAACCAAAACCTTCTCGTTATTTCGGTTTAAACAACTGAGTTCCTTATGATTCAGATTTCTCTCTATGTTGATCGAGGACGACCAATTTTAAGATTGGGGGAGTCGATGAGTGATATTTTTACGCTCATTTACCCTTTGTTTAAACCGAGATATTTCACTTAAATAGAGATATTTGCTCCGATATTGCCACTAATGACTAATGAATGCAAAGGATTCCGCAAATCCTCTCTTTGATGTGTTTCCACGGGAAATGGGCTAAATATGGACGAAATCAAGTGAGACCATGGAAAGAAGTGAAGGAGGAGATAGAAGAAATCAGTAGGAGGTGTAACAGGAGCCATAGAGCAAAAGACGGCGTTCCATGCGACCGTGATCGCTCGCATTAGCGGTCGTATGGCGTGGAAACCGAGGCCTCTCGTCCACCTGAACAACTTTTACAAAGGGGTCGAGGCCAAAATGTTAATAGAACATCCGCGAGCGAAGACAAAACATAGTCATCTGCATCCCTGTCCATCAACCCTAGCCGCCGCCATTTCCATCTCCACAACCACCATCACCACCATAGTTCATGTTCCACTAAAGATCATACTTGTAATCGTGCATTGCTACTTGTAGTCTGCGTTGGTATTTCCCCGAAGAGGAGAGGATGATGCAGTACAGTAGAGATAAGTATTTCCCTCAGTTAAGAACCAAGGTTATCAATCCAGTAGGAGAACCAAGCAAAATTCCGTTAAGCGCACCTGCACACACAAGAGCAAACACTTGCACCCAACGCAAATAAGAGGGTTGTCAATCCTCTTAGCGGTTATTTGCAAGGATTAAATCTTATCGAGGTAAATAGATAAACTAAACTACTAATAAAAATAAAAGTAAATAAATTGCATCAAGGTATTTTTAGGTTTTTTATATAATAAAGATAGACTCGGGGACCATAGTTTTCACTAGAGGCTTCTCTCTTGAGCACATAAACATACGGTGGGTAAACAAATTACTGTTGGGCAATTGATAGAAAAGCAAATAATTATGATGGATTCATGGCAATGATCATGTATATAGGCATCACGTTCGAGACAAGTAGACCGACTCCTGCCTGCATCTACTACTATTACTCCACCCATCGACCGCTATCCAGCATGCATCCAGGGTATTAAGTATGAAACAGAGTAACGCCTTAAGCAAGATGACATGATGTAGAGAAGCAAATTCAAGCAATATGAATAAACCCCATCTTTTTATCCTTAATGGCAATAATACAAATACTTGTCATGTCCCTTTCTGTCACTGGGATTGAGCACCGCAAGATTGAACCCATCACAAAGCACCTCTCCCATTGCAAGATAAATCAATCTAGTAGGCCAAACTAAACCGATAGATCGGAGAGAAATACAAAGCTATAACAATCATGCATAAAAGAGTTCAGAGAAGACTCAAATAGTTCTCATGAATAATCTGATCATAAACTCACAATTCATCGGATCCCAACAAACACACTGCAAAAGAAGATTACATCGGATAGAACTCCAAGAACATCGAGGAGAACATTGTATTGAAGATCAAAGAGAGAGAAGAAGCCATCTAGCTACTAGCTATGGACCCGTAGGTCTGTGGTAAACTACTCACACATCATCGGAAGGGCAATAAGGTTGATGTAGAAGCCCTCCGTGATCGATTCCCCCTCCGGCAGAGTACCGGAAAAGGCCTCCAGATGGGATCGCGGAAGAACAGAGGCTTGCGGCGGCGGAAAGGTTTTCTCTTCTGGCTCTCTGGGGGTTTCCCAATATTTGTGAATTTATAGAAGTGGAATTAGGTCAAACGGAGTCACGTGGGCCCCACAAGGTACCACGGCGCCCCCCCCTGGGGCGCGCCCTAGTGCCTTGTGAAGCCTCAGTGAGGCTTCTGGCCTCCTCCCGAAGCTTCCCAGGTTTCTTTTGTCCTGAAAAAATCTCCAAAAAGTTCTGTGGCATTTGGACTTCATTTGGTACTGTTTCTCTGAAAAGCCAAAAACAAGCAGAAAACAGCAACTAGCACTAGGCACTGGGTTAATAGGTTAGTCCCAAAAAATGATATATAATTGCATACAATTGCATATAAAAACATCCAAGAATGATACTATAATAGCATGGAACAGTCAAAAATTATAGATACGTTGGAGACGTATCAAGCATCCCCAAGCTTAATTCCTGCTCGTCCTCGAGTAGGTAAATGATAATAACAGAATTTTTGATGTGGAATGCTACCTATCATGTTTCATCATGTAGTCTCTCTCTTACGGTATGAATAATAAGATCCAAATGATTCAAAGCAATAGTCTATAATTTGATATAAAGACATCAATACTCAGGCATACTAGCAAACAATCATGTCTTTCAAAATAAAAATACTAAAGAACGTTATCCCTTCAAAATCATATAATCCTGTCATGCTCCATCTTCTTCACACAAAGTATTTATCATGAACAACCCCGGTTTTATCCAAGCAATTGGTTCATACTTTTTAACGTGCTTCAGCTTTTTCAACTCCCACTCAATACATGAGTGCAAGCCATGGATATAGCACTATGGGTGGAATAGAGTATGGTGATAGAGATAAATAGGAGAAGTCTAAAATGGAGAAAGTCTCACATCAATGAGGCTAATCAACGGGCTATGGAGATGCCCATCAATTGATGTCAATGCGAGGAGTAGGGATTGCAATGCAACGGATGCACTAAGAGCTACAAGTGTATGAAAGCTCAACATGAAAACTAAGTGGGTGTGCATCCAACTTGCTTGCTCATGAAGACCTCGGGCATTTGAGGAAGCCCGTCATCGGAATATACAAGCCAAGTTCTATAATGCAAAATTCCCACTAGTATATGAAAGTGACAAAATAGGAGACTCTCTATATGAAAAACATGGTGCTACTCTAAAGCACAAGTGTGGAAAAAGATAGTAACATTGCCCCTTCTCTCTTTTTCTCTCATTTGTTTTTTTTCTCTCTTTTTTTCTTTTCTTCTCTTTTTTTTCTTTATATTTTTTTTTCATGGCTCTTTTTCGCCTCTTTTTTTATATATATTTTTTCGTCCGGAGTCTCATCCCCACTTGTGGGGGAATCATAGCCACCATCATCCTTTCCTCACTGGGACAATGCTCTAATAATGAGGATCATCACACCTCTATTTACTTACAACTCAAAATTACAACTCGATACTAGAACAAAAATATGACTCTATATGAATGCCTCTTGCAGTGTACCTGGATGTGCAATGATGCTAGCGTAACATGTATAAAAATGATGAACGGTGGCTGAGCCACAAATACTATGTCAGCTATATGATCATGCAAAGCAATATGACAATGACGATGTGTGTCATAAAAACAAAACGGTGGAATTTGCATGGCAATATATCTCGGAATGGCTATGGAAATGCCATGATAGGTAGGTATGGTGGTTGTTTTGAGGAAGATGTAAAGAGGCTTATGTGTGATAGAGCGTATCATATCATGGGGTTTGGATGCACCAGCGAAGTTTGCACCAACTCTCGATGTGAGAAAGGGCAACGCACAGTGCCGAAGAGGCTAGCAAATTGCGGAAGGGTGAGAGTGCGTATAATCCATGGACTCACATTAGTCATAAAGAATTCACATACTTATTGCGAAAGTTTATTAGCCCTTGAAGCAAAGTACTACTACACATGCCCCTAGGGGGGAGGTTGGTAGGAGTTAACCATCGCGCACCCCCGACCGCCACACAAAGGAAGACAATCAAGAATAAATCATGCTCCAACAACTTCTTAGCATAACGACAGATCATACGTGCATGCTTCGGGAATCACAAACCTTAACACAATTATTCTTACTAAACCACAATTATCTACTAATACCTCCCCATATTACCATCTTAATATCGTAAAACTATTGCAAGGAATCAAATTTATCATATTCAGTGGTCTACATGAAAGTTTTTATTAATACCTATCATATCAGGACCAAATTCATAACCCATGCATATTACCATTGCTATCATGAGACTCTCAAAAAGATATAAGTGAAGCATGAGAGTGCAAATATTTCTTTAAAATATCATCACAACCGTGCTCTAAAAAATATAAGTGAAGCACTAGAGCAACTGCCTAGCTCAAAAGATATAAGTGAAGCACATAGAGTATTCTAACAAATCACGAATAATGTGTGTCCCTCTCAAAAAGGTGTGTTCAGCAAAGATGATTGTGACAAACTAAAAAGCAAACAAACTATTTCACAAGACGCTCCAAGTAAAACACATATCATGTGATGAATAAAAATATAGCTCCAAGTGAGTTACCGATAGATTGTAGACGAAAGAGGGGATGCCTTCCGGGGCATCCCCAAGCTTAGACGCTTGAGTATTCCTTGAATATTACCTTGGGGTGCCTTGGGCATCCCCAAGCGTAGGCTCTTGCCACTCCTTATTCCTTTGTCCATCGTAGTCTCACCCAAAACTTGAAAACTTCAGCACACAAAACTCAACAGAAACCTCGTGAGATCCGTTAGTATAACAAACAAATCTTTAACTTTGGTACTGTAGTAAATTGATTCATATTTAATATTGGCATAATGCTACTGTACTCCAACTTCTCCACGACTCATACCCCGATACGATCCATAGATTCATCAAAATAAGCAAACTATGCAATAAAAACAGAATCTGTCTAAAACAGAACAGTCTATAAAGACCTATTTAAAAGCCATAATTCAGTAACTCCAAAAATTCTAAAAAATTAGGAAAACGTGGGAAATTCATATACCGATACTGTGTAAAAAATTCAGATTTTTTTGACGCTCCAGTACAGAATTAAAATTCCAGCACTGGACGCAAAACTTTCTGTTTTCCAAACAGCATCCATTATACTATCTTCCAAATCATCTCAAATGCATTACTTGGAACACACACTAATTAAAACGTGAAAACAATATCATAAAAGAAGCTATAATCATGAAAACACTCAAGAACAGTAGGTAAAAGCAAAAATTTATTTTATTCATTGGGTTGCCTCCCAACAAGCGCTATTGTTTTATGCCCCTAGCTAGGCATAATGTATAGTTTCAAGTGTTGTCATCCTTCAAATTGATTCCATAAGTGACCCTCATAATGGATTCATATGGTGCTTTAATTCTCTTCCTAGGGAAATGTTCCATCTCTTTCTTTAGTGGAAATTGAAATCTTATATTACCTTCTTTCATATCAATAATAACACCAATAGTTCGAAGAAAGGGCCTACCAAGTATTATGGGGCAAGAAGGATTGCATTCAATGTCACATGACTCCGCACTAGTGGCGGGAGGAGCAATAGGAGTACTAATAAAATCATTATTATTAGTATTGGAAAAGTCACACAATTTTGTATTTTCTTGAGACATCGTGACAAAGCAAGCAAACTAGCAAACAAGCAAACAAAATATTTTTGTGTTTTTGTAAAAAAAATTAGAAGTGGGGGAGATGAAAACGAGAGGCAAATGCAAATAAAAGGTAAATAAAGTAAATGCAACTGAATGATAATTTGTGCGAAGGTACTTGGTAATTTTGATGATGTCTCCCCGGCAACGGCGCCAGAAATTCTTCCTGCTACTTGTAGTCTGCGTTGGTATTTCCCCGAAGAGGAGAGGATGATGCAGTACAGTAGAGATAAGTATTTCCCTCAGTTAAGAACCAAGGTTATCAATCTAGTAGGAGAACCAAGCAAAATTCCGTTAAGCGCACCTGCACACACAAGAGCAAACACATGCACCCAACGCAAATAAGAGGGTTGTCAATCCTCTTAGCGGTTATTTGCAAGGATTAAATCTTATCGAGGTAAATAGATAAACTAAACTACTAATAAAAATAAAAGTAAATAAATTGCAGCAAGGTATTTTTAGGTTTTTTATATAATAAAGATAGACCCGGGGACCATAGTTTTCACTAGAGGCTTCTCTCTTGAGCACATAAACATATAGTGGGTAAACAGATTACTGTTGGGCAATTGATAGAAAAGCAAATAATTATGACGGATTCATGGCAATGATCATGTATATAGGCATCACATCCGAGACAAGTAGACCGACTCCTGCCTGCATCTACTACTATTATTCCACCCATCGACCGCTATCCAGCATGCATCTAGGGTATTAAATATGAAACAGAGTAACGCCTTAAGCAAGATGACATGATGTAGAGAAGCAAATTCAAGCAATATGAATAAATCCCATCTTTTTATCCTTAATGGCAACAATACAAATACGTGTCATGTCCCTTTCTGTCACTGGGATTGAGCACCGCATGATTGAACCCATCACAAAGCACCTCTCCCATTGCAAGATAAATCAATCTAGTAGGCCAAACTAAACCGATAGATCGAAGAGAAATACAAAGCTATAACAATCATGCATAAAAGAGTTCAGAGAAGACTCACATATTTCTCATGAATAATCTGATCATAAACTCACAATTCATCGGATCCCAACAAACACACCGCAAAAGAAGATTACATCGGATAGAACTCCAAGAACATCGCCGAGAACATTGTATTGAAGATCAAAGAGAGAGAAGAAGCCATCTAGCTACTAGCTATGGACCCGTAGGTCTATGGTCAACTACTCACACATCATCGGAAGGGCAGCAAGGTTGATGTAGAAGCCCTCCGTGATCGATTCCCCCTCCGGCAGAGTACCGGAAAAGGCCTCCAGATGGGATCGCGGAAGAACAGAGGCTTGCGGCGGCGGAAAGGTTTTTTCTTCTGGCTCTCTGGGGTTCCCAATATTTGTGAATTTATAGAAGTGGAATTAGGTCAAACGGAGTCACATGGGCCCCACAAGGTACCACGGCGCGCCCCCCCTGGGGCGCGCCTTAGTGCCTTGTGAAGCCTCCGTGAGGCTTCTGGCCTCCTCCCGAAGCTTCCCAGGTTTCTTTTGTCTAGAAAAAATATCCAAAAAGTTTCGTGGCATTTGGACTTCATTTGGTACTATTTCTCTGAAAAGCCAAAAACAAGCAGAAAACAGCAACTGGCACTAGGCACTAGGTTAATAGGTTAGTCCCAAAAAATGATATATAATTGCATACAATTGCATATAAAAACATCCAAGAATGATACTATAATAGCATGGAACAATCAAAAATTATAGTTACGTTGGAGACGTATCATGCATCACACACGACATCCATTGTAAGACATATTATCAATCAATCAGTCTCCATGATGTGTTCTTCGTGTGATCTGATCTCCATGTGTGAGTAGTTCGGTAAGGTATGAGTTGAGGCAAGGTCCTTGCCACCCTCTGTATTTGTTGTGGGGATCAATGAAAGTGCTTTGAATTAACGTCTCGTATGTGTGAAATAAAATTGTTCTGTAGATGTCTATTGTCTCATCTGCATTCTTCATCCCTGCAGGTACCCAGGATCATGGAGAGCGAGCCACAGAGAGTCCAAGGGCAGGGAGACCGTGAAATGTTATTATGAACACCAGTGACAAAAGGATTTAGTACGGTAACACGGATCCTATCTGTGGGGATTCAAGAGGTGTAGTCATTAAACGCCCAAAGCTCTAGTCTGATTATCATAATCTTAATTATCGAGGCAACCCCTTGCGACGGATAGGTCCTTCGGTTGGACAATTGATTCTTGATGCAGGACTCGTGCCGGTCAAGATGTTATTTGGACACATCCCCCACTTAGGTTCGTAACAAGCACATCTCGATGGGTGACTTCCAGCACACAAATTAAGATCATATCTGGTCCCAACACAAATATATGGTTGTAAGCATTAAGACCTCATACCCGTACCTCCTTTTATTATAAGTGTTTTATTCCAGGTTGCTTGATTTTGATCCGGTCAAAAGATGGAATTATTTATTTAACAAAAGCTTGCTAGAGACCCTAGCTTCAAAGGGACCTTCCTCTCGTGGGTTCGATAACCCTGGGTCACCTCTGGGGAAATAGGTGTGGGTACTTTCTGTTCCATTTCCGCATCACAAAAAGGAAGTATCAGCCACCGGCGCGGCTAGGTGGTGGAGAGAGCCGCTCCTCCTTGACCACGCGGTGTCCGATTTGGACGTCGCGGTTGAGCGGGGAAGAACGGGGAGGGGAAGGAGGCTCCGTCTTGACGGCATGGAGAAGCATCTTTGGTGGGGCCACCGAAGTGATGTCGTGGAGGAGCGAGCGACGGGGAATCAGCTCCATCAGCTCCTCGTACTCCGCATCCATCACCGCATACACCACGTCCTGTGAGAGGACGGGCGTCTGTGATGGCAGTTGTTGCTGGGCCGACTGATCCTCCTTATCGACAGAGGAGATGACGATCTCCTCCTTCGTGGATGAGCCATCCGCCGAGGAGCAAGACGGCCCCGGAGTGCGAGGGCCAAGGGTGATTCGGAGCCGGATCCGAAGCTTCCTGCTGGCACCGAGGCCCAAAACTTGCCCATCATTGGTGAAGAGGGGAGCGGTGGAGGTGGGCGGAGATGTGGAGTGGATAGTGTGTTGTACACGACGCCGGCGTCGTGCTTAAATAGCTGCGGCCAGGCCAGCGAAGCATCCCCCGCCTGCGAGGTCACTTCCAAACGAAGGGAGGTGCCAAATAAGTAGAAATTGTATTACAACTCCTAGTTGAAATCCTTGTTAAAATCCTCGTAGAATGTCGAGATTGAGAAAGAAAAGGCGTTGTAGCCAATAACAAACGGTCTCACTTGCCAAATAATTTGGAAGGCCCGATTTAGGGCGATTCTGTGTTTGCACATCGACTCGGCAACCTCCAAAATATTATGGAGGGCACTCCATACGTGTTATAGAGGCTGCTAATATGGCGACTCCGCTAAATTTGCTCTTAGGGCATCTCTAGCAGATACCCAAGTAGTCATATTTAGGAAGAAAATTGACTATTTAGGAAGAAAATTTCTGCTTTAAGGAATTAACAATTAACTAGCAGATCCCCTAAACATCTATATCCTTCAAAATATAACTTTACATCCCTTAGAAAGACACACTATACACTATTTTTACTCAAAGAGGGGCAACTCTCGGGATATTTAGGCAGCCCGGTCGCCCCTCTTGCCTTGAAGCTGTGCCGCCACCTCCCCCATTGTTGTCGAAATCAGTCTGTGCCGCCCCCGTAGCCCCCCACCTTCTCCTCCGTCGTTGACGTCGGATTATGCTAAATGCGTTGTTGCCACCATTGCCATCACAACGCATCAATCTGTCATCAGCGAGCCCCATGTGACCAAAAACGAAGCCGCATGAGGTTGGGGAAGAGCTAGGAGCCCCGCCCGCGAGCGCACGCCGGCCAACAAGGCAAAATAGTCCTCTTTACCGTCGTTGCCGTCGGCTTGACCATGACCTCCTCGTCGTGGCATGCCCACTCCGACGAATCATCGCACTGAAGTAGCACCTCTATCGGATCCACTTGCGGATCGTACACCGTCGGTGGATGCCGCCCCAAATCTGGCGAGCCCCCTCACTCCTTACTCCTTTGCGGCTGCAATACCACGTTGTTCAAAAAACCTCGCACACACCCAGGAATCCCAAGCGAGACTTCTTCGCTTGTGGTGGCCATGAAAGCAAGGTATAACACAAATCCCTCTTTGTTTGCAATTTGGTATACAAATCTCGTCGCTCAGAATATTACACACACGCAGAGAGGATTCACTTGCAGCAGATGGATATCGTCGATCTTTTAAAGCTTTATGTAAACCAAATGCTAAGCTACTATTATCGACCATTGAAAGAAAAGCTAGATGCTACGTTGATAGACGCACACGAGAATTAAGTCCAAATCAACGAGAAGCAAGTCCAAATCATGGAGATGCAAGCTCAAATCAACGAGATGCAAGCCAGGAGAAGGAAATGTAAGATGCTTCACCTTGCACTCCTAGTCGTTGTAAGGGCATCTTCAACACCGACCCGCAAACCTCCCGCAACCGTCCGGACCATGCTGTCCGGACCGTGGAAGCCATCCAACGCGGTCCTGTATCGGTCCACGGAGCTGTCCGGACGCGATTTCTCCCGCAAACCGGAGACAAACATGGGGGAGCTTTGCGGGAGTCCGGACCGTTGTCATGCCCGCTTCTGACCGCCCTGGCCCACCCAAACCCACTCCTCCCTCCCACGCGCGCTTCCCGCCTGAAACGGTTAGCATCGCTCCAGAGCGTCAGTGCACGCATTCATTCCCGGCCAGAGTGGACGCGACCGCTCACTGGCGCTGGCATTGAAGCGACGCGCCGGTCGAGAGAGCGCCGCCCGCGCCGCTTCCCGGTGCAGGCGACTACTGCGCATTCAAATGACACGAGGCCGCTCGTCTGTCCATCTGCCGCCCACATTGATGGCACGCGGTTGCCGAGGCGTCTCCTCCAGTGCCACCCGTCCGTCCCTCTGCCGCCCGCCATTGCTATATAAACTGCTGCCCCAGCCATAGCCGCAGTCATCAGCCTCCGATCCCTCAAAACACCACTCCCACCATGGATTCCTCCCCCGCCAAAGCTCTCTGGGACGGGCTGACGCTAGACCAGAAGAAGGAGATGGCCGCCATTGCTGCCGGTTAGCTGGCCGGCAGGCAGCCGGAGGACGTCGATGTCCCAATGGAGGACGCAGCCGATGACAACCCGACGCTACCCTCCTCTTCCTCCTCCGCCACGCCACCCTCCTCCTCCACCGCACCTCCCATGCCGGTGCACGACACCATGACCATCGGCGAGGCCCGTGCCCATTACATGGACATGGTGCGGGAGGAGCAGTTCCGGGAGGCGCAGGGCGATGCCGCCTATAACCACCGCTTCCTCCAGGAGCACCTGCAGGCGGAGGAGCAGCTCGGCGCCCGCAGTGCGGTGGCGCCAGACGTGGACCTGGCGGAGCAGGAGGCGCTGCTCCAGTCCTACCACTCCGCCCGCGAGATACGCCTCGACCACTGGCGGTACCGGCAGCGGGTGGTGGAGGTGGTGGCCGCATGCAAGGAGTGCGACGAGGTGGGCGAGGCGTTGTTCGGTGAGACCGACGACGATGAGGACAACGCCGAGGCCGCGCCCCGCCGCCACGAAGCCGGCATGTCTGTGGGCGCCGCCGACAGTGAGGAAGAGTAGTGCACGGGGGGTCGCCGCCGCTCGGGTCCTAGGAAGGCCATCACTCCTCCCCTCCCATCGATGCCAAGCTTGGTGGGCTCAACGTCGACGGCCGGTTAGTCACTTCGGACATCTGCGCTTGCCGGGTCTCCGGAGGCAGAGGTTACGGAGGCGGAGCTGGAGAAGGCGAAGCTTCAGTTCTCGGGGCACATGGCCGGACACGAGGAACAGGCGCCGGTGATGACCAACAAGTATAGGGGATCAATCGTAATCCTTTCAATAAGTAAGAGTGTCGAACCCAACGAGGAGCAGAAGGAAATGACAAGCGGTTTTCATCAAAGTATTCTCTGCAAGTACTGAAAGTAGCGGTAACAGATAGTTTTGATAGCAAGATAATTCGTAACAAGTATAATAAAGTGCAACAAGGTGGCCCAATCCTTTTTATAGCAAAGGACAAGCCGGAACAAACTCGTATAATAAGCAAAGCATTCTCGAGGACACATGGGAATTTCATCTAGTCACTTTCATCATGTTTGTTTGATTCGCGTTCGCTACTTTGATAATTTGATATGTGGGTGGACCGGTGCTTGGGTGCTGTTCTTACTTGAACAAGCCTCCCACTTATGATTACCCCCTCTCACAAGCATCCGCAACTACGAAATAAGAATTAAGATAAATCTAACCATAGCATGAAACATATGGATCCAAATCAGCCCCTTACGGAATAGCGCATAAACTAGGGTTTAAGCTTCTGTCACTCTAGCAACCCATCATCTAATTACTACTCCACAATGCCTTCCCTTAGGCCCAAAGATGGTGAAGTGTCATGTAGTCGACGTTCACACGACACCACTAAAGGAAGCAACAACATACATATCATCAAAATATCGAACGAATGCCAAATTCACATGATTACTTATGACAAGACTTCTCCCATGTCCTCAAGAACAAAAGTAACTACTCACAAATCATATTCATGTTCAAGATCAGAGGGGCATTGAATATCATTAAGGATCTGAACATATAATCTTCCACCAAATAAACCAACTAGCATCGACTACAAGATGTAATCAACACTACTAGCAACCCACAGGTACCAATCTAAGGTTTTGAGACAAAGATTGAATACAAGAGATGAACTAGGGTTTGAGATGAGATAGTGCTGGTGAAGATGTTGATGAAGATTGGTCCTCCCATGATGAGAGGATTGTTGGTGATGTCGATGGCTTCGATTTCCCCCTCCCGGAGGGAAGTTTCCCTGGCGGAATCGCTCCGCCGGAGAGCAAAAGTGCTCCTGCCCAGGTTTCGCCTCGAGACGGCGGCGCTTCGTCCTGAAAGTCTTCTTGTTATTTTCTCTAGGGCAAATGGCTTCATATAGCAGAAGGAGGGGGCCGGAGGCCTGGCAGGGGCCCCACAAGCTCGGGGGGCGCGCCTAGGGGGTAGGGCGTGCCCCCTAGGCTTGTTCCTGGTGGGCCCCCTCCTGATGATTCTTTTGCCAACATTTTATATATATTCCAAAATAATTCTCCATAAATTTTCGGGTCATTTGGAGCTGTGCAGAATAGCTATCTCTGTTTCACCCCTTTCCGGTCCAGAATTCCAGCTGCCGGCAATCTCCCTCTTCATGTGAAACTTGCAAAATAAGAGAGAAAAGGCATAATTGTTGTATCATAAAGTGAAATAATGATCAAAAACATAATAAATAACAGTAGGAAAACATGATGCAAAATGGACGTATCAACTCCCCCAAGCTTAGACCTCTCTTGTCCTCAAGCGAAAAAACGAAATCGATAATCATGACCACATGTTTAGAGAGAGAGGTGTCGATAAAACAAAATACGGACATGAAAGCATCATGATCATTATCATAACAGTAATATATCATCATAAAACTTCTCATGAAAAAGTAACAATTCATTCACAAGTTAAAGTATAAACCATAAACCATATTGAAAACAAAAAAACTATTATCTCAGTCACTGAAGCAATTGCAATTCATCGTATTATCAGAAAGAGTCTATGTAAGAACTTTGTTTAGCAAGTTCACATACTCAACTATCATTTAGTCTTCTATGATTGCTGACACTCACAGCATACTTATGGAGCAAAAGTTTCAGTCAGACACATAGAAAGATAGGGGCTTATAATTTTGCCTCCCAACGCATTTACCTCAAGGGTAATGTCAACAAGAATAACTCATGATCACCTACATCCAATTAGATATATATGCCTGGATCTATCCCCACCACATGATGCTTGCCAAGAGAGAAAATAAAAACGGAATAGAGGAGAATACTATTGACTCTTGCATGAAAGTAAATACATAAAAGTAAAAGATAGGCCCTTCACCGAGGGAAGCAGAGGTTGTCATGCCCTTTTTGTTTTTGGATGTGCAAGCTCTTAATGTAAAGGAACGTCACTTTATATTGCCCCTTGTGATAGCGACCTTTATTATGCAGTCTGTCGCTTTTATTTCTTCACCATCACAAGTTCGTACAAAGCTTATTTTTCCTTACAATAAAAGATCATACATATTTAGGAGCAATTTTTATTGCTTTTGCACCGATGACAACTTACTTGAAGGATCTTATTCAATCCATAGGTAAATATAGTGGACTCTCATGACATGAAACTGGGTTTAAGGGTTTTTGGATGCACAAGCAATATCTCTACTTAGTACGGAATTTTTGGCTAGCAAAAGATAGGGGGCAAGCACCACATGTTAGAGGATCCAAAACAATATAACTTCTATGTAAATATAAGCAAACATAACTCATTACGTTGTCTTCCTTGTTCAACGTCGACTATTTGACATAGAATATTTAATGAGGGCTCACAATCATAAAAGATGTCCAAGATAGTATATTTATATGTGAGACGTCTCTTCCTTTATTACTTTTTCATGAATTGCAACAATGACCAATACTATGTTTGTCAACTTCCAACAAGTTTTATCAATTATACTTCTTTCATGTGAAGTCATCACTCCCCATGGGATTAGCATATGATCTCTATTTTTCTTTATTTTATATCCAAGATTGGGTCAACAGAAGCAAAACACTCAACTCAAACTACTCTTTATTATATAACTTTCACACACGATTACATAGATAGATAGATCACTGTAACACCCCAAAAATTTAATTATGTTTTTATTAAGTAAAATTTGGCCAGAAATAAAATTTTGATTTATATTAGGTCTTTTAATAATTCCAGAGTCTCTCCTGTTTTCTGTTTTCCAAAATCCTTCCCTCCATAGAAAATTATTTGGAAAATATTATGGGCTTTGGTAGTTTGCTTAAATAATTTCATTTATATTTTAATAATAGTAGGAAATATTTTCATAATAAAACTTGCCCCAAAATAATCCTTTTAATAGCATTTTCAATCTTTGAAATGCTTCTGTTGCACTACAACTATTTCAAATAATTCTTTTAAAATTCCACAAAAATTATGAAGGGTCATGTGATGCATATAGATCACTTTTGTGCAAAAACCCAACATGGTCTTTCGGAAATTTTGAGCAAAACACCCTCTTTCAATTCTGTCCCATTCTTAGGTTATAACTATAACCCTAATTTTCCTTCATCAAACAATTCTGAAATTTTTCCATCTCATAGTCCTTCCAGCTAAACCCTTAAGTCCAGAAGGGCAGTCCCAATTGCATCTTGCAAGTCCACCAAATAATCCCCTATAGTTTCTGTCGAAAACTGAATTCTAATAAAACTTGCACTAGCAAGTTTTTCCTTTTATCAAACTAACTTCACCATCATCACTATCATACAAGGAGACATCATCCTGCCAAATTCCAATTTCAGAAAAGATCCCTAGGTGGCCCTAGCATTTCATCAAACAGCTTGTGGGCATGACAGAATTTTGCATCCTTTCTGAACTCCATGTGGCACTAGATCCTATTGCTGAACCAGCTTGTCCATCATCACCACCATCCATACTAGCACCACCCTGCCAAAGATCATCTCATTTGGGACAGCCTAGGACGCTCTGGCATTCTGTCGAGCAATTAGTGTGCATGCACAGAGCATGTACAGAGCACCAAAATTGCAGGCGTCGGCACCGCCCCGCATTGCCCTCCCTGCTACCGCTCCGCACGCAAGCCACCTCTGAGAGCTTCACGAGACACCCACGCATCTCACCGACACCTCCCCTTGGCCGCTTGCGCCGGCCACCGCCGTCCACACTAACCAGGAGCGCCGCCCGACGAATCCTCCTCTGCCACGTCTCCATCGAGACCCCCTCGCGTAATTGCCAATGGCCCGAGCTCATCCGTAGCTCACCAGGCTCTCCACCGACCAGGCCAACCTCCCCACCGGCCATATCTACCTCACCACCGTCCTTCTGTGCCATCAATGGCCGCCACCGACACGTCCCTTCTCTGGAACCCGTAGCACCGCCTTCCCCTCCCTATAAAAAGCACCCCCGAGCTCGCATACTTCCACAACACTTCCCCTCCCTCCTCTGTAAGCCACCCGTGGCAGCCACATGGCCGGGAGTGGCCGTCTCCCTCACCTTCGACCGAGGCGCCCGCCGCCACTCCTCTGTCAAGTCCTATGCCTCCAGAGCTCCTCTCGCCTCGTTTTTCTCTTCAATAGCCTCCAATGGAGTCCGCAACTCCATTCCCCCTTCCAATTTCGCCTGAGAACGACCGAAGGCGAAAGCCCTCTTCGAGCTTCCGCCGGAGCTCTTCGGGCGCGCTCACCGCCGGCGACCCCGTGCCCTCCACCGGCCATGCCGCACACCGGACGAACCGCCACGACCTCCTGAGCACGACAGTGGTCTCAGCTCACCATGGGGCGCCGCCGTTCGCCGGCGCCGGTCGCCGGAGCCCCACGTTGCTCTGTCACAGGAGAGAAGACCAGGCTGACCCAGTCAAACCTGACTGGTGGGCCCGCGGGGCCCACCGTCGGTGACTGGAGGTCACGACCCGCGTCTGTAAGTGGAGGCGCACTTTCTAAAATGTGTTTTCTTCTTTAGAAAGCGTATTACCAACCGAACCGTTTTCATTTTTTAAATATTTTAATAAAAACCAGAGTTGACTCAAGTTTGACTGGCTCTAACTTTTAAACCACAAATCCAAATGAATTGATTCTTTTTCTGTTATTCTTCATTTTTCATCTAGTTTATTTTAGTATTTATTTCAAAAATTTCCAAACAACTTTTTGTACTATTTTTGAATTATGTGGTAATTGCAATATTTTGAAAATAGGAAAAATGGAGGGAAGATGAAATTTTCAAAGTTTTGGAATGCATCCAACCCTTCTACATGCCCAAAGCAAGCATCTTGAACACTTGATATGATGAATGTTTGGTAGTTTGCTAGCTAGAATATCTGAATCATGATTATGTTAAGTTTGAATGAAATTTGCATATTGCTATTTTTGCATGCATGATCCATTAATACTCTATTAAACATGAAATATGAGTGAGGGTGATCGTTCTCACCTGCCACAGATGTCCATGTTGGTCCAAACTAATCTGCAGGAAAGAATCAGTCACGGGAGAAAAGTGACCATGAAACAGAAATCTCGTTGTAACAGGAATGATCCGTGAGGGCATGTTGGGACATGCCAGATGGTGATCCTGTTGGGTACAACCAAGAAAATATATTGTACTAACCACTGCAGGAAAACTTAAACCTCCTGAGTCGACCGTAGATCGAGTCTTGTTTCGTGCTGCCACTTGTCCCTGCCACAGGTAGGGTACGGTTCAGTAAGTTGTTAACCCCTTTCCTGCACACACCGTACAGAGGGGCCGCGATGACGGTTTCCAGGATCCAGGTATAATGCCAGTCATCGGGTCAGGGGGCATGGGTGTATCCGGCTGGGCCGAGAGGGGGGCACCCCTTGTATTCCGCGCGTTATAAATTGTGATCCCATGCTATTCGAGACGATGGTCTCCCCGTCTTAGAATTTTTCTGGAGTGATGCCTTGGGTGATTCCGGGCATCAGAACGGTTAAGCTGGTGTGTGTTGGTCAGGTGTGTTTTCATCCCAAAGGCCGTAATTGGAATTAGTCAGCGTCTCGGTGTTGGCTGAAGAAATCCTTTACTTGTGGGTAAAGAGTACACCCTCTGCAGAGTTTTATAACCTATTCGAATAGCCGTGTCCGCGGTTAAGGACTACAGTCTGGGTTGGTCAAGTGTCGGTCTTAGTGTCGGTCTTCGGAGGAAATAATTAAAATTGAGCATGATTCACTTTTGCAGGATGATTATTGTCACTACTGATGCTATCATGAATATTATTGTTAACATGAATATTACTGTGGACTAACCATTTTCTCTTATGTGTAACCCTGAGTATCTCTTGGGATGGTTGTGCCACCTGGATACTCATTTCTTTTTAGTATCTCTTGGGATGGTTGTGCCACCTGGATACTTATTTCTTTTCAGTATCTCTTGGGATGGTTGTGCCACCTGGATACTCATTTCTTTTCAGTATCTCTTGGGATGGTTGTGCCACCTATATACTCATTTCTTTTCAAGACCTCTCGAGGCGTCGCATTCAGACACCCGTTTGGCATTTCTTTTCAAGACCTCTCGATGCGTCGCGTTCATACACCCGTTTGGCATTTCTTTTCAAGACCTCTCGAGGTGTAGCATTCAGACACCCGTTTGGCATTTTCTTGGAATTTTTCGGGCGGTCTAACGCCCGATGTTCCATTTTACTTTCTTGGAATCCTCGGGCGGTCTAACGCCCGATGTTCCATTTTATTTTCTTGATTTATTTACTAGAATGATATATTGCCATCTACACCGTATTGATATTTATCATGCCATGATTTAATATCAGTCAGCATATGCATATAATTTTGTTCATCATGATCATATGTTCTCTGTTGCATTCGGTATATCTTTTGTTCATGATGTTTGCGAGTACATTCAAACATACTCACTAGCTTGTCCCTGGCTATTGTCTTGGCCAGATCACGATTAGGAGAAGAGCACTACGAAGGCACACCCCACAACCTAGGAATCGGAGATAGCAGCCACGCGGGATAGGAGTTATCCAGGTCAGCTGTTCCTGTGGGAATGGAGCCCCACCAGAGATGGAGATCCGTTACCCGCTTCTGCCATCCGCTGTTAGAAATCATTGTTGTATCATTAGACCTTTATGGTCTTGTATCCAATTTTCGTAATTGCTTGGTAATTTGTAACAAGGACGTGTCCACCAGTAACAATGATCTTGGGGCTGGTGACGACACGAGGGGTTAATTCCTGGGATATTGTGTCCCGGAAATCCGGCCCCGACAATCACAAAGCAAGCACTTGAAACTAAATCATACTAAAACTTTATTCTTCTAAATCATGAAAAAACTAAGGATCGAACTAAGATAGATAATGATGATAAAAAGTGATGGTGATACGATACCGGGGCACCTCCCCCAAGCTTGGCACAAGCCAAGGGTGGTGCCCATACCCGTGTACTCAAATCTCCTTCGGTGATGGTGGTGATGAAGTGATAGGCTTGTCCTTCAAAATATTTAGTAAGATATCCTTCAAACTCTGGACCTCCTGAAGCAACTGCTGAATCACGGTGGCATTCTTTTGCACTTCAACCATAATATGTTTATTTTCCGGCCACCATGAGCCCTTTCCTGCATCATTCTCACTTGGACGGGAGATATCCCAATTGGAAGGTATGCGCATACGAGGAGTGTTCTCGACCCCATAATTGTGAACCAAATTATGAAAGTTGTTTCAATGTAACCTGTGTAAGGGTCTCCTAGAAGGAAGCCCTTCTTGTACCTCTGGGCTCCCATGGCTTGTAGTGCTTCTCACGGCTTGATGAGGATTTGGAGTTGTGGAGATGCCGGCAAGGGTACCCCTCTCGGAAGCCGGAGGGTGGACTTCCAGCGAATCTCCATCATCTTCTTCCATGGTAACCTCTTCCTCCTCCTCTCTCCTGAGTTCCATCTGTAGCAACCAAGCGTCGTCTCCCACGTTGTTGGAGGAAGCGGAAGACATGATGCCCGACCTCGAAAATCTGACAGGAAACAGCACAAAACAAGAACAGAGGAGAAACTTGCTATGCGGTGGTCAAAACACCCGTGAGTATATATAATGAATTTTTCCCGTGCAGGACAAGTAATATGGAAGAAAAATGGAGTCGGGAAAGTCCACGAGGGAGCCACAAGCCTGGTAGGCGCGCCCTGGGGGGTAGGGCGCGCCCCCAGGCTTGTCGCCTCCTCATGCACTTTTCGGACTGTTTATTATTTTCCTAATTTTTCATATATTCCAAAACGGACAGAAAGTACTTTTATGGAAGTTTTAGAGTTGGTTTACTTACCGTACCACATACCTACTCCTTTTCAGGATTCTGCAGCGTTCCGGAAGGTTTCTTCTATGTGCTCTTCCGGTGTCGTTGTTTGAATAATATTGGTTTCGACATTAATGGGCGTAACTAAGATATAATGTTTAATTCTTTGCCCATTAACCACTCTCAGATTATTGCCTTCGGAGTTGTTTATTTTGATGGCTCCGGAGCGATAAACTTCTTCAATGATGTATGGTCCTTCCCACTTAGAGAGAAATTTTCCTGCAAAAAATCTTAAACGAGAATTGTATAATAGAACATGATCACCTACTTTGAATTCCCATTTTTGGATTCTCTTATCATGCCATCTTTTAACCTTTTCTTTAAATAACTTGGCATTTTCATAAGCTTGTGTTCTTCATTCATCTAGGGAACTAATATCAAATAACCTCTTTTCACCAGCAAGTTTGAAATCATAGTTAAGTTCTTTAATTGCCCAATATGCCTTATGTTCTAACTCAAGAGGTAAATGACATGCTTTTCCATAAACCATTTTATATGGAGACATACCCATAGGATTTTTATAAGCAGTTCTGTAAGCCCATAGTGCATCATCAAGTTTCTTAGACCAATTCTTTCTAGATCTATTAACGGTCTTTTGCAAAATTAATTTTATTTCTCTATTAGTTAATTCAACTTGACCACTAGACTGAGGATGATAAGGAGATGCAATTCTATGATTAACATCATATTTAGCAAGCAGTTTACGGAAACCACCATGAATAAAATGTGGACCACCATCAGTCATTAAATATCTAGGGACTCCAAACCTCGGAAATATAACTTCTTTAAGCATTTTAATAGAAGTGTTATGATCAGTACTACTAGTTGGAATAGCTTCTACCCACTTAGTAACGTAATCAACAGCAACCAAGATATGTGTATATCCATTAGAGGAAGGAAAAGGTCTCATATAATCAAAACCCCAAACATCAAATGGTTTAATAACAAGTGAATAATTCATAGGCATTTCCTGACGTCTACCAACATTACCAATTCTTTGACATTCATCACAAGAGAGGACAAACTTACGTGCATCTTTGAAAAGGGTAGACTAATAAAAACCAGATTGTAATACCTTGTGTGCAGTTCTGTCTCCCGCATGGTGTCCTCCGTATGCCTCGAAGTGACACTTCCGTAGGATTTGTTCCTGTTCATGCTCAGGTACACAACGTCTAATAACACCATCGAATCCTTTGTGGGATCGAGGAGATAAGTCTAGAGGGGGGGTGAATAGACACTTAACCAACCAAAGTTGTAGATTTTAATTTCTCTTGGAACTTAGGCAGATTTTGGCACAAGTTAAGATCACTCCAATACTTTCTACACATGCATATCTAGAGATTGAGCAGCGGAAATAGTAAAGCATGCAAAAGTACGGAATGTAAAGAGGTAGAGTATGGAAGATCAAACGCAATGAAGACACGGTGGTTTTTGGCGTGGTTCCGATAGGTGGTGCTATCGTACGTCCACGTTGATGGAGACTTCAACCCACGAAGGGTAACGGCTGCGCGAGTCCACGGAGGGCTCCACCCACAAAGGGTCCACGAAGAAGCAACCTTGTCTATTCCACCATGGCTTACATCCACGAAGGACTAGCCTCACTCGGGTAGATCTTCACGAAGTAGGCGATCTCCTTGCCCTTACAAACTCCTTGGTTCAACTCCACATCATGTCGGAGGCTCCCAAGTGACACCTAACCAATCTAGGAGATACCACTCTCCAAAAGGTAATAGACGGTGTGTTGTTGATGAACTCCTTGCTCTTGTGCTTCAAATGATAGTCTTCCCAACACTCAAACAACTCCTCACAGATTTGGCTATGGTGGAAGAAGGATTTGAGTGGAAAGCAACTTGGGAAAGGCTAGAAATCAAGGTTCAAATGGTAGGAATGGAATAGCTTGATCTCAACACATGAGTAGGTGGTTCTCTCTCAGAAAATGTATGGTGGAAGTGTAGGCACGTTCTGATGGCTCTCCTTGCTGAGAAGGAGGTGGTGGAGGGGTATATATAGCCTCCACACAAAACCCAACCGTTACACACTTTTGACCCAACTCGGTGGCACCGAAACCATAATCTCAGTAGCACCGAACTGTGTAAAAGATATGAACGTTAGGAATCTTGGTGGGACCGATAGGAACAACTCGGATGGACCGAAGTGCAATGGCTAGGGCAAACCTCATCTCGGTGGCACCGATTGCATCAACTCGGTAGGACCGAAGTGAAGCAATAAGGCCACAGAGACTTGGCAAGCCATCTCGGTGAGACCGATTTGCAAAACTTGGTGAGACCGAAGTAGGTGCAAATTATCACAGAGAGTTGGCAAGGCCATCTCGGTGGGACCGAAATCCATATCGGTGGATCTGATTTGTTAGGGTTTTGGCAGTGGCTAAGTCTAGGTGAACTCGGTGGCTCCGGATAGGAAATTTCGGTGGGGCCGAGTTGGAATGTGGGTTTTGGACATCTTTGGCTAGAGAGAGTGGTTGAGGGTTTAGGAGTACTGTCACTAAGCACTTGAGCAAAAGGACCATTAAGCAACACCTCATCCCCTTTTAATAGTATTGGCTTTCCTATGGACTCAATGTGATCTTGGATCACTAAACCAAAAATGTAGAGTCTTGATCTTTTGCCAATCCTTGTCCTTAGCATTTTGAAGGGGTTCCATGTCCTCTTGTCCCTGCCACGCCATTGTTGAACTTGTCTGAAATTCACTAGATAAAAGCATTAGTCCAACAATATGTATGTTGGCATGAATTACCAAAACCACCAAGGGAGCAAGTGTGCTTTCAATCTCCCCCTTTTTGGTAATTGATGACAACATACATCAAAGCTTCAAATAAGGATTTAGCAGAAGTTTGTATGAAAGCTTTGAAGGAAAGCATGTATCATGTATGAGCTCCCCTGAACTCCCCCTGAAGAGGTGCATATAAAGTGATGATACCACTTGGGAGATATACATGCTACATGTATCTTGGCTATATGCATCAGAGCAACATATATATCATATAGGTGTTCACATGTCCATGATTGTCTCCTTGCAAACAATATATACTAGCAAGAGGTCAATCCTGTTCATGAGTGTGATGCATATACTTACCTTGAAGTTCTTTATCAAGTACCTGAAGAAATACACTTGAGAAAACAGAGTTAGAAAACACAAGATAACTTAAACAACAACCAAAAAACTGATCATGTTTCTCCCCTCTTAGAAACATGTAGCATTCTCTCCTCTTGTAAGGTGCATCTCTTTTATAATGGTAAGGAGCTTTGATGTATTCCTCTCTCCCCCTTTGACATCAATTTCCAAGAAGGGACTTCAAGGTTATTGATCAAGTGGGTTTGGTCCTTGAGAAACACAGCTAGCCATTGAGTGGCTCTAGATGCAAGTAGAGGATAAGAATCATTGAGTGAAGCTGGAGCAGAAAAACTCAGGAAATGTTTGACAGAAAACTCCTTAGAGCAGCAAAATCGGTGACACTGAGTTGAAACAATTCAGTGGAACCGAGTTTGATGCAATGGATCAATTTGTCAACTCAGCTCACTAGGCAAAGGAATTCTCACAAGGATTTGCAATGAATTAACTGCGAAACTAGCGAAAATAAAATAAACACAGAAAAGAAGCAAAGTCTAGATGAAGTTTTTTTTAAGAAACACTAGAGAACTTCATCTAGATGGGTCGTCGACTAGGTCACCTATGTTAGAGTATATTGACTTAGGAGTCAAGTGAGAGCACTTGGTCATAGGTCATACTCATCGTTTAAGCTCAAAATGGGGTTGCCATTTTTCCTTTAAGCATTTCAATGTATTCACATCTTGTTGAGTTGCTTTAGCTCATATCTTTGAGTAAAGCTTCTCTAAGATGTGAGAACTTACATTGGGATTTGGTGGTGATGTCCATCATGTAGTTGAACCTGAAGTGGATGCACATGAGTTGAAGTTGGGAGCGATCATATCATTTGTAGTTCATCTTCCTACATGGGTTAGATTTGCAAGGAACAACATGTATATCCAAAATGACAAGAATGAAGCATAACTCAAAAGTTTGTCAAAGGATATGTTTAGGTTGTCTTGTTCCTTGTTCCACCATCAATTGTCGATACTTGGGTTCTACAAGATTTCTTATGATAAGAGTGTGTCGCAACCTTGTGACATGAAGCCTGTCCAAGTACCTACAAAAGGTTAGATACCATACAAGGGAGCAAAATATCCAAGACATAAGATGATCATGAAAGGTATCATGGATTAGTCAAGAATGCTCATGCCCTTGTATGCATCCACATGAACCTCTAGTTCACGTTTGAAGCATCAATGATGTTCAACTCACTTCTCAAGTGACAAAACACTTTCTCATCAAGGGGTTTGGTAAAGATGTCCGCCAATTGTTTGTCGGTACGAACATGTTTAAGGTCAATGTCACCTTTCTCAACATGATCTCGAATGAAGTGGTGACGAACCTCAATATGCTTTGTTCGAGAATGTTGCACGGGATTGTGTGCTATCTTAATAGCACTCTCATTGTCAAATAGTAATGGTACATGTCTCACATGCACACCATAGTCTTTAAGAGTTTGTGTCATCCATAGTAATTGAGCACAACATGATCCTGCAGCAATGTATTCCGCTTTGGCAGTAGATAGAGATACAGAATTTTGTTTCTTGGAGGACCAAGACACAAGAGATCTACCAAGAAATTGACATGTACCCGAAGTGGATTTTCTATCAACCTTGTCTCCGGCATAGTCCGAATCAGAGTAGCCAACAAGATTAAAAGAAGATCCTTTGGGATACCATATGCCAAAGTTTGGTGTATGTAACAAGTATCTCACAATTCTTTTCACCGCCTTAAGGTGACACTCTTTTGGTGCCGCTTGGTATCGTGCACACATGCACACACTTAGCATAATGTCGGGATGGGAGGCACATAGATATAGCAATGAGCCAATCATAGATCGATAAACCTTTTGATCAACCGGTTTGCCATCCTTGGCCAAGTCAAGATGTCCACTCGTGGTCATGGGAGTTTTCATACTTTTACTTTCTTGCATGTTGAACTTCTTGAATAAGTCCTTGGTATACTTTGTTTGAGAAACAAAGGTACCTTCCCTAGTTTGCTTGATTTGCAAACCAAGAAATAATTTGAGTTCACACATCATAGACATCTCGAACTTTTCCGACATCAACCTTCCAAACTTTTCACTAAAAGAGGGGTTAGTAGATCCAAAGATAATGTCATCAACATAAATTTGGCATACAAATAATTCTCCATTAACCCTCTTAGTGAACAAAGTTGAATCAATCTTCCCAATTTCAAAACCTTTTTCAAGAAGGAACTTTGTCAAGCATTTGTACCAAGCTCTAGGGGCTTGTTTAAGACCATAAAGAGCTTTACGAAGTTTGTACACATGATTAGGTTTCTTGGGATTCTCAAAGCCGGGAGGTTGTTTAACATACACTTCCTCCTCAATTTCACCATTTAAGAAAGCACTTTTCATATCCATTTGATAAAGGGTGATATCATGGTGATTGGCATAAGCAAGTAAAATGCGAATGGACTCAAGTCTTGCAACGGGGGCATAGGTCTCACCATAGTCCATACCTTCGACTTGTGTGTAACCTTGTGCTACGAGACGAGCCTTGTTGCGTACAACATGTCCATCTTCATCTTGCTTATTCCGACACACCCATTTGGTTCCAATGATGTTTTGCTCTTCCTTAGGCTTCTCAACCAATGTCCACACTTGGTTCCTCTCAAAGTTGTGTAGCTCTTCGTGCATTGCATTCACCCAATCGGGGTCCTTGAGAGCATCTTCTACCTTCAAGGGTTCAACACTAGAGATAAATGAGTAATGCTCACAAAAGTTAGCTAAACGAGTTTTAGAGCGAGTGATTCTCCCGGATTGGATATCTCCAAGTATTTGTTCGACGGGATGATTCTTGTTGACTCTTGCTCTAACTCGAGGTAGCTTTTGCTTGGGTTGTGGTGAGGCTTCCTCATCATCATTATCTTCTTCTTCTTCGTTGATGTTGTCGTTGTTCGCTTGTGGAGGTGGAGAAGGAGGTTGAGGTGGGTCATCTTGTTGTACTTCATCATTCCCGTCGTCTTGACGTGTTCCACTTGTGGATGCCTCCATATCAACTTGTCGTTCACCTTGATGTGATGTTGGGGCTTCCACTTGAATAGACGAGGTACTCTCCTTTACTTCCACGGGGCGAATCTTGCCAATGGGCAAGTATTGGATTGCATCCGATGGTTCTTGATCTCCTACATCAAGTGGCAATTGCTTGACTTGCGAGCCGTTAGTCTCATCAAACTTCACATCTATCTCTTTAACTTTTCGAGTGAAGTTGTTGTAGACACGGTAAGTGTGAGAGTTCGATCCATAACCGAGTAGGAAACCTTCATGAGATTTAGGAGCAAATTTTGAACGACGATGCTTATCAAGAATGTAACATTTTGAGCCAAATACTCGAAAGTATCCAACTTGTGGTTTGTTATCGGTGAGCAGTTCATACGCCGTTTTACCAAGAAGCTTGTGAAGGTAGAGTCGATTTGTTGCATGACAAGCTGTTTCAACCGCTTCCGCCCAAAAATGTCTTGGCGTCTTGTATTCATCAAGCATTGTTCTTGCCATCTCAATAAGTGTCCGATTCTTCCTCTCAACAACTCCATTTTGTTGAGGTGTGTACGTAGCCGAGAACTCATGTGAAATACCCTCCTCATCAAGAAAGGTGTCCACATTGGTGTTCTTGAACTCTGTTCCATTGTCACTCCGAACCTTCTTGATCTTCACTTCAAATTGTTTTTGAGCCTTTCTTGCAAAGTTCTTGAAGATCTTTTGTACCTGCGATTTGTCATCAAGAAAGAACACCCACGTAAATCTGGAAAAATCATCAACGATGACCAAAACGAAGGAGTTACCACCAAGACTCTTATAGGAGTTGGGACCAAAAAGATCCATATGAAGTAGCTCGAGTGGTCTCCTCGTGGTCATAATGTTCTTTACGGGATGGCTTCCTCCAACTTGTTTCCCTGCTTGGCAAGCACTACAAAGTCGATCTTTGTCAAATATAACATCTTTCACTCCAAGAATGTGATCTCCTTTAACAAGTTTATCAAGGTTACGCATGCCAACATGTCCAAGTCTTCTATGCCATAACCAACCTTTAGAAGATTTAGCAATTAAGCATGTACGAGGTTGGGCTCTCTTAGTGAAATCAACAATGTATAGATCACCTCTACGAATGCCGGTAAAGACCATATTACGATTATCTTGACGAAACCCTTGGCAATCTACTTTAGTAAATAAAACATTAAAACCAAAATCGGCTAGTCTAGATACGGAAAGAAGATTGTAACCAAGAGATTCAACAAGCATAACATTTTGTATGGAGCTATCATTGGATATGGCCACCTTACCAAGGCCAAGTACCTTACCCTTGGAGTTGTCTCCAAAAGTCACATACTTGCGTGGACCATCATTTTTAGCGAGCTCACAAAACATGTCTCTATCTCCGGTCATGTGATCGGTACAACCGCTATCAAGAATCCACTCTTTTCCTCCGGCCATATAATCTCGAAGATTTGCCATAAGACTGAGATTCCTCATGGTCTTCTCAAATTCAATGTCAAAGTCTTCGTCCTCATCATAATAGCTATGCTCAACATCATCATCATGCGTGTGATCATCACCTAGGGCAACAGATTCATTAGTTTCATGATCATAACAATGTTCAAGTTTATGGATTCTAATGGCTTCCATGATAATGTTACTAATAGTTCTAACATCTCCTTTAGCACGCATAAGATCACGAAGCTCAAACAAGCAATTATCAAACTTAGCATCATTAGGACTCATCTTGTGAAAAGCAACAACCTTATGAAGAATCTTATCGAGACTCTTTAAAGAGTAATCGGGATATCGCTTTTCTAAGTCATGCCATAGAGTATAAGCACATTCAAAGTTTTGCATACAACCAAGCACAACCTTGGGTAATCCTCTAATGATAAGATTGACGGTTCTAAGATTACGAAGCATGTCAATTTCCTCTTCATGAGTAGGATGCAAGGGATCAATAGGGGGCACATAAGGATTATGAATATACTTGCTCAAGTTAAATTCATCAAAGATATCAAGCATTTCATCCTTCCAAAAGTTGTAATAATCCCCATTAAGAATAGGCACTCTACGTCTAAGACTCCCCAACGTAGACACATCCATCTCCCTCCAATGGTGATAAAACCAAGGCAATGGAGACCAAAGCTCTGATACCAATTGTGGGATCGAGGAGATAAGTCTAGAGGGGGGGTGAATAGACACTTAACCAACCAAAGTTGCAGATTTTAATTTCTCTTGGAACTTAGGCAGATTTTGGCACAAGTTAAGATCACTCCAATACTTTCTACACATGCATATCTAGAGATTGAGCAGCGGAAATAGTAAAGCATGCAAAAGTACGGAATGTAAAGAGGTAGAGTATGGAAGATCAAACGCAATGAAGACACGGTGGTTTTTGGCGTGGTTCCGATAGGTGGTGCTATCGTACGTCCACATTGATGGAGACTTCAACCCACGAAGGGTAACGGCTGCGCGAGTCCACGGAGGGCTCCACCCACAAAGGGTCCACGAAGAAGCAATCTTGTCTATTCCACCATGGCTTACGTCCACGAAGGACTAGCCTCACTCGGGTAGATCTTCACGAAGTAGGCGATCTCCTTGCCCTTACAAACTCCTTGGTTCAACTCCACATCATGTCGGAGGCTCCCAAGTGACACCTAACCAATCTAGGTGACACCACTCTCCAAAAGGTAATAGACGGTGTGTTGTTGATGAACTCCTTGCTCTTGTGCTTCAAATGATAGTCTTCCCAACACTCAAACAACTCCTCACAGATTTGGCTATGGTGGAAGAAGGATTTGAGTGGAAAGCAACTTGGGAAAGGCTAGAAATCAAGGTTCAAATGGTAGGAATGGAATAGCTTGATCTCAACACATGAGTAGGTGGTTCTCTCTCAGAAAATGTATGGTGGAAGTGTAGGCACGTTCTGATGGCTCTCCTTGCTGAGAAGGAGGTGGTGGAGGGGTATATATAGCCTCCACACAAAATCCAACCGTTACACACTTTTGACCCAACTCGGTGGCACCGAAACCATAATCTCAGTAGCACCGAACTGTGTAAAAGATATGAACGTTAGGAATCTCGGTGGGACCGATAGGAACAACTCGGATGGACCGAAGTGCAATGGCTAGGGCAAACCTCATCTCGGTGGCACCGATTGCATCAACTCGGTAGGACCGAAGTGAAGCAATAAGGCAACAGAGACTTGGCAAGCCATCTCGGTGAGACCGATTTGCAAAACTCGGTGAGACCGAAGTAGGTGCAAATGATCACAGAGAGTTGGCAAGGCCATCTCGGTGGGACTGAGATCCATATCGGTGGATCCGATTTGTTAGGGTTTTGGCAGTGGCTAAGTCTAGGTGAACTCGGTGGCTCCGGATAGGAAATTTCGGTGGGGCTGAGTTGGAATGTGGGTTTTGGACATCTTTGGCTAGAGAGAGTGGTTGAGTGTTTAGGAGTACTGTCACTAAGCACTTGAGCAAAAGGACCATTAAGCAACACCTCATCCCCTTTTAATAGTATTGGCTTTCCTATGGACTCAATGTGATCTTGGATCAAAAAACCAAAAATGTAGAGTCTTGATCTTTTGCCAATCCTTGTCCTTAGCATTTTGAAGGGGTTCCACGTCCTCTTGTCCCTGCCACGCCATTTATGAACTTGTCTGAAATTCACTAGATAAAAGCATTAGTCCAACAATATGTATGTTGGCATGAATTACCAAAACCACCAAGAGAGCAAGTGTGCTTTCATCCTTCTTTATATAAATGTGGGTCATCCCAAAAGTAATGTCTTAAATCAAAGAAAACTTTTTCTTTTGTTGGTACGTGAAACTAGGTGGTATATATTTAGCAACAATGTAATTAGCATAGTCTGCATACCTTGGTGTGTTACGAGAAGCATTTATCCAGCTAATTGTTCATCAGGAAAATCATCATTAATAGGAAGTGGGTCATCAAGAACATTTTCCATTCTAGACAAATTATCCGCTACGGGATTCTCAGCTCCCTATCTATCAATAATATGCAAATCAAACTCTTGTAGCAACAGAACCCACCTAATAAGTCCAGGTTTAGCATCTTTCTTTTCCATAAGATATTTAATAGCAACATGATCAGTGTGAATAGTAACTTTGGAATCAACAATGTAAGATCTGAATTTATCACATGCAAACACAGTTGCTAAAAATTCTTTCTCAGTAGTAGCATAATTTCTTTAAGCACTGTCTAGAGTTTTACTAGCATAATGAATAACATTCAATTTCTTATCAACTCTTTGACCTAGAATAACACCAACAACATAATCACTAGCATCACACATAATTTCAAAGGGTAGGTTCCAATCAGGTGGTTGAACAATAGGTGCAGAAATTAAGGCTTTCTTAAGTATTTCAAAGGCTTCTACACAATCATCATCAAAAACAAATGGAGCATCTTTTTGCAAAAGATTAGTAAGAGGCCTAGAAATTTTAGAGAAGTCTTTTATAAACCTTCTATAGAAACCAGCATGACCAAGGAAACTTCTTATACCTTTGATATCTTTAGGACATTGCATTTTCTCAATTGCATCAACTTTAGCTTTATCAACTTCAATACCTCTTTCAGAAATTATATGCCCAAGGACTATACCTTCATTCACCATAAAGTGGCACTTCTCCTAATTCAAGACAAGATTAGTTTCTTCACATCTCTGCAAAACTCGATCAAGGTTGCTTAAGCAATCATCAAAAGAAGTTCCGTAAACGGAGAAATCATCCATGAAAACCTCAACAATCTTTTCTCAAAAGTCAGAGAATATAGCAGTCATACATCTTTGAAAGGTAGCAGGTGCATTACATAAATCAAAAGGCATACGACGAGAAGCATAAGTTCCAAAAGGACAAGTAAAGGTGGTTTTCTCTTGATCTTCTGGTGGTACAGGTATTTGAGAGAAACCAGAATATCCATCTAGGAAACAAAAGTGTGTATGCTTAGATAGTCTTTCTAACATTTGATCAATAAAAGGCAAAGGGTAATGATCTTTCCTAGTAGCTTTATTTAATTTTCTGAAATCAATTACCATCCTATAGCCAGTTACAATTCTTTGTGGAATGAGTTCATTTTTATCATTAGGAACAACGGTGATACCTCCTTTCTTAGGAACACAATGAACATGACTTACCCATCTACTATCAGCTATGGGATAAATTATACCTGCCTCCAGAAGTTTTAATATTTCAGTCCTTACCACATCCTTCATTTTAGGATTCAACCTTCTTTGATGATCAACAACTGGTTTAGCATCTGGCTCCATATGAATTTTATGCTGACATAGAGTGGGACTAATGCCCTTAAGATCATCAAGAGTATATCCAATAGCAGCACGGTGCTTCCTTAGAGTTTTAAGTAATCTCTTTTCTTCATGCTCTGAAAGGTTAGCACTAATAATAACAGGATATATCTTCTTTTCATCAAGATAAGCATATTTAAGTGTATCAGGTAATTGCATTAATTCAAACACAGGATCACCCTTGGGTGGTAGAGGATTTCCCAAGGTTTCAACAGGCAAATTATGTTTAAGAATACGTGCTTGTTTGAAGAACAACTCATCTATTTCATTTCTTTCATTCATATGCATATCATTCTCATGGTCTAGTAAATATTGTTCTAAAGGATCAGTAGGAGGCACAACAATAGAAGCAAGACCAATAATTTCATCTTTATTGGGTAATTTTTTATCATGAGGTTGTCTACGAAACTTAGAGAAATTAAATTCATGAGATATATCACCAAACTTAACCCTAACTTTCTCTTTAACACAATCAATTTCAGCATTAACGATATTCAAGAAGGGTCTACCAAATATAATGGGACAAAAATTATCTTGTTGTGAACCAAGTACTAAGAAATTGGTAGGGTATTTGATCTTACCACACAAGACTTCAACATCTCTAACAATCCTAAGTGGAGTAATAGTATCTCTGTTTGCAAGCTTAATAGTAACATCAATATCTTCAATTTCAACAGGTGCAATATCATTCATTACTTCTTGATATAAAGAAAACGGAATAGCACTCACACTAGCACCCATATCACATAAACCATGATAGCAATGATCTCCAATCTTAACAGAAACAACAGTCATGGCAACTACGGGCTTGTTCTTATTTAGCATACCTCGTTCATTTCTAACAGGTTTAGCAATTCTAGCAGCCTCTTCACAGAAATATATGACATGTCCATCAATGTTATCAACCAAAAGATCTTTAACCATTGCAATATTAGGTTCAACTTTAATTTGTTCAGAAGTTTTAGGTGTTCTAATATTACTTTTATTAACCACAGTTGAAGCTTTAGCATGTTCCTTTTTCCTAACAGGGAAAGGAGGTTTCTCAATATAAGCAGTAGGCACAACTGGATCAACATTGTAAACAATTGTTTCCTCTTTAACACTAACAGGTTCTTCATTTAATTCAATGGGTGGATGATATTTAAACCATTTCTCCTTAGGGAGATCAACATGAGCAGCAAAAGATTCACAAGAAGTAGCTACTATCTCACAGTCAAGTCCATATTTAGTACTAAACTTGTGAAAAGCATCAGTTTCCATAAAAGATTTAACACAATCAAACTCAAGATTTATACCTGACTCCTTATCTTTGTCGATTTCCCAATCTTCAGAGTTACGTTTAATTCTTTCCAGAAGATCCTATTTGAATTCAATAGTCCTCTTCATAAAGGAACCAGTAGAAGAAGTATCGAGCATGGATTGATCATTATGAGAAAGCCGAGCATAAAAGTTTTGAATAATTATTTCTCTTGAGAGCTCATGATTGGGGCATGTATGCAACATATACTTAAGCCTCCCCCAAGCTTGAGCGATACTTTCTCCTTCACGAGGCCAAAAATTATATATATAATTCCGATCACGATGAACCAAATGCATAGGATAAAATTTCTGGTAAAATTCCAGGTTCAACCGGTTCCAATCCCATGTTCCAGTATCATCACATAGCCTATACCATGTCAATGCCTTTCCCTCCAAAGATAAAGGGAATACCTTCTTCTTAACTCCATCTCTGGATAAACCTGCAAGCTCAAACAATCCACAAATTTCATCCACATATATCAAGTGCATATCAGGGTGCACCGTTCCATCTCCTGCATAAGGATTAGCTAGCAGTTTCTCTATCATCCCCGAAGGAATTTCATAATAAATATTTTCAGTAGGTTCAGTAGGTTGAGGAGCAACTCTCAATGCTTCCGGTCGAGGTGAAGATACCCCGAACAAGCCCCTCAAAGGATTACTTTCCATAGTGACAAGTGACAGTAAATTTCAGCACGTAATATAAATTTTTCCTTACCAAATTCAACTGACCAAAGGCGCTTCACTCCCCGGCAACGGCGCCAGAAAAGAGTCTTGATGACCCAGAAGTATAGGGGATCAATCATAGTCCTTTCGATAAGTAAGAGTGTCGAACCAAACGAGAAGCAGAAGGAAATGACAAGCGGTTTTCAGCAAGGTATTCTCTGCAAGTACTGAAAGTAGCAGTAACAGATAGTTTTGATAGCAAGATAATTCGTAACAAGTAACAAGTAACAAGTATAATAAAGCGCAACAAGGTGGCCCAATCCTATTTGTAGCAAAGGACAAGCAGGAACGATCTCTTATATAAAGCAAAGAGTTCTCGAGGACACATGGGAATTCTCATCTAGTCACTTTCATCATGTTTGTTTGATTCGCGTTTGCTACTTTGATAATTTGATATGTGGGTGGACCGGTGCTTGGGTGTTGTTCTTACTTGAACAAGCCTCCCACTTATGATTACCCCCTCTTGCAAGCATCCGCAACTACGAAAGAAGAATTAAGATAAATCTAACCATAGCCTTCCCCCATGTCCTCAAGAACAAAAGATGGTGAAGTGTCATGTAGTCGACGTTCACACGACACCACTAAAGGAAGAAACAACATACATATCATCAAAATATCGAATGAATGCCAAATTCACATGATTACTTATGACAAGACTTCTCCCATGTCCTCAAGAACAAAAGTAACTACTCACAAATCATATTCATGTTCAAGATCAGAGGGGTATTGAATATCATTAAGGATTTGAACATATAATCTTCCACCAAATAAACCAACTAGCATCAACTACAAGATGTAATCAACACTACTAGCAACCCACAGGTACAAATCTGAGGTTTTGAGACAAAGATTGAATACAAGAGATGAACTAGGTGTGACGCCCCCGACTTAATCGTGCGCTAACCATACAGGCAAATGCACATGATCAAGCCTAAGGACTCACTTGAAGATATCACAACACAACTCTAAACACAAATAAGAGTCATACAAGCTTTATATTACAAGCCAGGGGCCTCGAGGGCTCGAATACATAAGCTCACATACAAGCGTTAGCGGAAGCAACACAATATCTGAGTACAACCATTAAGCTAAACAAGTCTGCCTTAAGAAGGCTGAGCAAAACAACGACATCTGAACAAAAAGGCGTAGGCCTCCTGCCTGGGTGCCTCCTATCTACTCCTGGTCATCGGTCTCCACATAGTAGTAGTCGTCGATTGGGGCAGCTAGCTCCGGGGCTCCGTCATCTGTTCGCAGCAATCAGGTATGGAGAAAAGGGAAGCAAAGCAACCATGAGTACTCATCCAAAGTACTCGCAAGACTTACATCAGATCTATTCTAAGTATGCATTGGTATCAAAAGGGGGCTGTATAGGTGGACTAGACTGCAGAAATGCCAGAATAGAGAGAAGGCCTAGCCTATCGAAGACTAGCATCTTCAGCATCTTGCAGCATTAAAAGAGTGTAGATTAGCACATAAGTAAAGTAGTAAGCAGTAGTAGCAAAGCCCAGAGATCCTTCCTCGACTCCCTGCGAGAAAGCAATCCTGGAGCTAACATATTAATTAATCATCTCAAGTATCCAGTTCTAGTTGTAGAAGATCGGGATATTTTCCGAGCGTCCTATTACCGTGGTCACGGCTATTCGAATAGATAACTTCCCTGCAGGGGTGCACCAACTTATCCAACACGCTCGATTAACTCTGGCCGGACAAACTTACTCGGTCCATGCCCGGCCTCGGCTGATCGACACGTCATAGCCCGACCTAGGCTCAACAGAGAGGCCAGCACGCCGGTCTACACCCTAAGCGCTCAGGGGTCTTGGGACAATCGCCCTTTGCACTCCTGCGTGCTGCGAACGCAGCCGGTGAGCATACCTAGCCCCCTTAATACAAACGCAGGCTCTCCCAGTCCAACCCGGCGCGCGCCGCTCAACTGCTGACATCTGGAGAGCTTCGGCTGATACATACGACGCCGAGAGCTCATACTATTCCCGCGTGGAGGTTACTGCGAAAAGGCCAGAGGCCTACTCAGATCACATATCCTAACCCATTAGTGTGTTGGGAGCTCGCGGAAACGAGCAGAGACTCACGATCATGTGACCCCGTCGCCCCATCTCGTGGATTTCTGGCAAAGGCCAGGAATGCCCGGCCGTGCCACGTAATTATCTCTCGGGTACCCTCACGGTCAACCCGATTCCACATCTCTCGCGGGTACCCCTCGGGGCCGACCCGACTTTAATAAGTTTTTGTGGTAAAGTCAAAGTATCCGTGTGTCCATAACATCAAGAAGGAATCCGAGGAATCACCCTCGTTGGATTCCCACTCGATGTATCCGTCAAGGTGAACCCAAAGGAATCACCCTTGATGGGTTCACACTCGAAGGGTTGCACGACAGAGGCTTCATCAGAGGTGGTGAAAGAGGAATCACCCTCGGTAACCCACAACCGACTAGCTAGGCTACAGAGATACCATCAGGAGTGATGTAAGAGGTATCACCCTCGGCACTCGATATTAGCTCTGCAAAGTCGTACAACTTAGGGAGGTGTGCGGTGATGTGCTGGTCTTAGCCCATCGATCACCTTGATCGAGGCACCAGTAACAAAGCGGGGCAACAGGGACAAGGATGAGGGGCCACAGATGGTACACTAACCAACCTAGACTAAGCATTTAGGATAGCAGGAATGGTATCAACAGCAGTTACAAAAACAGACTATGCATCAGAATAGGAGCAGTCAATTGCAGTAGAAAAATCTAATGCAAGCATGAGGGAGAAAGAATAGGCGATATAGAAATGATCAAGGGGGGGGGTGCTAGCCTGGAAGCTCTGCGGGGAAAGAGGGGTCGTCGACGACGTAGTCGTACTCTGGTGCTGCCTCGGTCTCGGGGTCTACCGGATAAGAAGATGGGGAAGAAACAATAAATAAAAGCAAACAATGCAACACAGATGCATGGCATGGCAATATGTTGTGCTGTTGGTGACCTATCGCAGTACTACACGTAAGAGAGCGGGAAAATATCTAGAAATATTTTCCCGGTCTTAGGCAGTTTTCGGACAGGTGATCCGGAGGGGAAGGTTCCATGCTTGCGGTGTTAGGGGCATGTGACAGCTATACGGAGGGCATATTCGGATTCGTCTCATTTTTCTGATCAACTTTCATGTAGAAAACTTTTTGATCCGAGCTACGGTTTATTTTCTATGATTTTTCAAAGTTTTAAACCATTTTTTGAAATCCCTGGAATTAAATTAAATTCGAAAATAATAGCAAATACTTTATTGCGTCAGCATGATGTCAGGGTGACGTCAGCAGTCAACTCCAGCTCGTCCACGTCAAACCTGACCACTGGGACCCACATGTCAGTGACTATGGGTTAATCTGCGATTAATTAAACTAAACAGTGGTTAATTAGGGAGGTGGGGCCCCACTGTCAGTGACTAATTAGTAATTAGATTAATTTTAATTAGAAAATAGTTTAATTAGCGGTGGGGCCCGCCTGTCAGTGACTGGGGTTGCCCAGTTAGCACGTTGACTGGTCAACCCAGTCAACTAGGGCCCCTGGGCCCACTGGTCAGTGACCCAGGGATGCCCATGTGGCGGCTAGCTCGGCGGCTGCCGGCGTTTAAACGCCGGCGACGCGCAAACGCGGCGGAGGGCCACTGTCCTCATCGGAATCGCGCTACGGGCTACTGTTCCGAGCGCGGTTTGGCGCGTTGGAACGTGCGGAGCGAGCCGTGGCGATTGGTGGCAGTGGCGTCGGCTGGGGTGGCCGGAAACGACCGGAACAACCACGGCGAGCGGCGAAGGCATTTGGGCGAGCTCGCGCTCGTCGCTGTGGGGCACGGCACGGCGAAAGGAAGGCGGCGCTGGGCTCCTACGAGCTCCAGGAGCTCGACTACGAGCTTGGCCGCGCATGGCAGCGGCTATGGCCACGGCGGCGAGCTCAACGGCGGCGATGCGTTCGGCCACGGCGAATGCGGTGGCTACGGCGCGGGAAGAAGGGGAAGAAGGAGGGGGAAACGGCGAGGAGCTCATCGTGGGAGCACAAGGAGGCTCGTCGGGGTTCGGGAGCAGCAGAGGCGGCCGGAATCGACGGGGCACGTCGGTGACCCGAGGAGGAAGAAGACGGCACGGATCAGTGCGGTGGGGCTCCCCGGCTTGCGCTCGTCGGTGTAGTCGACGTAGCGGAGCACGGCGAAGACGACGGGCACAGTGGCGAGGCGAGGCGAGGTCAGTGGCCGCGGTGGAGCAGCGGCGCGGTGACGGCGGCGTACTAGAGAGGAAGAGAGGGAGTGGGCAAGCGAGGGAGGAGAGGGGGAGAGTGGATTGGGATGCCAGGGAGGTCGAGGGCGACGACCTTATCCCCTCGACGGCTCCTGTAGTGGCGCCGTGTCGCCCAGCCGCCGGAGCGCGCGCGCGTGTCCACGGCCGCGTTGACACGCGCAGAGAGAGAGAGAGAGAGCGGGAGGAGGAAGAGAGAGAGGGAGGTGGGCTAGGCCGGTGCACTGTGCACTTAGGCCCAACTCACAGTAGAGTTAGGGCCTTTTCTCTTTTCTTTTTCTGTTTTCTTTTTACAGAAAGGGTTTGCAAAAATTTGAGCTGCCAAATGCTTTTTGTAAAATGTGGGAATTAACCACAAAAATACATAGCAATATACTGCACTGCCACAGAAAGTTTGGAGGCCATTTGAATCCAATTGAATTTTCCATAAATGGAAAGGCATTTATTTAGGCTTTTTTTGCACTGTTTTAAATGCTCTAGCCCATTTTAGCAAATAGGTGATGTTGTTTTCCTGAACAAATATTTGTTTTGGAATATTTGCTAAAACATGAACTATTTTTCAGCAATTTTTGAGCAACTCCAAATTTCACTTATGATTTGAATTGAATTCAGTGGAGGAATTTGAAATGAGATATTAATCCAATATGATCAAGCATTGCAAATCACAGTGACTTAGCATAATCATTAAGGATCAATGTTACTCATTACAGAGGGGTGTTACAATTCTCCTCCTCTAAAAGAAATTCTCGTCCCGAGAATTCAGGAGGTAGAAGGGAAAAGATCGGGATATTCCTCGCGAAGACGATCCTCGCGTTCCCAAGTGGCTTCATCTTCAGTATGATTCGACCACTGCACTTTAAGAAACTTGGTTGTCTTCTGATGGGTCCGATGTTCAGCTTGATCGAGAATGCGGATCGGATGCTTTTTATAAGATAGATCATCTTGCAATTCGAGCAATTCATGATCCACTGCTCGGTGCGGATCCTTGAAGCAACGGCGAAGTTGTGACACATGGAAGACGTCGTGGATGTGAGAGAATTGCGGCGGCAACTCCAATTTATATGCCACATGTCCACGTCTGGCGAGAATGCGGAAGGGGCCAATGTAGCGAGGAGCTAACTTGCCCTTGATTTCGAAGCGATGAGTGCCCTTCATAGGAGTGACACGCAGATAAGCTTGCTCACCAGGTTGATAGATCGATCCCCAGTGTTTACGATCATAGTTGCTCTTCTGGCTAGACTGGGCCACCTTGAGATTTTCCCGGACGATACGGACTTGCTCTTCAGCGTGTTGGATAATATCCGGACCAATGAGCGGCCGTTCCCCAGTTTCTGACCAATTCAGAGGGGTTCGACACTTACGTCCATATAGTACCTCGAAGGGGGCCATCTTCAAGCTAGCTTGATAGCTGTTGTTGTAAGAGAATTCAGCATACGGGAGAGATTCCTCCCACTTCTTGCCAAATGAGATGACACAAGCACGCAACATATCTTCAAGCACTTGATTCACTCGTTCAACTTGGCCTTGGGACTGGGGGTGATAAGCAGAGCTCCGGGTTATATGAGTTCCCATAGCCTCTTGGAAACTTGCCCAGAACTTAGAGGTGAAGAGGCTACCACGATCTAAACTGATCTCCTTCGGAATACCGTGAAGTGTTACAATTCTGGAGATATACAAATCTGCTAACTGACTAGTAGTGATCATCTCCTTGACTGGCAGAAAGTGTGCAACTTTGGAGAGTTGATCGATGACAACCAGAATTGCATCATGACCCTTTTGTGACCTGGGAAGATTAGTGATATGATCCATTTGCACCTTGTCCCATTTCCACTCAGGGATAGGGAGCGGTTGCAGAATTCCAGCAGGCTTCTGATGTTCTGCTTTGACACGACGGCAAACGTCACACTCGGCAACATAGCGAGCAATGTCCTGCTTCATCTTAGACCACCAGTACCTTTGACGGAGGTCACGATACATCTTGGTACTACCCGGATGAATAGACAGTGGTGTATCATGTGCCTCCTTCATAACTTTGTCGGTCATAAGTTCGAACTGAGGTACTACAATGTGATCTATGAAATACAAGGTTCCGTCTTCAGCAAGCGAGAAATCTCTGGACTTTTCAAGGTCAATATCTCTTTTCATCTGATCAACTTCAGCATCTTTTGCTTGCGCAAACTTAACAACTTTCTCAAGATTCGGCTGCAGAACAAGGGTATTAAGAGAACCCTGTGGAACGAGGTGGAGGTTCAGTTTGCGAAGTTCTTCATGAAGAAGGAGTTGAGCTCGCTGAACCATAAGATTGTTACAATAAGACTTACGACTCAAGGCATCGGCCATTACATTAGCCTTGCCAGGGGTAATGTGATACCGCAGTCATAGTCTGTAACTGTTTCCAACCATCGTTGTTGGCGGAGATTGAGATCCGGCTGAGTAAACAAATACTTCAGACTTTGATGATCCGTGTATATCTCACATCGATTACCAAGGAGGTAATGTCGCCATAGCTTCAATGCATATATCACTGCAGCAAGTTCAAGATCATGCACTGGATAGTTCTCTTCATGAGGACGCAACTGGTGGGAGGCATAGGCAATCACTCTGCATTCTTGCATCAGGACACAGCCTAATCCTTGACGAGAGGTGTCGCAATAAATCACGAAGTCCTTGCGAGAATCCAGAGGAGCAAGCACTGGTGCAGAAGTCAGCTTGTCCTTGAGAGTTTGGAAACTTTCCTGACATTTATCTGTCCACTCAAACTTAACGCCTTTGTGAAGCAGATTAGTCAGAGGCTTGGCAATCTTTGAGAAGTTCTCGACAAATCTATGGCAATAGCTTGCGAGTCCGAGAAAACTTCTAACTTGCTTGACATTCTTCGGGGGAGTCCAGTCAAGAATAGCCTGAACTCGTTCTGGGTTGACAGCAATACCATCCTTGGAAATCACATGACCAAGATAGGTCACTTCGGATAACCAGAATTCACGCTTGGAATATTTGGCATATAGCTGGTGCTCTCGAAGCTTTTCCAGAACAAGACGAAGGTGTTCAGCATGTTCTTCCTTATTCTTGGAATATACCAGGATATCATCCAGATAAACCACGACGAATTTGTCGAGGTAATCCATGAAGATATAATTCATCAGGCGGGAGAACGTTGCTGGAGCATTAGTTAAGCCGAAAGACATGATGGTGTAATCGTATGAACCATAGCGAGTAACGAAGGCGGTCTTGGGAATATCCTCATCGCGGACCCGGATCTGATGGTAACCCAACCTCAAGTCAAGTTTAGAGAATACCGATGATCTAGCAAGTTGATCATACAGATCGTTGATCCAAGGAAGCGGATACTTATTCTGAATTGTTGCTTGGTTGATAGGTCAGTAATCTTGAACCAACCGGTTCGTACCATCTTTCTTCTTGACAAAGAGAGAAGGTGCTCCCCAGGCAGAGGAACTTGGACTAATGAAACCCTTGCGAAGTGATTTATCGATTTCCTCCTTAAGCTCAAGGAGTTCATGCGGCGGCATCTTATAGGGACGCTTTGCAATAGGAGTGGTGCCCGGTTTTAAGTTGATGACAAACTCGACAACTCTAACAGGGGGTACTCCTGGAAGTTCTTCCGGAAAGACATCTTGAAAGTCGCGAACGACTGGAACATTTTCGATCTCCTCAAGAGGAGAGGCGTTCAACGCATTCAGGGCATAAATCTGAGCCTCGACATTATGAACGAGATGCACATGGTAGTTTACCAGCTCATCCGATGGGTGCAGGAGTTGGACGACTTTGGTGGCACAATTGATTAAGGCGGTATGAGCCTTCAACCAATCCATTCCCAAAATGAGGTCAACTTTGGAAGACTTCAAAATAATGGGAAATGCATGGAAGTCCACCCCTTCAATTTCAATGGTAACATCGGGGCTGAACATAGAGGCTTGACATTGGCCCGCGGGAGTGTTTACCACTAACGGTTGGTGCAATTTCTCATATTTAATGCCATGCATGAATGCAAAATCTTCGGATATGAAAGAATGCGATGCTCCTGAATCAAATAAAACAGAAGCTGGTACTGAATTAACAAGAAGAGTACCCATCACAGTATCTGGTTGGTCTTGAGCTTCAGCCATGTTGACATGATAAGCCTGACCACGACCATAAGAAGGCCTGGCATTGTTGTTGCGAGGCTGATTGTTACCACGACCAATACCACGGCCAGCTGACAGAAGCACAATATGATTCTGATCATGGGAGCAGTCTCTGGCACGGTGACCTGGACGGCCACACTTAAAGCAGAGCCCATTATCGGGACGGGGAGCAGGAGCTCGAAGCATTGGAGCTTGAGGTCTCAGCTATCTCGGAGGTGGAGGAGGCAAACGAGGTGCAGCATACGATGGCCTTGGAGCAGGTACAGTTGGACGGTACATGCTGTGAGGAATCCAGATACGGCGCTTCTGGGAAGACGAGCCCGAAGATGAGCCCGCTTCACGGGTGCGCTTGAGAGCGTCCTTGTTATCCTTCAAACCAGTCTCAACCTGTATGGCCTTGTTCACCAAGGTGGTGAAGTCGGCGAAGTCTTGGACTAGTAGTGCGAGCTTGATATCTGGGTTGAGCCCTTCACGGAACTTCTCCTGTCTGCGGGCATCCGTAGCAATATCCTCTTCAGCATAGCGAGACAATTCAAGGAACTCCCGCTGATAGACCTCCATAGTCTTGCTGCCCTGGGTAAGGTTGCGGAACTCACGCTTCTTCCGGTCCATAACTCCCTGCGGAATGTAACGGGCACGGAAGGCAGCTTGGAACTCCACCCAAGTGATGATGGTTCCAGCAGCTAGGGTATGCCTGTGACTATCCCACCATTGAGCTGCGGGTCCCTTCAGGAAGTAGGATGTGAAAGTGACATAGCTGGCAGGGGCCACATTAGCAGACTCCATCTCGAAAGTGATGTCGCGGAGCCAGTCATCAGCATCAAGCGGCTGAACTGAGTTACGGAAGATAGTTGGATTGAGGCACACAAACTCTTGCAAGGTTATTGGGGCTGGCTGCTGGTTGGCATTTGGACAAGGGAACTGATCCATAATCCCTTGTATGAATTGGCGGTTCAGTTCAAACTGCTGCATCATCCCAACCATATAGTCGGGGCGGTGGTGGATTGTTGGCATCATGGCCACAACCTGCGGGTCTAACCATCCTGCTAAAATCAACAGGGGGTAGTTTAGCAACGAGCATTGCAGGTGTATGGAACCATTCATGAAGTAACACGCACAACAAATGGAGTGCAATAGATACATCAACATAGTCAAACATGACATGCAGATCCATACATAAATTCGGTTACAAGCCAGCGTTACAATAGCGGAAAGGAAAGCTAGACATCTAGGCGGCTCGCAGGCACGCGGTGGAGGGATACAACAACGAGACATAGCGATAGCTACATCAACGTCGGAGAAAACCACTGAAGCCAGGCAACTGCAGGTGACGACGTAGGGTACCCTCGATACAAGGATCCTGCGCTCCGTGAACACTCTGGTGCAGAACCTGGCCCCGGACTGGAAGAAGAGGGCCACGTGGAGGAGTACAACCTCCAACAGCAGGCCACTCAAGACCTGGTGGCATCTCCGTCCTGCGCGGGTAAAGGATGTACTCTGGATGAATCCCTGCACTGACTGCTGGCAGTAACTGTGTCAGAGCGTCGTAAAGACGAGCACGAGTGGCGTACAACTCGACAGCAAGAGCTCGAGCAGTGCGATCCATAGCCTCAGTGTACTGTACCAAAACCCGCGGGTCATATCGACGTCGCACGTAAGGGGTACATACAGCAGTGTAATATCCACTCTCATTCCCAGCGGGGGCATATGGGATATATCTGAAAGCAGTCTCCTCCAAGCGACTGTGCTCTCCATGGAGACGGGCAATAGCAGTATAGGCAGCATCATGGACTGCCATGTCAACAGTCACTCCAACACCATGAAAGGTGTGCAACTTAGTGATGGAGTTGTTCTGCCGATCAAAGATATGAACCACAACGTGGTACTACTCCTGGTTAAACTCGCGGTAGTCCTCGTAAACAGTATACTCGGGGTACCAGCGATATCCCAACCTGGTCAAGAGATCGACCAGGATAGCAGGGAACCCAGTCGCATCAACAACCATAGTGTGGCGTACGAGCTGTCTTGCGGGACGCATCTGAAACAAAGGAGTGCAAGATGTCAAATGATAGTGTGAGAAGCATATGATAGCATTGAAAGGAATGATTGCAGATAATCCAGCTCTCCGGGTGAATGTGAACACAAGAACCTAATGTTAGAGTTAGCAAATTCTTTAACCCGAAAAGAAGAGAGGTCAGAGTCCCAGAGTAAGGAAGAGGAATAAAAGATCCTAATGCCACCCATTGGCGACGTGGGCCCGTAAGCCACACAGCCATGTTAATAAATCGTTTTTCAAGGACTAGACTCAACTTCGGCCAATGAGTTGGAAAGGGGGGTTCCTACAGGCAGTCGACTCTGATACCAACTTGTGACGCCCCCGACTTAATCGTGCGCTAACCATACACGCAAATGCACATGATCAAGCCTAAGGACTCACTTGAAGATATCACAACACAACTCTAAACACAAATAAAAGTCATACAAGCTTTATATTACAAGCCAGGGGCCTCGAGGGCTCGAATACATAAGCTCGCATACAAGTGTTAGCGGAAGCAACACAATATCTGAGTACAGACATTAAGCTAAACAAGTCTGCCTTAAGAAGGCTGAGCAAAACAACGACATCTAAACGGAAAGGCGCAGGCCTCCTGCCTGGGTGCCTCCTATCTACTCCTGGTCGTCGGTCTCCACATAGTAGTAGGCTCCACCGGAGGGGCAGTAGTAGTCGTCGACTGGGGCAGCTGGCTCCGGGGCTCCGTCTCTGGTCGCAGCAATCGGGTATGGGGAAAAGGGAAGCAAAACAACCGTGAGTACTCATCCAAAGTACTCGCAAGACTTACATCAGATCTATTCTAAGTATGCATTGGTATCAAAAGGGGGCCGTATCGGTGGACTAGACTGCAGAAATGCCAGAATAGAGAGAAGGCCTAGCCTATCAAAGACTAGCATCTTCAGCATCTTGCAGCATTAGAAGAGTGTAGATTAGCACATAAGTAAAAGTAGTAAGCAGTACTAGCAAAGCCCAGAGATCCTTCCTTGACTCCCTGCGAGAAAGCAATCCCGGAGCTAACATATTAATTAAGCATCTCAAGTATCCAGTTCTAGTTGTAGAAGATCGGGATATTTTCCGAGCGTCCTGTTACCGTGGACACGGCTATTCGAATAGATAACTTCCATGCAGGGGTGCACCAACTTACCCAACACGCTCGATTAACTCTGGCCGGACACACTTACTCGGTCCATGCCCGGCCTCGGCTGATCGACACGTCGTAGCCCCCTACCTAGGCTCAACAGAGAGGCCAGCACGCCGGTCTACACCCTAAGCGCTCAGGGGTCTTGGGCCCATCGCCTTTTGCACTCCTGCGCGTTGCGAACGCGGCCGGTGAGCAGACCTAGCCTCCTTAATACAAGCGCAGGCTCTCCCAGTCCAACCCGGCGCGCGCCGCTCAACTACTGACATCTGGAGAGCTTCGGCTGATACATACGACGCCGAGTGCCCATACTATTCCCGTGTGGTGGTTAGTGCGAAAAGGCCAGAGGCCTACTCAGATCACATATCCTAACCCATTAGTGTGTTGGGAGCTCGCGGAAACGAGCAGAGACTCACGATCATGTGACCCCGTCGCCCCATCTCGTGGACTTACGGCAAGGCCCAGGAATATCCGGCCGTGCCACGTAATTATCTCTCGGGTACCCTCACGGTCAACCCGATTCCACATCTCTCGCGGGTACCCCTCGGGGCCGACCCGACTTTAACAAGTTTCTGTGGTAAAGTTAAAGTATCCGTGTGTCCATAACATCAAGAAGGAATCTGAGGAATCACCTTCGTTGGATTCCCACTCGATGTATTCGTCAAGGTGAACCCGGAGGAATCACCCTCGATGGGTTCACACTCGAAGGGTTGCACGACAGAGGCTTCATCGGAGGTGGTGAAAGAGGAATCACCATCGGTAACCCACAACCGACTAGCTAGGCTACGGAGATACCATCAGGAGTGATGTAAGAGGTATCACCCTCGGCACTCGATATTAGCTCTGCAGAGTCGTACAACTTAGGGGGGGGTGCGGTGATGTGTTGGTCTTAGCCCATCGATCACCTTGATCGAGGCACCAGTAACAAAGCGGGGCAACACGGACAAGGATGAGGGGCCACAGATGGTTCACTAACCAACCTAGACTAAGCATTTAGGATAGCAGGAATGGTATCAATAGCAGTTACAAAAACAGGTTGTGCATCAGAATAGGAGCAGTCAATTGCAGTAGCAAAATCTAATGCAAGCATGAGGGAGAAAGAATAGGCGATATAGAAATGATCAAGGGGGGTTTGCTTGCCTGGAAGCTCTGCGGGGAAAGAGGGGTCGTCGACGACGTAGTCGTACTCCGGTGCTGCCTCGGTCTCGGGGTCTACCGGATAAGAAGAGGGGGAAGAAACAATAAATAAAAGCAAACAATGCAACTCAGATGCATGGCATGGCAATATGATGTGCTAGTGGTGACCTATCGCAGTACTACACGTAAGAGACAGTGCGGGAAAATATCTGGGAATATTTTCCCGGTCTTAGGCAGTTTTCGGACAGGTGATCCCGAGGGGAAGGTTCCATGCTTGCGGTGTTAGGGGCATGTGACAGCTATACAAAGGGCATATTCGGATTCGTCTCGTTTTTCTGATCAACTTTCATGTAGAAAACTTTTTGATCCGAGCTACGGTTTATTTTCTATGATTTTTCAAAGTTTTAAACCATTTTCTGAAATTCCTGGAATTAAATTAAATTCAAAAATAACAGCAAATACTTTATTGCGTCAGCATGATGTCAGGGTGACATCAGCAGTCAACTCCAGCTGGTCCAGGTCAAACCTGACCACTGGGACCCACATGTCAGTGACTATGGGCTAATCTTCGATTAATTAAACTAAACAGTGGTTAATTAGGGAGGTGGGGCCCCACTGTCAGTGACTAATTAGTAATTAGATTAATTTTAATTAGAAAATAGTTTTATTAGCAATGGGGCCCGCCTGTCAGTGACTGGGGTTGCCCAGTCAGCATGTTGACTGGTCAACCCAGTCAACTGGGGCCCCTGGGCCCACTGGTCAGTGACCCAGGGATGCCCACGTGGCGGCCAGCTCGGCGGCTGCCGGCGTTTAAACGCCGGCGACGCGCAAACGCGGCGGAGGGCCACTGCCCTCGTCGGAATCACGCTATGGGCTGCCGTTTCGAGCGCGGTTTGGCGCATTGGAACGTGCGGAGCGAGCTGCGGTGATTGGTGGCGGTGGCGTCGGCTGGGGTGGCCGGAAACGACCGGAACAACCACGGCGAGCGGCGGAGGCATTCGGGCGAGCTCGCGCTCGTTGCTGCGGGGCACGACACGGCGAAAGGAAGGCGGCGCTGGGCTCCTACGAGCTCCAAGAGCTCGACTACGAGCTTGGCCGCGCATGGCAGCGGCTATGGCCACGACGGCGATGCGTTCGCCCATGGCGAATGCGGCGGCTACGGCGCGGGAAGAAGGAGGGGGAAACGGCGAGGAGCTCACCGTGGGAGCACAAGGAGGCTCGTTGGGGTTCGGGAGCAGCAGAGGCGGCCGGAATCGACGGAGCACGCCGGCGACCCGAGGAGGAAGAAGATGGCGCGGATCCGTGCGGTGGGGCTCCCCGGCTTGCGCTCGTCGGTGTAGTCGACGTAGCGGAGCACGGCGAAGACGACGGGCACGGTGGCGAGGCTAGGCGAGGTCAGTGGCCGCGGTGGAGCAGCGGCGCGGCGACGGCGGCGTACTGGAGAGGAAGAGAGGGAGTGGGCGAGCGAGGGAGGAGAGGGGGAGAGTGGATAGGGATGCCAGGGAGGTCGAGGGCGACGACCTTATCCCCTCGACGGCTCCTGTAGCGGCGCCGTGTCACCCAGCCGCCGGAGCGCGCTCGCGCGTCCACGGCCGCGTTGACACGCGCAGAGAGAGAGAGAGCGGGAGGAGGAAGAGAGAGGGGGGGGGTCGGCTGGGCCGGTGCACTGTGCACTTAGGCCCAGCTCACAGTAGAGTTAGGGCCTTTTCTCTTTTCTTTTTCTGTTTTCTTTTTACAGAAAGGGTTTGCAAAAATTTGAGCTGCCAAATGCTTTTTGTAAAATGTGGGAATTGACCACAAAAATACATAGCAATATACTGCACTGCCATAGAAAGTTTGGAGGCCATTTGAATCCAATTGAATTTTCCATAAATGGAAAGGCATTTATTTAGGTTGTTTTTGCACTGTTTTAAATGCTCTAGCCCATTTTAGCAAATAGGTGATGTTGTTTTCCTGAACAAATATTTGTTTTGGAATATTTGCTAAAACATGAACTATTTTTCAGTAATTTTTGAGCAACTCCAAATTTCACTTATGATTTGAATTGAATTCAGTGGAGGAATTTGAAATGAGATATTAATCCAATATGATCAAGCATTGCAAATCACAGTGACTTAGCATAATCATTAAGGATCACTGTTGCTCATTACAGAGGGGTGTTACATTAGGGTTTGAGATGAGATGGTGCTGGTGAAGATGTTGATGAATATTGGTCCTCCCACGATGAGAGGATCGTTGGTGATGTCGATGGCTTTGATTTCCCCCTCCCGTAGGGAAGTTTCCCCGGCGGAATCGCTCCGCCGGAGAGCAAAAGTTTCAGGTCATTTGGAGCTGTGCAGAATAGCTATCTCTGTTTCACCCCTTTCCGGTACAGAATTCCAGCTGCCGGCAATCCCCCTCTTCATGTGAAACTTGCAAAATAAGAGAGAAAAGGCATAAGGGTTGTATCATAAAGTGAAATAATGATCAAAAACATAATAAATAACAGTAGGAAAGCATGATGCAAAATGGACGTATCAGTCGGCGACCATTTAGATTTGGTATTATTTATACCTCTAGAGCCGGACTGTAGTTAAATGTAATGAAATCCGTCTTTGTTTATATGAAATCCATCTAGTTTATATGAAATCCGTCTTGTTTATATGAAATCCGGTCGTGTTTGATCGAATTTCGTCCGGCTGGTTCGAATTGTTGGCCGGATATATGCGGCTAGCGTTGGATGTCGGCCTCACGCATCCGTGTCTGCGGACTGGTCCCCCCTGTTCGTGGACAGATGCGGGAGAAATTTGTGGGTTGTCGTTAGAGATGCCCTAATGATTTAATCCATTCTCCCTGGATCAGCAACAACAGTTCTTCTTGTGGGAGCCATTGCACTGCCCTATGTTCTTACTAATATGCACCTTGAATCAGCAGCAATAGTTCTTACCGCTCGGCATTATATTTCGTATGTATTCTAGATCAAGTTTAGAATTAAACATGTTATGAAACATATGTCTAAATAAAAGTTTGTATGCAAACATTTGAAAAAGAGCAGATTTTTTTTTTGAAAACCAAGATTTAGAGGATCCACGAGATGAAGAAATTTAATCTCCTAAAAACAACTCTTTTTGAAATAAAGCATACAATTTGGATTTATAGGATACTAGAAGGGTTGGGCGCGCTTTGCTGCGCCGTTGATGTTGTTGGGATTCTTAAATTTCTTTACTCACTCTATTTCAAAATATATGATGTATTACTTTTTTGAAAAGTCAAACCTCTTTAAGTTTGATCAAATTTGTAGACAAATATATCAAAATTCATAATATCAAATTAGTGTTATTAGATTCATCGTGAAATGAATTTTCATATTTTTTTTGTTTAATATTGTGGATGTCGATATTTTTGGCTCTGAACTTGGTCAAAGTTAAAGAAGTTTGACTTTCCAAAAAACTAATACCCCTTATATTTTGAAACTGATGAAATATTTAGTTTGGCCGTTGGGAGAGATGATGGAGTGTGTTTTATGTTTATTTACAATGCGGTTATTTGATGGGCCTTTCGCGGTGTGATTCCGTGTTATCCGCTAATAAACCCATATTTATGTGAGGAAATTTTTACGTCGATGGTTGCATGTACTATATTCGTGTTATAGTATCACATGGTGGCGTTTTTTTCTCGGTGATGGGAGTCTGCGAGGGGTTGATATGTTTTTATAAGCCGGTTGCTGATGATTGATTTGAAAAATCGTTGGCCCGATCAAAATCGTAAGCCAAATTCAAAATTAATTGTGAAGCTTTAAAAATTAGGAAGCATAATGTATTGTATAAAAAATTGAATGAGAGAGTTTAAAAAAATTGTTGACTCGGTCAAAATTGGGTGACCAAATTTTAATTGGAGATCTTAATTGATTGTGAGGCCTCCGATCCTAAGGAGCTTAATGATATAAGGTGTATTGATTTCCGTGCAAGTCAACCATTTGAATGTTTGACCAAGATTATTGAACAAAATAACAACATCTGCAATACCTAATAGATAAAATATGAAACTACTTTTCATAATGAATCAGATGATATAAATTTCGTATTCTGGATATTAATATATTTTTCTAAAAACTCGGTCAAACATGCACTCGTTTGACTTTTGAAAAAACAAATACACCTTGTATAAAGAAACGGAGGGAGTAGTGGGATTTGTGAACCCGACCCGGTTGGGTACAGCTACCCGTGCCTGTCCGCCCCGTTTTCTTTGACCTCGCCTCCCTCCCATCAATCCAGAGTCCAGACACGCCACGCGCTTGCCTCCTTTTCCCCTCTCCTCGCGCACCTTCCCCTTCTCCACCACCCTCCAGACCAATCTTCGCCGTCCAAGCAAACAATCGAAAAAAAGGGAGGGCGAATTCCGCGCGCAGGCGACCTCCCCGCCGCCGTGTTGACATCACATGGCCTCGTCGCCCTCGGCGCTCTTGTCCAACTGTGGCCTCCGCTCCTCCGCCGCCTCGCCGAGCACCGTCCGCAGTCTACACCAGCCTCCTCCTCCTCCCCCGCCACAGCAGCCTCGACTCGTCGTCGTCCTCTGCTAGGTCTCTCGCCAGCCGCGCTTCACCCCCCCCCGCCCCCGCCCGCCCGCCCGCGCCAATTTGGCGGGCGTCACGAGTCTAGGGTTTGCTGCCTCCCGTGTTCGATTTGATGACTAGGGTTGGTGCCACCGGCGAGGAGTTCGCGCTGCTGGGCAGGTTCCTCACGCTTGCTTCCATTCCCATGGCTGGAAAGATACGAATACGACCGTCTGTGTTAGGCTCTATTTGTGTACTACCAGTTACAGTTGCTTTTTGTTAAGAAGCTTACAATCTTAGGGCTCGGGAGGAAACTAAGATCTCAAGTGCGGTGACTTTTTTGTTTGTGGAAACTTGAGAGAGTTGCAAGGAGGGAAAATCAGGGAGGAGGTAGTCTTGGAGGTTGATTTGGGGGGAATTTGTAAGCTAGAGAGGCGGATTTGAAGGGACTGGTGGTGGTGACTCGAGGGGATTTCACCATGGTGGGGAAGGATTTGGTGCTGCAACGGAATGCTCCTGTGGATATCCGTGAGATTGCTGCCAAGGCCACGCTTCGGGAGGTGCGGCAGAATGGGCACACCTATGTGGAGCTCCGACGTGTCGGGAAGCGCGTCATCTTCTTCTGCACCATCTGCCTCACCGAGTGCTTCAGCGATAATGTGCTGTTTGACCACCTTAAGGGGAATCTGCACTCACGGCGGTATGCTGAGGCCAAGGTCACCCTGTTTGGGCCCATGCCATGGCCGTTCAATGATGGTGTGCTCTTCTTCAATAACTCACACGAGAATGATCCGCTCTTGCTGGACTCAAGCTCGCATAACACCAGCGAACTTGCTCTGGTTCCCCATCCTGACTTTGCAGGGAATGGCACTGAGGTGACATCAAGGTTGAGAGATGGTTCGAGCTCCCATAATGGCGCAAAAGGCTCATTCAGTGGTGCAAATGGACGTCCGAATGGTAGATCTTCTGCCATAACTGAAGATAGTGCTCTGTCAAACCGCAATGAAACCGATGGTTTGCTTGTTATTCCTGGTGTGTTGATAAAGGATGTTGTGTTGAATTTGCCTGTGCATCTTCTGGGTTATGGAAACATTGCATACAAGATTGCTGAAGCTAGCGAAGGTCGTAAGAAGATCAGCAAAATCTGGTGTGCTTGGGTAGGAGAAGAAGCCTCACAGGGCTCTGAAGCTTGTAACATCTATGAACAATCTGGTTTTGCCATAGTCAACTTCTCTTATGCATATGAGTTGGGAAGGAAGTGGCCTTCTGAAGATCAGGACCTTCCCATCTCTGCTGGATCTTTCTTTGTCATTGATGAGGCTGGACATCGTGGAAAGCGAATGAAGAAGTCTTTTTCTGATCAAGAAGCATCTTCAGAAGAGTCTAATGGCCAGACCCATGACAGCAGAAGTCAAGCTATTGTTGCTGGTTCCCCAACAGGTACCTCATGCAATCTTCAAGTCAGTCCCTTGTCCAGCAAGTCTATAAGGAGAGAGCTGAGGAAGCAGAAGCGACTTGCTGCTGAGAAAGTTTGTGATATTTGTGGGCGATCAATGCTTCCTGGAAAGGATGTCGCCACCTTGCTGAACTGCAGCACAGGAAACCTAGCTTGCAGCAGTAGAAACTCCAGTGGGGTTAGTAATTCCAAACATCATTTCGTCTTTTCTGTTTCATGAAGGCAAAGCGAGTCCTAATTACTTTTCTCTATAGAGAAAAAACAGAAAGAAAATACCATTAGGAAGTTAGGTCTTCAAAAAGTCTTTTATGAGTAGAGATGCAAGATTTTGGAACTACGTTAAACTGTTATCTGAGATTCCTTATTACAGTACAAACATATGCTGCTTTCTTCTTTCAAACAAATATAGCTAGATAATTCCATCTTTATTAAATTCAAAGCCTTTGGCTGTGACTACTTGGCTAAACATGTTTTTTCTTCAGGCTTTTCATCTATTTCACACTTCATGCTTACTGCACTGGACTATTTTGTGCCAATATGAGGTGCTGGCTGATCAAATTGCAAAGATGGGAAAGAGCAAACGAGGAAGAAAGGCGAAAACAGCGCCAAAGAGCAGAATAATATCCATCCTTTGCCCAGAATGTCAGGGTACAGGGATTCACGTTGAGGGAGATGAGCTCGAAAAGCCAACTATTTCGTTGTCTGAGGTTTGGAGGAGCACATGATCAGCTTCTGCCTACACTTTGAGCTTTGTGTGAATAAAATGGTCCTGAAAACTGGATTTATTTTTGCAGATGTTTCGCTACAAGCTGAAGTCTATCGAAGCCCACAAGGCGTGGATGAAGACCCCTGAGGTGCTGGAGAACTGTTCCACTGGGCTCCATTTCCCTGCGGAACATCTGAAGAACGCCGAGGTATCATCAGTTACACATTTAAGCTCCCTTTGTTTGCTATTTTGCTGACGAGTCTACTTGGATCTGAACTCACCACAACCACATTCACATTCCCTTTGTTGCAGGAGCAGGTGATGCCACTGAAGTCGCTTCCTTTCTTTGCAGCTGATGGATATATGGCATGATTCGTGGGTTAAGCTCATGGACCAGGCCACGCTAACGCCGGAAATGAGCTATACTATTCTGCCAGAGCCGTTGTAAATCTACTAGAACAGCTGTAAATAAGCATGCATGACTATACTGGGAACAGTGTATGCTAGAGATGCTGACGTTTATTTTGCTTGTAATCGTGTTGTATCTATGATGTTTATGTTCGCAGACACGCCTGTCTGTCAACCAGGTACAATCCAGCAAAACTGTTAGACTGGGTTGTAGTAACCATAAACAATATAAATGCTGCACTGCTCACGATCTTTATTTTGTTTTAGATGTGGTTATAATGGCCACATTATTTCTCCACCATCGCTTGGTGTATTGGTGCTGTCAAACTGGTTGTGCACAATATTGATAGTGGTTTGAGGAGTGATTTTGCTCATAGGAGATTGGATCAACGGAAACTTAGCCGAGTGATGCTTCTTATCTGAAGAGTAGTAACCATAAACAATATAGATGTTGCACTGCTCACGATCTTTATTTTGTTTTAAGATGTGGTTATAATGGCTACAATATTTCTGAACCATAACAATGTTGAGGATGTTGAGCGTAATTTGAGGAATGATTTTGTTCGTGGGAGATTGAATCAACAGAAACTTAGCCCAGTGATGCTTCTTATCTGAAAAAAAATCGTGGATCGTCGTATACGTCGGCTGGAAGGGGATGACAAGCGAACCTTTTTTTTTTTTTTTTGCAAGTTCAGTTGGTAAAACCACGGCAAATCACCCCTTTTTTGCTGCAAAAGTTTTCTTCTTCCCGGCGTTTCTGAAGAGACTGCCAACCCATACAACTGAACTTTTCTACGCAATTTTTCAGAGAGCGCTAGCGAGAGAGAGGTAGAGATCGAACAGTCTCTTAGCAATGATCTGTTTAGAGAAGTAGTAATAATTTCTCGGGTGCTTTCCGTAAGCATATGTGGAGAGACTTCACCATGAAATGAGGTTTCTCGCTTCAAACTTTTCAAAGTACAATCCAGAGGAAAACAGGCAAAAGAGACAAAGGAAAACAAAAACAAAAACAAAAGGCAGGCGAAGTTGCTGCGAGTTGGATCTCAGCGAGATAAATGGAGTCATCAAGAAGCTGCCGCTCATCGCAGCGGCCTCACGTTGATCAGGAAGATAACGCAGTATTTCTACAAGAGCGTCATCGATCCAAACCATCCAGCAAACTCACACACACACCTCAAGAGAATCAAATCAAACAGAAAACAACGAACGGAAGGTCAGGAGACCATTAGGCCCAGATCTGAATTGGTGGAGGCAGCGTGTGGGGATTCAGGCCAAGGGTTTGGTGGCGACTACTAGGGTTTCGTTTCTGGCCACCCGAGGGCAGCTGAGAAATGCTTCGGATTTATATAGACTCGTCGGCCGGGGCGAGGTTAGGGGAGGGGACCCCCGGCCGGCGGCTGGACCCCACCGCCGCCGCACCCGCTGGCCTTTTGCCGGGCCGGCCGTGTGGGTCCACGTCATCAGACCGATTCCTTTATCTCTTGGGCCGTTAGCCCGCTTCGACAAGGCCCAAACAGCCTAGGTCGGTTCCGGCCTCTTCTGGAATCTTCCGTCACCGTCGCACCGCACGGGGCTGGAGAGGAAAACCCCAGGTCGCAACCCCTCGCCACGAGTCACCCGTCGTCTCTCTCCCCCAATCGCCCCCGCTGGTAGCTACCATCTCTCGCGTTCTCGCCGTCGATTGTTGCTTTTGGTGGGTTTGTTCCGAGGGAGGCGCGAGGGAGCGGAGGCGGCCATGGCGAGCGGCAGCGGGGCGGTGAGGGAGGTGGGGTCGAGGGCGGAGCTGGACGCGGCAGTCGGCGGCGCGCGGGCCGCCGCGGTGCACTTCTGGGCGGCCTGGTGCGAGGCCTCCAAGCAGATGGACGAGGTCTTCGCCCACCTCGCCGTCGACTTCCCCCACGCGCTCTTCCTCAGGGTACGCACGCGCCGCCTGCTGCTCTCCGATTCCTCTCATGTAGTCGCGGTAGATTTGGGTTCGGGCCGGTTTCCGGTGGATGGTGATCCTTCGGCAGCGGTCTAGGCCCCTGGGTACAGATTCGCGGTTCGCGTTTAAGGTTCTGGCGCGTGATTCATGCTGCTGTCCAAGCTACTTTTTCCGCATGTTTGATTATTATTTATATTATGATTATTCATGTTTATTTAGTTATGATACGATGCGACAAGCACTATCTGTAATGTGTAGTTAGCATGTGATGTGTATGCGGTTGATTAACTTGAATCCAGCTCCACTTGTGACTATTATCAGATAACAGCTGAATTCAACACCACATTAGGTATGGACTCATGAGATAACAGCTGAATTCAACCCGTTTGTGCTTGTCTGCTTGAACCCTTGGCTCTTCCCGTTTGGTTATAGATAGACTCAGTTAAGAGTGTGGAATGACAGCTGAGGATAACCAAGATAACTAACTTGTGATTGAAACCCTTCGTTATTCCATTAGACTATGAATTTAGGTACAAGTATGAGATCAACTGGTACCTTTCTCGAACCCTCTGTAGATATTTTTTGCTACTGGTCCGCTGTCTAATAATTTCATCGTGTGATGCCATCGGACCGAGATTCTAGTAAAAGACCGATCTAATCAAATATTTCTCCTTTGTGACTATTATCCTTTGGTTATTTTGTAGTGTTCTTTAGTCATATAATTATGATTCATTCTTTATGCTCTGCAAATGACACACCATTTCGTAATTTGGATATCCGAAGCCTTTTCATGTTTATCCTCCTCATGTTAACTTCTGTCAGGTTGAAGCTGAAGAACAACCGGAAATTTCGGAGGCATATGGAGTTACAGCAGTGCCATACTTTGTTTTCTGCAAGGTATTTACTGTTTACAATTGTCATGCAGTGCAATTAGTTCGTGCTAATGAACCTCTTCACATTGTTTATACTTCATAACAAATCCTGGTAGGGTCACGGTCCCTTCTTCCTTATTAAAGTTGAATTGCATGAGTTCTCTTGTCCATTTCTTAAAGACAAAAAAAAATCAAGCATCTGCTCTGCCCTAATGATGAGGCATGTGTTGATATTATTGTTAGCACCCACTTTCAAACTTCTAAGCATGAAGTATTCTACAAGCAATGACATAAATGATAAATTATGTGTGCCCATGCCCCATATACTGTGGAATAATGAAGTTAGATACACAATTCACTGAATTTACTCTAGCCTGCCTACACTAAAGATTTTGCATGACTGTATAGTTAATTGGTTCATCCTAGCATGGACGTCTGATGTTCTTCTTTCTTTTGGTAAATTTTGTTTTGAGATGATGTACCATGTAGACTCTTACCAGTACATGTCATTAGAGGGTTGTATGGACAATGAAATGTTCTGTACGACTAGAACCAATCTAATGATATTGCGATGGAACCTCATGAGGTCGGCATGCACAATGTATTTTTTTTGCTAGGCTAGTTAATCAAGGCTTCACTTGGCATTTTGTTGTTATCGTGAGATTCCTATGTAATGCCAACCTATACGTGTCACACACAGCCTTGGGATGTTCATAGGGTGTTTGCCCTGCACATATGTGAGGTTAGGAGGCTGTGAGAAAGGTCATATTTGCTTACTCCAGATTTTCTTCACTGCTGTGCCAAATATATTTTATCGAATGCTTAGGAAGTTTTCTACATTGCCTTCCTTGTAAGAGGTTGTCATCGGTGCATGGTTTATCTCTTTTCAGGAAGGCAAACCTGTTGATACCTTGGAGGGCGCAAACCCAGCCAGCCTGGCCAATAAGGTTGCAAAGTTAGCTGGGCCTGCCAATGTTGCTCCGTCTGCTGCACCTGCTAGCTTGGGGGTGGCTGCTGGGCCTGCTGTACTCGAAAAGGTCCAAGAAATGGCACGGCAAAATGGATCTTCTGCTGCTGAAAGTACACTGAAGAAGCGTTTGGAGCAGCTTGTCAATTCCCATCCTGTCATCTTATTTATGAAGGGAAATCCAGAAGAACCAAGGTGTGGTTTCAGCCGAAGGGTGGTTGACATTTTGAAGCAGGAAGGTGTTGAATTTGGGAGCTTTGACATCCTTACAGATAATGAAGTACGTGAAGGACTGAAGAAGTTCTCTAACTGGCCAACTTTTCCTCAGTTGTACTGCAAAGGTGAGCTGCTTGGTGGATGTGATATTGTTATTGCCATGCATGAAAGTGGTGAACTGAAGGATGTGTTAAAGGAGCACAACATTCCTCTCCGGCAACAAAGAAGCAAAATTGAGGAGCCAGTGATGTCTGAATCTGCAAATGAAGAGAGTCCTGAGGCAATTGGGCTTACCGAAGCTCAGAAAGCTCGTTTGGAGAGCCTCACTAATTCTAACCCAGTGATGATATTTATCAAAGGTTCACCCGAGGAGCCCAAGTGTGGATTCAGTGGGAAGGTCGTTCATATTCTTAAGCAGGAGAAGATTCCTTTCTCAAGTTTTGACATTCTTTCAGATGACGAGGTTAGGCAGGGCCTCAAGGTTCTATCAAACTGGCCTAGTTACCCTCAGGTGTACATCAAGGGTGAACTGGTTGGTGGTTCGGACATAGTGATGGAGATGCACAAGAGTGGGGAACTGAAGAAGGTCCTGACTGAGAAAGGCATTGTTCAGGAAGAGAGCCTAGAGGACCGACTCAAGGCCCTAATTTCCTCATCCCCGGTGATGCTGTTCATGAAGGGCAACCCAGATAATCCACGTTGTGGCTTTAGTTCGAAAGTCGTGAATGCCTTGAGAGGAGCAGGAATAAGCTTTGGGTCCTTCGACATTCTATCTGATGAGGAAGTTAGACAAGGTCTCAAGACATACTCGAACTGGCCCACCTTCCCCCAACTCTACTACAAATCAGAACTGATGGGGGGCTGTGACATTGTTCTCGAGTTAGAAAAGAGTGGAGAGCTGAAGGCCACTCTCTCGGAGTAGCTTGGTATTTTGGTGCTATATCGTCTGTCGTCTTGTGGTGTTTGGAGCATCTGCCCTATACGGAATTGCTCTATTGATGGCATTGTTATGCCAATGTATTCGTAGATCCATGTTTTAAACTTGGATATCCTAGAGCTACGTTTGCTTGAACCGTGACAGCTGCAGAAGAAATAACTTATAAGACCTCTTAAGTGGCCTGTTAGTCTTCTATTACCACTTCATTTTTGCTGCCTTGGTTCAATGTGGATGTTGGAGAACATAAGTATTATTAACTACGTATCATTTCACAGTTCAAAGACGTATGATTCGTAACGTTAAGTGTTCGTGTATGCCCCTACTAATATATTTTCATGGTTAGTCAAAAACGTGTCATTGCTCTCCAGGCCACGTGTCATTGTTCTCCAGGCCATGGTTGTTTTATTGGAAACTTTTCATCCATTATGGTACTTAAGTTGGAGATGCAAAATAGAAAGATGCTGCAGATGTGCCATGACCCTCTTCCCTTTAAATTCCGTTTGATCGTCTTCTCAACATGTATTGTTGCACAATTACGCTTTCATGCCAATATGTGACATGGATTTTCCCGCATGAACAGTAAAATCCGAAAACAATAGCAAACAATTTCTTAAATTTTTTTTGTGGTTGAACATCTACATATATGTTATAACATCCTGTAAAGTTTCACCAAGGAAAGACATCCGTGGAGGCCTGCACACACACACACACACAAAATCAGGACTCAAAAAGACGCATTTGGAGCACTCACTTCTGTTTTTGTGGCACAGACCACTATGGATGCCTTTTTGTGGCGAAATTTTGCATGATGTTAGAGCAATTGTTGATGTTCGTCCAAAAAAAATTCATTTTTTTAGTTTTTTACAATTTTTATCAGAAATTGCTGTTCATGCGGGTGCACTATGCTACAAACTAAACCTGTGGAGAACCGGGCAGCAATTTGTTTATGGCAAGTTTCAGACTCGAGTAAAATATCAAATGAATTCCGGTAACTAACTAGATAGTGCAATAAGTTGGCCCTGAGAGTTGCAGTAAAATTATCCTGATGCCTTTGTTGAGCTTAGAGCTTCCTTCTCTGAATCTCCAGCCTTCTTTTCTTCTCTCATACGAGCCCTTGACAAAGCGTCGGTCATATCTGAGTTCATAGGCATAGCAGCTTGCAGCAGTTGAACGAAAGTTTCAACATCCTTGAGATCACCTTCGTCTCCAAGATACTTTAGTATCATCTCAATCATCACAGGCCTCGGGATCCAGCCGCTCCTCGGAGCGTAAACACAAAGGGCATTTTTTGTCAACTCATAGGCTTTCGCAGCATCACCCTTCTCCGCGTAGCCGATTGCCACGATGGCCCAACTGGTCGAAGGAGGCATCTTCCCCTTCTTCAAGAAGTCATCCAGCAGCGCTTCGGCCTTGTCCAGCATGTCCTTCTGTCGGTATCCAGTGAGCAAGACATTCGGAACATGGAAGTCGAATGCGTTTTCGCTCGACTCCCACTCTTTCAACAAGGCCTCAGCTTCTTCGATTTCATCAAGCCTCACAAGCATTGCAAGCATTGTAGTGTAGTCCTTATTAATATGCCTCTTGCAGTTTGACATTTGGAGTGCCCACAGCCTCTTCATCTCTGACTTGTCCCCCAGCTGGCCGTAGAGGGAGATCAGGTGGTTGTAGGTATCTGAATCTTTTATGTCAATTTTTGCTTCTGCTTTCTTTAAGGCAGAGATTGCCTTCTCCCTTAGGTTGCCCTTAATGTAGTTGCTCGCCACAACGGCATAGGTATTCCAATCGACAACAATTTGAGGCTCACATTCCATATCTTCCAGGGTGTTCTCCATCCCGAAAAAATCTGCCCGTGTGCCATAAGAGTTTATGCATATTCTGTAGCTGAAGTTGTCAGGCATGATACCACTCCTTTTCATCTCTGCTATCACTGAAGGGACCTTCTCATGCTGTCCTATGTTAGTATAGAGGCCCATGAGGTTGTTGTAGGGGAGACTGCAGAACACAAAACCCAGCTCTTTCATCTTCTGAAAATGAGCCAAGGATTCATCAACCATGAGTTCTCGTGTGTAGCAGTTCAGGAGTGCACCGTAGGGTTTCTCCGTCTTATCTTTATCAGGCAGTTCATTGAAATAGGCTTCTGCTGCTCCGATTCCATGAACTTGACCGATCAAATCCAGGTGAACAGCATGATCCTTTGGCCAAAATCTGACATGACCCTTAGCACTCACCCACTCGGAGACCTGTGCAAAGTAAAGGTTTGGAAAGAAACTGATGAGGCATTTCAAGGGTACGTAAAATACCCCATAATTACTAGCGACAAACTATAGGGATTATTATTATTTTATACATACTTCAAGGGTTTAATGGTTTACATGCTGCAAACCCCTGGTTGCCATAGTTTGTCGTTAATTCTAAATATGAATGCAGATGCAGGTTAACCGGCGCAGAAGTATTTTAACTACAGACCACATTGAGTTAAAAATAAAACACAGACCAGATTAAACTCCTCATTCCACTAAACTTCAAGTCTGTGACTTAAGGCAAATAGAAATAAATTGAACACGACATCCTCTTCTTTATGCATCATGTGCTACTGTTCCGTACTCGGATCATCTAGTCATGCAAAGTCATAACATCTAAGCAATGACTCGAAAGGAAATCTTCCTTGCAGTTCTTTCAACGCCTCTTTGGATTGTAGGATTTCCAAAATCCTACATAATACATTCGATGCACCCAATTCCATAGGAATCTCCACATGAACTTGAACCTCGTTTTGTTTCCCCTTTGAGAAGTCCAATGCAAGCATCCACGTGATTATGCAGCATGGTAAAAATGAGAAACATATCAGGTCACCATTTCAGAAATGTCCTACTCGCATCTGTCAATGGCAGAGAACTTCCCGCATTTCTCCGCAAGAGATAAACGGGCGAACAGAACCATGGGAAGCTACTGCCGCATTTCATCGAATAGCCGACGGACAGTTAGTGGGGCATGGGGAGGGTAGTACCTCGAGGGCCTGGCGGTGGCGGCGGCGCTTGCGGAGCTCTTTGACGATGCGCTCGAGCTCAACGGGGCGGAGGCGGTTGCCGGGCTTCTCCGCCCAGCGCTCGATCTCCGGCACCAGAAGCGTGTCCGGGTGGCCCAGCGGCCACAGCGTGGACTGCAGGCCCGGGGGTCGCCGCGGCGGTCTCCCGGCGCTGTTGGAGGGAGGAGAGGATGCGGCGCGCACAGGGAGGAGCAGAGGAGTGGGATTGTGGGGACGGACTCGGCCTTGGAGAAGCCTGCCGCGCCCCAAGTGGAGAAGGCGGCGCCCGGCGGCGAAGAGGGAAGAGGAGGCCATGGCGTGGTTTTTTTCTTTCCCTCTCGCTACTTTTGGGTTTAAGGAAAGTTTGCTTCCTTCCGCACCAATAAGAGCGGTTTAAGCTAAAGAAAGGAAATAGTAACTGGCGAACATTTGTCAGCGAAAAACTGCCCGCGAAGTAGTCGCGAACGCTCTAGCTGCCACAGGATCTTGATACTACGGTGCAGTTTGGATGATTTTTTTAAACTCAATTAACAAATGCCATGGCAGTTTTGCAGAAAAGCCACCCAGGGTCTTCAAATGCACTGAAAACTACACGACAAACATTCGCAAATGCCAGGTCCTATGGCGAACGTTCGTCAGATATGCCCATCCAAAAAAAGAGCGATTTTATTTTTTTATTAATAAAATGTGTTTCCTTTAAAGGACAACTTGAGTAAATAATTTCGCAGAAAAACTTGAGTAGATAACATAAAAGTATTTTTAATTTCATAAATCATAGTGTGCCTCTACACTGAGAAAATACTAAAGCCTGACATCTCAACGTATTAATAGAAGAAAAAGAATATGTACAAACCCTAGAAAGGGTTATATACTTATATATAGGCACCATGGGGAGAAACACTATAAAATTGATCTTTGCATAATATTAAGCTTTTGCTTTGATGTGACGATACTTATGTTTCAACAATTAAAAGTGATCAAATATTTAAGACTGTAAACAAAGCTAAAACATAGGTTTTTATCAAGTGAAATTAGATGATTGGATTTGGATCCTTTTTCACGAACTAAAACATAAAGTGTTTGGCAACACCTGGATTGTGATAATACTATTTAAACTATTAGTTTTGCATGTCTTGTGGTTTAGCTTACTAGCTCAATACATCTATAACACATATGATATTATTTTTCAAACCAACCATGATATTATGGTGCATTGTTATATCCCTCTTTACATAATACCAGCCTTTTGGTTCAAAAATCACTTAGTTAGGTTGTTCACGTCATATACATGCGATAGTGTGTTTAGTAAAAAAGTTATTGAGATTCTTTTTTTTTTTGCTGGGAAAATTTATTGAGATTCATCAAGCTATTATCGTTTTCATCATAGTGTGTGACTAGGAGACGTGCTCGTATGGTTATATGTGCGGCCTGTGTGAGCTCACTTTTTTGTGTGTGATAAAAAAGAGTAGAGTTTACAGTATATATATTTTCTATTTCACATTAGCTAAATGACAGTCGACTGAATTTCAAATTGGGGTCAGTCGATTTTTGAGAGTTCGCCGGAGGAAGGCCAGAGGGGAGGAAGGAGAAGGAAGAGGCTCGCTGGAGGGCTACCCCATTATCTATCTTAGGGTTTAGGGTGGGGGCGGTGGTGGACGGCGGTGGTGGGGCTTCGCCGGAATAAAAAAGGACGCGGACGGGGCTAGAGGGATGGTCGGGGGCGGCGGCAAGACCGGCGGTGGGGGGCGGTTCAGGGGAGGGCGGTGTGGCAAGGCGGTCGCGAGAGCACCGCCGGCCGCGGGTGGTGGTAGCAGGCAGCCCGGCCGGTGGTAGTAGGCAGCGGGAGGAAGATCACGATCTGTTTCTGTTTCCAGAGGAAGATGGCCGGAGAAAAAAGACGTCAGCATCACCGTTCGTTCGTCATCCAACAGCTCAAAATGATCCTAGCAAATCGACTGACCCAATTCAGTTTTTCAGGCGACTGATGTTTAGCCAGTCCCTTTCTATTTCCAAAATGGTTCTCTTTTTTCCTTTTCTCTTCTCACTGATTCTTCTGGAGAATTTATGCTCTCTCCCTTCCTTTCGATTAGACCAACCACCCTGAAACCCCATTCAGCACAAGGCCCATCTGAGCCCATTCCCCATTCCCAAACCCTCACACTCCTCCGCCGGCATCCAACCGCCGGAGCGCCCGCGCCACCATGCACCGCCTCCTCCCTCCTCGTGGCTGCCTGCTCCGACGCCTGTCCACGGCCGCCGAGACCGCTGCAGCCTCGCCTCATCCACCGCCGCGCCCGCTGGCCGACTCACTCTACCGCCGCGTCATTGCCGTATGGAACCCGGGCGGGCCGGGCCTCCCGCTGACTCCCGTGCTGGAGCAATGGGCGGTCACGGAGGGCCGGGCCGTCGAGAAGAACAACCTCATGTCCATCGTCAAGCAGCTCGTCCGCCTCCGCCGCTTCTCCCACGCGCTCGAGGTCGCAATCACCCCAACCCCGAAGCGAATACTCCCTGTGCGCGCACCCCACTCGCTGATTCTTTGTGCTCTTGCAGCTGTCAATGTGGATGACCGACCGGCGGTACTTGTATCTGTCGCCTGGCGACGTCGCGTACCGGCTGGAGCTGATCAGCAAGGTGCACGGCCTCGAGAGTGCCGTGAACTACTGGAAGGGCTTGTCGATCCAGGTGAAGAAATCTCCGTGCTACGGCTCCCTCCTGAAATGCTATGCGCAGGCAAAGTCCGTCGACGAGGCCGAAAAGCTCTTCGCGGAGATGCAGGACTTGGGAATGATGAGTGCATATCCTTACAATGTGATGATGAAGCTTTACTGGGAGACCGGGCAGGTTGAGAGGGTGCACACCATGTACAGGACCATGGAAGAGAGCGGCGTCAAGCCTGATGTATTCAGTATCAACATTCTGTTGACGGTGCTCGCAGCTGCTGGGGATTTTGATGGCATTGAGGAAATTATCAAGAAGGTCAGCCCGAAGATCGTGAATTGGCACTCACATGCCATTGTAGCCAGGGCTTTCATGAAAGCCGGGCAGCAAGGAAAGGCCTTGCGAGCTATCCAGGAATCAGAAAAGCAGATAGGTCGGAAGAATGGGAGGGTTGCATATGGGTTCTTGCTTTCCATGTTTGCTGATTTGGGAATGAGTAGTGAGGCGGACCGGGTTTGGAATGTCTACAAGTCCAAAGTGCCGGCATGCAACTCGATGTACATGTGCAGGATAAGTGGGCTGCTTAAGATGAATGACATTGATGGTGCTGAGAAAGCCTTTAGAGAGTGGGAAAGTAGGTATGTTCACCATGATATCCGGTTAACAAACTTACTGCTAAATGCTTACTGCACCAAAGGTCTTATGGAGAAGGCAGAAGCTCTCGTGGATGAAGCCATCGCCAAAGGGAGGACACCTCACCGTGGTACTTGGTATAGGTTGGCTGGTGGATTTTTCCAGGACGGCCAGGTGTCGAAGGCGGTGGATATGACAAGGAAAGCTCTTGCTTGTGCGACTTCTCGATGGGAACCTGACCTAACAAATGTGCTAATGAGCCTGGAACATTTCATGGAGCAAAAGAATGTTGAAGCAGCCGAGGAGATGGCAAGCCTGCTACGGAATTTAGTACCTTTGACAAGGGATGTTTACCACATTTTACTGGAGACATATGTTCATGCAGGACAGCCAGTGTCAGGTTTACTTGATCGCATGAAAAATGATGGTTTTGAGGCTGATGAGGAAACAGATAAAATCATCGCTGGAATATGTCAGTAGATATCCGCAGCTTCCTATCACTAAGCAATTTCATTGGTTGTTTATTTTCCATGGCAGGTAGCTGCTAACCCATCCAATTATTAGTTTGACTTCCCTCCACTGCTTAGTGCTTATCTAAGACACTGTAATTCTTTATTCTTCTATATGACGGCGTCACCGGGCAGTGGGGATGTCAAATATATTCTTAGAGTATGTTCATTTGAAATTTGCATAGTTTTGTACTTATCTTAGGATCAGATAAGATATGATGTAATGCAACTGTTCAGTAGTCTCACAGATCAGTCTTTTAATCCAATCTCCTTGGCTCCATCCACCACATCAAATTCTTCCACTTGCGACCTAACTGCTCCTCTTTTTTTTTTTTTCTTCCTGTTTTCATGGCATCCAAAGTAGCTATGGGGGCATGTCTGACATGAGCTGATAACCTGATAATAGCTTGTGTAATAAACCAGAGATATGGACTCTGAAGAGATGTATACCCATCGCATGAAAGGCATCTTACTGAAGTACATTGCACATTTACCTTTTGTTCTTCATTTGAAAAAACTATACTAGTTTAATTCTTTTTTGTATGGTCATATGATGCCTGCAATACGGGAAAGATGGCTGTGACTGTGAGAATGCTGGATCTAGGTGGCGGCAAGTTGTCCCTCAAATGGCCTCAATTTTTGTGGAGCTGGCCACGAGCGATAGCTAGGCCTGGCATCAAACGAGCCGGGTGGAATCATGATTCAGATCACTTGTGGAAGACTAGCCAAGGCTGGAAACAACAATGAAAGTTGCTGCACAAATGGATTGTGGTGAAGTATTTCAGTATGGCTGGTAGTTGGGGCATTATTTGTCATGGAAGTGAAGAATGAGGTTTGTCGTACATTTCACATTTGAAAACCTAGTTTGATTCATGTCATGTAATCTGCAGCACTTAATGTAGGGTGAGCCAATAATATGTTGTAATTAGAATTGCCTTTAGCTGCTTACTTTCATGCATTTTTGCTTATAAGAAAATAATATTCTCATCGAAATTAACTTATACAGGAGCTTCTCGTCAGGATGTTATTCTTTTCCAATTTTGCCGCCGTCCTGATGGGAACAGGACACGTACGACGGCCAAATTAAGGAAAATTTTATTTTTCCAAGCAACAGAGACATATGTCCTTTAGTTTTTTCTTTGTTCTCTACGGTTTCTTAACGAGAGAGAAGCCATGTGAAGTTTCTATTGATTTGCGTCGCCTTCAGTTGAAAGGGAAAGAAAAAGCCTCCGTTTGTTGATTTGTTGCGGGGGCCAGTTTGTTAGGTTGATCTCCTCCCGTGTGGGCCCAACGGCCCACCGGGCCCTTAGATCCGCGCCCTGATCGGGGGCGCCCAACCCACTATGGTTGACGGGCCCCTGTCACCTGCGCTATATAAAGAGGTGGGGGTCGGCGACACGTAATATGAGGTTCGTTGCGAGCCGCACTCCCCACCGACACACCCTACCGATCTAGGTCTGCGCAGTAGTGACAGGAAGCGCCGCTGCCATTGCCCACTCACCATCGCCGCCGACGCCATCCATCATGGCCACCCCGTCGGGCTCATCGAGCCAAGGAGAAGGTATCCCTCCTCCTCACATCTCTCTCAAATGCCTAGTCAGATGCCAAGCAAAGATCAACTACCGTCAATCTCTAGCCTAGATGATTTCAATAGATATAACAATGGTATCAGATGCAAACTAGGCTAAGATTTCGGGTAGAAAGAAAATCAAAAGCAAATCAAGAGAAATCACAGAATATTTCCCCTGTCGTGGAACCCTAATCAAAGAATCACTCGCCGGGAAGGGCCTCGGGCTCGCCGGAAAAGAGCGCCGCCGCTGTGCCGCGCCGTTCCTCTCGAGCTAGATGCGCATCGACAAGCGAGGCATTTAGAAGAAGAACCGGACCCTCAGAAGGGGACAGGGCTACCCCGCTGAGCCGCTTGACGGCGGCGCGCTCACCGTCGGGTGTTCGCGCACGCCGGCCAGAGGGCCAGGGAGGCAGCCGTCGCGCTGTAAGAGGGGCAGACGAGGGCGCATCTGAGTACGCTCCCTCCCTGTCATAGCAAAGGTGGAATAGAGAAAGGGAAAGGAGAGAAAGAGGCTGGCGCGGCATCCGCCGCCGTGGCCGGGCGGCCGAGGCGGGCGGCTGGGGCGCATCCCCTTGCTTCCGCCGTCGACGGGAGAGAGACATGAGGGTCGAGGCGAAGATGAGAAAGAATGGGGCTAGGTTTCGGTCGGAGGGGTCTCGCTCCCGGGTTTTCTTCAAGCGAAAAAAGAGGTAGATCGCACGATCAGATTGAACGGCACAGATCAAAACCCTAGAGCGGCTGCGGGCTTTTGGGCCGAAAGCCTGATGGGCCGTTGGTCGGCGGACCAAGCCAGAGAGGCGTGCGCTCGCGCCGGGCCTTTTGGGCCAAAAGGAGAGGAGGCGCAGCCGCGGTGGCCCAGCACGCGCGGCTGTTTCCTTTTTTTTGTTTTCTTCGTTTTATTAGTTTTTTGTCCAGGTTTTTGGGCAAACTTTATACAGTTTTCTCTATTCAAAATTATCCAACGAAAATTTTGTTTAGAAAATAGAAAAGTGAAAAAGATACTTCTGAAAAGTATAAAGTTTATGAATTTTATTCATATTTTCCGCTGCAAATAGTTAAAAGTGATTATTTAAAGGCAAAAAGAACTAGAGTGAGAATTAAATTTCAAAAGCATGTTAAAGTGATTATGATTCTGTTATTTTATGACCAACGTTGTTAATAACATGATCATGATTTGTTATTGTTATAAAAGGTGCGTTTATTTCTACTTTTGCCCAACGGTAATATAGATTTAATTGCATAAACAGTTGTATGTTTAATTTTGACCAACGTTGGATTAATGCATGCAATTGTTGTTATGATCTCACTTCATTGTGATTTCAGGAGGTTTCCACTTGATGAGTTGCCTCAAGGATGTTCCAACCCTCAGAGGTGATAACTACACTGAATAGAGAAAGAAAGTTGACTTGACTTTTGTTTGTGCTGAGGTGGACTGGGTTGTGGACACCCCACAACCGGTCAAACCACTAGAGCCAGTCAGAGGTGCAAAAGATGATGATGCTGCTTGGGCGAAAAGACAGAGGGAACATGCTCCAGTGGAGATGTCATATACCCTCGAAAACCAAAAAGTGGCTCACCGCCAATAAAAAGTGCATGACTTTCATAAAGAACACAATTGAGAACGCTATTGTGGGCTCAATTGCAGAGTGTACTTCCGTAGGGGAGTTTCTTGAAAAGATAAAGAGCCAGTTCACTGGTTCTTCAAAGATATATGCTACCCAGTTGCTAAAGCAGCTGGTGACAGAAAAGTACACAGGCGGTGGACATGGCATAAGAGAGCACATCCTCAGGATGAGCAACATGGCAGCTAAGCTTAAACCCATGGATGCAGATTTGGAGCTCAAGCCTGCACTCCTCGTTCACCTGGATATGGCTTCACTGCCAAAAGAGTTTGACACCTTTGTTGTCAACTACAACATGTCGCCTGAAAAATGGGACATTGAAAAGACTATAGCCATGTGTGTGCAAGAAGAGGAAAGACTTAAAACCTCACATGGTGGTTCTCTGAACTATGTGAAGGATAATAAGAAGAAGAACTACAATCAGAATGGCAAAGGTTCCCCTTCAAAGCCACATGGAAAAGCTCAATATCAGCATCAGCAGAAGTCTTTTCCAGTGGACAAAGATACATGTCTTCATTGTAAGCAGACTGGGCACTACAAGAAAGACTGCCCTGCTTGGCTAAAGTCAATAATAGCAAAGAGAGGTAACAACGTTGTTTCCTTTGTAAATGAATTCTTGTATACACAGTTTTCGAAATCTACTTGGTGGATTGACTCAGGAGCAACTGTTCATGTTGCAAATTCATTACAGGGATTCCATTCGACGCGGACTACGCAAAGAAGCGAAAGATGCATTGAAGTTGCAAATGGAGTTGAAGCAGAAGTTGAAGTTGTCGGCGACATCTCTCTGGAGTTAGCTGATGGATTCACGCTTCTGCTTAGAGATGTTTTATATGTTCCTTCATGTCACAGAAACTTAATTAGTGTTTCGTGTTTGGATAAAGATCATTATGAATGTCACTTTGGACATGGCAAGTGTGCCATATGGTTTAATAATACTCATGTGGGTGTTGCTTTCCTACACGATGAGCTTTATTTATTATCACTACGTGAAAAAGTGTATTCTGTGTGTAATGTGAATGAGCATGTTTCCGCGTCGGATAAAGAACAAAAGAAAAGAAAGAGAACTCATGACTCATCGAAATTATGGCACTGTCGCTTGGGCCATATTTCGAAGGGGAGAATAGAAAGACTAGTTAAAAATGAAATTCTTCCTCCGTTAGAGTTCTCAGACTTAGAACAATGCATAGATTGCATTAAAGGAAAGTATGTAAAACAAATCAAAAAGGGTGCAAACCGTAGCACAGGAACACTAGAAATCATTCACACTGACATTTGTGGACCATTTCCTGTGAAAAGTGTGGATGGCTATGACTCGTTCATAACATTCACAGATGATTACTCCCAATATGGTTATATTTATCCAATAAAAGAAAGATCTGAAGCGTTGGATAAATTTAAGATATTCAAAGCTAAAGTTGAAAATCAGCATGATAAAATAATAAAGATAGTAAGATCTGACCGTGGGGGGGAGTACTACAGTCGGCACACTCCATATGGCCAAGTTCCTGGACCTTTTGCAAAGTTCTTACAGGAGACTGGCATAGTGGCCCAGTATTCAATGCTGGGCGAGCCTCAGCAAAATGGAGTAGCTGAAAGGCGTAACCGTACACTTATGGATATGGTGCGCAGCATGATGAGTTACTCCACCTTGCCATTGGGATTATGGATGGAGGCGCTTACAACCGCCATTCACATTCTCAATAGAGTACCAAGCAAGTCGGTGCCCAAAACACCGTACGTGTTGTGGACAGGAAGAGTGCCCTCCCTACAACACTTAAGGGTGTGGGGGAGCCCAGCTGAGGCCAAAGTGTTTAATCCAAATATTGCAAAGTTAGATCCCAAAACAGTCAGTTGCCACTTCATTGGCTATCCCGATAGATCAAAAGGTTTTCGTTTCTACTGTCCAGAGAGATACACAAAGTTTGTAGAAACAAGACATGCAGTCTTCTTAGAGGACGAAATGATGAGGAGGAGTATGGTAGCTCGGAAAATTGATCTTGAGGAGAAGAGGGTGCATGCACCTAATCCGATGATTCAGGAGCCATTTTTCTCACTACCTGTTGAACCTGCACCGACAATCCCTGAGGTTGCGGTGCAAGCACCTGTTGTAACTCCACCCATGACAACTATGGGAGAAGATCCGGAACCTGTCCGTCAGGAGCCGACTGAACCCGTTGTTGAGCATGAAGGGGAGGAGCAGCAGCCACTTTTAGAAGATGTGCCGGAAGGTGAGGCATAGAATGAGCCTAGGAGTGAGGCCCTTAGAAGGTCTACAAGACCCAAAAAGTCAGCTATTTCTACTGATTATAAAGTTTATAACACCGAAATAGTTCATATGGGAGGTGATCCCACTTCATATGAAGAAGCCATGAGAAGCCCTCACTCATCAAAGTGGCTGGAGGCAATGGAAGACGAGATGAAATCGATGAGTTCCAAAGATGTTTGGGACTTAGAGAATATTCCTAAAGGAGCCAAAACAGTAGGCTGTAAATGGGTCTACAAAACTAAGTATGACTCTAATGGGAATGTAGAAAAGTATAAAGCACGACTTGTGGCAAAAGGATTTACACAAAGAGAAGGGATAGATTACAATGAGACATTTTCCCCAGTCTCATGTAAGGATTCCTTCAGAATCATAATGGCATTAGTTGCACATTTTGATTTAGAGTTACATCAAATGGATGTAAAGACGGCATTTCTGAACGGGGATTTAAAAGAAAAAGTTTACATGAAACAACCCAAGGGTTTTATCATGAAAGACAAGGAAGATATGGGATGCCGCCTGAAGAAATCTATTTATGGATTAAGGCAATCCTCTTGACAGTGGTATCTAAAGTTTAATGAGACAATTAAAAGATTTGGATTTAAAGAAAATATTGAGGATAACTGCATTTATGCAAAGTTTAAAAATGGGAAATATATTTTCCTAATCTTGTATGTGGATGATATCTTGCTTGCTAGCAGTGATGTTAGTCTGCTGCAAGAAACAAAGAAGTTCTTGTCCTCAAATTTTGATATAATAGATCTTGGTGAAGCATCATATGTTTTGGGCATAGAAATTGATCGAGATAGGAAAAATGGAGTTTTAGGACTATCGCAGAAGGCATATTTAGAAAAGGTGCTTAAAAAGTATAATATGCATGCGAGTAAAGCCACACCTGCTCCTATAGTCAAGGGTGACAGTTTTGGGAAATTCCAATGTCCCAAGAACCAATACGAGATCGATCAAATGAAAGCAGTACCATATGGTTCGGCTGTTGGAAGTTTACAGTATGCACAAGTGTGCACTCGCCCTGACTTAGCTTTTATCACCGGGGTACTCGGTAGATATCAAGAGAATCCAGGCACAGAGCACTGAAAGATGGTAAAGAAATCATTGCGTTATGCGCAAGGCACGAAGGACCACATGCTAACATACAGGAGATCTGATTCCCTAGAGATAAGAGGGTATTCAGACGCAGATTTTGCGGGAAACAGAGATGATAGAAAATCCACGTCAGGATATGTGTTCATTCTCGCTGGAGGGGCTATTTCGTGGAGAAGCTCCAAACAGTCAATAGTTGCATCGTCCACGATGTATGCAGAATTTATAGCATGTTATGAGGCCACGGGGCAGGCGATATGGTTAAAGAAATTTATACCCGACTTGAAAGTGGTAGATTGTATTGACAAACCACTAAAGATGTACTGTGACAACCAGCCCGCAGTATTCTATGCTCACAACAACAAGTCGAGTAATGCTGCCAAAACAATAGAGATAAAGTATTATGTTGTGAAAGATAAAACCCAGGATCACACTATAAGTCTCGAGCATATAAGGATAAAGGATATGCTTGCGGATCCGCTTACGAAAGGCTTACCACCCAATGTGTTCAAGGAACACTTAGCCGGCATGGGTTTAAGGGAAAGCCTATGATTCCTGGATCATGAGAGGCCCAAAAGGAATAGAATTTGTTTCAAAATAGAGAGGTATGTTGTAGCTGTCTGATTCTATCGGCAATTGAGCTGTGACGATGAAACATGTTCTATGTATTGATCTGTGATGAAACGAGTAAAGTAAAAAGTATATGGTTAAAAGAAAAGTTGAGATCAGGGGGGACAATGTTAGGTTGATCTCCTCCCGTGTGGGCCCAACGGCCCACCGGTCCCTTAGATCCGCGCCCTGATCGGGGGCGCCCAACCCACTATGGTTGACGGGCCCCTGTCACCTGCGCTATATAAAGAGGTGGGGGCCGGCGGGTTCGTTGCGAGCCGCACTCCCCACCGACACACCCTACCGATCTAGGTCTGCGCAGTAGTGACGGGAAGCGCCGCTGCCACTGCCCACTCACCATCGCCGCCGACGCCGTCCATCATGGCCACCCCGTCGGGCTCATCGAGCCAAGGAGAAGGTATCCCTCCTCCTCACATCTCTCTCAAATGCCTAGTCAGATGCCAAGCAAAGATCAACTACCGTCAATCTCTAGCCTAGATGATTTCAATAGATATAACACAGTCCAGTCAGCGATTAATCACCCATCTCCCGTCCGTCCACGAGCACCATGTGACATGATTGCATGCCGAAATTCCCTTCCGCTTTGGGTGTGGTGTGGTTAACCCACTCCTTTCTTTTTGTTCCGCGTATCACACTCATATCATTTTGGCCCCTTGTCGTACGATTTGCTTGCATACATATATAGCATATTCGTGTACTAGCTTGCTCGGGTGTGGTACACACTTCTAACCTGCCACTTCTCCATCGATGGGATACGTCCGTCCGGGAAGAATCTGCCACGGACAAGCTACCGTGCCGTCCGTCGATCGCTCCTTACTTGCCGGCGCCGGAGAGAAGCTTGGCACGTAGCGCGCGCCTCCGTGCCAATCTGTCCCCAGAGCCAGAATTATGTATGAGATGGTACAACACATGGCCGCCTGACCACCCCCGTATTTTGTCCACTCTGATCGATCGGTTCTCTCTTCTTCTTTTGCCGCTTCCAAAGGGCGAGTCTGGAGGTGGAGCTCGTCTTGGTTTAGGTCCAAAGCTACTTTCTCGGCACAGCTACAAAATAAGCGAATGCGTGTGTGGAGAACTGACGGTGCTAACGTGTTGTCTGTTTTTTTCTTCTGAAATACTGTATACAAGCATCAACTCCATGCAGCCATCAATTCAACACACGATAGATAGATATCCTATATTCGGATCAGAAAGATTACAAGACAATCGCATTAGGTTAGAGTGATCTTTAGCAGCTAGCAGTGTCCAAAGATTCCTGACGTCCGAAGAACTAGGGACTTGTTTGCTATTTCATATTTTGTTGGGGTGCTTTGTACCACTGTCTGATGATAATATAAATCTGAGATCTTCTTCGAAAAAAAAAAAAGAGTTCCATGCGGCTCTCGCCCCATCTTTCCATTGACAACAGAGTTTGGTGGGCGATGTCACGGCGCACGGAAGCCTCTCGCCCCTTCGCCCTGAGCATACGTGGGGATGGATGGATGGATGGTGCTCTACTCCTACCTGTCGCTGTGTTGCTGGTACACGCACACTGCACGTGAAGCACGAACTTCCTGGAGGACCATCATATCGGGCGCGCTGGAGGCTGGGTAGGCCACACGTTCGGCGTGATCCGTTGATGAACTGGAATGATCTACGAGGCTCTTTACAAATTACAAATGCATTCCGTGCACCGTCGAATGGAGTAATTTAGCCGAAATCCTCCTCTAATCTGCCGCGCCTATAATCTACACAAAAACAGAAGTCACTGTGACGCTCCTAAAGAAAGTGATACTTTACGTACGAGCCTGGTTCGTGCACTCGTCAAAACATCGGCATCACATCCATGGAGCTTTCTAGATGCATGCGTCGATGGAGCTCACCCTTTCTCACACGTAGTTCGGCGGTTCGTGTAGTTTGATCTTTTCTCCTTGTGCCTCGCCGTCGCTTCCAAACGTGACGCCGCCTGCCGAAGCATCACGCACGGCACCGCTCTTCGCCCAACTCGCGATCACCGTGAGAGAGTTTATTTACATGCTCTCATAACTTGTCGGGAAACAACTTGCTTACCAAACTCGGTTCCCGGCCGTGCCAAATCGGTGGTCAGCTTGTCAGTGGTTAGCAGCTGGTGCCCACCTGCCTGGTGCTCTAATTAATCTTCAAGTTGACGTGAGGATTTCCAACCCATGCTAGCCAGTCATGGACAGATTTTGCTTTGTGTAATTTGTATATTTTCCAAGACGCTAGTACTCGTTTCCCACGGGAATCTAGGAGATGTTCCTCGCGTAATCTCCATGTGTGATCTCCGTTTTCCAGTCCAAATGAAGTTTTTAAATCTCCCAAACCACTGTGGCTATGGCCGGGTGAAGGAGATGGCAGTGGCACACGAAAGCAGCGACGAAGAAGACATGCCAATCTACAGGGACTCCACACTCCAGGCTTGGAGGTCTCGTCGGTGCCATGTGCGTATGCGGATTAGCACGAGAGGATGTGCTAATGGGATCTCCAACGTACGGTCTTCCGTTGGTGGAAATAAATTATGTGTATGTAAACTGGACGGCAGAAAGATTGTCTGTTGTAATTTGTGGGTAGATTTTAGCGGTCCAGATAGAGTTTTACTAACATAACTGTTGGTTCGTTGAAAGAGCCCCTTGTTTTTTTTTTTTAGGGTAAAGAGCCCCTTGTTGGATGGCTGGATGCGTTGCTACCCTAGTAGTAGTATTGTAGCATATCCATGTGACAAGGAATATTCCACTGAGGAAAAATAATTGCAACAATGGTGGCACAGATCTTACGGGGAATCTTCCCATCAAACAACATATGCTGCGCATAAGAGCATCTCCCATAGCTCATGTAAACACCTCCTCGTAAAAATGGTTTTTACGAGATGTTAGTATAATTTTGGGAAAGTTGTCAGGTGACGTCTTTTCTTAGTTTTCATAAACATCTTTCCTTTTTTTCTTATATCTTCCATTAAACAAGCCTACCTAATAGTCTAGGGCTGCAAGTCAGAGACATGTGCGACGGTGGCAGTCACCATCGCCACACGAAGCATGGTGGCGAGGGAGCGCGGAAGTGCGGGGCGGCACGGAGTGAAACTTCAGGCGGTTGCAGCCCACCTAAATTTTACGGGAAGGATCATCTTCCTGTACATGTGGGGAATTTACGTGATTCCGTAAAAATCCTTCCCGTACATGTGGGGGAAGTTGGGGGGGAATTTACGTGATTCCTAAAAAAACGTGTTTACATAAATGTTGGAGGGTTTATTTGGCTCAACTCCTTCAAAATGATAGGTTTTTTTACGCATGCAAGAGCTTTTGGAGATGTTCTAAGGATGTATCATCCTTCTGTTTCTTTTTATTTCATATATTAGGTTTGTCTTAAGTCAAAGTTTCTAAAGTTTGACCAAGTTTATAAAGAAAGTATCAATATTGACAATACCAAATCAATATCATTAGATACATCATAATTTTTTTATATGGTGTTTATTTGTTATTGTAGATGTTGATATTTTAATATAAATGTGGTTAAACAAAACTAGTATGCGAAAAAAAATAAACAAAGGGGGTAAGATATTTAGACAGAGTGTACTTGTACATGACATCAACCAGAAAAGTTGAACGAGCATGTCAAAATGGATCTATTCCTAGAAGCCACATAGTTAAAAGGATGAATCAAACTGTATGATTGTTTCACTTTCAACCGTGTAATATGTCGGGTTGGGTTTGTTTAGTCAATGAAGTTTCCCTGTGTGTGTGGTGGTGGTGGGGGGGGGGGGGTGTTGTGTGTCGGGGCTTCACACCTGGTGCACCTTTTCCTAGTTAACATCTTAATATATATGACATAGATAATATTTGGATTCTAACATGTCATCAACTTTCAAATTAACATTCAGAACATGGTTGAGAAGAAAATGGACAAGTATGCCACTAAATAGCGTCAAATGTAATTTGGGCTATAAATTTAGCACACCGTTGTTATTGACAACAAATTTATCATTTTTGTTTGCCAGTTTATATTTCTAATTATGATGGAATTTTTGTGGCATGATTCACATTTTTTTTGACATTTAAAAGTATCAACAGAAACCGGGGGCACCACAAGCCCTAGTGCACCAAGTACTTTCCGGTGGGGAAGAGGCACATGTTTCCAGCTGAAAGATAGTGTGGGCCTATAAAAATTATAAGGAGAGACACAAGAAAAGTTTGGGCACTACTCCACCTTAGCTAAACTTTATGTAGTCAAAACTCTCTCTAGGACATGTGTTCTCCAAAGAGATGTGCCACCTCCTCAATGAGATCAAATAGCACACAACCAGTCTTATTACACCATGAGTTTCCGAACTATATATAATATAGTCATTTTCTTTTTTATCTCGCACCACATCTGCCTTTATTGTTTTCTTGTTCCTAGCAGGGGACCTCTTCACTGTTGTGCCACTACGAGAACGTCGACCACCATAGGAATCTTGACTCTTAGGTTTTGGGTTACTGAATTTTATTATGTTGGATTAATACTTTCACATTACAAAAGGTTGAATCATTTAAGTTTAAAATGTTCAGATTTAAGTGTGGATTAAGACTGCAAAAAATTGAGTATTAATTCTTACATTATGTTTTTCCTCGTTCCTTTTATTTGGCGAGCGATGGGGGTAGGTTGAGGTGAGAGGACAGTCATATACACAATCTTGGTGAGTCAATTTTACTATAGTGAGCATCCTCTCGAAGATTGTATAATAGTTTTGCAAAACATGTAACTGCTACTTGTGAGCTGCGTTGAGATTTTCCCCAAAGAGGAAGGGTGAAGCAATATAGTAGAGGATAGTATTTTCCTCAGTGAGAACCAAGGTTATCGAACCACGCAAATTCCTAGTAAGCAGCACCTACACACACAGGAGCAAATACTTGCACCCAAAGCGGGCAAGAGGGTTGTCAATCCCCTTGAACTCGTTACTTGCAAGGATTAAATCTGATAGTGATAGATATATAAATTGAAAAGTAAATAAATTGTAAAATAATTGCAGCAAGGTATTTTTGGTTTTAGTAATATGATAAAAGTAGACCCGGGGGCCATAGTTTTCACTAGAGGTTTCTCTCTTGAAACAAAGCATACGATGGGTAGACAAATTACTGTTGGGCAATTGATAGAAAAGCGCATAGTTATGACGTTATTCATGGCAATGATCATGTATATAGGCATCACGTCTGTGACAAGTAGACCGACTCCTGCCTACATCTACTACTATTACTCCACCAATCGACCGATATCCAGCATGCATCAATGGTATTAAGTTCATGACAAAAAGAGTAACGCTTTAAGCAAGATGACATGATGTAGACAGGATAAAATCAAGCAATATTATTAAACCCCGTCGTTTTATCCTTAATGGCAACAATACAAATACGTGCCTCGCTACCCCTTCTGTCACGAGGTGAGGACACCGCAAGATTGAACCCATTACAAAGCACCTCTCCCAATGAAGATAAATCAATCTAGTTGGCCAAACCAAACGGATAGATCGGAGAGAAATACAAAGCTACAATAACCATGCATAATAAAGTTCAGAAAGGACTCAATTACTTTCAATTAATAATCTGATCATAAGCTCGCAATTCATCGTATCCCAACAAACACACCGCAAAAGAAGATTACATCGGATTGAACTCCATGGAGATCATGGAGAACTTTGCATTGGAGATCAAAGAGAGAGAGAGAGAGAGAGAGAGAGAGAGAGAGAGAGAGAGAGAAAGCCATCTAGCTACTAGCTATGGGCCCGTAGGTCTGTGGTGAACTACTCACACATCATCAGAAGGGCAGCAAGGTTGATGTAGAAGCCCTCCGTGATCGATTTCCCCTCCGCAGAGTAGCGAAAAAGGCCTCCAGATGGGATCGCGGAAGAACAAAGGCTTGCGGCGGTGGAAAAATTGTTTCGTCTGGCTCTTTGGGGGTTTTGGAATATTTGGGAATTTATAGCACTGGAATTAGGTCAGACGGAGCCACGAGGGGCCCACAAGGCATCAGGGTGCGCCCTGTTGCCTTGCCGTCTCCTCGTAGGTCTTCTGGTCCTCCCCCAAAGCTTCTAGGGTCTCTTTTGTCCAGAAAAAACCGTCAAAAAATTTCGTAGCGTTTGGACTCCGTTTGATATGGATTTTCTGTAAAACCAAAAACAAGCAGAAAACAACAAGTGGCACTAGGCACTGAGTTAATAGGCTAGTCCCCAAAAATGATATAAAATTGCATATAAAGTATCTAAGAATGATAATATAATAGCATGAAATAATAAAAAATTATAGATATGTTGGAGACGTATCAGTAACATGCAAGAATATACAGTGCTCTGTTTCAAGCAAATAATATGAACTAATGTGTTTCACATGATCAACACTTTCATTATACTTTCTATGCACCATTGTGAATTGGTAAACATTAGCTAACACCTAGAAGTAATATCCATATCTAGCAAGGTCTGTCAAAAGGTCAAACCATTTCTCAAACTAGGTGATTGAACTAGAACCATTTAGTTTTATGTTCAGATTTTAGATGCCATGTTTTTATTTATAGATGCATAATTTTCTCTGTTTATTTTTCTAATCTTGGCCACATTAGATTAGTAATCAGTAGTGGGAATTGTGTGCATTAGTTGGGTTTAATTTTGCAACTAAAATAGTGATACGGGGAAAGGCCGCAAGGGTGGCCTGGTCTTTACGAACTAGAGGTGGATTTCAGAACTAACACAAGGAACAAAGGTAAACAAAGGAGAAACAAAGGAAAATACTCAAACAGGACAAGGCCAACACCAAATACTTCTCAAATCCTAAGTCAATACAAGAATTGCATCTTAGATCGAAGAAAACAAAGGATAGTTAAGTAACAATGGTAGTTCTTCCCAATCTCTAGGAGATATGGAGGTCTTGAGAGATATTCTTCCCCAAATCTCAAAGAGAGATGGAGGCCTTGAAATCCATGAGGATTCTTATCCAACTAGGAGGTCTTGATCATCTAGGAGGAGATAGATTGAGCAAAGCAAAATCCATGAGGTCTTGATCAACTAGGAAGTCTTGATCATCTAGGAAATCCATGAGGCCAACAAATTAATGAGCCATATGGAGCTGCACGAGGAGATCGAAGATGACAACACTTGGATATGGTCGACGAACGGCGAGTACTCGACGACGTCCACCTACAAGGCGCAATTCTCAGGTGCAAAGATTACCACTATGAACAAGACCGTTTGGAAGCCCCCCCCAAACGTTAAGTTCTTCGCATGACTTGCTATTCAAAATAGGGCCTGTACTGATGACCAGCTTGAGAAGAGAGGTTGGACAAAGTGTGAGTTGTGCACCCTGTGTAAGAGAGCTAATGAGACCACGGGGGCTAAGCATTTGGGAGTCATTATGCCGCGAGAGTAGTTGTTTTGTATCATTCCCCTTTGATGTGCTCACCGAGCGATAACTCCGTAACACCTTATCCTTAATTAATGAATGGGGCAAGTCTTTTGCCTCTGTTTCAAAAAAAAAAGATTCACATAACCTCTTCTTTGTTGTGACCACTCAGAAATTGTTAAACACGTGCGATATCAACTTCCGGTCCGCTATCTGAAAACAGTCATAAACCCTCAAGGGTTTCGTCAGGGGGAAAATATACCAAATTCTGAATTGGTCTAAAGTGAAAGCATCAAGTTCTATGCCATTTCGAAAAGGGCATTGCTATACGGATGACACTTACCAACCGAATTTTGCACGACATTCCTCGCATCATCCATGGGCAAGTCTAAATAGTTGAAGGCAGTTGGATTAGCCATCGTGCCAGTGTCGTTTAGCAAATGTCGTGTGTGAAGTACTCCCGTTTCAAAAAAAAATCCATCCTGGCACTAGGCACTGGAGGCTTCCGCATTTCGCCTCAAAGGACATGTATGGTTGCTCGCATGAGGCCCAACCAGGTCCACACGGGAAGAAAATGGGTTGTTTGGTTACCCGCGTTCACTGTTTGGCCTGCATGGCATGAAACTTAAAGCACCTTGGGGCTAGGCCCGCTGGGAACCGCCGAATCGGCAGTTTTTCCACAGCTAGGCTCGCAGCGGCGGCTGCACGTGAGGAGCCACGCTCGAGACTTCGTGTTGTTTCCTGAAGCGCCGACAATAATTACCCTCACTTTCCCTCACCGATCTCTCTCTCCACTCTCCCACTCTCACACCGACGATGAGCAGATCGGAGAACAGCAAGGCGACCACCGGCCTCCATCACCGGCATCACCAACATCACCCGGAGCACTTCACCAATGGCGGTAAGCCCTATTTTCACCTCCTCGCTTATGATTTTCGTATTCAATCCGCGTTCTAGGGGAATGGGGAATCGGGGTAAATAGCCATAGGATTGATCAACACTTCTTCATGAGTACTAGGTAGCGATGGATTTTAGGGTTCCGGTCGGGATTGAGTACAAGGGGAATGGGGATTCGGGCTTAATCTTACAAAGTAGCGGTAAATCCTAGCCACGGCGACCCTGGAGGCGCTTGGAGCGGCGGGGCCCCTTGGTGTAGTTATCGTACGGCTCGACCATAGCATGCAACGTCTCGTCATCCTCGCCGTCGTCCAGATCGATTGGCATACTACGGTTGCCTGGCTCCGGCGCCCTGACCACCACCTCCACCGCTTCTTCTTCCTCCTCCAGCTCTAGAGCGATGACCTCCGGTGCCACCAATATAGGGGAACGCAGCAGAAAACAAAAATTTCCGACCTACGCACCAGCCCAGGACCACTATGAAGACTGCATACAAGGTTTTGATCTGATCGTTACCGACTCGTAGCGCAGCAGAAGTAGAGTCGATGTAGATCGTTGGTGCAGATCCCCGCAGCTAGGATTTACAACCTCCCAACCGCGAGGATATACTCCCTCGACTGCCCCTCGGACAGCCCTCCGGGAGGCGGTCGGATAGCCCTCGGACGGTGTCGCGGACAGCCCTTTGGGAGGACCCTCAAAACTCGGACGGTCACTCGGACAGCCCTTCGGGAAGCACTCTCGAACAGCCCCTCGGGCAAAAAGATCGAACCTACGACCTCTCTACGGGGTTGCACACATACGGTGCCATCTATCCAGCAGGGCTTCACCGTCCAGAACTAGTTCCGACCGGAACCCAGACAGCCTTTTGGCTCTATGAAACTCTTTTCGTGGGAGGGAGAGAAGAAGCCAGATCATTGCATGGCATTGTGTATGAGAGAGTGAGTGTCTTTGGGCAGGCCCCTCCACCCCTATTTATAGGCCAAGCCCAAGGGTGGCTTCTCCAAGAAGCCAAGGGGAAAAATACCAAAAGGCCCTCAAGGTGGCTTCTCCAAGAAGCCACCCAAAAAGCACTTTCACTATTCATGGAAACATTTTTCCACGACCGTTAAATCCGAAAATATTTCTGTGGGTCCTAGAATAATTCCAGTACCCACTAAAATGATTTTGGACGCGTTCCGAAACAATTCCGGATTAGTGATTTTCATGTGCGAAAAGCAACCAAAGCGGTTCCGGCAGCTCCGGAACATTTCCGGTTTTTTCTCCGGAAAAATCACAGAAGTTTCCAGAATAATTCTGGCACCCTCCAAGAATTTCCAGACGTGTGCCGAAACCAATTTGACTTAATGGTATACCCTGAAACAACTTTTCAGTTTTACCGAAACTATTCCGGTGTTCTCTCTCCGAAACTTTTTCGCTGTCTCCGAAACTTTTCCGGTGACTTTCTCTCAGACTCCCTGTCTAGTATTCAGCAGATAGATGACCCTTAAGCGTGTGACCCTATAGGTTCGGTGAAGTATAGACATGACCGGAACACTTTCCGATCAATGATCAACATCGGAGCCGTGGACACCCATATTGACCCCTATACCCACACGAATAAATATTCGAGTGAACCTCCAGTTGCCGTGTGCTATTCATGTTGCTTCGCGATATGTTACAAATACCCGAGGTGAGATTTATCGGCAACCGTGGATCAACAACTTGTCCACTATGCCAGTTACCTCGTTACCGGTTTTGTTCTCTTTTCTCGTTCCTGCGTTCCGGCATCCCTGTGATCAAATCACATTGTGTCTGGCCAGACGATGATGGATACCGTAACACTGAGAGGGCCCAGAGATATCTCTCCATCGTCGGAGGAGCAAATCCCAATCTTGAGCTATCAAGTTACTTGTCATACTTTTCCATGAACCAGTAAGCCGCCGTAATAGTCACCCATTTACGGATGACGTTTAACAAACCCCAAAGTTAATGAATCAAGCATGAAGGAACTTGATACTCTCATGGTCTAAGGAATTATGCAAACGTTAACTTTCTCTGTGTTATTAACCATTAACTTGTGACAAATGTATCTCATAGCATAACATCAATTCGGGTCGATTCAACACAAGTGTTCTTCCAACAATGTGCCCTCAAAGTTGCCGGCATAGTCATGCCCATGATCAGGAAAACAGAACCATCATGCAAAACTTGAGCTAGTCTTAGAGGCCAGACTAGGAATACATTTTACCATTTATTATTCCACACGTGCATATGAGTCTTCCTCCGAGCCTCGTGGTTATTGCAGACTCGAGAACCATAGCAGTTATAGCATGGAACATAAACATAATTACAAACATGGAGATAAATAATAACATTTATTATTTCCTCTAGGGCATATCTCCTACAGACTCCCACTTGCACTAGAGTCAATAATCTAGTCAATGCTAAACCACTTAACACCTATGGCATACCGGTGTAAAATATGCTTCGCTCGTGGTATAGCCTGATGTCCAACGGATCTGACAACTTCAGTTCCGTGTGTATCTTTGCATCTCCTCGCATTTTCACGCTTTCACAAAATTCATATTTTGTGTGGACTTGGCTTTGTATATATGTGAATCATAGGTCAAACCTTGATTCCTCAGACTATGCTATGGAGCAACTATCTGCAATAGTGTCCCATTGACCAAAGCCATCTTGGAACCATACTAAGTTCATGAATGAACTATATGATTCAACATCTTCTTTGTCGCTTCCAAAGCGTTAACATACTTAGCCTTTGTTATAGAAATCGCCACAGTAACTCGTTTGGAACAATTTCCAACTACCGTGCCACCATATCGTGTATTACACAAAACCCTTAACTTAAATCGAAAATCGTATGGAGCATTGATGAAGACTGTATCGATGTAATTACTTACAACGAGCACTTCATAATCTCTGCTTGCGAGAAAACATGTCATCAGTGCTACTTTAGTACTTAATGACATTTCCACTGTTGTCCCATGATCAGTACTTTGATCACTTTGGTATCTATACTCGCAATAGCTTGGGAGTATCAGACATATCTGGTTGTTTTACATACCATGGAATATATGATTAACCCAAACACGAAAGTGTGTGGAATCCCCATCATGTATTTTGCTCATCAGTGTTTTGGGACACCGAGTCTTGCAAAAACTCTTTCCATGTGACTTCGGCAAGAATCACTCCTTGGCGCTCTTATGCTAAACTGTTTTAGCATCTTGTCAATATGTATTTTTGGCTTAGCCTATCAGGCAATTCTATCTCGTAGATAAATATGCCTAATATCAAGGCTATTTAGCCCAAGCATTTCATCGAAAAACTATTTTCAATGAAGTCCTAATTCGTGTCAAGAAATTTATATTATTTCCAATCAACAATGTGTCAAGCACACAAAGTTTTTAGAAATATCATTATGCTCCCACTTACTTTCTTGTAACCACAAGCATCTTCGTTATCCATTGATGAAATCAAACTCTTTTGACTATTTCATCAAAACGAAGATTCCAACTCCATTTTGCTCTTTTCTGTCCATTGCTGGAACTCTGAAGTTTGCATACTTACTAGCATCCTCTGGATTGACAAAATACTTCGGACTGTATCACATGCAAGTCGTAGGTTGCATTTCCGTCACATGGAAATCCTTTTGGCATCCATGTATCATATCTCAAGATTGAAATATGTATTGATTGCTAGTTTAACCCGATCTGACTTTAAGCATCGCTACGGTGAGACAATCTCATCGTAGTAAACTCCTTGAATTTGTTATTGCAACAAGTTGATCTTTATGGATAAAACATTTTATCCACATCAGTTTATAGTTCCATTAATGTTCGTTAGACTCCAAGTCTTCCGAAGGGTTTATCAAGACATAATCTTGAATCATTTATGGAAACTATCTCGGATTATATTGGCATTTAGCCAATTCCGGAGTCAGGGCCCATCAACGCTTCCTTGTGTATCGTAGGTATACTGTTGTCTAACAACAATATCTCGCTTGCGCACCTGAGAGGTTTGCATGAGTTTTGCCTACGTGGTTCAGTTGCAAGTTCGACTGAAGTCCACACATCTCATGTAGAGGCTTCCGTATCAGTCGCAGTAGGAAAAACTGGAATTACTTCCAAGGTTTCTTTCCTTTGATCTGATGACGAAGATACTGTTATCTCGTCGAGTCGCACTGTCCTCCCACTCACCTTTTTGCAAGAACCATTTTCTTCAAAAGCATACCGTTCTTTGTGGCAAAACCTTTTGCCTCGGTACAGTGGTTGGGGAATACCCAATAACTTGGGATAACCTACAAAGTAGTATTTGTCTGATTTGGAATAGGTTTGTAAATATTTTACACAAGCCCCATATTCCAAATGTTAAGAAAAGACATAACATGGTTGCGTGTACCATACCATGGAGTCATTTCAACAGATCTGATGGCACTCTTTTTAGTGTAAAAGCCGCAGTCTCTAAAGCATTACTTTTAAAAGGGATAATGGCAAATTGATTTATGTCATCTTTGATCTTACCATGTCATAAATGGTTTGATTTACATCTTCACGGATATTCCATTCACAGTGGTGCTCCATGAGGTGTAAGTTATGAAACTCTTTTCACAACTCATCACACATTCGCTAAACTTGTAACTCAAATATTCCTTTCGGCAATCTAGTTTGCAGAAACATATTTTTCTTGTTACATAAATTTCTACTTCATTTTTGAAAACCTTATGAATGATTTCAAAAGATCCAGACTTACGTCTCATCAAGTAAATATCCATATATCTACTTGAGACATTTCTGAAGATAGATAAATCCACTGCTACCAACAACATTTATCGGACTACATACATCAAAATGTATGATCACCAATAAGTTCGTTGCTCGTTCCTTATGGCCCGTGAACGGTATTTCAGTCACTTCACTTTTCGGAGGAAAGTTGCAAGTGTCAGATGATTCACAATCAAACGATTTCAAAATCCATCATTATGGAATTTCTCCATGCGGGTTTCTCCAATGTGACCAAATGCAGTGCCACACATGTGTGGTATTCTCTTAGTCTTGTGACATTCAGCGTCAGTGTTATGGATGTATCAAATTACCATCAATATTCATAACATACATCCCATCCACGATGGAAGTATGGCCCTTATGTTATTCATAACACTGAACAACAATTGTTCTTTTATGAACAACCCTTTTGCAACAAACATTATGCAATGGGCTAGAGTGTGTAAAACTCTAAAATGAATTATGAAAGTAAATACGGAGGTAATATATTATTATCAATATTCATAACATACATCCCATCCATGATGGAAGCATGGCCCTTATGTTATTCATAACACCGAACATCAAAATTTCTCTTATGAACAACCATCTTGCAAGATACTTTATGCAATGGGCTAGAGTGTACAAAAACTCTAAAATGAATTATGAAAATAAATACATAGGTAATGTACCGAGTATAGCAACTTTTACTATGTTCTCAGCGCATATCTAAACCTCACTCCGGCAAGTCTTTTAGGCCGTAGTAGTTCTTGCATCGAGTCGCAGCAGAATGCAATCGAGCGGGTATCTTTGTGATCAACTCACAATACCCAAGAATTAGTGACTAACAATTTAATCACAATTCCCAAGAACTATTTCTTTGACCAGCCTTCTATACATCAATAACTTGTATGACTTTCATACATGAGTTGGACATTCCAGTCTTCTCTCTTTTGCCTTTATACTTCTAACAGTTTAACTCTCAGTATTTCTCCTACTCTCAGAAGAAGCACTCAACTTAAGAGTGGCGTTTGCCCCGGACTTCCTAGGTGTGTAAGTCACACTAACACCCTTTGGACATTTCCTTTCTCTTTAAGTTGTTGTTTTATTCACCTTTCATCATATGACAGGCGTTCTTCTCGATCCCTCTGTTATTAGTCAAATGCATAGTAAACACTTTTACTAATAGTTTGCAAAACAAACATTGCTTTGGATATCACATATCTTTTAGCCTTTGTTTGTGTCTGAAAATGATTTTCAGTTCCATGAATATCACATAGCTATCCCAAACTTTTTGAAGTTCGGGTCTCATGGAAGCAAACATATTGCACTTGACCGTAACGGAATTCTAGCTTTTGGATCGAAGGACGAGAGTCACATTATCCATAGCATTAGCGGGAGAATACCAAAAGCATGCGATAGGACAAAATCCTTCTCGGCACTTTTGAGGACAATCCTCACATTACGCTACCAACCGTAAAGTTTTAACCAGAAATTTAACAGCTTATTCAATTTTAACAGGGAAGGTGGAAACGCGAGCCATTATTCTACAACTATTATGCAAATTACACTTTAGACAAAGTCCATAATTAATTGCACTGAGAATTAAACAAGTTAATTCTAAAAGTGTGCTCCCACTCAAATCAATATATCTCATAATTGATTGTGAGCGATTCAAGACCCGCATTTCCATTCAACGCCATTGAACGAGATGAACACTGATGGCGCGAACTTCAATCGGTAGGCAAACTTGCCGATCACATCTCCATGTGACTCTTGTTCATCTTTCGATGGGCGTGTTCCGAGCTCAGGGAGATCTTTCCAGAACGTCAAGACAACCAAGTGATCTCGCTGCGAGGTCTCAACTCACCCGCCTCACACTTCTCTAATCGTTCGTACCCTGGGAGATCCTGTGATACCCCGAAGAGATAGGTGCCGTGACGGTGCTACACTTGAGAGAACACTAACTACTTGATATTTTAAGTGAGAGATCACCCTAATAAAAGCGACTGCCGCGCAATCAAGAAGGGTGCAACAAAAGGGATAAACATCTCAGGCAATTCATAATAGCATGATATGGTATAGCCCTTTCTGACGGAGAAATCTTTCATTTCTTCATCTTCGGCATTCGCGTCGGTGTTCACCTTCTGCGAAGTTTGCCACCACCTTGTTGATGCACCAGATAATATTGCTATCTCTATAGATAATAAAATAAGTGCATTACTTAAGGTTGACACGCAGGTCATTAAAGTGACAATCATATGGCTCCAGCCATCATGCCGAATCATGACACGCAGGTCATGTTAATTTTACATCATATAGTCATCTCATACATAATCAAATTATTATGAGCATTGCTATACCACATCACATGCACATCCTACAAAACCAAGTTAGACGCCTCTAATCGGTTCATACAAAATTTCATTTTACTTGGCTTCTAAGGTTTCGAAACAAACTAAAGCTACCAACATTCATCATCAAGTATGATTATTCAAGTCGCTAGATTAACTTTGCGGGGTGTATGAAACACGAGATAATAAAATCTCGAGCCCCATACTGAACTTCGTCATACGCATGACCCCCGTGCAGATCATATCTGCATTGCCCTTTTGTCTGCGAAATTTCATCTTTCTCTCTAACTATGGTGGAATTCAACGAACTGTTAGCACTTTGTTGATAAATCAGGATCGCGGATTGCCAGAACTTTGAAACTCCACCATGCTGTTATCAAGATCAGAAATATGCAAATTCCAGGGAAGCAACAAGAACATTGGGTAGCAGATTTCATCTGCTACCCGCACAAATAATTATCAGTAGTAGAACTCATCTACTACAAATTATATTGTGCAACACCCATACATCTCTATGTATTCTAGATCGTAACCTGCATCTACGCATAGCACGGCTCATGATGCCACTGTAGGGGAACGCAGCAGAAAACAAAAATTTCCGACCTACGCACCAGCCCAGGACCACTATGAAGACTGCATACAATGTTTTGATTTGATCGTTACCGACTCGTAGCGCAGCGGAAGTAGAGTCGATGTAGATCGTTGGTGCAGATCCCCGCAGCTAGGATTTACAACCTCCCAACTGCGAGGATGTACTCCCTCGACTGCCCCTCGGACAGCCCTCCGGGAGGCGGTCGGACAGTCCCTCGGACGGTGTCGCGGACAGCCCTTCGGGAGGACCCTCAAAACTCGGACGGTCACTCGGACAGCCCTTCGGGAGGCACTCTCTAACAGCCCCTCGGGCAAAAAGATTGAACCTACAACCTCTCTACGGGGTTGCACACATACGGTGCCATCTATCCGGCAGGGCTTCGCCATCCAGAACTAGTTCCGACCGGAACCCAGACAGCCTTCCGGCTCTATGAAACTCTTTTCGTGGGAGGGAGAGATGAAGCCAGATCATTGCATGGCATTGTGTATGAGAGAGTGAGTGTCTTTGGGCAGCCCCCTCCACCCCTATTTATAGGCCAAGCCCAAGGGTGGCTTCTCCAAGAAGCCAAGGGGGAAAATACCAAAAGGCCCTCAAGGTGTCTTCTCCAAGAAGCCACCCAAAAAGCACTTTCACTATTCACGGAAACATTTTTCCGCGACCGTTAAATCCGAAAACATTTCTGTGGGTCTTAGAATAATTCTAGAACCCACTAAAATGATTTTGGACGCGTTCCGAAACAATTCTGGATTAGTGATTTTCATGTGCGAAAAGCAACCAAAGCGGTTCCGGCAGCTCCGGAACATTTCCGGTTTTTTCTCCGGAAAAATCCCAGAAGTTTCCAGAATAATTCTGGCACCCTCCAAGAATATCCAGACGTGTGCCGAAACCAATCTGACTTAATGGTATACGCTGAAACAACTTTTCAGTTTTACCGAAACTATTCCGGTGTTCTCTCTCCGAAACTTTTCCGCTGTCTCCGAAACTTTTCCGGTGACTTTCTCTCAGACTCCCTGTCTAGTATTCAGCAGATAGATGACCCATAAGTGTGTGCCCTATAGGTTCGGTGAAGTATAGACATGACCGGAACACTTTCCGATCAATGATCAACATCGGAGCCGTGGACACCCATATTGACCCCTATACCCACACGAATAAATATTCGAGTGAACCTCCAGTTGTCGTGTGCTATTCATGTTGCTTCACGATATGTTACAAATACTCGAGGTGAGATTTATTGGCATCCCCATGGATCAACAACTTGTCCACTATGCCTGTTACCTCGTTACCGGTTTTGTTCTCTTTTCTCGTTCCTGCATTCTGGCATCCCTGTGATCAAATCACATTGTGTCTGGCCAGACGATGATGGATACCATAACACCGAGAGGGCCTAGAGATATCTCTCCATCGTCAGAGGAGCAAATCCCAATCTTGAGCTATCAAGTTACTTGTCATACTTTTCCATGAACCCGTAAGCCGCCGTAATAGCCACCCATTTACGGATGACGTTTAACAAACCCCAAAGTTCATGAATCAAGCATGAAGGAACTCGATACTCTCATGGTCTAAGGAATTATGCAAACGTTAACTTTCTCTGTGTTATTAACCATTAACTTGTGACAAATGTATCTCATAGCATAACATCAATTCGGGTCGATTCAACACAAGTGTTCTTCCAACAATGTGCCCTCAAAGTTGCCGGCATAGTCATGCCCATGATCAGGAAAACAGAACCATCATGCAACACTTGAGCTAGTCTTAGAGGCCAGACTAGGAATACATTTTACCGTTTATTATTCCACATGTGCATATGAGTCTTCCTCCGAGCCTCGTGGTTATTGTAGACTCGAGAACCATAGCAGTTATAGCATGGAACATAAACATAATTACAAACATGGAGATAAATAATAACATTTATTATTGCCTCTAGGGCATATCTCCTACAACCAATGTTTTAGTCGAGAACACTGCGGCACACTGGTCTTGAGGAGCCATGTACCCCCTATACTTGGCCCACCTTGCCCTCTGACCAGCATCGACGGAGTCGGCCTGATTCATGGCCCAACGCAGGATGTCCACTGACATAGCGCCCTTCAGTGGGTTAGGAATCAGTATCTTCAACTCCTTCCCGTCACCCTCTTAACCACAACGTCTGCCTTCTTGTGCATGTCGTCGATGCTAGTGAAGTTCGAGCACACTTCCATGGTGTTCTCGAACTTAATTCGGTCACCGAGTGAGCACCCGAGGAAGAAAGCCCTCCATCCAATGCCCCATAGGAAGGGGTTTGGGATAGGTTCATGGCGATGGAGAAGTGGAAGAGAAGTGAGAGTGAGAGACATAGAGGGTTAATTGAGTGCGGTGGTGGGTAAGTAGTGAGCTCTTAGGTGGGTAACTATAGGGGCTTTGGATGATAGGGTTTAATGCTGATCAACCTTTGAACTTTGTGTTGTTCATAATGCAGATCGAGATGGAGAACAAGGGCAAGGAGTTGGTGCCGGCCATGGAGAAGGGCAAGGAGGTGGTGCTGCTCTTGGAGGAGGTGCCGGCCATGGAGAAGGGCGAGGACGTGGTGCTGGAGGAGCCCCCTAGCGGCAAGCGCCGGAACTACGGGCACTACCATGCGGAGGCAGGGCCAACTCACTTCTGCAAGGTGATCCTTGGCCCGAAGCTGGAGTGCCTGCCTATGCCTCTGGACTTCACGAAGCACTTCCCGGCCGCGCCTCAGGAGTTTAAGCTGAAGACGAACACCGGCTGCGCATGGAGGGTTACGGTCCAACTGATGAACGGCAGGGTCACCCTCGATCAGGGTTGGGCCCCCTTCGCTGCCATCCACCAGATGAGGATCGGGTACATGGTCACCTTCAAACCACTGACTCCCGACACTCTGAAGGTGATCGTCTTCAAAGACAATGACATTGAAGTGGTGACCAAGTGCGGGAAGCACGACGACGCCTTCGTCGTGAACGTCCAGGAGAGCCCTCTGTTGTGCGTGTTGTTTTGGTTTGGACTATGCCGTATTGGTTTGGTTGAAAACTGCTTGGTTTAAGTGTCATACTATGTTGAAAACTGCTTGATTTTGTTTAAAACTATGTTTATATGCTATCTATTTATGTGTCTTTGGTTTGTTCTGCATGCCTAGTGTGTTGGTATCTCACCACCTCCACGAGGAGGTGTTGACACCAGATTATGGCATGATCAAAACTTAATTAAGATGACCTCAAATGGAAAAGTTCCTAACATGTGAAAGTTCTGTATCGTCCAAATGAGAAACTTTGATGTTTGGGTCATCACCATCCGATCTCATTTAAAAGGCCGAAAATGTGCTCAAAGTACTAAGATTTTGGCACTCAGAGTACTGTTCGGCCAATTACACCTTCGAGACTGCCTCATATGAGAAAACTTTTTACATGAGTTATCTTCATCTCATCGAAACGGTCAATTTTGATATAAAAATCGTCCCAATCCGAGTTCGTATGCAAAAGTTAGAAGCAACACTCTGCGGACCGGTCCTGAGAGAAAAAGTGACGCGAAGTACCACACACCCACCTAGGTGATGTCTGATGGGTCGCGCGAAGCTTGCCAGCGAAAAGGCTTGCCGGCCAGGAAAAGCTTGCCGACGAAAAGGCTTGCCGGCCAAGTGAAAAGCTTGCCGGCAAAAAGGCTTGCCGGCCGAGTGAAAAGCTTGCCGGCGAAAAGGCTTGCCGGCCGAGTGAAAAGCTTGCCGGCGAAAAGCTTGTCGGTCAAGTGAAAACTGTCAATTTTGGCCAATCCAACCAGAAGCTGAAGATGGCTTCAAAAGGGTATCTAGATGGCCTCGGATGGAAAAGTGTTCTACATGAAAGTTGTGCGTGTCATCAAAACAGTCAACTTTGCTTCTGGAGCCATCATCATATGGAGTAGTATGCGACCTACAGAGCCACTACAAGACTCGGACAGCCCAGACAGCTGCATGACCGAGTCCGACTGGGAGTCAAAAATGGCCTTGTAAAGTATTTAAGATGGCCTCGAATCAAAAAAGTTCAACATGAAAGTTATTCGCCTCGTCGAAATGGTTAAATTTGCTTTTGGGCTTATCTTTATCCGAGGTCGTTTGTGGCCTGTGAGATCCAAAAATCGAGATGATGTCTCAGACTTACCTAAATCCGAGTTCGATTAATTTTGTAAAGACTTGGACGGGATTTGGAGTCCTTTACTTGTACGGGAAGTCCAGCCGCCTCTTATATATGTTGGGGGTGACGGCCGATTGAAACAACACACAATCGAACAAATCAATATACTACTTTTCATCTACGTTTTATCTCCCCATTGTTTTTCTCTCATTCTTCGCTATTCTTCGTTGAGAGCTGCGAATCCCAAGGCTCTAGGTGTGAGCGAATCGACCTAGGGCAGCCCATAGCCGCCGCACTCCATGACGGGGTCCCTCCCGGGCGTGCGGGGTTTCGGGTCTTCAAAAGCGTTTGCCGGCTGTCTTGCGTATCGCGCTGCCAGTCGGACCTCCTTCGACGTGAGCTGCGGTGCATCACCCCTGACGTCGTGGGTACACGGTGACGTGTTCGTGTGTCAACACACTTTTTGGCGACTCCGCTGGGGACATCAAGATCAATCATCATCATCATCCATAATGTCTGATCTTCCCAAGCCATGTGAAGTAGACGCCAATAACATCATTAAGCCTAGTCGTCATGAGTTATCGGCCGACCATCGCCAAATCTATGAGGAGTACAAGAAGGCGCACAAAGAGAAGGAGTTGCGGGAGTTCCTTGCAAAATTCAAGAAGGATCTCCAAGGCAACATCACTCCAATTGAAGAAATCAAGTTCCCTCGTCTTCAAGCCGAGCAGGTTAAACCCTCTGTGAGTACTACTTTTTCTCCTGAACAGTGGGCTGAGATTGAGAGTCATATTGCTGATGGTAATAATCTGGTTTATCAAACTTTTTTAGAGAATACTAATGCTGAGAAAAATATGCCTCAATCATCTAGTGGTAATGTTGGCATGCATGCTAGTGCAAAAAACCATAGTCCAGCTTTACCTCTGTCATCGGCACCTCCCATGCCGATGAATTATTACCCTACCCATACTAATAAGATTGTGGCTGCACCTATTAATCCTATCACGAGTATGCCAAGTTCGGTGGCAATGCCGAACCAAACCCTACCTATAGGTGCAAACGCTGCTAGGCCACAACTGAATTATGGTTCGGCATATGTGCCACAACTCCTACCTAGCTAGCAATCCTATTCCACTTATGCCACTGCAGCAAGCTTCATCGTCTACTACGGACGATGCTCTAGCTAATTTTAGAGAGGAGATGGATAAGATGCTCCGAGAAAATTTTGGTGTCGAGTTACCTAGGAATTGGATTTAACAAAAACCATATCCCGAGTACTTTGATGCAATCCAGTGCCCTCTGGGATATAAAATTCCAGATTTTGTTAAGTTTAATGGAGAGGGCACTGTCGGAAGAGGGGCTCCGGGGACCCTGGTTCGAACACCAGGGGCATGCTTACTACCTCTCGCCTAGACGGTGACCGTGGCGAGGCTACGGCAAGCGGAGCACGACGGGAGCGCACACACATACACGGGGCACGACAGGGACACGAGGAGCTACCCAGGTTCGGGCCACCGTGCGGTGTAAAACCCTACTCCTGCTTGGTGGGATTGCTGCGAGTATAACGCTTTCGAGTACAAGGTAGAAGAAGGTGGAAATGGTCGACCCCCTTCTAAGGTGGCAGCACTGCCCCTTTTATAGCTTCCTTGGTCCTCTTCCTCCGAAAATGTTGGCGGGAAGAGTTGCCACACGACGGCATTTCAAAGGGGGACAGGCGCCCAATTGTATCCTGACAAAAGTGGTCTTCGTCTACAAAGAAGCCGTCCATGACGCGCTAGTGGGCTCGGCGATGACATCTGCCCTGGCGCGCCTCGTCAGCGGAGTCTTCATACACCAACGTGGTAAACTTTGTCACTGGGATTGAGCACCGCAAGATTGAACCCGTCACAAAGCACCTCTCCCATTGCAAGATAAATCAATCTAGTTGGCCAAACCAAACAGATAAATCGGAGAGAAATACAAAGCTATAACAATCATGCATAAAAGAGTTCAGAGAAGACTCAAATATTTCTCATGAATAATCTGATCATAAACTCACAATTCATCGGATCCCAACAAACACACCGCAAAAGAAGATTACATCGAATAGAACTCCAAGAACATCGAGGATAATATGGTATTGAAGAGCAAAGAGAGAGAAGAAGCCATCTAGCTACTAGCTATGGACCCGAAGGTCTGTGGTAAACTACTCACACATCATCGGAAGGGCAGCAAGGTTGATGAAGAAGCCCTCCATGATCGATTCCCCCTCCGGCAGAGTACCGGAAAAGGCCTCCAGATGGGATCGCGGAAGAACAGAGGCTTGCGACGGCGGAAAAGTTTTCTCTTCTGTCTTTTTGGTATACGGGGAATATTTTTGAATTTATAGCGCTGGAATTAGGTCAAGAGGTGCCATGAGGGGCCCACAAGCCTGGGGGCGCTCCTCCCAAGCTTGTCGCTCCCTCGTGGCTCTTTTGGTCTTCTCTCGAAGCTTCGCGGGTCCCTTCTGGTCCAGAAAAAATTAATCCAAAGTTTTTTCTTCGTTTGGATTCCGTTTGATAATGATTTTCTGAAAAGGCAAAAACAGGCAAAAATATAGCAACTGGCACTGGGCACTAGGTTAAAAGGTTAGTCCCAAAAAAATGATATATAATGGCATATAATTGCATAATAAACATCCAAGATTGATACTATAATAGCATGGAACAATAAAAAATTATAGATACGTTGGAGACGTATCAAGCATCCCCAAGCTTAATTCCTGCTCGTCCTCGAGTAGGTAAATGATAAATACAGAATTTTTGATGTGGAATGCTACCTAACATGTTTCATCATGTAATTCTTTTATGGTATGAATATTAAGATCCGAATGAATCAAAGCAATAGTCTATAATTTGATATAAAGACATCAATACTCAGGCATACTAACAAACAATCATGTCTTTCAAAATAAAAATACTGAAGAAAGTTATCCCTACAAAATCACACAATCCTGTCATGCTCCATCTTCTTAACACAAAATATTTATCATGAACAACCCCGGTTTTAGCCAAGCAATTGGTTCATACTTTTTAATGCGCTTCAGCTTTTTCAACCCCCACGCAATACATGAGCGCAAGCCATGGATATAGCACTATGTTTGGAATAGAATGTGGTGGTAGAGATTAATAAGGGGAAGTCAAAAAGGAGAAGATAGTCTCACATCAACGAGGCTAATCACCGGGCTATGGAGATGCCCATCAATTGATGTCAATGCGAGGAGTAGGGATTGCCATGAAACGGATGCACTAAGAGCTATAAGTATGAAAGCTCAACATGAAAACTAAGTGGGTGTGCATCCAACTTGCTTGCTCATGAGGACCTCGGGCATTTGAGGAAGCCCATCATCGGAATATACAAGCCAAGTTCTATAATGAAAAATTCCCACTAGTATATGAAAGTGACAAAATAGGAGACTCTCTATATGAAAAACATGGTGCTACTTTGAAGCACAAGTATGGAAAAAGATAGTAACACAGCCCCTTCTCTCTTTTTCTCTCATTTTATTTATTTATTTTTTTTCTTTCCTTTTTTTTCTTTTTTTTCGTGGGCTCTTTTTGGCCTCTTTTTTTTCCTCACTGGGACAATGCTCTAATAATGATGATCATCATACTTCTATTTACTTACAACTCAAAATTACAACTCGAAACTAGAAAAAATATGACTCTATATGAATACCTCTGACAGTGTACCAGGATGTGCAATGATACTAGCGTAACATGTATGAAAATGATGAACGGTGGCTGAGCCACAAATACTATGTCAGCTATATGATCATGCAAAAGAATATGACAATGATGATGTGTGTCATAGAAAAGAACGGTGGAAGTTGCATGGCAATATATCTCGGAATGGCTATGGAAATGCCATAATAGGTAGGTATGGTGGCTGTCTTGAGAAAGATATAAGGAGGCTTATGTGTGATAGAGCGTATCATATCACGGGGTTTGGATGCACCGGCGAAGTTTGCACCAACTCTCGATGTGAGAAAGGGCAATGCACGGTACCGAAGAAGCTAGCAAATTGCGGAAAGGTGAGAGTGCATATAATCCATGGACTCACATTAGTCATAAAGAACTCACATACTTATTGTGAAAGTTTATTAGCCCTCGATGCAAAGTACTACTACGCATGTCCCTAGGGGGGAGGTTGGTAGGAGTTAACCATCGCGCGCCCCCGACCGCCACGCAAAGGAAGACAATCAATAATAAATCATGCTCCAACTTCTTAGCATAACGACAGATCATACGTGCATGCTTCGGGAATCACAAACCTTAACACCAATATTCTTACTAAATGACAATTATCTACTAGTACCTCCCACATATTACCATCTTAATATCGCAAAACTATTGCAAGGAATCAAACTTATCATATTCAGTAATCTACATGAAAGTTTTATTTTATCCCTCTTGAATACCTATCATATTAGGACCAAATTCATAACCCGTGCGTATTACCATTGCTATTCATTAGACTCTCAAAAAGATATATGTGAAGGATGATAGTGCAACTATTTCTATAAAATATAGCCACCGCCGTCCTCTAAAAGATATAAGTGAAGCACTAGAGCAACTGCCTAGCTCAAAAGATATAAGTGAAGCACATAGAGTATTCTAACAAATCATGAATAATGTGTGTCCCTCTCAAAAAGGTGTGTTCAGCAAATATGATTGTGGCAAACTAAAAAGCAAATAAAAGCAAACAAACTATAGCACAAGACGCTCCAAGTAAAACACATATCATGTGATGAATAAAATTATAGCTCCAAATGAGTTACCGATAGTTTGTAGACGAAAGAGGGGATTCCATCTAGGGCATCCCCAAGCTTAGACGCTTGAGTCTTCCTTGAATATTACCTTGGGGTGCCTTGGGCATCCCCAAGCTTAGGCTCTTGCCGCTCCTTATTCCTTTATCCATCGTAGTCTCACCCAAAACTTGAAAACTTCAGCACACAAAACTCAACAGAAACCTTGTGAGATCCGTTAGTATAACAAACAAATCTTAAACTTTAGGTACTGTTATAAATTGATTCATATTTAATATTGGCATAATGCTACTGTACTCCAACTTCCCCATGGCTCATACCCCCCGATACGATCCATAGATTCATCAAACTATGCAACAAAAACAGAATCTGTCTAAAACATAATAGTCTGTAAAGATCTGAATTAAAGTCATACTTCTGTAACTCCCAAAATTCTAAAAAATTAGGAAAACGTGGGCAATTCATATATCAATATTGTGTAAAAATTCAGAAGGTTCTGACGCTCCAGCAAAAAACCAAATTCCAGCACTGGACGCAAAAGTTTCTGTTTTCAAACAGCATCAATTATACTATCATCCAAATCATCCCAAAGGCATTACTTGGCACAAACACTAATTAAAAGATAAAAACAAAATCATAACAGAGGGTACAATTGTGTAAACACACAAAAACAGAAAGTAAAACAAAAATTTAAGATAAATATTGGGTTGCCTCCCAACAAGCTCTTTCTTTATAGCCATTAAGATAGGCTTGAGATTTCAATGATGCTCTCATGAAAGATAACAATTGAAACACAAAGAGAGCATCATAAAACATGTGACAAACACATTTAAGTCTAACATACTTCCTATGCATAGGCATTTTATAAGCAAACAAATTATCAAGACAAGCAATATCTAGCATATGCAAATAGGAAGAATGAAGCATTAATAATTTCAACATAGCGAGAGGCAATTTAGTAACATGAAGATTTATACAACCATATTTTCCTCTCTCATAATAATTACATGTAGGATCATATTCAAATTCAACAATATAGCTATCATAAACAATATTCTCTCTATGATCCACATGCATAAAATTGTTATAATCTTCCAAAATAGTGGGATTAACATCAACTAAAGTCATGACCTCTCCAAACCCACATTTATCAACAATTTTATAAGATTGAACACTCTCCAAATATGTGGGATTCTTTTTACCTAAAGTTGACACTCTTCCAAACCCACTTTCAATATTATTGCAAACATTATTATCAATATCATATTCATCATGAGGCTTAAATAAATTTTCAAGATCATAAGAAGCATCACCCTAATCATGATCATTACAATGAGTAGTGGACATAACAAAATCGTCACCCCCAAGCTTGTAGTTTTGCATATCATTAACACAATTGACATTAATAGAATTAATAATAACATCATGGCAATCATGCTTTTCATTCAAAGAGCTATCATGAATCACTTTATAAATTTCTTCTTTTAACACTTCATCACAATTTTCAGATTCATGATTTTCAAGCAAAACTTCATAAAGATAATCTAGAGCACTCAACTCACTAGCAATTGGTTCATCATAATTAGATTTTTTGAAAAGATTAGCAAGTGGATGAGGATCCATATCAATAGTTTTTTAGCAAGCGAAGATGCAAGCAAATAGAAGGCACATGGCAACACAAGCAAAGATAGTAACTCAAATATTTTTGGTATTTTTGATTTTTAGAGAAGTGGGGGAGATGAAAATGAGAGGCAAATGCAAATAAAAAGGCAAATGAAAATAAGAGCAAGTAGATGATAGTTTATGCGAAGGTACTTGATAGGTTTTGGTGATGTCTCCCCGGCGACGGCGCCAGAAATTCTTCCTGCTACTTGTAGACTGCGTTGGGATTTCCCCGAAGAGGAGAGGATGATGCAGTATAGTAGAGATAAGTATTTTCCTCAGTTAAGAACCAAGGTTATCAATCTAGTAGGAGAACCTCATAGAACCTCGTTAGCAGCACCAACACACACAAAAGCAAACACTTGCACCCAACGCAAATAAGAGGGTTGTCAATCCTCTTAGCGGTTATTTGCAAGGATTAATTCTGATAGTGATAGATAGAAAAGTAAATTGCAAAATAAAATAAAAGTAAATAAATTGCAGCAAGGTATTTTTGGATTTTAATATATGATAAAAGTAGACCCGGGGGCTATAGTTTTCACTAGAGGCTTCTCTCACGAACACATAGCATACGGTGGGTAAACAAATTACTATTGGGCAATTGATAGAAAAGCAAATAATTATGATGGATTCATGGCAATTATCATGTATATGGGCATCACGTCCGAGACAAGTAGACCGACTCCTGCCTGCATCTACTACTATTACTCCACCTATCGACCGCTATCCAGCATGCATCTAGGGTATTAAGTTAATAAACACAAAGTAACGACTTAAGCAAGATGACATGATGTAGACAAAGTAAACTCAAGCAATATGATTAAACCCCATCTTTTTATCCTTAATGGCAACAATACAAATACGTGTCATGTCCCTTTCTATCACTGGGATTGAGCACCGCAAGATTGAACCCGTCACAAAGCACCTCTCCCATTGCAAGATAAATCAATCTAGTTAGCCAAACCAAACGGATAGATCGGAGAGAAATACAAAGCTATAACAATCATGCATAAAAGATTTCAGAGAAGACTCAAACATTTCTCATGAATAATCTGATCATAAACTCACAATTCATCGGATCCCAACAAACACACCGCAAAAGAAAATTACATCGAATAGAACTCCAAGAACATCGAGGAGAACATGGTATTGAAGATCAAAGAGAGAGAAGAAGCCATCTAGCTACTAGCTATGGACCCGTAGGTCTGTGGTAAACTACTCACACATCATCGGAAGGGTAGCAAGGTTGATGAAGAAGCCCTCCGTGATGGATTCCCCCTCCGGCAAAGTACTGGAAAAGGCCTCCAGATGGGACCGCGGAAGAACAGAGGCTTGCGGCGGCGGAAAGGTTTTCTCTTCTGTGTTTTTGGTATATGGGGAATATTTTGGAATTTATAGCACTGGAATTAGGTCAAGAGGTGCCACGAGGGGCCCACAAGCCTGGGGGCGCGCCTCCCGAGCTTATTGCTCCCTCGTGGCTCTTCTGGTCTTCTCCCGAAGCTTCGAGGGTCCCTTCTGGTCCAGAAAAAATTAATCCAAAGTTTTTTCTTCGTTTGGACTCCGTTTGATAATGATTTTCTGAAAAGGCAAAAACAGGCAAAAAACAGCAACTGGCACTGGGCACTAGGTTAATAGGTTAGTCCCAAAAAATGATATATAACGGCATATAATTGCATAATAAACATCCTAGATTGATACTATAATAGCATGGAACAATCAAAAATTATAGATACGTTGGAGACGTATCAGAGGCGTCTTGCTTCGCGGCGCCCACGGCTGGGCCGCCTCTTGAGCTCATCGCCAGGTGTCGCTTCCTGGGCCGCAGGCAGACGGCCCGTGGTACCCTGGTTCCCACTGGGATGACAGTAGCCCCCGGGCCCACGATGCGCACGCTTCCACCCGTTGGGAATGAAATGGCGCGGGGCCTAAGTAGACTGTCGGGCCCAGGCGGGGACGCGTGGGGCACGATGGGACGTGGGACGCCCCCACTTCCCCCACTACGCCGGGGTAACCGCCCGCTCTGCCATAGAACTGACCCGCGCGGGGCGCAACGTCATCATTGCCTTTCTTCACACTTCTCACCTCCCTTGCGCACTGCTCCTTGCAACCTCCTCCTCTGACCCCCAAGCTTCCTTGCACCCATGGCTCTCGCCGGCAAGAAAGACAAGGCGACGGCTGTGGCTGCGACTCCGGCGGACCTGGAGCCAGCCCTGCTGCGATCCATCATCCTCAACGAGGAGGGGCTGGACATGGTGCGCCCCATGACCGCCTGCGACCACAATGAGTGGAAGGCGACGAAGATCTGGCCGGCCTCGCGGCGGTGACCTGGAGGTGATGACCTTCCCTTTCATCGTCCACTCCGTCTTCGCCGGCCAGGTACCTTCCTTCTCCGACTTCTTCCGCGCCATAATCACCCACTATCAGATCCATGCGCTCAATCTTCAACACAACTCCATCCTCCTCCTCGCCATCTTCGCCTATCTCTGTGAGGGCTTCCTGGGTGTGATGCCCTCCGTGGCCCTCTTTCGCACCTTCTACAGCCTGCGGGTGTCTGCGGGGAACCAACGCACCGGATGCGTTTCGTTTCGCATGGTCGATGGGATGGCCGGCAGCATCATCCCTATGAAGATCACGAAGAAGGTGGAAGGCTACCGGGCGCGCTGGATCTACATGGACGTAGGCCAGTTCAGCCCCCTCCTGCTGATGTCGGCCGCCCCCGCCGTGAAGAGTTCTATGTGGGAGCACGCCAAGCTCTCCAACATGAGGCTGACGCCGCTCGTGGAGATGATGAAGGAGCTGAGGGCCGCGAAGCTCACGGGGGCGATGGTCGCCAGGGAGTTCGTGTGCCGGCGCATTGCCCCCCTCCAGAAGCGCTCGCGCTCGGTGTGGACTTGCACTGGCGCCCAGGACCGGATGAGGCTGAGCGTCGACAACCTCACCACACCGGTGTTGGAGGAGATCATGAAGATTTTGTTTGCCAAGGAGGTAGGGAACGTGCCTGAGGCCGCATATCCTCTATACCGCTACACCAACCGAAACGAGATCATCGGCGAGATGCCGCGGTTCGACCAGTGGGGCCTGGTCCCTGAGGGCCACGAGGGGCCTCGCAACAACCCCCTAGTGGTGGTGCCCAGCTCAGGCAGCCGCGATGGCACCGAGGCCTCGGCAAGCGCCGCGGAGGAGAGCGATGGTGGGGCGGCCCCGCGAACCAGCCGCCAGCTGTTGGCCGAACTCAACGACGACGACGGCGACGACGACGATGACCAATTCGTGGTCATGCCCTCCCGGCCCACGCGCACGGGAGGTGAAGGAAGCAGCAACGCAGAGGCCGTCGAGCCTCACGCGGAGGAGATCGGCGTCGGCGGCGAGGCCGCCGAACCCCTCGTGGAGAAGACCGGCACCGGCCCGGCGGGGGAGGACCCTGGCAGGCCCCACGCCGGTCCCTTCGGAGGGAGTGCGAGCGAGCCTTGTGGGAGTGACAGCGGCAGCCACCCGCTGTCGAAGTTGAGGAAGAGGAGATGGGTCCCCAATGATGAGTGAGTCTTCTCGTCTTGTGCTTTTTCCTTTACTTTGGGTCTTGCTTTCTGCCTCCCGAGGTCCGAGGCTGAGCCCTCGCGCCACGCAGGGAGCCCACAAAGAAGAAAAGGAAGGCCCGCAGCTCGAGGGGGGCCTTGGCGTCCACCGCAGGCGCCGAGGAGCAGGAGGAATCCACCCACCGCCCCGAGGCTGAGATGGGGCGCGTGGAGGTGGAAGAGGAGCACGCAGCTCCTCCCAAGCCGCACGCGGACTTGCCTCCGCTGGCTTGGGACTGCGAGCCTCGGGAGTAGGCCTCCGGAGGAGGAGTCATGCCGCCAGAGGTGCCTGACGCGGGAGGCGTCGCGGTGATGGCGGAGGCTGAAGAGCCGATCCCTCCGCCAAGCTCCACCCCCGCCAAGGAGACCGAGGCTGCTGAAGGAGCCACGGCAAGCCCCCGGCGGTCACCAGCGCGCGAGGCTCCCGGCGCGCGCGCGACAAGCCCGCGGAGCGCACCAGCGCGGCAGGCCGAGGAGGAGGCCATGGTGAGCTCACCACTCTTGATAGGGGACGCGGCTCCAACGGGGAGCACGGACACGGAAGCCCGGAGGGGGTCCGGCGCCGGGCCTTCACAGGCCATGACGGTGGAGGGCGGCGCCGTGCCGCGCACCGGTTGGGCCTTGCAGCTTGTGAACATCAGTGTTGTACTCAAGCGCGGGGCCCAGCAGGGCGCCAGGGCGGCCTTGGACACGCTCTAAGCGGATCTTCAGGCGGAGGAGTCGCGTCTCGTCGAGGAGCGTCAGCGCCTCGCGGAGGGGTGTGCTACTTGTAGTCTGCGTTGGTATTTCCCCGAAGAGGAGAGGATGATGCAGTACAGTAGAGATAAGTATTTCCCTCAGTTAAGAACCAAGGTTATCAATCCAGTAGGAGAACCAAGCAAAATTCCGTTAAGCGCACCTACACACACAAGAGCAAACACTTGCACCCAACGCAAATAAGAGGGTTGTCAATCCCCTTAGCGGTTACTTGCAAAGATTAAATCTTATAGAGGTAAATAGCTAAACTAAAATACTAATTAAAATAAAAGTAAATAAATTGCAGCAAGGTATTTTTGGGTTTTTAATATGATAAAGATAGACCCGGGGGCCATAGTTTTCACTAGAGGCTTCTCTCTCGAGCACAGAAACATACGGTGGGTAAACAAATTACTGTTGGGCAATTGACAGAATAGCAAATAATTATGAGGGATTCATGGCAATGATCAAGTATATAGGCATCACGTCCGAGACAAGTAGACCGACTCCTGCCTGCATCTACTACTATTACTCCACCCATCGACCACTATCCAGCATGCATCTAGGGTATTAAGTATGAAACACGGTAACGCCTTAAGCAAGATGACATGATGTAGAGAAGCAAATTCAAGCAATATGAATAAACCCCATCTTTTTATCCTTAATGGCAACAATACAAATACGTGTCATGTCCCTTTCTGTCACTGGGATTGAACACCACAAGATTGAACCCATCACAAAGCACCTCTCCCATTGCAAGATAAATCAATCTAGTAGGACAAACTAAACCGATAGATCGGAGAGAAATACAAAGCTATAACAATCATGCATAAAAGAGTTCAGAGAAGACTCAAATATTTCTCATGAATAATCTGATCATAAACTCACAATTCATCAGATCCTAACAAATACACCGCAAAAGAAGATTACATCGGATAGAACTCCAAGAACATCAAGGAGAACATTGTATTGAAGATCAAAGAGAGAGAAGAAGCCATCTACCTACTAGCTATGGACCCGTAGGTCTGTGGTAAACTACTCACACATCATCGGAAGGGCAGCAAGGTTGATGTAGAAGCCCTCCGTGATTGATTCCCCCTCCGGCAGAGTACCAGAAAAGGCCTCCAGATGGGATCGCGGAAGAACAGAGGCTTGCGGCGGCGGAAAGGTTATTTCTTCTGGCTCTCTAGGGGTTTCCCAATATTTGTGAATTTATAGAAGTGGAATTAGGTCAAACGGAGGTACGTGGGCCCCACAAGGCAACACGGCGCCCCCCCCCTAGGGCGTGACATGTTGCCTTGTGAAGCCTTCGTGAGGCTTCTGGCCTCCTCCTGAAGCTTCCAAGATTTCTTTTGTCCAGAAAAAAATCACCAAAAAGTTTCGTGGCATTTGGACTTCATTTGGTACTGTTTCTCTGAAAAGCCAAAAACAAGCAGAAAACAACAACTAGCACTAGGCACTAGGTTAATAGGTTAGTCCCAAAAAATGATATATAATTGCATATAAAAACATCCAAGATTGATACTATAATAGCATGGAACAATCAAAAATTATAGATACGTTGGAGACGTATCAGGGTGGCGCCAGCTTGACGTGGCCATCAAGTTGGGGCGCCGGCAGGACGACTTCGCACGGGAGCGGCATGAGAAGGCCGCCCAGGATGCCAAGGAGATCTTTGAGAGCACCGTCAGGGACGCTGAGGAGGCCGACAGGCGTCGCGAGGCGGCGGATGCCCACATGAAGGTGCTCCGGGAGCAGGCCGTCGCCAGGCAGCAACGGCTCCAGGCGCGGGAAGACGTCATCACGGCTCGTGAGGGGCAGCTTTCCTCCTGCGAGGGTGAGCTCGCCAAGCGTGAGGAGGCCCTTGCGCTCCGCGAGGGGGACGCCGAGCTCCAGGAGCGGGAGCTTGCAAGGACGGCGTCTGAGCAGGACACCGAGCGCGAGCACCTGGCGATGATGGACCGCCAGGTGGCGGCCGCCCAAGCCTCCTACGACGAGTGATGACCCACAAGTATAGGGGATCAATCATAGTCCTTTCGATAAGTAAGAGTGTCAAACCCAACGAGGAGCAGAAGGAAATGACAAGCGGTTTTCAGCAAGGTATTCTCTGCAAGTACTGAAAGTAGCGGTAACAGATAGTTTTGATAGCAAGATAATTCGTAACAAGTAACAAGTAGTAACGGTAACAAAAGGTGCAGCAAGGTGGCCCAATCCTTTTTGTAGCAAAGGACAAGCCGGAATGAACTCGTATAATAAGCAAAGCATTATCGAGGACACATGGGAATTTCATCTAGTCACTTTCATCATGTTTGTTTGATTCGTGTTCGCTACTTTGATAATTTGATATGTGGGTGGACCGGTGCTTGGGTGCTGTTCTTACTTGAACAAGCCTCCCACTTATGATTACCCTCTCTCGCAAGCATCCGCAACTACGAAAGAAGAATTAAGATAACTCTAACCATAGCATGAAACATATGGATCCAAATCAGCCCCTTACGGAATAGCGCATAAACTAGGGTTTAAGCTTCTGTCACTCTAGCAACCCATCATCTAATTACTACTCCACAATGCCTTCCCTTAGGCCCAAAGATGGTGAAGTGTCATGTAGTCGACGTTCACACGACACCACTAAAGGAAGCAACAACATTCATATCATCAAAATATCGAACGAATACCAAATTCACATGATTACTTATGGCAAGACTTCTCCCATGTCCTCAAGAACAAAAGTAACTACTCACAAATCATATTCATGTTCAAGATCAGAGGGGTATTGAATAGCATTAAGGATCTGAACATATAATCTTCCACCAAATAAACCAACTAGCATCAACTACAAGATATAATCAACACTACTAGCAACCCGCAGGTACCAATCTGAGGTTTTGAGATAAAGATTGAATACAAGAGATGAACTAGGGTTTGAGATGAGATGGTGCTGGTGAAGATGTTGATGAAGATTGGTCCTCCCACGACGAGAGGATCGTTGGTGATGTCGATGGCTTCGATTTCCCCCTCCCGGAGGGAAGTATCCCCGGCAGAATCGCTCCGCCGGAGAGCAAAATAGCTCCTGCCCAGGTTCCGCCTCGAGACGGCGGCGCTTCGTCCCAAAAGTCTTCTCTTGATTTTTTCTAGGGAAAATGGCTTCATATAGCAGAAGGAGGGGGCCAGAGGCCAACTGTGGGCCCCACAAGGCATCAGGGCACGCCCAGGGGGGGCGCGCCCTGTTGCCTTGTGGGCAACTGGTGGGTCCCCTCTGGTATTTCTTTTCTCCAGTATTTTTTATATATTCAATAAAAAATCTCCGTGAAATTTTAGGTCAATTGGAGCTCTGTAGAACAGGTATCTCTGATGTGCCTATTTCAGGTCCAGAATTCCAGCTGCCGGCATTCTCCCTCTTCATGTAAATCTTGCAAATTAAGAGAGAAAAGACATAAGAATTGTACTATAAAGTGAAATAATGATCAAAACATAATAAATAATAGTAATAAATCATGATGCAAATTGGACGTATCAACTCCCCCAAGCTTAGACCTCGCTTGCCCTCAAGCAAAAAGTCGAAATCGATAATCATGACCACATGTTTAGAGAGAGAGACGTCGATAAAAATAAAATACGGAGATAAAGCATCATGATCTTTATTATAACAGCAATATATCATCATAAAATTTCTCATGAAAAAGTGACAATTCATCCACAAGTTAAAGTATGAACCATAAACCATATTGAAAACTAACAAACTATGATCTCAGTCACTGAAGAAATTGCAATTCATCATATTATCAGAAAGAGTCTATGTAAGAGCTTCATTTAGCAAGTTCACATACTCAACTATCATTTAGTCTTCTATGATTGCTGACACTCACGTCATACTTATGGAGGAAAAGTTTCAGTCGAACACATAGAAAGATAGGGGCTTATAATTTCGCCTCCCAACGTATTTACCTCAAGGGTAATGTCAACAAGAATAACTCATGATCACCTACATTCAACTGGATATATATGCATGGATCAATCCCCACCACATGATGTTTGCCCAAAGAGAAAATAAAATGGAATAGAGAAGAATACTATTAACTCTTGCATGAAAGTAAATACATAAAGTAAAAGATAAGCCCTTCGCAGAAGGAAGCAGAGGTTGTCATGCACTTTTGTTTTTGGATGTGCAAGCTCTTAATGTAAAGGAACGTCACTTTATATTGCCCCTTGTGATAGCGACCTTTATTATGCAGTCTATCGCTTTTATTGCTCCACCATCACAAGATCGTACAAAGCTTAGTTTCCCTTACAATAAAAGTTCATACATATTTAATTAGGAGCAATTTTTATTGCTTTTGTACCGATGACAACTTACTTGAAGGATCTTATTCAATCCATAGGTAGATATAGTGGACTCTCATGGCATGAAACCGGGTTTAAGGGTTTTTGGATGCACAAGTAGTATCTCTACTTGGTGCGGATTTTTGTCTAGCAAAGATAGGGGGCAAACACCACATGTTAGAGGATCCAAAACAATATAACTTCTATGTGAATATAAGCACACATAACCCATTACGTTGTCTTCCTTGTCCAACGTCAACTAATTGACATAGAATATTTGACGGGGGCTCACAATCATAAAAGATGTCCAAGATAGTGTATTTATATGTGAGACCTCTCTTCCTTTATTACTTTTTCATGAATTGCTACAATGACCAATGTTATGTTTGTCAACTTCCAACAAGTTTTATCAATTATACTTCTTTTATGTGAAGTCATCACTCCCCATAGGATTAGCATATGATCTTATTTTTCTTCTTTCTTTATTTCTAAGATTGGATCATCAAAAGCAAAACACTCAACTCAGGCTACTCTTTATTATATAACTTTCACACACGATTACATAGATAGATAGATCACAAAGCAATCACTCGAAACTAAATCATACTAAAAATTTATTCATCTAAATCACAAAATAACTAAGGATCGAACTAAGATAGACAATGATGATGAAAAAGTGATGGTGATATGATACCGGGGCACCTCCCCCAAGCCTGGCACAAGCCAAGGGGAGTGCCCATACCCGTGTACTTAAGTCTCCTTCTTCGGTGATGGTGGTGATGGTGAGGTGGTGGGCTTGTCCTCCATCTTCCAAGGCATAGGCTCTCCATCATAAAAGGACGAACGTGTTTCCGGAGTCCTGAAATTTGCAGCTGAACTCATACCTTTGAACTTGGCCTCATACTCAAAATTTTGGTTTTGTAGATCATATATTTGGGCCTGAAGATAATCAATCCGATCATTGAGCTTGAAGATGACGTCCCCAATATTCTTGCCATCCACCCTGTGCTCACGGATGAATTCCGTGATCATGGAGTAGTTAGCACAGAGTTCGCGCTCAACCATGCCCTGGCACTTGAAGATCTCTTGTTCCACCGTTTCCAGCATGGCCTTCTCGCTCCCGGTCTTCTTAGGTCCTTGAACATCCCAGATGTGGAGCACCCCCTCACACATCTCAATGGCTTGAGGGTGCTTCATCACCTCCGGTAGGTACGGATTGATGACCTTCTCATAGAACTTATCCTTGGACGAGTTTGGAGATGTCATGGCGACCTAGATCTGTCAGAAAAATACCCCGAAACAAGAACAGAGGAGAAACTTGCGATACGATGGTCAAAACATACGGGAGTATATATAAAGAATTTTTATCTTGCAAAACAAGCATACGGGAAGAAAACGGAGTCGGGAAGGCACACGTGGGGCCCACAAGGCATCACGGCGCGCCTCGGGGGGGTCACGCCCTGTTGCCTTGTGGGCGACACGTGGGTCCCCTCGGCTGTTTCTTATTTTTGTAATTTTTCTATTATTCCAAAACTGACAGAAATATTTTTTATGGAATTGTTGGAGTCGGTTTACTTACCGTATAACATGCCTACCCCTTTTTAGGGTTCTGGAGCGTTCCGGAAGGACTCTTTGATGTGTTCCTCCGGTGTCATTGTTTCAATAATATTAGTTTCAACATTAATGGGAGTACCTGAAATATAATGCTTAATTCTTTGCCCATTCACCACTCTTAGATTATTGCCTTCGGAGTTGTTTATTTTGATGGCTCCAAAGCGATAAACTTCTTCGATGATATATGGCCCTTCCCATTTAGAGAGAAGCTTTCCTGCAAAAAATCTTAAACGAGAATTGTATAATAGAACATGATCACCTACGTTGAATTCTCGTTTTTGAATTCTTTTGTCATGCCATCTTTTAACTTTTTCTTTAAACAACTTGGCATTTTCATAGGCTTGGGTTCTCCATTCATCCAAAGAGCTAATATCAAATAACCTCTTCTCACCGGCAAGTTTAAAATCATAGTTAAGTTCTTTAATTGCCCAATATGCTTTATGTTCTAACTCAAGAGGTAAATGACATGCTTTTCCATAAACCATTTTATATGGAGACATACCCATAGGATTTTTATAAGCAGTTCTGTAAGCCCATAATGCATCATCAAGTTTCTTAGACCAATTCTTTCTGGATCTATTAACGGTCTTTTGCAAAATCAATTTTATTTCTCTATTAGTTAATTCAACTTGACCACTAGACTGAGGATGATAAGGAGATGCAATTCTATGGTTAACATCATATTTAGCAAGCAACTTACGGAAAGCACCATGAATAAAATGTGAACCACCATCAGTCATTAAATATCTAGGGACTCCAAACCTCGGAAAAATAACTTCTTTAAGCATTTTAATCAGCACTACTAGTTGGAATAGCTTCTACCCACTTAGTAATGTAATCAACAACAACTAAAATATGAGTATACCCATTGGATTTAGGAAAAGGTCCCATATAATCGAAACCCCAAACATCAAATGGTTCAATAACAAGTGAATAATTCATAGGCATTTCCTGACATCTACCAACATTACCAATTCTTTGACATTCATCACAAGAAAGGACAAACTTACGTTCATCCTTGAAAAGAGTAGGCCAATAAAAACCAGATTGTAATACCTGGTGTGCAGTGCAGTCTCCCGCATGGTGTCCTCCATATGCCTTGGAGTGACACTTACGTAGGATTTGATCATGTTCATGCTCTGGTAAACAATGTCTAATAATACCATCTACTCCTTCTTTATATAAGTGTGGGTCAACCCAAAAATAATGTCTTAAATCAAAGAAGAACTTTTTCTTTTCGTTGGTATGTAAAGCTAGGTTGTATGTATTTAGCAATAATGTAATTAGCATAGTCTGCATGCCAAGGAGTATTACGAGAAGCATTTATCACAGCTAATTGTTCATCAGGAAAAGCATCATTAATTGGAAGTGGGTCATCAAGAACATTTTCCATTCTAGACAAATTATCAGCTACGGGATTCTCAGCTCCCTTTCTATCAACAATATGCAAATCAAATTCTTGTAGCGGAAGAACCCATCTAATAAGTCTAGGTTTAGCATCTTTCTTTTCCATAAGATATTTAATAGCAGCATGATCAGTGTGAACAGTAACTTTGGAATCAACAATGTAAGATCTGAATTTATCACATGCAAACACAACTGCTAAAAATTCTTTCTCAGTAGTACCATAATTTCTTTGAGCACTGTCTAAAGTTTTACAAGCATAATGGATAACATTTAATTTCTTATCAACTCTTTGTCCTAGAACAACACCAACAGCATAATCACTAGGATCACACATAATTTCAAAGGGTAGGTTCCAATCAGGTGGTTGAACAATAGGTGCAGAAATTAAGGCTTTCTTAATTACTTCAAAGGCTTCTACACAATCATCAGCAAAAACGAATGGAACATCTTTTTGCAAGAGATTGGTAAGAGGTCTAGAAATTTTAGAGAAGTCTTTTAGAAAACTTCTATAGAAACCAGCATGACCAAGGAAACTTCTTATACCTTTGATATCTTTAGGAAATGGCATTTTCTCAATAGCATCAACTTTAGCTTTATCAACTTCAATACCTCTTTCAGAAATTTTATGCCCAAGGACTATACCTTCATTCACCATAAAGTGGCACTTCTCCCAATTCAAGACAAGATTAATTTCTTCACATCTCTGCAAAACTCGATCAAGGTTGCTCAAGCAATCATCAAAAGAAGTTCCGTAAACGGAGAAGTCATCCATGAAAACCTCAACAATCTTTTCACAAAAGTCAGAGAATATAGCAATCATACATCTTTGAAAGGTAGCAGGTGCATTACATAAACCAAAAGGCATACGACGATAAGCATAAGTTCCAAAAGGACAAGTGAAGGTGGTTTTCTCTTGATCTTCAGGAGACACAGGTATTTGAGAGAAACCAGAATAATCATCTAGGAAACAAAAGTGTGTATGCTTAGACAATCTTTCTAACATTTGATCAATAAAAGGCAAGGGGTAATGATCTTTCCTAGTAGCTTTATTTAATTTCCTGAAATCAATTACCATCCTATAACCAGTTACAATTCTTTGCGGGATAAGTTCATTTTTATCATTAGGAACAACGGTAATACCTCCGTTCTTAGGAACACAATGAACAGGACTTACCCATCTACTATCAGCTATAGGATAAATTATACCTGCCTCCAGAAGTTTTAATATTTCAGTTCTTACCACATCCTTCATTCTAGGATTCAGCCTTCTTTGATGATCAACAACGGGTTTAGCACCTGGCTCCATATGAATTTTATGCTGACATAAAGTGGGACTAATGCCCTTAAGATCATCGAGAGTATATCCAATAGCGGCACGGTGCTTCTTTAGAGTTTTAAGTAATCTCTTTTCTTCATGCTCTGAAAGGTTAGCACTAATAATAATAGGATATATCTTCTTTTCACCAAGATAAGCATATTTAAGAGTATCAGGTAATTGCTTCAATTCAAACACAGGATCACCCTTGGGTGGAGGTGGATCTCCCAAGGTTTCAACATGCAAATTATGTTTAAGGATAGGTGCTTGTTTAAAGAATAATTCATCTATTTCATTTCTTTCATTCATATGCATATCATTCTCATGCTCAAGCAAATATTGTTCTAATGGATCAGTAGGAGGCACAAACACAGAAGCAAGACCAATAATTTCATCTTTATTGGGTAATTCTTTATCATGGGGTTGTCTACAAAACTTAGAGAAATTAAACTCATGAGACATCTCACCAAAATTAACACTAACAATTTTTTTAGTGCAATCAATCTTAGCATTGACAATATTCAAGAAGGGTCTACCAAATATAATGGGACAAAAATCATCTCGTGGTGATCCAAGAACAAGAAAATCAGTAGGATATTTGATCTTACCACACAAGACTTCAACATCTCTAACAATCCCAAGTGGTGCAATAGTATCTCTGTTTGCAAGCTTAATTGTAACATCAATATCTTCAATCTCAACAGGTGCAATATCATTCATAACTTCTTGATAGAGAGTACACGGAATAGCACTCACACTAGCACCAATATCACATAAACCTTGATAGCCATGATCTCCAATTTTAATAGAAATAACAGGCATGCCAACTACAGGTTTGTTTTTATCTTTAGGATCTGGCTTAGCAATTCTAGTTGCTTTATCATAGAAATATATGACAATATTATCAACCAAAAGATCTTTAACCATTCCAACACTAGGTTCAACTTTAATTTGTTCAGAAGGTATAGGTGCTCTAATATTACTCTTATTAACCACAGTTGAAGCTTTAGCATGTTCCTTAATCCTAACAGGGAAAGGAGGTTTCTCAAGCAGTAGGCACAACTAGATCAACATGGTAAACAATTGTTTCTTCTTTAACATTAACAGGTTCTTCTTTCAATTCAATAGGTGGATGATATTTAAACCATTTCTCCTTAGGGAGATCAACATGAGCAGCAAAAGATTCACAAAAGGTAGCTACTATCTCAGAGTCAAGTCCATATTTAGTACTAAACTTACGAAAAGCATTAGTTTCCATAAAAGATTTAACACAATCAAAGTCAAGATTTATAACTGACTCATTACCTTTGTCGATTTCCCAATTTCAGAGTTATGTTTAATTCTTTCTAGAAGATCCCATCTGGATTCAATAGTTCTCTTCGTAAAGGAACCAACAGAAGAAGTATCGAGTATGGATTGATCATTATAAGAAAGCCGAGCATAAAAGTTTTGAAGAATTATTTCTCTTGAGAGCTCATGATTGGGGCATGTGTGCAAGATATACTTAAGCCTCCCCCAAGCTTGAGCGATACTTTCTCCTTCACGAGGCCAAAATTATATATATAATTCCGATCACGATGAACCAAATGCATAGGATAAAATTTCCGGTGGAATTCCAGCTTCAACCGGTTCCAGTCCCATGTTTCAGTATCATCACATAGCCTATACCATATCAATGCCTTTCCCTCCAAAGATAAAGGGAATACTTTCTTCTTAACTCCATCTTCGGATAAACCTGCAAGCTTAAACAATCCACAAATTTCATCCACATAGATCAAGTGCATATCGGGATGTACCGTTCCATCTCCTACATAAGGATTAGCTAGCAGTTTCTCTATCATACCCGAAGGAATTTCATAATAAATATTTTCAATAGGTTCAATAGGTTGAGGAGCAACTCTTATTGCTTTCGATCGAGGTGAAGATACCCCGAACAAGCCCCTCAAAGGATTACTTTCCATAGTCACAAGTGACAATAAATTTCAGCACGTAATATAAATGTTTCCTTACCAAATTCCACTCACCAAAGGCGCTTCACCCCCGGCAACGGCGCCAGAAAAGAGTCTTGATGACCCACAAGTATAGTGGATCAATCATAGTCCTTTCAATAAGTAAGAGTGTCGAACCCAACGAGGAGCAGAAGGAAATGACAAGCGGTTTTTAGCAAGGTATTCTCTGCAAGTACTGAAAGTAGCGGTAACAGATAGTTTTGATAGCAAGATAATTCGTAACAAGTAAAAAGTAGTAACACTAACAAAAAGTGCAGCAAGGTGGCCCAATCCTTTTTGTAGCAAAGGACAAGCCGGAACGAACTCGTATAATAAGCAAAGCGTTCTCGAGGACACATGGGAATTTCATCTAGTCACTTTCATCATGTTTGTTTGATTCGCGTTCGCTACTTTGATAATTTGATATGTGGGTGGACCGGTGCTTGGGTGATGTTCTTACTTGAACAAGCCTCCCACTTATGATTACCCCCTCTCGCAAGCATCCGCAACTACGAAAGAAGAATTAAGATAACTCTAACCATAGCATGAAACATATGGATCCAAATCAGCCCCTTACGGAATAGCACATAAACTAGGGTTTAAGCTTTTGTCACTCTAGCAACCCATCATCTAATTACTACTCCACAATGTCTTTCCTTAGGCCCAAATATGGTGAAGTGTCATGTAGTCGACGTTCACACGACACCACTAAAGGAAGCAACAACATACATATCATCAAAATATCGAACGAATACCAAATTCACATGATTACTTATGGCAAGCCTTCTCCCATGTCCTCAAGAAAAAAAAGTAACTGCTCACAAATCATATTCATGTTCAAGATCAGAGGGGTATTGAATAGCATTAAGGATCTGAACATATAATCTTCCACCAAATAAACCAACTAGCATCAACTACAAGATGTAATCAACACTACTAGCAACCCGCAGGTACCAATCTGAGGTTTTGAGACACAGATTGAATACAAGAGATGAACTAGGGTTTGAGATGAGATGGTGCTGGTGAAGATGTTGATGAAGATTGGTCCTCCCACGATGAGAGGATCGTTGGTGATGTTGATGGCTTCGATTTCCCCCTCCCGGAGGGAAGTATCCCCGGCGGAATCGCTCCGTCGGAGAGCATAATAGCTCCTGCCCAGGTTCCGCCTCGAGACGGCGGCGCTTCGTCCTGAAAGTCTTCTCTTGATTTTTTCTAGGGAAAATGGCTTCATATAGCAGAAGGAGGGGGCCAGAGGCCAGCTGTGGGCCCCACAAGGCATCAGGGCGCGCCATATTGCCTTGTGGGTAACTGGTGGGTCCCCTCTGGTATTTCTTTCCTCCAGTATTTTTTATATATTCAATAAAAAATCTTCGTGAAATTTCAGGTCAATTGGAGCTCTGTAGAATAGGTATCTCTGATGTGGCTATTTCAGGTCCAGAATTCCAGCTGCCGGCATTCTCCCTCTTCATGTAAATCTTGCAAATTAAGAGAGAAAAGGCATAAGAATTGTACCATAAAGTGAAATAATGATCAAAAACATAATAAATAATAGTAAGAAATCATGATGCAAATTGGACGTATCAACGAGCGCCTTGCCAAGGCCAATGCCCAGCTGGCCGAGAAGGAGAAGAAGATCCAGGCGAATGCGCATGCGAAGTCCAAGAATGAACGCGAAGCACTCGCCAAGGACTACAGCAAGAAGCTGAAGCTTCAAGAGGATCGCTTCACCAAGAAGCGGGGCGAGCTCAAGGACGAGATCTCCCGCCTCAAGAAGCAGGTGCGGGAGGTGGATGCTGCCCGACGGCTCGCGCTGAAGGCCAAGGTGGACGCTGAGGGAGAACTGGCATCCCTGCAGGCGCAGGTGGGCGATGTCTCCGACGTCGTTGAGAAAGCCAAGGATGAGGTGTCTCGGGCGCGGGGGTGGCAGCATGAGCGCGCGAAGATGTTCCGCGAGCTTGCGCATCATGCCCGCGCCGCCCTTTCTAGCTTCGCCATCTAGAGGCTCGACGACCCCCTTGAGGACGACGACGCCGGCTACCTGGACTTCTTCACCAAGCTCGTGAAGAGGGTGGAGGGCGGAGCTGCGCGAATGAACAGCATCATCGAGGATGAGTGCCGCGACCTCCTGAGCCAGGCGGCGACGCGGGTCTTTAGCAACCTCTTTCGCGTCGACGCCTCCTTTGACTTCGACAGGGTGATGAGCCCTGTCCCTCTGGAGCTTCGCTATGGGCTCGAGAAGGAGGTGCGGGAGCACATGGAGGCCCTGGTCCAGAAGTTCTCCCACGGCAGCGAGAGCTCCGGCGAGGCTGGCGACGGCGATGACGAAGGCGAAGGCGACGATGATGGTGGCGACAATGCCTCATCCACTTAGGCCCCTTTCTTTTTCTTTTGTCCTGTATCAGAGTAGATGTAGCCCCGTGGGGGCATGAAGACATGGCTTTTTGTTATTAAGTTAAGTACTTCTTGTTCTGCCGCAATTTATGCTCCTTGTGAGGCATCCTCGTGAGGCCTGTCCTTCCTTTTTTGCTTGCTTTCTTGCTCTACGTCGCTAGGACCCAGCCCCCTAGTGTGCTATGACCATCGCTGGTATGTTAGGACGCGTGCCTAGACAAGGCCAGAGGGTGTAGGGCTCCGCGAGGTGGTAAGGGCTCCCGAGGCTCGATGCTCAGGAAGCCCCCCTTTGACGTGCAAGCAGCTTGCGCAAAGGAAAAACACCAGCACCCAGCAAGGTTGCTAGTAAGACAGAGTTTGAGAGGTGCTGAGGAAAGCTTGCGAGGCATTTAGACTTAGCTTGTTCGCGGAGCGTGAGGCTTGGCGTGCCGTGGCTTGCGGGGTGCGCCTCGCGAGGCGCTCGCTCGCGAGGCCTCCTGCTGGCACATGGTGGAGATGGGCGCCGCAGGCCGCTTCGCGAGGCAGCGCTCATGAGGCATCCTGCGGGCTTCTTGAAGAGGTGACGCGCCATGCGTCTCCTCACGAGGCCTTTTGTGCGCCCTGTCTCTGTGACAATCATATGTCAACAAGTTTTACAAGTAGCAGGCCCGCGAGTCAGAGCTCAGTCACTTGGGTTTAGCGGTGCTGCTGGGACTGACCCGAGCGCAGGCACCGTGTCCAGCCCCCGCTCGCGTGATACGCAGGAGGAAAACCACGAGCGCGCACAACCCCTGAAGTAAAGTGCTTACCAAGCACACACAATACTTAGGAAATAAAACTTTACTGATGCATAAATAAGGTTCCATTACAGAACCAAAAAGATAAGGTTGCCGTGATGCGCACGGAGCAGCTTGAGGATGTAGTGGCCAAGTGGCGCCCTCAAGTAATCAGTCCACCATGTCTGAGCATGGGGCCCCACTGGGTTGTGGGCAGGAGCTCTCGTGGCCTGAGCAAGCACCGCAAAGAGAGGCTCCGGAGCGTGTACAACTCCACTTCGTTCATGCCCGTGAGGTCATGGGTAGAACTTGCGGAGGTGTTGGATGTTCCATGTGTTTGGTACCGGAACACCCTCCTCCGCCTCCAGGTGTGCTACGCCAGGCCGGGAAACATGCACGACCCTGAACGGTCCTTCCCACATGGGCGAGAGCTTGTGGAGTCCTTCGCTGGAGAGGATGATTTGCAGGACAAGATCGCCGGCTTCAAGGGTGCGGGGGCGTATGTTGCGGCTGTGGTAGCGACGCAACACCTGCTGGTATCGGGCAGCGCGGATGGCGGCCCGGCGACGTGGTTCCTCGAGGAGGAGCAGATTAGCCTCTGATACATCTCCAACGTATCTATAATGTTTGATTGTTCCATGCTATTATAGTATCAATCTTGGATGTTTTTATATGCAATTATATATCATTTTTAGGACTAACCTATTAACCTAGTGCCCAGTGTCAGTTGCTGTTTTCTGCTTGTTTTTGGTTTTTCAGGAAATCAGTACCAAACGAAGTCCAAATGCCACGAAACTATTTGACGATTTTTTTCTGGACAAAAGAGACCCTGGAAACTTTGGGAGGAAGCCAGAAGCTTCACGAGGAAGCCACAAGGCAACAGGGCGCGGCCCCGGGGGGGGCGCCCTGATGCGTTATGGGCCCCTCGTGGCTCCTTTTGACCTAATTCCACTTCTATAAATTCTCAAATATTCGGAAACCATCAGAGAGCCAGAAGAGAAAACCCTACCGCCGCCGCAAGCCTCTGTTCTTCCGCGATCCCATCTGGAGGCCTTTTTCGGTACTCTGCCGGAGGGGGAATCGATCACGGAGGGCTTTTTAATCAACCTTGCTGCCCTTTCGACGATGTGTGAGTAGTTTACCACAGACCTGCGGGTCCATAGCTAGTAGCTAGATGGCTTCTTCTCTCTCTTTGATCTTCAATACCATGTTCTCCTCGATGTTCTTGGGAGTTCTATCCGATGTAATCTTCTTTTTGCGGTGTGTTTGTTGGGATCCGATGAATTGTGAGTTTATGATCAGATTATTCATGAGAATATTTGAGTCTTCTCTGAACTCTTTTATGCATGATTGTTATAGCTTTGTATTTCTCTCCGATCTTTTGATTTGGTTTGGCCAACTAGATTGGTTTATCTTGCAATGGGAGAGGTGCTTTGTGATGGGTTCAATCTTGTGGTGCTCAATCCCAGTGACAGAAAGGGACATGACATGTATTTGTATTGTTGCCATTAAGGATAAAAAGATGGGGTTTAATCATATTGTTTGAGTATACTTTGTCTACATCATGTCATCTTGCTTACAGCGTTACTCTGTTTTTATTAACTTAATACCCTAGAGCCTAGATGCACGCTGGATAGCGGTGGATGGGTGGAGTAATAGTAGTAGATGCAGGAAGGAGTCGGTCTACTTGTCTCGGACGTGATGCCTATATACATGATCATTTCCATGAATCCATCATAATTATTTGCTTTTCTATCAATTTCCCAACAGTAATTTGTTTACCCACCGTATGTTCTGCGCTCGAGAAAGAAGCCTCTAGTGAAAACTATGGCCCCCGGGTCTATCTTTATCATATATTAAAATCCAAAAATACTTTCCTGCAATTTATTTACTTTTATTTTATTTTGCAATTTATATTTCTATCTATCACTATCAGAATTAATCCTTGCAAATAACCGCTAAGAGGATTGACAACCCTCTTATTTGCGTTGGGTGCAAGTGTTTGCTTTTGTGTGTGTAGGTGCTGCTAAAGGATTTTGTGTGATTCTCCAACTGGATTGATAACCTTGGTTCTTAACTGAGGAAAATACTTATCTCTACTATACTGCATCATCCTCTCCTCTTCGGGGAAATACCAACGCAGTCTACAAGTAGCAAGAAGAATTTTTGGCGCCGTTGCCGGGGAGACATCACCAAAACTTATCAAGTACCTTCGCATAAACTATCATCCACTTGCATTTATTTCATTTGCCTTTTATTTGCATTTGCCTCTCGTTTTCATCTCCCCCACTTCTAAAACAATTTTACAAAAATACCAAAAATATTTTGTGCGCTATCTTTGTTTGTGTTGCCATGTGCCTTCTATTTGCTTGCATCTTCGCTTGCTAAAAAAACTATTAATATGGATCCTCATCCACTAGCTAATCTTTTCAAAAGATCCAATTATGATGAACCAATTGCTAGTGAGTTGAGTGTACTTGATTCTCTTTATGAAGTTTTGCTTGAAAATCATGAATCTGAAAATTGTGATGAAGTGCTAAAAGAAGAAGTTTATAAAGTGATTCATGGTAGCTCCTGGAATGAAAAGCATGATTGCAATGATCTTATTATAAATTCTATTAATGTCAATTGTGCTAATGATATGCAAAACTACAAGCTTGGGGATGATAATTTTGTCATCACCACTACTTATTGTAATGATCATGATTGGGGTGATAATGCTTCTTATGATCTTAAAATTTTGTTTAAGCCTCATGATGAATATGTCATTGATAATAATGTTTGCAATAGTATTGGAAGTGGATTTGGAAGAGTGTCAACTTTAGGTAAAAAGAATCCCACAAATTCGGAGAGTGTTCAGTCTTATGAAATTTTTGATAAAAGTGGGTTTGGAGAGGTCATGACTTTAGTTGATGTTAATCCCACTATCTCGGAAGATTATAAAACTTTTATGCATGTGGATCATGAAGATAGTATTTTATATGATAGCTATATTGTTGAATTTGATTATGATCCTACATGTAATTATTATGAGAGAGGAAAATATGGTTGTAGAAATTTTCATGTCACTAAATTACCTCTCTTCGTGTTGAAATTTTTAATGCTTCATTCTTCCTATTTGCATATGCTAGATATTGCTTGTCTTGATAATTTGTTTACCTATAAAATGCCTATGCATAGGAAGTATGTCAGACTTAAATGTGTTTGTCACATGTTTTATGATGCTCTCTTTGTGCTTCAATTCTTGTCTTTTGTGTGAGCATCATTATTATCTCAAGCCTATCTTGATGGCTATAAAGAAAGAGCTTGTTGGGAGACAACCCAATAGTTATCTTAATTTTTTGATTTTTATTTCTGTCTTATGTGCTTACACAATTGTAGCCTCTGTTATGATTCTGTATTTATATTTTTAATTAGTGTTTGTGCCAAGTAATACCTTTGGGATGATTTGGAAGATAGTATAATTTATGCTGTCTGAAAACAGAAACTTTTACGTCCAGTACTGGAATTTTGATTTTTTGCTGGAGCGTCCGAACCTTCTGAATTTTTTAGAAATTATTTATATATGAATTTCCCACGTTTTCCTAATTTTTCAGAATTTTTGGAGTTACAGAAGTATGACGTTAATTCAGATCTGTACAGACTGTTCTGTTTTAGACAAATTCTGTTTTTGTTGCATAGTTTGCTTATTTTGATGAATCTATGGATCGTATCGGGGGGTATGAGTCATGGAGAAGTTGGAGTACAGTATCATTATGCCAATATTAAATATGAATCAATTTACAATAGCACCTAAAGTTTAAGATTTATTTGTTATACTAACGGATCTCACGAGGTTTCTGTCGAGTTTTGTGTGAAGATTCCAAGTTTTGGGTGAGACTACGATGGATAAAGGAATAACGAGTGGCAAGAGCCTAAGCTTGGGGATGCCCAAGCCACCCCAAGGTAATATTCAAGGAAGACTCAAGCGTCTAAGCTTGGGGATGACCCGGAAGGCATGCCCTCTTTCATCTACAATCTATCGGTATATCACTTGGAGCTATATTTTTATTCATCACATGATATGTGTTTTACTTGGAGCGTCTTGTGCTATAGTTTGTTTGCTTTTGTTTGATTTTTAGTTTGTCACAATCATCTTTGCTGAACACACCTTTTTGAGAGGGACACACATTATTCGTGATTTGTTAGAATACTCTATGTGCTTCGCTTATATCTTTTGAGCTAGGCAGTTGCTCTAGTGCTTCACTTATATCTTTTAGAGCACGGCGGTGGTTATATTTTAAAAAATTGTTAAACTCTCATACTTCACTTATATCTTTTTGAGAGTCTAATAGCAATGGTAATATGCACGGGTTATGAATTTGGTCCTAATATGATAGGTATTCAAGAGGGATATAATAAAAACTTTCATGTAGATCACTGAATATGATAAGTTTGATTCCTTGCAATAGTTTTGCGATATTAAGATGGTAATATGTCGGAGGTATTTGTAGATAATTGTGGTTTAGAAAGAATATTTGTGTTAAGGTTTGTGATTCCTGAAGCATGCACGTATGGTCTGTCGTTATGCTAAGAAGTTGGACCATGATTTATTATTGATTGTCTTCCTTTGTGTGGCGGTCGTGGGTGCGCGATTGTTAACTCCTACCAACCTCACCCCTAGGGGCATGCGTAGTAGTACTTTGCTTCGAGGGCTAATAAACTTTCTCAACAAGTGTGTGAGTTCTTTATGACTAATGTGAGTCCATGGATTATACGCACTCTCACCTTTCCGCAATTTGCTAGCCTCTTCGGTACCGTGCATTGCCCTTTCTCACATCGAGAGTTGGTGCAAACTTCACCGGTGCATCCAAACCCCGTGATTGTTGGGGAACGGAGCATGAATTTCAAAAAATTCCTATGCTCACGCAAGATCTATCCATGGAGATGTATCGCTACGAAAGGGGAGAGTGTGTCTACGTACCCTCGTAGACCGTTAGCGGAAGCGTCTCACAACGCGGTTGATGTAGTCGAACAATCCTTCGAGCTCCACCGATCGAGTACCGAACGTACGGCACCTCCGAGTTCTACACACGTGCAGCTCGGTGACGTTCCTCACCTTCTTGATCCAACAAGTCATCGAGGTAGTAGATGAGTTCCAACAGCACGACGGCGTGGCGACGGTGACGGTGAAGTGATTCCGGCAGGGCTTCGCCTAAGCTCTCCGAAAATATGACCGAGGTGGAAAACGGAGATCGGGGCACCGCACACGGCTATGGGACAATTGTGTGTCTCCAAGGGGTGCCCCTCCTCCGTATATAAAGGAGGGAGGGAGGAGGCCGGCCCCCTAGGGGTGCGCCAAGTGTGGGGAGTCCTACTAGGACTCCTTAGTCCTAGTAGGATTCCACCTCCCATACGGAGTAGGAAAGGGGGAAGGGAGAGGGAAAGGAAAGAGGGGGCTGCGCCCCCTCCCCTAGTCCAATTCGATTTGGGCAAGGGGGGGGCGCGCGCCTCCTCACGTGGCCTGCCTCTCCTTTTTCCGTATGGCCCAATAAGGCCCATTACTTCTCCCGGTGAATTCCCGTAACTCCCCGGTACTCCGAAAAATACCCGGATCACTCGGAACCTTTCCGACGTCCGAATATAGCCTTCCAATATATGAATCTTTACCTCTCGACCATTTCGAGACTCCTCGTCATGTCCGTGATCTCATCCGGGACTCCGAACAAACTTCGGCCACCAATCACATAACTCATATAATACTAAATCGTCATCGAACCTTAAGTGTGCGGACCCTACGGGTTCGGGAATGATGTAGACATGACCGAGACGACTCTCCGGTCAATAACCAACAGCGGAACCTGGATGCTCATATTGGTTCCTACATATTCCACGAAGATCTTTATCGGTGAACCTCATATGTCAACATACGTTGTTCCCTTTGTCCGGCGGTATGTTACTTGCCCGAGATTCGATCGTCGGTATCCAATACCTAGTTCAATCTCGTTACTGGCAAGTCTCTTTACTCGTTCCTTAATACATCATCTTGCAACTAACTCTTTAGTCACGGTGCTTGCAAGGCTTCTGTGATGCTGTATTACCGAGAGGGCCCAGAGATACCTCTCCGATAGTCGGAGTGATAAATCCCAATCTCGATCCATGCCAACTCAACAAACACTTTCGAAGATACCTGTAGTGCACCTTTATAATCACCCAGTAACGTTGTGACGTTTGATACACCCAAAGTATTCCTACGGTATCCGGGAGTTGCATGATCTCATGGTCAGAGGAACGTGTATTTGACATAGTGAAAGCAATAGCAATAAACTGAACGATCATTTGCTGTGCTAACGGTTGGGTCATGTCCATCACATCATTCTCCTAATGATGTGATCCCGTTATCAAATGACAACTCATGTCCATGGTCAGGAAACCTTGACCATCTTTTGATCAACGAGCTAGTCTAGTAGAGGCATACTAGGGACATAGTATTTGTCTATTATCCACTCATGTATTTAGTTTCCGGTCAATACAATTCTAGCATGAATAATAAACTATTATCATGAATGGGGAAATATGATAATAACTAATTTATTATTGCCTCTAGGGCATATTTCCAACAGTCTCCCACTTGCACTAGAGTCAATAATCTAGATTACATCTCCATGTAATTAACACTTAATCAGTTCTAAACCTGATCATGTTTTGCTTGTGAGAGAGGTTTTAGTCAACGGGTCTGCAATATTTAGATCCGTGTGTTCTTGGCAAATCTCTATGTTGTATGTAGATGCTGCTACCACACTCTGTTTGGAGCTACTCCAAAAGATTTCCCCACTATACTTATCCGGTCTGAGACTCATAGTCTTTCGGATCAGTGTTTAAAGCTTGCATCGACGTAACCCCTTACGACGAACTCTTTATCATCTCTATTCCTGAGAAATTCTTCCTTAGTCATCTTAAGGATAATTTGACCGCTGTCCAATGATCTACTCCTGGATCACTTTGGTACCTCTTTTGCCAGACACATGGCAAGGCACACAGCTTGGCATACTTTATAGAACCTACGGCCGAGGCATAGGGCATAACCTTCATCCATTCTATTTATTTTGCCGTGGTCGAGATTTGAGTCTTACTCAACTTCACACCTTTCACCACAGTCAAGAACTCCTTCTTTAACTGATCCATTTTGAACTTCTTCAAAATCTTGTCAAGGTATATGTTTTGTGAAAGTCATATGAGGCGTCTCAATCTATCTCTATAGATTTTGATGCCTAACATGTAAACAACCTTTACCTAGATCTTCAAGTCTTACTCCACTTCACACCAGCCAAGAACTTATTTCTTTTGACTTGATCCATTTTGAACTTCTTCAAAATCTCATCAAGGTGTGTGAAAATCTTTTATCAGGTGTCTTGATCTATCTCTATAGATCTCGATTCCCAAACCGTGGATAACTCAAAAACAGGTTTTTATTGAAAAACTCCTTTCAATTAATTCTTTATGCTTTCCAGAAATTCTACATCATTTCCAATCACATATACTTATTAGAAATGTTATAGAGCTCCCACTCACTTTGTTGTAAATACAAGTTTCTCCATAAACTTGCATAAACCCAAACGCTTTGATCACTTCATCAAAACGAGTATTCCAGCTCCGAGATGCTCGCACCAGTCCCTAGATGGATCGCTGGAGCTTGCATACTTTGTTAGCGCCTTTAGGATCGACAAAACCTTCCAGCTGCATCATATACAATTCTTCCTTAAGGAATCCATTAAGGAATGCCGTTTTGACGTCCATTTGCCAGATTTCATAATCATAAAACACGGCAATTGCTAACATAATTCTGACAGACTTTAGCATCGCTACGGGTGAGAAAGTCTCATCGTAGTCAACTCCTTGAACTTGTCGATAACCTTTAGCAACAAGTCGAGCTTTATAGACGGTGATATTACCATCAGCGTCCGTCTTCTTCTTAAAGATCCAATTATTTTTAATAGCTCGCCGTTCATCGGGCAAGTCTACCAAAGTCCACACTTTGTTCTCATACATGGATCTAATCTCGGATTTCATGGCCTCAAGCCATTTGTCGGAATCCGGGCTCGCCATCGTTTCTTCATAGTTCGTAGGTTCACTGTTGTCTAACAACATGACCTCCAAGACAGGATTGCCGTACCAATCTGGTGCGGAGCGTGTCCTGGTTGACCTACGAGGTTTTGTAGCAACTTGATCCGAAGCTTCATGATCATCATCATCTACTTCCTCTCTGGTCTGTGTCGGTGTCACAGAAATTTCTTTCTGTGGCGTACTACTATCCAGAGGAGGTACAATTACCTCATCAAGTTCTACTTTCCTCCCACTCACTTCTTTCGAGAGAAACTCCTTCTCTAGAAAGGATCCATTCTTAGCAACGAATACTTTGCCTTCGGATCTGTGGTAGAAGGTGTACCAACGGTCTCCTTTGGGTATCCTATGAAGACGCACTTATCCGCTTTGGGTTCGAGCTTATCTGGCTGAAGCCTTTTGACATAAGCATTGCATCCCCAAACTTTCAGAAACGACAGCTTAGGTTTCTTGCCAAACCACAGTTCATACGGTGTCGTCTCAACGGATTTAGACGGTGCCCTATTTAAAGTGAATGCAGCTGTCATTAATGCATAACCCCAAAATGATAGTGGCAAATCGGTAAGAGACATCATAGAACGCACCATATCCAATAGAGTACGATTACGACGTTCGGACACACCATTACGCTGTGGTGTTCCAGGTGGCGTTAACTGTGAAACAATTCCACATTGTCTTAAGTGAGTGCCAAACTCGTAACTCAAATATTCTCCTCCACGATCAGATCGTAAGAACTTTATTTTCTTGTTACGATGGTTCTCTACTTCACTCTGAAATTCTTTGAACTTTTCAAATGTTTCAGATTTATGCTTCATCAAGTAGACATAGCCATATCTACTCAAATCATCTGTGAACGTGAGAACATAACGATATCCACCGCGCGCCTCAACACTCATCGGACCGCATACATCGGTATGTATTATTTCCAATAAGTTGGTTGCTCACTCCATTGTTCCGAAGAACGGAGTTTTAGTCATCTTGCCAATAAGGCACGGTTCACATGTCTCAAATGATTCATAATCAAGAGATTCCAAAAACCCATCTGCATGGAGTTTCTTCATGTGTTTAACACTGATATGACCTAAGCGGCAGTGCCACAAATATGTGGTACTATCATTGTCTTTTGGCATTCGTGTTATGAACATATGTATTACTACGATCAAGATTCAATAAACCTTTCATTTTAAGTGCATGATCATCAATGATATTATCCAAATAGAATAACAATTATTCTCTGAAATTGAATAACCGTCTTGCAATAAACACTATCATATATAATGTTCATGCTTAACGCAAGCACCAAATAACAATTATTTAGGTTCATCACTAATCCTGAAGGTAGAGAGAGCGTGGCGATGGTGATCACATCAACCTTGGAGACACTTCCAATGCACATCGTCACCTCGTTCTTAGCTAGCCCTCGTTTATTCCGAAGGTCCATGTTTCAAGTTGTAAGCAACTGAACAAGTATCAAATACCCAGGTGCTCCTACGAGTACTAGTAAGGTACATATCAATAACATGTATATCAAATATCTTTGTTGACATTGCAGGTCTTATTATCTGCCAGTTACTTTGGGGAAGTTCGGCTCCCTGTGACATTTCCCTTTGCAATGGGAGCACTAAGTCTCGGGTTTAGTTCAGCCTTGGGTTTCTTCGCGTGAGCGGCAACTGTTTTACCGTTCTTCTTGAAGTTCCCTTTTCTTTCCCTTTCCCTTCTTGAAACTAGTGGTCTTATTAACCATCAACACTTGATGTTCCCTTTTCTTTGATTTCTACATCCGCAGATTGTAGCATCGCGAATAGCTTAAGGATCTTCTATCCCTTGCATGTTTATAGTTCATCACGAAGATCCAGTAGCTTAGTGATAGTGACTAGAGAACTCTGTCAATCACCACTTTATTCGGAAGTCTAATTCCCACTTGATTCAAGTGTTTGAAGTACTCAGACATTCTGAGTACATGCTCACTAACGGAGCTGTTCTCCTCCATCTTGTAGCTATAGAACTTGTCGAAGGTGTCATACCTCTCGACCCGGGTGTGAGCTTGAAAAACAAATTTTCAGCTCTTGGAACATCTCATATGCTCCGTGTTGCTCAAAACATATTTGGAGCTCCGGTTCTAAGCCGTAAAGTATGGCGCACTGAACTATCGAGTAGTCATCTTTTCTTGTCTGTCAGACGTTCATAATGTCCTCAGACGAAGCCGTAGGGGTATTTCACTGAGCGGTGCATTAAGGACATAAGCCTTCTGTGCAGCAGTGAGGACAATCCTCAGATCACAGACCTAGTCCGCATAGTTGCTTTCATCAACTTTCAACTTCGTTTTCTCTAGGAACATAATAAAAACAGGGGAACTACAGCGCGGTCTATTGATCTACAACATAAAATTGCAAAGATTATTTAGACTATGTTCATGATAATTGAAGTTCAATTAATCAAATTACTTAAGAACTCCCACTTAGATTAACATCCCTCAAGTTGTCTAAGTGTAACATGATCCACATCAACTAAACCACGTCCGATCATCACGTGAGGTGGATTAGTTATCAATGGTGAACATCTTTCATGTTGATCATATCTACTATATGACTCATGTTCGACCTTTTCGGTCTCTTGTGTTCCGAGGCCATGTCTGTACATGCTAGGCTCGTCAAGTTTAACCCAAGTATTCTGCGTGTGTAAAACTGGCTTACACCCGTTGTATGCGAACGAAAGAATCCATCACACCCGATCATCACGTGGTGCTTAGAAACGTCGAACCTTTGCAACGGTGCATACTAGGGGAGAACACTTATCTTGAAATTTAGTGAAGGGATCATCTTATAATGCTACCGTCATCCTAAGCAAAATAAGATGCATAAAAGGATTAACATCACATGCAATTCAATATATGTGACATGATATGGCCATCAACGTCTTGTGCCTTTGATCTCCATTAGCAAAGCACCGTCATGATCTCCATCGTCAACGGGTTGACACCTTGATCACCATCGTAGCGTCGTGACACCTTGATCTCCATCGCAGCGTCGTGGTCGTCTCGCCGGCTTTTGCTACTACTACTACTGCTAAGTCATAGCGGTAAAGAAAAGCAATTACATAGCGTTGGCATTGCATACAATAAAGAGACAACCATAAGGCTCCTGCCGGTTGCCTGATAACTTACAAAACATGATCATCTCATACAACAACTTATATCACATCATGTCTTGACCATATCACATCACCAGCATACCCTGGAAAAACAAGTTAGACGTCCTCTACTTTGTTGTTGCAAGTTTTACGTGGCTGCTACGGGTTTGCAAGAACCGTTCTTACCTACGCAAAACCACAACGTGGTGTAGTGATTGCTTTTTGATCTTCTAAAAGAACCCTCTTCATTGAAACCGATTCAACTAAAGTGAGAGAGACAGACACCCGCCAGTCACCTTTATGCAACGAGTGCACGTAGCGGTGAAACCAGTCTCGCGTAAGCGTACGCGTAATGTCGGTCCGGGCCGCTTCATCTCACAATACCGCCGAATCAAGTATCAACTAGTAACGGCAAGCAATATGTATACACCCACGCCCACAACTCGTTTGTGTTCTACTCGTGCAAATCACATCTACGCATAGACCTGGCTCTGATACCACTGTTGGGGAACGGAGCATGAATTTCAAAAATTTCCTACGCTCACGCAAGATCTATCCATGGAGATGCATCGCTACGAGAGGGGAGAGTGTGTCTACGTACCCTCCTAGACCGTTAGCGGAAGCGTCTCACAACGCGGTTGATGTAGTCGAACAATCCTTCGAGCTCCACCGATCGAGTACCGAACGTACGGCACCTCCGAGTTCTACACACGTGCAGCTCGGTGACGTTCCTCGCCTTCTTGATCCAGCAAGACGTCGAGGTAGTAGATGACTTCCGTCAGCACGACGGCGTGGCGACGGTGACGGTGAAGTGATTCCGGTAGGGCTTCGCCTAAGCTCTCCGAAAATATGACCGAGGTGGAAAACGGAGATCGGGGCACCGCACACGGCTATGGGACAATTGTGTGTCTCCAAGGGGTGCCCCTCCTCCGTATATAAAGGAGGGAGGGAGGAGGCCGGCCCCCTAGGGGTGCGCCAAGTGTGGGGAGTCCTACTAGGACTCCTTAGTCCTAGTAGGATTCCACCTCCCATACGGAGTAGGAAAGGGGGTAGGGAGAGGGAAAGGAAAGAGGGGGCTGCGCCCCCTCCCCTAGTCCAATTCGGTTTGGGCAAGGGGGGGCGCGCGCCTCCTCACGTGGCCTGCCTCTCCTTTTCCCGTATGGCCCAATAAGGCCCATTACTTCTCCCGGTGAATTCCCGTAACTCCCCGGTACTCCGAAAAATACCCGAATCACTCGGAACCTTTCCGACGTCCGAATATATCCTTTCAATATATGAATCTTTACCTCTCGACCATTTTGACACTCCTCGTCATGTCCGTGATCTCATCCGGGACTCCGAACAAACTTCGGCCACCAATCACATAACTCATATAATACTAAATCGTCATCGAACCTTAAGTGTGCGGACCCTACGGGTTCGGGAATGATGTAGACATGACCGAGACGACTCTCCGGTCAATAACCAACAGCGGAACCTGGATGCTCATATTGGTTCCTACATATTCCACGAAGATCTTTATCGGTGAACCTCATATGTCAACATACGTTGTTCCCTTTGTCCGGCGGTATGTTACTTGCCCGAGATTCGATCGTCGGTATCCAATACCTAGTTCAATCTCGTTACTGGCAAGTCTCTTTACTCGTTCCGTAATACATCATCTTGCAACTAACTCTTTAGTCACGGTGCTTGCAAGGCTTCTGTGATGCTGTATTACCGAGAGGGCCCAGAGATACCTCTCCGATAGTCGGAGTGACAAATCCCAATCTCGATCCATGCCAACTCAACAAACACTTTCGGAGATACCTGTAGTGCACCTTTATAATCACCCAGTAACGTTGTGACGTTTGATACACCCAAAGTATTCCTACGGTATCCGGGAGTTGCATGATCTCATGGTCAGAGGAACGTGTATTTGACATAGTGAAAGCAATAGCAATAAACTGAACGATCATTTGCTATGCTAACGATTGGGTCATGTCCATCACATCATTCTCCTAATGATGTGATCCCGTTATCAAATGACAACTCATGTCCATGGTCAGGAAACCTTGACCATCTTTTGATCAACGAGCTAGTCTAGTAGAGGCATACTAGGGACATAGTATTTGTCTATTATCCACACATGTATTTAGTTTCCGGTCAATACAATTCTAGCATGAATAATAAACTATTATCATGAACGGGGAAATATGATAATAACTAATTTATTATTGCCTCTAGGGCATATTTCCAACAGTGATATGATACGATCTATCACACATAAGCATCCTTATATCTTCCTCAAAATAGCCACCATACCTACCTATCATGGCATTTCCATAGCCATTCCGAGATATATTGCCATGCAACTTCCACCATTCCGTTTTTTTATGGCACACATCATCATTGTCATATTGCTTTGTATGATCATATAGCTGACATAGTATTTGTGGCTCAACCACCGTTTATCATTTTTATACATGTTACGCTAGTATCATTGCACATCCTGGTACACCGCTAGAGGCATTCATATAGTCTTATTTTTGTTCTGGTTTCGAGTTGTAATTTTCTTTTGAGTTGTAAGTAAATAGAAGTATGATGATCATCATTATTAGAGCATTTTCCCGGTGAGGAAATATAAAAAAAAGGAAAAAAAGAGGCCAAAAAGAGCCCACGAAAAAAGAAAAAAAATGAAATGAGAGAAAAAGAGAGAAGAGGCAGTGTTACTATCCTTTTCCATACTTGTGCTTCAAAGTAGCACCATGTTTTTCATATAGAGAGTCTCCTATTTTGTCACTTTCATATACTAGTAGGATTTTTCATTATAGAACTTGGCTTGTATATTCCGATGATGGGCTTCCTCAAATGCCCGAGGTCTTCATGAGCAAGCAAGTTGGATGCACACCACTTAGTTTTCATGCTGAGCTTTCATACACTTATAGCTCTTAGTGCATCCGTTACATGCCAATCCCTACTCCTCGCATTGACATTGATTGATGGGCATCTCCATAGCCCGTTGATTAGCCGCGTCGGTGTGAGACTATCTTCTTGTTTTTGACTTCCCCTTATTAATCTCTACCACCACACTCTATTCCACCCATAGTGCTATATCCATGGCTTGCGCTCATGTATTGCATGGGGGTTGAAAAAGCTGAAGCGCGTTAAAAAGTATGAACCAATTGCTCGGCTTGTCATTGGGGTAGTGCATGATAAATACTTTGTGTTAATAAGATGGAGCATGACAGGGCTATATGATTTTGTAGGGATAGCGTTCTTTAGAATTTTTATTTTGAAAGGCATGATTGTCTGTTGGTATGCCTGAGTATTGATGTCTTTATATCAAATTATAGACTATTGCCCTGAATCACTCGGTTCTTAATATTCATATCGTAAAAGAAAGATTACATGATGAACATGTTAGGTAGCATTCCACATCAAAAATTCTGTTTTTATCATTTACCTACTCGAGGACGAGTAGGAACTAAGCTTGGGGATGCTTGATACGTCTCCGCCGGGTCTATCTTTATCATATATTAAAACCCAAAAATACTTTGCTACAATTTATTTACTTTTATTTTATTTTGTAATTTATATTTCTATCTATCACTATCAGAATTAATCCTTGCAAATAATCGCTAAGAGGATTGACAACCCTCTTATTTGCGTTGGGTGCAAGTGTTTGCTTTTATGCAAGTAGGTGCTGCTAAAGGATTTTGTGTGGTTCTCCTACTAGATTAATAACCTTGGTTCTTAACTGAGGGAAATACTTATCTCTACTATACTGCATCATCCTCTCCTCTTTGGAAAAATACGAACGCAGTCTACAAGTAGCAGCCTCCCGCAGGCCATCCTGGCGAGCCTCGTCGAAGGCGAGGACCCACGGGGACCCGTGCTTGAGCTCAGTAGGAAGGACCGCTTCCACCCCGTAGACGAGGAAGAAGGGTGTTTCACCAATAGGCTTGGTCGATGTTGTGCGGATCGACCATAGCACGGACTGGAGTTCATCGAGCCAGCCTTTGCCGCAGGCTGTGAGCTTTTTCTTGAAGTTTCGTGTCTTAGGATGCTCGGCCTAGCCGTTGCTTCACGGGTGCGCCATGGAGGCATAGCAGATCTGCGTGCCCTGGCTGGCGCAGTATGACTTGAAGAGGCCGTTGGTGAACTATGAGCCGTTGTCAGTGATGATGCGGTTGGGGACGCCGAAGCGGCACACGAGGCCCTTGATGAACTTGACGACTGATCCTGCCAGGATAGAGTGGACGGGCTCCATTTCCGCCCACTTGGTGAACTTGTCGATGGAGACGTAGAGGTAGCGGTAGCCGCCGGCTGCATATGGAAAAGGGCCTAGAATATCCAGCCCCCAGACCGCGAAGGGCCAAGAGAGGGGAATGGTCTGGAGCCCTTGCGCCGGCTGGTGGATTTGCTTGGCGTGGAACTGGCAAGCTTCGCAGGATTGGACCAGCTCGGTGGCGTCTTGAAGCGCGGTAGGCCAGTAGAAGCGCTGTGGAACACCTTATCGGCAAGCAACTCATGCCCTTGCTCCTCGGACATGCACCGCAGCGCGACTCCATTGGGGCGCCTGCGGTAGAGGTCACCATCCCTCAGGTAGTAAGCTGTGGCCTGGCGGGCCATGATGTCTACTACGCAACTTTATTCTTGTAGACTCGTGTTGGGCCACCAAGCGCAGAGTTTTGTAGGACAGTAGCAAATTTCCCTCAAGTGGATGACCTAAGGTTTATCAATTCGTGGGAGGCGTAGGATGAAGATGGTCTCTCTCAAACAACCCTACAATCAAATACAAGAAATCTCTTGTGTCCCCAACACACCCAATACAATGGCAAATTGTATAGGTGCACTAGTTCGGCGAAGAGATGGTGATACAAGTGTACTATGGATAGTAGAAATAAGTTTTTGTAATCTGAAAATATAAAAACAGCAAGGTAGCAAGTAACAAAAGTGAGCATAAACGGTGTTGCAATGCTTGAAAACAAGGCCTAGGGTTCATACTTTCACTAGTGCAATCTCTCAACAGTGCTAACATAATTGGATCATATGACAATCCCTCAACGTGCGATAAAGAATCACTCCAAAGTTCCTATTAGCGAAGAACATAAGATAGAAATTTTTGTAGGGTACGAAACCACCACAAAGTTATTCTTTCCGATCAATCTATTGAGCTATTCCTATAAGTGTCACAAACAGCCCTAGACTTCATACTAAAATAACACCATATGACACGCATCAACCAACCCTAATGTCACCTAGATACTCCAATGTCACCACAAGTATCCGTGAGTTGATTATTCGTTATGCATCAAACAACTTTAGATTCATAATATTCAATCCACGCAAAGAACTTGAAAGAGTGCCCCAAGATTTCTACCGGAGAAAGTAGGACGAAAACGTGCATCAACCCCTATGCATAAATTACCCCAATGTCACCTCGGGAATCCGTGAGTTGAGTGCCAAAACATACATCAAGTGAATCAATATAATACCCCATTGTCACCACGGGTATTCATATGCAAGACATACATCAAGTGTTCTCAAATCCATAAAAGTATTCAATCCGATAATAGTGAAACCTCAAAGGTAAAAACTCAATTCATCACAACAAGATAGAGAGGGAGAAACACCATATGATCCAACTATATTAACAAAGCTCGCGGTACATCAAGATCGTGCCATATCAAGAACACGAGAGAGAGAGATCAAACACATAGCTACTAGTACATACCCTCAGCCCCGAGGGTGAACTACTCCCTCCTCGTCAGGGAGACCGCCGGGATGATGAAGATGGCCTCCGGTGATGATTCCCCCCCTCCGGCAGGGTGCCGGAAAAGGGATGTAGATGAGATCATGGAGGTACAGAGGCTTGCGGCGGCGGAGTCAAAGTTCTAGGGTTATTTCTGGGGGTTTTGGTATTTATAAGAATTTTTGGCGTTGGAATCACGTGAAGATGTGCCACAGGGGGCCCACGAGGCACCAAGGCCCGCCACCCCCCCGTGGCGCGCCCAGGTGGCTTGTGTGGGCCCTGTGGGTCTTTTGCTGCTCCCCCGAAGCTTCCTGGGTCTGTTTCCTTCCAGAAAAAATCGTCAAAAAATGTCGCTGCATTTGGACTTCATTTGATATGGATTTTCTGGAAAACCAAAAACAAGCAGAAAACAGCAAGTGGCACTGGGCACTAGGTCAATATGTTAGTCCATAAAAATCATATAAAATCCATATAAAAGTGCACCAAAATCATACAAAACTATAATAAACATGGCATGAATACTTCATAAATTATAGATACGTTGGAGACGTATCAGCATCCCCAAGCTTAATTCCTGCTCGTCCTCGAGTAAGTAAATGATAAAAGAAATAATTTATGAAGTGTGAATGCTAGCATAGTGCATAAGTTTGATCAATGATAACTTCAATCACTTTTCCAAGCATCATAACATCAACTCTTTCTCATAAAACTCATCATGATAAAGTAGCAATCAATTCACATGTTATGGTTCAAACAATGTATTCTCTTGAAACTTAACAACCTATGTTCTTAGTCACCAAACAATTGCAATTCAACTTATCTTCAACAAAGTCTAAGTAAGAGCTCCGCATACTCAATTATCATTTAGTCTTCTATGATTGCTAGTACTCAAAGCATATTTTTAGAACAAATGGCATCCATCGAACACGGAGAAAGATAGGGGCTTAGTGTTTTGCCTCCCAACTTATTTATCATAGAGATAATTGTCAACAATAATAAACCATGGTCAAATATATTTGACTGGCCATATCTGCCTGGATCTTTCCCCACCACACGATACTTGCCAACTAGAGAATAATTGAGGTTGAAATGAGAAGGAATACTATTGACTCTTGCATAAAAGTAAATACATAAAGTAAAAGATAGGCCCTTCGCAGAGGGAAGCACAGGTTGTCATGCGCTTTTGATTTTTGGATGTGCAAGCCCTTAATGCAAAGGAACGTCACGTTATATTGCCCCTTGTGATAGCAACCTTTATTATGCAGTCCGTCGCTTTTATTTTTTTACCATCACAAGTTCGTACAACGCTTATTTTCCCTTGCAATTAAAGATCATACATATTTTAGGAGCAATTTTTATTGCTTTTTGCACCGATGACAACTTACTTGAAGGATCTTATTCAATCCATAGGTAGATATGGTGGACACTCATGGCAAGAAACTGGGTTTCAGGGTTTTTGGATGCGCAAGTAGTATCTCTACTAGTACGAATTTTTGGCTAGCAAAAGATACTAAGCAAGCACCACATGTTAGAGGATCCATAACAATATAACTTCTATGCAAATATACCCAAACATAACTCATTACGTTGTCTTCCTTGTCCAACTTCAACTAATTTGCTCAAGTTTGAAAATAATTAATGGGTATTCACAATCATAAAAATATGTCCAAGATAATATATTTATATGTGAAAGTTCTCTTCCTTATAATAATCATTCATGAATTGCTTGTATGACCAATATTGTGATTGTCAAGCTTCAATAGATTTCACTTTCTAACCCAAATGTGAAACTACTACTAGACATGATACAAGCATATGAAGCACATATAATTTCAACTTTATGATATTCAATTCATTCAATAATTTACTCTTAGGATATAAGTGAAGCACGAGAGTAAATGACAAACTACTCCAAAAAGATATAAGTGAAGATCAATGAGTAGTCAAACAATTAAGTAGCTATGTGAGGACTCTCTCTCATAAAAAATATTTCAGATCTTCATAATTTTATTCAAATAGCAAACAAAATGAAAATAAAAGGACACTCCAAGAATAGCACATATCATGTGAACAAGTAAAAACTTAGGCTAACCGATAGGTGTTGATGAAGAAAGGTGGGATGCCTACCGGGGCATCCCCAAGCTTAGTTGCTTGAGACTTCTTGGAATTTTATCTTGGGGTGCCTCGGGCATCCCCAAGCTTAAGATCTTGTGTCTCCCTAATTCCTCTCATATCATGGCTTCTCCTAAATCTTAAAAACTTCATCCACACAAAACTCAACAATAACTCGTGAGATAAGTTTGTATAAATCAACTCAAAACCTTAACATTCTCTACTATAACAAATCACAAAAATTATAATTAAACATTGCATACTAAATGCCTCTTCATATTTAATACTCCTATCCACAAATAGAAACATTAAACAAGCAACATATGCAAACAATGCAACTATAACCGAAATCTACAAAAACAGAACAGTCTATAAAGGGGGAATAAGAATCCATACTTCCCTAACTCCAAAAATTCTGAAACACTACCACGTGACAGATAACTCATTCAATCTTACTATGTAAAAATTTCAGATTTTTATCATGTTCTGACTATTCAGGAATATTCTGGACATAATAGAAAACTTTCTGTTTTCGAACAGCAACACATAAACTTGTAAACTGAGAATGGTAAAGGCTATAATTGGCATTTTATTGAACTAAAAGATACAAAACATGATTATTGATAATACCAAGCAAATATCAACAGAATAAAATGACACTCCAAGCAAAACTCGTATTATGTGACGAATAAAAATATAGCTCCAAGTGGGGTTACCGATAGTGTTGAAGACGAAAGAGGGGATGCCTTCCGGGGCATCCCCAAGCTTAGACGCTTGAGTCTTCCTTGAGTATTACCTTGGGGTGCCTTGGGCATCCCCAAGCTTAGGGTCTTGCCACTCCTTATTCTCCTCATATTGATATCTCACCCAAAACTTGAAAACTTAAATCACACAAAACTTAACGGAACTTCGTGAGATAGGTTAGTATGATAAAAATAAATCATCCACTTAGGTACTGTCAAGACAAGATTCATGATTGTTCTCACATAATTCCTACTATAGTCTATCATTTCCACAATTTATATCTCATAATATAAGCTATGGAAACACTAAAACAAGCAAACTATGCAATAAAAACAGAATCTATCAAAAACAGAACAGCATGTAGTGAGAGATTTAAAACCATACTTATGTACCTCCAAAAATTCTGAAAAAATAGGACAACATAAAAAAATTGTAACCCAATACTGTGTAAAAATTTCAGAATTTTCTCACGCTCCAGTACAGAATAGAATTCCAGCACTGGACGCAAAAGTTTCTGTTTTTGCACATAATCAAATCAACAAGCATCCACACTATCCCAAAGGCTTTACTTGGCACATTATTGAAACAAAACATATAAAACATGATTACTACAGTATCTTAATCATGTGAATACACAAAAACAATAGGTAGAAATATTGGGATGTCTCCCAACAAGCGCTTTTCTTTAATGCCTTTTAGCTAGGCATGATGATTTTAATGATGCTCACATAAAAGATAAGAATTGAAACACGAAGAGAGCATCATGAATCACATGTCAAGATTATTTAAGTCTAACCCACTTCCTATGCATAGGGATTTTGTGAGCAAACAATTTATGGGAGCAAGAATCAACTAGCATAGGAAGGCAAAACAAGCATAACTTCAAAACTTCCAACACATAGAGAGGAAACTTGATGTTGTTGAAATATATATAAGCATATCTTCCCTTCTCATAATACTTTTCAGTAGCATCATGAATGAATTCAACAATATAAGTATCACATAAAAGCATTCTTTTCATGATCCACAAGCATAGAAAAATTATTACTCTCCTCATAAGCAAATTTATTCTCATCAATAATAGTGGGAGCAAACTCAACAAAATAACTATCATGAGATACTTGATTGGCATAATCCAATTGAAAATTAAAATCATGATGACAAGTTTCATAGTTATCATTATTCTTTATAGCATACAAGTCATCACAATAATCATCATAGATAGCAACTTTATTGACACAATCAATTGGAACCTCTTCCAAAATAGTGGATTCATCACTAAATAAAGTCATGACCTCACCTAATCCACTTTTATCATTATAATCATCATAAATAGGAGGCATGCAATCATCATAATAAATATTCTCATCAAAACTTGGGGGACTAAAAATATCATCTTCATCAAACATAGCATCCTCAAGCTTATGGCTTTGCATATCATTAGCATCATGGATATTCAAAGAATTCATACTAGCAACATTGCAATCATGCTTATCATTCATGGATTTTATGCCAAACATTTTATTCAATTCTTCTTCTATCAATTGAGCACAATTTTCTGCTCCATCATTTTCAAGAAAGACATTATAAAGATGAATAATATGAGGCAACCTCAATTCTATTTTTTTGTAGTTTTCTTTTATAAACCAAACTAGTGATAAAACAAGAAACTAAAAGATTCGATTGCAAGATCTAAAGATATACCTTCAAGCACTCACCTCCCCGATAACGGCGCCGTAAAAGAGCTTGATGTCTACTACACAACTTTATTCTTGTAGACTCGTGTTGGGCCGCCAAGCGCAGAGTTTTGTAGGACAGTAGCAAATTTCCCTCAAGTGGATGACCTAAGGTTTATCAATCCGTGGGAGGCGTAGGATGAAGATGGTCTCTATCAAACAACCCTGCAATCAAATACAAGAAATCTCTTGTGTCCCCAACACACCCAATACAATGGCAAATTGTATAGGTGCACTAGTTCGGCGAAGAGATGGTGATACAAGTGTAGTATGGATAGTAGAAATAGGTTTTTGTAATCTAAAAATATAAAAACAGCAAGGTAGCAAGTAACAAAAGTGAGCATAAATGGTGTTGCAATGCTTGAAAACAAGGCCTAGGGTTCATACTTTCACTAGTGCAATCTCTCAACAGTGCTAACATAATTGGATCATATGACAATCCCTCAACGTGCGATAAAGAATCACTCCAAAGTTCCTATTAGCGGAGAGCACAAGATAGAAATTGTTGTAGGGTACGAAACCACCTCAAAGTTATTCTTTCCGATCAATCTATTGAGCTATTCCTATAAGTATCGCAAATAGCCCTAGAGTTCGTACTAAAATAACACCATATGACATGCATCAACCAACCCTAATGTCACCTAGATACTCCAATGTCACCACAAGTATCCGTGAGTTGATTATTTGATATGCATCAAACAACTTCAGATTCATAATATTCAATCCACGCAAAGAACTTTAAAGAGTGCCCTAAGATTTCTACCGGAGAAAGTAGGACGAAAACGTGCATCAACCCCTATGCATAGATTATCCCAATGTCACCTCAGGAATCTGCGAGTTGAGTGCCAAAACATACATCAAGTGAATCAATATAATACCCACGCTTGCGGCGGCAGAGTCGAAGTTCTAGGGTTATTTCTGGGGGGTTTGGTATTTATAAGAATTTTTGGCTTTGGAATCACGCGAAGATGTGCCACAGGGGGGCCACGAGGCACCAGGGCGCTCCCCGGGGGGTGGCGCACCCAGGTGGCTTGTGGGGCCTTGTGGGTCTTTTGCTACTCCCTCGAAGCTTCCTGGGTCTGTTTCCTTCCAGAAAAAATCGTCAAAAAGTTTCGCTGCATTTGGAGTTCATTTGATATGGATTTTCTGGAAAACCAAAAACAAGCAGAAAACAACAAGTGGCACTGGGCACTAGGTCAATATGTTAGTCCATAAAAATCATATAAAATCCATATAAAAGTGCACCAAAATCATACAAAACTATAATAAACATGGCATGAATACTTCATAAATTATAGATACATTGGAGACGTATCAGGCCACGCGCTCCGCCTCTGAGTCTTTCCCCGGGAGGGTGCCGTCCTCCAGATATGCCTTGAACTCGTTGGCCCAGCTGTCGGCCTGTGGCTCCAGCGCCAACAGCAGGCGAGCGCCTGAGGGCGGGCCACAGTCTGGTGCGCCCGTGGGTGGTGCGGGCGGGAGTTCCTCATGAGGCTCCATGGCGCTTGTGGCGGGTGGTGCAGCTGATGGCCTCAGAAGCTTTTCCTCGAAGACGCCAGGGCTTTGAGGCTCGCGGCGAGACGCTCGCTTGGCGATATCGTCTGCTTCCTTGTTGCCGCCGTGAGGGACGTGCTGGAGTTCCATGCCGAGGAAGCGCTTCTCGAGCCTGCGCACCTCCTCTAGGTAGGCGGCCATGTGCTTGTCTTTGGGCTTGTAGCTCTTGTTGGAGAAGTTGATGAGGAGCTACGAGTCTCCCTTGATGAGGATGTGCTTGATGCCAAGAGCGAAAGCGGCCTTGAGCCCGGCGATGAGGCCCTCATACTCAGCGATGTTGTTGGAGACCTTGTCATCATGCTTGAAGCAGAGCTGTACAGCGTAGTAGAGCTTGTTTCCTGTTGGCGAGGTGAGCACGACACCAGCCCCCACGCCCTGCCGGGAGAACGCGCCATCGAAGTGCATGGTCGAGCCACTAGGGGTGTCCTTCCCAGGCAGGAGGGATTTGTCCTCGCGAGGCTCCTCTTGGTGCGGATCCGTCCATTCTACCGTGAAATCCGCCAAGGCTGCTCCCTTGATCGTCCTTGTGGTGAGGAATTCCAGCTCGAAGGCCTGCAGCTCAATGTTCCACTCGGCGACACGGCCAGTGGCATTGGGGCTATGCAGGACTTGCTCCAGGGGATAAGACGTGATCACCTTGATGGGATGGCCCTGGAAGTAGTGGCGCAACTTCCTGGAGGCGATGAGGAGCGCGAGGAGGAGCTTCTGCTGCATGGGGTACCGCTCGCGTGCATCCCGTAGCACCGTGTTGATGAAGTAGATGGGGTGCTTGACGAGGCGCGTAGCCGTAGGCATGGCAGCGGCAGCTTGCTCTTCGGGAGGCTCGGGAGGCGGCTCGTCAGGGGCCTCCTGAGGAGGACCCTCGGTGGGTGAAGGCGCGGCCTCGGGAGGCGCTGGCACGGCTTCGGCAGGCGCTGGCGTGGCCTCGACAAGTGCAGGTGTAGTAGGCTTCTTCTTGGTGGGAGCAGGCTCTTCCTGCTCCGCCACAAGGGCCGCGCTGGCCATCTAGTGGGTGGCTACCAGGTACAGGAGCAGGGGCTCGCGAGGGCGCGGTGCAACCATGACGGGAGGGCTCGTTGATACGTCTCCAACGTATCTATAATTTATGAAGTATTCATGCCATATTTATAACAATTCTATATGGTTTTGGTATGATTTGATTAGAACTAACCCGGACTGATGCTGTTTTCAGTAGAACTACCGTGGTGTTGTTTTTTGTGCAGAAATAAAAGTTCTCCAAATGCAGCAAAAGTTTTTGACGATTTTTTTTGGACCAAAAGAGACCCCCGAGGCTTTGCGGAAGGACCAGAAGCCTCACGAGGTGCTCACAAGCCACCACGGCACGCCAGGGGGGTGGCGTGCAGTGGTGCCTCGTGGGCCCATCTTAGCCCATCTTCGCGTGATTCCAATGCTGAAAAATCCTATAAATAGAGAAACCCCCAGAAATTAACCTAGAACTTTGACTCCGCCGCCGCAAACCTCTGTACCTTCGAAATACCATCTACAGCCATTTTCCGGCACCCTGTCGGAGGGGGGAAATCATCACCGGAGGTCATCAACCTGGCGGTCTCCATGATGAGGAGGGAGTAGTTCACCCTCGGGGCTGAGGGTATGTACTAGTAGCTATGTGTTTGATCTCTCTCTCGTGTTCTTGATTTGGCATAAATCTTGATGTACCGCGAGCTTTGTTAATATAGTTGGATCATATGGTGTTTCTCCCTCTCTATCTTGTTGTGATGAATTGAGTTTTTACCTTTGAGGTTTCACTATTATCTTATTGAATATTTTTATGGATTTGAGAACACTTGATGTATGTCTTGCATATGAATACCCGTGGTGACAATGGGGTATTATATTGATTCACTTGATGTACGTTTTGTCACTCAACTCGCGGATTCCCGAGGTGACATTGGGGTAATCTATGCATAGGGGTTGATGCACGTTTTCGTCCTACTTTCTCCGGTAGAAATCTTGGGGCACTCTTTGAAGTTCTTTGTGTGGATTGAATATTATGAATCAGAAGTTGTTTGATGCATATCGAATAATCAACTCACGGATACTTGTGGTGACATTAGAGTATCTAGGTGACATTAGGGTTGGTTGATGTGTTTCATATGGTGTTATTTTAGTACGAACTCTAGGGCTGTTCGTGACACTTATAGGGATGGCTCAATAGATTGATCGGAAAGGATAACCTTGAGGTGGTTTCGTACCCTACAACAATTTCTATCTTATGTTCTCCGCGAATAGGAACTTTGGAGTGATTCTTTGTCGCACGTTGAGGTATTGTTATATGATCCAATTATGTTAGCACTGTTGAGAGATTGCACTAGTGAAAGTATGAACCCTAGGCCTTGTTTCTAAGCATTGCAATACCGTTTGTGCTCTGTTTTATCACTTGCTACCTTGCTGTTTTTTTATTTTCAGATTACAAAAACATATATCTACTATCCATTCTACACTTGTATCACCATCTCTTCGCTGAACTAGTGCACCTATACAATTTGCCATTGTATTGGGTGTGTTGGGGACACAAGAGATTTCTTGTATTTGATTGCAGGGTTTTTGAGAGAGACCATCTTCATCCTACGCCTCCCACGGATTGATAAACCTTAGGTCATCCACTTGAGGGAAATTTGCTACTGTCCTACAAAACGCTGCGCTTGGAGACCCAACACGAGTCTACAAGAATAAAGTTGCATAGTAGACATCACTCGTCAGATACCTCTTGAGGTCCTCGAAGGCCGCGTCAGATTCGGGAGTCCACTTGAAGGGGCCCGATCGCTTTATGAGCTTGAAGAACGGCAGGGCCCTTTCGCCGAACTTGGAGATGAAACGCCCAAGTGAGGCCATGCATCCCGCCAGGCGCTGCATTTCCTTAAGGTTCCGGGCAGGCCGCATCTGCTCGTTGGCCTTGATCTTCTCGGGGTTGGCTTCGATGCCGTGGTGGGAGACCAGGAAGCCAAGCAGCTTGCCTGAAGGGACTCCAAAGACGCACTTGGTGGGGTTGAGCTTAAGGTTGACCTTGCGCAGGTTGGCAAAGGTTTCTTCGAGGTCCGCGATGAGGGAGCACGACTTGGAGCTCTTCACGACGATGTCGTCGACGTAGGCCTCCGCATTTCTTCCCATCTCGGGCCCAGGGCGATGCGCATCAGCCTCTGGAAGGTAGCCCCCGTGCTCTTCAAGCCGAAGGGCATGCAGATGTAATAGTACACTCTGCAGGGGGTGATGAAGGCCATCCTTTCTTCGTCTTCCTTCGCCATCTTGATCTGGTGGTATCCTGAGAAGGCATCCAGGCAGCACAGCAACTCGCACCCAGCGGTGGAGTCCACGATCTGGTCGATTCGTGGCAGCGGGAAGGGGTCCTGGGGCAGGCCTTGTTGAGGCTGGTGAAGTCGACGCACATCCGTCCCTCGCCGCTGTGCTTGGGGACCACGACAGGGTTGGCGAGCCACTCGGGGTGACGCACCTCACGGATGACTCCTGCCTCTTGCAGTTTCTGAACTTCTTGGATGATGAACTCTTGCTTCTCGGGCGCTTGGCGCCATGCCTTTTGCTTCACGGGGCGTGCGTTGGGGCACACCGCTAAGTGGTGCTCGATCACCTCCCTCGGCACACCGGACAAATCTGATGCTGTCCATGTGAACACATCAGCATTTGCCCGGAGGAAGGCGACAAGCGCGCCTTCCTATTTGGGAGAGAGGGTGTTGCCAATGGTGAAGGCGGGCCCGGAGCCACTGCCATCCACCGACACTTTCTTCGTCTCGGCACGTGCCTGAGAGAACAGCTGTTTCTTCTTCACGGGTGCGAGCTCGGCAGGCTCAACGTCGTCCTCGTCGGCAGGGTGAGCGGTGGCGGTAGCCTTGTAGGCGCGCTCGAGGGAGCGCACTGCGTCCTTCTCATCGCAGCGGACGGTGATGGTATCGCTGCAGCCTGGCATCTTGAGGACGTTGTAGGCGTGGTGGGTCACCGCCATGAACTTGGCGAGCGCGTGGTAGCCCAAGATGGCGTTGTAGGGCAAGCCAACGTGCGCCACGTCGAAGTCGATGAGCTCGGTGCGGTAGTTCTTGCGGGTGCCGAAGGTGATGGGTAGGCGCACTTGCCCCAAAGGCAGGGTGGAGCCGTCGGTCACGCCTGAGAAGGGCCTCGTCGGCATCAAGCGCTCATAGGGCACCTGGAGCTTCTCGAAGGTCTCTATGGAGATCTTGTTGAGGCTTGCGACGCCGTCAACGAGCGTCTTGGTGACGGCGACGTTGTTGATGGTGGGTGTGCACAGCATGGGGATGGTGCCCACAGCCCTCGTGGACTTGGGGTGGTCGCTGGAGTCGAAGGAGATCGCGTACTGTGACCACTTGAGGGGCTGAGAAGCCTCGGGCCCCGGGAGGGCCGCGTTCACCTCGCGAGAGAACTGCATGAAGTGGCGGTTGGATGAGGGGGTCTGGCCCCGCCGAGGATGCATGCCACCTCACGAGGCTCCTGGTAGCCCCCGACATTCTCGTCAGGGAGATTGCCGTTGTTCCTGCCAGGGGGCGGCGGGGCGGCGTTGGCCTGAGGGTTGGCCTGCTGCGGCTGGTTCTGCCAGCCTTGCCGGAAGTTGTTGTTGCTGTTGTTGTTGCGATCTCCCCAGCAGTTGCCGCTGCGGCCGCCTCCGTGGCCTGTACCGCGCTCGTTGCGGCCGCCACGCCCGTCCTGGCGGCTGTCTCGAAGCAGCTTGAGCTCGTGGCAGTCTTCAGTGCTGTGGGAGTGCATGTTGTGGTAGGCACAGAAGGGGCGACCATCCTTCTTGGCCTCGTCGCGGTCGCGGCCGCGCTTCTGCTCAGGCTCTGCCGCAAGCACAGCAGGGCCCTTGCGCTTGGCGTCTTTGCTCTTGGCCTTGGCGGCATCGGGCGCCACATCTGGGTTGTTGTGGGCGAAGAGGCGGCCCTCTTCAGCCTTGGCGCACCTGTCGGTGAGGTCGAACAGCTCGACCGTGGTGAGCTAATCGTTGATGGCGAGCTTCTCGCGCATCCTGGCGTCTGTGATGCCGGAGGAGAAAGCGGAGATGATCGCGGCATCGGAGGCGCGAGGGGTCTTGTTGCGCACCTGGCTGAAGCGCTGGATGTACTTGCGGAGAGTCTCGTCAGGCCGCTGGCGCACGGCGCGCAGGTTGTTGAGCGTGAGGGGGCGCTCATACGTGCCCTTGAAGTTGACGACGAACTGTCGGCACAGTTCGGACCATGAGGAGATGGAAGCTTCGGGGAGGTTCATGAGCCACGAGCGTGCGGCGTCCTTGAGGGCCATGGGGAACCAGTTCGCCATGACCTTGTCATCACCGCCAGCAGCCTCGATGCCCAAGGTGTAGAGCTACAGGAACTCCGTGGGATTGGGAGCGCCGTCGTAGCGAGGAGGCAACTCCGGCTTGAACTTCGCGGGCCACACCATGCGGCGTAGCTCACGAGTGAAGGCGCGGCAGCCCCCGCTGCTGGAGGCGACGCCGCCGGTGAGAGCGGCGCGATTCTGGCGCCCGGCCGCCGAGACGTCCTGGATGATGCGGTCTTGGCGCTGGCGCTGCTACTCAAGGATCACGAGCGCGTCTGCCGCCACGCGCCGGACGATCTGGCAACTCACGTCATCGTGGTCCGGCGAGGACGCGCCGCGGGACAACTCCTGCGCACGCGCCGCGGCGCTGGCCCGCGACGTCGTCGAGCGGAGGAGGTGGAGGAGGCGCGACGTGCTCTGCCTCCGCGCCACGCAGCGGCGGAGGTGGGAGAGAACGGGAGAGCGCCGGAGTGTCTCTGGCGGAGTTGACGAGCTCGGTGACGCGCGTGAGCTAGGCGTCGTAGCCGGCCTCGGTGGGGCGGTAGTGCAGCAGCTCATGCGCCATGGGCAGCGCGGCCTGCGGATCCGGCGGGTCGCGACGAGCGAGCGAGGATGCTGTGGCGGTGCTGTGCTACTTATGAACTGCGTTGGGATTTCCCCGAAGAGGAGAGGATGATGCAGTACAGTAGAGATAAGTATTTCCCTCAGTTAAGAACCAAGGTTATCAATCCAGTAGGAGAACCACACAGAACCTCATTAGCAGCACCTACACACACAAAAGCAAATACTTGCACCCAACGCAAACAAGAGGGTTGTCTACCCCCATGGCGGTTACTTGCAAGGATTAATTCTGATAGTGATAGATAGATAAGTAAATTGCAAAGTAAAATAAAAGAAATAAAATTGCAGCAAGGTATTTTTGGATTTTAATATATGATAAAAGTATACCCGGGGGACCATAGTTTTCACTAGAGGCTTCTCTCTCGAACGCATAGCATACGGTGGGTAAACAAATTACTGTTGGGCAATTGATAGAAAAGCGCATAGTTATGATGATATTCAAGGCAATGATCATGTATATAGGCATCAGTTCCGAGACAAGTAGACCGACTCCTGCCTGTATCTACTACTATTACTCCACCCATCGACCGCTATCCAGCATGCATCTAGGGTATTAAGTTAATGAAAATAGAGTAACGCCTTAAGCAAGATGACATGATGTAGACAAAGTAAACTCAAGCAATATGATTAAACCCCATCTTTTTATCCTTAATGGCAACAATACAAATACATGTCTTGTCCCTTTCTGTCACTAGGATATAGAACACCACAAGATTGAACCCATCACAAAGCACCTCTCCCATTGCAAGATAAATCAATCTAGTTGGCCAAACCAAATGGATAGATCGGAGAGAAATACAAAGCTATAACAATCATGCATAAATAAGTTCAGAAAAGACTCAAATATTTCTCATGAATAATCTGATCATCAACCCACAATTCATCGGATCCCAACAAACACACCGCAAAATAAGATTACATCGAATAGAACTCCAAGGAGATCGAGGAGAACATTCTATTGAAGATCAAAGAGAGAGAAGAAGCCATATAGCTACTAGCTATGGACCTGTAGGTCTGTGGTAAACTAGTCACACATCATCAGAAGGGCAGCAAGTTGATGTAGAAGCCCTCCGTGATCGATTCCCCCTCCGGCAGATTACTGGAGAAGGCCTCCAGATCGGATCGCGGAAGAACAGAGGCTTGCGGCGGCGGAAAAGTTTTTCTAGGTTGCTCTTTGGTATATGGGGAATATTTGAGAATTATAGGCTTGGAATTATGTCAAGATGTGCCATGAGGGGCCCACAAGCCTGGGGGGCACGACCTCCGAGCTAGACGCTCCCTCGTGGCTCTTCTGGTCTTCTCCCCAACCTTCGAGGATCCCTTCTGGTCCTGAAAAAATTAATCCAAAGTTTTTTCTCCGTTTGGACTCCATTTGATATTGATTTTCTGAAAAGCCAAAAAGAGGCAAAAAAAAACAGCAAACTGGCACTGGGCACTAGGTTAATAGGTTAGTCCCAAAAAATGATATATAATTGCATATAAAACATCCAAGATTGATACTATAATAGCATGGAACAATCAAAAATTATAGATACGTTGGAGACGTATCAAGCATCCCCAAGCTTAATTCCTACTCGTCCTCGAGTAGGTAAATGATAAAAACAGAATTTTTGATGTGGAATGCTACCTAACATGTTCATCATGTAATCTTTCTTTTACGATATGAATATTAAGAACTGAGTGATTCAAAGCAATAGTCTATAATTTGATATAAAGACATCAATACTCAGGCATACCAACAAACAATCATGCCTTTCAAAATAAAAATGCTAAAATTGCTATCCCTACAAAATCATATAGCCCATCATGCTTGGTCTTCCTAACACAAAGTATTAATCATGCACTACCCCGATGTTAGCCGAGCAATTGGTTCATACTTTTTAACGCGCTTCAGCTTTTTCAACCCTCACGCAATACATGAGCGCGAGCCATGGACATAGCACTATGAGTGGAATAGAATGATGATAGAGATTAATAAGGGGAAGTCAAAAAGGAAGATAGTCTCACATCGACGAGGCTAATCAACGAGCTATGGAGATGCCCATCAATTGATGTCAATGCGAGGAGTAGGGATTGCCATGCAACGGATGCACTAAGAGCTATAAGTGTATGAAAGCTCAAAATAAAAACTAAGTGGGTGTGCATTCAACTAGCTTGCTCATGAAGACCTCTCGCATTTGAGGAAGCCCATCATCGGAATATACAAGCCAAGTTCTATAATGAAAAATTCCCACTAGTTATATGAAAGTGACAACATAGGAGACTCTCTATATGAAAAACATGGTGCTACTCTGAAGCACAAGTGTGGAAAAGGATAGTAACATTGCCCCTTCTCTCTTTTTCTCTCATCATTTTTTTTGTTGGGCTCTTTTTGACCTCTTTATATATATATATATATATTATTTTTTTTCGTCCGGAGCCTCATCCCGACTTGTGGGGGAATCACAGTCTCCATCATCCTTTCCTCACTGGGACAATGCTCTAATAATGATTATCATCACACTTTTATTTACTTACAACTCAATATTACAACTCGATACTAGAACAAATATGACTCTATATGAATGCCTCTGGCAGTGTACCAGGATGTGCAATGATGCTAGCGTAACATGTATGAAAATGATGAACGGTGGCTGAGCCACGAATACTATGTCAGCTATATGATCATGCAAAGCAATATGACAATGATGATGTCTGTCATATAAAAAGAACGGTGGAAGTTGCATGGCAATATATCTCGGAATGGCTATGGAAATGCCATAATAGGTAGGTATGGTGGCTGTTTTGAGAAAGATATAAAGAGGCTTATATGTGATAGAGCGTATCATATCATGGGGTTTGGATGCACTGGCGAAGTTTGCACCGACTCTCGAGGTGAGAAAGGGCAATGCACGGTACCGAAGAGGCTACCAAATTGCGGAAGGGTGAGAGTGTGTATAATCCATGGACTCACATTAGTCATAAAGAACTCACATACTTATTGCAAAAGTCTATTAGCCCTCGAAGCAAAGTACTACTACGCATGGCCCTAGGTGGGAGGTTGGTAGGAGTTAACCATCGCGCATCCCCGACCTCCACGCAAAGGTAGACAATCAATAATAATCATGCTCCAACTTCATCACACTAAGGACTATACGTGCATGCTTCGGGAATCACAAACCTTAACACCAATATTCTTACTAAACCACAATCATTCACTAGTACCTCCCACATATTACCATCTTAATATCGCAAAACTATTGCAATGAATCAAACTTATCATATTCAATGATCTACATGAAAGTTTTTATTATATCTCTCTTGAATACCTGTCATATTAGGACCAAATTCAAAACCCGTGCATATTACCATTGCTAATTATTAGACTCTCAAAAAGATATTAGTGAAGCATGAGAGTGCTACTATTTCTTTAAAATATAACCACCGCCGTGCTCTAAAAGATATAAGTGAAGCACTAGAGCAACTGCCTAGCTCAAAAGATATAAGTGAAGCACAAAGAGTATTCTAACAAATCACAAATAATGTGTGTCCCTCCCAAAAAGGTGTGTTCAGCAAAGATGATTGTGGCAAACTAAAAAGTAAACAAAAGCAAGCAAACTATGGCACAAAACGCTCCAAGTAAAACACATATCATGTGATGAATAAAAATATAGCTCCAAGTGATATACCGCTAGATTGTAGACGAAAGAGGGGATGCCATCCGGGGCATCCCCAAGCTTAGACGCTTGGGTCTTTCTTGAATATTACCTTGGGGTGCCTTGGGCATCCCCAAGATTAGGGTCTTGCCGCTCCTTATTCCTTCATCCATCGTGGTCTCACCCAAAACTTGAAAACTTCAGCACACAAAACTCAACAGAAACCTCGTGAGATCCGTTAGTATAACAAATAAATATTAAACTTTAGGTACTGTTGTAAATTGATTCATGTTTAATATTGGCATAATGCTACTGTACTCCAACTTCCCGATGGCTCATACCCCCCGATACGATTCATAGATTCATCAAAATAAGCAAACTATGCAACAAAAACAGAATCTGTCTAAAATAAAACAGTCTATAAAGATCCATTTAAAAACCATACTTATGCATCTTTAAAAATTCTGACAACTTAGGACAACGTAAACAATTCATATATAAATACTGTGTAAAATTTCAGATTTTTCTGATGCTCCAGTATTGAACCAAAAATCAAATACTGGACACAAAACTTTCTGTTTTCCAAACAGCATCAATTATATTATCATCCAAATCATCACAAAGGCATTACTTGGAACAAACACTAATTAAAAGATAAAAAATACAATCATAACAGAAGCTATAATTGTGTAAACACACAAAACAGAATAAAAAGATTAATGAGTTGTCTCCCAACAAGCTCTTTCTTTATAGCCATTAAGATAGGCTTGAGATTTCAATGATGCTCTCATTAAAGATAATAATTGAAAAACAAAGAGCATCATAAAACATGTGACAAACACATTTAAGTCTAACCCTCTTTCCTATGCATAGGCATTTTATAGGAAAATAAATTATCAAGACAACCAATTTCTAGCATATGCAAATAGGGAGGCTGAAGCATTAATAATTTCAACACAAAGAGAGATAATTTAGTGACATGAAGATTTCTATAACCATATTTTTCTCTCTCATAATAATTACATGTAGGATCATAATCAAATTCAACAATATAACTATCACATAACATATTCTCTACATGATCCACATGCATAAAAGTTTTATAATCTTCCAAAATAGTGGGATTAACAACAACTAAAGTCATGACCTCTCCAAACCCACTTTCATCAAAAAATTCATAAGATTGATCACTCTCCGAATATGTGGGATTCTTTTTACTTAAAGTTGACACTCTTCCAAACCCACTTTCAATATTATTGCAAACATTATTATCAATATCATATTCATCATGAGGCTTAAATAAATTCTCAAGATCATAAGAAGCATTATTGCCCCAATCATGATCATTGCCATAATTAGTGGACATAACAAAATTATCATCCCCAAGCTTGTAGCTTTGCATATCATTAGCACAATTAACATTAATAGAATTTATAATAGCTTCATTGCAATCATGCTTTTCATTCAAGGAGCTATCAAGTGTGGGTGCAATAGCAATAATTTCATTTTTAACATAAGGAACTATAGCAAGTTCATCTTCATAAGCATCATTAATATTGGCATCATGGCCATAAGAATAGCAAGCATCAAGTTCATCAAAAAGGGATATTTCAAGCGAATCAACAGGATCATAATTATCTATAGATTCATGCATATCATTATTCTCTTCCAAAACAACAGACATTCTCCCAATGAATTCACTAACATAGGTATTGGAAGCATAGTTTTCATAGCAATATTTAAGTATGGCAAGATTTTCAGATTTGTAGAGAGTAGCATCATACTTTTCAATCAAAGAAGCAACTTCATAGGCACCCTTAAAAGCAACAAATTCTTCAATTTGTTCGATATCATAGTAGCTATAAACACCCTTGGCATAATAAGATAAGATTTCATTATCATTAAACTCACATAGGTAGGGAAGGTGTTTTTAGGGTTCTCAGAGCAACAGGTAAAATCATGAATTTCACATAGATTCCAAGCATAGCATAGCAAACAATTTATTTGATTCCATAAGAGTCTCCCCTTTTGAGACAAACGGTGACGCACAAAATGAGCATGCTCATTTAATTATTTTCCCTCAACTAAACTAGTTGGGGTTTCAGGATGAGCACAAATGGATCGAAGATGATCCAAGTAGAAAACTTTAAGTGGATCCATAAAGATCTTAAATTTTTGTTTTTGTTTTCTGTTTTGTGTGTTGACATGAAGGTAGTAAAAGCAAGCAAGCAAGCAAGCAAACAATCAAATAAAATATTTTTGTGTTTTTGTAAAATTGTTTTAGAAGTGGGGGAGATGAAAACGAGAGGCAAATGCAAAAAAAAAGGCAAATGAAAATAAGAGCAAGTAGATGATAGTTTATGCGAAGGTACTTGATAGGTTTGGGTGATGTTTCCCCGGCAACAGCGCCAGAAAAGAGCTTGATGTCTACTACGCAACTTTCTTCTTGTAGACTCTATTGGGCCTCCAAGCGCAGAGTTTTGTAGGACAGTAGCAAATTTCCCTCAAGTGGATGACCTAAGATTTATCAATCCGTGGGAGGCGTAGGATGAAGATGGTCTCTCTCAAACAACCCTGCAATCAAATACAAGAAATCTTTTGTGTCCCCAACACACCCAATACAATGGCAAATTGTATAGGTGCACTAGTTCGGCGAAGAGATGGTGATACAAGTGTAGTATGGATAGTAGATAGAGGTTTTTGTAATCTGAATAAATAAAAACAGCAAGGTAGCAAGTAGTAAAAGTGAACACAAATGGTATTGCAATGCTTAGAAACAAGGCCTAGGGTTCATACTTTCACTAGTGTAATCTCTCAACAGTGCTAACATAATTGAATCATATAACAATCCCTCACGTGCGACAAAGAATCACTCCAAAGTTCCTATTAGCGGAGAACATAAGATGAAATTGTTGTAGGGTACGAAACCACCTCAAAGTTATCCTTTCTGATCAATCTATTGAGCCATCCCTATAAGAGTCACAAACAACCCTAGAGTTCATACTAAAATAACACCATATGATACGCATCAACCAACTCTAATGTCACCTAGATACTTGATACGTCTCCAACGTATCTATAATTTTTGATTGTTCCATGCTATTATAGTATCAATCTCGGATGTTTTAATATGCAATTATATATCATTTTTTGGGACTAACCTATTAACCTAGAGCCCAGTGCCAGTTGCTGTTTTCTGCTTGTTTTTGGCTTTTCAGAGAAACAGTACCAAATGAAGTCCAAATGCCACGAAACTTTTTTGGAGATTTTTTTCTGGACAAAAGAAACCTTGGAAGCTTTGGGGGGAGGCCAGAAGCCTCACGGAGGCTTCACAAGGCAACATGGTGCTCCCCGGGGGGGGGCGCCGTGTTGCCTTATGGGGGCCATGTAACTCCGTTTGACCTAATTCCACTTCTATAAATTTACAAATATTGGGAAACCATCAGAGAGCCAGAAGAAATAACCTTTCCGCTGCCGCAAGCCTCTGTTCTTCGACGATCCCATCTGGAGGCCTTTTCCGGTACTCTGCCGGAGGGGGAATCGATCACGGTGGGCTTCTACATCAACCTTGCTGCCCTTCCGATGATGTGTGAGTAGTTTACCACAGACCTACGGGTCCATAGCTAGTAGCTAGATGGCTTCTTCTCTCTCTTTGATCTTCAATACCATGTTCTCCTCGATGTTCTTGGAGTTCTATCCGATGTAATCTTCTTTTGCGGTGTGTTTGTTGGGATCCGATGAATTGTGAGTTTATGATCAGATTATTCATGAGAAATATTTGAGTCTTCTCTGAACTCTTTTATGCATGATTGTTATAGCCTTGTATTTCTCTCCGATCTATCGATTTTGTTTGGCCTACTAGATTGATTTATCTTGCAATGGGAGAGGTGCTTTGTGATGGGTTCAATCTTGCGGTGCTCAATCCCAGTGACAGAAGGGGACATGACACGTATTTGTATTGTTGCCATTAAGGATAAAAAGATGGGGTTTATTCATATTGCGTGAATTTGCTTCTCTACATCATGTCATCTTGCTTAAGGCGTTAATCTATTTTTATTAACTTAATACTCTAGATGCATGCTGGATAGCGGTCGATGGGTGGAGTAATAGTAGTAGATGCAGGCAGGAGTCGGTCTACTTGTCTCGGACATGATGCCTATATACATGATCATTGCCATGGATCTGTCATAATTATTTGCTTTTCTATCAATTGCCCAACAGTAATTTGTTCACCCACCGCATGTTTTTATGCTCGAGAGAGAAGCCTCTAGTGAAAACTATGGGCCCCGTGTCTATCTTTATCATATAAAAAACCCAAAAATACCTTGTTGCAATCTATTTAATTTTATTTTAATTAGTATTTTAGTTTACCTATTTACCTTGATAAGATTTAATCCTTGCAAATAACCGCTAAGAGGATTGATAACCCTCTTATTTGTGTTGGGTGCAAGTGTTTGCTCTTGTGTGTGCAGGTGCGCTTAATAGAATTTTGCTTGGTTCTCCTACTAGATTGATAACCTTGGTTCTTAACTGAGGGAAATACTTATCTCTACTGTACTGCATCATCCTCTCCTCTTCGGGGAAATACCAACGCAGACTACAAGTAGCAATACTCCAATGTCACCATAAGTATCCGTGAGTTGATTATTCGATATGCATCAAACAACTTCAGATTCATAATATTCAATCCACACAAAGAACTTCAAAGAGCACCCCAAAGTTTCTGTCGGATAAAAGAATATGAAAACGTGCAACCAACCCCTATGCCTAGATTACCCCAAGGTCACGGGAATCCATGAGTTTATCACCAAAACATACATCAAGTGACTAAATAGAATACCCCATTGTCACCACGGGTATCTACATGCAAGACATACATCAAGTGCTCTCAAATCCAAAGATATTCAATCCAATAATAATGAAACCTCAAAGGGAAAGACTCAATTCATCACAACAAGATAGAGAGGGAAGAAACACAATATGATCCAACTATATTAACAAAGCTCGTGGTACATCAAGATTGTGCCAAATCAAGAACACGAGAGAGAGAGATCAAACACATAGCTACTCGTACATACCCTTAGCCCCGAGGGTGAACTACTCCCTCCTCGTCATGGAGGCCGCCGGGATGATGAAGATGGCCTCCGGTGAAGATTCCCCCCACCGGCAGAGTGTCGGAACAGGGCTCCGGATGAGATCGCTTCCGTACAAAGGCTTGCGGCGGCGGCGTGGAAGTTCTAGGTTTCTTTTCAAGGTTTTCTATATTTATAGGATTTTTTAGCGTTGGATTCACTCCAGGGGGGCCACGAGGGAGCGACAAGCTCGGTAGGCGCGCCCTCCAGGCTTGTCGCTTCCTCGTGAGGCTTCTGGTCCTTCCTCGAAGCATCGGGGGTCTCTTTTGGTCCATAAAAAATCACCGTAAATTTTCAGCCCAATCCGAGAACTTTTATTTCTGCACAGAAAACAACACCACGGTAGTTCTGCTGAAAACAGCGTCAGTCCGGGTTAGTTCTAATCAAATCATACCAAAACCATATAAATTTTTTATAAACATGGCATGAATTCTTCATAAATTATAGATACGTTGGAGACGTATCATGCGGCCAGGCGACTGCATAGACGGGTGCAGGGAAGAAGCTTGTTCCTCCCCTGCCGCGGGCTCGGTGGCGGCGCCGGCGCGCCCACGGCGGTTGTCATTGGCGATGGGCTCCGTGCGGACCATCCTGGCGGCTCTACGCAGAGCGCGCTCGCATCGGGCGTCGGCCATGTTGATGTCGAAGGCGTGGAAGCTAGCCCCCTACCTGGCGCACCAAATGTCGGAAGAGGGGCTCCGGGAACCCTGGTTCAAACACTGGGGCCCTGCTCACTACCTCTCGACTAGACGGTGACCGTGGCGAGGCTATGGTGAGCGGAGCACTACGGGAGCGCACACACGTACACAGGGCACGGCAGGGACACGAGGAGCTACCCAGGTTCGGGCCACCGCGCGTTGTAAAACCCTACTCCTGCTTGGTGGGATTGCTGCAAGTATAACGCTTTCGAGTACAAGGTAGAAGAAGGTGGAAATGGTCGACCCCCTTCTAAGGTGGCAGCACTGCCCCTTTTATAGCTGCCTTGGTCCTCTTCCCCCGAAAATGTTGGCGGGAAGGGTTGCCAAACGACGGCATTTCAAAGGGGGACATGCGCCCAATTGTATCCTGACAAAAGTGGTCTTCGTCTGCAAAGAAGTCGTCCATGACGCGCTGGTGGGCTCGGTGATGACATCTGCCCTGGCGCGGCTCGTCAGCGAAGTCTTCATACACCAAAGTGGTAAACTTTGGGACTTGCTTTGGGGGAGGCAGTTGCGGCTGCTCCTTTATCACCAAAGAGGAAACTTCCACCGACCGCGCTTGCTGGCACGACCCCTGTCGCTGTCGTCTTGTGTAGGCATGTCACCCATGTGGTGGGCACGCAGCCGCGCGACTGGCGTCACGCGGCTCCTCCACGCAGAGGGCCTCGCGGGAAGCCGCCTCGAGAGGCTGCCTGCCGCTGAAGGTTGTCTTCGATGGTGCCTCCCCTTGTGGAGAGGGCCCTCGTGAGGCTGGAGCCTCGCGAGGCGTCTTGCTTCGCGACGCCCACGGCTAGGCCGCCTCTTGAGCTCATGGCCAGGTGTCGCTTCATGGGCCGCAGGCAGACGGCCCGTGGTACCCTGGTTCCCACTGGGCCGACAGGCACAAAAACCACATGTGAGCATGTTAGTCAATACTTGGCACAATTGAGTGAAGCGGGCTCGTTAAACGAATTGAAAGTGCGTTTATTTCCTTAATCATTAACTGGTACCGCATTTTCATGGTTTTCTTCTTTACCACATGGTTCTATTCGTGTATGGTCGCAACTAGAGCAGAAATTTCATGATCCCTTTTATAGTGGTGACAATGAACTTAAGTTATCACATCTTACATCGGTTAAACAGAAGCATGATGAATCGGTCTCCGATTATGTCAAAAGATTTAGAGATACAAAAAACCATTGTTATAGTTTGGTGATAACCGAGAGAGACTTGGCAGACCTAGTGCTTAGTGGTTTGAGAACTCACATTAGAGAAAAGCTAGAAGGCTATGAGTTTTTAAATATCAACCAAGTCTTAGAAAGGGCTTTGGCTCAGGAAAGCTGAAGCAAAGATCTCAAAGAAGTGCATAGATATAAAGCTGATCGTCCTAAGATGAATGTGGTTGAATATGATAGTGATCACTCGGACGATGAGGGTGATATTTATGCTACTGAATTTGTTTGGCCGTCCAAGGCCAAACCATTTACTTGCAATGATCTGAAACCGATTCATAAGAATCGTGATGAAGAGATGAAGTTTACCTTTAATATTGCTAAGTGTGATAAAATATTCGATGCTTTTCTGCAAGCTAAGATTACTAGGATATCTCATACTTTACCGCCGTTTGAAGAGCTGAAACGGCGTGCTTATTGCAAGTATCATAATTCTTTTTCTCATGCTACTAATGATTGCAATGTTTTTCGACGACATATACAATCGGCCATTAATGACGGACGATTGAACTTTTCTGAGATGCAAGTTGATAAACAGCCCTTTCAAATGAACACCATGGATATGGAGGGGAAGAAGTTGCTCATTCGACCAGAGGTAGCCGAATCTGCTAACAAGTCCAATATTGTCATAGGTGAGCCCAGGAAAAGCAAGGATGACAGCAAGGTCTTGGGGAGACAGGTTGTGCTTGACAAGCAACCCGATGGCAAGGAAGTAATCAAAATCACCATCAAGAATCCTACACTCGGGGGGAAACCACAAGTGCAAGAAAACACTCATGTCAAATTTGTTAAGCCCAAGAGTCCAGAGGTTGGCAAGTGGAAGACGAATGAAGCTAAAGTGCAGCGCAAGAAAATCAAGCCAACTTTTGATATGTTGTTGTCCAAATATGCCAATCAAGCGGCCGGTTCTAGCTCTAACCGGTCATCAAATTTGAAGCGCTCAAGATCACATCCGAGGCAAGATTTTCAGCATCACGCAAGGCCATATGGGTCGTGGGCACCAGGACCATGGATGGCGCCACACCCCTATGCGCCATACTACATGGGAGATTTCAATGGAGGATGGGGCAGCCCCCAATGGCCCCTTATGCATTTCATCCAGGGTGGGCAGAACCAAGGAGGCCCGTTCATGAGAGGATTTCTTACCCCATATGAGGCTGTTTGAACAATGGTGTCAATTGGCCAATGCAAGATAATCAAAAAAGGGTCGGCAATCAAGTGTGGCATGCTAAGTCACCAAGTGCTGCAGCAGTCAAGTCAGGAAAAGGCAAGGAAAATATCAATGCTGACTCACTCATCTTGGGCACCAAAACATTCACCATACAGGAGCCGACTGTGCATAGCAACCCGACTGAGCTGATACTTGCTATGGTGCCAAAGCACTCGACTAATGATCATGAAGCTAGCACAAGCAAGGCTAAGCCAAAAGATCCAAAATATTCGCAACCTAAGTGGTGTCCTCCTGGGCTAACAAAAACATAGAAGAGCAAACCACAGAGGTTAAGGAGTCAGGAGATGGCAGAACAAGAGGCCGAGAAACAAAGGGATAAATTGTTCAATGACACTCGGCCCATGTTACCAGCAAAACAAGTGTGGATGCCCAAACAAATAAAAGATGCAGCAGCTTCTACATCTATCACAGCAGCGCCTACACCACCAAAAGAGGACGATGCAGCAATGACATCGTTTCCGTCACCTATTACTTCCTCTTCACCCGGACAGATTTCAGATTCGGTGGACGCGCCCGAGGAGGAGGATGATATGTTGGACTATGAGTCTACACCGGTCCACGAAGGTATGGATATGAATATGGTGTACTACTTACCCGCTGAGTTTCGTGCTGTAGATGAAGAAGGGGAAGTGGCTCGGTTGGATTTTGGCCCTAAAAATGCAATATTTGAGAAGCCAAAAGAACCAGTGACACACTTGAAACCGTTGTACCTCAGAGGTCATATTAATGGATTGCCGCTTACTCGAATGCTTGTTGATGGTGGTGATGTGGTTAATCTCATGCCCTATTCGGTCTTCAAGAAATTGGGTTTGCCCGATGAAGAATTGATCAAGACCAATATGGTGCTTAATGGATTTGAAGGCAAAGAGAAAACCGAAGCCAAAGGTGTGATGTATGTGGAGCTTACAGTTGGAAGCAAGACTTTGGCTATTGCATTCTTTGTCGCCGAGGTGCAAGATAACTACAACGTCATACTAGGCCGTGATTGGGTTCATGCAAACCAATGTGCCATCTACTATGCACCAGTTTTTAATTCAGTGGGTTGATGATGAAGTGGAAGTCGTTCATGCGGATAACTCGGCCTGCGTTGCTTTGGCCGATGCATCGGTGGATTGGCAACATCCCAATGCTACTTGCTTGACGGGACGTGACTTATCAGAGTTTGATTTTCTCAGCGCCACCAAGCCGACTGTTGGTAATCGGCTCCAAGGTATGATGTATTTAAATGAATTCTAATTCCGAGTGGTTACAAAAATGTCTTGTAAAATATCGGTCCGATGAGAACGATATGTATGAGTCTATAGAGGAGTTAGATGATATGGATAAATTAGGACAAGGTTTTACATTGGCCGATCCATTAGAAGAGATAGATATAGGGGATGGTTCAATTCCTAGGCCGACATTTGTAAACGAAAATTTGAGAGCCGATCATAAGGCTAAGTTGATCGAGCTATTGAAAGAATATGTTTGCTGCTTTGCATGGGAATATCATGAGATGCCAGGTTTAAGCCGAGAGCTAGTGGAGCATCAGTAACCTATAAAGGCCAGTTTTACACCTTACAAGCAATTGGCCAGAAAGTTTAATCCAAAAACATACGACCAGATTAAGGAAGAGATCGGTCGTTTGCTTAAAGCTAATTTTATTAGACCTTGCAGGTATGCTGAGTGGATTTCTAACATTGTACCAGTGGAGAAGAAAGGCTCCGGCAAGTTGAGGGTTTGCATTGATTTCAGAGATTTGAATAGAGCTACACCCAAAGATGAGTATCCCATGCCCATAGTTGATATGCTTATTAATGATTCTTCTGGACATAAGGTCATTAGCTTTCTTGATGGTAATGTGGGGTATAACCAGATTTTTATGGCCGAAGAAGACATGTCCAAAATGGCTTTTCGATGCCCCGGTTTCCTTGGTTTATTTGAATGGACGGTGATGACCTTTGGATTAAAGAATGCCGGCGCCACATATCAAAGGGCTATGAATTTAATTTTTCATGATTTACTCGGTGTTATACTTGAGGTCTATATTGATGATATTGTTGTTAAATCGGATGCTTTTGAATCTCATCTAGCCGATTTGCGTTTAGCTTTTGAAAGAATGAAAAAATATGGACTGAAAATGAATCCTTTGAAGTGTGTCTTTGGTGTATCGGCTGGGAAGTTTCTGGGTTTCATTATTCATGAAGACAGCGTGGAGACTGATCCCAAAAAGATAGAAGCTATACAGAAAGTAGAGGCTCCAACATGCAAGAGAGATATGCAAAAATTCCTTGGCAAAGTCAATTATTTGAGGAGATTCATAGCTAATTTGTCAGGGAAGGTTGATGCATTCACTCCTATTCTTCGGTTAAAGAATGATGTTGATTTTACTTGGGGGGCAAAACAGTAAGAAGCATTTGATATGATCAAGAATTATTTGTGCACTCCTTCGGTGATGAAAGCACCCAAACACAAGGAGCCCTTCAGGCTTTACATTGCAGCGGACGAAGGTGTTATTGGTGTTGTTTTGACTGAAAAAACCAAAGAAAAAGAGCAGGCTATCACTTATTTGAGCCGCTACTTATTGGACGCTGAGACGAGGTATACATTTATTGAAAAGTTATGTCTATGCTTATATTATGCTTGCACAAAATTGAGACATTATCTAGTGCCGAGTGCTTGCATAGTAGCTTGTCAAACCGATGTCATCAAATACATGTTGCATAGGCCAATTCTCAGTGGTAGAATTGGCAAGTGGGCTTATGTTTTAATTGAATATGATTTGGCTTATGAATCTCTAAAATCCATGAAAGTCCAAATCGTTGCTAATTTTATTGTTGAACATCGAATTGATGACAAGCATGATGTTGATATAAACCTTGTCTCATTAGTATCATGGAGATTATATTTTGATGGTTCAGTTTCTAGCAATGGCCAATGTGTTGGTATTGTTTATATATCTCCTCATGGTGCTGTTTTTGAAGCCTCATGCCGCTTAGAATAATTTTGCACAAATAATCAAGCCGAATATGAAGCATTGTTATTCGGCTTAGAGATGTTGCTTGCCATATGTGCTACACATATTGAGGCTTTTGGTGATTTGTTATTAGTAGTACAACAAATATCCAAAAAAATTCAATGTTTGGACGAATCACTTAATGTTTATCTTGGTAAATGTCTAGATATAATTTCTACTTTGGATTGTTTTAGCATTGCTCATATATCTAGACATGACAATTAGAGAGCGAATGAGTTGGCACAACAAGCATCTGGCTATCATGTTGATCATGGCATGTTTCATATTTCTCAAGAGCCGATGTCTACCCTTACCAATATAGAGACCGAATCAGAGCTCACTGCTTCGGCCATTAACAAAAAATCTAGTGCAGGTGACAATCTAGACTGGAGGAAGCCCATTGTTGATTATTTGTGCAATCCAAGTGAAAGGGTGGACAGGGTTGTTCGGTGTATGGCCTTCAAATATACGATGAAAGATGATGATCTTTATCGCCGAACAGTTGATGATGTCCTTTTAAAATGCTTGGATGAGGACCAAGCAAGAGTTGCTATGGGAGAGGTACATGAAGGCATTTGTGGTACTCATCAGTCGGCTCCCAAAATGAAGTGGCTATTGCGGCGTGCTGGATTTTATTGGCCGACTATGATCAATGATTACTTCAGGTATTATAAAGGGTGTGAAGCTTGTCAAAAGTTTGGTGATATTCAATTGGCTCCTGCTGCTATGTTACATCCTATTATCAAGTCGTGGCCTTTTAGAGGTTGGGGTTTAGACTTCATTGGAGAAATTCATCCATCTTCCTCAAAGGGGCATCGATTCGTATTGGTGACAACTGATTATTTCACTAAATGGTCTGAAGCAGTACCTCTCAAGAATATGACACATACGAAGGTAATTCAATTCATAACCGAGCACATTATTCATAGATTCCGTATTCCTCAAACATTAACTACAGATCAAGGTTCATCTTTCATGTCACATCAAGTTAGAGAATTTACCGAATCTTATAACATAAAGATGCTCAATTCCTCTCCATATTATGCCCAAGCTAATGGACAAGCTGAGTCTAGCAATAAAATATTGGTCAAGCTCATCAAGAAAAAGATTGAAGATAATCCAAGGAAATGGCATGACTTGTTGTCCGAAGCTTTGTGGGCACATAGAATCTCAAGGCATGGCACTACAAAGGTAACTCCGTATGAGTTAGTATATGGTCAAGAGGCTGTTCTACCAGTGGAAGTAAATTTGAATGCTTTGAGAATAGCCAAACAGAATGATTTATCGGCAGTGGACTTTTATAACTTGATGATGGACAATATTGATGAGGTTTCCGATAAATGTTTGGCTGCTTTAAAGGCAATAGAGAAGGACAAGTTGAGGGTGGCAAGAGCTTATAATAAAAAGGTCAAGTTGAAGAATTTTCAAGTTGGCGATCTCGTGAGGAAAGTGATCCTGCCGATTGGTTCAAGAGATAAAAAATTTGGGAAGTGGTCTCCAAGCTGGGAAGGTCCTTTTAAGATTACAAGAGTAGTTCCCGGAAACTCATATTTGGTGGAATCCATACAAGGGGCATTGTTACCTCGAGCTCTCAATGGAAAGTATTTGAAGAAGTACCACCCGAGTGTGTGGCAAGAAGCCTAAATAGCCAATGGCCGATATACGATTATCGCCCTTAGCATAAAACATGACCGATACATGCTTATCGCCCTAAGAAATTTAAAATGGCCGATGGAGTGTTGACATCGTCCTTAGAACAAACACAATGCAAATTATTTTTCGGCATGCAAGTTTTGCCGAAAAACAGGGGGGCATGTGTTGACACCAGATTATGGCATAATCAAAACTAAATTAAGATGACCTCAAATGGAAAACTTCTCAACATGTGAAAGTTCTGTATCGTCAAAATGAGAAACTTTGATGTTTGGGTCATCACCATCCGATCTCATTTAAAAGGCCGAAAATGTGCTCGAAGTACTAAGATTTTGGCACTTAGAGTACTGTTCGGCCAATTACACCTTTGAGACGGCCTCATGTGAGAAAACTTTCTACATAAGTTATCTTCGTCTCGTCGAAACGGTCGATTTTTTATATAAAAATCGTCCCAATCCGAGTTCGTATGCAAAAGTTAGAAGCAGCACTCTGCGGACCGGTCCTGAGAGAAAAAGTGATGCGAAGTACCAGACACCCACCTAGGTGATGTCTAATGGGTCGCGCGAAGCTTGCCGGCGAAAAGTTGCTGGCCGAGAAAAGCTTGCCGGCGAAAAGGCTTGCCGGCCAAGTGAAAAGCTTGCCGACAAAAAGCTTGCCGGCCGGGTGAAAAGCTTGCCGGCGAAAAGGCTTGCCGGCCGAGTAAAAAGCTTTCCGGCCGAGTGAAAATCTTGCCGGCGAAAAGCTTGCCTTTCAAGTGAAAACTGTCAATTTTGACCAATCCAACCAGAAGCTAAAGATGGGTTTAAAAGGTATCTAGATGGCCTCGGATGGAAATGTGTTCTACACGGAAGTTGTGCGTATCGTCGAAACAGTCAACTTTGCTTTTGGATCCATCATCATATGGAGTAGTATGCGACCTACAGAGGCACTACAAGACTCGGACAGCCCAAATAGCCGCATGACCGAGTTCGACTGGGAGTCAAAGATGGCCTCGTAAAGTATTTAAGATGGCCTCGAATCAAAAAACGTTCAACATGAAAGTTGTTCGCCTCGTCGAAATGGTTAAATTTGCTTTTGGGCTTATCTTCATCCGAGGTCGTTTGTGGCCTGTGAGATCCAAAAACCGAGCTGATGTCTCAGACTTACCTAAATCCGAGTTCAGTTAATTTTGAAAAGACTTGGACGGGATTTGGAGTCCTTTACTTGTACGGGAAGTCCTGCCGCCTCGTATATATGTTGGGGGTGACGGCCGATTGAAACAACACACAATCGAACAAATCAATATACTACTTTTCATCTACGTTTTATCTCCCCATCGTTTTTCTCTCGTTCTTCCTGTTCTTCGTTGAGAGCTGCGAATCCCGAGGCTCTAGGGGTGAGCGAATCGACCTAGGGCAGCCCATAGCCGCTGCACTCCCTGACGGGGTCTTCAAAAGCGTCTGCCGGTTGTCTTGCGTATCGCGCTGCCGGTATCGCGCTGCCGGTCGGACCTCCTTCGACGTGAGCTGCGGTGCATCACCCCCGGCGTCGAGGGTACACGGTGACGTGTTCGTGTGTCAACAGGAAGTTACCAGACAACATGCGTTGCATATAACCAAACACCATGGCTTGTGTCTCCGCCTAAACAAACGGGCAACCAAATAGCCTACCTTTCGTTCCGCCCCACACAAGGTAGAGGGTATGCAGGCAACCAAACAATATGCAAATGTTGTTGTTTTTTTCTCAGTGGGTTGAACAGAGACACAGATGCAATGCAGGCAAAATCCTTACTAGCAACCAAACACTTCCAAAGCTGCTTCGAACCCGCACACTGGGGAATGCGCAAACTGGGGAAGGTTTCGCGCGCGTACAGCAGAGATACTAGCCGTTTTCTCCTGTGAAAGTTTCTTTCGGAAACCCTTGTGAAAGAATTTGCCGGAGAGGAATTTGGCCACATTTGTTTTGCGCAGCTGGTGGCCACGTTCAGGTACGTGAGGAAAACGATTCTAGGTTGGTTCCAAAACAAGAAATTGTGGAGTAACGTGTGACGCCAAACTTGGTTAGCCGGACGTCTAACCTGCCCGTGGGCAAGAAAGAATAACTCAACGTACGACCGAAGTGTAAACCTATCTAAGACCTTAATTAATTCCATTTTACTCCTTGTGATTATAATTAGCGAGCCAACGTCTGATCGACCCTCCGCTATCTCCGGGCAATAAATGGGCGAGCACGACGCCTCAGATGATCCACTCCGTCTGCCTTTCGTTTTCGTCACGCGCCCGCGGCGAGCGTCGCCGCAGTCCGCACGGACGGCGACCGCGGCAAGTTCGTGTGAGCGGACGATAGAGCGCTCGGCTTACCAGAAAGCCGGAGACGCTGGGCGCCCGACACCTGTGACGCCGGTGACCGCTGCCGTCCGTTCGCTGCTTTCTACGCTGCCATCGGGAGCTCGTGAGCCTGCCCGGTCTATGAGGGGTTGACAAGTTGCATCGGTCGCTCGGTTGACAAGTTGTGCGGTGGACAAGGAGACACGTGCCTGCGCGCCCGTGAGCCCGTGTGGTCAACTTTGATGTCGCACGCGCGGTAGGCGATTTCTCCTGTGAAACTTGGTGGCCGAGCGTACGCGATCGCAATGCACCGAACGTACGTAATGGCGATGCCAAGCTAGCCGTCTTTGCACATGACAGGTTGTTCACGCCATTGCTTAATAATTTACTTTTTTCTCTCTCTATGAAAGCTAGGCGATGCCTCCGCCCTCCGATGTTTGCGGGTAATTAATGGGCGAGCACGACGGCCAAGCCGAAGCGAGACCCGTCACGCTCCGCTCCAGTGCGGAAGAAAAGCAACCCAAAGGCACGCGAAACCCGACGTTTTCAGCTGTCGCCGCGAGAACCAAAGCAGCGATGCTATACACACGACAATTGCCGAACGATTCTCAGACGACACATTTCATCAAGCCGTCCGTGCATACCACAAACCTGCTCAGCACCGTCCAATCGTCCATCGTGCACAGTTCGTTTGGAACCTGTCGTCCCTGTAGTAGTTTAGAACCAAAGCGGCCGCGGCCGTCCGAACTCGCGCACGTCTCTCTCTCTCTGGCGTGCGCGCGAGGCCGTGGTGCGCGTGCGTGTGGGTGTGCGAGGTAGCGGCCCACCAGAAAGCAGGAGGCGGTGGGCGGGCGCCACCTGTGCTCGTCGGTGACCGCGAGCGAGCGAGGCGCGGCCTGGTGCGGGTGCTACTGGGAGAGGCAATGCCAACCCAACCCAATCCGCAGTCCGCTGGGCCTACGGTCTGGCGCGCGGTAGACAGGCGCTGCGTGCGGTGCGGGTAGGGGCTCGGATGTGCCCGGAGGGCGTGGCGATGCGACCGGCACGACGGTGTGCGTGCTGTGTAGTCGAGTTCGTTCGACCGACCAGGTCACGCGTACGTGGTGCGACTGCGACTGGCTTGCAAAACTGGACGCGAATTCTCAGCTCTCGGGCCGTTCAAACCAAGAGTAGCTGCGGGCACGGACCGCGACCGCGCTTGGTGCCGGTGCGTGCGTGCGCGTCCGAGAAAAGTGGAGAGACGCGCCACCTGTGCGCGTCGGCGCGGGCGAGCACTGCCCTGCCCGGTGAAGCTGCTATCCGGAGCCGGCCTGCCCGTTCTACGAGTTGAAGGGTTGGACGCACACGCATCGATCGGTCTCTTCTCGTGGAAGCTCTTGGTTGACAAGCTGTGCGTTGGACCGAGGCATGCAATCGCGCCAACGGCGCGGAGGCGTAGCGGTCGATCTCCGGCCGTAAAGGGCGAGTTTGAGATCGATCACACAATGGCTTCTTTGCAGACAAGTTAGGGCATTTTCAATCCTGACCCGCAAACCGCCCGCGTCCGTCCGACCTGTATCGGTTCGTGGGGCGGTCCGGACGCAATTTCTCTAGCAAAACGAAGACAAACGTGGGGGAGTTTTGCAGTAGTCCGGACCGATTCCAAACCCTCTTCTGACCATCCTGGCCCACCAACCCCTCCCCCCCTCCCGTGCCCTTTCGGTCAGCGCCGCTCCAGAGTGTCAGCGCCCGCATTCATGCCCCGCCAGAGCGGACGCGACCGCTCACTGGCGCCGGCATTGAAGCGACGTGCCGGTTGAGAAAGCGCCGGCCGCTAGTGGCGAATCTAAGGGTGGGGTCGTGGGGGCCATGGCCCCCACAAAAAAAATGCAAAATTACTTTTACTAGTGCATGTTTATATACATTACAGTCATTTTTGTGCCGTTCAACCATCATTGCCCATGCTTGCCCCCACGTTGGTAAGATTCTAGATCCGCCACTGCCGGCCGCGACGCTTCCCGGTGCAGGGGACTGCCACGCGTTCAAACGACACCACAGGCACCCGTCCGTCCGTTTGCCGCCCGCATTGATGGCACGTGATTGTCGAGGCGTCTCCTTCGGCGCTACCCGTCCGTCCATCTGCCGCCCACCATTGCTATAGAAGTCGGTACCCCGGGCATAGTCGTTATAATCCACCTCTGATCCCTCTTGAAAGATCGTGGATGTCGCCTAGAGGGGGGGTGAATAGGCGCTTTAAAATAATTACGGTTTAGTCTTGAACAAATACGGAATAAAACCTAGCGTTTAATTTGTCAAACACAAAACCTAAATCGACTAGGCTTCCCTATGTGCACCAACAACTTATGCTAAGCAAGATGAACAACAAAGTAAAAGCAAGATATATAACAAGAAACAATATGACTTATCATAAAGTAAAGTGCATAAGTAAAGGGCTCGGGTAAGAGATAACCGAGGCACGCGAAGACGACGATGTATCCCGAATTCACACCCTTGCGGATGCTAATCTCCGTTTGGAGCGGTGTGGAGGCACAATGCTTCCCAAGAAGCCACTAGGGCCATCGTAATCTCCTCACGCCCTCGCACAATGCAAGATGCCGTGATTCTAATAAGGGACCCTTGAGGGCGGTCACCGAACCCGTACAAATGGCAATCCTTGGGGGCGGTCACCGAACCCGTACACTTTGGCAACTCTTGGGGGCGGTCACCGGTACCCGTCAAATTGCTCGGGGCGATCTCCACAACCTAATTGAAGACCACGTCGCTTGCCCGGAGCTTTACACCACAATGATTGAGCTCCGAGACACCATCAACCGTCTAGGGCGCCCAAGCACCCAAGAGGAACAAGCTCTAGGGTACCAAGCACCCAAGAGTAAAAAGCTTCTCAAACTTCATTTTCACGTATCACCGTGGAGAGCTCAAACCGATGCACCAAATCCAATGGCAAGGGCACACGGAGTGCCCAAATCTCTCACTCCCAAATCCCACCAAAGCAACGAAAGCTTTGGAGGAATATGAGAGGAAGAACAAGAAGGAGAACACCAAGAACTCAAAGATCTAGATCCAAGGGGTTCCCCTCACATAGAGGAGAAAGTGATTGGTGAAAACGTTGATCTAGATCTCCTCTCTCTTTTTCCTCAAGAACTAGCAAGAATCATTGGAGGGATTGAGAGATAGCAAGCTCAAAGAGAGTCAACAATAGAGGAGAGAGAGCTTGCTCATGGATGGGGAACCATTGGGGAAGAAAGCCCCTTAAATAGGTCTCCCACAAATCCAACCGTTAAGTGCTCTGCCCGCAGCCGAGCGGTACTACCGCTCCTAGGAGCTGTACTACCGCTTAGGCGGTACTACCTCGCACAAGCCTGAAATACACAGAGTGTACAACGGTAGTGCCGCCGGAGCGGTACTATCGCTGCCCCTGGCGGTACTACCGCTTAGGGGGTTTTAGACCAGGAGAGGCAGCAGTAGTAGAGGCAGCCAGGGCGGCAGTACCGTGCGAAGCGATACTACCGTCCTAGTGCCGCACTACTACCGCAAAGGGTAAAATGGAAAAAGAAGCGCGCTCGATGAAGACTAGTTGATTTCTCCCCCATACTCCACTATGGGTGAGCCACTCTTCGGCACATCTTCACAAGTCCATTGTCACCACAATGGACGGCAGCTTCAAACATGTGATCTCTTCGTGATGCTCCACTTGAACTTGCACACCGCAATCTTGATGACGATCACCACTTGATGTCATCCTCCATGGGTTGAATGAGATCTTCCTCTTGACGCAAGCCCATGGACACATACCTAACCCCACATAACACTCTCGCATAGAACATGGGTTAGTACACAAAGCGTAATGGACAATGCTTACCATACCGTGAGATCACTTGATCCCACTCGGTACATCTTCTACGCTTTGTGTGTTGATCAACTTGAATCACTCTTCATATTTAGTCTTGATCAACCTTGAATCTTTCCAATTCTCTTCATTAAGATGATGTCTTGAAGGTAAAAATGAATGTTCACACAATCTTCTTCTTCAAGACGTGCTTCCAATAGGTTCATCTCTTACATGACCAATCTTTGGATAACTCCATGAATAACCTCCTTGGTCTTCTCATATTCTTATTCAAATCACCTTTAGACCAACATATGGTCTACAAGCAAAGCCTATGGACAAATCCTTCAAATATAACTCAAGGCAACCATTAGTCCATAGGGATTGTCATCAATTACCAAAACCAAACATGGGGGCAGCGCATGTTCTTTCAATCTCCCCCATTTTGGTAATTAATGACAATCACTTTTAAAAGAGTTTATATAAGGAATTAAGCATCACCATGCAAAGCAATAACTAATAATGCAAGAGCATGAGACATGAGATGCAAATGCTTAGGAACAAAACCAAAGCATGAAAAGAAGAAGCAACTCACTTCTCCTATAAACTCTCTAAACTTCTCCCCCATTGGCATCGATTGCCAAAATGGGCTCCAAGCTTAGAAGGCCAATATAATATGCGTTCCTCCATAAAGTGTGTATTTCTCAAAATATGAGTGGAATACAATATACATATCCAATAATACGCAAAAGGAGGAAGACAAACTATATTGAGTAACCAAAGATTACAAAAGGATGATATGACAGAAAGACATACCAAAAAGTGAAGCAAGCAATCAAAAAGATACCGATTGAACCAATCAATCAAATGAACCAACGAGCCATACGGTTAAAAGATATTATGATATGAGCATAGGAGTGTTCTAAAGAACATAGAGAAGCTCCCCATGATTTGTGCATTATTTAGTTTTGTATTTGGATACAACGTGCACAAAATAGGATCATCACTCCCCCAAAATCAATAGAAACTCACAACAAGTGCAAGTGAGCATATAGGAAACTTAGCCTAGCACTTGCAATAAACACATGGTTGAGCAATATGAAAGGGAGGCAACTTAGGAATAGGCTCAACCAAAAAGATGTGTGTGAGTCATGGCAAAGCACTTGATAAGACTAATATAAGGATGAGCATTAAGCATCAACATAGTCTTGAATAAAAGAGATACAAGGTGCAAGACACGTCCTTCCCACACACACACAACTAGCAAATGGGTTCACAAGCTCACTAATAAGCACATTAACAACAAAGCTTGTGACAACCCAAGATGAAGAGAGAAAATGATAGCTTTGTCAAGAGGAGGGATACCAATTGACATGGCGAACGCCTCGTCAAGACAAGCATGAGGAAAACAATATTCACCACAAATGAGTGCATCAAGATGCAAGGATATAAGACCCGCACTCAAGGCAAACGAATTCACGGAGCCACCAAAGAAATAATACAAGAAAGACAAGGTGGTCGTGAAAGAAAGGATATCATCTAGAGATGTAATTTCTCTCAAGTGTATAAGGTTCTAGGTAGATGAAAATCATGATGATATCAATCCACAAAGAAAGATATACACACGAAATAGTTACAACACGAAGGAACAATATATCCAAAAGAAAGTCATAAATATACCAATAAGATCTTTGCTTGAAAGCATAGCACATGGCTTAATATTGTCTTATTGTATATCAATGAACTCCACACACACACAAACATCAAAGACATCACAACTCGTAACAAGAGATAATTGTTGGGATGCTTTGAGAAAAGAAGCAAGTATCACAAGAACGAATCAAGAAATTCATGCCATGATGGAACCTACACAAGGGTGAATGAAAGAAATGTATGCATGAAGTTGATACTTGTTACCGAGATAGCATTGGAATGATGTAGTAGATACCAATTGAATATAGTAGATTATAGTTCATTGATCATCCTAGCTTGACTCCAATAAGCACATGATGACAACACCTTCCTTGTGAGTGAGCCGAGCATCCGATGCATCTCCAATTGTTTCTAGAACAACACCACATACAAAATGGTGCCCAAACTCATTGGGACCAAAGAGTTAGAGAACCAAAAACACATAGGACAAACTCCACATAAATATATGCATATGGATATGAAATTGAATTTCATGCACATCTCATCCAATTTGAGACTTGGTGGAGTTTCCCCTATATATTGGGTCAAAGAAAGAAAGCATGCCAACGAAATGCATGAAGTAAATATGCATGCTTAAGACTTTCAAGAACCGATACCAATTGAAAAGAAAAACCAAGTGAAAATAGGATACCAAATGGAGAAATCATCACTCGGAAGATATCAATGAAGTTACATCAAGGAATGAGATACTCACTGATACACGCAAAAAGAAAGATATCGAACTCCCAAGAGAGAGGATGGTTCCAAACAAACCAAGCCCTCTACAAAGTTTCATGATGGCACAAAGTATCAAAAAGAAACAGCTTGCCTTCCACCAACACACACTTGATAAGGATCACAGGATGAGTGTTCTAAAGAAAATAGGATAGCTCCCCCAAGCGTTGTGCATTATAGAGAATTTGCATTTGAATACAAAATGCACAAGATGAGATCACCACTTTCACTATATCTAGAAAAACACTAGACAAGATCAAGAAAATAACAAGATCCACAAGTGGTATGGAAGACAATGGGATTTGACACAATCCTTGGCAAGAGATAAGGCAAATAAGCACAAGCCAACGTGAAGATGATTCAACAATTTCTACCACATACAAGAATACCAATTGTACAAGTACAAGAAGTATTTGGAATGAATTCCCGGTGATAGATTGTAAAGCAATCCAACATCATCTTCACACCAAACAACATAAGCAAATTGCAACTTGTAGAGCTAACATGCCACCTAGGAACAACATAATTTACAATATCAACTCTAAGTGGCAATACCTCAAATGTACACATTTTCTAGGCTTGTAATATACACGTAGCATATTACTCCCCCATAATGTGATAGTAATGACAACTAAACAAGAGGCAATAAAAGGATCCAACACTAGATAATTAATGGACTATTTAGAATTTGAATTTCTCATGAGAAGACATATCACATAGAGACTAGATAATCTTGCAATATCAATACTAGGTGGTATTCCTCATGTACACACATTTGTGGGATCGGGAGGTGCACAAAGCACATCAATCCCCCAAAATGGGATTATCCATTAATATCTCACAAGAGCCAACTAAGATACAAACAAGATGCAGAGAGGCTCAACACAAGACTCACATGTACATGATGTGCAAACCAACATACACATACTTGATTACTCAAAATAAGCAAATTGGAAGAACAACATATACAAACACATGCACGGTATAAAACCAAAACATGCAAAGGGGCAAGTAACTTTCAATATAAACAATTTAAGTACAAGTTACCGCAAGGAGGCACATTGGATATAGGATAGACACATGATGATCCAAATGACTTGGCTTGAGACAATATAAATGATGAAGATCTCTTAATTCTTCATGATATAGCCAAGTCTCCAATGCCCTCCAACAACACCTATTGATCAAGTTTGAGCTTGTTAGTCCCCAACCAAGTTGGGTCCTAAGAGGTTAGTCACAATAGGCTTGGCTACCCAAATTGTTTTTTTCTTGACACCACTTTGAGTACCAACAAACTTGGCAAACACATTACCAACCTTATCCTTCGCAAGAGAATAGATATCATCAATTAGAATAGGGTTGGATAAGGTACCATTCGTGTATGAAGAAGCGACGTGACCTTTCTCACGACATGAGTAGCAACGTCTACTCTTCACTTTATTCTCACTTGATTTCTCAACTTGAGAAACATTAACTTGAGTCTTCTTGGGAAGTGGCCTTTCTTCAACTTGTGGTTGAGCATGAGATTGAACTTGTGGCCGCTTCCCTTGTTGCTTGTCGCTATGAGGCTTCTTCTTCAATGGGCAAGATCTAACATGATGCCCTTCAATCTTGCACTTGAAGTAAACAATCTTGGCCGAATTCTTGACTTGTTCTTGGCCCTTTTTCTTGTTGATCTTGGACTTCTTCTTCTTATTGGAGTTAAATCCAAGTCTACCTTTGTCATTGGGGGATTTTTGCACACTCAAGATATTGTTGAGTGTGGACTTCCCTTCATGACACTTTTCCAAGTCTTTCTTCAAAGAAGTGACTTGGGCCTTGAGCTCTTTGATTTCCTCTACATGGTTAGTATCAACACAAGTACTAGAGGAAGTATAAGCTTCATCGTTAGAGCAACAAGGCAAGGAAAGTAATTCATCACAAGATGTACCAAAATTATGAGTAGATGAATTACAAGGACTAGCACAAGACAATATATCATTTTGAGTAGAGATAGTGCTTATGTCCACATGAGGCTCACTAGATGTTACCTTCGAGATACTAGCCTCATGAGCTAACAATAGACCATTATGGGAGACTAGAAGATCATCATGAGAGTTTGAGAGCTTTTCATGATTTTCTTTCAATTTCCCATAATTGCTAGATAGCAACTCAAGTTGAGCCCTTAGCTCAACATTCTCCTTCAATGTGGATGCTTCACAAGAAATAGAGTTAGTAGCACAAGCATCATCATTAACAACAAGAGGAGAAGGCAACTTGGCAAGCTCTCTTTTAAATATGAAGCTTTAAGTTGTGCATGAGACTCGGTGAGTTCGATGAGCTCACTCTTAATAACCCTTGAGCCATTTTCGAGGTGCTCAAAGTCCTCAAGGAGTTTGGCATGTGCAACTTCAAGCTTATCATTTTTAGTTTTGAAATCATTGGCCACCTCGAGAGCTCTATCACGAGATTCCTTTACTTTGGATAATTCTAGAGCAAAGGTCTCCTTAAGAGATTCCTTGGTGGTTTGTTCAAGTTCAAGAGCTTGAGATAGCTCCGCAATCTTATTAGCGTAATCACGCTCATGACCTTCCATTTTCTCAATGATGACCTCATGCTCCTCAAGATGAGATTCCAACACCTCAATGTATTTCTTGCCCTCAATGGCAATAGACATAATTTCCATGAAGTTGGAACGAGCAATTTTATTCTTATGAAGAGTTTTAAAAATAATTTCCCCCTTACTTTTTAAGGAAGCAACAGTATCATTCTCTTCATCATTACCCTCATCATCATTAGCATCAACATCATCATCAAGAGACATATTGGGGTTCAAAGTAGGAGATACCTCTGAAGCCTTAGCCATAAGGCAAAAAGTAATAGATGATGATGTAGGATCCCTTGAGGCACCATTCAAGACCATATCTTGTTCCATGGAGTGTTGGGTTTTCTCTACATTGTTAGCACAACAACTAGAGGAAATACAAGCATTTTTATCATGGCAACAAGACATAGCAAGCATATCATCATGAGATTTAGACAAGTAACTTCTACATGATATGCAAGGACTATCAACACAAGAATGTGAACCATCTAGGGTGCTTGAAGTGTTAAAGTCCAAAGAAGGAGCATTGCAATAAGATAGTGATGAAGGATCATCAATAATAAGCCCACTATCATTATTGCAATGACCAACACTACTCATCATATCATTACCTTGTGGCAAACCACATATAGGTGAAGTAGAAGAAGTTGAGAAGACAGCACGACCGGAGGTGGAGGGAGAACAATCATCCCAACAAATCTTGGACATACCATATTTGTCTTGAAGCTTTGTCCACAACTCATTAGCATCCCGAAACGGCATGAGTTGAAATATAACTACATTGCTCAAAGCATCGAAAAGCACATTAGAAGCTTGAGCATTGAGATAAGAGTTTTTCCCATCCTCTAAAGATAGGTTTTGAGAATCCTTTGGAGGAGAAAAACCCATATCTACAATTCGCTCTAAACATGAGTCAATGGCCCGAAAATGATTAAGCATGCGAATTACCCAAACATCAAAATTTGGGCCATCGAAACTAAGAGTGTCAGAGAATCCTAATCCCCTAGTCGACATCTTTACTCTCTAGGCGGTTAAGCCTAATAATGAGAGACGAGGCTCTGATACCAATTGAAAGATCGTGGATGTCTCCTAGAGGGAGGGTGAATAGGCGCTTTAAAATAATTACGGTTTAGGCTTGAACAAATGCGGAATAAAACCTAGCGTTTAATTTGTCAAGCACAAAACCTAAATCGACACGGCTTCCCTATGTGCACCAACAACTTATGCTAAGCAAGATGAACAACTAAGTGAAAGCAAGATATATAACAAGAAACAATATGGCTATCACAAAGTAAAGTGCATAAGTAAAGGGCTCGGGTAAGAGATAACCGAGGCACGCGGAGACGACGATGTATCCCGAAGTTCACACCCTTGCGGATGCTAATCTCCGTTTGGAGTGGTGTGGAGGCACAATGCTCCCCAAGAAGCCACTAGGGCCACCGTAATCTCCTCACGCCCTCGCACAATGCAAGATGTCGTGATTCCACTAAGGGACCCTTGAGGGCGGTCACCGAACCCGTACAAATGGCAACCCTTAGGGCCGGTCACCGAACCCGTACACTTTGGCAACCCTTGGGGGTGGTCACCGGTACCCGTCAAATTGCTCGGGGCGATCTCCACAACCTAATTGGAGACCCCGACCCTTGCCCAGAGCTTTACACCACAATGATTGAGCTCCGAGGCACCACCAACCGTCTAGGGCGCCCAAGCACCCAAGCGGAACAAGCTCTAGGGTACCAAGCACCCAAGAGTAAAAAGCTTTTCAAACTTCACTTCCACGTATCACCGTGGAGAGCTCAAACCGATACACCAAATGCAATGGCAAGGGCACACGGAGTGCCCAAATCCCTCACTCCCAAATCCCACCAAAGCAACGAAAGCTATGGAGGAATATGAGAGGAAGAACAAGAAGGAGAACACCAAGTGATGGAAATATGCCCTAGAGGCAATAATAAAGTTGTTATTATTTTATATTTCCTTGTTCATGAAAAAGGTTTATTATTCATGCTAGAATTGTATTGACCGGAAACTTAAATACGTGTGTGAATACATAAACAAATACCGTGTCCCTAGTGAGCCTCTACTAGACTAGCTCGTTGATCAAAGATGGTTAAGGTTTCCTAACCATAGACATGAGTTGTCATTTGATAATGGGATCACATCATTTGGAGAATGATGTGATGGACAAGACCCATCCGTTAGCTTAGCATATGATCGTTCTGTTTATTGCTACTGCTTTCTTGAATGTCAAATACATGTTCCTCAGACCATGAGATCATGCAACTCCCGGATACCGGAGGAATACCTTGTGTGCTATCAAACGTCACAACATAACTGGGTGATCATAAAGATGCTCTACAGGTATCTCCGAAGGTGTCCGTTGAGTTGGCATGGATCAAGACTGGGATTTGTCACTTCGTGTTTCGGAGAGGTATCTCTGGGCCCTCTCGGTAATGCACATCATAAGAAGCTTGCAAACAAAGTGACTAAGAAGTTAGTTACGGGATGATGTATTACGGAACGAGTAAAGAGACTTGCCGGTAACGAGATTGAACTAGGTATGGAGATACCGACGATCGAATCTCGGGCAAGTAACATACCGACGGACAAAGGGAATTACGTATGTTGTCATTGCGGTTCGACCGATAAGATCTTCGTGGAATATGTAGGAACCAATATGAGCATCCAGGTTCCGCTATTGGTTATTGATCGGAGAGGCGTCTCAGTCATGTCTACATCATTCTCGAACCCGTAGGGTCCGCACGCTTAACGTTCGTTGACGATATAGTGTTATATGAGTTATTTGAATTGGTAACCGAATATTGTTCGGAGTCCCGGATGAGATCCCGGACGTCACGAGGAGTCTCGGAATGGTCGAGAGGTAAAGATTTATATATGGGAAGTCATATTTTGGGTTCCGGAAAAAGGTGCAGTTTTTTTCGGTATTGTACCGGGAAGCTTCCAGAAGGTTCCGGAGGATTCCAGAGGGGTCCGGAAGTCCACAAGTGGGTCCACCACATCCCATGGGCTGGCATGGGCTAAGGGGAGGCGCCCTGGCCTTATTGGGCCAGGCGCACCAAGTCCTCAAAAGCCCACGCAGCTAGGGAAAGGAAAAAGGGAGAGTCCTAGTAGGAATAGGATTGGACTTTGGAGTCCAAGTCCACGTGTGTACTATTCACGGTTACTGTCCACGTGGCACTATTCCTTCTACTCCAAGCCCCTACACATATATAAATAGAGGAGAGGGGGGCGCCCCAAAGGAGACACAACATTGTCTTAGCCGTGTGCGGCGCCCCCCTCCACAGTTCCGTCCCTCGGTCATATTTTCGCAGTGCTTGGGCGAAGCCCTGCGGAGATAGCATCACCATCACCGTCACCACGCCGTCGTGCTGCCGGAACTCATCCACTACCTCGCCGTCTTGCTGGATCAAGAAGTCGAGGACGTCACCAAGTTGAACGTGTGCTGAACGCGGAGGTGCCGTACGTTCGGTACTCGGTCGATTGGATCGTGAAGTTGTTCGACGACATCAACCGCGTTGTTCTAACGCTTCCGCTTATGGTCTACGAGGGTACGTAGACACACTCCCCCTCTCGTAGCTATGCATCTCCATGGATAAATCTTGCGTGTGCATAGAAAGTTTTTTGTTTTCCATGCAACGTTCCCCAACAGTGGCATCATGAGCCAGGTCTATGCGTAGATGATATGCACGAGTAGAACACAAAGAGTTGTGGGCGGTGATCGTCATACTGCTTACCACCAACGTCTTATTTTGATTCGGCGGTATTGTAAGATGAAGCAGCCCGGACCAACCTTACATGTCCACGTACATGAGACCGGTTCCACCGACAGACATGCAACTTGTTTTGCATAAAAGTGGCTGGCGGGTGGTTGTTTCTCCTACTTTAGTTGAATCGAATTTGACTGCGGCCGGTCCTTGTTGAAGGTTAAAACAGCAAACTTGACAAATCACCGTTGTGGTTTTGTGCCCTAGGTAAGAACGGTTCTTGCTAGAAGCCCGTAGCAGCCACGTAAAACTTGCAACAACAAATTAGAGGACGTCTAACTTGTTTTTGTAGGGTATGCTGTGATGTGATATGGTCAAGACATGATGTGATATATGTTATTGTATGAGATGATCATGTTTTGTAATTTATCGGCAACCGGCAGGAGCCTTATGGTTGTCTCTTTATTGTATGAAATGCAAGTGCCATGTAATTGCTTTACTTTATCGCTATGCGTTAGCAATAGTTGTAGAAGCAATAGTTGGTGAGACGACCACGACGCAATGATGGAGATCAAGGTGTCGAGCCGGTGACGATGGAGATCATGACGATGCTTTGGAGATGGAGATCAAAAGCACAAGATGATGGCCATATCATGTCACATATTTTGATTGCATGTGATGTTTATCCTTTATGCATCTTATTTTGCTTAGAACAACGGTAGCATTATAAGATGATCCCTTCACTAAATTTCAAGATAAAAGTGTTCTCCCCGAGTATGCACCGTTGCTAAAGTTCGTCGTTTCGAAGCACCTCGTGATGATCGGGTGTGATAGATTCTACGTTCACATACAACGGGTGTAAGCCAGTTTTACACAAGCAGAATACTTGGGTTAAACTTGACGAGCCTAGCATGTACAGATATGGTCTCGGAACACTGGAGACTGAAAGGTCGAACATGAGTCATATAGTAGATATGATCAACATGGAGATGTTCACCATTGATGACTATCCCATCTCACGTGATGATCGTACATGGGCTAGTTGATTTGGATCATGTATCACTTAGTTAACTTGAGAGATGTTAATTTAAGTGGGAGTTCATTAGTAATTTGATTAATTGAACTTAATTTATCATGAACTTAGTCTTGATGGTTTCTTTGCATATCTATGTTGTAGATTAATGGCCCGTGCTACTGTTCCGTTGAATTTTAATGCGTTCCTAGAGAAAGCTAAGTTGAAAGATGATGGTAGTAACTACACGGACTGGGTCCGTAACTTGAGGATTATCCTCATTGCTGCACAGAAGAATTATGTCCTTGATGCACCGCTAGGTGATGGACCTGCTGCAGGAGCTGCTGCAGACGTTGTGAACGCCTGGCAGGCTCGATCTGATGACTACTCGATAGTTCAGAGTGCCATGCTCTACGGCTTAGAACCGGGACTATAAAAGCGTTTTGAACGCCATGGAGCATATGAGATGTTCCAGGAGTTAAATTTAATATTTCAAGCTAATGCCCGGGTTGAGAGATATGAAGTCTCCAACAAGTTCTTCAGCTGTAAGATGGAGGAGAATAGTTCTGTCAGTGAACACATACTCAGAATGTCTGGATACCACAACCACTTGACTCAGCTGGGAATTGATCTTCAAGTTGAGAGTGTTATTGACAGAGTTCTTCAGTCACTGCCACCAAGCTATAAAGGCTTCGTGATGAACTATAATATGCAAGGGATGGAGAAGACAATTCCCGAGCTCTTCGCGATGCTGAAATCGGCGAAGGTGGAAATCAAGAAGGAGCATCAAGTGTTGATGGTTAACAAGACCACTAGTTTCAAGAAAAAGGGCAAGGGAAAGAAGGGGAACTTCAAGAAGAACGGCAAGCAAGCTGCCGCTCCCATGAAGAAATCCAAAGTTGGACCCAAGCCTGAAACTGAGTGCTTCTACTGCAAAGGACCTGGTCACTGGAAGCAGAACTGTCCCAAGTATTTGGCAGATAAGAAGGATAGCAAAGTGAACAAAGGTATATTTGATATACATGTTATTGATATGTACCTCACTAGTGCTCGTAGCAGCGTCTGGGTATTTGATACCGATTCAGTTGCTAATATTAGTAACTTGAAGCAGGAGCTACGGAATAAGCGAAGATTGGCTAAGGACGAGGTGACGATGCGCGTCGGGAATAGTTCCAAGGTTGATGTGATCGCCGTCGGCACGCTACTTCTACATCTACCTTCGGGATTAGTTTTAGACCTCAATAATTGTTATTTGGTGCCAGCGTTGAGCATGAACATTATATCTGGATCTTGTTTATTGCGAGACGGTTATTCATTTAAGTCAGAGAATAATGGTTGTTCTATTTATATGAGTAACATCTTTTATGGTCACGCACCTTTTGTGAATGGTCTATTCTTGTTGAATCTCGATCGTAGTGATACACATATTCATAATATTGATGCCAAAAGATGCAAAGTTGATAATGATAGTGCAACATACTTGTGGCACTGTCGTTTAGGTCATATTGGTGTAAAGCGCATGAAAAAACTCCATGCGGATGGACTTTTGGAATCTCTTGATTATGAATCATTTGATACTTGCGAACCATGCCTCATGGGCAAGATGACTAAAACTCCGTTCTCCGGAACAATGGAGCGAGCTACTGATTTGTTGGAAATAATACATACCGATGTATGCGGTCCGATGGATGTTGAAGCACGCGGCGGGTATCGTTATTTTCTAACCTTCACAGATGATTTGAGTAGATATGGGTATATCTACTTGATGAAACACAAGTCTGAAACATTTGAAAAGTTCAAAGAATTTCAGAGTGAAGTAGAGAATCATCGTAACAAGAAAATAAAGTTTCTACGATCTGATCGCGGAGGCGAATATTTGAGTTACGAGTTTGGCCTTCATTTAAGAAAATGTGGAATTGTTTCACAACTCACGCCACCTGGAACACCACAGCGTAATGGTGTGTCCGAACGTCGTAACCGTACTTTATTGGATATGGTGCCTTCTATGATGTCTCTTACCGATTTGCCACTATCGTTTTGGGGTTATGCATTAGAGACAGCTGCATTCACGTTAAATAGGGCACCGTCTAAATCCGTTGAGACGACACCGTATGAACTATGGTTTGGCAAGAAACCTAAGTTGTCGTTTCTTAAAGTTTGGGGATGCGATGCTTATGTGAAAAAGCTTCAACCTGATAAGCTTGAACCCAAAGCGGAGAAGTGCGTCTTCATAGGATACCCTAAAGAAACAATTGGGTACACCTTCTACCACAGATCCGAAGGCAAGGTATTTGTTGCCAAGAATGGGTCCTTTCTAGAGAAGGAGTTTCTCTCGAAAGAAGTGAGTGGGAGGAAAGTAGAACTTGATGAGGTAATTGTACCTTCTCTCGAATTGGAAAGTAGCGCATCAGAGAAAACCGTTCCCGTGATGCCTACACCAATAAGAGAGGAAGATAATGATAAGGATCATTAAACTTCAGATCAAGTTACTACTGAACTTCGTAGGTCGACCAGAGTACGTTCCGCACCAGAGTGGTATGGTAATCCTGTTCTGAAAGTTGTGTTGTTAGACAACGGCGAACCTACGAACTATGAAGAAGCTATGATAAGCCTGGATTCCGACAAATGGCTTGAGGCCATGAAATCTGAGATAGGATCCATCTATGAGAACAAAGTGTGGACTTTGGTGGACTTGCCCCATGATCGACAAGCCATTGAGAATAAATGGATTTTTAAGAGGAAGACGGATGCTGATGGTAATATCACTGTCTACAAAGCTCGACTTGTCGCGAAAGGTTTTCGACAAGTTCAAGGGGTTGACTACGATGAGACTTTCTCACCCGTAGCGATGCTTAAGTCTGTCCGAATCATGTTAGCAATTGCCGCATTTTATGATTATGAAATCTGGCAAATGGATGTCAAAACTGCATTCCTTAATGGTTTTCTCAAAGAAGAGTTGTATATGATGCAACCAGAAGGTTTTGTCGATCCTAAGGGTGGTAACAAAGTGTGCAAGCTCCAGCGATCCATCTATGGACTGGTGCAAGCATCTCGGAGTTGGAATATACGCTTTGATGAGGTGATCAAAGCATATGGTTTTGTACAGACTTACGGTGAAGCCTGTATTTATAAGAAAGTGAGTGGGAGCTCTGTATCATTTCTAATATTATATGTGGATGACATATTGTTGATTGGAAATGATATATAATTTCTGGATGGCATAAAGTGATACTTGAATAAGAATTTTTCAATGAAAGACCTCGGTGAAGCTGCTTATATATTGGGCATCAAGATCTATAGGGATAGATCAAGACGCTTGATAGGACTTTCACAAAGCACATACCTTGAAAAAGTTTTGAAGAATTTCAAAATGGATCAGTCAAAGAAAGGGTTCTTGCCTGTCTTGCAAGGTGTGAAGTTGAGTCAGACTCAATGCCCGACCACGGCAGAAGATATAGAGAAAATGAAAGTCATTCCCTATGCCTCAGCCATAGGTTCTATTATGTATGCCATGCTATGTACCAGACCTGATGTGTGCCTTGCCATAAGTTTGGCAGGAAGGTACCAGAGTAATCCAGGAGTGGATCACTGGACAGCGGTCAAGAATATCCTGAAGTACCTGAAAAGGACCAAGGACATGTTTCTCGTTTATGGAGGTGACGAAGAGCTCGTCGTAGAGGGTTACGTCGATGCAAGCTTCGGCACTGATCCGGATGACTCTAAGTCACAAACCGGATACGTATTTATATTAAATCGTGGAGCTGTCAGTTGGTGCAGTTCCAAGCAGAGCGTCGTGGCGGGATCTACGTGTGAAGCGGAATACATAGCTGCTTCGGAAGCAGCACATGAAGGAGTCTGGATGAAGGAGTTCATATCCGATCTAGGTGTAATACCTAGTGCATCGGGTCCAATGACAATCTTTTGTGACAACACTGGAGCAATTGCCATAGCCAAGGAGCCCAGGTTTCACAAGAAGACCAAACACATCAAGAGACACTTCAACTCCATTCGTGAATGTGTCAAGGATGGAGACATAGAAATTTGCAAAGTACACACAGATCTGAATGTGGCAGACCCGTTGACTAAGCCTCTTCCACGAGCAAAACATGATCAACACCAAGACTCCATGGGTGTTAGATTCATTACTATGTAATCTAGATTATTGACTTTACTGCAAGTGGGAGACTGATGGAAATATGCCCTAGAGGCAATAATAAAGTTGTTATTATTTTATATTTCCTTATTCATGATAAAGGTTTATTATTCATGCTAGAATTGTATTGACCGGAAACTTAAATACATGTGTGAATACATAAACAAATATCGTGTCCCTAGTGAGCCTCTACTAGACTAGCTCGTTGATCAAAGATGGTTAAGGTTTCCTAACCATAGACATGAGTTGTCATTTGATAACGGGATCACATCATTAGGAGAATGATGTGATGGACAAGACCCATCCGTTAGCTTAGCATATGATCGTTCTGTTTATTGCTACTACTTTCTTGAATGTCAAATACATGTTCCTCAGACCATGAGATCATGCAACTCCCGGATACCGGAGGAATACCTTGTGTGCTATCAAACGTCACAACGTAACTGGGTGATCATAAAGATGCTCTACAGGTATCTCCGAAGGTGTCCGTTGAGTTGGCATGGATCGAGACTGGGATTTGTCACTTCGTGTTTCGGAGAGGTATCTCTGGGCCCTCTCGGTAATGCACATCATAAGAAGCTTGCAAGCAAAGTGACTAAGGAGTTAGTTACGGGATGATGTATTATGGAACGAGTAAAGAGACTTGCCGGTAACGAGATTGAACTAGGTATGGAGATACCGACGATCGAATCTCGGGCAAGTAACATACCGACGGACAAAGGGAATTACGTATGTTGTCATTGCGGTTCGACCGATAAGATCTTCGTGGAATATGTAGGAACCAATATGAGCATCCAGGTTACGCTATTGGTTATTGATCGGAGAGGCGTCTCAGTCATGTCTACATCATTCTCGAACCCGTAGGGTCCGCACGCTTAACGTTCGTTGACGATATAGTGTTATATGAGTTATGTGAATTGGTAACCGAATATTGTTCGGAGTCCCGGATAAGATCCCGGACGTCACGAGGAGTCTCGGAATGGTCGAGAGGTAAAGATTTATATATGGGAAGTCATATTTTGGGTTCTGGAAAAAGGTGCAGTTTTTTTCGGTATTGTACCGGGAAGCTTCCAGAAGGTTCCGGAGGATTCCAGAGGGGTCCGGAAGTCCACAAGTGGGTCCACCACGTCCCAAGGGCTGGCATGGGCTAAGGGGAGGCGCCCTGGCCTTATTGGGCCAGGCGCACCAAGTCCTCAAAAGCCCAGGCAGCTAGGGAAAGGAAAAAGGGAGAGTCCTAGTAGGAATATGATTGGACTTTGGAGTCCATGTCCACGTGTGTACTATTCACAGTTACTGTTCACGTGGCACTATTCCTTCTACTCCAAGCCCCTACACATATATAAATAGAGGAGAGGGGGGCGCCCCAAAGGCGACACAACATTGTCTTAGCCGTGTGCGGCGCCCCCCTCCACAGTTCCGTCCCTCGGTCATATTTTCGCAGTGCTTGGGCGAAGCCCTGCGGAGATAGCATCACCATCACCGTCACCACGCCGTCGTGCTGCCGGAACTCATCCACTACCTCGCCGTCTTGCTAGATCAAGAAGTCGAGGACGTCACCGAGCTGAACGTGTGCTGAACGCGGAGGTGACGTACGTTCGGTACTCGGTCGGTTGGATCGTGAAGTTGTTCGACGACATCAACCGTGTTGTTCTAACGCTTCCGCTTACGGTCTACGAGGGTACGTAGACACACTCCCCCTCTCGTAGCTATGCATCTCCATTGATAGATCTTGCGTGTGCGTAGAATTTTTTTTGTTTTCCATGCAACGTTCCCCAACACCAAGAACTCCAAGATCTAGATCCAAGGGGTTCCCCTCACATAGAGGAGAAAGTGATTGGTGGAAACGTAGATCTAGATTTCCTCTCTCTTTTCCCTCAAAAACTAGCAAGAATCATTGGAGGGATTGAGAGATAACAAGCGCAAAGAGAGTCAACAATGGAGGAGAGAGAGCTTGCTCACGGATGGGGAACCATTGGGGAAGAAAGCCCCTTAAATAGGTCCCCCACAAATCCAACCGTTAAGTGCTCTGCCCGCAGCCGAGCGGTACTACCGCTCCTAGGAGCGGTACTACTGCTTAGGCGGTACTATCTCGCACAAGCCTGAAATACACTGAGTGTACAACGGTAGTGCCGCCGGAGCGGTACTACCGCTGCCCCTGGCGGTACTACCGCTTAGGGGGTTTTAGACCAGGAGAAGCAGCAGTAGTAGAGGCAGCCATGGCGGCAGTACCGTGCGAAGCGGTACTACCGTCCTAGTGCCGCACTACTACCGCAAAGGGTAAAATGGAAATAGAAGCGCGCACGGAGGAAACCCCGCACGCGGTAGTGGCGGCGGTAGTACGGGCGGTAGTACCGCCAGAGCGGTCCTACCGTGCTATTACCGCGCTACTACCATGAATTACAGACCGGCAACAAAGAGTTGCACGCTCGGGGAAAGCCCAAGCGGCAGTGCCACGGAAGTACCCAGCGGTACTACCGCGGGCACCAGCGGTACTACCGCTTGCATGCCACTGAATATCCACAGAAAACAGAGGATACAAATAAACCAGAACTGTCATAACTTCTGCAAAAGAGCTCCGAATTGAGCAAACTCAAGCTTGTTGGATAGATGACGACAAATACTATCTAACAGCGACCAGTTATAAAAAGAAGTGGCAGGGGAGATATGCCTAAGATATAGAGAAGAGAAACCTCTATGAATGAAGAACCGGCATAAACTCCAACATCGAAAACATCATCGAAGATGCATATATGAACTCCGTTTTCGATGAACTCGAGCTTGTCATGAAGATGACCATAAGCTCAAAAACTCACAAAGAGAAACACCAAACAAGAACCAAGAAAGATGATGCAAAGATGCAATGGTTTGATCTCTCTACGAACGATACGATCAAGCTACTCACTTGAGAGCCCCCCTTGATAGTACGGCTATCGATCCTATAACCCGGTCTCCCAACTACCACCATGAGACCGGTAAAATAGAAAACCTATCAAGGGCAAACCTTTGCCTTGCGCATAGTCCACTTGAGTTAGATGATGATGATCTTGACCTTCTCAAGTTGGACCACCTTTCTTGATTGCGCCGGCTCGATGAAGACTAGTTGATTTCTCCCCCATACTCCACTATGGGTGAGCCACTCTTCGGCACATCTTCACAAGTCCATTGTCACCACAATGGACGGCAGCTTCAAGCATGTGATCTCTTCGTGATGCTCCACTTGAACTTGCACACCGCAATCTTGATGACGATCACCACTTGATGTCATCCTCCATGGGTTGAATGAGATCTTCCTCTTGACGCAAGCCCATGGACACATACCTAACCCCACATAGAACTCTCGCATAGAACATGGGTTAGTACACAAAGCGTAATGGACAATGCTTACCATACCGTGAGATCACTTGATCCCACTCGGTACATCTTCTACGCTTTGTGTGTTGATCAACTTGAATCACTCTTCATGTTTAGTCTTGATCAACCTTGAATCTTTCCAATTCTCTTCATTAAGATGATGTCTTGAAGGTAAACATGAATGTCCACACAATCTTCTTCTTCAAGACGTGCTTGCAATAGGCTCATCTCTTAGATGACCAATCTTTGGATAACTCCATGAATAACCACATTGGTCATCTCATATTCTTCTTCAAATCACCTTGAGACCAACATATGGTCTACAAGCAAAGCCTATGGACAAATCCTTCAAATATAACTCAAGGCAACCATTAGTCCATAGGGATTGTCATCAATTACCAAAACCAAACATGGGGACAGCGCATGTTCTTTCACCTCTCCGCACCACTCCCGCCATGGATCCCTCCCCTGCCAAAGCTCTCTGGGACGGACTGACGACGGACCAGAAGAAGGAGATGGCCGCCATTGCTGGCGGCTGGCTGGCCAGCAGGCAGCCGGAGGACGACAACGTCCCAATGGAGGACGCTGCCGACGACGAGCCGGTGCCGCCCTCATCTTCCGCGCCACCCTCCCACTCCTCTGCGCCACCCTCACCGGTGCATTGCACCTTGACCATCGGCGAGGCCCGTGCCCATTACATGGACATGGTGCGGGAGGAGCGGCAGGAGTAGTTCCGGGAGGCGCAGACCGACGCCGCCTACAACCACAGCGCCCTCCAGGAGCACCTGCAGGCGGAGGAGCAGCTCGATGCCGACAGGCCGGTGGCGCCGGACGCGGACCTGGCGGAGCAGGAGGCGCTGCTCCAATCCTACCGCTCCACCCGCGAGATCCGCCTCGCCCGCTGGCGGTACCGGCAGCGGGTGGTGGAGCTGGCGGCCGCGTCCAAGGAGTGCGACGAGGCGGGCGAGGCGTTGTTCGGTGACACCGACGATGACGAGGACAACGCCGAGGCCGCGCCCCGCCGCCACGACCACGAAGCCGGCACGTCCGCGGGCGCCGGCGGCAGCGTGGAAGAGTAGTGCACAGGGGGTCGCTGCCGCTCGGGTCCCAGGAAGGCCACCGCTCCTCCCCTCCCGCGTATGCCAAGCTTGGTGGGCTCAACATCGACGGCCGATTAGTCGCTTGGCGGCGACGTGGAGGCGAACATCTGCGCTTGCCGGGTCTCCGGAGATGTAGGTTACGGAGGCGGAGCTGGAGAGCGTCGAGGCGGAGCTGGAGAAGGCGAAGCTTCGGTTCTCTAGGTTTATGGCCGGACACGGGGAACGAGTGCCGGCGACCATTTAGATTAGGTACTATTAGAGCCGGATTAGCACCGCTTTGATGTAAATGTAATGAAATCCGTCATGTTTATATGAAATCCGCACGTGTTTATATGAAATCCGGTCTTGTTTGCATGAATTTCATCCGGTTTGTTGAAAAGGGATTTGAAATGTATGCGGCTAGCGTTGGATGGCGTCCTCCCGCATCCGTGTCCGCGGATTGGTCCTCCCCTGTCCGCGGACGGATGCGGGAGGAAATTTGCAGGTTGCCGTTGGAGATGCCCTTACGAGCGCTGTGAATTTGTCTCTCGTGCCTAGCTCGAGGGCGTTAAGTAGTTTTTTCTTTGAAAAAAAAGAAACACCCTGGCATTTTTATTTATTTAACACATTACAGAAGCAGACGCACATACACACGCATATTACACTCACCCTTATGAACGCATGCACGTAGAGTATGTTTGGACTGTGGCCAAAGTGTACCCTACCAAAAGTTTGGTCATGACCAAATGATTGGTCTTTGTTTGGATGGTTGCCAATTATTTGGCATGCCAATGAACTCTAGCCAATTCTAGTTCATTTTTCTTGCCAATGTTGGCCAAATCATTGGCAACCAAAACCTCAACCAGAAATTTGGCTAGCCAATGCTTTGGTGGGGCAACCTTGGGCATAAACCAAACACACCCGCACACCTTACGCCTATGAGCATTTTCGAGAGACCCACTGAATGCTCATCGCCACAAGGACTGAAATAAATCCAGGAAAATGCGAGCACCGGTGTCAAGTCTAAGACTTGAACTCTGGTGGGCTGAGGATACCAATGTTCTCCTAACCATCCAACCACATGTTGGTTCGTGAAACACTCTGGCATTTGCATCATCATGATGCACATAACGATTAGTGCATTTCTAACGTAGCATGGAATTCAGGAACTATGTTTTTTTTCAGCGAACGATCCAATTTTCAGAAATTAATAATAAACAATGACATAGCAGATACGAATAACAAAGAAATAATGTAGTATGAATTTGCGGGGTGACATAATTTCATAATGAAACAATACAATTTCTACAAGAGATATTGTATTGTTATGGAACATAATGAAATACCAAATTTGATCAAGTTCGATCAAGCAAGGGGACTCCTATGATCGGTAGTGTCTCTGATACCAACTTGTAACGCTCAACATGCGGCTCTATCCCAACCAAGAGGTGAAATCTTGACAAGAATAGAAACGCATGTCGAGACGCTTCGCAAGGTGGATATCATTACAACATAATGAAATAATAAACAATGACATGACCCGTTTGCACCATACACCAATCCAAGAAGAAATGTTGAATATTTCTTGTTTGTAACAGAAGCAACAATGAGTGTCACACTGCCACATACGTTTACCCGAGTTTAATAGAATGTTCCTTAAAAATTTACCCGAGTTTAGTCGAATGTTCCTTAAAAAGAAGGGATGCGCCTAATCTGCACCGAGGCTCAGATGAGCCCGGGGATGGGCAGTAAAAATCATGAGAAATAGAAATATTCTGATTTTTTTTTTGGCGTGCAAGATGCTCCTGTGCGTGATGTTCATGCAAAATTTGGTGAAGTTTCGACATTCATCGTGCTCGTGGCAAAAAAGACAAATTCTGGGTGTTTGAGAAACATTTAGAAAAAACACTGTTCGGAGCTTTTATCTTTTTGCCACGAGCTCCTCCAATGTTCAAACACCTCAAAATTTTGCACGGACATCACGCATTTGAGAATCTTGGATGACAAAAAAAGTCAGATTTTTTTGAAATTTTCTAATTTTTTTCTTATTTTACTGTTCATCGGGTGCAATTGAGCCCAGGCACTATTTTGATTTATTAAATAAGAACACTTTTATCTTGAAGGGTAATTCAAGACGCCGCAATTTTTTAGATCTAAACCTGACTCGTGTATCCATTAAACCGAATATGTCCAGTGCACCAAAAAATATAGATCCAATTTAAGCAAGTCTTAGTGTACTTTTTTTTTAACACAATACAGACGCAAACGCTCGTATATACACGCATATACTCACCGAGATACTGAGCTGGCATATCATCTTGAGATTTACGAAGTCACCATAGGCGTCTCGTAGTCGACGAGAACGTCTCCTCCCACTGAACGCGCGTCGCCGAAAATTCTGAAATAAATCCAGGAAAATGCGAGCATCAAGACTTGAACTCTGGTGGGCTCGGGATACCACTGTCCTCCTAACCATCCAACCACAGCTTGGTTCGCAAGTCTTAGTGTATAGTTAGCTACACATAGGCAATGTATATGTAGTAAATGTAGTTGGCATATCCAACTAAAATTTGACAACCGGGTTGTGCTTGTGCAACGTCAGGTAAAAAAGAACGGATGTTGTAAATCCCGGCCAATATATCCAAGCTGCAATTATGAAGCTTTGTTCTTAATATTCGTTGTTGGTATTTGGAACATGATTCTGCGGCAGGAGATAACACCGTCACTGGCCACGGCAGAATCTAATCTCAAGGAGATCAATGAACTCCCGGAAATGCATCATGGCCTATTAGTCCCATGCATGGAAGAAAGATGCCTATCATTCTTCATGACGAAAAAGGGTTTTCCCCGCTTTATATTATAAAGCAACCAACACAACATCGAAGCATCCGATACAAACGCACGCCACACACACCCAAGGCAAGATATACGAATGCCGGGCACCGACACACAACCTCAACGACTACCAAGCACCTATAAGATGTGCAAAACGGATCCGCTTAGAGCCGACGGAGACCACCACCACGAGGAGCGATCATCCGGGAGGATGTGCGACGGACACGCCGGACCGAGGACTCCAAGACGATGCCTCCAGGAAGGATACGACCACGAACGTCGCCACCGTCCGATCCGAAGATCAAGTTTTCACCCGGAGTAAGACGGAAGGAGTGGGAGCACCACGACGGAGCCTACAAGGAGGAACACGACATCCGCGGACGCCGTCACCGTCGACCAGTGCACGGACTGGGTAGGTGATGTACCCCGGTGCTCCAACCCCTCCGCCGCAACCCCGGTCCGCCAACCACCCGCAGCCATGCCGCCCGAGCGGCCATGGTTGCCTGCCCGCATCCGAGCCGCGCAATCTGCCCACGACCAACGCGACTCCCACCGCCAGGGCCGCCGCCCCGCCATGAGACCACCCCGAGAGCCACCAAAGGCCACGACTTTGCCCAGATCCGCGACCCCAACCATCTCCAGAGCCGCCGGCGGCCAACCTGCCTCGAGGGGGGCCGCGACCATACATCGACCGGGGGAAAGGGGAGGCGGAGAAGTGGCCCATGGCCACGACCGGCGCCCGTGCCGGCTCCAGCTCCCCCCCGAAACCATGTTTTGCCCCCGCGCCGAAGGCCCAGATCACCAGGAGGGCACCGGCCGCCGCCCGAAGCCGGAGAGGAAGGATGGCAGAGCTGCCGCCGCCGCCTAGAGACGCCACCAGGGGGGTCCTCCCGCGCCGAGCGCCGCCACCCAGCCGCAAGGGCCTGACTGGGCGGGGGCTGCCCACCTCCCCCGCTGCCGCGCCGCCCCCCACCAGAGATCCACGGCGAGAGGGCCACCCGCGACCCGGTCAACCGCGACCCGCGGCGCCAGAAGCGGCGCCGAGGCGCTACCGGAAGCAGCCGCCGCCGACGCCATCCACCGGCCCGCACCACCACCATGCCGCCCGCCGCCCGACGCCACGCCACCATCGTCGGCCTGCTCTGGAGCGCCGTCGCGCCACCACGCCCGGCATCGAGCGCCGCGTCCCCGCCCACGAGATCCGTCCCGCGCCACACCCCACGCGCGGGGAGACGAAGGGGCCCGCCGCCGCCGGCAACGACCAGGCTTCGCCCGCTCGCGCCCCCTGGCGGCGGCGAAGGGGGTGGGAGAGGAGGAGAAGGGAGGCGGCGGCGCTAGGGTTGGCTCCCGGACGCTCGCGGGAGCGTCGCGGGAGCGGAGGGCTCCTAATGCATTTCCTAAGAGCGGGAAGTTTACCTCTGCAGGGAGTTCTACTCTGCGCCTATCATTCTTCATCCAAAAAGAGAGACAGGGTGTGTCCCGGCGCCGCGCGTGCTAGCCACTGCCCGTAAATATTCTCCACAAATCGATATATCTCACGTACATCGGTGAATATATGGTATGTCTCGAATCGATGCGAGCACAAAAGAATCGAATTTGTTCATAGGTTTCTAGGTCTCGGTCCTTTTAAGCAGAAAGTGGAGTCAGTACATGAAGATCTACACAAATGGGATAAGGAGACGCTCAAAAGGCCGCAGAAGAGAATGGCGAAACTGAAAAAGGAGCTGGAAGATTTGAGAAGAGGGCCTGCTACAGATGCGGCAATTGATAGACAAAAAGAAATACTTCTTGTCATTGAAAACCTAATGGAGCAAGAAGAGATTGAATGGGTTCAGAGAGGGAGAGCAAATTGGCTGAAGCACGGAGATCGTAACACAAATTTCTTTCATCTTTATGCTTCGGCCAGAAGAAAGAGGAACATGATAAAGGGACTGGAAGATGATAATGGGGCGATGCAAGAAGGACAAAAGGAGATGGGGGAGATCATTGAGACTTATTTTGTGAATCTGTTTTCATCGCAGGTCCAGGCTCCAAATGAAGATGTCATACAGAAGGTGACCCCGAGGGTGACGACTCAAATGAATGAAGCTTTGATGGCGCCATTCACAGAGGAGGATGTTCGCCGTGCTGTCTTTAGCATCGGTGATTTTAAGGCACCAGGACCTGATGGACTCCATGCTGCTTTTTATAAACGGTTCTGGAGTATGTTGAAGGATGATTTAGTGAAGGAAGTTTTGGAGGCTATTAATTCTCGTAAGATCCCGGAGGGGTGGAACAGTACAACCATTGTGTTGATACCAAAGGTGGCAAATCCTACAAATGTCACACAGTTTAGACCGATTAGCTTGTGCAATGTTGTGTATAAAATCATCTAAAAAATGCTTGCTAATCGACTCAAGGTAATTATTCCGGAGGTAATTGGTCCAACCCAAAGCGCCTTCGTTCCTGGTAGATTGATCACTGACAACATTCTCATAGCTTATGAGTGTGTAAATACAATCAAGAGGAAGAAAGGAAAATCTGGGCTATGTGCAGTAAAACTCGATATGCATAAGGCATACGATCGGGTTGAGTGGTGCTTTCTGAAGAGAATGATGCAAAGACTTGGGTTTGCAGAAGAGTGGATCTCTATGATCATGGAGTGCGTGTCTTCTGTGTCGTACAGTGTCAGGTATAATTCTGAAAGTACAGAGGTTTTTACCCCTACACGGGGCCTAAGGCAAGGGGATCCCCTATCCCCTTACCTTTTTCTGATCTGTGCGGAGGCATTATCCAGTATGCTTCAGGTTGAGGAGAATAATGGCTCTTTGGTGGGAGTTAAGGTGTGTAGGGAAGCGCCACAAATTTCTCATCTGTTGTTTGCTGATGATTCTTTGATTTTGATGAAAGCAGATGGTCCTAATGCGGCTTGTCTACGAAGAGTGCTGGATGATTATTGTGAGAGCTCGGGGCAGTTGGTCAGTGGAGCTAAATCTAGTATTTATTTCAGTCCAAACACCCCAGTTCAGGAGATAGTCGTGGTGTGTCAGCACTTGAACATTAATACAGAAGCTCTTAACGATAAATATCTGGGATTACCAGCTATGGTGGGTGTGGACAGGAGCGACTCTTTTGAGTATCTTATTGATAGAATTCACCAGCTTGTTAGTGGATGGAAGGAGAAGATGCTTTCCACGGGGGGTAAGGAGACGCTTATTAAGGCTATTGCTCAAGCCATGCCGGTGTTCGCGATTTCTGTATTCAAAATTCCGAAGAAAATTTGCAAAGGAATGACGGATGAGATATCAAGATACTGGTGGGGTGATGATGACAATCACAAGCGTATACATTGGGCTGCATGGTGGAAAGTTTGTGTGTCAAAGGACAGAGGCGGCTTGGGGTTTAGGGATTTACATAGCTTTAATCTTGCTCTACTTGCCAAGCAAGTTTGGAGGCTGTTGGAGAACCCCGACTCCCTTTGTGCGCAGATTCTGAGAGCCAAATATTATCCAGATGGAAGGCTATTAGATGCGAAGTTGAAGAGTGCGAGCTCGTATACGTGGCAGAGTATTTGCGCGGGGATCAACACATTCAAGAGAGGTGCGGTTTGGCGCATAGGGGATGGCTCGCAAGTGAACATTTGGTCTGATCCGTGGATACAAGCTAGCACAAATGGATGTGTTATTACACCACGAGGAGCTACCCTGTTAACGAAAGTTTCGGAGCTGATAAATGCCGCTACTGGGCTGTGGGATCAGGAGTTGATAAATGAAATTTTCTGGCCAGTAGATGCGCAAAGAATTTTGGCAATCCCGCTGGCTCCAACTGGGATGATGGATGACTTTGTGGCGTGGAGGTTTACAAAGAATCACATGTTCTCGGTACGATCAGCTTATTACGTCGAATGGGAACACCAATTTGTCCGCTGGTTTGAAAGAACAGAAGGAGAGCCATCCCAGCGATATCCGGTCTGGGCAAAGCTTTGGAAGTTCCAAGTTCCAGCTAAGATCAAGATCCATGCGTGGAAGGTTCTGCACGGGTTCTTACCATGCTATGGAGTTTTGGCCAATCGCCACATTGACACACCGGATAGCTGTCCTATGTGCGTGGGTGGGTGCGAGGATATTAAGCACTCGTTGTTCACTTGCCCGAGAGCTGCGGAAATTTGGAGATGCCTGAAATTGGACGGGTTCATAGAGGAAGCGTGTGCAACAGATAGGGCGGGATCAGCAGTACTGGATTATATGTTATGTGCCTCTTCACGGGAGAGTCTCGTATCAGCTACTGCAGCGCAAGATATGATCCTAGTGGGCATCTGGTACATATGGTGGGAACGACGTCAATATGTCCATGGAGAGGAGGTACAGACCCCTGCGCGATCAGCTTTATCGATTGCGGCCCTTACGGCGAACTATCTGAAGGCGAGGAAGAAGAGCGCTGCCATCAGGAGGGAAAGATGGAGCAAGCCGCTGGAAGGTTTTGTAAAGTTAAACGTAGACGCAGCGTTCCGTGCTGAAGCGCTTCAAGGGGCTGTAGGCGCTGTCCTACGTGACCACAAGGGCGGCTTCATTGCGGCGTCGAATGAGAAGCTTGAACATGTCATGGATGTGGGAACAGCGGAAGCATATGCATTACGACATGGCCTTCTACTTGCGTAACAGATGGGGATTACCAAGCTTGTTGTTGAGTCAGATTGTATGGAGGTGATCAACACTATGAGCAACGGAGGTTTCACGGCATCAGGAGCAGCGGCGATTTATTCGGATTGTTTGGTTCTCTCTATAGGTTATACTTCGGTCTCTTTTTTCCATTGCCCGAGGGAGGCGAATTATGTCTCTCATGAACTAGCTAGGAAAGCGGTTTCAGATCAACCCACCCTTTGGATTGATGAACCGCCAGCATATATTGTACAAGGGCTAGTGGATGATGTAATACTTCTTTGATCTAATAAAGTTACCGAAGTTTCAAAAAAAAAAAAACTGCATGATAACACAAATTGTCAAAAAAAAACTGCATGATAACACAAGTCAGGGGAGGCCGTGAAATTTCCCGGTAGAATTTGAGTAGCATCTGACAATATTTTTTTTTTGGAAAAGGAGGATAACCCCGGCCTCTGCATCAATCGATGCATACAGCCATATTATTAAATAAAAACGTAACAAGGTTTTAGGGTCCAAAGAAGCTCATAAACTGAGCAAAAGTCGAAAAAATAAATCTGAAAAGTGCCACATCCGGCGATAAAGAACAGACTACGATGCCTACACACCTAGCCTATTATTAGCTCGCCATCCAAATCGGCTGAAGATAGCCCGTGCTACCGTCTCCCAGCGGTTGCACCCAATAACCAAAAGCTCCCTGAAGTCCGCATGAGTGAGTAACGACCACATACGGATCCAAGCTGTAGCTTTGTAGATAACCTGCACAAAATTAGTGAATTTTGTCCCATTAAAAATCATATCATTCCTAGTATTCCATATAGCCCAAAATAGTGCACATATCCCTATCCGAATATGTTTAGCTATGTGTATGTCCACTCCATTAAGCCACGTCCCAAATAACGTGTTTATGCTCGTTGGGGGATGAATGTTAAAAGCTATATGTATTGATCGCCATAATAATTTTGCAAGTGGACACTCGAGAAAGAGGTGTTTAATCGATTCATTTTGATCACAAAAACAGCACCTCGAATTACCAACCCAATTCCTTTTCACCAAGTTATCTTTGGTCAGAATGACTCCTTTGTGGATGAACCACATAAAGATTTTAATTCGAAGCGGAACTTTAATCTTCCATATGTGCAAAGACCTCGACAATGGCCCGGAATCAATTAAGTCCAAATACATGGATTTCACTGAGAAGATTCCATTTGTGGTTAACTTCCAGCGAATTGTATTAGCCTGATCTGATAGTTGAACATCCATCAACCTACGGACCAGGTGCAACCAAGCATTCCAACGTTCCCCTACTAGGGATCTCCTAAATTGGATATTAAGCGGTACCGAGTTTAATACTGTGGTGACATAATCCTCCTTACGTTGCACAATATTATATAAGGAAGGGTATTGCAAAGCCAAAGGCGTCTCCCCTAGTCATGTATCCTCCCAGAATCTAGGTGTGGTACCATTACCAACTAGGAACTTCACCCGTTGAAAGAAAGTTACCTTTGTCCTCATTAACCCCTTCCAAAAGGGTGAGTCCGTTGGCCTAGCAGTAACATGGGCCAAAGTCTTAGAGTGTAGGTACTTATTCCGCAAGATTTGTACCCACATACCCTCGGTCTCAACAGATAGTCTGTATAGCCATTTACTAAGCAGACATCTATTCTTTACCTCTTCCGCAAGATTTGTACCCACATACCCTCGGTCTCAACAGATAGTCTGTATAGCCATTTACTAAGCATCAGACAATATATAAGTCGATATATTGGATGGACATTGTCTTTTCTTTTTCTTTTTCTTTTTTGCCGGTGGACATTGTCAGTTTACTGGTTTGTTTGAAGTATACTCGTCGCAGCTGGAGATTTAAAGACGTGTGTGTCCACGTTAGGATCAAAGAAAATCATCTTTAGAAAACTGGTGGGATCAAATAAAAAAGCTAGATTTTTCTCAATAAATAAATAAATAAGCACAACTTTTAATTTTAATGATATCGATTTCATGATCCATCTAGTGATATTGATTTCGTATTATAAATGATGATATTTTTTCTGTAAGTTGGCCAAACATTACGAAGTGTGACTTCAAACAAAATTTATATGCAGAATAAAGAAAAAAATGGAGGGAGTAGATTCTTCTTGTTTTGTTGTTGCAAAAAGACAACTCTAATATAAAAGTTTATTCTAAGTACAAAGAACCTCAAACGTAATATAAATTATATCAAGATAATTGGATCACAGAAATACCACTACTGCCGCCAGAACAAACCATCGACACGCACAACTATCTGTTAGGATTGTTATTGATACATGCAATCTCACACCTGCAATTTTCATGTTTGTATGAGTCATTATAAATTCAGGGAAAATATATTATCTCCAAGAAAAGAGAACAAGAAAAGAGAAGGCCCTCGCGTCGCTCCCTCCCCGGGGCGACACGGGCGGCGACGCAGCCCCATCTACCGCGCCCCCTCCTCCCCACCCCCTCCCCTCGCCGTCGCCGGTGGGCTCCGCCGGGCGAAGCCCGCGCGGATCCGGCGGCGGCGGGGCCTCTTCTTCCCGTCGGTTCCTGGGCGCTCGCGTGGGGGAGCTGGTGGCGGTGGGCGGCGGATGACGGCCGGCGCGCCGAGCTTCGCGTTGGCTGCGGGCGGAGGGTGGGGCGCCGGGGCGGCGGCTTTGGTCCGAGCGTCAAGTGCGGCCTGGGCGTCGACGGCGTGTACGGACGGCGTGCGTGCTCACGGCGACTTCGGATGCGCGCGTGGGGCGTGGACCGGCAGCCTGCGCGGCGGCGGCTGGGCGCGTCGGGCGCGTCGACTTGCTGGGCATGGAGGGCATGACTTCACCGGGGCGCGAGGTGTGCTGCGCGTGGATGGCCTGCTCTTGCTCAGCTGCTTCGCTCGAGCGGCTCGATCTGGATTTGGCACGCTGGTGCTTCGTTCTGGTTGCTGCTCTTTGCGATGTAGGTGGTTGCTGCGGTGGTGGTTGGCGGCTTCGGCCAGGGGGTGGTGCGTGGTGGATCGTGGGATCCCGCGGCCAGAGTGAGGTCGACCTCGGCTGGGATGGTGGCTCGTGGGCGGCGGTCGGTGGCGGCAGGTGGTCGACACAACTCCGGGAGAAATCCTTGTTCCGATCTTCATCGGAGCCGGCGACGGCGGTGCCCGCGGGTGCCGTGACCTTTCTTGGAAGCGTCGTCTTGGAGGTGTGCTCCTCCTTCTCCACGGCATTGGCTCCGGAGGGAAACCTCAGATCAGCTGGATCGGGCGATGAAGGCGTCTTCGCGTCTTTCTCTTCCTTGGGGGCATCGTCTCGGAGCAGGCTACGACTGGGAGACCGATGCATGGCGGCATCTTCGCCGCGTGGTTTGCTGAGGCGGGGCGCTGGTTTCTGTTTTGGCAACGATGATGGCGTCGGGAGGAGCTCGGGTCACGGCGTGGATTTCGGTAGTCGGTTCTTCCCGGCGTGTCTGAGGTGCCCTCCCGTTGGTTGCTTGGTTGTTTTGACGTCGGAGCTGCGGTGGAGCGAGTCCAGGTGGTGACGATGACATGCACTCGGTGGTCGTTTGCGGAGGGCACAGTCGGTGCAAGTCCTGCATATTTCCCCTTCGATGCTCGTCGTCAAAGTCGGAGCTGTCGGTTGCTTGCGCGTGTGGCCATCCGTTGGCATGTGCCGTCGTGGCTTCTGCGGCTGTTTGCGGGTTGGCTTCAATGATGGAGCTCTATGGTGAAGTCGGAGTCGCCCGTTCGAGGCAACCAATGATGACGATGACGCTTGCGACTCCTTGGCGGGTGTCTTTTCTTCTTTGCAGCTTCGGTCCATGTCGGTGGCCAGGATGGCCGGTGGTGCCCATGTCATATGGGTTGGATTGTATCGGTTTTAGCCCGGTTTTCCGCCAATTAACCGGGCAATTCTCTTCTTCTTAATTAATGAAAATGGCAAGTCTTTTGCCTCGTTTCAAAAGAAAGAAAGAAAAGAGAACAAATGGAAATGAGGTGCTCCTAAGACATTTTCATGTTTTTTCTTTAATACTATGTACTAGCACTAGTTGTGCGGCTACGACTATCTTTTGTGTCGTAAAAGAAGCAAAACTTTATTGCAATTATTCTCCTTACACTCCATATCGATTTGGCGATCTGATCCATGCTTATCCGAGCAGAGTCTGAACGCATAATCCATGACGCAAAACTTCCATAGGACCCATATGTAAACCATTTCAATTTCTATATAGCTGTACCCTTTTTCCAGTGCGTTGGTATTTGATTGAATGAAATATAATCACCCAAAAACCAATAAACCCTGTAATCGACCCGTGCAACATGTTGGAGCACACTATTTTGTTTCTAGAAAAATCTTTCACGTGGGAGTACACTATATGGGCGTGTGTGTATCCCATCAAAACTGCCAATGACCTCACTCACCTCGATATTTAGCGAGCTGATATTATATTAAAAAAACTACACGCTGTTCATGCCAAACAGGCACCAAAACGTGCAAATTCTGGTGCTACGAAAATAGGAACGCCATAACGACTATCCAAAAAACTGCTCGGTGCCAAACCAGCACCCCGTACACGTTTGCTTGCTGGCCGTTGAAGAACGCGCCACATTCTGTTACAGGAGAAGAAGAAAAAAATGCACCACACGATGAACGTATGCGAGATACGTAGCTAGGAAACGCTATTTCGAGCAAAATGATACTGCTCGTAGTAACTACTTTGTGCTAGCTTCTTTTTTTTTTTTGTGAGAAGGCTACTTTGTGCTAGCTAGTAAACTGGTCGACAGAGTTTAGTGTTTTTTTTTTTTTTTTTTTTTTGAGGAAGATACTACGTGTTCATATTACACAGGAAGGGGACAACACACACAGCACAACACCAGAACACTCCAGAAGGACAGGTGTCTCAGAGATTTTGCACAAAGGACCCTAAGAAAACAGAAAACACAGAAAAGCCCCTGCAGGTCCCTGCGCAGAGAAACGCCATCGCCCACCTCTGGCCGCCGCCGCAGCCGAAGCGCCGCTGGAGGAAGCAGAGGCTGGAAACCGCCGCACCCAAGTCCGGAGAAGCACCATCGCATCAAGAGCTTTGTGAGCCGATTGAGTGTCTCACCACCAAGAGCGAGACAGAGGACACTGTGGCTCGTCGGCCGGAGAACCTCTCCATGCCCTCCGGGTTGCGGCACCGTCACCTTCATTCGACGACGTCGAAGAAGCACTCCCGGGCCGCCTGCCATCATCCACAAGCCCATCACCGAAACACCAACCCTCTGAAGAAGGCCACCGTCACCGCGAACCGAAGCAGCAGCGACCGCCGACCCAGATCGGACTCCTGTACAACAACCGGAGAGATCCAGGGAACCCAAATCTCCCAGTCCAACCCTCACAAGCCCTTCACCGGCACCGGAGCAAGCGCCGGCGAGGCAAGGCTAGGACTGGAGGGACTTATTCCAAAGCTGCACCGCCACCATCGCCTTGACGCCGCAACACGGACACCAAACCCTAGTAGGAAATCTACAGGGACTCCTCCCCACTCCGGCGAGGAACCGGGGTTCCCCCCACCTCCCGGTGCCAAAACGGCAGCCGGAGGCGAGGGGAACCGAGGGATTCGTCGGAGGAAGAACCAAGCTCTCAGTCGCCTCTCTCTCGCCCACTCTGCACTGTAGAGGGAGGAGAAAGGGGGTGTCAGTCAGTAGCTGCAACCCGACAGAGTTTAGTTTGAGGCCCAATTGGTTGACGTTTTTTTGTGACATTGAAACGTACTACTCGTTACTCCACTGTGTGCATCGATCGACCAATGAAATGAAGAGTCTAATACATCATCTTGTAAAATAAATATTTTTCTTTGTGAGTAACAAAAAAAAACATTCCGAGATGGTGTGTCGAAGGCTCGAAGGTGTCATTTTCCAAATGCCGCTGGAGGGACAGAAGGGAAGAACCGAAAGGAAGAAAAACTTGAGAGGACGACGACCAACGCGTGAAGTTAAATGGCCGCAAAATACGTACGTAGTTATATAAAATGGATACATTTTAAAGAAAATCAAAGCTGCTAGCCTGTGAAAACTCTAGTGCCAAAGATTACAGGCGACGGGAACTCGGGGCGGGTCGCGTCCGGCGCACCGTTGGCGTGGGCGAGCCGCAGCCTGGCTCGAACAGCCCGGACGCAAGCGGCGGGGGTATAAATTGCCGCCCACGCCCCACCATTCCTTCCACCACAAATCAACCGCCCCGTCCCCGACCCGATTAACCCTACCTTCCGCTCGATTCCACTCCTCTTCTCCTTCTACCCCCGCTCGTCGGGTCCGGAGCAAGCAGCACCGAGATAGCAATGGCGGCCGCGCTGAGGAGAGCCGTGGCGCAGCGCTTCGCGGCGGCGCCGCAGCAGGCCTACGGGATGCCCCGCCGCTTCATGCAGGAGCGCCCCGCCTTCCGCCCCGCCGTGCCCCCGGACGTCGGCTTCATGCCCCTGGCCGACCGGATCCGCGACCACCTCGGCGTCTCCTTCCCGCGCATCAACCTCGACGGCCTCGTGCCGCCTGCCCCGGCCAAGCAGCCCCAGCCGCCGAGGGAGGCCGCCGCCGCGGTGGTGGGCAGCCTCACGGTGGAGGAGGCGCGGAAGGTGCTGCGCGCCACGCAGATGGAGGCGGCGCGCGCGCGGGTGCGGGCGTCCCGCGAGGGCACCGTGCCCTACGCCGAGTTCCTGCGCCTCTGCTGCGACGCCGCGGGGGCGGACGACGGGCCCTCCGTCGCGCGCGCGCTCGACGAGTCCGGATCCGTCATCGTGCTCGGCAGGACCGTCTTCCTCAGGCCCGAAATGGTACGGCCCTCCCCTCTTCCTCCCCACCCCCCATTTCGCTGCTTCAAATCAAATCAATGACCTGTCTAAATGTTGCTTGATCCGTCCCAACCTTTTTGGTCTAGTTTTGCCTTGCAGTTAGCGTCTTTTACAGACAAAAAAAGACACGTTGGTTCCTCTGTTCTGCTCTCTTCTCTTGTTCTACTGTTAATTTTAATCCGGGTGACCGGGTACGGATTTCACAAGGCTAGAGATCTGATGAGATTTTTCGCGTGTTTTGCATGTTTCTCCCAACAGGAAAAGAACCAAAGAAACGGCGGTGTTCTAAAACAATAGAGCAGTTGTGACACCAAAAGTTTGGGGGATTTTATCCCCCCTTCCGTTCCGTTCCAAGATGGGAGTTTCCTTTCTTCTCTCAAAACCAGAAGGAAAACAACAAATCTAATTTCTACCCCTCGATCTAAATCTGAGGAGGGAAGAAACAAAACGACAAGCTTGCTAAAATTAAAAAAAAATCTCCGATGAATGAACATGAGGAGAACCTAGCTGCCATTGGGCACCCAGAAAAGAACATGCATGATTATTCTCTATATTCAGATTGGTTGGCGTCTAGTCACCATGCTGATAATGGCTCCATTATTTTGGGAATTGGAATTGGGCCATCATCCCTACTATTGCTTGAGCACATGTTTTCAACTTCATCATTTCCATTGGTAGTCATATAGATGTTCATACTGAAGTACTTCATCGGATTTTTTACTCTAGAGTTTAAAATACACATTACTGAAGCACCATTCCACTTGCTGTTGTCTGATCTACAATTAGATGGCAGTGAGAAGCAATTGATAGTATGAATCTGCTGTTTGAATTGCATAGTAGAAAATTCAAATCTACAATACCATCATATATCAGTGGTGGTGGTGGGTTCATTTACCTTTGATCATGTCATGCATCCCAACGATTTAGTTAGTCACATAGTGGAAGATGTTGTAGTGCTACTATCATTTGCATAAGTAGTGCCTGTTGTGGCCATGAGATCATCCCTTTTTGGCAATTGCGACACCGGAATGGCCCATCATGTGGTGTCCTTGTCACTGATTCGGTTCGTTTGTTAGGGTGAAAGCTATTTACTTCCAAAAATATCAATTTTGTCTAGAGAATTCAATCTGTCACCTGCATCTTAACTGCAACAGTGTAGAATTGATCTTGTTACTGCTATTTGTTTTCATGAGATATGAAGTACTAAAAAATGCTGTTGTTATTTCCTGCTGAATAATTAAGCTGCATCCCTACCCATTTGAAAAATAGGAGACTAACACAAGGCTAAAAAGTTGTGGGTGCACCTAAACAAAGTTTAGGAACATCATAACATGCCATCTGGTTCTGATTAGGTCATAGCACTCACAGGCAAGATAAGTAGTATGATTTATTGTTTGTTTTTGCTTGGTCCCTCCGTGGTCACCATAACTTGGCAAGCTACCCCTTGCAAGTTGTGGCTGTTGGCGGTGACATAACTATTTGTGGACAATCCTTTTTGCATGATTTAGTCTTGTAGCTGTATCTGCTATTATAGCCTGGTAACTTTGTCATGTAACTCTTCAACACGGATGTTAAGGCGTGCAGTCGAGATGTTTAATGCCCAATACCGACTTAACAAAAAAAACATTTTCTTTTGGAAGGTATTTGAATCCATGTGGATGATAGAATCAAAACATTTTGCGCTTGTTTTGAAAATCCAATCGTATACAGTTTGAGTGAAATATTTTTGTCCTTCCAGCATTGCTCTTTCTTTGATTGAAAAGAAGAGCAGCGAAGTAAAATTTGGAAATGTTTTTGTCCTTTTTCTTAAAAATTTCAGGTTGTCAAAGCAATTGAGAAGGCCATACCCATACGGCGAGGGCTACCTGTCGCCGAGAATGACCCTGCAAGGGAGGAGCTGAAGGCCATGGAGGCCCAGAAGGTAGACATTGACCGCATGGCGACGCTCCAGGTGCGGCGGGAGCTGTGGGGAGGGCTGGCTGCCCTAGCCCTCCAAACGGCTGGCTTCATGAGGCTCACATTCTGGGAGCTCTCCTGGGACGTCATGGAGCCCATCTGCTTCTTCGTGACGTCGACGTACTTCATGGCCGGCTACGCCTTCTTCCTCCGGACCAATAGGGAGCCGTCGTTCGAGGGCTTCTTCCAGAGCCGTTTTGCGGTGAAGCAGAAGCGTCTGATGCAAGCCCGGGATTTTGATGTCCGCCGGTACAGCGAGCTCCGGCGAGCCTGTGGCCTCCCGGCGCTACATCCTCAGAGCCCCTGCGCGTCCTCGCAGGAGAGCCACCATTGCCATTCTTACTGCCATTGTCATTGATGTGTTGCATGGAATTTTTTATGCCATTTGATGTGGCTGCTGCTGCTTCATGTACCGTTGTGGAATGTGGATGCAAAGCATACTCATTGACGAGATCAGATTCAGATTTTAAACTCGAAATGCCTGTGTCCTGATGGATGGATGCATCTGAGTTGTGAGGCAGTAGACGAGAAGTCTGCGTGTACATACCGGCTGTAAACAATCTTTGGGAAGAAAAATGGAAATGAAAAAAAATTGATATCAGTACCAAGCAATTGTCATCCAGCTCATCTGGCCCAACTTGTCCAAAATGCATGTTGGCTAGGAACCTTAGGCGATTATTCTCTTTATTGGCAGGGTCATGATCCAACCACAATAGATTTGGTTTCTCATAGCTTGGTCTACCGTATTCTTGTTTAGCAAAAAAATCAAAGTGATGTTGAAGAATCCAGAGCATCAAAAAAGGCATCTTCAACGGCTACGCCGCGGAAGGCACCAGGGCCGTCAGCATTTAAGCATTTTGTATCGGCCTGTCCTTTTTCTCGCTGTCCGTTTTTGGACTATGTCATGCCATGATGCAGCTGCAGCCATCCCCACAAGTCTGGTGGGGTTTCTTTCATTTGATGCCTTCTCCTCGTGACCGTCCATTGCTATCTCCACCCACCCACCCACCCAGCTCTAGTTTTTAACTCGTCGCAGCAACCAGTGGCTGGCACGGCATCGGCAGCACCTCACAGCGAATCAGCACGTACTGGTCCTTCCGTGGTTAACTCGCCATGAAGCAGATGCAGGTAGGAACTAGTGGATGGCACGGCACCGCGCAGCCAGAAGACCTCCAAATTTTACACGCACAGCTGTCTGTAGTCTGTACCAGTGGCGCCCGTCAACAAAAGGAAAAAAAACTGTACCGGTAGCAATCTAGCACTGCCGCGTTCGTGAACGAACAATCATACGTAAAGCTGATCGCCAGCTTTCCAGGAAAGGAACAGCGAACGAACGAACGAGCTCCGCGGGGCGCGGGGCGCGCCGTGCCGTGCCGTGCCGAGTCACCGGAACGGGGGTCGTGGGATGGGATGGAACGGGCCGTGACGACGCGCACCCGCGCGGAAAGCGGCAGTTTCCTTTCCGCACGCGGCGGGTGAGGCGCGGCGCGGAGCGGAGCTATGCCCGCCACGTCGTCGAGGGAGGGCGTGGCTGGCAGACCGGGCCGGTGCCGTGTCCCCCTCTCGCGTGTCCGATAGTCGTAGACGCCGCGCCGCGCGCCGTAAGGATTCTTCTGTTCTACTACTACTACTGTTATTATCACGCTCACGCACGGTGCGCAGTTTCCCACCCACCCCACCGGCGACCGGGCGCCCCGTTCCTTGCCGCGCGCCGGCGCCGGCACGCGCGATGCGACCGAAGCGTACCGTCGTGGCCGAGAGTTATCTGGGGGAGGTGGGGTGAGAACGCCGTCGGCCTGGGAGAGTAGTGTGGTCGTGTGGATTTATTGCACTGCGGTTTGGACTATGGACGACGCGGTGACACTGACTCGATCCTTCCGCGATGCCTGTGGCTGTGGATGTATATCTGCGATAGAACATCGGCGATGAGTTGGGAACCACCACGTTTCACATATAGGAGTATCAGATTTCAGATTTTCCTCCTTTAGAAGGGAGCGTGAAGCCAAACTTGTGAACTTCGTGGAAGCCAGGCGGTGACGCACTCACTTATGGGGACATGGCATCTCGATCTGGTTCATACTCCGATAGTCTGATTGATATATTCCGGTCACGCTGTTGTGGACTGCTCAATCGGTCCATAGGTGGAAGACAGGCACCACCATACCTTAGCGTCCCCCGTCCCAGTTGCTATAGCTCTAGTTCGCAAATCGCAAGATTACTGTTATATATAATACAGCCAGATTAAATTTTGTACTTCCCTTATTTTTTAGGAAAATTAAATTGTGTACCTTTTTTTAAGGGGAAAGCTAAGTTTTTTATTTTTTATTTTTTTAACACCACCTTTTATATTAATTAATCAAAAGAGACGTTACAATCGTTCATTACAGAATTCACCACATAGGACGGTACATCATTAACAACAATACCATCCGATCTATTGTCAAAGCAAAACTTTGCAATTAAATGTGGTACCCCATTGGCCAAGCGGCTAATCTTATTTATCTGTAAATAAACTATTAATCAGCTTAGATATACTCATTGCTTCCTTCTTCAAATCAAGCAAAGCTGGCCTGTCAAGAGAATCATTTGCAAGAGTCGCAACAACAAATGCACAGTCAGTCTCTAAAATTATAGGATTGTGGAGAGTAATACCTATATAGAGACCGGCAATGCTTCCACACTTTTATAACACCCAATGAAGTCCCAAGAAGATATAATGACATTCCCAGCAGAGTCCCTGGCCACCACACCCACACTTGCGGCGCTGATACTCTCCACAAAGCTTACGTCGACATTAATCTTGATATAACCCGGAGGCGGAGGCTTCCAATCCGTCTTAGCTACCGCCATATTAGTAGCAATTCTTAATCCATGCATCGGACCTTTTCCTTTATTTTTCGGGTCCATCAGTGGCAAAGAGTGATATGCGACAAAGGATGACCAATAATTATCCACAAAGCTAGTAGAGGCTGAGACGGATTCTTTTCACTTACCAAATATCAAATCGTTTCTCAAATGCCAGGCTCTCCAAAATATGAAAATGATTTGGTCACGCATAGTGTGGCTCAATTGATTTAGAAGAATAAGAAACCAATCAACCCCAGTGTATCTGAACACCTCCTCCGCAGGTAAATCCCAAATATCCCTCATGGCCATACGCAGCGCAAAAGCCTTCGGGCACATGACAAGCGCATGAAAAGTACTTTCGTCCTCCATTCCACAAATAGAGCACGTACTAACAGTAGCTTGGTGATGAACCACTCTGTTTACCTGGACAACCAAACTACTGGACGCAACCCGCCACGCAAAAATACGGATCTTCTGAGGAATATTGGCCTTCCAGATAATATCCCAAATTTTCCTCTCTTCCCATCACCGCAGCACTGTACTGCCCCTCGTCTTCCTTTTTTTCCTTTAGGGTAAGCGCAAATTTGTACGCACTTTTAACCGAGAACAACCCCGTCTTCTCAAAATGCCATGGCTTCCTCTGACCGAAAGGCGGTCGTTCTTCAACCTCCCGGCCATGGAGCCAAAGGGGAGGCACTTCTACTTCTTCCCGAGGTCTGTGGCGAGGTGCCATGGAGCCATCGCTGCCCCAAGTGGCTCTGTCCCCGGTGGAAGCGATGTCATACTCGTGAGGAAGAAGACAGGGACCCGATTGCGTTTTCTTACTGCTTGTTGGGCTCTTTTCTGCAAATCCCAGGGACCAGCTTGTATTTTCCAGTTTCTTTTGGGTCTAGTTGTAGGATGTGTTGTACTAATGCTTTCTATTAAATAAAGCATCGGGGCCTTTTTAAGCCCTCTCCCTGTTCAAAAATAAATAAATCATCATCCCCTGTTGACTGAATACGCAACCCAAGAATCTCCTCCGCATCATATGGATAGAACAGATGCCTAACCAAATTCTCATCCCATCTTCTTGGTCCACTCAAGATCAAGTCAGATACCCATTTGATCCTGGTCCTATTCTTCCTTTCAGTAATTTTAAGACCAGATGTTCTTGGGAGCCAGTTATCTCTCCAAATATTAATATTAGCCCCATCACACACTCTCCAAATAACCCCCGCTTTCAGAAGATCCAAACCATGCAAAATACCTTGCCAAGTGAGGGATGCCGACTGAGGAAAAACAGTATCAAGAATATGCCCTTGGGGGTAGTATTTTGCCTTGATCACTTTGGCGCACAATGAATCAGGGTTAACCACCAATCTCCAAGCCTGCTTAGCTAGGAGAGTTTGATTAAATAACCTGAGGTCTCGAAAACCCATACCTCCCTCACCTTTAGGCCTAGTCAATTTATCCCAAGCCAGCCAATGAGTCTTCCTCCTATCCTCCTCATCACCCCACCAAAAATTCCTTATAATCTGCGATAACTCCTCACAGAGTGATGCCGAAAATTTAAAGATACCCATGGCGTACACCGGAAGATCCTACAAAACAGATTTAATCAAAGTTTCCTTCGCCCCGCATGATGCATATTTTTCAATCCAATCCGATAAAATTTTGAGAGCCTTTTCTTTAGTAGGTTGAAATTTTCCAGCCTTCATTCGCCCTTGCGGCACCGGCATCCCAAGATATTTGTCCTCGAAACCCTCAGCAGTGATGCACAAGATAACCATAACAGCCACTTGAACTTCCATACTACATTTCTTTCCAAACATAATCGAGCATTTATCTGGACTCAGTATTGGCCCGTCCCCTTCTTATAAGTGGCAATAATATTTTTAATTGTCAGCGCTTGGTCAATGGACCTTTTGAAGAATAAAAAGCAGTCATCGGCAAACAGAAGATGTGAAATACCCGGAGCACGCCTATTGACCCTGAAGTCCAGAAGAGATCCTCTAGTACACGCATCTTGTAACAACAAAGAAAGTGCCTCGGCCACAAACAGGAATAAATACGGAGATAAAGGATTTCCTTGCCTGATGCCACAGGATGGGGAGAACGACTCCAAGAGCTGGCCATTGAAGCGCATTGAAAATTATACCGAAGTAACACAAGCCATAATCCAATTTATCCACCCCGCTGCGAAGCCCACCGCCGTCAACATGCTCTTCAAAAGGTTCCAATCTACCCTATCATACGCCTTTGCAAGGTCCAATTTATAAGCACAAAATTCACCCCAACCATCCTTAAGAGAACTCAAGGAATGCATACACTCAAAAGCGATGAGAGCGTTATCAGAGATTAGTCTCCCAGGAATAAGCACTTTGGGTTGGAGAAATCAATACCATCAAGATGTGGTCTCAATCTGTTTATGAGGCACTTGGGAATAATTTTATAAATAACGTTGCACAAACTGATAGGCCGGAAGTCTTTAATCGATTGGGGATTTTTCACCTTTGGGACAAGGACAATAACCGTATCATTCACACGCTCCGGCATTATACCCGTGTCAAAGAACTTTTTTACTGCATGAATAATATCCTCTTTGAGCAATCCCCAATTCCGCTGAAAAAATCTTGCAGGAAAGCCATCCGGTCCTGGAGCTTTAAGAGGTCCAATTTGAAAGAGAGCATCACTAATTTCTTGATCTGTAAACGGTTTGCATAAGTCTGCATTCATATCATCATTTACAAGCGGCTTGACTAGAGGAATAATCAGAGAAGGATCAACCATACCATCACACGTGGATCAACCATACCATCACACGTGTACAGATGCTTAAAGAATGAATTAGTGACAATTGGGGATTTTTCACCTTTGGGATAAGCTTCATTGATCATAGTCCACATGAGGTGGGATACAATTTGGATCGTGGGGATGAGCCAACAAAATGTGGCGTCCCGGACCGAGAGAACGAGAGTACTTAGCTAAATCGTGTGCTTCGCCGTTAAAAGTACGATCTTCGGAAATAAAATTACAATTAAAAATTGATGCTCAAAGTTTGATCTCAGTGATAATGGACCCGTAACGGCCCAGGTTGCCCTTGACGATGTCGCCCACCACCTTCTTCGAGTCTGACGAGATGGTAAAATTCTGAAGTAAGAGATCCTCTGCCAAGGCCAATGCTTCTCTGCATGCTAGCACCTCCAACGTAGCAGGGTCAAGGATGCCCTCGGTGACTAGGGATGAGCTCCCCAGATAGTTCCCCGACTTGCCGCGGCACACCACAGCCGCTGAGCCACCACGTATGCGCATAACACCCCCATCCACATGGATCATTGCGTGTCCAGGGGGTGGAGCCGAGCGCCTTGCTTGGTTTTGTCTAGTTGCACCAGTCGGCTGTGCAGCTTGTGTGGTCTCGAATTAAATTTTGTACCTTTTTTTAGGGGGGAAACCAAGTGTTATTCATCAAATAACACATGGTGTGGGATAAAGTTTTGGTCATGAGATTGGTCAAACCAAACGTGGCGTCCTGGACCTAAAGATAGTGCAAACTTGGCTAGACTACGTGCTTCAATTAAATTTTGTACCTAGTATTTTGTTTACCTAGCAGATCAAAGAGCCCAAATGACATCACCCATGGGCCATGGGTGAAAACCCAACTACACACTCATGGTTCGGAAAAGAGCCCAAATGAAAATCAGAAAGAGAGAAGACACACTCACAGCACAGTACTCCTAGCCAGTGATTCACGAGCTGGACAAGCGAGCTGGCACTCACGCACTCGCTGGCGTGGATCGACGGTCGCTCACTCGGTAGCCCCCACCCTTCATGCGCTCGGTCGCTCACCTTGATCAATGGTTGACCCATTGACAGTTGAAAAAAATCTCGGATTATAAAAAAGTTTATGAATTTGATAAAATGTTCATGAAGTTGAAAAACAGTTCACAAAATTGAAAAAAATCATGGATTTTAGAAAAATCTTGTAAATCAGGAAAATGTTTATGAATTTGATTTTTTTCATAGATTTGAAAAAGTTCATGAATTTGAAAAACAATTCAGGAATTCAAAAATGTTTGCAAATCTGACAAAAAGTCCAGGAATTTGAAGGAAAAAATGTGAATCATGAATATCTTTCAAATTGGTGAACAGTTTTTTTAAATCATGAATATTATTTAAATTTTTGAACTTTTTTTTTGAGATTTTCAAACTCATGAACATTTTTAAGAAATCGTGAACATTTTTACAAACTCGTGAATATTTTTGAAGTTCGTTAATGGGTCGATTTGGGGATGAAGTGGATTGAGGTCTGCGGGTTGATGGCACGACGCGTCCGTTCCTTTTTCGGGCCAAAAATTTCATACCTCGTGCGTTTTTCCTCTCGTTAGCGCGCGCTTAGGCCCGATACTATTTAGATCTCGCGCCAAACACAATCCTCGACATATATTGGGCTGTGGTTAAGTTCTCCCAACAGATAGTGGGCCCTAAAGGTTGGCCATTATTACTAACAGTGTGTGCCCTCGTTTCTACAGTTCTATCGGCACTTACCGTGCCGTTAGGTACTTGTACTGGCAGTTAAAAATGTCCCGACGGATTTTTTTACCTTGTTCAGGTATTTTTACCAGCAGTTAATTGCCTCCAATTAAGTGTTGTGGTGTAGTGCACCCGCTTCCGCGACGGCAACGACAACCCAAGTGACCCCAACTCCAGCTCGTCAACATTTCGGCCCTGACACCGCCACGCTGCCACAACCACACCATGGTTGCCGATGCTTCTCCATCTCCCTCTCAGTCTGGGTCTGGGAACGGATAAGGGGAATGAGAGGAATCGCTTGGCGAGTGGGCGAGGGTCGTTGGGTGGACACATCGACGTTCACACGGTTCGCTTAGTGAGCAAACGGTTCCACAGGTGTGATGTGGCGCCAACCCTGTGTCGAGATCCATGCCGCGCGATCAGACGGAGTATGTTGTAGTCTTACAAAATTCAATGGCAGAAAATCTTCATCCAACAAAGAAATTACACTTTTCAAGGAAACATTGACAAGATACCAAACGTTAATTACATACGAGAGAAAACTCCGGAATAATCAACTTCCCGAACAAGCCTAAACATAAACCAAATGCCGTTACGGCTCAAAAAATAAATAAACCAAATGCCGTTGTTGACGACTATCCAAATCATTCCCCACAAAAAATAAATAGATCACATCACGACCTTACGGTTTCTTTTCACAAACACCATGGGTTGTTCAGCTGAGTTCCTTCTCTCCGAGCAGAGCTCTCATCTCATTTCTCTTGCGGACACCAACCCGGAGACGCCACAGATTGAGAGCAGAGTCTGGCGCCAGAGACGCCAAGAACCACTGGACGGAGTGGCGCCAGTAGGGGACGCATCTCGGCTCGTAACCAATGCAGCGAATGGCAGCTTTGACATACACCTCAGGTGATGGTATGAACGGAGAGTCGCCCTTAATAGGCGACATCTTGGTGGCCACATACAAAGGAATCTGCAGTGCACCACAGTAGTGCGTTACTAGGATATTTCAATTCAATTCCAAAGTGCGTTTATTCTGTCTTCTGTGACACCGAGTACAGAATTACTTGGAGATCCATGAAGTTTGTGTGCATTTCACTAGTAGACGCAAACTATTTCTGGTTTTCTATGTAAAGATGAAAAGGAAACTGCATGCATACCTGGCATTGGACATCCACTCCGTAGTGTTTGTATTCGACGCTTAGACTCCGAGATAGTTGATCAATATACCTGACAGGGCGGCCATATGTAGAAATTAGAGATAGTAACAGGTAATGCTCAATCACATCTTCCTTGTGCTAAAAACAAAGTTCATATTTGAGGTGTGACCAATAAAACACATATCATCGATGGTGTGCATCATCATGCATTGTTCAACTTCGTTGGTTGACGGCTGAGTGCATCGACCGATGCAGAGGCCGAAAGATTATCCTACTTTTTGAGATATTTTTTATGGATTGTTCATTGTCATCACATCGAAATTGTCCTGATTTTGGAACTATGAGTTCAGAGTATTTAATTCGGGAGCGAGAAACTGGCTTTCATTATATGCTTTTCTGCTGTACGGATTATCCAACTATTTCTATCCTTCTGCTCCACTGATTAGGGGGTGCGCTATTTATTGAAAGAACCATAATCTTCCCATCATCCATGGCCATATTAGGTGTGCATTAATAGCCTTGTGTGCTTGGACCCGGGGGTAGATGTACCAAACATAGTACTATTGGCTGATCCACTCAATCGGTAGTGTAAATAGGATGGTACTATGTTTAGCATAGGACTACCATGCACTGAACCTTTTTTTTTTCCTCAGAGAGCATCAAACTTGACTTTTCTTAAATCTCGATCAATTTATAAGAAACGCAACTCCACTAAACTGAAGTTGCGCTTTCGTAAATCAATCGAGACTTGAGAAAATCTTCAACGAAGACATAGAGAGACCCCAAAGTTAATCATTAAGATATTTTTACAGATGTTATGAACAGCTATCTTCTAATATGATTTGATTACTAGAAGTATTTAAAAAAAAGTAACGATCATATGAACTGTAGAAATGGAATAAATTGATTCCGTCGATTAATTAGGCCACGAGGACAGAAGATTAGAGACAAAAAAAAACCACATGGGGACACATGTTGGAGCCCTGTAGTTAGGGATGTAAACCGGGTCCCGCTTAATACCATTTAAAGTCCACTTATGGTCTAATAGTTCAATAAAGTTTTCTTTTTTCAGGGAAAATGAACTATCGAGCTAGTGAAAGCTAACTAAACGGGACTTGCGGGTGCGGTTTATTTGCGATTTACATCCCTACCTGTAGCCTGAAACAAATTTAACATGTCATTATACTGACAACGAACAGTAACCAAGCATTTTGCACACAAAAAAACACTAACCAAGCAACAGTTCGGACATGATGGTGGCTACCATACAGGCGCTGTATGGAAGTTTTTTCTAGTATATCATTAAAACTGAGATCGTAAGAGCAACTCCAACGGCGTGCATCAAAATGCCCCTAAACCTCCTGATCTCATTGGTTCCGACATTTTTTGCCCTTTAACATCTTGCATCAAACGTTTGCAGATCAGTTTGGACGTCCGAATTTTCACAAATCTGAACCAAACCTGAGGAACTTTGGGAGTCTTGACAATCCGCTTGACTCACTGTGATTTGCACCATATGTCCTCACACTCTATGTGCTTTTTTTAGGTCTGCCTGACCCACTCTAGTGTTTGGATTTTTTGATGCTTATTTGATGTGTACGGTTGGATGACCGGCTCCTCTACCACAACGGACATTTGAGGTGTCTGTTTTTTATGTACATCGTCTGGGATCGTAAGCTAGGTAATCTAAACTATATAGATATTAGGTTTATTCACTACCGGAATGAACAGTAGTCCCGACGGCCTATTCTATGCCGACGGCACCCGTCGGCATAGATCGATCTATGCCGACGGCCTACGGGAAACCGTCGGGTCGAAAAGCCGTCGGCATAGGCCAACCTATGCCTACAGCCCCCGTCGGCATAGAATCGACGTCGGCATAGGTCGAGCTATGCCTACGGTGGCCGTCGGCATAGCCTCGCCGTCGGCACACACGTGGGCCCGGCGGCCCGGCGATAGACGACGGGTTGACGCCGTCAAACGTATGCCGACGGCCCTGACGGCGGCCGTCGGCATAGCTAGGCCACGTGTCGGCATCGGTTGGATCCACCTCATCGATCCGCGGCGTGTCGATTGGATCCACCTCATCGCTCTGCGGCATAGCTATGCCGATGGCAAGGCTGTCGGCATAGATATTATCTGTTTTTTATATTTTTTATCATTTTTATTTTTTGAAATTAAAATTTGATTAACTTAAATGTGATTTATCTAAACATAAACATACACAAATTATATATCAATTTGGGGTAGAATTTTCCATAGATTATGAATATGTACTTTGTATTTGTTTTCGAGTATGTTAGTAATGTGACCTCATGTACTTTTGCATATAGGTCCCTATACTTTATTAAAATCACAAACAATTGATAATTGCATCTATTTTGAAAAGTTTTATATGTTTTTTTATAAGAATCTTGAAAGGATTCTGTTGCTATAATATGTTCTCTAATTTGAACAAACTTAAATCATGTTTGCTTCAGATTTACACAAAACAGCCTCTTGTTTTGACTTTTTTGTATTTTTTTCATTCTTTGCCAAACGAGACAAATTTTATATCTACATTCATCAGATTGTGTATGGAACTGTCCCTATGGGTTGACCTATCACAACCAGTTGAAAAGGTCCATCGGTCAAAGCCCGTCCGACGAAAGTCAAAGGGGTAGATCCGCGGGTCAACTGGGCCAGGGTTAGACGGGACGAGGGTCTTGGGGGGTAGCAATGCCGCCAGATCTTGCGCTGGGCCCTCTTACACGTATGGAAGTATGGTGGCAGGTGCAAGCACCCGGCACGCGGCTCCGGAGTGTGACCCCCCTCACGGACGTCGTTGCCGCCGTCACCTGGAGGCGGGAAATGGCCACGTCGGGTCGACACGGAGGGAATCTTGCGGTGGGTTGGGCCCGGACCTTGATCCGAAGTGTCCATATGGGCTGACCTATCACAACCAGTTGAAAAGGTCCATCGGTCAAAGCCCGTCCGGCGAAAGTCAAAGGGCTAGATCCGTGGGTCAATTGGCGCAGGGTTAGGTGGGACGGGGGTCTTGGGGGGGTAGCAATGCCGCCAGATCTTGCGTTGGGCCCTCTTACACGTATGGAAGTGTGGTGGCAGGTGCAAGCACCCGACACGCGGCTCCGGAGTGTGACCCCCCCTCACGGACGTCGCTGCCGCCGTCACACGGAGTGGGTCGACACGGAGGGAATCTTTTCCGGTCAGAAATGTATCTATGTAGATGGTTAGAATGTAGTAAATTTGTTTTTTTTAACACTCATACACATGTATATCATGTCTGTATGTGCAATACAAAAGCAAAATAAATACTGGGAATAATGAAAATGGTGAGGATCTAAGCCGTCGGCATAGATGGACACGTGACACCCACACTATGCCGACGGCTAGGTCCCCCTTATCCACTCGCGGCGCCTCCTCCTCCACTCATTCTCCCTGCCCCCCGATTCCCCACCACCCCTATCCACTCGTGCGCCGCCGCCGTCTCCACCCCGCCACCACCAGCCGTCGCCGTCTCCGCCCTCGCCGCCCGGATCTTCCCGCGCCGCCGCCACCCCGGCCGTCTGCACCGCCGCCCTAGCCCGGCCGGGCTCGCCTCCGTCCTCCGCACCGCCGCCCTAGCCCCGCACCGCTGCCACCCCCGGCCGGCCACACCGCCGCAACCACCAGCCGGCCACACGCCCCGCCTCGGCCACCACTGGCCTCGGCCTCCTTGCCCCCGGCCCGCCCTGCCCCCGACCCCGCCCCGGCCTCTCCCCGCGACCCGGCCGCCTGGCCGCGGCTCCGGCGGGCCCTGCTGCTCCGGCCGGCCCTCCTCGGCTGCTGCTCCGGCCATCCCTCCCCGCCCCCTGCCCGGGCTCCCCTCTGTCCGTGCCACCTCGACCGACCGGCGCAGCCATCCTCGACCCAAGGTGAGCATTCATTTTTTTGTTTTTTTTTGTTTTTAGATCAATTTGTTCTGTAGTTAGATGAATATATGATGATATGTATGTTGAATATATGATGTTATCCATGTTCTGTAGTTAGATATGTTGCTGCTAAGTAGAGGAATATGTGATGCAAATCCTCCATCTCCCTCCCTCTCTTCCTCTGCTCACTACTGCTGCTGCTAAGTAGAGGAATATGTGATGCAAATCCTCTTGTGTGAAGGAATTCTAGAGGGATTTGTATGAACAAGTCCTTTTATTTATTTATTTATTTGTCTAGTTAGTACCAAACAGAGAGAGAAGATGAGTTTAGAATCCTGGTTCTTTAGTTAGATAGTACCAATAGGGATTGGTTAATTTTGCTGCCACAACATGGATTTGTTGTCCCTCTAATTGCTCCTGCTTCTTTTGGTTCATGAGAAAGGATGTATTCCTTTTACTGTTATAGTCTTATAGATAGTATATTTGTACCGGTATGATGAACAAGAGCTTCCAGTTAATTACATAATATTGGTGATGTAGTTTTACTTGCTGTGTATGCTTGCTTAGTTGTTTATTTGCCCAAGTGCTTGTGAGTGCTTTGTACTTATGTACTGGATATATACCCAAGTGTTGTGGGTGCTTATGTACTGGATGTAGTCCTTTTAATTACTGATTCATATGCCATGTGAAATTTATATTCCTTGCTGTTTATGTATTTTATTTAGGTGTGAACTATAACTCCTGATTATGGGCAATTATCAATCATGCATAGTATTGTTTCATTACTGATGTCATATAATTTCTTATGCTTTAATTAAATGTTGAATATGACTGCTGGTTGTTACTGCAGTTTGGTCATGGCATATTTTGTATTGCTCTGCTATGTTCCACTTATTTATGCAACATAGTTAGGTCCTAGTTCTATGTTACTAGTATAAATTGTTCCTGTTTATGTGCTGTTATTTTATATTATATGTTCCACTGGTTATGAACACTATCTCATCTTGCCCATTTCCCTCTCTTCTCAACTGATCTGAACAGATATTATGCTCGATTTAGTCCTTTCTCTCCCATTTCTTTCTTTCTATTCTAAAATCTGATAAGAATAGATGTTTCCTTGATCTTTGCCTGCCTATGATGTTGCATTGAGGCTCCTCACTGGGATATAACAGATACTACAGATGCTGCTCATCCCATGATTAAGGATCAAGAAGAGAAGATGAAGATCATCAAGAAGATGAACTAGTAGAGGTTTAGCTAGGCTTAGCTTTAGGTCTTTTATTTCTTTTCTTCTTTCAATCTTTAATACATTGCACCTCCTGGATACTTTGTAATTGTTCAAGTTATTAATAAAGTTTCTTATTTCCTATTCAGATTGTAAAATCATTTTGTAATGATTTACTTGTTATTAATATAGTCTCTTTTGACCCAATATGTAATTTCACTTGTACTATTTATTTATTATAATAAAGATGGAACCTTATTTATTTATTCTTAATTATTGAGATGCATTTCCATTTCATATGTGGATATTATGCTTTTTTCTTCATTATTAATATACTAATTGTTTATTCTCTTTTCAATGCAGGTTTGCTAAGCATGGGCAAGGGGAAGGCCGATGGCACGGGTTTCCTAACCAAACTCACCACGATGGCTAGTCGGAGTGGTCGAGCCCGTATTGTTCCCCCCCGACTACTTGAGGATGACTCCTCACAGGGACGTCGAGGGAGAGGTGCCCCTAGAGGAGGAGGGGGTGGGGGAGAGCCCCTAGAGGAGCACGGGGTCGGGGCCAGAAACAGCGCTCCCTCACCGACTTAGGGGTGTTGTCTTCGAGGCCCTCCTCTAGTGAGGTACCCTCCTCTAGTGAGGTACCCTCTTCCGAGGAGGAGGAGGAGGAGGTTCGCGAGGAGGTTGAGGAGGAGGAGGAGGAGGTTGGGGAGGGGGAGGAGGAGGAGGAGGAGGAGGAGGTTCGCGAGGAGGTTGAGGAGGAGGAGGAGGAGGTTGGGGAGGGGGAGGAGGAGGAGGAGGAGGAGGAGGAGGAGTAGGCAGGCGAGGAGGATGGTGGTGGCGGGGAGGGGGCTGGCAACAAGAAGGGGTGGCTGCGTGGTAGTGCAAAACTCCCCCCCTTCCTGCTACCGAGGAGCAGAAGTGGCTCATTGAGCCAACGGGGAAAGAGTAAGTGCCCCTTAATCATATTTTAATTCTTTTGCTTGTACACATTCTCATATTTTCATTCTTTTGATTGTACACATGCTCATATTTTCATTCTTTTGATTGTAAACATGCTCATATTTTCTATCTTTTGCAGTAACTGGATAGTTCCTTGAGGGGCCCGTCTTCCAAACCGCATCATCACTGTCTTGCTGAAGGAACATTGGCCGGGGCTGTTCGCTCCGGAGCCAGTCAGGCACCCGGAGCGCCTGGTTTTGGCCACGAGCTGGGACCACTACGAAGCGGCCCCCCACCCGGACCATGATACACATGCTGACGCCGTGATAACAAATTTTTGGGTAAGTTCTCTTCAGAAGCACGAGTCTTGAGTTTTGTTCGTAGTTTATCATCGAATGGTTTAACTCATGGCTTCTTCCATTCTGGTTTTATGAATGACTGTAGAAATACTATCTAGTTCTTGAGGAGCACAAGTCCACTGCCGACAAGTTCTTGGTGCGGGCTGCGAGGAAGAAGGCCCGCCAGATGCAACATGAGGTGCGCTAGGTGGCCATCTCGCAATATTTTCACGACGCTCTTGGCCAGAAGATGACCAAGGAAGTCGCGCGGAGGGAGAAGCTTACCTTGACGAGGGAGGAGTACTTGATGGTAAGTATAACAGACTTTTCATTCCGACGTTTGTGGTAAATTTCATTGTTTTGTGTTGACATGCCATTATGCTTTCATTATGTAGGTGTGTCCTGGTTGGTGTTATGGAAAAATTGATGGATGGGAGGCATTGGTGGATCTGTGGCTCGGTCAGGATGAAGAGTGGGCTGCTAAGACCATAAAAAACCGGGCTAATCGAGGGACCGACGGAACACATGGTCAGGGAAACCGGAACCACTGGAGCCACAAGAAAGTTCAGGTATATCTATGTACATGAAACATTCTTCTTCTTCTATTTACCGTCACTTTCTTATGTATGACTAACCTCTGTTTGGTTGTGCGGGAGGAGAAATTGAAGCGGCCGCTCTCAGACATGGAGGCGTGGGAGCTCGCCCATGTGCGGAAGTCCAAGGATGGCAAGGGCAAGTACTACGGCAAGACCGAGAAGAACCTGAAGGCCTACACGGAGGAGTATCTGAGGTTACATCCTGACACACCTGGCCCCTTAAAAGAGGCTACGGACGACAGGGCGGTGGTCGGCATAGGGCTGAAGAGTCATGGTCGGCAGGCGGTTCTGGATGCTGTGGTCTCTCCTTCTGTCTCCTACACACGACTCCGAGCTACCAACCTGAGGCCGAGCCCGCACCCGAGCACGACCAGTGCACACTCACAGTCCCTCCTAGCCCAACAGCACTCTGTAAGTATTTTCCCTCTTATCTTCCTTTTTTCTCACTTTATTTTCCGCATTGAGATGTTTTATGAGTTTCATCATGTCATATTGTAGGCCTACATGGAGTACACACGTCAGGAGGTCATGGCGTGGAACGCGAGAGTTGCAGCAGTCACGGACCACAGCAGTCGCATGATGAAGGTTAGTTTAGCCCCTTTCATTTCACTTTCATATTTGCACTTTCATTTCTTCCGACTTTCGTGTTTGCTTGGTCAACTAACATGCAACTCATTTTTGACTGCATGGCGGCCAGCACGGTTCCTGTAATGGAACCACCACCACCACCTCCTGGACCACAACCAGTGCTGCCTACATTTGAGGAATTTCTGGCACAGCACATGGGGACTCCGGTTAGTACATCCCCAAACTATTCAACCACAGCTTATCTTTTATTCAACACAATCATATATCCTCTTAACATATCTTTTCAAACATCCAGGGAACTGGTGGATCATCCGTTGGTGGTGGTGCCAATGATGGCATCACTCCCGAGTCACGGAGCCCGGTCACTCCGATCCACCGAGGAGGTGGCGGTGGCGGTCTTGGAGGTAGCGGTGCCGGTCTTGGCGGTAGCGCTGCCGGTAGCAGTGACGACCTGGGCTTTGGCGGTCTTGGCGGTGAGGAACTTGGCGGTGGTGGTGGACGTCCTGGCGCTTAAGCCTCTTTTATGCTCCTTTAGATGACTTGTGTGCATCTTTAGATGCTTATGTTGTTTGTGATGATACTTATGTTGTCATGTTCTCTATTATGTGATGATGATGATCCTTTTGTGATGATGATGATGATGCTTTCGTGGTGATGATGATGTTTTTGTGATGATGATGATACTTATGTGGTGATGATGATGATACTTATGTGATATATATGTGTTGTGTATGTCTATTTTGAATATATATATGTGCTGTTAATTTGAATTGAATTCAGACAGAAAAATACAAAAAAAAAGCAGACAGGAGCTATGCCGACGGCATAGTTTTCTATCTATGCCGACGGCCTGGCCGTCGGCATAGTGGACACGTGGCTCGATCTGGGGAGCCCTGGCACAGAGGTATGCCGACGGCTAGGCCGTTGGCATATCCTAAATCTATGCCGACGGCCTAGCCGTCGGCATACCTCTGTGCCAGGGCTCCCCAGCGGCTGCCACGTGGCAGCTATATGCCGACGGCCAGGCCGTCGGCATAGATAAAAAACTATGCCGATGGCCTGGCCGTCGGCATATAGCTTGTAACACCCCAAAAATTTAACCATATTTTTATTAAATAAATTTGGCCAGAAATAAAATTTTGATTTATATTGGGTCTTTTATTATTTTCAGAGTCTTTTCTGTTTTCTGTTTTCCAAAATTCTTCCCTCCATATAGAAATTTTGGTAACATATTGTGGGCTTTGGTAGTTTTATTAAATCATTTTAATTATATTTTAATAACAGTAGGAAATATTTGCATAATAAAATTTTGCCCAAGATAATCATTTTTATAGCATTTTCAATTCTTCAATTGCCTCTGTTGCACTACAACTATTTTAAATAATTCTTTAAAAATTCCACAAAAATTATGAGGGGTCATGTGATGCCTATAGATCATTTTTATGCAAAAACCCAACTTGGTCATTTGAAAATTTTGAGCACAACTTCCTCTTTCCTTTTCTGTCTCATTCTTGAGTTACAACTACAACCTCAATTTTTCTTACTCCAAAAATTCTGAAATTATTCCATCTTATAGTCCTTCCAACCAAACCCTTAAGTCTAGAGGATCAGCTCCAATTGCCTCACTTTAGTTCACCAAATAAATACTCCAAGTTTCTGTCCAGAACTGAATTTCATTAAAACTTGCACTAGCAAGTTTTTCTTTCTGCCAAAACAACTCCACCACCATCTTTATCATCCAGTGAGACATCACCCTGCTAATTTTCATAGCTAACAAAATCACCTAGCCACCCCTAGCATTTCATCAGACACCTTGCAGACATGACAGAATTTGGCAACTTCCTAAGCTATCATATGGAGCTTGATCCTCTTGCCAATAGAGCATGTCCACTAGCTTTGCATTCCTAAGGGTCCTAATCCTGGTAAGTCTCACTTGTAGAAAACCTCTGTGGAACCCTTTAGCATTTCGTCGAGCAGCCTGTGGTCGTGCTCTGTGCGCCAGCAGAGCGCCCGAGCTACAGATGTTGGCAACCGTGCCCTGCCGCGTCCTTGCTGCCTCCCCTTGCGCGTGACCTGTCCAGATGGCTTCGTGGAGAAGCCACAGAGCGCGCCGACACACTCCCCTGGCCTCTAGCGCCGGCCACCACCGACCACAGCCGTCCAAATCGCCGCCCGACGAATCCGCCTCCGCCACGTCTCTGCCCGCTTAACTGCCAACCACCCGAGCTCATCCACGGGCGGCCACCGTCCTCACCGACCCCGTCGACCTCTCCACCGTCCTCACCGGCCACAACTACCTTTCCGGCGCCATTAATGGCCGCCCGCCGCCATGCCTATCTTCGGGCGTCGCGGAACCGACCTTCTCCGGCTATAAAAGCCACCCCCGAGCTCTTCTAGCTCAACACCACTCCTCCTCCTCCCTCTGAGAACCACCCCAAGCAACAGAACGACCGGAGAGGTCGTCTTCCCCAACTTCGGCAAACTTCGGCCGCCACCACCTTTCGGTCGATTCCGACGCCACTGGGACTTCGCCTCCTCCATTCTCCTCACCATCCACCCCCTCTCGGCCTTACGACCCCGTCCCGATCTTCAATTCGTCTCGGGAACCGCCGTGGGCGAAAGCCCCATTCCGTTTCCGCCGGAGAGCTTTGGGAGACCTCGTCGCCGGCGAGATAGGGCTCCCCGCCGACCATGCAAACCACCGGTCGGACCGCCTCGGCCTCCTGGATTCAACGGTGGGCTCGGCTCGCCGTGGGGCGCCGTCGTTCGCCGGCGCTGGTCGCCGGAGCCCCGCCGTTCTGCCGGAGAAAAAAACGCGGGCGGCTGACCAGTTAAACCTGACTAGTGGGTCCGCGGGGCCCACCGTCAGTGACTAGGGGTCACGCCAGCGCGGATTAAGTGGAGGCGTATTTCGGAGAATACGTCTTCACGTCTGGAAAGCGTATTTCCCTAATACGCCTTCAACGTCGCAGCTCTTCCGCGTGGCCGAGCGGCTGGGCCTGGCCCAGTGACGCCGTCCAACTAAATAGCGCTCAGGGCGCACTTCTGCCTTTCCCCTTTTTCTTTTTCAGTAATTTTCAAATAATTCCACACTAGTCATTTCTATACCAAATCCGGTGATTCAAATTTCTAAATACTTCTAAATTCATTCTCTATTAATATAGCTAGGGTGAACATTTTTCCTAAGCTTAATTTTTGTTGGATCAATTAAATAGTCCAATTCTTTAATTATTCCAGCTTAGAAATCCCCTAGGAAAATCATCTGATCTCCAAATCATTTGATTCTTTTTCTGAAATTCATTATTCTTCCTCTAGTTTATTTTAGTATTTATTCAAAAAAATTCCAAACAACCTTTTGTTACTATTTTCAAATTAGGTGATATTGGCAATATTTTGAAAATAGGAAAATGGAGGGAAGATGAAAATTTTCAAAGTCTTGGAGTTCACCCAATATTTCTGCATGATCAAGGCAAGCATCTTGAACACTTGATATGGTGATTGCATGGTTAAATGTTTGTAAGAAATAATTGAATCATGCATATGTTGAATTCAAATAAAATTTGCATGCATGTAGTGTTGGCATGTTTCCTCATACCGTGCAACGTGTGCTTGTTATGACTAACTTGCAGGAGCAGGTATAAGAGAAATACCATTACCGACAGAAGGGTGATCACGTCGGAGCGTGATCATGCCTTGTTGGTTATGCATGTTGGGACATGCCAGGGCTGTGGCCCTGTTTTTGGTGTTACTATTGAGAAGAAATTATACTGTGCTAATCAACTGCAGGAAACATAAGCCATCTGAGTCGACCATAGATCGAGTCTTGTTCCGATAACCCCCATACTTGATCCGTGCTACCACATGTCCCTACCACAGGTAGGGTATGGTTCAGTAAGTTGTTAACCCCTTTCCTGCACACACCATACAGAGAGGCCATAGTGAAAGATACCATTGGCCCATGGTAGGCATGTCACTTGGTCCGGGGGCATGGCTGTAACCGGTCTGGGACCGAGGGGGTAGCACCCCTGTTTGCGCGCCGATATAAATATTGTGATCCCATGCTATTGGAGGCCGTTGAATGAGGCCTTCCCACTTAAAGTTTTACTTTATCATTGCCTTGGGTGATTCCTGGCTTTGGTGAGTTAAGCTGGTGTGTGCTAGTTAGGTGTGTTTTCAACCCAAAGACCGTAATGGGAATTAGTCAGCGTCTCGGTGCTGGCTAAAGAAATCCTTTACTTGTGGGTAAAGAGTACACCCTCTGCAGAGTTATACCTATTCGAATAGCCGTGTCCGCGGTTAAGGACTACAGTCTGGGTTGGTCAAGTGTCGGTCTCCGGAGGAAATAATTTAATTGAGCATGAATTATTTTGCAGAATGATTATTGCCACTACTGATATTATCATGAATATTATTGATGATGTGAATATTATTGTGGACTAACCCTGTCATTTTATTTTATTTTCTGAGTGTCTCATGGGCTGGCTAGACTACCCGGGCACTCAGTTTTTTTTTCCTGAGTGTCTCATGGGCTGGCCAGACTACCCGGGCACTCAGTTTTTATTTTCTTTTCTGAGTAGCTCATGGGCTGGCTAGACTACCCGGGATACTCATTTCTTTTCAAGACCTCTCGAGGCTTCGCTTTTAGACACCCGTTTGGCATTTATTTTCAAGACTTCTCGAGGCGTCGGTTTTAGACACCTGTTTGGCATTTCTTTTCAAGACCTCTCGAGGCGTCGCTTTTAGATACCCGTTTGGCATTTCTTTTCAAGACCTCTCGAGGCTCGCTTTTAGACACCCGTTTGGCATTTCTTTTGGATTCTTGGACGGTCCTGTCTCGCCCAATTCTCCACTTTTATATTTTCTTTTGGATTCTCGGGCGGTCCTGTCTCGCCCGATTTCCACTTTTATATTTTCTTTTGGATTCTCGGGCGGTCCTGTCTCGCCCGATTCTCCATTAACTTTCTTTGTTTGTCACTAACATTTCATATTCATTCTACGGCACCGTATTAATATTCATCATGCCATGCTTTAATTTCGTTCAGCATATGCATATAATTTAACCCATCATGATCATATGCATTCGGTATATCTTTTGGTCATTATGTTTGCGAGTACATTCCAACGTACTCACTGGCTTGTCCCTGGCTATTTAATTGGCCAGGTCAGGATTTCGACAAGGAGTATGACCACGACATCCATGCGGAGCCTAGGTTAGCGGCCACGCGGGATAGGAATTATCCGGGTCAGCTGTTCCTGTGGGAATGGAGCCCCATCGACGTTGGAGAACCACGAGTCGCTTCCGTCACCCGTCACTAGAAATCATTGTTGTATCATTAGACCTTTACGGTCTTGTATCCAATTCTTGTAATTGCTTGGTAATCTGTAACAAGGACGTGTCCACCAGTAACAGTAATCCTGGGGCTGGTGGTGACATGAGGGGTTAATTTCTGGGATATTGTGACCCGGAAATTCGGCCCCGACAGCCTTGGTATCAGAGCCAGACTGACCACTGGCTAATCCTATCTTAGCCTGGTCATTATCCTTAGGTTTCCACACCATCCAAATCTTCTCCTGTCCGTAGCCATGGCCATCTAATCCGATAAGCCTACACAGTGACCAGCCGACATCTTTTGACAGTCGGTGCCCAACCTATCAGCCCTAACCATAGGCCGGGTGCCTGTGGCCGACACCTGAGTTGTCCCATCCACAGGCGTGTGATGGAAGGCTCCACTAGCTTATAAAGGAGGCCTTGCCCCAATTCAGCACATCACAGCCTCATTCTCAGTTCAATATCCAACCACCAAGATGTCTGGCCCCATCGTTCGCAACGAGACCACCGCAGCCGAGCTGGGAGACTTTGTAGCCATCCTCTCTAATCTCACCCGTCGTGCTTTCGGTGTAGAAGAGCCGCCTGAGTATGTCGTGTACCAGGAGCACACGAGTGATGCCATCCATCACTTCTGGGCCACGGTGCACATCTACGGAAGGGGCACCACACCCGAACGCCCTACCGGTTCACCGGGAGGACGACCTCCGATGAGCCCCAAGCCATCCAACTTGCAGCCTGAGAGGCTGTAGTTCAACTCTGGCATCTGTCACCGAGAGTTAACATCCGCCCCTTCTACTACTACCCTAGTCGTGAAGGCTATGGTAGCCCGACTCAGGTCGCCAACGGAGACCATGAGACGGATCCTGCCCTAGTGCATCTGGTGCGCTACCTGAGAGCGCAAGAGGCGCTATTCGATCAGGTCACCCTTGATTTGATCGCGACCCGCAGGACGCTCGCTCTCCTGATCCCGGTGAGAAGTGAAGCTGCACCCGCCACCGACACCCCGATAGTACTGCTTGGGAGGCCAGTTGAGCCCCCAAGAACCGCCCCGGTTATCTTCCCGAGCAATGCCTTCGCTCCCCCAGGGGAACTCCGTTGTCTCTTGGAGACCTACTCCAACGGGACGGTGACCTCGACACCCCGCGAAGGGCATCGCCGCTACCCCAGCCCTGTAGCTCCCCATCCGACCTCGGTCAGCTTCGACACCGAAGCTCACGGAGAGGCCTCGACACCCACAAGACACGCCCGACTAGATGTCAACCAGGTGGACTGAGTCCACCAGAATTGTTGTTGAGCCTTGGTGGCCCTGTTGCCTTGTATTTTGTAGTAGCCGTTATATGGTGTAGTAAGTTTATAAATTACTTGTGTGCCGTTGTCTTAGTATGCGTGGCCTAGCGTAATTTGTTTGACGAGTGACTGCAGAGTAAATTTTAGACGTGACTGCCGAACCGCTCCCCCCCCCCCCTAACCGACACGCACAGTAATACGTCACATTTCTTTGGGAAATGGGGTCTAAGACTTTGACTCAGACAACCATACGACGGAACCGATACCCAAGTCGTACCGGCGCCGCCTCATGTTCCCTAACCCAGGCGCTCTATAAGAGGCCCCTTCCATATCCAACACCAGCAACCAACAGCCGTGAGCACCGCATCCATCACCCTTGTGCACTTACCAACCTCTCCAATGTCTCACCTCGGAGCCTACCTGAGAATCCCGGATGCAAGCCCTGGTAGTTTTGCTAGGGTTTTGTGGGATTTCACCGCAACACCCTTGGCTCCACCCACCCACCCCAGTATGAGTTGTTCAAGTTGAGGATCACCCCCAGTTCCTCGAAATGTTGGGCAGTTGTGCACATTCCACCGGAGGACCCAAACCAAGACCCTCTGTATATTGTCTTCGTCGGGAAATCCATGCCAACTCCAGGCATGGCCATAGAAATTGCTGTATATGAAGCAATTACTCGCCTTCGATTCGTGGTGCCATGTGCCAGTGAAAGGGGGTATTATTACTTTCCGAGCCGCGCAGCACCCGGAGCAGAATCAACGTTCCCCTGCAGACAAATAGAGAGCGATCCATTGCTGGCCAATCTTGTTCAATATGTCATCGCTTAGGAGCGTCTGACTCAGCAACTAATGGATTACCTTCAAATTCTTGATATTCTAAATCCGCGGATCGCCATTGGCGGACCACCTCTGCCAACTCAGGAGGGGCATGTTCTTCGCCTACTTCCTCCACTTCCTCCGGAAGAAGAAGAATGTGCTCCAGCACCCGGAACCCTTCCGCAAGACCCTGTAGATCTCACCTTCGAACCGTAGACGGTCATAGATATGGTTGTAACCGTGTCTAGCCCTTGTTTTCATGGTGCAATCCTTGCGATGTAATTTAGAGCGTATGTCATAAGTGCATTATTATGATTGCATTCCGCATATGATTGGTTATTGTGATATGCATTTAATTCTTCCGCCTTAATAAATCTCGAGGACGAGATTTTCTTAAGGGGGGTAGAGTTTGTAACACCCCAAAAAATTAACCATATTTTATTAAATAAAATTTGGCCAGAAATAAAATTTTGATTTATATTGGGTCTTTTATTATTTTCAGAGTCTTTTCCGTTTTCTGTTTTCCAAAATTCTTCCCTCCATATAGAAATTTTGGTAAAATATTGTGGGCTTTGGTAGTTTTCTTAAATCATTTTAATTATATTTTAATAACAGTAGAAAATATTTGCATAATAAAATTTTGCCCAACATAATCATTTTTATAGCATTTTCAATTCTTTAATTGCCTCTGTTGCACTACAACTATTTTAAATAATTCTTTAAAAATTCCACAAAAATTATGAGGGGTCATGTGATGCCTATAGATCATTTTTATGCAAAAACCCAATTTGGTCATTTGAAAATTTTGAGCACAACTTCCTCTTTCCTTTTCTGTCCCAATCTTGAGTTACAACTACAACCTCAATTTTTCTTACTCCAAAAATTCTGAAATTATTCCATCTTATAGTCCTTCCAACCAAACCCTTAAGTCCAGAGGATCAGCTCCAATTGCCTCACTTTAGTTCACCAAATAAATACTCCAAGTTTCTGTCCAGAACTGAATTTCATTAAAACTTGCACTACCAAGTTTTTCTTTTTGCCAAAACAACTCCACCACCATCTTTATCATCCAGTGAGACATCACCCTGCTAATTTTCATAGCTAACAAAATCACCTAGCCACCCCTAGCATTTCATCAGACACCTTGCAGACATGACAGAATTTGGCAACTTCCTAAGCTATCATATGGAGCTTGATCCTCTTGCCAATAGAGCATGTCCACTAGCTTTGCATTCCTAAGGGTCCTAATCCTGGTAAGTCTCACTTGTAGAAAACCTCTATGGACCCCTTTAGCATTTCGTCGAGCAGCCTGTGGGCGAGCTCTGTGCGCGAGCAGAGCGCCCGAGCTGCAGCTTCTGGCAACCGAGCCCTGCCGCGTCCTTGCTGCCTCCCCTTGCGTGTGACCTGTCCAGATGGCTTCGTGGAGAAGCCACAGAGCGCGCCGACACACTCCCCTGGCCTCTAGCGCCGACCACCACCGACCACCGCCGTCCAAATCGCCGCCCGACGAATCCGCCTCCGCCACGTCTCTGCCCGCTTAACTGCCAACCACCCGAGCTCATCCACGGGCGGCCACCGTCCTCACCGACCCCGCCGACCTCGAAACCGTCCTCACCGGCCACAGCTACCTTTCCGGCGCCATTAATGGCCGCCCACCGCCGTGCCTATCTTCGGGCGTCGCAGAACCGACCTTCTCCGGCTATAAAAGCCACCCCCGAGCTCTTCAAGCTCAACACCACTCCTCCTCCTCCCTCTGAGAACCACCCCAAGCAACAGAACGACCGGAGAGGTCGTCTTCCCCAACTCCGGCAAACTTCGGCCGCCGCTACCTTTCGGTCGATTCTGACGCCACTGGGGCTTCCCCTCCTCCATTCTCCTCACCATCCACCCCCTCTCAGCCTCATGACCCCGTCCCGATCTTCAATTCGTCTCGGGAGCCGCCGTGGGCGAAAGACCCATTCCGTTTCCGCCGGAGAGCTTCGGGAGACCTCGTCGCCGGCGAGATAGGGCTCCCCGCTGACCATGCAAACCACCGGTCGGACCGCGTCGGCCTCCTGGATTCAACGATGGGCTCGGCTCGCTGTGGGGCGCCGTCGTTCGCCGGCGCTGGTCGCCGGAGCCCCGCCGTTCTGCCGGAGAAAAAAACGCGGGTGGCTGACCAGTCAAACCTGACTGGTGGGCCCGCGGGGCCCACCGTCGGTGACTAGGAGTCACGCCAGCGCGGATTAAGTGGAGGCGTATTTCCGAGAATACGTCTTCACGTCTGGAAAGCGTATTTCCCTAATACGCCTTCGACGTCGCAGCTCTTCCGCGTGGCCGAGCGGCTGGGCCTGGCCCAGTGACGTCGTCCAACTAAATAGCGCTGAGGGCGCGCTTCTGCCTTTCCCCTTTTTCTTTTCCAGTAATTTTCAAATAATTCCACAGTAGTCATTTCTATACCAAATCTGATGATTCAAATTTCTAAATACTTCTAAATTCATTCTCTATTAATATAGCTAGGGTGAACATTTTTTCTAAGCTTAATTTTTGTTGGATCAATTAAATAGTCCAATTCTTTAATTATTCCAGCTTAGAAATCCCCTAGGAAAATCATCTGATCTCCAAATCATTTGATTCTTTTTCTGAAATTCATTATTCTTCCTCTAGTTTATTTTAGTATTTATTCAAAAAAATTCCAAACAACCTTTTGTTACTATTTTCAAATTAGGTGATATTTGCAATATTTTGAAAATAGGAAAATGGAGGGAAGATGAAAATTTTCAAAGTCTTGGAGTGCACCCAATATTTCTGCATGATCAAGGCAAGCATCTTGAACACTTGATATGGTGATTGCATGGTTAAATGTTTGTAAGAAATAATTGAATCATGCATATGTTGAATTCAAATAAAATTTGCATGTATGTAGTGTTGGCATGTTTCCTCATACCGTGCAACGTGTGCTCGTTATGACTAACTTGCAGGAGCAGGTATAAGAGAAATACCATTACCGACAGAAGGGTGATCACGTCGGAGCGTGATCATGCCTTGTTGGTTATGCGTGTTGGGACATGCCAGGGCTGTAGCCCTGTTTTTGGTGTTACTATTGAGAAGAAATTATACTGTGCTAATCATCTACAGGAAACATAAGCCTCCTGAGTCGACCATAGATCGAGTCTTGTTTCGGTAACCCCCATACTTGATCCGTGCTACCACATGTCCCTATGGTTCAGTAAGTTGTTAACCCCTTTCCTGCACACACCATACAGAGAGGCCATAGTGAAAGATACCATTGGCCCATGGTAGGCATGTCACTTGGTCCGGGGGCATGGGTGTAACCGGTCTGGGACCGAGGGGGTAGCACCCCTGTTTGCGCGCCGATATAAATATTGTGATCCCATGCTATTGGAGGCCGTTGAATGAGGCCTTCCCACTTAAAGTTTTACTTTATCATTGCCTTGGGTGATTCCTGGCTTTGGTGAGTTAAGTTGGTGTGTGCTAGTTAGGTGTGTTTTCAACCCAAAGACCGTAATGAGAATTAGTCAGCGTCTCGGTGCTGGCTAAAGAAATCCTTTACTTGTGGGTAAAGAGTACACCCTCTGCAGAGTTATACCTATTCGAATCGCCGTGTCCGCGGTTAAGGACTACAGTCTGGGTTGGTCAAGTGTCGGTCTCTGGAGGAAATAATTTAATTGAGCATGAATTATTTTGCAGAATGATTATTGCCACTACTGATATTATCATGAATATTATTGATGATGTGAATATTATTGTGGACTAACCCTGTCATTTTATTTTATTTTCTGAGTGTCTCATGGGCTGGCTAGACTACCTGGGCACTCAGTTTTTATTTTCTTTTCTGAGTGTCTCATGGACTGGCCAGACTACCCGGGCAGTCAGTTTTTATTTTCTTTTATGAGTATCTCATGGGCTGGCTAGACTACCCGGGATACTCATTTCTTTTCAAGATCTCTCGAGGCGTCGCTTTTAGACACCTGTTTGGCATTTCTTTTCAAGACCTCTCGAGGCGTCGCTTTTAGACACCCGTTTAGCATTTCTTTTCAAGACCTCTCGAGGCGTCGCTTTTAGACACCCGTTTGACATTTCTTTTGGATTCTCGGGCGGTCCTGTCTCGCCCGATTCTCCACTTTTATATTTTCTTTTGGATTCTCGGGCGGTCCTGTCTCGCCCGATTCTCCACTTTTATATTTTCTTTTAGATTCTCGGGCGGTCCTGTCTCGCTCGATTCTCCATTAACTTTCTTTGGTTGTCACTAACATTTCATATTCATTCTTCAGCACCGTATTAATATTCATCATGCCATGCTTTAATTTCGTTCAGCATATGCATATAATTTAACCCATCATGATCATATGCATTCGGTATATCTTTCGTTCATTATGTTTGCGAGTACATTCCAACGTACTCACTGACTTGTCCCTGGCTATTTAATTGGCCAGGTCAGGATTTCGACAAGGAGTATTACCACGACATCCATGCGGAGCCTAGGATAGCGGCCACGCGGGATAGGAATTATCCGGGTCTGCTGTTCCTGTGGGAATGGAGCCCCATCGACGTTGGAGAACCACGAGTCGCTTCCGTCACCCGTCACTAGAAATCATTGTTGTATCATTAGACCTTTACGGTCTTGTATCCAATTCTTGTAATTGATTGGTAATCTGTAACAAGGACGTGTCCACTAGTAACAGTAAATCCTGAGGCTGGTGGTGACACGAGGGGTTAATTTCTAGGATATTGTGACCCGGGAATCCGGCCCCGACATAGCTGCCACGTGGCGCTCTTTGGTTGGGCACAATTTGACGACGGCGCCGTCAGCTGCCGTCATACGTAAGAGTTTGCCGACGGTGAATCTATGCCGATGGCTGTACGGAAGCCGTCGGCATATGTTCCTATGCCGACGGCTTTTCTATGCCGACGGCCGGGTCCAGGTACGCCGACGTAGGAGTTGCCGACGGCCTTATGCCGACGGGGGCCGGCCGGCGGCCGTCGACGGGGGCCTCCCATCATATTTTGGATCAAAGTTTGATCATATATTTGATTAACAAAATATTAATGCATGTCACAAAAGATTATATCGTTGGATTCATATTTGAAAGTAGTTTTCAATGATATTATTTTTGCTATATGTATAATTTATATTTTATTAGTCAAAATTATGGTCAAAATATGACTCAAAATAAGACAATTAACTAGGACGGAGGTAGTAGTTTACAGGAATACGATGATGGACCGTTGCAGTTTAGGATCTGTCATATCACACGCAATACTGTACGTCCTTCTAGTTCTCTGTGCCTGAATGGCACACTACAGTGCCGAGCAATTGTAGCCGGCAAAGCAACGCGGGAACGGAGGGGCAGTGCAAGCACGATCGGGGGCTCGCAGGCTGCCCTCGACAAGTGGAGAGGTATCACCACATACATGACACGTGTGGACCCAAAACCTACTAGGCTACGATGCAAGATGTATGCATGAGTCTCATATATATATACTTACGCTTTGCTTGCCGCGTACACGGCGTAGAGCGGGAACGCCGGCACCACCACGGACGACCCGGACCCGACGTTGACGATGGCGCCCCTCCCCTTGGCCGCCATCGCTGGCACGACGGCCCGCGAGATCCGCGTGGCTGCCTCCACGTTCACCCGCACCACGGCCTCCCACACCGGGGTCTCCACCTCGTGGAAGTAGGCCGCGCAAGGGTACGTCGCGCCGGCGTTGTTCACGAGGAGGCCCACGTCGAGCCCCTTAACGGCCGCCGCCACCCTCGCCGCGCCCAGCGACAGCTCCGTCGCGTCACGGGCGAGGTCGAAGACCACGCTCTTGACCATGCAGGACGGCGCCGCATCCTTGGCCTCCTTGCTGACGCGGGACAGCTTGGCGGGGTTCCGGCCGACGAGGACGAGGTGGAGCCCCCTGCGCGCGAGCTCGAGCGCCAGCGCGCGGCCGATGCCGTCGGTGGCGCCGGTGACCACCGCCCACGCGCCGTAGCGCAGGCCCAGGTCCTTCCCCCGCCGGAGGAATGCGCGGTACAGCCAGGCGAGGAAGTTCGCGGCGGATAGAACGACGGCGTGGAGGCCGAGGACGAGGAAGACCAGAAACCAGAGCGGCGGCGGCGGCGGCGAGCCTGCCCCGCCGGCCATCGAGACGATCTCTTCCAACTCAGGCATGGACTCGGGTAGCTCGCGAGCAGATCGAAGCACAAGAAAGGAACAAAGATACAGTACTAAGCCAGTCGTGCTGCCATTAACTACAAGCCCGCAACAGCTAAGCCCCAACTCGAGTCGGGAGAGAGAGACTATGACAGATCAGGCAGCCATGAAGCACTAGCTCGGGGCTTCTCCCGACAGGCTTTGCTATTTGCAGAGCATACCACGTACGTAGGTAGGACCATAAATGGCTCAATTGAATGCAAAGGCGCCGTGGTGCCCAGCAGCGCCCACGAAGCGGTTGGGCATTATCGCCTTTGGAGAAGTCAGGAATTTTGCATGTATGGATGCTTGTACACTTGTCAAGCCAACAGTATATATAATTGAGCTGGCGACGAGATGAGACGATCCGGCGAGCGGTGTCGGGGACGATCCATCTGACCGCCCCACGGCAATCAACAAAGCACCGAGCTATCAAATCCTGAAAACTCCACCAAGCTCATATGAATGATCCTCTTATCTTATCATAAACGTTTTTAAGAACACATCAAAGTTGCCAATGACACGTTTGACAGACTGCATTAGCCTCAACCGGGCCGGCGGCGGTAGGAGAGAGGGAGGGGGAGGGGCCCGGAGGAGGGGAGGGGAGCTAGGGTTCGCCCATCGCCCGCGGGGGACGAGCGAGCGAACCGGGTCGAACCGAGCCCTCAGAAAGTAAATTTGATGGCATCGATTTTAAACCATGCCCGCATTTGATTTACGTGTCGCACACTCGATTTAGGAATCGAATCAACCTCTCGGCTTCGATTTGGGACTCGATTTAGGCATATCCGATTAGGGATTTGAGCGGTTCAAACGGGATTGTGTAAGATTTTTACCGAAAGGGGGAGGGGTTTAAATCGATCTTACATCCATTCAAATCCAACCCGACAAGCAGTAGTTTCTAGCCGCGGCAAGCCTGAAGGCGCTTGGAGCGGCCGCAACATTGAGGCTTGTTATCGTCGACCTCCAAGGGCATTTCACGGTATCCTTGATCACTATCTCCAACGCTTTGCAATCCCCAGCATCCTCCATCTCGACCGATTCGCCATTGCCAGCATCCACCATCTCCTCCTCGTCTAGAACGATGGTGGTCGGCGCCACCGCGATGGCCAACTGGTCAGCTGGAGCCCTGACAGACATGTACTTGGCCCATCTAGCTCCCTGGCCTGGATCGGACGATTCGGCCTCATCCAGCGCCTACAGCGGCATGTCCACTCACATAGCGCCTTTGGCTGGGTCAGTCATCGGCCTCTTCAACTCCGTCTGCGTCGCCTTCAACAACACAACGTCTGACTCTTTATGTAGCTTGTCCACACTCTTGAACCGAGCGCACACCTCCATGGACTTCACGGTCATCGAGCGAGCACCCAAGGATGAATGCCCTACATCCAGGGTTGTTAAGGAAGGGGTTCATGGCAGTGGAGCGGTGGTGGGACAGAGAGAGAGTTGTGGAAGAGGAGACGGTAGAAGAGACACACGCACACACAGAGATGGTTGGAAGAGGTAGTGGAGTGCAGTGGTAGATAAATAGGGGCCTTGTAGGCCACAAGAGATTTAGGTAGGGTGGGATGAATGAATTCATTGACCTCTTGTTCGTATGTTCATATGTATCCCTCCATTCCTGCTTGGAACTCCTCCAGGGGCAAAGGAGGTTGTGGCTGACAAGAAGGGCAAGGCGATGGTGAAACTAGACAGCGCTACCAAGAGGCCGAAGAACTACGACCATTTCCATGAGGACGCCAGCCCAAGCCACTTCTGGAAGGTCATACTTGCACCCAAGCTGGAGTGACTGCCGATGCCAGCCGAGTTCACGAAGCACTTGACCACCGCCCCACGGGAATTCATTCTGAAAACGAACACTGGTTGCGCCTGGGGGTGACAGTCTGGATGATCTATGGCAGGCTCACCCTTGATAAGTGCTAGGGCCGCTTCACCATTGCTCACCAGATCAGGATCAGGTACCTCGTCACTTTCAAGCTGGTGACTCCCTACACCCTGAAGGTAATCATCTTCAACGACGACAACATCGAGGTGGTGACCAAGTGCAAGAGGCACGAGGAGGCATTTGTCATGGATCGCTAGGAAGTCATCTATGCACCTTTAAGACTTGCATAGGTTGTTTGTGACTTTGGCGCGACTGTTTATTGGTTAATTGTGTGTTTAAGACTCTGGTTTATGGGTTTATGTTATGTATGTTTATCTATGTTGTGCATGTGTGTGTGCTGGTAACCTCACGACTCCAACAAGAGGTTATCAGACCACAAGTGTTGCATGTAACCAAACACCAAACACTCTGCATCAGCTTAGAAAAGGCCTGCAACCAAACACCATGTGTGTGTTTCTTCTCAGCGAGGCCGGAGGGGATGCGGGCAAATAGACTATGTGCAGAACATGGTTTTTCCCTGTTTTCACTCAGCCAGCCTGAGTCAGTCCACAGATGCAAAGTGCCCAAAATCCATGCAGTCTACAAAATGTGTCCCAAGATTTTGTAACGGTGGGAAGCCATGCATAGTTTGTGCATCGGTATTTTGTTCCACTCGAGCTGACCTAGGACCCGAGTTTGTCTTGTCTTCATCCGAGAATGAGCACGCTAACCGCATGTGGAGTTTATGGGGCCCCATCGATCGGTACCTGAAAATTGAAGGCTTTTTCAAGGACCGCAAGCTGGTTTTACATTTGCTTCTTCAAACTTTGGGTCACTAGGCGGTTGACCCTAGTTTGGGGCTAAGCGTCAGCTCCTGGCGAGGTGTGATAAACTTCCGACCTCCCAGAACACAACGAGACTCTCCTCTGTAAGAAAGATCGCCAATGGGTTTATAACTAATACATCGAACCCCACATACGATGTGCACTTTATAATCTGACACGCATCATACACACCATGTGTTGGAATAAAAGGTATCACGACACAAACTCTAGGACTCAAAGCATATATTCAAAGGCTCTATTGAGCAAAACATAGCAGAGTTATTACAGGCAGGGGTCACATGACCCAACACTACAATTTGATACAAACACATGCCACCACAACACACACACCCAAGGCTGGATACAAAGACGCTGAAAACAGCAACACCACCCCAAACAACTCCAAGCAAGCATGAGGTGAACACTACACTATGGAGTCGTCGGGGCCCTCAACCATGGACAAGCCACCCTAATGGGACTAAATCTTCAGGGTCAAAAGCCACGACCCGACAGTAGTTTGATCCCCTGGTGGTTTGCTACTTTACAACACGTTTTGCTGGGTGGACACCTAAGTTTTGGGCTATGTCCATCCCAGACGTACGCGCATACGGTTGAAACCGCTTCGGAGCTTCAGCTAGACTTTTGATTCGAATGTCAACTCTGGGGTGGCTTCCTGGACTTGAATAGCTAGGGGAGTATCATAGTCGATCTATACCCGCCGGTTTGGGCATATGATGCACTCCGCTGGCCTATAAGGGAGGGTCGTACCCGTGGGTACATAGGTGCATCTCTACAGGGATAAATCTATTTGATAGCCGTGTTCGTGGTTATTTATTTTTTTGTAAAAGGGTGTTTTTTATTGATTCATAATGGATCATATAATGAGCACACCCGGCCTCTATATAACTTGGATGCACACAGCCAACACCAATGCACACACGCAAAAACACCACAACAGTAGAGAGCAAAGTTGTAGAAGACCGAAGCTATGACAGGCGAAGGAAGAAAAAGGAAAAAAACTAAAGCGATCAAAAAACGATCGACGATATACAACGGCGACCATCGGCACCAAATATCCCTTGAAAACACAAGGGCTACGAGAAAGGTTCGCCATAAGCAATTGAAAGATCGAGAAGATAGGTTTAGAGGGGGGGGGGGGGGTGAATAGACACTTAACAAGGCAAAGGTGCAATTTTTAGTTCTCTTGATAATTAGGAAGATTTTGGCACTAGTTAAGTTGCAACCAATACTTTCTACACATGCATATCTAGAGATAGGGCAGTGGAAATAGTACAACATGCAAGTGTGCGGAAAGTAAAGTGGGTAGAGAAGGAAGATCAAACGCAACGAAGACATGAAGATTTTTCCCGTGGTTCCGATAGGTGGTGCTATCGTACATCCACATTGATGGAAACTTCAACCCACTGAGGGTAACGGCTGCGCGAGTCCACGGAGGGCTCCACCCGCGAAGGGTCCATGAAGAAGCAATCTTGTCTATTCCACCCTGGCTTACGCCCACGAAGGACTAGCCTCACTCGGGTAGATCTTCACGAAGTAGGCGATCTCCTTGCCGTTACAAACTCCTTGGTTCAACTCCACATGATCTTGCAGGCTCCCAAGTGACACCTAACCAATCTAGGAGACACCACTCTCCAAAAGGTAATAGATGTTGTTGATGATGATGAACTCCTTGCTCTTGTGCTTCAAAAGATAGTCTCCTCAACACTCAATCACTCTCTCATAGATTTGGCTTGGGTAGGAGAAGGATTGGAGTGGAAATCAACTTGGGGAGGCTAGAAATCAAGGTTCAAATGGGTGGATTGGAATGCCTTGATCTCAACACAAGTGTAGGTGGTTCTCTCTCAGAAAATGAATGGTGGAAGTGTAGTTTCGTTCTGATGGCTCTCTTAGAGAGTGAGTGGTGGTGGAGGGGTTGTAACACCCCTAAGTAATGAGCTACAGTAATTCATCATGATTAAGCTAAGTCATTTTGATTTGCAATGCTTGATCATATTGGATTAAAATCTCATTCCAAATTCCACCACTAACTTCAATTCAAATTATAAGTGAAATTTGAAGTTGCACAAAAGTTGCTGCAAAATAGTTCATCATTTAGCTAATATTCCAAAACAAATATTTGTTCAGGAAAACAACATCACCATAAAGCTAAAATGGGCTATATCATTTAATACAATGCAAAAAGAAGCATTTTAAATGCCTTTCACTTGTGGAAAATTCAAATGAAATCTTTGGGCCCCCAAAGTTTTTATGACAGTGCCATATATTGCATTATATTTAAATGGCCAAGATCCACATTTTTGCAAAATGTTTTGGTGGCTGAATTAAATGCAAACAGTGGCTGTTTTGAATAAGCAGAAAAAGAAAACGGGAAAAGGGCTAGCGGTTACTGTGCTTGTGGGCTTCAAGTCCACAGTAGCCGGCCCGGCCCAACTCCCCTGTCGTCTTCCTCCTCCTGTTCACCCCCGCTCGCTGTTGCCACGCGCGCGCTCGCCGCGCCAGGCCCCCCCTCTCTCCCGCACGACAGCGCGCCGCTACAGGGCCGCGGAGGGGATAAGGCCCTCGTCCGCGCCCCGTGGACGAACCCTAGCCTCGCAGTTCCCCCTCTCCCTCGCTCTCCCACCTCGTCCGAGCGCCGCCATGTCCTCTGCCCCGTGATTCTCGCGGCCACCTTCGCTCCATCGCCTCGCCGCCATGCCAGAACGATCCGCCGTCGCCTGCTACCCCGTCTGGTGCCGCCATCTCGAGCTCCTCGCCTCTGCAGCGAGCCCCACGACCCCGCCTTCCTCTTCGGTCGCCGGAGATGGCCGACGCCGCTCCGTCCACCTCAGGCCCTCCCCGAGCATGCTTTGCCCCTCTGTCGGCTGCCAGTGAGCTCCTCCCCGCTTCCCCTCTCTCTACTAGCTCCCGCGTGCTCGCTAGCTAGCCCTTGCCGTCGTCGTGAGCTCGCCGCCGCTGCTTACTTCACCGTCGCGGCCACCGCGGGCGCCGACCGCGTCCGAGCCCTGCATCGTGTTCCTGGGCTCTCCAGGAACCCAACGCGCCAAGTCCCGTCGCCTGCTGTGCCCTGTGTCGACGGAACTGAGCTCGCCCGAAGATCGCCGCCGCGTGCCGTCGCCGTAGAGCCTGTCTCCGGCCGCTTTAGCTCGCGCCCGCGCCGTAGATCGCCGTGGCTTGATCTCCCCGATCGAACGCCACTAGTCGTGCGCCAAACGGCCCGCTGTGGCCAAATCCCGCCGCTGGCCGACGCGCGCCGCCGCATTTTGGCTCGCCGGAGCCTCTCCGGCGCCGCCGCCGACGTGGCCTGCTACTGGGGCCCACCTGGGTCGCTAACAATGGGTCTCGTGGGTCCCGTTGGCTGGGTTGACTAGGTCAACCCTGCTGACTGGGCAGCCTGGGTCACTGACAGGTGGCCCCCACGCTAATTAAATGTTTTTTATAAATAATTAATTTGTTAATTAAATCTGTTAATTAAACTGAGTCACTGATAGTGGGGTCCCACATAGCTAATTATTTCAATTAGATAAATTAATTAACTACTGTGTATGACAGGAGGGCCCCACCTGTCAGTTTGACTAGTCAGTGGTCAACTCTGTTGACTGCTGACTGGGCTTTGACTGGCCCCACATGTCATTGACTGTGGCTGGCTCAGTCTGAGTATAAAAAGTATTTCACTGGTTAAATTCGAATTTAATAATTAAAGTAATTTCAGGAATTTCAGAAAATGATTTAAAACTTTGAAAAATCATAGAAATTAAACCGTAGCTCGGATGAAAAAGTTTTCTTCATGAAAGTTGATCAGAAAAATGAGACGAATCCGAATATGCCATTCACATACCTGTCGCATGCCTCCAACACTGCAAATATGGAACCTTTCCCTCCGGTTCATCTGTCTGACAGATGCCTAAAGCCGGGAACTTAGCATTGCGTTAGGTCACCACCAGCACAGCATATTGCCATGCCATGCATCTGTGTTGCATTGTTTGCTTTGTATTTATTGTTTCTTCCCCCTCTTCTCTCCGGTAGACCCCGAGACCGACCCTGCTCCTGAGTACGACTACGTCGTCGACGACCCCTCTTTCACCGCAGAGCTTCCAGGCAAGCAAAACCCCTTGATCATTCCTATATCGCCCATTCTTTCTCTCCCGTGCTTGCATTAGATTTTGCTACTGTATTTGATTGCTCCTATTCTGATGCATAGCCTGTTTTTTTGTAACTGCTGTTGATACCTTTACCTGTTGTCCTATATGCTTAGTATAGGCTGGTTAGTGATCCATCAGTGGCCCCGCATCCTTGTCCGTGTTGCCATGCTTGCTTCCGGATGACTCGATCCGTGTGATCGACGTGCAGAGACCGACACATCACCGCACAGCCCCTTAGTTGTACGACTCTGCAGAGTTACTATCGAGTGCCGAGGGTGACACCTCCTACCTCACTCCTGATGGTATCTCTGTAGCGTAGCTAGTCGGTTGTGGGTTACCGAGGGTGATTCCTCTTTCACCACCTCCGATGATGCCTCTGTCGTGCAGCCCCTCAAGTGTGAACCCATCGAGGGTGATTCCTCCGAGTTCACCTTGACGGATACATCGAGTGGGAGTCCATCGAGGGTGACTCCTCGGACTTCCCCCTTGATGTCAAACACACACTGTTACCTTTACCTGTTGTCCCCTTTCTAATTGTTACTGCGGGACTGAAGGGACAGGCGGTACCACCCCGGTAGAGGTGGACCTGAGTTCCCGACAGTCTCTTGGGAAGTTGGGTTGACCTGGAGGGTACCCACGAGATAATTACGTGGCACGGCCGGGCAGGCAGACCGTCCAGGAGAGGGATGGGCCTGGCCCTTGCCGTAAGTCCACGAGACGAGGCGATGGGGTCACATGATCGTTGTTCTCTGCTCGTTTCCGCGAGCTCCCAATACACTAATGGTTTGGATATGTGATCTGAGTAGGCCTCTGGGCTTTTCGCACTAACCACCACGCGGGTTAGCACTCGGCGTCGTACGTTCCTCCTGAAAGCTCCGTCAGACGTCCAGTTCAGCATTGTGGGCGGGTCGGATCGGCGCCATCCAGGACAGAGGTGGTGCCTGGATCCACCTTGCGCACAACGACCCGGAGTGCAAAGGGCGATGGGCCCAAGACCCCTGAGCACTTAGGATGTAGGGACCTCTCTGCGGAGCCTAGGTAGGACTATGTCGTGTCGATCAGCCGAGGCCGGGCATGACCAGGAAAAGTGTGTCCGACCAGAGTTAATCGAGCATGTTGGGTAACAGTAGTGCACCCCTGCAGGGAAGTTATCTATTCGAATAGCCGTGTCCACGGTAACAGGACGCTCAGTATAGTATCCCGATCTACTACAACTAGAACTGGATACTTGTGTTATTTAATAATATGTTAGCTCCGAGATCGCTTTCTCGCAGAGAGTCGAGGAAGGATCTCTGGGCATGGCTACTATTATACTTGTTGCTACTACTATATTTATGTACTAATCTACACTCTTCTAATGCTGCAAGATGCTGCAAGTTGCTAGTCTTCGATAGGCTAGGCCTTCCCCTCTATTCTGGCATTTCTGCAGTCTAGTCCACAGATACAGCCCCTTCATTTGATACCGATGCATAGATAGAATAGTTCTGATGTAAGTCTTGCGAGTACTTTGGAAGAGTACTCACGGTTGCTTGCTACCTCTTTTTCCCCATACCCGATTGTTGCGATCAGATGACGGAGCCCCGGAGCCAGCTGATCCCGCCGACGACTACTACTTCCACGGTGGAGCCTACTACTATGTGGAGACCGACGACCAGGAGTAGTTTAGGAGGCTCCCAGGCAGGAGGCCTGCGCCTTTTCGATCTAGTGTCGTTGTTTTGCTCAGCCTTCTTAAGGCAGACATGTTTAACTTTATGTCTGTACTCAGATACTAATGCTTTCGCTAACTCTTGTATAACTCGAGCTTATGTATTTGAGCCCTCGAGGCCCCTGGCTTGTAATATAAAGCTTGTATTATTTTATTTTGTGTCTAGAGTTGTGTTGTGATATCTTCCCGTGAGTCCCTGGGCTTGATCGTGCGCATTTGCGTGTATGATTAGTGCACGGTCGGGCCGGGGGTGTCACAGGGGTATAAATAGGCAGCATCAAGAATCCAACCGTTACAAACTTTTAGCATAACTCAGTGACACCGAAACAGAATCTCGATGAGACTGACCTGTGTAAAAGATTCGAACGTTAGGCTTTTCGGTGAGACCGATAAAATCAACTCGGACGGACCGATTCATGATGACCTAAGCAAAACCTCGTTTCGGTAGTTCCGATCAATTTAACTCGGTGATTCCGAAGTGAAATCGACTGGGTACAAAAACTTGGTCACTGCACTTCGATGGGACCGAATGTCATCTCAGTTCTACCAAGTTTCTAGGGTTTGGCTGTGGCTCTGTCTAAGTTCAACTCGGTGGGTCCGGATGTATAAAGTTCGGTGGGACCGAGTTTGATAGTTAGGGTGTGGACATATTTGAATGTGGTAAAGTGGCAGAGGGTTTTGGAGCAATATCTTCAAGCACTTGAACAATTAAGTCATGATCAAAACCTCATCCCCTTTTAATAGTATTGGCTTTCCTATGGACTCAATGTGATCTTGGATCACTTAACAAAAAATGAAGTCTTGGAGCTTTCAATGTGCTTCCTTAGCACTTTGAGGGATCCACATCCACATGTCCTTGCCATGCCAATATTGAACTTTCCTGAAATATACTAGATGAAAGTGTTAGTGCAACAACATGTATGTTGACATGAATTACCAAAACCACCTAGGGAGCAAATGTGCTTTCAATATCCCCCTTTTTGGTAATTAATGGCAACATACATCAAAGCTTCAAATAGGAATATACCAAAGAATATATAAAAGCTTTGAGAGACATGTAAAATGCATAAGCTCCCCCTACAAGTGTGAAGTCTTTTAAGAAGTAATTGCTTTTGGAATGTAAGTGCACAACAGGATAGGAAGCTAAATGAGTTACATGTACCTTGGCTACATGCATCAGAGCAATAATGAGAGTGAAATACCTTCATGTTCAAGATTCTCTCTTGCAAACAATATGTGCAAGAATCAAGAGATCATCAAGTACATGAGTGAGATGCATATACTTACCTTGAAGTGCTTGGGCATTTCACCTGAGGAAAAAGAACTTGATAAAATAAGGTTAGATAACACAAGAGACTTTCTCCAAGGGAAATGCAAGAACTTCAAGATTACCAAGATTGGGATGACATGTACAGAAGATAGTATCACTGGGTGAATACTTCCTTAAGTGCAAACATGTCCCCAAAACATCAACTAAGAATTTGCAATAAGATTTCAAGGATTTTTCTCCCCTAAGCTTTGAACTTCCTCTCCCCTGAATCTGAGATACTAGATATTGGGAGTAGGTAGGGTGAGACAAAATCAGAGCACTAAGCACAAGAAGATCATAAAGAATGATCAAGCAAATATATGTTCTCCCCTCTTAGAAACATATAGACTTCTCTCCTCTTATAAAGTGCATCTCTCTCTCTCTCCTTTAGGATAGCAGTGAGCTTTGATGTGCATCTCTCTCCCCCTTTGACAACAATTACCAAGAAGGTTTTAGTTTCAAGGTTATTGGCCAAATAGGTATGATCCTTGAGAGGCACACCTTGCTGCGTTGATATTGGATGCAATAGAGGGTAAAGAATCATTGAGTGGGGCTAAAAATAAATTCTAAAGAAATTTGACAAAGAATCCTTTTTGCAATGAAATCGATGTCACCGAGTAGGATCAAACGGTGAGTCCGAGATAGGAATGTCACTGGTTGGTCACATTGGTGTGCCCGAGTCAGTTCTCTTCGGTTGTACCAATGAACGTATATGCAATGTTAGTTGCATCTCGGTGGCACCGATGTTGTTCGGATCGGAGGGACCGAGTTCGAGGCAGAAAGCAAGTTTTGTCACACTCAGCTCACTTGGCAATAAAAAGGATTTGCAAGGAATTAACTAGAAGAAAGAATCTAGCTAAGACAAGAAAAGAAAAACAGGAAAGAAACTGCTAGATGAAGTTTTTTTTGAAGGGGAACAAAGCAACTAAAACACAAAAGAAATGCAAGAAAGGAAACACAAGGGAACTTCATCTAGGAAGGGGTCGGCGACTAGGTCATCTATGTTAGAGTATTTTGACTTAGGAGTCAAGTGAGAACACTTGATCATAGGTCATACTCATTGTTAAGCTCAAAATGGAGTTGCCATTTTTCGTTTAAGCATTTCAATGTATTAACATCTTGTTGAGTTGCTTTGACTCATGTCTTTGAGTAAAGCTTCTCTAAGATGTGATCACTTACATTGGGTTTGGTTGATGTTGACTCCTTCATGTAGTTGAACTAGTTGTGGATGCTCATGAAGTGAAGTTTGGGAGCTATCCTTCTTCTTTTGTAGTTCATCTTCCTACATGGGTTAGTCGTGCAAGGAACAACATGTGTATCCAAAGTGACAAGAGTGAAGAGAATTAACATATATTGTCAGAGGATATTTTGATGTTGTCTTGTTCCTTGAACATATCAACCATGATGTAGATACTTGGTCCAAGTTTGTTTGCTCAAGATAGGAGTTGGGAGCAAACTTGTGAAATGATGAATATCCAAGTACCTACAAGGGGTTAGATGCAATACAAGGGAGCAATGTATCCAAGATGTAATATGATCATCATACGAGAAATATCAAGGATTAGTCAAATAAGCTCATGCCCTTGCATGCATCCAAGTGAGTTTCTAGTTCACGTTGGAAGCATCAATGACATTCAATTCACTCCTCAATCGACAAAATATCTTCTCATCAAGAGGTTTAGTGAAGATATCCGCCAATTGCTTGTCGGTTCGAACATGCTTGAGATTAATGTCACCTTTAGCGACATGATCTCGAATGAAACGGTGACGAACCACAATATGCTTAGTTCGAGAACGTTGCACATGATTGTGTGCAATCTTAATAGCACTCTCATTGTCACAAAGCAATGGAACATGTTTCACATGTATCCCATAATCTTTGAGAGTTTGTGTCATCCATAGTAATTGAGCACAACATGATCCGGCGGCAATGTATTCCGCTTCGGCGGGATAGAGATACCGAATTTTGTTTCTTGAAGGACCAAGACACAAGAGATCTCTCAAGAAATTGACAAGTATCCGAAGTGGATTTTCTATCAATCTTGTCTCCGGCATAATCCGAATTGGAGTAGCCAACAAGATTAAAAGAAGATCCTTTGGGATTCCAAATGCCAAAGTTTGGTGTATGTAACAAGTATCTCACAATTCTTTTCATGGCCTTAAGATGACACTCTTTTGGTGCCGCTTGGTATCGTGCACACATGCACACACTTAGCATAATGTCGGGATGGTAGGCACATAGATATAACAATGAACCAATCATCGATCGGTAAACCTTTTGGTCAACCGGTTTGCCATCCTATGTCAAGTCAAGATGTCCACTAGTAGGCATGGGAGTTTTCATACCTTTACTCTCTTGCAGGTTGAACTTTTTAAACAAGTCCTTGGTATACTTTGTTTGAGAAACAAAGGTACCCTCCCTAGTTTGCTTGATTTGCAAACCAAGGAAGAATTTGAGTTCACACATCATAGACATCTCGTACTTCTCTGACATCAACCTTCCAAACTTTTCACTAAGAGAAGGGTCAGTAGATCCAAATATGATATCATCAACATATATTTGGCATACAAATAGTTCACCATTGACTCTCTTAGTGAATAAGGTTAAATCAATTTTCCCAATTTCAAATCCTTTCTCAAGAAGAAACTTCGTTAAGCATTTGTACCAAGCTCTAGGTGCTTGTTTGAGACCATAAAGAGCTTTATGAAGTTTATAAACATGGTTTGGTTTCTTGGGATTAACAAAGCCGGGAGGTTGTTTGCCATAAACTTCCTCCTCAATTTCACCATTTAAGAATGCACTTTTAATATCCATTTGATAGAGGGTGATATCATGGTGATTGGCATAAGCAAGAAAAATGTGAATGGACTCAAGTCTAGCAACGGGGGCATAGGTCTCGCCATAATCCATACCTTCGACTTGTGTGTAGCCTTGAGCCACTAGACGAGCCTTGTTGCGTACCACTTGTCCATCTTCATCTTGCTTGTTCCGAAACACCCATTTGGTTCCGATGACGTTTTGCTCGTCTATGGGCTTCTCAACCAATGTCCATGCTTGATTCCTCTCGAAGTTATGTCATTCTTCATGCATGGCATTCACCCAATCCGGATCTTCGAGGGCTTCATCTACCTTCATAGGTTCAATGCTAGAGATGAATGAGTAATGTTCACAAAAGTTAGTTAAACGAGTTTTTGAGCGAGTAATTCTTCCGGATTTGATGTCGCCAAGAATTTGTTCGACGGGATGGCTCTTGTCGATCCTTGCTCTAATTCGAGGTAGCGTTTGCTTCACTTGTGGAGGAGCTTCCTCGTCATCATCTTCCTCTTCATTGATGTCGGTGTCGTTGTTCTCTTGAGGTGGTGGAGATGGAGGTTGTGGTGGATCTTCCTGTTACACTTCCTCATTGCCTTTGTCTTACGTGTTCCACTTGTGGATGCCTCCATGTCAACTTGTGGTTCACCTTGATGTGAAGTTGGAGCTTCCACTTGAATAGACGAAGTACTCTCCTTTACCTCCATGGGACGAATCTTGCCAATGGACAAGTCTTGAATTGCTTTCGAAGGATCTTTGTCTCCTACATCAATTGACAATTGCTCTACTTGAAAGCCATTAGTTTCATCAAACTTTACATCTATCGTCTCTTCAACTTTTCGAGTGAAGTTGTTGTAGACACGGTAAGTGTGAGAGTTCGATTCGTAACCGAGTAAAAAACCTTCATGAGATTTAGGAGCAAATTTTGAACGCCGATGCTTATCTAGAATGTAACACTTTAAGCCAAATACTCGAAAATCCAATTTGGGGTTTGTTACCGGTGAGTAGCCCGTATGCCGTTTTACTAAGAAGCTTGTGAAGGTAAAGTCTATTTGTAGCATGGCAAGCCGTCTCAACCGCTTCCGCCCAAAAGTGTTTTGGCGTCTTGTACTCGTCTAGCATCGTTCTCGCCATCTCGATGAGAGTCCGGTTTTTCCTCTCAACAACTCCATTTTGTTAAGGTGTGTACATAGCCGAGAACTCATGTGAGATACCCTCTTCGTCAAGAAAGGTGTCCACATTCGTGTTCTTGAACTCTGTTTCGTTGTCGCTCCGAACTTTCTTGATCTTCACCTCGAATTGATTTTGGGACTTTCTAGCGAAGGTCTTGCAGATCTTTTGTACCTGCAATTTGTCATCGAGAAAGAACACCCACGTAAATCTGGAAAAATCATCAACTATGACCAAACAAAAGAGTTACTATCAAGACTCTTGTAGGCGTTGGGACCAAAAAGATCCATGTGAAGTAGCTCAAGTGGTCTTCTCATGGTCATAATGTTCTTCACGGGATGGCTTCCTCCAACTTGTTTTCCTGCTTGATAAGCACTACAAAGTCTATCTTTGTCAAAGATAACATCTTTCACACCAAGAATATGATCTCCTTTGACAAGCTTATCTAGATTTCGCATACTGACATGTCTTATCCTTCTATGCCATAACCAACATTTAGAAGATTTTGCAATAAGACATGTACGAGGTTGGGCTCTTTTAGTGAAATCAACAATGTATAGATCACCTATACGAATGCCGGTAAAGACCATATTATGATTGTCTTGACGAAACACTTGGCAATCTACTTCGGTAAATAGAACATTGAAATCAAAATCGGCTAGTCTAGATACGGAAAGAACATTGTAGCCAAGAGATACAACAAGCATGACGTTTTTAATGGAGCTATTATTGGATATGTCCACCTTACCAAGGCCAAGTACCTTACCCTTGAAGTTATCTCCAAAAGTCACATACTTGCGTGGACCATCATTGCTTTCAAGCTCACGAAACATGTCTCTATCTCCGGTCATGTGATCGGTGCATCCACTATCAAGAATCCATTCCTTTCCTCCGGCCATGCAATCTCGAAGATTTGTCATGAGACTAAGATTCTTCATAGTCTTCTCATATTCGATGTCGAATTCCTCATCTTCATCATAATAGCCATGTTCAACATTGTCATCATGACCTAGGACAATATTTTCGTTAGTTTCATGATGGTGATAATGTTTAGGATTGTGAATACGAATAGCTTCTATGATGATACGCATAAGATTACGAAGCTCAAATAAGCAATAATCAAAGTTAGGATCACTAGGCTTCATCTTGTGAAAAGCAATAGTCTTATGAAGAATCTCATCAAGATTCTTTAGAGAATAATCGGGATATCGCTTTTCCAAGTCATTCCATAGGGTATAGGCGCACTCAAAGTTTTGCATGCAACCAAGCACAATTTTAGGTAATCCTCTAATGATAAGATTGATGCTTCTAAGATTACGAAGCATGTCAATTTCTTCCTCATGAGTGGGATGCAAGGGGTCAATGGGAGGCACATATGGACTATGAATATACTTGTTCAAGTTAAATTCATCAAGGATATCAAGCATTTCATCTTTCCAAAAGTGATAATACTCCCCATTGAGAATAGTCACTCTACATCTAAGACTCCCCAAAGTAGACACATCTATCTTCCTCCAATGGTGATTAAACTAAGTCTATGGAGACCAAAGCTTTTATACCAATTGAAATATCGAGAAGATAGGTCTAGAGGGGGGGATGAATAGACACTTAACAAGGCAAAGGTGCAATTTTTAGTTCTCCTGATAATTAGGCAGATTTTTGGCACTAGTTAAGTTGCAACCAATACTTTCTACACATGTATATCTAGAGATAGGGCAGCGCAAATAGTACAACATGCAAGTGTGCCGAAAGTAAAGGAGGTAGAGATAGGAAGATCAAACGCAATGAAGTCATGAAGATTTTTTGTGTGGTTCCGATAGGTGGTGCTATCGTACATCCACGTTGATGGAGACTTCAACCCATGGAGGGTAACGGCTGCGCGAGTCCACGAAGGGCTCTACCCACGAAGGGTCCACGAAGAAGCAACCTTGTCTATTCCACCATGGCTTACGCCCACGAAGGATTAGCCTCACTCGGGTAGATCTTCACGAAGTAGGCGATCTACTTGCCCTTATAAACTCCTTGGTTCAATTCCACATAATCTTGGAGGCTTCCAAGTGACACCTAACCAATCTAGGAGACACCACTCTCCAAAAGGTAATAGATGTTGTTGTTGATAATGAACTCCTTACTCTTGTGCTTCAAAAGATAGTCTCCTCAACACTCAAGCCCCGTTTGGTTGCGATTTTCTTGCCAGATTCTGCTGCTTCGCAGCCAAATCTCAACCAAACGGCCGAACTACTCACTGTGATTCTCGGAAGCGAACGCAGAAATGCACGTAGAGGTGGAAGCTCTCAAAGAGGTCTTTTGTGGATTTCGGTGCGTACCCTTCCAAGTTACCCCTGGATTTCCGTCGAAATTATCCACCTTTGCCACTCGTAAGTGAATAATGATTCGTTCTCTATTCTTCTCTTCGTCGTCTAGGCAGCCATCGAGCGACCGAACGAATTGGTCAGCCCGCCCAGCCGCCGCAACTACGGCCATGCTGCCCAACTCCGGCCGCCCTCCACCACCGCGTCGTGCCTCCAGCCTGTAATCCGTCGGCGCGGCTGCCGTCGGCGTGGAAGCTAGGAAGGAAACCGAGGATGAGGTGGTGCGACGTCGCTCCATCTTCCGTCGCCGATGCAGCCGTCGTCGACGTGGAAGTGAGGAAGGAAACCGAGGACGAGGTGGTGCGACGCAGCTCCGTCTTCCGTCGCCGACGTGGAAGCGAGGAAGGAAACCGAGGACGAGGTGGTGCGACGTAGCTCTGTCTTCCGCCGTCGATGTGGAAGCAAGGAAGGAAACTGAGGACGTGGTGGTGCAGTACGCGCGTTACGCTGAGGCGCGACCTGGCCGTCGCGTGGCCGCTGGGAAAGCGTGGTGGTGCAGGGGTGCCACGCTGCCGTGTGAGCGCACCACGACCACCCGGGCACCGCCGCCTACTGTGCACAAGGCAACGTACGTCATGTCACTCGGTGCGTACGACTAAACAAACAAATCTGGAGAACCAGCTAGCTATCTCCTGCGACGTACGCGAAGCCCGCGAGCTTCTGATCTTGTTAAGTACCAACGTCAAGTTTGGACGAGACGGTGTACATGCACATGCACGTAGTTTTGTTAGCTTTTTATTAGTGCTATAAATCAACCTGTAATGATGTTATTATCATTAAATAACGTTCAACCAATCTTTTAGCTTTTAGGGGTATTTCAGACATTTATCTTCACAGCCACAGCTCATACAGTAAGTTTGCCAAATGACCTACAACTTTCTCGCAGCAAATTTTTCACACCTGTTTTCCCACAGCAAATTTTCCACAACTGCTTTCAGGAATCCACAGCCCAACCAAACACCACCTCAATCACTCTCTCACAGATTTGGCTTGGGTAGGAGAAGGATTGGAGTGAAAAGCAACTTGAAGAGGCTAGAAATCAAGATTCAAATGGTTGGATTGGAATGCATTGATCTCAACACAAGTGTAGGTGGTTCTCTCTCGGAAAATGAATGGTGAAAGTGTAGTTTCGTTCTGACGGCTCTCTTAGAGAGTGAGTGGTGGTGGAGGGGTATAAATAGGCAGCACCAAAAATCCAACCGTTACAAACTTTTAGCATAACTCGGTGGCACCGAAACAGAATCTCGGTGAGACCGACCTGTGTAAAAGATTCGAACGTTAGGCTTTTCGGTGAGACCGATCAAATCAACTCGGACGGACCGATTCGTGATGACCTAAGCAAAACCTCGTTTTGGTAGTTCTGATCAATTCAACTCGGTGATTCCGAAGTGAAATCGACTGGGTACAAAAACTTGGTCACTGCACTTCGGTGGGACCGAATGTCATCTCGGTTCTATCGAGTTTCCAGGGTTTGGCTGTGGCTCTGTCTAAGTTCAACTCGGTGGGTCCGGGTGTATAAATTTCGGTGGGATCGAGTTTGATAGTTAGGGTTTGGACATATTTGAATGTGGTAAAGTGGCTGAGGGTTTTGGAGCAATATCTTCAAGCACTTGAGCAATTAAGTCATGATCAAAACATCATCCCCTTTTAATAGTATTGGCTTTCCTATGAACTCAATGTGATCTTGAATCACTTAACAAAAAATGAAGAGTCTTGAAGTTTTTGCCAATGTGCTTCCTTAGCATTTTGAGGGATCCACATCCACATGTCCTTGCCATGCCAATATTGAACTTTCCTGAAATATACTAGATGAAAGTGTTAGTCCAACAACATGTATGTTGACATGAATTACCAAAACCACCAAGGGAGCAAATGTGCTTTCAGCAATGTCTTTAGGAAGGGAACGACGTGCAAACGCCACCATCGTTGGATCCAACCACTATCGGGTCATGGGTTTTGACCCTCAAGATCTAGTCCGAGCAAACTCCCAGCAATGCCTCAATAGGGTAATGGCGCAAAGACACCACAATTGCCAAGTATAACCAACTAGGGTCAGACCTAGGATTTCACCCCGGAGCTCGAGACTAGGTGCTCAAGCAACAGTAGCCAATCGTCATCCTATGCCGTCTCCTCCACTTGCCACGATCCCACTAGCGGCTTACACACACGGTCATGAACGACACAAAAGGCACTGAGCGACGAAAGCTCGTCGTCGCACACACTACAAAATCTTTGACGAGAGAGGAAGATTACGAGAACCGCCAAAATCCTGAGTTTGGGATGCTTCGGCAGGCTCGAACCATCCTCACAAGTGGCAGCCAATGGTTGATCTACGCAAGACGACACCACCTCATGCCTCCGCTAGCTCCGTCGTCCTTGCCTTTGGCAGCATATCATCCTAAGGAAAGGACACGACCGCCGTCGTGCATCGCTCCTAGCCCTCTGGCGAATGTATTTAGCCGATGTCACGTCCACTGGGGCACTACGAGCTAACCACTCACCGGCTACGAGGGTGGCGGTCGCAACATCTGCCGTATGGCCACCACCAAATCCCGTCATGCCCTGTTGCGGAAGAGGCGCCACAAGAGCAGCGCCGACCCCTGGCTTTAGAGTGACTCTTCAGATTGAGGACTTGGGATCATGGTGGCGGTTGCTGCTACCTTAACTCCTCTGATTGTGGTTGGTGCAACCGTTGCTTCCTTTTCTGCACCGCTTGGTGCAACCTCATCATGCCAACGCAGGGAGGAAGAGAAGAAGGCGCACGATGCACATAGGTTGTTGTGTCCACTGCCTCAACTCGCTGTCGATACATCGCCATCCGCATCAAATCAGCCACATGAACGAAGCCTTGCCGCCACCCAGTGGCGGATGCAACAACAATTTCGTGGTGTGGCGGAGGTTACTAGTATATGTGTCTTAGCTCAAATCTTGAATGAAGTGCCATATAGGCCTAGTATACATGGCATGTGTTAGGTATGGCAGCAGCCAAAGCTTGCCAGATTGATGGCTTCGCCACTATGCCGCCACCGTCAGCTGTGCGAGCATGCCCGACGGCAGCGAGGGGAGGGCACATTGGGTGAGGGGCCAAGAAAAGTGGATCGGGACGCCGCCCGAGTCCCCCGAGACGCGGACGTCGCGAGGGAGGGGGGAGGCATATGAAGTTAATCATGTCTGCGGTTATGGACAACTTGGATATTGATCTGCGTCCATAGTAAAATATCATCCTTAATAATTAAAACTTACCAACCGTGTGAGTGTCTTGTGGGTTCTTCCTCGTGGGAGATGCAAGGAGGAAGACAATGTAGTGTTATGTTTGCGATAGGTAGGTGAATAGAGTTGTTGTGACATGCTCCTTTACTTTCATGCGCTCTCTTCTTACCTCTAATAGCTGCAAGTTATAGTGTGTCTCTGGAGAATGCTTAGTGCTTGCGCCGCTAAACCACTTTACCTCCTCATTTGAAACATGTTGCATAAAATAGCTTTAGGTTTGTGTAAGTCTTGTGAGTACAGTTGAGTACTCACCTTGCTTAATTTATTCTTTTCCTTGGATTGCCGCCAATCCAGCTAGCAGCCAGTGGCGGAGCTAGCTACAAATAACTGGGCGGGCCGGTGTAGGCTAGGAGAAAGAAAAACACATAAAAATTATCCTTCTGACCTAATTTGTCCTCACACTCCACTACTTTTCATTTGAGTTGGGCGGGCCATAGCACGCTTTTGCTCCTGCGTAGCTCCGCAACTGCCGGCAGCAGTTCAGGAAGCATATTTGTTGATGGCCCATATTAGTTGGTTATCCCACAAGCAGTGGTCTGGACAGGGATATGGACGCCTTTTGCTTTTGTTTAAACCTTCTTAAGGCAATTTGTATTCTTGCATGTCTAAGATATATTTGCTTCCGTTGTATGAGCTGTATCTTGGTCAACAAGCCCTTGTTGTATTCATTCGTTAAATTTGACTCCTCGGAGTTGTTGTATTTATATATTTGTTGTTGTTGTGGGTTATTTCGTTTGTGAAATCGACGCTCCCCCACATGGCGTGGCGTAACGTGTTCGTTGTGTGAAGGTGTCGTTTTAGGATCGATATTATGCGGAGGCTAGCGGAGGATGCTAAATCTGCATAGTACCAATCCCGGGATGTCAGGGTAATACACTAAGCATGCTCGACAGTTGACAAGACCAACCTACTGGTCTCATAGCCCATCTATTTGTTCAATAATCCAATCTATTCTCAACTCACCACGGCAAAAAAATCTATTCTCAACTCATTGACACTAATAAAGCTAGAAATACATGCCTGATATGAACTGTGGTTTGAGCATGTCACTGGAGCATGATGATTAAGATTGTCGTCTCAATCCCCTTTGCTTGATAAATCTTTCAGTCTGTTTGAAAAAAAAAATCATTACGATGAGTACTCCAAAGTTTATCCGTAACTCCAGCCCCAAATCTGAATACATGTGATAAAGAGGTCTAGTTTTGCATCGTTAATATGAAAATGAGGAAGCATAAAACCTCAGAGAATTATTTAACTTAAAACAATAAATCAGTTCCATCAATAATAAAACCTTTATCACAACTAGGACGAATTCGAACTAATGAAGCTTGATTAATTTAATGCTTATTAAAATCCAATTTTTAACCATAAAGACTAACTACCCCAGCTTTAAGAAATTGCTCACATAAAGGAAATGAACTTCTGGATAAAACCTTGAAAATACCAAGGAAATACCTGTGGTTCCATAGATTAACGGTGACTAGGGGAACCTATACAATTCAGGGAACAAACATTTTTGGTGTTAGCTGAACAAAGCCAACATTTAAAAAAGGGTCATTTGCATTTCTATCCCTAACTTGAACCACCTACTCATATTTGCCCCTAATTTCAAAGCCTGCTCAAATTTGCCCCTCTGCCGTTATGTGCACATACAGAAATGCCCTTCCGTCCAGTCAAAGGCCTTTGACCGTCAGAGGCCTCTGTGTACTGTAGCAGACGGAAAGTGCTACAATACTGTACGGAAGGGCATTTCTGTATGAGGACTTAACGGCAGAGGGGCAAATTTGAGCACACTTCAAAATTAGGGGCAAATTTGAGTAGTGGGTTCGAGTTAGGGGCACAAATGTATAAAACCCTTTAAAAAATGTATCCAGTGTCTAACTGAGAAGATAGGTAAGGTATCCTCTTAAGGCTGTCTTTCAACAGGACAATCTGTTATGGTTCCCTGAAAATAAGTGATATTAATATTAAGTGTTCATTGCTTTGCTGCATATAGTGTCACACTTCTGTTTCCAGCAATTAAGTGCTTTAACAGTATAAGATCGATACTGCAATACTGGATGTACTGTCAAATTAAATGCCTGTAAAACATAGATGACATGTAGGTACTCGAGGGCGACGAATATTAAGCTTTGGAATCTCTAGTACAGAGCCCTCCATGCGTCAGGTGAGCCGACAAAGAGTTTGATTACCACAAAGTATTCTAGTAGTAAAAAATGGCTAAATTCTAGAATCATTATTTCTCATTTATTGGATATAACTGGTTCTGAAATTACAACAGTACCATAAACGTTACACAGCTGGGCCTTGAAGCCGGTTCACTATTTCCTCTGCTCTAGCTTGTATCTCTTTTATATATTCGACAAGTACCCGTTGCTGATAAGAACCTCCTTCCTGTCAAAAATAAAAATAAAAATACAGAGACAAAATTGTGTGAGGGGACGCTCAGGGCAAGGCACTAACAAGTTAAAATAGTTACATAGAACTCAGGAGGTTATGAATCTTACCGTGCGAATCAAGATTCTCTCAATTCTCTTCTTGGTAACAGCGTAAAATTCTTCAGGTGAAACATCTCCCTTTCCAACTGTAAGTCCATCAAGCAACAGCCTATTCCAGTCATTTTCTGGAGCTGCATTGCGCAAACTCAACATATCAGAGACGGTGATTATAAGCACAATATAAACAATCTCTTGGGTAAAAATTCATACCTTCTATTATCGATTCAAGAAACTTTTCAGGCACTACAACCTCTCCCCCTGAGAATGTCAACACAGGCACTCAAGACTCAACCAAAAGACGCAGTTATTCCTCAAATCTGTAGCTGGGAAGACATAAAGAAAGGATTACCTTTATAAGCGTAACTGCGCTTTCGGAGAAAGTTGGAAGCATATAGTTGCAACACCTTTTGCAGCATTACTTGAAGCCCTGGCTTATCTACATCTTCTTTAGCCTAAACACATGTAAATATTACTAATATCAAGAATAATCCACGTTATATAATAATATAAAACAACTCAAACCTAGAAAGCAATAAATAGTACCACTTACTTGCCTCAGCTGAGCATTAACTTCTGACAGAAAACTCTCATCTAGCTGTCCTTCTTTTTCTCTGTTTGATATTTCCTGGGGATGTCAAGAAGACATTAAAAATCACATCAGAATATGGAGAACAAGGTAAATAATAGTATGGCTTAAAATTACATCTTTGGAGCCCAAAAAATTCAGTTTCATGGAAGTAACCGCAGGTACTTCTTTTTTGAATTGATAAAAGAAACTTGCACAAAGCATGATTGAAATTAAATTATATAAGCAGTACAGATGTCAATATTCTTGCACTGATTATCACATTTGACAATTATAATGTGAAAACCAACTACTCTATAGAACAAGAGACTTGTGCTTACTTTTTCCATCAATTTGAGAGCCTCCGGATTTCTTGGTGGCCACATCGCATCTTCTCCTTCATTCATAACAGGACTAATAATTGCCTTCAGAACATCAGTCGACTGTTCAATCTTCTCCTGAACCATAGGGATTAAAATTAGCAGCATGCAAGGAACACATAGTAATCATATTAAAAATACAAAGGCTTGAGGAATTCACATCAAGTGGCAGACAGCAGCACTTAAATGAGGAGTTATGAATAAAAGAGCATGGTTCTTACATCAGTCTTGTGGACGACACGGTCAACTATGTTCATGACATTCTCCGCCAGTTCTTCATAATCTTTCTGAAAAACAAAAGGGAGATGGAGGCAATAAAAGTGAGAAAATTGAAGACAAAAAGACAATAAACACAATTAGTAAAAAGAAATCAAGATGTGGAACCATACTTTATCATCATCTGATTTGCATAGATCAATCCGAGCAGCCAGCCGAACCCAGAAACCCTCACTGAACGCTAGAATATTTTCAACCACTATTAGATCAAGCTGTTTGCATGTAAGAAGGTACATTAGTTCTTCATCTGGTACTTTTATGTAAAATGATAAAATTAAGACACTCAAAGATTTGTCAACTGAACAAATCATATCGTACCTGAAATATACTAGGCATACTAATAAAATCTAGCCACATATTTGGGGGAACTCCGAACGCTCTCAACATACACACACAAAAAAGGCAAATCTGATAGCTCATAAGGATCTCCTATACTTTAAGTAGCTAATCAAATGTCACCAACCAACCAATGCCTTGACAACGAATTTCGTTCAACACTGAAATATAGGGAAAGGAATTGTAGCTTGCTGTGATAAGAAAGATCAGTAAAACTGAAGATATGCAGCATGGTTACCTCTCTGGGATTTGCATCTCTCAGCATATCAATCAGCCTATCCACTTCAATGGTCTTCTTGAAGGATTCTTCAGGGCCTTTAACGGCTGCGCATAACAAAGTGTTCCTGTTTTTGTTGAAATCATAAGTTCTTATCAAACAACAGGAAACACCATCTATTCTCACGCAATCTCCAATGGAAAAATAAAACGTACGAGAGCAAAATCACATAATGACTCTGACATGTATATGGCAGTATCAGAGTTCATGAACAAACATAGAATGAAAATACTTATACAACAATCAGAAGTTTGCATCACTAGCAAAACTATTATGACTTTCTAGCATTGGTCACGCTTGCTGACCTGTTTAGTGCTGTAGGCCCCCATCTAGTTAAATTTCCAAAGTCACATTTAGTGAATGTAAACAATGCTATTACCACTACAAATTCGAAACTGTGCACAGTGCAAAAATTTCCCCAGCTCATGCATGATGTATCTCCCAATCCCATACAATTTCAGCTAAGCAAGTAACATGAACTGCGGAGGAGGTGTCCTTTTTGTAATTAGAGAAATGAGTTAAACCAATTTAGACAAAATGCCGTTCCTTCAAACCGGAAAGCATCCAGTATACACAAGAGAACCAAACTGAAAGAAAACAGAGAGAGAAAGCGTACAACACGAACCTCTTCCGCCGATGCGCGTGGAAGGCTCTCCTCCGAGAGGAATGCGTAGGGGTCCCCCAGCACCACTGGCGCAGCGACCCCTAGCCAGTACAGAATCGATTAAAGGAAGAAAGCGAACGGCCAGAGAACCCTTGAGTTCGCTGGGGAAGGAGAAGAACAGAGGCGCGAGATGAAGAGGGCGCAACCGCAAGCCGAGGCAGGGACGGGGACGGGGACGGCGGCGGGCGGAGCGACGTGGAGGCGGTGGCCGTCGCCATCTGCGGCCCCGGCGGGAGCGAAGCGGGGAGGAGGGCAAAGAGAGCGCGCGCGTGGTCTGCTCCACGAGTCCCAAATCCAATCCTGACAAGCAGAGTGGTCATTCGAGGGCTAGTTTACTTGAATTTTTGTCGAAAGAGACCACCTGCCCAACAGAATTGACAAAAAAGACCTCCACCAGATGAAATTGTCAAAAAAGACCCCCTCGGCCGTGGCGGCATGCGCGCCAGGCGACACGTGGCACCTGCCGCCACACCCGTTGGCGACCGCACTGTTCATGTCACTGTTCACAAGAGGGGCGTTTTCCGCACAGCAGAACGGAAACAGACGCAAGTAAACAGGGCTGCCGCCTACGGGCATGGCGGCAGCACTGTTCATCGCAGGTGAACAGTGTTTTTGAAAAAAAGAAAAATATCAAAAAACTGATTTTTTTTTTTTTTGCAGCAATGACGATCGAGTGTTCTAAGTGGGTGCAAAATTTCAGATTTTTTTGAATTTTTTGAAATTACTGTTCGCCCGCGATGAACAGTGCTGCCGCCACACCCGTAGGCGACAGCACTGTTCGCTAGCGTCCGTTTCCGTTCTGCTATGCGAAAAACGTCCCCCGTGTGAACAGTGGCGTGAACAGTGCTGCCGCCAACGGGTGTGGCGGCAGATGCCACGTGTCGCCTGACGCGCCTGCCGCCACGGCCGAGGGGGTCTTTTCTAGCAATTCCGTTGGGCAGGCGGTCCTTTTGGACAAAAACTCAGTTTACTTTGGTTGGCCTCCTTTTTTTTTGCTTCGAAAAACACTAGGCCCTGTTTGGAACAAAGCAAAAACCTAGGAATTTTGAATGAGGGGATTTCTATAGAAAAAATTCATTTGGTGCCGTTTGGATAACGAAATTACACAGTGCCATTCCTTGCCGGGCAATATTAGCTGCGAAGCACTTGAAGGTAAAGGTGCATTGTCCAGCTTGCAACATTGGTCCTGATAGTTTGAAGCACTTGCTCTTTGAATGCCACAAGGCCGGGACAGTGTGGAAATTGCTAGGGATTCATGATATTATTAAAAAAGCACGCAGAGCATATCTAGCCGGAGAAACAATTTTGGAGCATTTGCTATGCCTCCCAGAACAGGAAGTGCATGTCCTAGGTCTCCAAAACTTGCGAGAAACCATGGCGACTGCTGCTTGGTACTTGTGATATGAACGAAGGAAACTTACCCACGGCAAACAAACACAAAGTGCGGCGCAAATCCACATAGCGATCAGAGGGCTGCCCGCAAACTTTGTTATCGCATGCAGTCCAAAAGCAAAAATACGCAAAACTGCTTGGACGAAACCCAGGACGGGTTATATGAAATTGGATGTTGATGCCGGCTTCGATGAGGATCAACTAGAAGGGGCTGTTGGTGCTATTATCCGTGATCATAACGGGAAGTTTATAGCGGCAGCCAATGAAAAGATGAACGTCTATTTCGATGCTTTCACCGCAAAGGCGGCAGCGGTTAGATTTGGGCTAAACTTGGCAAGAACAGTCGGATGTAACAAGCTAGAGCTGGAATCTGATAGTGCCGAGGTGGTTTCGGCCTTGCAAGAAGGAAGATCGAGTTCAGTGGCGGGAGCTATCTTTGATGATTGCTACTATATGACTCAGGACTTTAATCATGTTTTGCGCTCATTGTAATTGGGAGAGCAATCAAGTTGCTCATGAAATAGCTAAGTTAGCTAGATTTTCTACCCCCAATACCGGATGGAGTCACCTCCGGTTGAGGTTGTCTCGTTTATTGCATCTGATATGTTGGTTCTCACATATGAATAAATAAAGTATCGTTGTCAATTTTTTTTTTACTAAACCTACATTTCTTGAAATTCCCATAGAATGGGCTATACCATATGAATTTTTGGAGGAAAACAAACAATCGAGGTCCTCCCTCATGTTTTCTTCTCTTTGTGTCTACAATTCCTGTGTTTTTCCTGCGTGACATCCAAACGACTTGCAGTTCTCATGTAGCTTTATTTCATGTAGGAATCCAAGATTCGTGTCACTTCAATTCCTGCATTTTTCGTTTTGAGTTCATGTGTTCCAAACGGGGCCTGAATAGTTTTTGGGGACAAGGAATTTGGTCTTTACCTCCTCCATACATGAGACTTCGATGATATGCCACTAGATGCTTTGAAATTGATGATTTGTCACACTTTACTACGGAACCTTAAGGATTTGTCATTTTTAACTTGGTATTTTTTTTTTACGAAAATACTAACACAACTTTTCATTAACATCGAATAAGAAGTATCGCGGTGTTACAGGTAACTAGCATGATTCAGGTTGGTGGAACCCCAACAAAATGAAAGCACACATCACTACTAGTCAAGTTCCAGTGGTCGGTTTAGTAGGGACCAAATCTTTGAACGTCTGGCGACGTTCCTGTCATTCATCTCGTGATGAACTTTGAGACCACTTGGTCAATGACGATCCACGCTTTGGAAGATCTCTTCATTCCTCTCCTTCCAAGTTGACCACCAAACCAGTTGTACAAGGAAGGGAGTTCCACACCATGCAATAAACTTTGGGCATGGCGAAGCTACACGCCTGCCACCAGTCCAGAAGGGGAGTACGACTAGCGACGGGGAGAGCACGTCAGGAAGTTTGCATTGTTGCAGGACCTTAGTCCAAAATGCATGTGAGAAGGGGCAGTAGGCCAGCATCTTGGGGGGGGGGGGGGGGGGGGGGGGGGGGGGGGGACGTCCGGAGCGAAACCACAAAGAGGACACGGTGGATCATGAGGCCATCCTTACTTTGCGAGGATGTCCGCTATCAGACGCTTGGCCAGTGTAGCCAACCACACGAACACTTTTGGCGAGGTGGCATCCGAAAAAGATGTGGTCCATGTCTTCTAGTTCATCGCACTTGCACACAACACATGACGTGTCTACATGTCGTGTTGCTTAAAACTTTTCATCACATTCTATCTAAAGTCACAAGCATTTGAATAATCATATATAAAGTCACAAGCATATTTCATCAAAAAATAAACAGTTCCATACACAATGCTTAATTTTTTTTATCTCTAAATCATTGACTACACAATACCAGCTACATTACCACCACAACTATATATTGCTTCTCAACCAAACATATCCCAAACAATTTATTCATTCTAATTAGGAAAATCTAATCTTAGGATTCCACCTAATACAATTTTTTTTATCTCTAAATCAGTGACTACACGATACCAACTACATTACCACCACGATTATATATTGCTTCTCAACCAAACATATTCCAAAGAATCTATTCAGACTAATTAGCAAAATCTAATCTTAGGATTCCACCTAATACAAATTATTTTTATCTCTAAATCAATTACTACACAATACCAACTACATTACCACCACAACAATATATTGCTTCCCAACCAAGCATATCCCAAACAATCTATTCAAACTTACTAGAAAAAATCTAATCTTAGTGTTCCATCTAATACAAAAAAATGCAACCAAAATAGCAATATTTGACCGGATTTTTTTAGAGGAAACGAGGGAGAATACCTCAAGCAAGTTGGGGATGCTTAGATCCACAGTTTTTGATGGTCAATCTAGTGGATTTGAGGAGGGGGTGATAGAGAAGGAGAAAGGGCGAGCCCCTGTTCGTCCTAGCGTCCGAGAAGAGGAAGAACCCGTTGGGGTCGGCGAGTGGGCTGGGTCCCACGCTGAAAGGATCGATATGGTTGACTAGAGGGGGGGGGTGAATAGGCAACTACCAATCTTTAGCTTTTCTTAACAAATTAGGGTTAGCAACAAAATAGGTTGTCTAGATGTGCAACTAGGTGAGCAACCTATATGATGCTAACAATCACAACACAAGCAAGTAAAGGATACAATACAAGTAAAGCAAGTAAAATGTAAAGGTAAGAAATGACCACAAGTGGAGCCGGTGAAGACGAGGATGTGTTAACGAAGTTCCTTCCCTTTGAGAGGAAGTACGTCTCCGTTGGAGCGGTGTGGAGGCACAATGCTCCCCAAGAAGCCACTAAGGCCACCGTATTCTCCTCACGCCCTCACACAATGCGAGGTGTCGTGATTCCACTAGTGGTGCCCTTGAAGGCGGCGACCGAACCTTTACAAACAAGGTTGGGGCAATCTCCACAACTTAATTGGAGGCTCCCAACACCACCACGGAGCTTCACCACAATGGAATGTGGCTCTGAGGTGACCTCTTCCGTCTAGGATGCTCAAACACCCAAGAGTAACAAGATCCGCAAGGGATTAGTGGGGGGAAATCAAATATCTCTTGGTGGAAGTGTAGATCGAGGCCCTCTCCTCCAAACCCTAGAACATCAACAAGTTTTGTTGGCTAGAGAGAGAGATAGGGCAAAAATGGAGCTTGGGGGCAACAGTGGAGATAGAGGATAAGAGGTAAGGCTGGTTGGAGAAGAAGACCCACTTTATATAGTGGGGATAGAATCCAACCGTTACCTGTGCTCAGCCCGCACACACAAGCGGTACTACCGCTCCGGAGAGCGGTACTACCGCTTGAGCGGTAATCCCAAATACTGAGCGGTAGTACCACACTGAGCGGTACTATCGTGCCCACAAAGTGGTACTACCGCTATGGGCCGCAGAACAACAGAGACCAGGGAGTAGAGCGGTACTGGAGCAGCCGCACCGCAGAGCGGTACTACCGCTCTACTGCCGCGAGAAGAAAACAGGATACCAGAAGAATTTCAGCAAGCAGTACTGAAGCAGTACTAGAAAGCGGAAGTACCGCATTGCGGTACTACCGCACTACTACCGCTCTACTACCGCAAGAAGAAACAGGATACCAGAAGAAAATCCCCCAAGCGGTACTAGCTGCGGTAGACCACAGCGGTACTACCGCATAAGCGGTACTACCGTGGTACCGAGCGGTACTACCGCTTGGGTGACAGGAAAACTGCCCAGACAAGATCTCCAAGTTGTCGGAAGGGAATGTGGGTGCATATGGGGTTGTGTACGTGTTGATTCCACCCATACCTTTCCAAAGCGGACCCCCTCTTAATAGTACGGTTTTCCTACGACTCAATACCACCGAAAAAGAAACGCAAGAAAAACACCGTCTTTATAAAAGCTCCGAGGGGCATCGATCGTCTTGTGCCAAGTGATGGAATATCTGAAATGCTCAATGCACACGATTAGTCCGCAAAAGTATTGTCATCAATCACCAAAACCACTAAGGGAGAAATATGCCCTAACAATCTCCCCCTTTTTGGTGAATTGGTGACAACACGGGATTTGCACAATTAATAAAACGAGATAATAAGCAAACCCAACATCTACAAAATATAGACGGGCTCCCCCTAGCTGTGTGCACTATTTAGGTATGCTTTTGGAATGCAAAGCACACACACTAGGATCAACACTCCCCCTATATTTTATATACCAGGCATTACTTGCAACAAACATAATATAAGCACTAAGTATGGTTGCAAGCAAGTGTAAGAGAGCATGAAGATAAAGGGCAACATAATAACCATAGCTCCACACACAGATAATATGACATAGTAAGATAGATAAGGTAGCGTATGTCTCACACCATACAGGAACATAGTCTCATGGTCTCAACACAAAGCAAATAAGATAAAAGAGTTCACAAGCATAAAAACCAACGCAAATAAAACACGAGCTTGTGACTCGACAACACCCTGCAAAAGCAAATCCCCGGTCCTAAACTCTTTCCCCCTTTGGCATCAAGACGCCAAAAAGGTAAAGAGTGACACTAAAGCGACCCGAGGTGGTAGTACTACTCAGCATCCTCATCAGACTCCGCGGTCGCGTCCTCATCAGACTCAGCGGTCGCATCCTCATCCGTCTCCTCGAGGATCTCGTTATCATCAGCAATATCACCAGCAGCAGGCGCAGTAGCACGGGTAGAGCGAGTAGCACGAGCAGGTGGAGGTGCAGAAGTAGCACCAGTAGAGTCATCTGAATCTGTCCAGCGGTAGTGACCTGAGATCCACCTCTCCTCTGACGTGATCCTGTCCTCTGAGCCACTGGCGACCTTGAGGCCAATCTTCCTCATGATGGCCTTGTCTCGACTGCGAGACATCTTCTGTGCTACATGTGCCTTGTACTGACCCTGTGCCTCGATACAGAACAGTTTCTTCATCTTCTTCTTGAGCTTGGCAGCCCATGAGGGCTGCTCAGAGGCTGGCACATAGTCAGGCTCTGCTGACTCATCTGACGCTGCAAAGGGAAACTCAACCTCAGGAGCCGGTGCAGGACCCCAGCGCTCCTTCTGCCTCATCTTAATCTCCTCGTGAGAGACCAAAGGGCCGGTCTCAAGCAACTCACCAGGGAACTGCCTCTCCCAAGTGTCCATAATGAGCTTGTAGATCATAGGGGCATAGATAGGTACCTTCCGGCCATACACAGCAGAACCGAGCTCAGTCCACATCACATGTGACACATCCAGAACCGTGGTCTTACCCTTCTCCTTCTCGCACATGAGGAGCATGTCAACCAGATGACCATGCACCATGTCAAAGTTTCCCACCCTAGGGAAAAGAGAGTGCCTGAAAATGCGATGCATAATGTCCAAAAACGAATTCAGCTCCTTGACATCTCCCTTGGCAGTCTTCCTAATGGTGGTGTACCGGAGCAACTTGGACTTGTGAGCCGGAGACTGACGCAGGTGAGGGCGAAGACCAAGAGAGTTGTGCAGACCATCATCACCATAGCCCAAACTGTTCATGAAAGTCTTCCAGGTGGTCTGCATCCGCCTGCCAAGTGTCATCCAAGTGAGGGTCCTATCATCATCAGTGCCGAAGAACACTGTGGCGTAGAACTGTGCCACCAACTCAGGGTCAAAGTCAAGGTTGAAAGTGATGATCTTGACAATGTCAAACTGCTCACATAGGGCAAGAGCTTCTCCAAAGTACTCTGGGTCATTCTGCATGTGTTCAATATTCACTGACTTGGTCTTGACAAACAAGTTCTTCTTGCCCTTGATCACATCATGATAGACCAATGCCTGATCTTTGTTCCAGAACGGCCTACCCACCAAACTTGGATCTTGAGGTCGAGTGTAGGGATTTCGCTCACGGTAGGCCCAGTACTCATTGGAATTCAACTCGGACACAGACTTGGCCTTCTCCTTCTTCTTCTTAGCAACGGTTTTCTTGACTAACTGCCTGGCAGGTGCTGGTTGAGCCTCTTCTTCTTTACTTGCAGAACTGTCATCTCTGGCCAGTTGAGTGCGTCCAGGCTTCGGGTTCTTGCGACGAGCCACATAAGGACCGGAGCCACTACCACCTGAACCAGACACACAAACACGAGGGAAAGCAGGTGTAAAAGCAATGCATAAGCCAAAGGAAATAAAATGTGAGAAATAGAAGCAAGTTTACAGCAGTAGTGGCTGCTGAAGACTCAAGCGGTAGTACCGTGGACTTACAGTGGTAGTACCGCTCTATACAGAGCGGTAGTACCGCCCGAAGCTCAGACCGAACTCCGGCTGTCAGAACCGGTAGTACCGGAGTCTCCAATCTCCACTAAAACTGCAAAGTAGCCCCTAAACTCCTATCTAGCAGTCAAACCTCGTCCTACTCATGCCACAATCTAGCCAAAGATTGATTTTTCACCATGCATTGCCCTAAAGCCTAGATTCAAAAGATAGAACCATCGGAACGAGAAACGGGGGCAATACCGGCGTCCATAGCACGAGGGAGTGGTGGGGATCGACTCCACCGGTCGGAATCGAGGAAGACGGCGCGGAAACGGCGTACCGGAGGCGGCGGCCGCGGCTCCTCTTCGCTGCAGAGAGAGAGTCGTGGGGAAGAAGAGATGAATGGGTATGGGGAAGTAAAACTTCCCTTGCCCCCACTGAACCCTTCCCACAGTCCTCTAAGCGGTAGTACCGCTCGGAGAGCGGTAGTACCGTCCTGTCACAGCGGTAGTACCGCTCGCAGCTCAGAAAACAGCCAAGTTCAAAAATGAAGTGGTGGCTTATGAAACTATGAGATGTTTAGAGATGAAGTGGGCTTGGGTTGGAGACACAAAACACAGCAAATGGGCAGAGACACTCCAAGTTCAAAAAGAGCGAAAAAGCGAGGAGCAAACTTGGAGTGACTCAAAGCACAAACAAACCCCTAACGATAAAAACTCTCAAAAGAGAGGGCGGTGGCCGAAGCCACCTATGTTTGAGTCAATTGGTATGGCACCGCGAAGATTTTAACCTTGGGCTCATGACCAAAACTCATCTTTGAAGCACAATTACCATCAAAAATGGCTAATGTGAAAGACTTGATTAATTTATGCATAATGGGGGGAGGGAGAGTTCATTGAGAGAACAACACTCCCCCTATGTCCATGCCTATATCTAGAACAAGATAAACATGATGAATGCGGTGGGGTGTGACGAGATTCAAGACACGTTGCTCGAATCAATGATATTTAGCTCATGCCTTAACTCACGAAATCTTGCTTCATCCAATGGCTTCGTGAAAATATCCGCTAGTTGCTCTTGAGTTCCTATATGAATAATATCAATCTCTCCCCGCTTGACGTGATCCCGGATGAAATGATGACGAATCTCAATGTGCTTCGGCTTGCTATGTTGCACCGGATTGTGGGAGATCATGATTGCACTTTCATTGTCACAGAAGAGAGGCACTTTGTCACAAGTGACACCGTAATCCTTTAAAGTTTGCCTCATCCATAACAATTGTGCACAACAACTTGCGGCAGCTACATACTCAGCCTCGGTGGTGGAGAGAGACACACAATTTTGCTTCTTCGAAGACCAACTCACCAAAGAGCGACCAAGGAATTGGCACCCTCCGGAGGTTGACTTCCTATCCACACGGTCTCCCGCCCAATCCGAGTCCGAATAACCCATGAGATCAAAGCTTGCTCCTTTGGGATACCATAAGCCAAAGTTTGGGGTATGAGCCAAATATCGAAAGATTCGCTTGACCGCCACAAAGTGACTTTCCTTAGGCGCGGCTTGAAACCGTGCATACATTCCCACACTCAACATGATATCCGGTCTAGATGCACAAAGGTAAAGCAAGGAGCCAATCATGGAACGATATACCTTTTGATCCACCGCTTTACCATTGGGATCGATGTCGAGTTGGCACTTGGTAGGCATTGGAGTCTTGGCCGGTTTGACATCTTTTAGCTTGAATCTCTTGAGCATGTCTTGGGTGTATTTGGCTTGGTTGATGAGGGTTCCTTCTCTTCTTTGCTTGACTTCGAACCCAATAAAGAACTCCAGCTCTCCCATCATAGACATCTCAAACTTCTCGGTCATTAGTGCGGCAAACTCATCATTGAAAGCTTTGTTAGGAGAACCAAAGATAATATCATCAACATATAGTTGGCATATGAACAAATCCCCTTTAACCCTCTTAGTAAAAAGAGTGGGATCGATTTTCCCAATTTCAAACCCACGGTCTTGCAACAACTCGGTAAGGTGCTCATACCACGCACGTGGGGCTTGTTTAAGGCCATAGAGTGCCTTATCGAGCTTGTATACATGATTGGGGAACTTGGGATCCTCGAACCCCGGGGGTTGTTTGACATATACCAACTCATTAAGAGGACCATTAAGAAATGCACTCTTCACATCCATTTGTTGCAACTTAAAATCATGATGAGAAGCATATGCAAGCAACATACGAATAGATTCAAGACGAGCAACGGGAGCAAAGGTTTCACCGTAGTCGATACCCTTGACTTGGGAGTAGCCTTGTGCCACCAATCTTGCCTTGTTTCGAGTGACAACACCGTTCGTATCTTGCTTGTTCTTGAAGATCCATTTGGTTCCAATGACATTATGATTCTCCGTTGGCCTTGGCACCAATGTCCACACTTTGTTGCACTCAAAGTTGTTGAGTTCATCATGCATGGCTTCAAGCCAATCCGTGTCCTCGAGCGCCTCATGTACCTTTTGGGGTTCAACACACGAAACAAACGCGTGATGCTCACAAAAGTTTGATAATTGTTTACGAGTGGTTACCCCTTTCTTTAAGCTTCCATAGATATTTTCCAAGACATGCCCTTTTTTCTCGAGTTTGAAAGCAATCTTGGCGGCACGACGCTCCAATAGCTCCTCCGGAGTCACTTGAGGAGGATTATCTCGAGCGTCATCTTGAGCTTGCTCTTGATCATGAGCTTGCCCTTGATCTTGAGCTTGCTCGGTGTCGTGATCTTGATCTTGGTCATCATTTGGTGCATCACCAACATCTTGAGATTGATCTTGCCCTTGATCTTGATCACTTGGTTGAGGGCCTTCGGTTTGTTCTTCGGAAGCGTGTGGGTCTTGTGTCGGTGATGGTTCCACTTGCGTAGAACATTGTCCTTCTCCTTCCACCACAAGGGGTTCCTCAATGGGTAGGATTTGGCCCACACCCATTCTTCTTATGGCTTGAGGAGGAATTTCATCACCTACATCACAAAGACCACTTTGCTCCACTTGGGAGCCATTATTCTCGTCAAACTCCACGTTACACGTCTCCTCAATGAGTCCAGTGGACTTGTTGAGAACACGGTAAGCATGAGAGTTTGTAGCATAACCAACAAATATACCCTCTTGAGCTCTAGAATCAAATTTAGACAAGCGAACACCTTTCTTGAGAATGAAACACTTACAACCGAACACCCGGAAGTACGTGAGGTTGGGCTTATTGCCGGTAAGTATTTCATATGGAGTCTTGTTCAAGCCTTTGCGGAGGTAGAGCCGATTGGATGCATGACAAGCGGTGTTGATGGCTTCGGCCCAAAAGTTGTATGGAGACTTGAATTCCACCATCATGGTCCTTGCCGCGTCCATCAACGTCCGGTTCTTCCTCTCCGCTACACCATTTTGTTGAGGGGTATAAGGTGCGGAATATTGATGCTTGATCCCCTCATCACCAAGAAACTCATCCAAGGTGTAGTTCTTGAACTCGGTGCCGTTGTCGCTTCTAATGATCAATATCTTTGCATCATGTTGACATTGAGCTTCATTAGCAAAGTCGATCACGGTTTGTTGGGTCTCGCTCTTCCTCTTGAAGAAATATACCCAAGTGTATCTTGAATAATCATCCACAATCACCAAGCAATACTTTCTTCCCCCAAGACTGTCAAACGTTGGAGGACCAAAGAGATCCATGTGAAGGAGCTCCAAGGGCCTCTTCGAAGAGATAATGGTCTTGGGTCGGTGAGCCGTCTCATGTAACTTCCCTTCGATACAAGCACTGCAAGCACGATCTTTGACAAAACTAACATTTGTTAGTCCTCGGATGTGGTCCCCTTTGAGGAGACTTTGCAAAGATCTCATATTGACGTGGGCTAAACGGCGATGCCAAAGCCATCCCACGTCAACTTTAGCCATTAGGCAAGTCGCGGTCTTAGTGGGTCGCTCCGAGAAGTTAACCACATAGAGACCGTTCTCGACATGCCCAACAAAAGCTACTTTAAGAGTCTTGCTCCACAAAAGGGTCACGGTATCAATATCAAAGAACGTTGCAAAGTCCATAATAGCAAGTTGACGAACGAAAAGTAAATTGAATACAAGGGTTTCAACAAGCATGACCTTCTCAATGGACAAGTCCGGTGAGATGACCACCTTGTCGAGACCCAATACCTTTGACATTGAAGCATCACCATATTGGACATGGGTGGGCATAGATGAACTTGCTTGAACGTCCACCACCAAGTCCTTGCTTCCGGTCATATGATTTGTCGCTCCACTATCAAGCAACCATGACACCCCACCGGAAGCAAACTCCTACATAAGATCAATGCTTGGTTTTAGGTACCCATTCTTGAATGGGCCCTTTCATGTTAGTAACAAGGGTCTTAGGAACCCAAATGGACCATTCAATGTACTCATAAGAAGAACCAACAAATTTGGCATAAACATGCCCATCACTAGCACGACATAAAACATAAGAAGGGTTAAAATCGCCGGCTTTGTTGGGATGAGTGGTCTTGCCCCTATTGACATTACCACCCACCGCCTCGTTCTTCTTCTTCTTAGGAGCACCCTCTCCCTCTTTCATAAATGTATCTTTGAGAGGGAGAGCTAGCTTGGTCTTGCTCTTCTTGTTTGACTTCTTCTTCTTCTTCGACTTGGGTGCAAATCCAAGTCCCTCCTTTGCCACAACTTCCTTTTGATTGCTCAAAAGTTCGTTGAGATTTTTCTCACCTTGTATGCACGCGACAAGGCCTTTCTCAATTTGCTCTTTCAACTTGGCATTCTCCTCAACAAGATGTGCATGCTCACAACAAGGGTTAGTTGCACGAGCATTATCAATTAAAACAAAAGGAGGACAAGTAGCAATTTCTTTAGTTAGCTTCACTTGGAGTTGATCATGAGACTCCTTGAGTGTAGCATGAGCACTTTTCAAGGTATCGTGAGCCTTGTCAAGTAAATCAAACTCCTCTTCGAGTCTAGCATGGCCAACCCCAAGTTCATCCTTCTCAGTTTTAAGCACTTTAGCAAGAACAATAGCATGATCACGATCTTTCTTTAATTTAGCAAGATCTAGATTGTGTGTCTCCTCAAGAGCCACTCTATGACCTTGCTCTTCCTCAAGAGCAATAGAAAGATCGGCAATCTCATCGGCATAATCTCTACTATGCCCTTCCAACTTAGAGATGGTCTCTTCATGAGATTCGATGATTTCATTGGCCTCACCTAATTGTTCCAAGAGAGCCACAAAGTGCTTCTTGGTCTCACCTTTGAGCTTGGCCATGAACTTGTCAAATTCATTTTCCTCCACCTTTGCCTCCTCACTTTCTTCCACACAATTCATCAAAGAAGGAGTGGAAGAAATGCTGGTTTTGATGTTGGAGGTTACCTTGTTGGTGGCCTTGGCCATGAGGCACTTGTGTGTGGTGATGGAGTTCTCGTTGGGGGAGTCGAAGAGGGACACCTTTGGTGATGGAGAGGTGGCGATGGCGACGGAGGCCGTAGCAACCCCTTCACCACTAGCAACTTCATCATCATCGGAGTCGTACTCTTCTTGCACCACCAAACTCTTTTGAGGCACCTTCTTCATGTAGTTGTTGTTCTTGTTGGGGAAGGACTTGGCCTTTTCTTTGCGGATGAGCTTGCCACCATTGTCCTCCCTCTTCTCATACGGACAATCCACCACAAAGTGACTCACATTGCCACAATTGTAGCACGTCCTTACCCATTGCTTGCCCTTTGAGTTGTTCTTGGAGGAGTTGGGCCTTGAGTTTCTCTTGTTGCCCCAAAATTGCCTTGACGCAAGAGCCATGTGCAAGTGGAAATCATATTTGGTGTCTTCGGGGCAATCTTCGTCCTCATATTCTTCTTCTTCTTCCTCTTCATGAACTACCTTGGCCTTCAAAGCAAGGTTGGGCTTCTTCGAGCGTTGAACACGAGCAAGTGCGTTGTCGGCGGTCTTGTTCAAAATGTTCATAGCAATAAACTCATCCAACACATCACTGGAGGACAAGGTGTGAAAGTCCGGTCTTTGACGAATCACGGAGGACATGCTCTTGTTGTAAGGCATAATGGCCTTGAGGAATTTGCGCTTGATCCAATTGTCATCCGTGTCCTTGCTCCCGTGATCTCGGAGTGAGACCGCAAGAGTAGTCAATCTCCGGTAAAGCTCACGAGGATCTTCATCTTCATTCATAACAAACTCATCGGCCTCATCAAGAATAACCTCAAAGTTGGAGCGTTGAATGCTCGAGCTTCCCTTGTACAACGAGTTGATATGCTCCCATGCATCTTTGGCAAGAGTGAATGGGCGCAAATGAGGAAGCTCTTCGGGAGGCATGGCGGCTTGAAGAATGAACAAGGCGGATGCGTTGAGTTAGTTGTCCACTTCTTCTCTTGGGGACAAGTTGCTTGGGTCATGCGGATAATAGCCTTGTTCAATGATTCTCCAAAGTTGAGTTGAGCTATAATTCAAATGAGACTTAATACGAAACACCCAATTAGCGAAGTTAGTCAAATCAAGCTTAGGAGGAGGACCATGATTGTTTATATGAGGTGAGGGGACCGGTCCTCCATAGACCGGGGGAGGGGGAACCGAGGCGTGCGTTCCCGTCCCATTCTTACCATGAGGGGAAGATGTTTGAGAGTCTTTAGCCGCTTCCTTGCCGGAATTGGCCTCCGATGCCGATGCGGTGGGATTAACCACAAGCAATGGATCGGGAGTGGACTTCAACCCCTCAAGGAGTTCTTTAAGCATGGACTTGACCTCGGCCGTCATAGACGTCTTAAGTGAAGCCATAGCTTCGTTTAAGACGTCTCGGGTGACCGTGTTCATCTCCACGGCCTCGGGCACTTTCTCAACCCGTTCCCCGTCGTCAACCATACTCTTTGGGTGGTGAAACCCTTAATAAAGAGACGAGTCTCTGATACCAATTGAAAGGATCAATATGGTTGACTAGAGGGGGGGGTGAATAGGCAACTACCAATCTTTAGCTTTTCTTAACAAATTAGGGTTAGCAACAAAATAGGTTGTCTAGATGTGCAACTAGGTGAGCAACCTATATGATGCTAACAATCACAACACAGGCAAGTAAAGGATACAATACAAGTAAAACAAGTAAAATGTAAAGGTAAGAAATGACCACAAGTGGAGCCGGTGAAGACGAGGATGTGTTACCGAAGTTCCTTCCCTTTGAGAGGAAGTACGTCTCCGTTGGAGCGGTGTGGAGGCACAATGCTCCCCAAGAAGCCACTAAGGCCACCGTATTCTCCTCACGCCCTCACACAATGCGAGGTGCCGTGATTCCACTAGTGGTGCCCTTGAAGGCGGCGACCGAACCTTTACAAACAAGGTTGGGGCAATCTCCACAACTTAATTGGAGGCTCCCAACAGCACCACGGAGCTTCACCACAATGGAATGTGGCTCCGAGGTGATCTCTTCCGTCTAGGATGCTCAAACACCCAAGAGTAACAAGATCCGCAAGGGATTAGCGGGGGGAAATCAAATATCTCTTGGTGGAAGTGTAGATCGAGGCCCTCTCCTCCAAACCCTAGAACATCAACAAGTTTTGTTGGCTAGAGAGAGAGATAGGGCAAAAATGGAGCTTGGGGCAACAATGGAGATAGAGGATAAGAGGTAAGGCTGGTTGGAGAAGAAGACCCACTTTATATAGTGGGGATAGAATCCAACCGTTACCTGTGCTCAGCCCGCACACACAAGCGGTACTACCGCTCCGGAGAGCGGTACTACCGCTTGAGCGGTAGTCCCAAATACTGAGCGGTACTACCGTGCCCACAAAGCGGTACTACCGCTATGGGCCGCAGAACAGCAGAGACCAGGGAGTAGAGCGGTACTGGAGCAGCCGCACCGCAGAGCGGTACTACCGCTCAACTACCACTCTACTACCGCGAGAAGAAAACAGGATACCAGAAGAATTTCAGCAAGCGGTACTAGAAAGCGGAAGTACCGCATTGCGGTACTACCGCACTACTACCGCTCTACTACCGCAAGAAGAAACATGATACCAGAAGAAAATCCCCCAAGCGATACTAGCTTTGGTAGACCACAGCGGTACTACCGCATAAGCGGTACTACCGTGGTACCGAGCGGTACTACCGCTTGGGTGACAGGAAAACTGCCCAGACAAGATCTCCAAGTTGCCGGAAGGGAATGTGGGTGCATATGGGGTTGTGTACGTGTTGATTCCACCCATACCTTTCCAAAGCGGACCCCCTCTTAATAGTACGGTTTTCCTACGACTCAATACCACCGAAAAAGAAACGCAAGAAAAACACCGTCTTTATAAAAGCTCCGAGGGGCATCAATCGTCTTGTGCCAAGTGATGGAATATCTGAAATGCTCAATGCACACGATTAGTCCGCAAAAGTATTGTCATCAATCACCAAAACCACTAAGGGAGAAATATGCCCTAACACACGTGCGACCACTTACTTATCCAGGGCAGAAACACCATAACCCGTGGCATGTCTAGAAACATAGCACGGTTTGGCGTGTCTGCCTGCCATGTAGGCAGACGACACCAGCTGGGCCAGAAAGGTGGGCCAGGCTAGCAACGCCGGCCGGTTCGGCGTTTCTGTGTAGGCCAGAAGCGCCAAGACCTATGGCATTTCCAAAAAGGGTCAAAACATGAAATAATTTCTTGAAGAGGTCATTTTGTGCTGAAATTTTCGACAAGGTCGAAACAGTGATTTTGGCCTACGATGGTCATAGTTTGAGTAACATTTTTGAAAGTTTGACCTGTATGTAGTATAGTTTTTTATTTGAAGCTTACTATAGTATAGTTTGCCAAACATTCAGTTCAAACTGTCCTCGTTTGATCCAACGGCCATGGACTAACCATAAGAGCATCTCTAGTAGACCCTTTATATCGCGCCGAACTGTAAAATAACCGCCACTTTACAGTTTTGGGCGGAAAAGCCCGAACAGACCCCTTAAATGCCCCTGACCCTTAAATTTTTTTGAGGGGCGCGGTAAATTGCCCCCCCCCACCCGCGAAAATACAGGTTTCCCCCCGCCCCGTCGGTGCCCTGTATACTGCGAAAGCAGTTGGCGGGAGGGACATTTCAGCCCGCGCGCGTTCCCTACCCCCTTCCACAGACACCCGCCGCCGTCGCCGCCCACCCGCCGCCTTCGATTCCGGCGCGCCGCTTCGCCGCCGCCCCAGATCCGCCGCGCCCAGCCGCCCTCGGGCCCCCGCCACCCCATATCCACCGCGCCCAGCCGCCCCGGATCGACCGCTGCCCGCCCCGAGTCGCCGCCCGCCCCGGATCCGCCGGTAAGTCCTTTTCTACCCCTTCAAGTTTGATTTAGCGAAGGACTTCCGTTCATGTGAACTCCATTGCGATTTGTAGATGGATTTGAGCCCTTGCGAGGAATTTTTGCTTGAGGATTCGTCCTCGCCCGACGACTCGGACGTAGAGACGCTGCTCGAGAACAACCGGCAGCAGATGGTGGTGGCGGTCCTTGCCGTGAAGGAGCTCGAGGATAGGAACAGAAAGAGATGGCGAGGATCGATCGTCAGCCGTCTTTGCATCCCTCGCAACCGCCATCTCGGAAACGTGATGCTCATGCAAGACTACTTCGCGACGTCACCTACGTATCCGCCGCACCTCTTCCGGAGAAGGTATCGAATGCGCCGATCCCTCTTCTCGGTTTTTTACCCAAAGGAGAAACGCCGCGGGGTTGAAGGGTTTTAGCGCATATCAAAAAATCTCGGCAGCTATGCAGGTGATTGCATATGGCATTCCGGCTGACTATTTCGATGACTGTTGTATTGTAATATTCAGATTTTAATTTGTGTTTTATTTGTCAAAATTATACTCAATTGCTTTGTGTGGTTTTACGATTTGAGAGCAGAAATTGGCTGCGGCGGAACAGAGCCGCAAACCTTTAAACCACGGTTTTCTCGGCCATTATCCCGGGTTTCAGGGTCGCGGTTTCAGGGTCCGCCAGAGATGCTCTAACCGGCGCTGTTGCAACCGCACCGGGAGTCCATGTGCGAGTTGCCCCATCGGCCATCGCGACAGAGCACCGGCAGCAGAGCGAGCGAAAGGAAGCCACGACAGCAAGGGAGGAGGCAGCCGTCGCCGACACTGATCCCACGAGCGGATTAGAGAACTCGCCTCCATCGAAGATCTGAACCCCCTCCTCCCGCTTTCGAAACTCGGATCATTCCTTCCTTCATTCCCGATCGATGCGGCTGCAGCCTCCTCCGGATCCGCGGATCTAGCCATCTGTGCTGCAGCAACAGCTGTCGCTGCTCGATTGATTGGTGGGGGAGATGAGGTTCTGGAGGGACGGCGGCGCGAGCGGGAGCGGGCGGGACCTCAACGGCGGGATGCCCTACGGCCAGGTGCGCGTCCTCGTCGTCGGCGATTCAGGTCAGTCTTCCGATTTAAGAACTAGTATCTTACCTAGGATGGGACACGTTCGGACGCTCTAGGAGGCTACGGATTGAGATCCACGGCGTTCATTACAACTACTTACACGTTAGCACTAGAATGTTGTCATTAATTCTAGTAGGGCACATCTAAATGTGCCCTAGTTATTGCACATCTAAGTGACTCAATCAAACATAAAAAGGAAATGAAAAGAAAAAAGAAAATACCGGCACGAATCTCTGTGTAAAATCAAGGATATAGGACTTAGATGTGCAAGGTACGACGAGCGAAGCTTTTTTTAAAATCTGTCTAAATATATTCACCAACCAACTGAACATGATTTATTTTTAGGGGCTATTTAGCAGTTGGCTTAATAGATGTTGTTCATAACTCTGGTGTTCCGATTCTAATTGTGGGTTTCTTCTGCTTTGAGTTGTATATATTGAATGGATGGACAAATGGAGCTCCTTTTTAGTTTTAGGATTTACTAGCACAACACCCGTGCTTCGCTATGGAGCAGACACCAGCTGACATGAACAAGGCGAGAATGCAACTAAATGAATCAAACATATTATTAAGTGACATGTATAAGGTCAATGAAACATTTGAAAGTGGCAACCACAACCATAGCACACAGAGTGAGCAAGACGAGGTTCTTGACAGTGGAGACGCTGAAGACGGCACTGTGGTGGCGGCCACAACTGTCCATAATGTTGGCCTCCATCTCGATAGTGCCTTTGCAGGCGAGCGCAAAGCCCTGGCAGGATTTGAAACAAGGGTCTGTCTCCAACTACTTAACCACGGCCTCCACGATGTCTAACGTGATGGAGCCAGATTGGAGCAAGTCCACGTCATAGACGGCGTGGCAACTGTCCATGGTGTTGCGCTGCATCTCAATGGTGCTGGTGTGGATGAGCGCGCAGAGCCCCAGCCGGAGTTGAAACAAGGGTTCGTCTCTGGCTCCTGCACCACAGCCTTCACGGCATCCAGCCTAGTGGAACCAGACCGGAGCAAGTCCGCTGACTGCCATGTCCAAGAATCCACCTGCCCCCAAAATCAAGAAGCGTTCTTGGCTGCTAGCCTTGGTGAAGGATCAAAGATGCCTGAAATGTCGACTGGGGAGGAGGGGGGGGGGGGGGTGGTGGTGGTGGTGGTGGTGGTGGTGTGAATACGCAACTACCAAATTAAATTATTTTTCTTAGTTGCGTTTTAGAGCCTAGTGCAGAAATGTAAGTTCTCTAGATACGCAACTAGGTGATACACCCTACACGATGCATTACAACAAGCTAGCAAGCTACACAAGGAGTCAAACAAGCAAGTAATAACTAGTAAAGCTAGGGTTAAGAGAACCGAAAGTGATGGAGACGATGAGTAATCCAAAGTTCACACACTTGGGGGTGTGCTAATCTCCGTTGGAGAGGCCGGGAACAACGAATGCTCCCACGACAATGAATGCCTCACCTTATGTCTCCGAGAATCTTTGTCAACGAATGCCCAAGTTCCCTCTCACTAGGGGTAGCAGGGGTGATCCTCTTGCTCTCTCTAAAATATGGAGTAGATTGAGTGGCTAGAGAGAGAGAGAGGAATTGAAGGTTTAAGCTTTTGGATCAATGGAGGAAAGAATAATGGAGTTGTCACCCTCCTTTGGAGCAGAAGGGTGCCTTATATAGGTCCACCAAAAATCTGTTTGTCATGCTTGCTGTCCAGAAAAGTCGGACAGTCCCGACCAAGGTCGGACAGTCTGTCTTATCGAAATGTTTGACCCAATGTCCGACCCAGCCTCTGACTTTATCCAGAGCCCTAGACAAAGTCGGACCCCATTTCGGACAGCCCGACAAAGGTCGGATACTCCGATTTGGTTCAGACAGAACAAGCAACAGCAAAATAGGGGATGATTAGGCGCTCTTTCTCTCATAGGATGTGGGTATATTTGGCTTTGATTTGTTTAGTGATTCCCACACAAGATTCATGGCGAATCCCCTCTTAATAGTACTATGACTCAAAAACGAGAAATCATCGGTATATAATTTTGGCGTGCCGTCTTCTTTTGTCCTTTTAGCTTGGGGGGTCGCCGACGAACCATATGTTTCATTTCCATAGATGTGTAAACTGGAAACATGTGCGAAACATAGTTAGTCATCTAATCTCTATTGCCATTAACACCAAAGCCCTCATTAGTGGCGGATGTCCTTCCACTTGGCCAGAACCGCCGCCAGAATGCCATGAGGCTTCTTCAGGAGGCGGGGAAGATTCTGGGAAACACCAGGGTGCACCTTGTACAACTCGGTGGTGGCGGCAACTACTGGCGTTGGCGGTGGCTCGACGGAGGGTTAGGGATTGTTCGACGGTCTTCCTTGGTGGCTTCTAGCGTGCTTTTCCACTGGATGAGACGTGCAACACCCTCCTCGGAGTCTATTGGTGATGTAGTCGTGGGCTCCACGCCTCCTCATTGGCATGCCTCCGTACTCTGTTGACCATCCTCGCCGCAGCACCCGGCATGGAGTCCTCCGCATCAACGACACCGTTCCCCACTGCAGGAGGGAGTATCTGAGGTGAGTGGCCGCGGCGTGGCTGCCTCCCCACACGGCGACATTCTCACGGCCGCCACCCCCCACGCTTGGAATCAAGGGACAACTTTTGAAAAAGGAATGAAGAAAACCCTGAATGTGTGCACCGTTTTGAAATTGAATCACGGCACCATCTACCTTTTTGTAGTATTGTAGCTAGAAATAGCTAGTGTTACAGGATACACGTATTCAGGGTTTCTGATTATTTATCCGTGGCTACCCTGCACCATCATCGGGATAGTACGACAATAACATGCAAACACCAAGGTAAGTGAGCAATCTAAACATCATAATCAAGGTAAACCTCCTCAAAGCCCACCCTCGTGGAAGTTTTATCAGAGGAAGCAATTGGAAATTTGAAATTTCTTGAAGCGTCAGCGAACGAAAGCATGAAGCCGCATCTTCAAAAAGGGATGCTGCAAGGTTGGTGATTAATTACCAGGTCCTCATGCTTGATATGGAGGTTGACCTCCAGGCGCTCGGAGAGCTTGTGGGTGCACTCCAGCGGGTCTCGACGGCCACATTGTACACCTTGGAGGCCAACACGCCCATCAGGTACTCCATGGCACCTGGCCCATCCAAGTCGTCTACCCGGTCCTCCTACCCAGCGACGTGTTCCCTCATGCCTACGACGGACCTGCTCCCACTCTACAGCGACTCGGGCACCAGGTAATCTTCTACTCTGTATGAAGAGAACGGGAGAAGGACGACGTAGTTGTTTGGGACAGACTCAGAATGGGGATACCCGCAAAAGAAAGAGGACTAAGCTGGGTCCAGCAAAGAGACAACTGGACTCTACCCACAAACAAACTTTTCTACTAGGACTCATACACACCCTGGTACTTCTAGACTAAGCTTAGGAGGCAATTGGACTCTTAAAATGCCACAACATTACTCCCCTTCTCGTGGAAGCAGCTTTTCCTCAAGCTGCATATTCGGTAGAGCTGACTATTTCTGCATGTTAGCTGGTCCCATGTTCTTTCTTTTATAAGCACGCCCCCAGTAGCTGTTCATGAAGTTAAATCCGGATAGAGTTCCTTGAACTTACCCAGCGGCTCCCAGGTGCTCTATGTTGTTGGCAAACCATGCCATTGCACTAGAACTTCCCACTTGTCTTGGCATCGGCGTGCTTGCTCCACCTTTACTGGTACTGGAATGACACGCCAATGTTCAATCAATGGAAGGTCTGGGTCAGATGCGGGTGGATCTCCATGAAATTTCTTCAATAGTGCAGCATGCATGGATACGTGCACCAGTAGGTAGATGTAGTTGATAAGCTACTGCACCAATCCTCTCCAAGACTTGATAAAGCCCATAATATTTTGGTGCTAACTTAGCATGTGCTTTGACCGCTAGAGATGCTGCCTGGCGGTTGTGCAGTCTGAGCCAAACCCAGTCTCCTACTGCAAATTCAAGGGTCACGGTGATAAGTGTCATGTTCCTTTATAGCTTGGAGAAGCCTGTCACGAATTTCCTTTAGGAACTTAATCCCGCTCAACGTGGGAGCGCTCAACCGCCTCCACACGTGCTGAGCCAGGCTCATATGACACCAACGATGGAGGCGTCCTGCCATAAACCACATGAAAAGGGCTGGTTTTGATAGGACGCTGGAAACTAGTGTAATAGCAATATTCTGCCCATGGAAACCACTCAATCCACTCACCAGGATGATCACATGTTAGGCAATGGAGATACATGGGGACGATTCAGTTGACAACCTCAGTCCCGCCCATCGGATTAGGGATGGAATGCGGAGCTGAAATTATTCACACCGATTCAACCAGACCATCCGGTCATCGTTGCCATTGAATGTGCGAAATTCCAGTTTGTGGTATCGATGCACACCCGCGGTATCTGCAACATGGCGGACCCTGCAGAACAGCAAATTTGAGGGCCTGGATGGCATCGATCGAGGAAACCAAAATCCTGGCTGCGAGTTGGGAGGGATCGTCTGCAGGCCCGGTGTACCGTGAGATGATTCTTGGGACCAGGGCAGTTGCTGTTGTGTTAGAATTGAGGGCGTGGATGTCGTGGTTGTCACCAGGTTGGCAGCCAGATCAGGTACTATACTGCCTCTCAGAAAAGGCAAGGATGGAGGGCGCTGCAAGATGCCACCGCCTCCTCCCTGCACCCCTGGGCTCTGCTCTAGTGACTTGAATTGCGAATCCAGTGGTGCAAACTCCTTGTTGAATTTATTGCTCAGCGCGGCAATTGCTGCCAACACATCTTCATTGGGATTGGTCTTTTCAGGCTCATCGTCAGCCATGGTGGCTAGCTCTAATACCAGATGTTGCAGCCGACGTTTGCTATGGAGGTTGTATGGCGGGGCACTCGCTGGCGCAAGGGTCGTCGCCGTGATACAGTAGAGGGGTAGTGGGGAAAGGATGGGGAATTAGGGAGGTAGAAGAGAAGCACAGGCAGGGAATAGATATTTCATTGCTTGCCCTCCTTACAGGGGAATACATCCTTATATAGACCCTTTAGATCTGTTACTGTTCTCTAAACAGTAATCCCACACACGCTGGATACTTGACTAAGTTGGGTCCATCTAAGAGACAACTGGACTCTACCCACAAACAAACTCTTCTAGTAGGACGCATACACACCCTGGATACTTCTAGATTAAGCTTAAGAGACAACTGGACTCTTAAGATGCCACAGCACTACACTGGTACAACGGTAATCAAACCAGAACCAATCCGGACCATCGAACGAACGTAGATCGCGGAGAGACGATGACCGTTAGATCTAGCGAAGCGGTAATTGAATAATCGACACCCCAGTCTGAATATATGACACCATAGTCTGAATAATTGACACGGTGGTCGTTGGAGAACAGACACGCATGGACGAGGTGTTGGATCTTTACGGTTCGGCGGCCCAATCCAACCGGAGCAGCGGGCGGATGGGCTTCGATCGGGGCCGGATGCGTCCGGTCGGGCGTTTGCACAAGGTGACATGCGCATGGCGATGGGGCTGATCCAGCAGCCTGGGAAGCAGACGGACAGGCATGAGAGGCCGGATTCGATCTGATATTGGAGGGGGAGCTCCGATCTAGGCAGAGGAGGCAGCCCAGCAGCGGCCTGATCTGGCCAGGGCATTGCTGACGGTTGGAGGATGAGATCGATCCAGAGGAAAATTAATCGAAATGAGCGAAAATATATCGATCGTCCAAGACCGATCTGAAGAAACTGATAGAGAGAGGAGGACGAGTCGCGGTGTCTGGAGAAAACTCTAAACCTTGGCTCTTGATACCATGCTAGAGGAGCAACTTGATTGTATTACCATAGCCCATGGGGAGAATATATGGTACAGGAGACTTGGGGTACAAGGAAGGAAATCTAGACCAATATGACTACACAGAGACCTAGACCAAACTAATACTCCTTAACGCATACCATTGTGATCAATTTGTAGAGATGCTCAAATACTGTTTGTAGAAGTTTAACTTGTTACTGTTTAGTTTTAATGGACATGATGAATTTTCCTTCTTTTCTTTTTCCAGGTGTGGGGAAATCTTCATTGGCACGTCTCATTCTTCAAGGTTCCGTGATTGCTCGACCGACCCAAACAATTGGATGTACAGTTGATGTAAAAGTATGTAATGCAGTGTGCTCACTCCGTCGTTTCAGCAGTATATTCTGATAGAACTGTTTACTCAATCGTTTCAGCATATCACTTACGGCAGCCCAGGGAGTTCATCTAATAGCATTGTCGGTGATGCTGAAAGGAACTTCTTTGTTGAGCTTTGGGATGTTTCAGGGCACGATCGCTACAGAGATTGCCGTTCACTTTTTTATTCACAAATTAATGGTACACCATTCTCTTTATACCAATATAATATTCTGGCCTTTGCTTCCCTACTAATCTGGTTCAGTCATCTTATATGGCATAATTATACATTTCTAATATTATTTGCTTCTCAACCAGTATTAACAACAAATTTTCTTGTATAAAATACAGTGACAAATTTGCATATTTGCTACTAGCTGTTTAACTCACAACTGCCGAGCTTTCTGAGATTCTGCGACTTCAGTAATTCATTCTCTGGTGTTCCTATTTTTTTTTTGAAACGGAGGCAAAAGCTTTGCCTCATCCATTAATTAAGAAGGAAACGGACAAGAGTTTGCAGCACAAAGTGAAAAAAATTAAAAAATATTACATCATGGTCATTACTCTCCCGGCATCAAAAGACCCACATTTTTTGCCCCCGCGGTGACCCAAAGTTTAGCCTTGCTCTTTATGTTGATAAATAGGATGTTGGGTGGCTTGAACTTGTTGCGGAAAATCCTCGCGTTCCTCTCATTCCATATAGTCCAGCTAACAAGCATTGTGAGGGAGGCCATAGCTTTCCTATGCACCCTCGTTGCGCTAGACATGCTTGTCCACCAATCCTTGATCGATCGTTCCCCCGGCCAAGTACTAATATCCATGGTATCCAATCGTAGCCATACTTTCAGCATTTCCCAGAGCCTCAACGTGTATCAGCACTTGTAGAAGAGGTGGGCCACGGATTCTTGCTCCCTCTTGCATAGTGGGCAAAGTCCGCAATTGTCCCAACCTCGCTTGGCCAAGCGGTCGGCGGTCCAAACACGATTTTGAATTGCTAGCCAAGCAAAGAACTTAATTTTTGGGGGTGCCCAAACCTTTCAAATGGTTTTATTCATCTCTGTGCGCGCAATGTCCAAGAATTGCGCCCTATACGCCGAGGCTGTGGTGTATTCACCATTCGTTGTGTGCTTCCATGCGATGGAATCCACCCTATCCTCCTTGAGATGAACATTCCGAAGCAAGGTCCAAAGATGGATGAATTGACGGATATGCTCGAGTGTAAAGGAGGTCGAAATTCTGACTTTGCTAATCCATGCGCCCTCGAGTAAGGCTTCGCGCACCTTCCAATTTTTCCTCGTAGAGCACTCAAAGATGAGTGGAGCCACATCTTTTGGTTTCCTACCAAATAACCAAGGGGAGTCCCAAAATGGCGCAATAGCCCCATTGCCAATAGTGATAGTAGTCGAAGCATAGAAGAGGTCCATGTCGTCCTCGTCACAGGGATTGCCCATTCCCACCCACATCCGATGGGAGTCGTTCCACTCATACCAAGGCCATCGTAATCTTAGTGCACGGGAAAATTTCCCAAGATGAAGCACACCAAGGCCCCCTGGATCCTTGGGGCGGCACACCGTCTCCCAATTGACCTTGCACTTGGCTCCGGTCGTCTTGTCCGTCCCGGACCAGAGGAATGCCCTCTCGATCTTGTTGATGCTAGCAAGCGTGCCGGGCGGGATGATGAGGGAAGTGGCGTGAAAGATCACCTGCGAGGTGAGCACTGATTTGACAAGAACGCACCGACCCTTTGTGGTGATATTCCCACCTTCCCAAGAGACAAGGTTGCCTGCGACCTTGTCCTCGAGGTATTGGCAGTCGACCCTCTTGAGCTGCCACACGGAGAGAGGAAGGCCCAAATACTTCACTGGGAAAGAGGCGCGGGAGGCCGGAAGCTCATGGAGGATCTCGTCCAAGTTCAAGCTCCCGCATCTTATGGGGACGACAGAGCTTTTCTGGAAGTTTGTGCATAATCCCGTGGCCCGACCAAAGCAATCCAGGATAGTTGCAAGGTTCGAAACATCCTCCTTTAAAGGCTTGACAAAAACAGCCGCGTTGTCCGCATAAAGGGAGGTCCGGAAGCAAGTGCCATGCCCTCTGATCTTGTGAAGAATCCCGCAGCGAGTGGCCACATTAAGAACTTGTTGGAGAGGATCAATGGCAATGACAAAGAGGAGAGGAGATAGCGGATCTCCTTGTCGAAGGCCCTTCTCGTGTTTGATGGCATTGCCGGGTATCCCATTGAGAAGGATTCTCGAGGAAGATGTCTTAAGAAGAGCGGCGATCCACTCCCTGAACTTGTTTGGGAAGCCTCTCCTTTGAAGGAGATCGAGGATGTATTCCCACCGCACGGAGTCGAATGCTTTGCGGATGTCAAGCTTGAAGAGGAGGGAAGGAGTCTTGCTCTTGTGAAGCCGTCGCGTGAGATTTCGCACATACATGAAGTTATCGTGGATACTTCGTCTCTTAATGAACGCGCTTTGGGCATGCGAGACAAGGTTGTTCATGAGGGGGGCGAGTCGCAGGGCAAGCACTTTAGCAATAATCTTGGCAATGGCGTGGATGAGGCTAATGGGCCTATAGTCGGTGATTCCTTCCGCCCCTTCCTTTTTGGGCAGCAAGATGACATTTGCGGAGTTTAACCATTGGAGGTTTCCCACATGAAGATTTCCAAACAGATCGATGACACGCATGACGTCAACTTTGATGATATGCCAACATTTTTTGAAGAAGGCCCCTGTAAAACCATCCGGGCCGGGGGCTTTGTCACTAGGCATTTGTTTGATGGCATTCCACACCTCTTCTGTGGTGAAAGGGTCATCAAGGCCATGAAGATCTATTTCCTCAAATTCGAGGTTCTGCCAATTGAAGTCTTAGGTTCGAGCGCCCCCTCTTCCAATGGCCTCGGTGAAGTGGTCATGAATGATTTTCTCTTTTTGCTCGTGGTTCGTAACCCAACCGTTGTTGTGCTTGAGGCGATGAATATGGTTTTTCCTCCTTCTCGCATTCACCCTAAGGTGAAAGTATTTGGTATTAGCATCTCCCGCCTTGAGATTGCTTGAGCGGGCACATTGCTTCTTTCTTGTGCGCTCAAGGACCGCCAAGCTAATAACCCTTCTTTTTAGTCTTGCTCTTAGGTCCACCTCCTCAGCAGATAAAGTCCGTGACTCTTGAGCAACGTCGAGCCTAAGGATAACCAACAGCGCAGCATGTAGGTGCAACTTGGGCTTGGAAAACAAACTTCTACTCCACTCTGTCAATCTCATGCCTGTTAGAGTTATAGTGCAGATGGCCTTTGGCCTTTCGTATTACTGCCTTTTGGCATTCTTTTGTACTGTATATATGCTGGCTGTTTTGGCCTTTGATAATGAGATTGTTGCCTTTCTTCCTACCTTAACATGGTATCGAGCCTGGTTTAAGGTCTCTACCTGGAATTTTTTTTCTGATCTGTCGCTAGATCGATTGCACCTCCAGATCGTCTCCTCCAACTCCATCGACCACGTCCGCTTCCAGGCCGCCGTGGCTCGCGGCCCAGGGATTTTCGTTGCCGGCCGTCGCCTCCTTCCGGCCCACGGCCCCTGCCTCCTCCTGACCTGCGGCCTCAGGATCCTCTCCGCCGGCCACCGCCTCGAGGTCGCCGAGGTTTCCGCCGCCTCCGGGAAGATCCTCACCGCCGGCCGCCGCCTCCTCCCGACCCGCGGCCCCGGGATCCTCTCCACCAGCCACTGCCTCCTCCCGACCCGGAGTCCCGGGACCCTCTCCGCCGGCCACCGCCTCGAGGTCGAGGTTCCAGCCGCCGCGGTTTCCTCTGGCCTGCTATTCCTCCGCCAGCCGCCGCCCTTTTCTTCTGAGGTCGCTTGGTTGTGCCTGTTGGTGTTTTGGTGGACTGCGATTTGTGGCTGCTGTTTTTTGGTGTTCGGTTGACTCTTCAGGTGTGAGGCGATTGGCACTCTGCCTTTGCAGATTGGATAAAAAAAATTGAGAAGAAGAGAGACAGAGAAGGAGCATCATGTCTTCGATGTCATCAGGCTTTTGGGCGAGGAGCTCCGCGAAGAAATCGTCTTTTCTGGAGTGCGGGGTAGGCCCATAGACCGTAGTTATCTTGAAGCGGGAGTCGGAGTTCAGAACGGCCACGTCCGCCGAAAGGCAGAACTCAGAGGTGACAACATTGGAGATGTTGACATAACTATCGTCCCAAAGCATAAGGATCCCTCCACGGGTGCCGGTAGCCGGCCTCTGGGCAAAATGTTTCAGCCGGTGGCCACCAAGATAAGATGCGGTGAAGCGGTCAATATCTTCAAGTTTAGTCTCCTGGAGGCACACAATCTGGCATGTAGTTGCTGCAATTGTTTCGTGTACAGTAGTGCGTCGATTTGGACAGTTTAGTCCCCTCACTTTTAGTGTGCGTCGATAAGATGGTGTTCCTATTTAACTATCTTATCACCACAAAGTGTAAATATCAACTTCTTTTAGTATGACTTTTCCTGATTCTCAATTTGATAGAATCAATGCATTCTTTCTATTGTGCCCGAGTGATTTCAGATATGCGTTTCAAGTTTTCCATAGCAACTAGGTATTACAAATCCGTGTTAGTACACCAGATAATACAGATCCTGTATTCACTTCTCCATAATTATTCATCAGGTGTCATATTTGTTTATGACCTATCTCAGAGGAAGACAAAGACAAATTTGAGCAAGTGGGCAGTTGAGGTTGCCGAGTCTGGGACCTTTTCAGCTCCGCTTGGGTCTGGTGGTCCAGGAGGCCTCCCAGTTCCTTACCTAGTGATTGCTAACAAAGTAGACATTGCTCCAAGAGATGGTAGAAGAGTTAGCAGTGGAAATCTTATTGATGTTGCTCGTCAATGGGTTGACAAGCAAGGCCTACTTCCATCGAGTGAAGAACTTCCACTTGTGGATAGTTTCCCTGGCAATTCTGGTCTGCTCACGGTAATTCTAATGTGGTCTTATTCACATCTTTCATGCGATGTCTTTACATTTCCATGAAAAAAGAAATTTACTGTAATGCGGTGGACTTTAGCAGTATGACTCTGAATTAAAATGTTCTGCTCTGCTCTCATTATTCATGTACTGGTTGGGGTTGACGTTGTTAGTGCCTTAGCAAATGATTTGTTGACCTTTTGGATGCAGGCTGCAAAAGAGGCAAGATATGATAAAGAAGCTGTGGTTAAGTTCTTCCGCATGGTTTGTGGCTTTGTGCAACAGAATAATTTTCCGTCTGAGTAGCAAATAAGAATTCTTGGTACATAAGATTATTTACTAATGTTGTTGAGATTTTATCTTTCAGTTGATAAGGAGGAGGTATTTCTCGAATGAACTTCCTGCCCCTAGCCCATGGTCTCTTACTCCCAGAGGGGATACCATTCTTCCTGTAGAAACCACGAATGACGAGGAGTTGTTCAAAAGGAAAAGGTGAGCTCTTTGTCTTATTTTTTTTATGTGTTACTAAGAGCAGGCTAGTGCACTCGGTGAATTGATATTATCTTTGCACTTGTCCATCTGAAATGCATTTGACTGGCTATTGGTCGCGGGCCATCTTGTAGACACATTTTATTTCCCTCCTTGTTGCAGCTATGGCGGGCAGAGGTACAAATACAACGGTGTCGCCCCACTATCTGCTCAGCAGAACGTAACTCTACCGCTCACTCCCTCTCCGCAGCAGCCAATGTCCTCTTCCGCGGAGAACTACAGATACCACAGATTCTCGTCATCGGCAATTCCTGACAAAAACAGTAGTAGGACAAGCCGACTAGATATCAATTTATGATGCACGGGCTCATAATCACCACGAAATACAACTTGCGCCGTGGGAAAAGCACGTACTGCCGGGGAACTATTTGAATCCGACTTTCTGTATTCTTGAGAAGTTCTACTACTGTCTTACTGGCAACACGTGCATGTCGTCGGATATGCCTCTTTTTTGTTTATTTTTGTCTATCATTGTGGGACCAGTAGTTAGCATTTCTCTTGTATCTTGTCCAATATTTGTTGAACTGTGATTGTATTGGGATTGGAGACAATGAACATGTATAAAATCAGTAGAAACATTTTAGACGACTAGTGTCAAATTGTTCTATTGATGATCTAAAGTGACGTCGAACAGTAGGAAATGGGACTTATTTCTGACTGCAACTATTATTAACATTGTTCTGGATCATTTTTAGACTTACTAGCGAGCGGAAGGTGCGACGGGACGCCGCGCCCAAGTATGAGCCCGTTGTTGGCTAAATTTCAGCTTAATTTGTTGGTTGCTCATGTTTACTTTCCGTTGTTCATTTTTACTAAGTAGAGCGAGAAGATTACGAACTGTCGAAAAGAGTACAAATTGTTGGGTCGATTACAGAAACTGGTGACATACATACAAAGATGAACGGGGTACAATGAGCGAACATTGGACTAAAAGGTTATACACTTCATAAAGTGAAAATAACCAGATTTTCTAGCTTGATAGATGTCGGTGCATATTATCCTCTTGCGATTGCTCCCTTCCACTTATCCACTTTGCTCATGATGTTGAACGTCGGAAAGTATTATAGATGCCAATAAACTGAATGTTATCTATCGTTCATTCCCCTTTCATAATGCACCTTCAACAACACAATAACATATGAATTCCATCAACTTAGCATACTATAGACACATTTGATTTATTCTGTAAAAGCAAATAGAATTGCTCAGTGTAGTAAGAAAGGAGAGCCGAAGGCTTTGAATATATAGAAGATAATGCAAAAACAATTCACTAACCTCAACTAAAGCTGACATGCAAGTATTTCCCATATTTTCAGCATTCACTTGATATGGCGATTAGGCAACACGGTAACAATTAGTAGAACATTATCTGCTCCTTTGGACCATGCATTGTAAAGCTACAAAGCATCGATGATGAACTCTTTGTATAGAAGAGGACACTATGTTCAGAATAATATATCATGAACCTTCCTTTCATTTGGAATTCCGCGTTGAGAAGATGAGATCATGAGCCTTTCATGCATTTGAACTATAACATATGGCCAAGTATACAATACCTTTACTACATTGTGCATAGCCTCAAGTAGTCAAAACTTCTCTGGTTACATATTATAAAGGTTTGCTTTGTTGTATGCCGGAATGAAATGTAGCTCGCCAAAATGTATATCCTACAAAATCACATAGGAAATCCCAGCGAGAAAAAAAATCGCGTGTGGTCGAATAGGAGGAAGAGGTTAGCGGAGTTGAAGTCGGGGACGCGGCAGTTGCGATGTAGTGGAGGCGGTCAGCAAGGTGGAAGCAGCCGAGGCAAGGCGCTGGAGCCAGGGACCAAGGGAGACAACTGAGGTAGGGTGGGCGAGGTAGGTGAAATCGGTGGGGGTTGACGAAGGGGTGTCGGGTACTGGAGGACGGCGAGGTTTCCGACTTTGTGGCGCTGGCTCCTGCGGCCTGCGGGGAGAGGCATTGGCATAGAGAGCGTGATGGTGAGGTCGGGTGTGAGGCCATGATGCTACGCAGCCTATCCCAAGAAATCCATGCCGCCAGCAGCTGGCTCTCATAGTCAGCTAGGGTAGGCGTGGTGGAGTGGGCGAGGTCGGGGGCATGCGGGGCTCTGTTGCCATGGGGAGAGGCGGGGCGTTGTTCGACGGCCACGGGAGAGTCGACGCTTCTGATGCATAGGGAGGGGTGGATCTGAACCGGGATGAAGAAGAAGAGAAGAAGATGCGGTTGCGCCAGATCGATGCGAGAGGATAAAGCGATAGGGTTGGACCTCCGCAGTTACTGGAGTCCATGAGAAACATTAGTCTAGTCTAAACCAATGAAAAAAATTAGCGCGCTATAGCAAAATAGCCCCACCTTTAAAATACACTATTAGCGAGAAATTATACACCGATTTTATTTCGCAATGCATTGCTCACAACGCTAGAGCGTGCTATTTTTTCAGTGGTTCAAACATACTACAAAACCGAGAGTGAAGTGTGTTAAAAACCCCAGAGCTAATCGGAGAAAAAACCGGACACGTGCCGCTCACGGCTGGCACTACAAACGCACACGACGTGCCGAAGCTTAGCCGCTTTAATTCTCTTATATATTAGTGTGTCTCCAGCGTCAATCGGTATCTTACATTCTTAAGAAGTTGGTCATAATTCTCTAAACATGCAAAGCGTCCACCTCAACGTTCTACTAAGCAATGCATTTAAGTCTTCTCTCCCACTAAGCCATGCAAAATCTGTCACATAAGCGAGTCATGCATAACTTATAAATTATAATTATTTTTGCATTAGTCTATGCATGTAACGCTACCACATCATCCCCACTACTCTATTTATCTTGACATGCACACATGTCAACTCAGCTATCATGCCATATCAACAAGCATGCAATTAAACTACCGAATTTCCCTGCTCTATTGTGATTCAAGGTCATCACTTATGTTTTTTTTTTCTTTCCTTCGGTTTACTAACCGTGAGTCCATTATCTCCTCCATGCAAAAAGAAGCAGCAGAAACGGTTGGCTGTTCACATCCCCACTATCTCATTGATATTCAACTTCTCTACAAAACAAGTCTAGCAGTAACAGCTGAAGACACGAAAATGCTATTCTGTGCTGGAGCACACATGCACCCGTTGCTACAGTAAAATCGAATTTTTTTTTCAAAAATGTTCCAAAAAAATCTGAATTTTTTTTGTGGCAAACATTGACAAATGGTCTTAGTGCTTGCAAAGTTTCATCGCGGAATGACATCCATGTGAGTCGTGGCAAAAAAAACAAAATCAGCACTCCAAAATGCTTCCAAAAACAGCCTTTTTGGAGCATCAATTTTGTTTTTTTTTTCCCACACCTACATGAATGTGATTTCGTAGCGAAATTTTGCACGCATGTAGAAAAAACATCAATGTTTCTCACGAAAAAATTTCAATTTTTTTTGAATTTTTTTACTATTTTATTTGATTTTACTGTAGCAACGGGTGCATGTGTGCTCCAACACAGAAGCACCGCGTCCCTGAAGACATCGCTTCATTTTCTCATAACATGTCCTTCTCACATGAGTTCTTCTAATAAATAGTAACGACCTTATCACCTGACGAGGATTCATGATTTATTTCCTTCCCTTGCTCGATCTCTTCCGCAGAACCCAGACCAACGTGGGTACTGTACGACTGTACATACCTAGAGGTTCAGAGACTAATGTTGGTGCGGGAAGACGATGGCACCGATTTTGTTGTAGCCGTGGACACCGTCGGTGCCGAGATAGGGACAACAACGAGGCGGGACGAGAGGGCGAAGCGCTACATGTCATCGACCATGCCGGCCAAATCGGACGGGGGCGCCGCGGTCGCGGGGCGCACTACCGCTGAGGATGTTGCCGCGGGCAACACCATAAAGCCACCTCGAGCAGGCCATCTAGCCCGCCTTCTCCCGTAGTGTCATGCAGCCCAGCAGGGTAAGGCATGCGCGCGTCTCACAACTCTTACTGTTTCTCCACTACTCATCATCGGTTTGATTTTGATCCGCTACACGAGCAGGTCATTGCATTGCGTCACCGCCGCCAGGATACCTGGTTGGCCTCCGCCTGCACACTCCACCTACTCCAACATCTGTTGATTCAATTGCAGCACATCTAGTTGTTGTAAAGGGGAGAAACAACCTTCAGGTATGGCTCTTAAATCTCGTGCTTCCTTTGTACTGTTTCTAGCATAAACTGTCAAGACGTCTATTTTAAGATCTAGATGCTATACATACATATAACACTATGTAAGTTCAGCGAAGAGAGTTCATTCAAGGTGCAGACATGTAATTTGTATTGCAGTATTAATTGCTGTACTTTTTTTATCAACAGCGCATCAATGTATTGTCTTCTTTCCATTGAGATGATCAAAGGTAAGATCCTCTGCAAATTTGGTTAGAGAACTGATCGTACTAAGTAAGTTGATTTCAGAGTTACACATAATCTTATTTTTATTTTTTTTACTCTTTTTCTTCTTATCGTGTGCCCCTCTTTTTCAAATTGTTTATTACACTATCATCCCGCTGCAACGCGTGGGGTATTGTCTAGTTGCTTGTACTCGGACGACCGCACATCTGTCCATGCCTTGTGGCTGTTCAAGGGCTCGGTATTGCCCGGTGGCCTCATCGTCCAACCGCCTAACCTCAACAGCCTCGCTGTCCACCTTCGCAAGCTTGGCGTCATCTGCAAGATTTGGCTGAATGACACGTCGCCTTTATACACCCATGAGGAAGCTCCTTCAGCGACACTAAGAGCAACTCCAACGCAGCGACGCAATTCGTCCGCACGTGTCCGTTTCTGTCCGCGCAGACAAAAGCACAGCCCAACACAGAGACTCATTTTCATTTTGCATGTGTTCTGTGTCCGCTCGGACCCATTTCCGTCCCAAATTTGGGTCACATTTGGGTCGGAGGCGGACACAAAACGGACGTTTTCTGTGTCCTCCTCGTCCACTGCATGTGAGGCCTGGCCCACCTGTCACAGACCCACCGCCTCCCACCTCTCTCTCCTCCTTTTTCTCTGTCTTCCCACCACACACCCCACAACTCCACGCATGCCGACCACGCACCCACGCCGGCTGCAGGCCGTCGGCTCGCAGCATCAGCGGGTAACACCATACCACGCGCCCACGCTGTCGACCGGCCTCGTCTCCCCCGCGCCCGGCCGGTGGTGTTGCCGCCCGCCTTTCGTGCCCGGCCTAGCCCGGCCTCGCCTCCCCCGCTACCGTTCGGCGCTGCTGCCGCAACGGGAGCACCGCCGCCCCCCCGCGCCCGGCCTCGTCTCTCCCTCGCCCGGCCACACCTCTCCCTCTCCCGGCCCACGCTCCCGCCAAGTTCCGCGCCCATGGAGCATCGGAGCGCAGCACCACTGTGCACCCACGCCGGCGGCCGACCTCGCCTCCCCTGAGCCTGCGTTGGAGCCACGTTCCGCGCCCATGGAGTCCCTCTCCCCGCGCTCCCGCCCCGCGACGGCACCGTTCATGGGCACGCCGGAGCCCGGCTGGAGCACGACCAGGAGGTGCTGTGGCGGACGGGCATGACCCGGAGCACGGGCGGGCGCGACCATGAGGTGTTGCGGCGGGCGGGCGCGATGCACCTCGGCCTCGTCCTCGAGCAGGGCAGGGCGCTGGGCGTGGGAGCTCGGGGCTGCCGGGCGATATGCTCGTCCGCGGGCAGGGCTGCGGCACGGGAGCTCAGGGCGGTGGCGCGGGAGCTCGGGACGGTGACGCGGGGGCTCGGGGCAGTTCAAGGAAGAACTCACCCACCAGGTGTTCGATGGAATATCGGGGCGGACATGTCACAAAATGCGTCTGTCCCCGTTGGGCGCACCGCCCGACCCAAGCGAAAAAGCGGACACGGGTGAGCGGACGGGTGACCCAAACGGACAAAAAGCGGACAAAATCGGCGTCCGTTTGGGTCACCGCGTTTGAGTTGCTCCAACTCTGGCCTGTTGGTCGTCTCGCCTGAGCTACCTCCGGGCCTTACCTTGTCCCCGTCCCCGCATGCCGCCTCATTAGCGCCCACCATCATAATTCTTGTAGATACCAAACTAGTTAATTCACTCATGACTAGTGACACCTCGATGCGACTTAAACACTTAGAATAACTGAAAGAACATGTGGTGCCCCCATGTTTGGTTTTGGTAATTGATGACAATCTCTATGGACTAATGGTTGCCATGAGTTATATTGAAGGGTTTGTCCATAGGCATTTCTTGAAGTCCATTTGTTGGTTTCAAGGAGATTATGTGATGACCAAGGTGCTATTCAAGGATTTATCCAAAGATTGGTCATGTGAGAGTTGAGCCTATTGCAAGCATGTCTTGAAGAAGAAGATTGTGTGAACATTCATGTTTACCTTCAAGACATCATCCTAATGAAGAGAGTTGGAAAGATTCAAGGTTGATCAAGACTAAGTACAAAGAGTGATTCATGTTGATCAACACACAAAGCGTAGAAGATGTCACTACTAGGAAAAGGGCTATAGATGAAATGGATACTAATGGCGCACCTAACATGTGGTGCGCCACTACTATATACCAGTGGCGCACCATGTGCAGGTGCGCCATTAGTGTGGAAGACACTAATGGCGCACCAGGCACATGGTGCGCCACTAGTAACAATTTTTTTTTCCAAACATACTAATGGCGCATCCATGCACAGTGCGCCATTACTAGTTCTAACTAGTAATGGCGCACCAGACACACAGTGCGCCACTACTATAGTTTTTTTTTCTTTTTTTTGCAAAACTACTAATGGCGCACCGTGGCATAGTGCGCCATTACTAGTTTAAACTAGTAATGGCGCACTATGCCACGGTGCGCCATTAGTATATATGTATATTTTTTTTTTTGCAGAACTACTAATGGTGCACCACCAGCAGGTGCGCCATTAGTAACCTGGGACCAACAAGATATTTTGGACAGCCACCTACCCACTCACTTTCCCCACATTCTCTCCACCTCCTCCTCCAAACTTGTCTCGGCTGCCTCCTCCTTGTCACCTCATTTTCACCATAGATTCATCCAAATTAAGTGGTTAAATTACCTTTTTTTGATAGGTAAGTAAGGGGGGAAGCTATGTTTATGTTGTTCTCCCTCCAACAACGTGCACATGCACTTTTTATGGCCTAGCTAGATCTATGTATGTTCGTGGTGTTGCATATATTTGTGGTGTTGCATATATGTTTGTGTTTGCAGGTACCGGTATTTGAAATGCGATAGTTGCCAATATTTTGCCGGAATGTTGATTCATTTCCGTTTCGGCGAGAATTTTGGCACTATGCATTCTTTTTGGTCCTATTTTTAGGGAAAGTCATGCCAAATTTTTTCTTGGTTCTAAAATATCGTTTTGCTCTACCCCGCAGGCGACCATGGTCCGCACGATGACCGAAGGCATCGTGAATAGGTTTTTGAGCTCCGCGAAGGCCGAGATGCTTCAAAAGAACGAGACGGAGATAAGATGTCCGTGTCGAAGATGCAAGCTGAAGAGCCTTATTGCGGACCCGGATTCCGGGCAGGTGCGGGACCACCTGCTCTTGCGTGGTTTCATGGATGGCTATCGGTGGCAAGGTGATGAAGATGACTACGAAGTCGTCCATGGGGGCCGGGCAAGAAATGAGGAAGGGCAGCAAGACAACCACCGCGGCTCGGGCGGGCGAGAAGACGAAGAATCTCCAGGACATGATCACGACGGTGATGCTGTACACAGTCATCATGTAGAAGATGCAGGACATGATGATGAGGAAGATGCCGGAGCAGACGAAGGGCATGATCATGAAGATGAAGATGCCGGCGGAGCAGACGACGATGGACCATCGATGGGCTGGGTGCAGGACCCTCATATTCAAGAGCTGCTTCTCAAGCAGACGGATAACGCAAGAGCTGCCGCCCGAGAGAAAGCCAAGCTGGATCAACTGGAGATAGACGCGGTTACTCCATTGTATGAAGGATGCAGGCCCGAGGATACCCGCCTGAAAGTAACGCTCATGGCTCTAGAGATGAAGGTAAAACACAAAATGACCGACGCATGCTTCGACGAGAACATGTCATTCTGGCACGAACGTCTTCCCAAGGGGAACAAGTGCCCGACCAGTTTCGAGGAGGCGAAGAAAATCGTGTGTCCTCTGGATTTACCGCACGTGAAATACCATGTGTGCATGAACAATTGCATCATTTATCGGGACGAGCACGCGGAGTCTACCATATGTCCGGTGTGCGGCGTCACTCGATACAAGAAGAGGAAGAAAGCTCCTCGAAAAGTGGTGTGGTACTTTCCGATCACTCCTCGTCTGCAGCGGTATTTCGCGGACCCTAAGGTAGCAAAGCTCCTGCGTTGGCACGCGGATAGGGAGGAGAAGAAGCGAGGAGAAGATGACGCAAATGATCCGGAGATAAATAAAAAAGACAAGATGCTGAGTCACCCTAAGGATGCGAGCCAGTGGCAAGCGTTGAACTTCGAAGACCCAGAATTTGGGAACGATCCAAGGAACATCGTGCTGGGCGCGAGCACCGATGGAGTCAATCCGTTTGGCAGCCAGAGAAGCACACATAGCACCTGGCCTGTGTTTGTGTGGATGTACAACCTTCCCCCCTGGTTGTGCATGAAGAGGAAGTACATTCACATGAGTATGCTAATTGAAGGGCCGAAACAACCAGGGAACGACATCAATCTGTATCTGGGGCTGCTGAAAGAGGAGCTAGACACGCTGTGGAAAACGCCAGCCAATACGTGGGACGCCGCAGAGAAAGAATATTTCCCTATGAGAGCCGCACTGCTCACGACGGTGCACGACTATCTCGGTTACGGATATCTCGCGGGGCAGGTGGTCCACGGATTTTCTGGATGCGTCAGGTGCATGGATGACACAACGTATCGCCAGCTAGATAGAGATCCCGGTTCTTCGAAAACCGTGTTCATGGGACATCGAAGGTGGCTTCGCGACGATGACCCGTGGAGAAAACGCAAGGATCTGTTCGATGGTGAAACCGAACCCCGAAGACGCCCGCATACGAGGAGCGGCGAGGAAATAGACGAGTTGTTGAAAAATTGGAAAGATTGCCCACTGCCGGGAAAGAAGCAAAAGGCGCCAGAGCCGGGAAAGAAGCGAAAGGCGCCAGAGCCGCTGCTGAAGGTATGGAAAACGAGGTCTGTTTTCTGGGACTTGCCGTACTGGAAGATCCACCGTGTGCCTCACAGCCTTGATGTCATGCATATCACGAAGAACGTGTGCGAGAGTCTGCTTGGTACCCTGCTCAACATGCCAGAGAGGACCAAAGATGGGCCGAAAGCAAGGGCGGACTTGAAATCAATGGGCATCAGGGAGGAGCTTCACGCTAGTGATGATGATGATGAGGCGAAGCAGGACACAGAAAGTCGTCGCAAAGGCAAAAAGGCCAAGAAGACCGGAAATGACTACCCTCCCGCGTGCTTCACTCTAAGTCAGGAGGAGATCGAGCAGTTTTTCACCTGCCTCGTAGGAGTAAAACTTCCTTACGGTTACGCGGGGAAGATAAGCAGATACCTAGACCCAGCGAAGCAGAAGTTCAGCGGGATGAAGTCTCACGACTGTCACGTGCTGATGACGCAGATACTTCCAGTTGCAATCCGTGGGATCATGGACGCGCACGTCCGTGAAACGCTATTTGGCATATGCAACTTTTTCGACGTCATCTCTCGGAAGTCGGTTGGCGTGAGGCAACTCAGAAGGCTACAGGAAGAGATCGTGGTGATACTATGCGAGCTTGAGATGTACTTCCCGCCCGCATTCTTCGACGTTATGGTGCATCTGCTGGTCCATATCGTGGAGGATATCATCCAACTCGGGCCCACGTTCCTGCACAGCATGATGCCGTTCGAAAGGATGAATGGTGTCGTCAAAGGATACGTTCGCAACATGTCACGTCCAGAGGGAAGCATAGCCAGGGGCTTTCTGACCGAAGAGTGCATCTCCTACTGCACGAATTATCTAGGCATCGAGAACCCCGTTGGTCTGCCCGTCAACAGGCACCTCGGCAGGCTCGCTGGATGGGGTCACCGTGAGGGTCGCCGCGAAATGCATGTCGACTTCGAGGGTCGACTCGCCGACTTTGAAAGAGCAAACCTAGTCGCGCTACAACACATAGACGTGGTCGATCCTTGGGTGGTAGAGCACAAAACCTTTATTGAGAAGACGTACAATGACCGAGGCCAACAGAGGACAGACGGAGATATAATCAAAGAGCACAACTCATGTTTCACGCGTTGGTTCAAGCAGAAGCTTCTGTCGTACCCTTTACATGAGGATTCTTCCGCGGAAGAACAACTCATATTCGCCTTGTCACAGGGCGCCGAGCACAACCTGATGACCTATGAGGCGTATGATATCAACGGCTACACATTCTACACCGAGGACAAGGACATGAAGAGCGATGGTTATCAGAACTCCGGGGTAACGATGGAATCCTACACCGGTAACGACAAGGACAGATACTACGGAAGGATCGAGGAGATCTGGGAGCTGAGCTACGCTGGAGAGAAGGTCCCGATGTTCCGTGTCAGATGGGCCAAGAGCGTCCTAAAAGAAGACCGGTATTTCACCACCATGGTTATACCCGAAGCCAAATCCAAGACCGCGGGCGCAAACGTCACCGCGAAATATGAGCCATGGGTACTGGCTTCCCAAGTGGACCAATGCTTCTTCATTACCGACCCGTCAAAGCCCAGTCGTGTTGTTGTGAGGAGAGGCAAAAGGAAGATCATCAGAATGGATGGAGTCGCCAATGAGCAAGACTTCGACAAGTACGGCGACCCGAAGATGGAACATGACGACGACGATGAAGTAGCAGCATACACCACAAGAAGAAGCAGGACCACCCTACCTAAAGGACGTCCGTTCCACAGAAGAACTCCATTTGCGAAAAAGAAGGGCAAGAACATTGTGAAAAAGATAGCTGGCTAGCTAAGATCGATTGTATTTAAATTGTAGCCTTCATTTCTCGATTGTATTTCATGGGCACTTTTTGAACTCATGAATATTTTTAAATTTCATGGGCACTTTTTGAATTCATGAATAGTTTTTGAACTCAATAATATTTTTAAAAATTTATAAATTATTACTGTTTTTATAAAAATTTATTACTGTTTTTATAAAAATTTATGAAAATCATTTATAAAAATTTATTACTATTTTTGAACTCAATAATATTTAAAAAAAACTATTAGTAGGTCTAGCTAGGTGGAAAATCAGCAGGGGAGGGAGGGGGGTAGATATTAGATGGTTTGCTTTACTTTCACTGGTTTCTCATCTTCTCATCTCTTGTTAATAGCTGCGGACATTAGATATTACTGTTTTTATAAAAAAATATTACTGTTTTTATAAAAAAATATTACTGTTATGATTTAAACAAGTTTGAACATATTTAAACACAAATAAATATCAAACAGCATTTTAAATGCATAAAAACAAAAATTGGGGAGCCTGGGAATCGAACCCAGGACCTCCTGGTGCGTGTGCTGCGTGCTGACCAGTCGGGCTAGTGGGCGTGTTCTGATGGAGATAGGGTTAGGTGGAATATAACCTGACCAGTCGGGCTAGTAATTAAAACAAAATTCTAATGGCGCACCAGAGAGAGGTGCGCCATTAGAATCGTCGTACTTATGGCGCACTAGGGGGAGGTGCGCCATTAGAACCCTCCCCCCACTCCACCTATTCCCCTCGCACTGTGGCCTCCCTCCCTCCCTCGCCAGATCCCCCACTCGACCCCAACCGTACGCCGCCGCCCCCTTGCTTCGCCCCCTCCGTCCGCCGCGCCTGCACGCCGTCGGCGACGCCGCCGCCGCTGTGGTCTTGCGCTGCCCCCGACGCCGCCGCCCCGACCCCCGCGGGACTCCACCCCCGCCGCCCCCGCGCCCCCCGAACGGGATCGGCCGAGCGCGCGCCGCCCGCTCCTCTCCTCTCCTCCTCCCTCCGACGAGCGAGGGCCTCCTCCGGCCCCTGCAGCAGCCGGCGAGCGCGGCCCCGACGCACCCACCCCGCCTGCCCCTGCCGTCCTCCGCCACCGGCCCCTGCTCTCCTTCGACCGCGGTGAGCGAGGACCCGGACGAGCTCGGACCCCGACCCCGACCCCTTCGCCGACCCCGACCCCGACCCCTCCGGCGACCAGGTACCTCTCCTCCTTCCTCCTTCCTCCCTCTCTCCACCATTCCCCAGGAGCTCGCGGCGCACTGACAGTAGCATCATCCATTGGTTGGCGGGATCATTTGAGATTGCAATTTCTCAAGAGCAGAGCATTTCTCCAGAACTTTTTGCAATGCATCATCAGTCAACTTAATGCACCTTCTGTAGTCCTTTTTGCAATGCATAAATGTGGTACTGGCCAAAATGTAAGAAAATGGCCATAATGTAAGAAAATGTTCTGTTAGGTACAGTTAGCATCATGTCAAAAAATTCAGTTAGGTACAGTTAGCTACTGTCAAAAAATTCAGTTAGGTTCAGTTAGCTACTGTCAAAAAATTCAGTTAGGTACAGTTGTACATTGATGAGCAAATTCAGTTGTTCTGCATTTTGTGATGTAAAAGAAGGAGGAGGACAACGAGTTGATATACTTAGATTCTAATAACTTGACATGAGTGCATTCGAATATATTCCATACTTAGATTCTGAAATGACCCATTGGCGACTTCATTACACGGGGATAATGATTTTGCAGGTACCCCGAGAGGCCCTTGAGTTTGCCGGAATGTCGATTAACTTCCGTTCCGGCAAATTCGGGTACTCCATATGTCCTATTTTCAGCAAAGGTCATGCTGAAATTTTCCGTGAATTTTAGCATGACTTTGCTAAAAATCGGACATATGGGGTACTTGCTACTAATGCATGGGCCGGGGTATCTTAGTACTTAATTAAGTAGGATCAACTGCCCCGCCATTCTTGCTGCATTAAACCATAGGTGGCAATAGAGCCAAGTGATTAGGCCCAACTTAGAATTCTCCTTCCCAGCTTAGGTTTTAGGGTGCCTCGGTGTCGATAAGAACCTAAATGATGAAAGCTTAGGCTTTTAGGGTGCCTCGGCGTCGACAAACCCTAAATGATAAAAGCTTAGCTTTTAGGATGCCTCGGTGTCGACAAACCCTAAATGATGAGACCATGATCTTGTTCCTTGACAATAACCAACTTTTTGACCAAACTTTTTTCCTATTTAGAGCGAAACATGGCCCACAACGATGAGGCCGGCGGTTCGGGCGGCAAGCAATTCTGGGAGCTGTCCCAGGAGATGGAGGAACAACCTCACCGCTATGAGGACGCCACGGAAGACACCGATCCTGACTACACAACCCCTAGTGGCGTCGGGGATGACACCACTGATGGTGCCGCCGAGGATGCCAGCACTGATGATGGCAGCGCACACACAGATGGCAGCCAACCGAAGAGGCAACGGAAGGACCGGCGCCCGAACGTGCTTCGCACCGTCAAGGAGGAATTTACTCAAGTGGACTCCGACGGGCATCCAACGGAGCCCAAACAAATAGTCAAGGGGTACTCGGTTCAGCTCGGGTGCATTCTCCGGAGCACCGTCTCGATCAACACCGAGAACCTAAGGCATAAGGACCGAGGGAATTTGCGCAACCTCCTCTTCACGAAGCTGCACGAACGATACAAGTTCCCCGCTGAATTTGAAAACACACGCCTCTCAGGGAATAAAGTGAACAGTGCCGCCCTCACGAAGATGAGCACGGCCCTGTCTACTTGGAGAAGCGCGGTGAAGAGAATGATTGACAAAGGTGATAGTTATGAGAAGATCAAGGCGAAAAATCCTTCGATCAGCGAAGATGACTACGAGGAGTTCAAGATCAAGTGCCAGAGCAGCGCAAGCTCCGAATCAAGTCAGTGGGGGAAAGAAATGCGGGAGTTGAACTTAGGGGAACACAAACTCGGTCCCGGCGGTTACAGAGTGGCGGAGCCTATATGGGACAAGGAGGACGCGGAGCGTGCCGAGCAAGGCCTACCGCCCCGCTTCGAGAAATACCGTGACAAGCAGACCAGGAACTATGTCAGGGCCCGGTACAAGGAGGACCCGGAAACAAAGGAGCTTACCACGGATCCGAAGACCAGGGCGCTTGAGCTTGTTCTGGCGCAGGAGACTGAAAGCAGTAGCGCGGGGTCGTCTCAGAGCACCCCTTGGGACAGCACTCTAAATAGGGCGTTGAACGTAATGAAAAACAAGGATAAGCTCAGTAAGCCGTCGTCAGCTGGTCGTGTGGCCGGCAAAGGCTTGTCCACAAAATGGTCGTCATACTATAACGATGGTGGGCGAAAGGAGAGAAAGACCAGCTCGGAAAGCCAGTCGCGCGAGGTTCAAGAACTCAAGGCACAAGTGGCGCGGATTCCGGAGATTGTCCAAGAGCAAGTGCAACAACAATTGGGATCGACGCTCACCGGCATTATGCCTACCTTGATTCATGGGCTGACGACGTGGATTGCGGGCGGCCAACAGGGGCCGCCCCCGATTCCTAGCTTCACGGCCAGCAACTCGCACAACGCGCAGGCGGCGCCA